>CM035136.1:116449846-117840846 GCA_020205605.1 Panax ginseng | reverse complement strand
TAAAACTCAACTTGACTTGTTCATAACCTTACTCCACGCGTGACGTGTAAGACCCCAACTTTTATAAATAAAGATGAATTTTCTATAAATATTATTTTTGAATATTATGGAGTAAATTTGATATAATGTTATAGTTGTGGGTAATATTTATAAATTTTGCAAAGTAAGCAAGTTGTTATAAAATATTTGTTTGGTCGAAAAATATTCTCTTTTGTCGGGAAATATTCGTACGACGGCACAATCATTGGTGGACCCCACACGAAATTATTTTCGGATTGAGAAAAACGACAAAAAAATACTTTATAAAAATAACGGCGGAGGTGTTACCGTTAAAAAGCGCTGAACTACCCAAAGAGTAAAAGTACGATGTCTACGCGTAGTTGCATAGCGACAGACACTGTATTGATTATTGATGCTTACGTGAGAAGTCACTTTCGGCTATACTCAATTATTGCTACGATGAATTGATGCATCATATCTCTTATATTATTGATTCAATTATTGTCACAATATCATCTCATATAATATGTTATATTATTAAATCAATAATTGAGACGACAAGTTATAAATGATTAATAATTGTTGAAAGATTAAATATGTGTTGATTAAAAATAAAATAATTTGTGGTAATATTTATTCAATCCTTGATGTATATAAAGAGTCTATTATGAGAGCGTTTGTGGTAAGTTTGGTTATTTTATGGGGGGCATATGTCATCATCTAAGAGTCTCTTCATCAATAAGTAATTACCTTCGCAATCGATAGTAATTACCTTCATCAATAGTAATTACCTTCGTCGATAGTAACTACCTTTACCAGACGTCAAACCACTTGCCGCTTCATATTACAAAGGCGCGAACCAATTGTCGTTTCACATTACAAAAGTCCAAACCACTTTTCTTTTCACATCACCGGAATCGTCAAGCCACTTGCCTTTTCACATTTCAAGTGCTAAGCTAGAAATCTTCTATAAATAGAGGCCTAGTGCTTCATTATTTTCACGAATTCATTCAAGCTATAGAGAGAGAAAAGTATAGAGAGAATAAGAGAAAGAAGAAGAGTATTATGTTACTACACTACTGCAGTATTCAATCTACTACTAATGTAAGGGGTGTTATTCTTTCATATTCATGAAGAGAACTGTTGTTATTCCATTGCTTATTATTACATTGGAATAACTTTTGTATCTGTGGTTTACCCTATACTTGGTGACAATCATCTATTATTACATTGGAACATCATCGCATACATGTGTTTTACACGGACTGGTTCCGCCTTCTTTATTATTATTACATTGGAACATCTTGTCTCTCTCTGTTTTACACCGGACCGGTTTCGTCTTTATTATTTTGTTGGAACATCCTGCTTCTTGCAAATTTTGTCCGACTGGTTCCGTTATTATTATTCTATTGGAATAACTTGTCTATCTGCAATCTGCATGCATGGTGATTTCTTTTGTTATTCCATTCTTTATTATACTCGGTTGGTTAAAGTTTTGACTTATACTCCATAAAATTAGTAGAATATCCTTGATATTTAAGCTTCATCCAAAGATATCTTTTCATGGAAATATTCTTCCGATCATTCTTGAATTTTACTCTACAAAGCGAAGATCATGTTGACAATTTGGACATTATTAGTTCTGGATAAATTAATTCTTGAACTTGTTTTATTGAATTCTTATATCATTGTCATCATCCTCATGTTTATATTATGTTGATAGTCATCACTGGCCTGTAGTGCGTAGATGGACTTGGTATGATTATGACCGAGGATTATTCTTTGTAATCATGGCCGTAATGTTACAAATGATGTGGTAAAAGTTATCATTGGCCGTGAGTGCGATGATGGACGGATTGTTGCATGATCATGACCATTAATGAATACTACGAATGTCCTTGGGTCAGAGTGCATGGATAATTTGTGGTCGTGATAATAAAGAATATCCTTGGTAGTAGTGCATGGGTGATTCGATGATGTGGATTATTTATTAAAATTTGAGTCCCAAATGATAAAAGTCATGAAAAACCTTTTAAATCATAAAAGATAGTAGATTTTATTCTCTACTTGACTCTTTTAATAGATTGCTTGTTCACCGCAATTAAACTTGATGTTGTTATATTTTATCGGTTTAACACTTTGTTGAAGGCTAACGATAATTTATTACGCATTATCTTAGTCATAATATTTCTTCTTTGGGCTAGTTGAGCTCACCCTTTCTTTCACTGTTCTCTTCAGGAAATGAGAACATAGCAGGGACTAGTCGGGGAACGGAGTGACGGTCCAGAGGATAGCATTAGTAATCCTCACTATTCTATGAAATAGTGTGTTAATAATTATAATGAGGACTCCTTTTGAGTTTGTATAATCTCTAGTAGACAATAATTGTATTCAAACTCACAGTTATGTTTTGTCGTATTGTACACGACAGTTGTATTTGAATTTTGTACCATGTATCTGACGACCCAAGATGGGTGATGTATACCTAATTTTGGGGGCGTCACATGACGTATCAAAGCTTAGGGATATGATCCTTGGCTAAGATGTGAGAATAGTACTAGGAGGGGAGAGATGGGGAATTCCTTCGCTAGTATGACCTACCTAAGTTTATGTGGTATTTAATTGGTCGGTCAGAATTAAGGGATAATATGTTACATGTCAATTAACCTTTGTTTTGTGGCAGTATATGAAAATGACATCCGAGAATGTTGAGAATAGAAATGGAGCACAGGCGACCGTTGATTCACCACATATCAATAATCAGGATAATGTGCATCAGGAAGGCGACAATCCTCATGCAAACAACAACACTGACCAAATGATGAATGATCAAATTTTCAGGGACTTTATGCAATTCATGCAACAGCAGGCGAGAGCGACTCCTGTCCAAAATGCAGGTGAAAACACTGAAAACTCTCGGGCGGTCACCGCTAAACAGTTCAAGGAGCTGGGACCACCGGAGTTTAAGTGTGACACCCCCAAAATAGGTCTACATCACCTTTCTGAGTTGTCAATACACAGTACAGAAACAACTACAACTTTATTATTACAATAGTAAAACTGTGAGTTTAAATACAGATATTGTCATCTAGACAATATCCACATACAAATAAATCCTCATCATAATTATTGATACATTATTTTACAACAATGGTGAGGACTACTAAACAACTCTCCCTAGAACTTTCATTCCATACCCCACTAAATTACTCGCTTATATTCTCTCCTCCTCACGAGAAGAAAAAAATGGAACAAAAAGGAAAAGGGTGAGCTCGACTAGCCCAAAGAAAGAATATTATGATTAAGATAATATACAACAAAATTATCGTTAGTCTTCAACGAGGAAAAATATAATAGAATACAATAGACAACAAGTTTTAAATCAATATTCATGCATGAAATAATAATTCATTAGAAGAGTTAAGTAGAGAATGCAAAAACTACTATCTTCTATGTATGAATTTTAAAGTTCATCGCCTCTTTTTTTTTATCCTGTAACATCAATCAATATATATATGGGATCAAATATTCATCCTTTCACTACAGGCCAAGGACATTCACCAGTTGGTCATGTTCATCTAAACACCTGTTCATCTTTGAACTACGGGCCAAAGATATTCATCAGAAATCACTCATCTTTGCACTACGGGCCAAAGATATTCATCGAAAATCATTCATCTTTTTTACTGAGCCAAAGATATTCATCATAAATCATTCATCTTTGCACTACAGGCCAAAGATATTCAATAATATCATCATTTAAGACTGAGGATGATGAAAAATATTTTTAAAGAAACAAATCCAGTGAAACAAAATGACAAGGATTAAGGATTAAGGATTAGAGTACTTTGTTTTATCCACGTCCAAAAATACCTCAAAAATAATCATAGTGGTGTAAAATTCAAGAATGATCAAAACATGGATACAATCAAAGCTAGTATCCGTAATAGATATTTTGGACAAAAAGAAAAATTTTATTTTTCGATGAATAAGGTCGTATTAAATGAATAATCTGTATATCGTGAATAGTCCGATATCGTGAATAGTAACTCGACACCAAAAGTTCCAAATTTGATAAAACTTCAGATCAATATTTCAACATAATGATATTGAAGAAATAATATCATTACAAAAAAAAATATCCCTTACCTCGGAAAGACAGTACTTCTAACTGGAATATACTGGATATAGGCTATAACTTGAACTTTCACCGTATAGCAATACTCAAAGTATACTCAAAATACTCACAAGAATACGCTCGATAATATAGAGAGAGAAAACTTCAATTTCTGGTGTGATTTTCAATTCTAACCTAAGCACCCTATTTATAGGAAAATGCTTAGAACACCAAAGCAGAAAATTTAATATAATATTAATTTATATTAAAACTTTCATACGCCCACTTAGACTTCTGATTTCAGCAACTTAACATGTGATTCATGAGGCTTACAAATGTAAAAAACGTTTTTGTTAATATAAATATTTAAAACTTCCAAAAATCAATTATTTCGGAACTTCGGAACTTCAATAATTCACAATAAATAGCCCTTTTGTCGAAAAATTTGAATCCATGAGTTTTATAGGAAATTCAATTCTCTACAACTTTTCGGAAGAAAGTTTTTCCAAATTCCAAATGTAAATTGGCCAAAATCCACAAACGGGTGATTTTAGAGGCTTATAATCAAATTTCGGTCGATAAATGGGGTCCACCGACATGTTTAACATGTTTTAAACATTTATTGCAACAAAAATACTCTTTCTCCTCAGATACTCATATATCCCACATTCATTGTAAAAATATCACCATTATTATATTATTAAAATATAATAATATATTTAAATGAATTATTTTATCGAAAAAAGATAAAATATTAATTTTTAACAATTGTCACATTAAAAATTTTCTCCATCTATATCCACATAAAATCAATATTTTTCTCATCATATAAATTAATAATTAAATTATTCACAAATAATATTACGAGAATCACATTATTGACAACCAGCGGCGGTTCCTGAAAGAGGGGCTTTCGATAAGAATTTCTCCTTCTTGGCGGCGCAATTAGGTGACCAAACCTCTCCTTAGACGAACTTTCTAGACATTGCCAATAATGTTATCTAATAATATTATTCAGATAATATGAATTATTGCTTCGATAATGAAAAATACTGTGTAATGACAATTATTGAAACAACAGCAGTATAAAATATCAACGCAACAATTATTGAACCAATAAAATACTTGAGCGAGAATTCTGTAACCATTATTGAGTAGTGCCTTCTTATGTAAGAGTCAATAATTGGTGCAATCTGGTAATACTTCTTGTCAACAACGCTGTGTTCTTGTGTTTTAACCACCGGGTATTCCAACAGTGTAAACGGTAACAACAACTTATATTTGTCGTTTTCTTCCTCCAATCGCTTTCCGTTATGGGGCCACACATGGCTGCGCCATCGTACAAATATTCCCCGACAGTACGAATATTCCACGACCAAACGAATATTCCCCGACAACAATGAATATTTTATAACCACTTACTTATTTTGAAATATTTGCGTATTTTACCCATAACTATCCACATTAATCACATCAACCCTTACTATTTCAAAATAATAATTAGAGGAAATTAAATTTCATTTATTAATTATTTGGGGTCTTACAACCTCCCCTCCTTATGAAATTTCGTCCTCGAAATTGACATACGTACCTGGTGTTTCGAAAAGGTGAGGATACCTCGCTTTCATTTCCGTTTCCAACTCCCAGGTCATTTCCTCTATAGCATGGTTCCTCCACAAGACTTTAACTTGTGGTATGACCTTCGTGCGTAGGACATGCTCCTTCCTATCCAAGATCTTGATAGGTACTTCCTCATACGTTAAGTCTTCAGCTATCTCGTCCGGTTCTAACTCAATAACGTGGTTCGGGTCTTTCACATATTTACGAAATGCATGATATGTGAAACACATTATGAACACGAGACATACTTGGAGGTAACGCGCGAGTCTATAGGCTACATTTCCTACTTTCGGTCAAGAATTTGAAATGGACCAATAAATCGTGGATTAAGCTTTCCTCTCTTCCCAAATCTTGTAACTCCTTCCATGGAGCAACTCATGACAATACATGATCCCCTATACTAAATTCCACGTCCTTTCGATGAAGATCCGCATAACTCTTTTGTCGATCTTGTGCTGGTTTGTATCGTTGTCGAATCATTTGGATCTTTTCGGTGATCATACGTCTTAACTTCGGGTCCCAAAATGTTGCTTCACCCACCTCGTCCCAACATACTAGAGAGCGACACTTTCGTCCATATAATGCTTCAAATGGAGCCACACCTATACTTGCCTAATAACTGTTGTTGTAGGAGAATTCCACCAATGGTAAATACTTATCCCAACTGCCCTTGAAGTCTAAGACACAGTCTTAATAAATCTTCAAGAGTTTGAATAGTCCTCTCGATTGTCCGTCTGCTTGAGGATGGTATGCGAATCAATCGTAAATCCACTACCCATAGCTTTTTGCAAGCTAACCCAAAATCTTGAAGTGAATCTTGGGTCACGATCCGAAACTATAGATACTGGCATGCCATGCAATCTCACAATCTCATTTACGTACATTTGAGCAAGACGTTCAAGGAAATAAGTCTCCGTGTCGGCAAGAAATGAGCGGAACTTGGTTAATCTATCAACAATAACCCAAATGGCATTGATGCCTTGAGAAACCGTGGGAAGACCAAGATAGCGAAATCCATGGTAATGTGTTCCCACTTCCATTTCGAATCTCAAGTGGTTGCAATGGTCCCTTAGGCACTTGATGCTCGCCTTTACACGTTGACAAGTTAAACACGTTGAGATAAACTTTGCAATCTCTCTTCATATTGTTCCACAAAAATGTATGTCGAAGATCACGATACATTTTGGTACTTCCAGGATGGATTGCAAATGGTGTATTGTGTGCCTCCATCATGATCTTGTACTTCAAATCAGAATCGTTAGGAACACAAAGTCTAGAGTGGACTCAAAGTATTCCTTCTTCATCAATTCTCGCTTAGAATAGCACCTTCTTGTACTTTCTTCTTCATATGCATCATTCGGATTGGTTGGCTTGAGCAACCTTAACACTTTTCTATTAAAGTTGGATCTATCGTATACTTGACATCATCGCACTTTCGTTCCTACATATGATCTTCTACTCAACGCGTCGGCTACCACGTTCGCTTTTCGGGATGGTATTGAATAGTGTGGTCGTAGTCTTTCAATAGCTCGAGCCAACGTCATTGCCAGCGTGTTAAGTTCTTTTTGAGTGAAGAAATATTTAAGGCTTTTATAGTCTCAATATATCTCCACTTTCTCCCCATAAAGATAGTGCCTTGAGATCTTTAGTGCGAAAAGCGATGCTTTAACTCTAGATCATGAGTAGGATAATTCCTCTCATATTCTTTAAGTTGTCGCGAGGCATAGGCTATGACTTTCCCACGTTGCATGAGAACACATCCTAACCCTTTGCTCAAGCATCGGCAGAGATAAAAATCCATCCGAACCGGATGGTATTGTTAGAACAGTCTTAAAAATAAGTCTCCTCTTAAGCTCTTGGAAACTCTTCTCGCATTCTTCACTCCAAACGAATTTTATATCCTTCCGAGTTAAGCGAGTTAACGAGTAGCGATTCGAGAAAACCTTCCACGAATCTCCGATAATAACCACTAAGCCCGAAAGCTACGTCTTGATCCATGAGCTTGGTTTCTCCCAACTTTGTATTGCTTCAATCTTGGCGGATCAACAGATACTCCATGTTTCGACACCACGTGCCCAAGGAATGCTACTTCCTCAAGCCAGAACTCGCATTTCTTCAACTTGGCATAAAGCTTGTTTTCACGAAGCCTTTGGAGTACCAGATTCAAATGGTGCTCATGATCTTCACGGCTTTTGGAATATATGAGGATGTCATCAATAAAGACAACAACGAATTGATCCAAATATTCCTTGAATACTCGATTCATCATATCCATGAAAGCCGCAGGAGCATTAGTCAATCCGAAAGACATGACTAAGAATTCATAATGCCCGTACCGAGTTCTAAAGGCAGTCTTTGGAATATCCTCAGTTCTAATCTTCAGCTGATGATATCCAGAACGAAGATCGATTTTGAAAAGAATTGTGCTCCTTGCAACTGGTCAAACAAGTCATCAATACGAGGTAGAGGATACCTATTCTTGATGGTGACATGGTTTAATTCCCGATAGTCAATACAAAGTCGCATACTCCCGTCTTTCTTCTTTACGAATAAAATAGGAGCACCCCAAGGAGATGTACTAGGACGAATGAAACCGATGTCCAACAATTCCTGTAGTTGGACCTTTAACTCCTGAAGTTCAATAGGAGCCATTCGATATGGGGTTTTAGAAATGGGCTTTGTACGAGGTTTAAGGTCAATAAAGAATTCAACTTCACGTTACGGGGTAGGCCGGAAGTTCTTCAAGAAATCGTCAAGAAAGTCAATAACAACAGAATATTATTCAAATTTGACGTGTCTTTATTCAAATCCATAACATGGGCTAAGAAAGCTTGACATCCATTTTCAATAAACGAATCGCTTTATGATTAGATATGATGTTGATTGATTTTAATGGTTTAGTTGCTCGAATTGAACAACGGGTTGATTAGGAATATGAAAACTAACAACCTTACGAAAACAATCAATTTTGGCATGATGAGTAGTTAACCAATCAATCCCTAAAATCACATCAAAAGCAAGTATCTTTAAAGAGATAAGGTCAACGGGTAAGATAAGGGTGCCAACTTGGATTAGACAAGATTTATAAGCGATGGATGTGATGAAAGTTTCTCTAACGGAGTTTCCACGAGATAGTCAAAGTCTAATTTTTCCTGAGTCGATTTAAGCGTTGAGCACAAGCGGAGAGATAAATGAATGGGTAGCACCGGTATCTAGTAAAGTATAAACTTCACAAGAATTTATAAATAGCTTACCCTGCGTGATCACCTCGTTTGGGTTCCTCGCATTTTGACCACCACAACAAGCGCTCTTCCAGAACCGCTGACTTTGACTTTTCGGATAGTCTTTTGAGTCACCGTCCCCATTGAACTAGGTTTCGCTACTGCAATCTCGATCTTTAGCGATATGTCCTTCCTTTCCATAATTATAGCATACACCGGCTGTTGTGGGCGGTTTGACCGATATGTCCCTCTTCCCGCATTTATAGCATATGAATGGTGTGGTCGTTCTCCTCCCTTGGAACCGATTCTTTCTTTGCTGTCGTCTTCACATAGTCGTTGTTGAATCTCCTCTTTTAAAATCTCCTCCCCGACTCGCTTCTTCTATTTTCATGGCCATGATTACCACCAGAGTGGTTACCATTTTTGTCGATCTTTTTCTTTCTCTACTATTTATTGTTGTTTTGTTGGATCGCTATCTCGAAAGATGATCCTGATTGTGGTACCTCGGTTGACCATACTCGTTATCTCGCTCTAACAATTGAGCCCTATTAACAACATCTGAATAAAGAGAAAATTTATGAGAGATGAGATACTGACGTATGCCGGGTTTCAAACCTCTCAGAAACATCCGCGTCATACGTTCCTCATTCTCCACCAAATGAGGTGCAAACCTGGATAACTCTACAAACTTCGCCTCGTACTGAGACACCGTCATGTTGTTCTGCTCCAGTCTAATAAACTCCACTTCCTTCATATGACGAACACTTTCAGGAAAATATTTGTCATTAAATAGTTTCTGAAACGTCTCCCAAGACATGTTGAGCGCAGCTGGATGGGTACGCTTCACAGATTCCCACTAGTAGTCTGCCTCGCCACGAAACATAAAGGTGGCGAATGGAACCTTCTGTTCCTCCGTGCATCCCAAGACATCGAATATCTTAGTAATTTGCTTGACCCATGTTTCCGCCATGATCGGATCAGGCTTTCCCTTAAATTTTGGTGGTCCCAACTCTTTGAACTGCTTGGCTGTGACAACCTGTGAATTGTTATCATTTCCTCCTATGTTTTGAACACGAGTCTCCCTCGTCTGATTTTGCATGAACTGCAAAAAGTTTCTAAATATCCCTCATTCATCATCTGCTTTCGGTGGTGTTGTTCACGGGAGGAACATTGCCCGACTGTTGCACGTTCTCCTCGTTGGTGAGTCAAAGGCGTCTCCACTGGTCTCATTTCCACTTATTAATATTCTCGATTGACATTCTCAAATCATGTCATAAAACAAGGGTTAATTAAGCAAATCAATATATCACATAATGTCCTTATATCTTGACCAACTATCAAATAAGCTTAGGTAGGACACACTAGCGAAGGATTTACTCGCTCTCCCTCCTAGTTCTATTCCCCATCTCCACCGGAGATCATATCCCTAAGCTCGACACCAACTGTGACACCCCCAAAATAGGTCTACATCACCCATTCTCGAGTTGTCAATACACGATCTGAAAACAACTACAACTTTATTATTACAATAGTAAAGCTGTGAGTTTAAATACGAGATATTTCCATCTGCAGACAATATCCACATACAAATAAATCCTCATCATAATTATTGATATATTATTTTACAACAATGGTGAGGACTACTAAACAACTCTCCCTAGAACTTTCATTCCATACCCAGGACTCATACTCGCTATATTCTCGCCTCCCGAGAAGAAAAATGGAACAAAAAGGAAAAGGGTGAGCTCGACTAGCCCAAAGAAAGAATATTATGATTAAGATAATATACAACAAAATTATCGTTAGTCTTCAACGGGAAAAATATAATAGAATACAATAGACAACAAGTTTTAAATCAATATTCATGGAAAATAATAATTCATTAGAAGAGTTAAGTAGAGAATGCAAACTACTATCTTACATGTATGAATTTTAAAGTTCATCGTCTATTTTTTTTTATCCTGTAACATCAATCAATATATATCTGGGATCAAATATTCATCCTTTCACTACAGGCCAAGGACATTCACCAGTTGGTCATGTTCATCTAAACACCTGTTCATCTTTGCACTACGGGCCAAAGATATTCATCAGAAATCATTCATCTTTGCACTACGGGCCAAAGATATTCATCAGAAATCATTCATCTTTGCACTACTGGCCAAAGATATTCATCATAAATCATTCATCTTTGCACTACAGGCCAAAGATATTCAATAATATCATCATTTAAGACTGAGGATGATGAAAAATATTTTTAAAAGAAACAAATCCAGTGAAACAAAATGACAAGGATTAAGGATTAAGGATTCGTACTTTGTTTTATCCACGTCCAAAAATACCTCAAAAATAATCATAGTGGTGTAAAATTCAAGAATGATCAAAACATGGATACAATCAAAGCTAGTATCCAGAATAGATATTTTGGACAAAAAGAAAAATTTTTATTTTGGATGAATATAGTCACAGTATTAAGTGAATAATCTGACTCGTATCGTGAATAGTCACGTATCATCGTGAATAGTAACTCGACACCAAAAGTTCCAAATTTGATAAAATTTCGGATCAATATTTCAAAGATAATGATATTGAAGAAATAATATCATTACAAAAAAAATATCCTTACTTACCTCGGAAGAGCGAGTGCTTAAATGGAATATCTTTGGATATAGGTTATAACTTGAACTTTCACCGTATAGCAATACTCAAAGTATACTCAAAATACTCACAAGAATACGCGATAATATAGAGAAAAACTTCGATTTACGGTGTGATTTTCAATTCTAATCTAAGCACCCTATTTATAGGAAAATGCTTAGAACACCAAAGCAGAAAATTTAATATAATATTAATTTATATTAAAATTTTCATACACCCACTTAGACTTCTGATTTTAGCAACTTAACATGTGATTCATGAGGCTTACAAATGTAAAAAACGTTTTTGTTAATATAAATATTTAAAACTTCCAAAAATCAATTATTTCGGAACTTCGGAACTTCAATAATTCACAATAAATAGCCCTTTTGTCAGAAAATTCGAATCTCGCGAGTTTTTATAGGAAATTCAATTCTCTACAACTTTACAGAAGAAAGTTTTTCCAAATTCCAAACAAAAATTGACCGAAATCCACAAACGGGTGATTTTAGAGGCTATAATCAAATTTCAGTCAATAAATGGGGTCCAAGCATATGTTTAACATGTTTTAAACATTTATTGCAACAAAAATACTCTTTCTCCTCGTATACTCATATATCCCACATTCATTGTAAAAATATCACCATTATTATATTATTAAAATATAATAATATATTTAAATGAATTATTTTATCAGAAAAAGATAAAATATTAATTTTAACAATTGTCACATTAAAATTTTCTCCATCTATATCCACATAAAATCAATATTTTTCTCATCATATAAATTAATAATTAAATTATTCACAAATAATATTACGAATCACATTATTGACAACCAGTGCGGTTCCGGAAAGAGGGGCTTTCGAATAAGAATTTCTCCTTCTTGGCGCCAAGCAATTAGGTGACCAAACCTCTCCTTAGATGAACTTTTCTAGACATTGCCAATAATGTCATCTAATAATATTATTCAGATAATATGAATTATTAGCTTCGATAATGAAAAATCTTTGTAAATGATAATTATTGAAACAACAAAGATATAAAATATCAACGCATGACAATTATTGAACCAATAAAATACTAAGCAAAGAATTATCAGTAACCATTATTGAGTAGTGCCTTCTTACGTAAGAGTCAATAATTGGTGCAATCTGTGTCTTCTTGTGCAACAACGCGTATTCTTGTGTTTTAAACCAACGGGTATTCTAACAAAGGTAAACCGATAACAACTTATATGTATCGCTTTCTTCCTCCAATCGCTTTCCATTATGGGGCCCACACATGGCTACACAGTCAATATTTAATATTCCCCGATAGTGCAGAATATTCCACGACCAAATGAATATTCCCCGACAACAATGAATATTTTATAACCACTTGCTTATTTTGAAATATTTGCGTATTTTACCCATAACTATCCACATTAATCACATCAACCCTTACTATTTCAAAATAATAATTAGAGGAAATTAAATTTCATTTATTAATTATTTGGGGTCTTACATTAAGGGAGAGCCAAAACCACTTATGGCGGAAGCATGGATAAAGCAGATCACCAAGATATTTAATGTCTTGGGATGCTCCGAGGAGCAAAAGGTTCCCTTCACGCCTTTATGTTTGGCCAAGAGGTAGATTTCTGGTGGGAATCCATAAAAACATACTCAATCTGCCGTACTGAAGATGTCTTGGGAGAAGTTCCAAGAGCTGTTCAACGACAAATACTTTCCCAAAAGTATTTGTCACATGAAGGAGGTGGAGTTTATCAAGTTGGAACAAAAAAAATATGGTAGTGTCGCAATACGAGGCTAAATTTGCGGAGTTATCCGGTTTGTGTCCCACTTGGTGGATAATGAAGAGAGAATGACACGGATGTTTTAAGAGGTTTGAAGTCGGAGATACGTCGACATCTTATTTCTCATAAACCTGTGTTTATATTAGGATGTTGTAAATAGGGCTTAGTTAGTGGAGTCGCGATAACGAGTCAACGCAACTAAAAGAGAAGCCAAGCAAAATGATAATACCGGCGAGAAGCGATCATCGAAGCGGTGACAACAAGCGTGGAGGAATCAACGGGCGAAATGGTAACCACTTCGATGGTAATCGGGCCAAAACAATAAGAATGGACATTTCAAAGAAGGAGATTCAACAATGATGGAAAGACGTCGCCACCAAACACTGTCGTTAAGGAAGGAGAATCGACCACCTATCATATGTTTCAAATGCACGGAGGCGAGGGGCACATCACCCAAATCTAGCGATGCGATCCAAAAGCATGTTATAATTGTGGAAGAGAAGGTCACTTAGCCCGATTTTGTCGTTCACCAAGACAAATTCAATTTAGGATGGAGGCACCAAAGGTAGTCCCGTAAAAGTCAAAACCGTAGTCTGAGGGAGAGTGTTTGTTGTGACCTCCTAGAAAGCAAGGAACCCGAATGAGGTCATCACGGGTAAGCTTATCATAAACTCTAACGAAATCTATATTTTATTTGATACCGGTTCTACCCATTCTTTTATTTCTCCTACTTGTGCTCATCGATTAAATTTGACTCCAGAGAAATTAGACTTTGACTTATCTGTGGAAACTTCGTTGGGAGAAACCTTCATTACATCCACTATTTATAAGTCTTGTTTGGTTCAAATCGGTTGTAATAACCCGAGATTTTCTATATAAAATAAATAAGAAATTTTGCGTATAAATTTTTTTATTTATTTAATGACGAGACTAAGTGTCAAGTAAAGTAAACGATAAATGCGAATACATTTATTACTTGAAAAATTAGAAATAATTTTGGAATTATTAATTACCACAAATTATATGGTAATAAATTTTTAAGGTTTAAATGTTTTTATTAATTATTTTCCATGAAAACATGATTGGAAATAATATATGAAGTGATAATTAGATTTATATAATAAATATTTTATTATATGAATTGTTCGTAATATTTAAGTTAATTATTTTAACTTGATTATTGATGTTAGATACGAAGAATAAGTCGGACATGAGATCCAAACCCGATTGGGATTGTGATCAAGAGATGAGAATAATAATATTATATTATTTATATAATGATTTTACAAGATTACCATAATTATGTACTAGGTATGTGCTGACATGATAATATTGAGCAATGACGGTCAATTAGGTCATAAAGATATTACCGCGTCTTTGTGAAACCCTAATTATTAAACTTCGCTTATGGGATATTTACGAGTAGTGATTTGTGTATATGAAGTTACTATGAATAAGAATATCGGTAATTAGAAGAAACCCTAATTATCTTGTTGTAGACGTCGATAATTAGACAAACCCTAATTATTATAACCCTAACCTATTGAAATTAGAAACCGTAACGACCGTGTGTTAGTAACATACACGTATAATTAAAGAACCACTAATGGTCAATTAGAAACCCTAATTGATGACGTTAAGAAACCCTAATTTTAATTAATGGGTTTAATTTCGATGTTATTGTATAAGTGTTTTAATTTACCAAAGGATAGAAGTTAATTGGTAAATTATAAGAATTAAATCTAGTGATTAAATATTACATTTAATTGCCTTGTACAAGATTGCCCATACACTCTTAAACAAAGCCCGAACCATCACCCATAACAAATCGAAGCAAGAATCAAGAATTTTTTGGCAAAAAAGGGTATAAGAACACTAAACCTAGAAATCCTTTGATTCGATGTTATTTGATGCAATTGATTGTTTAAAGTTGTGTAATAGAATGTTAATTGATGATATGGGTTGATAAATCAAAGACCCATAACATCAAAGTGCACGCAATTTGAAGATTTAAGCAAGTTGGAAAAAGCGAATTTACATTATTTTTTCACCAAATGTCAAAGGCCATAACTCTTTGCTCGATCATGAGTTTTGTTCTTCAAAAGTTGTTATGTGTAGCGATATGTGGTCTTTAATCTGCAAAAAGAATCAAGTCCATATCATGTATAGATTAGAAGTTATATATGGTCAAATATGGTTGACCGATCATGATAAACCTGCTTTTGGGCGATCAGTAATGGGGGCATTCTCGTCCA
Organism: Panax ginseng; assembly: GCA_020205605.1. Taxonomy (NCBI): domain Eukaryota; kingdom Viridiplantae; phylum Streptophyta; class Magnoliopsida; order Apiales; family Araliaceae; genus Panax; species Panax ginseng. The sequence continues at coordinate 117,825,201 of CM035136.1, read as the reverse complement.
CTTTTGTGCTTTAAAAGGTCCGGGCTTTTGATATGTTGTAGTGCACTGAGTTAGGAAGCCATAGGCTTTGGAATGACCTCATTCCGACCTCGAATGAGGAATTACGGTGATTGGAAGGAAATGTGTCAAATTTCTCAAAAGCTGAAAGTCGGCGGTGGGATGTGCTATTCGGGACCTTTGTTTCGATTAGTTAATGTTTCCAAAACCTTCTGGGCTTTTGGTATGTTATAGTACACCGAATAAGTTTCCATAGACTCAAAACGGACTAAATCCGAGATATCGGAGGAGAGAGTTATGACATTTCAAAGTAGTAATGTCAAAACTTCCCAATAAGTGCGGTGCAGTCCATTTGAACAAATTTCGGGCTGATGTGTTCGAATTTGGAAATGGTCAAAGAATAAAAGTTATAGCCCCAGAAGTTAGCTTCAGCGTGGGCTCAAGAATCGCTCAAAAATGTTTTAAAATGAAAGAGTTATGATGTTTTAGCGAAAGAGGTAAAGCTGAAAGCGAGATTGAAAAGCATTATGAGCGTCCACTTTTGACCTTTCATTTGGGCTACCTAATGAACCCGAATTGGGTAATTCGGATTTTTAAAATAGTCTTACATACCATGTATAACATATCCAAAAATCAGATTAATCGGAGTTATGAGCAATGCGTTAGAAAATCGCAAAGTGAGCTATTGAAAAATTAGTATAAACCAAGTCCCACATCGACTAAATTGAGAACTTCACAATTTTCTAAACCTATAAATAGAAGGGTTTGGCCTTTGTTTCATTCACCAACAATAAGGCCTCCAATTTTTGAGAAGGCTTTGTTGTGGGAGAACTTTTATAAAGATCTCCTTAGTTAAATTTTGGGCGTGGAAGTGCGTATTCATTATGGAATTAAAGATTTAGGGTATGTTTCTTATTTAATTTTTGTAATGTTATTATTTTTAATTGTTAGTTAAAGTTTGAATTTTTGAAGTTTAGTTAGTGTTGTTAATAAACTAGTTAGTTTACTATGTTTATTTTGGCTTGGAATTGATTATGTAAATGAGTTATTTGTGATGACTTTTAATATTTTGTGATGAATTTCATTAATTAATAATTATTAATGATATTAAAGTTATTTAATGATTATATTAAATAATTTAGTTTAAAAATGATTTTAATATTATAAAAATCATTTTAAATGAAAATAAGGTATTTAAAAATATTTTAAGTTATAAAACATAACTTTTAATATTTAAATGATAATTTCATTAATAATTAAATATTAATGATATTAAGATAATATTAATGATATTTAGTTTATTTAATGATTAATATTAAATAAATAGTTTAAAAATAGTTTTACTTATTTAAAAACCATTTAAAGAGGATATTAAGGATTTAAAAATATTTTAAGTTATAATTAATGACTTTTAATATTTGGATAAATAGTACATTAATATTTAAATATTAATGGTAATTATTTGGGTAATATAAATGTTTTAAAAATAGTTTGAGTTATTATAAATAACTTTTATATTTTGGCAATGGTTTCATTAATAGTTTAGTATTAATTAAACTATTGATGATAATGGAATTGTTTAATGTTTAAATCATTTAATTATGATTCCGATATTTGAAAGTTATAAATAAGCCAAACTAGTTGACTTGAGAACCCATTATGAAGTTACGAATTTGAAGAAGAACATCTATAATAACATTATATCACTATAGGCCATTTAGTGATGATTTGAATTATTTTAAATTTTTCAATTTCGGAAATTGCGAAAATGATTAAAAATAAGATGTCCGATATTTACTGAGATGTTGAGGTATAGAATAAGAGTCTTAGACTTCGATATTTACAAATAAAAAAGTATTTGCATACAAACAAATATGTCGATCTTATAAAAGAAAGAAAAAGACTCATTGTAAGAGCATGGATGAGATATTTGAAAATGTATAAAAATATTTCAAGTATAGAATAGGAACTAAAAGTATGATCACCGTGATTATGTGATTAGACTATGTCTTTGTGTAATAAACGATTACTATGTGTTAAGATATATTGTTCTAATCGAACGAATGATCCGATTATTGATAGGTTGTGATAAAAAGATAAAACCTAAGTTGAGATTTGTAATCGTTGAATCGAGCAAGTATCCTACCTTTGCACTTCCTTTATCTGATGGACATGAGTAAGAAGTTTCGAATTATTCTATCCCCGTCTGATTATGTACTCTTTGATTATCGACATGTTAGCTCGGATATATATTACATTCATTGATTTACATAAATGGTTATACAAGTGTCCCCACTTGGATAATCATGGCATTTATTCACATGTTGATACACCTTTGTCAATTACCCGTATATATATATGTTGATTACATATTATTGTTGAGCAAGATTAAAACCTTGGGTTTGGAACGGTGCATGTATGAACATCCCTATATGGGAAGATTTTTGCTCAAGGCGGATAGAGTGAGCGATGAATTTCGTTCAAGTTATGTAGTATTGATCAATACATGGTACAATGAGGTTGATCACCCTCCTGCGTGCTAAGTAAGTTATGACGGTTTTAGGATAGAATTCCGCTAAACCTTTTTGAAAATGAAAAGAATGTTCATAGTATGTTTCTTAAACCCTATTCAAGGGTAGAGCGAGAGCCAAATTTAAAGAATTTGAAAGAGAAGTACATTATGTGAATTTTTTATCAAGATCTGATTACTTCACAACTTTCAATTCGTTGTAGAAGTGTTATGTAAAGAGAATACTTATATTCTTTCAGCTTATATATAATTGCTATTACTTGCTGGGCACTTAAATGCTCATCTTTGCTTAAATTAAATGTTTTCGGTTATGTATGAGCAACATAAAGGCTTAGGCACGAACAAAGGAAAAGGAAAGTTGATTGAATAAGTGTGTATTATGAGTTAATGGTTATAGTTGTATTGGTATCTATTCAAGTATTGTAAGGAATGTATTTGAAGGTCACGTACCTGGGGAAGTAAACTTTGATGTATGTAAATTAAGTTCGAATGTATTATTATTTAGTATTATTCAGCTTAAAGAAATGGTATCATGGGGAACCGAGTTCGAGTTTCAAGTACCTGGATTTGGGGTCGTCACATCGGTACCCTCATATTACCTGTAGATCTTATTTCATTGAAAATACTTGCATTTGACGTGATTCTAGGGATTGATTGGTTAAATACTCATCATGCAAAAATTATTTGTTTCTGTAAGGTTGTTAGCTTTCATATTCCTAATCAACCTATTATGCGAATTCAAGCGACCAAACCATTAAAATCAATCACGGTCATCTTAAGCCATAAAGCTATTCGTTTATTGAAAAACGGATGTCAAGTTTTCTTAGCTCATGTCACAGATTTAAACAAAAATATGTCAGTTTTGAACGATATTTCTATTGTTAATAAATTTCCTGACGTATTTCCCGAAGAACTTCCTGGCCTACCCCCTGAGCGTGAAATTGAATTTTGTATCGACCTTGAACCCGGTACAAAACCTATTTCCAAAGCCCTATATCGAATGGCTCCTATTGAACTTCAAGAGTTAAAGACCCAACTGCAGGAATTGTTAAACATTGGCTTTATTCATCCTAGTACTTCTCCTTGGGGTGCTCCTGTTCTATTCGTGAAGAAGAAAGATGGGAGTATGCGACTTTTTATTGATTATCGGGGAGTTGAATCATGTCACCATCAAAAATATGTATCCATTGCCACGTATTGATGACTGTTTGACCCGATTTGCAAGGAGCCAAATTCTTTTCAAAGATTGATCTTCGTTAGGATATCACCAATTAAAGATTAGAACCGATGACATTCCAAAGACGTCTTTTCGAAACTTCCATGCAGGCATTATGAATTCTAGTCATGTCCTTTGGATTGACTAATGCTCTTCTTTGCCTTCATGGATATGATGAACCGAGTATTCAAGGAATATTTGGATCACTTTGTGGTCGTCTTTATTGATGACATCCTTATTTATTCCAAAAGCCGTGAAGATCATGAAAGCAACACTTGAGGTGACACTACAAAAGCTTCGTGAATACAAGCTTTATGCCAAGTTGAAGAAATGCAATTACGGCGAGGAAGTAGCATTCCTTGGGCACGTAGTATCAAGTCATGGAATATCATTGACCAAAGAAAGATTGAAGCAATTCAAAATGGGAGAAACCTAAATCGATGACCAAAATCGTAGCTTTCTCGGTTTAAATTTGGTTATTATCGGAGATTCGTGGAAGGATTTTCTTGAATCGCTACTCCATTGACTTCAAATAACTTTCGGAAAAGATGCAAAGTTCTATTGGAGCGAAGAATGTGAGAAGAGTTTTCAAGAACTCAAGAGGAGACTCATTTATTTTGTTACGTGAATACCATCCGGCTCGGAGGGATTTGTCATCTACAATGATGCTTGAGCAAAAGGGTTGGGATGTGTTCTCATGCAACATGGAAAAGTCATAGCCTATGCCTCAAGACAACTCAAAAAGAATATGAGAGGAATTATCCTACTCATGATCTAGAGTTAGCGGTTGTTATCTTCGCACTAAAGATTTGGAGGCATTACTTGTATGGGGAGAAGGTGGAGATCTTTACGGATCATAAAAGCCTCAAATATTTCTTTACTCAAAAGGAACTCAACATGCGACAACGACGTTGGCTTGAACTGCTGAAAGATTATGATCATACCATCCAATACCATCCCGGAAAAGCGAACGTGGTAGTGACGCGCATTGAGTAGAAGATCATATCTGCAATCACGAGTGCGATATTGTCAACGCAGAGGCCCATTTTGTGTGACTTGCAAAGGATGGAGATAGAGTTAAAGACTTGAGGACCCATGTGATGATGGCGAATATCTGAGTAGAACCGACTTTAATCGATAAAGTTAGAGTGCTCAAATTCTGAGACACGAGCCGGTGCATTATGAGGAAGAAAGTGCAAGAAGGTGCTTATCCGAAAGCAAGAATCGATGAAGAAGGAATACTTGAGTCAACTCCGGACTTTGTGTTCCTAACGACCACGATTTAAAGTATAAAATCATGATGGGCGCACAACACACCGTTTGCAATCCATCTTGGGAGTACCAAATGTATCATGATATTCGTCGTACATTTTGGTGGAGCAATATGAAGAGAGAGATAGCGTTGTTTATCTCAAGGTGTCTAACTTGTCAAAGAGTTAAAGCGGAGCATCAAGTACCAAAAGGTCCATTGCAACCACTTGAAATTCCAGAATGGAAGTGGGAGCACATTACCATGGATTTCGTTCTGGGTCTTCCTAAGGTTTCTCAAGGCATAGATGCGATTTGGGTCATTGTTGATAGATTGACCAAGTCTGCTCATTTCTTACCGATACGAGAAACTTATACACTTGAACGCCTTGCTTGTATGTACATAAATGAGATTTTAAGACTGCATGGTATGCCAATATCCATAGTTTCTAATCGAGACCCAAGATTCACTTCACGATTTTGGGTTAGTTTGCAAAAAGCTATGGGCACAGACTTACGATTTAGCTCGGCATATCATCCTCAGACGGACGGATAGTCGGAGAGGACTATTCAAACTCTTGAAGATCTATTAAGACTCTGTCCTTGATTTCAAGGAAGTTGGGACAAGTTCTTACCATTGGTGGAGTTTTCCTACAACAACAGCTTATCAATCAAGTAAGTATTGACATGGCTCCATTCGAAGCGTTGTATGAAAGAAAGTGTCGTTCTCGATTATCTTTGGGATGAGGTGGGTGAAGCAACGTTGTTGGGACCGGAGTTGATACGTATATGACTACGAAAAAGATTCAAATGATTCGACAACGTATAAAAACCTCACAAGATCGACAAAAAGAGTTATCTTGATCTTCATCGAAAGGGCGTGGAATTCGATATAGGAGATCATGTGTTGTTGCGTGTTGCTCCATGGAAAGGAGTTACGAGATTTGGAAAGAGAGGAAAACTCAATCCTCGATTCATCGGCCCATTTTTAATCCTCGATCGAGTAGGAACTATGGCCTATAGACTCGCTTTACCGCCAAGTATGTCTCGTGTTCATAACATTTTTTACATATCCATGTTACGTAAATATGTGAAAGACCCGAACCACATTATTGAGTTAGAACCGGACGAAATAGCGGATGATTTAACGTATGACGAGGTTCCTGTTCAAATCTTGGATAAGAAGGAACATATTCTATGCTCCAAGGTTATACCTCAAGTCAAAGTTTTGTGGAGAAACCACGATGTTGAGGAAATGACTTGGGAGTTAGAATCTGAAATAAAATCAAGGTATCCTTACCTCTTCGACATACCAGGTACGTACCCTAATTTTGAGGACGAAATTTCATAAGAAGGGGAGGTTGTAAGACCCCAACTTTTATAAATAAAGATGAATTTTCTATAAATATTATTTTTGAATATTATGGAGTAAATTTGATATAATGTTATAGTTGTGGGTAATATTTATAAATTTTACAAAGTAAGCAAGTTGTTATAAAATATTCGTTTGGTGGGGAATATTCTTTTTTGTCGGGGAATATTAAATGCGACGGCACAATCATTAATGGACCCCAGCGGAATTATTGTCGGATTGAAAAACGACAAAAATACTTTATATGAAAATAACTATGGAGGTGTTACTCGTTAAAACTGTTGAACTACCCTAGTAGTAAAAGTCACGATGTCTGGCGTGGTTGCATAGTAGCACCGTTATTGATTATTGATGCTTACGTGAGAAGTCACTCAAATTATACTCAATTATTACTACGATAATTCTTTGCATCATATCTCAAAGATCATCTCAGTATAATATGTTATATTATTAAATCAATAATTGAGACGACAAGTTATAAATGACTAATAATTGTTGAAAGATTAAATATGTGTTAATTAAAAATAAAATGATTTGTGGTAATATTTATTCAATCCTTGATGTAGATAAAGAGTCTATTATGAGACGTTTGTGGTAAGTTTGGTTATTTTATATGGGGCCCATATGTAATCATCTAAGAGTCTCTTCAATCGATAGTAATTATCTTCGTCGATAGTAATTACCTTCATCAATAGTAATTACCTTCGTCAATAATAGTAACTACCTTTACCAGACGTCAAACCACTTGCCGTTTTTCATATTACAAAGCGTCGAACCAATTGTCGTTTCACATTACGAAAGCGCCAAACCACTTTTCTTTTCACATCACCACCGTCGAGCCACTTGCCTTTTCACATTTCAAGTGCTAAGCTAGAAATCTTCTATAAATAGAGGCCTAGTGCTTCATTATTTTTCACGAATTCATTCAAGCTATAGAGAGAAAAGTATAGAGAGAATAAGAGAGAAAGAAGAAGAGTATTCTGCTACTACACTACTGCGATATTCAATCTACTAATAATATAAGGGTGTTATTCTTTCATATTCATGAAGAAAAGCTGTTGTTATTCCATTGCTTATTATTACATTGGAATAACTTTTGTATCATGGTTTACCCTATACTTGGTGACATTCTTCTATTATTCTTTGGAACATCATGTATACATGTGTTTTACAGGACCTGGTTCCGTCTTTATTATTATTACGTTGGAACATCCTGTGCGTGTGTTTTTACACCGACACAGTTCCTCTTTATTATTTTGTTGGAACATCACAGCTTGTGCAAATTTTGCACGACTGGTTCCGTTATTATTATTCTCGTTGAATAACTTTTGTCATGCGAAATCCGCATGCATGGTGATTTCTTTTGTTATTCCATTCTTTATTATACTCAATTGGTTAAAGTTTTGACTTCTATACTCCATGAAATTAGTAGAATATCCTTGATATTTGCGCTTCATCCATATCTTTTCATGAAAATATTCTTACGATTATTCTTGAATTTTACTCTACAAAGCGAAGATCATGTTGAAAATTTGGACATTATTAGTTCTGGATAAATTAATTCTTGAACTTGTTTTATTGAATTCTTATATCATTGTCATCATCCTCATGTTTATATTATGTTGAAAGTCATATGTGGCACAGTAGTACATAGATGGACTTGGTATGATTATAATAGGGGATTATTCGAGTAATCATGGCCGTAATGTTACAAATGATGTGGTAAAAGTTATCATTGGCCCGTAGTGCATTGATGGACAGTTGTTGGCATGATCATGACCATTAATGAATACACAAATGTCCTTAGCTGTAGTGCATGAATAATTTATGGTCGTGATACTAAATAATATCCTTGGCCGTAATGCATGGGTGATTCGATGATGTGGATTATTTATTAAAAATTTGAGTCCCAAATGATAAAAGTCATGAAAAACCTTTTAAATCATAAAAGATAGTAGATTTTATTCTCTACTTGACTCTTTTAATAGATTGCTTGTTCCGCTGCAGTTAAACTTGATGTTGTTATATTTTATCAGTTTAACACTGTTGAAGGCTAACGATAATTTATTCTGCATTATCTTAGTCATAATATTTCTTCTTTGGGCTAGTTGAGCTCACCCTTTCTTTCAACTTTATTCTCTTGAAAATGAGAACATAGCGAGGGACTAATCGGGGAACGGAGTGACGGTCCGGAAGGATAACATTAGTAATCCTCACTATTCTGTGAAATAGTGTGTTAATAATTGTAATGAGGACTCCTTTTGAGTTTGTATAATTTCTAGTAAACAATAATTGTATTCAAACTCACAGTTATGTTTTGTCGTATTGTACACGACAGTTGTATTTAAATTTTGTACCATGTATCTGACGACCCAAGATGGGTGATGTATACCTAATTTTGGGGGCATCACATGACGTATTAAAAGTTATTCCCTCCGTCCCACAAAAGATTCACATTTATCATTTATTTTTATTCTACAAAAAGAGTGCTCTTTTTATAAATAACAATATAAAATAATATAATATATTAAGTCTATCATTATATTTTAAGAGTCTGCTACATATGACAAGAGATAGATTAAAATTAAAAATGACCACGCTTTAAATTATTCTATTTTATCCTATAAAATTTCACATTAATTATAATTCAACTTCATTATAAATTATTCTATTTTATCACATAAAATTTTATGTTAATTATAATTTAACTTCGTCATAAATTTCTCAACGTATAAATATCATGTCACTACCAATTAGTAAATTTTCAATTTATAGGAATAAACATATACCGTAATACACATATGTTCTTAAAATTTATAGATTTTGCAAATTATATTTTTTTTATGAAATAAATAAAATAAGTTTTTGCCTAAAATAAGTTGGCCGCGATGTCACTCCATTATTTCACGCCCAATTCTCTCCCTCAATTTTCACTCCCTCAGTTTAGAAAATACAGTCGAGCCCTATCTCCCCTCAATCGCCATATCTCCTTCAAAACCCTCATAATCTGGTCCACCGAAACCCTCTCCAAAATATCCACCCTCGTCGGCCACTCTGAAGGCGTCAACGACCTCGCCTGGTCCTCCGCCTCCCACTATATCTGCTCCGCCTCAGACGACAAAACCCTTCGTATCTGGGACGCATTCACCTCCGAGTGCGTCAAAACCCTACGCGGCCACACCAATTTCGTTTTCTGCGTCAATTTCAGCCCCCAATCCAATCTCATCGTCTCTGGTTCTTTTGATGAGACTATTAGAGTTTGGGATGTCAAAAATGGTCGGCCCGTCCACGTCATCCAGGCGCACTCGATGCCGGTTTCTTCCGTCCACTTCAATCGAGATGGATCGCTGATTATTTCCGGCAGTCACGACGGGTCTTGTAAAATTTAGGATGCGGCTTCGGGCGCCTGCTTGAAGACTCTTATTGACGATAAGGTTTCGGCCGTTTCATTTGCCAAATTCTCGCCCAACGGGAGGTTCATACTCTTCGGGACCCTTGATGATACTCTCGTGAGTTTCTATAACTGTGGACTTTGTTAAGCTTCTACTTTGCATTATTGAGTTTTATTGCTCTATATAGCGGTGATAATTTATAATGTTAGGGAAAAAATCAACCTTTAAGGTTTATATATCTTCTATTGTACTTAAAGAAGTATAAAGTAATTGATTATGAAATAAATAGGTCTTGAGTACATGTCTCTTTTCATGTCAGTTGTACTTCTAGAGCTCAAGGACAAAATAGAAAATGGAAACAGAATTCTTATTCATGACTTCCAGTATCAATTAGCTCAACAGAGGAAGATATGCAGTCATTCGTATCCACAAAAGCAGAGGTACAATTTTGTAAGATGTAAATAAGATGAGAGATGTCTTCCATTGGGTGGCATTGTTAGTTGATACAGTATATCTTTGTTGCGTATATAGGCCTTTTTAGGAGAGCTTCTGTGCTCACCTCTGGTCTTCAGCGTTTGGGGTTGAATACATCTTTTTGTAGCATGTTAAATATTTTACTTCCGCTGGGTTGTGCTGGATTTGGGTCACAATGTTATTACATTGGATATCATATGGTGGGTGCAGTTAGATTGTTTTTAGTTAGTGATTACACCGACAGTTACTGGCGTTGATTTACCTCATCTTTTAATGTTGTCTTTCGATTGTGCCGTGTAATAATGATAGGTGATAAGCATATGTTACTTGATGTGCCTTAACCGGTTTACTAGCTAATCTTTGGAAATGCTATTACATAAAATAAATGAGATATCTGTTCATGGAACCTTGCAGGAGATGAATTTTTTGGAGGAACAGATACAAACTTCGGATGCACTTCTTGAGATGAGTCAAGGACAATGGGAGGGTTGTCACCGGTCAGAAATATACACCCCTGAAATGTTGAGCCTGATGGATAGATTCCAGCCTGATTTCTCTGCACCTTCTGGAGAATCACTTAGGCAGGTGGAATTCAGGATGATACAATTCTTAAATGGAACAATTGTGGGATTGCCTGAAAAACTGAGATATGATTTCTGCCCACCAAATCCAGGCGAGAACCATGGGTTTTCACACCACAATTCTCATGCACCTACTAATTCAATCATGGATCGAGATGGGTCTTCCACATATCAGCCTACCCCGACTAACTTGGGATAAAAAGGCTTTGTTGAGTTGAAACCCACATATGACTCAGTATGTCATCCTGTAATTTTTAACGTTGGTTTTCAGGTCATCCAAAGTAAATTAGTTCATGTAGTTACTCCATCTACCAATATGGATGGTAATATTGGCCCTGATGTTGTACACCTTCTTTCAATAAAATAGGTTAGTTATTAGTTTTTGTTGACTGCCTACAATTTCAGTTTCTGTAGACTAATTATTTTCTTATTCGTGTTTTATCACATGCGTCTGATTTTTTGTCCGTCTTATATTTGCACAATCTTTTGACTATTTGACTTTTTGTGCTATAAGTAGTTGGGGTGGTTGTACTTTTCTTTTTCTGTCTATTTTGTTATATCTTTTCTTCTCTCTCTTGTCCTCCATCCCTCTCTTTGTTAGTTGAAGCACTGAAAATATCTTGTCCTGCATTTTTTTTAACTCTATTTGTGTGCCCTTTTCCCCTTTCTATCATGTGGTATCCTGTATACCTAAGTTGGTATCATTATATAAAAGAAATGTGCAGTCACAACATGACTGTATGTTACCCAATGACACTAGTCAGGGTCATAATATGGTGAATTCTTTTTCCGTGGGTTCACAGTGCTTTAGAAGTAAAGGACTGAAGGCTTTTCTGAGGCACTTGCGCTTCTTGATTAATGAAATAGAAACTTAGAAGAGTGGTGCAGCCTCAAGCTGCCTCATTCTACACCTAGGCATTAATTTTAAGAAGGTGAAGGCATCAAATTTAAAAAGGATAAATGACATTTGGCTAGCCTTTAGAAAATTCTAGGAAAGGTCAACACGTTGATTTTGAAACTTAAAACAATATAGGGAGAAAAATTTAATCATCACACCACAGCAGACATAGTAATTCAAGTATTTGTGTGCTTATGTTTGTGCCCCGCATCCATGAATATATTTCTTGTCTAAGTAGCAAAAATTTGAGAGATGCAATATATAGTAATACATATTAGTATGTTACTAAAACTAGCTTCCTGTAAATTTTTCGGCAAAAGCTTTGAACATAAGAGAATATCAGTCTTAATAATCCATCGGTCATACTTGTACTTCTATTGATGCTTATAAGTTGTAAATACAAGCACACTGGAACCTCTTGATGATTATTTAACCTGTCCAAATTTTCATTTTTGGAACATAGGCTTGCTTTTCTTTTGTTTGTTATGTTGTTTTCCCTTTGGAGTCCTGTCTATATACCTGACAGCATTACTACTTGAATTTTTGGCAGTAAAATATGCACCTCAATATAGGTGGCTCGCCGAAGAACTTCAAAGAGTGGACAGGGAGAAAACGCCTTGGCTTATTGTTCTTATGCATGTTCCAATTTACAATAGTAACGAAGCGCACTTCATGGAGGGCGAAAGCATGCGAGCTGTTTATGAGGGTTGGTTTGTTCAATAAAAAGTTGATATAATTTTTACTGGCCATGTCCATGCATATGAAAGATCGGTATGTCAATTTATTTGTAGTAGTCTGCAGCAGGATGACGCTAGTAGCTCTTTATATGCTGGTTTATCCTAATTTTTTTTTAATGTACTTTTGCTTTCTAACTTATGCTTTATAGGCAAAATACAGAAAAGCGAAGGGGAGTTTTGAATAGTACTAGTCTGCTAAAAGATATTTGATATTACTTTGTGCCCTGTTTGTGGTTATGCTCAACATGTGATTATTATTACTCAAGCATGCTTGTGGGGTTCAGAATTATCCTGTATGATTATCTTCTGTAACTCTAATTGATGAGTAGATTTGATTTTGACATTTAATTCCGACCCCTTTAAATAGCTCTTTCTTCTAACTGCCATGTTTCTTTTATTTGAATAAACTACAAAAGTTATGTATGAACTCTCTCCTCTCCCCTTAAAAATTCCATCAATAGGAGGGGTGGTGTTCAATTCTCACTCGCTATATTTGCTATTGAAAGCTGATTTACGTAAACATAAATGTTTGCATTAGGAAAGTTCCATACTCCTATCATCTTATTTTGTTCGTCATTGGTTGAACAGTAAGCTCTGCATTTCTATTGTGATTTGGGGTCGGATTTTCTTACTACATTGTACATCACTTGTGCTGACTTTATTTTCCTTGCTTTGCTCTAGACTTTACCAATGATTAAATGGGGAAAACGGACAAGGGTTATTTTAGATGTCGGTTGTGGTGTTGCTAGCTTTGGTGGCTATTTGCTGAACAAAGATGTCATTACTATGTCATTTGCCCCAAAGGATCAACATGAGGCTCAGATACAGTTTACTCTTGAGCGGGGGATTCCTACTACTATATCGGTGATTGGAACACAACGGCTTACATTTCCAGACAATGTTTATGATTTGGTTCACTGTGCACGATGCAGAGTTCACTGGGATGGCGATGGTACATCAACTAATTTTTTCATTCTTCATTTATTTAGTTTGTCTATTCTGATGGCATTGGTTGACAACTGTAGGTGGAAAACCTTTAATGGAACTCAACAGGGTTCTTAGACCTGGAGGATTTTTTATATGGTCTGCTACACCAGTCTATCGTACAGATGAAAAAGATCGGAATGTCTGGAATTGTTTGTATTCTGTACCTCAGTTTTCTTAAAAAGTCATTTTTTTTATATTGTGAATTTTATTAAATCAGATCACATTTCAAATTTGGTATCTGTTCCTTCTCTTAGTTTTTACCTTCCACCAAGTTTTATGTGCAATCACCTGTAATCTAAGTTAAATGGTCATATTCCTTGTTTCTTGAAGATATGGTGGCTCTGACAGAATCAATTTGCTGGAAAGTAGTGGCCAAGTCTTTTCCTTCCACTGGAATTGGTCTTGTTATATATAAGAAACCTGTTTCATCTGCCTGCTATGAAAGACGCAAAGCTAATAAACCTCCTATGTGCAATCAGAATAGGTGGAAGAACATGTCAAGGTATACATTTAAACATTTCCCTAAATATTAAGTTTTAAGCTTTTAAACATCCATTGCCACCAATCACCATCATCGTTACCTACTTTCATATATAGGTACGCACCTCTAGATACTTGTCTTCCACCCCTTCCACTGCCAAGCCAATGTAGCTCATACAAATGGGCCATGATGTGGCCCAAAAGACTCAGCAGTAAACCACTAAGCCTATCAACTGAAACAGATGCTGAAGAAATCAATATATCAATATAGAAATATAGCATAGCCCCTAATTTGAAATTAATTGAAATGATGACATCATCAATTGGAAAAATCGTTGAGTCCATCCTTAATTAATTGAGTGAGTTAACTCACTTAATTTGATAACTCATCTATTCTTCTATTCTTATATATAAATACACATAAATGATGATACACATAAATATTTTTTTATTTTTATTTTCTCTTCAATAACAATATAAAAAAGTCTTAACAATAAAAATGAAAAAAAAAATTAAACTCATCAATATAAATACACATAATCAAATCAATTGCAAAAATCAAACAATAATGGAAAATCAAACAATAAGAACGAAAAAAGAGTCTTAACAATAAAAATGAAAAAAAAAAAAACTAAAGGAGAAAAATGGTCCTGCAATAAAATGAAAATACACATAATCAAATTAATTGCAAAAATCAAACAATAATGGAAAATCAAACAATAGTAACGGAAAAAAAGTCTTAACAATAAAAATGAAAAAAAAAATTAAACTCATCAATATAAATACACATAATCAAATCAATTGCAAAAATCAAACAATAATGGAAAATCAAACAATAAGAACGAAAAAAGAGTCTTAACAATAAAAATGAAAAAAAAAAAAACTAAAGGAGAAAAATGGTCCTGCAATAAAATGAAATACAAATTCACTTTACTTGATATTAATTTCAGTTGTCTCTTCCTCTTCTCCTCCTCCTCCTCCTCTTCACTTCAGTTTCTTCCCCTTCTCCTCTTCCTCTTCCACTTCCACTTCCACTTCCACTTCCACTTCCACTTCTAGAGAGTTCCACTTCCCCCTCTCCTTCTTCCACTTATATATATATATATATATATATATATATATATATATATATATATATATATATATATATATATTAATATATGTTTATGTGGATTTATTGACTTTATATTCTGTTAAATTTTACTCTTTTGTTACAGATCTGACATCGCTTTGTCCTTCTCTTTCCTGAACCACACTTGATTTTGGTTTTGTGGGCTCAATTGCTCGATCGATCCGATTTATTCGATTTCGAGAACATATCAATTACTGATTATTTCTTTTGTTTTATTGAATTTTTTTGATGTAATTTGTAGGGTTTTCGATCCGATTTATTCGATTTCGAGAACAAATCAGATAATTGTTGATTATTTCCTTTGTTTTATTGATTTTTTTTTTTGAGGTTTTTTTTTTTTATTATTGAATGAAATTTCGTTTTAGTTTTTGAAGAAATTTAACTTTTTTGTTAGTGAATTCTGAAATTACAAATAATACTTAATCTGAATTCATCCCTACAATGAATGGGAAAAATGAAATCTAAACAAAAAAAAAGGAAAGACAGTAAAGTACATATATGATGAATATATAACGGTGAAAAATCTTTCTCATTCCAATTTTAAAAAATTATACAATCGAAAAACAAACTAGCCCGTGCAATGCACGGGGGTATCAACTAGTATTTTATAAAGACACCAAACACTGGTCTTCTCTAGTCTCTGATGTTTATCTGGAAGTCTTTGCTATAAACTGGTCGAGCGTGAGGAATATAATGGATATGAATGCTGGTTACGGAGGGTAGAATATATACCACTTCTTGAATCATTTACTGCTATTCTCGTGTAATCTATAAGATATTCTTACTTGTATAGAAACACACAAGTCTTAACGTATTTTCTCTTCTTGTCACAGATTTGCTGCAGCACTTATTGATCGACCTCTTTGGGTAATGAATGTGATCCCCATTCATGGGCCGGACACTATCTATTATCTTTGATAGAGGACTGATTGGAATTTATCACGACTGGTGCGAGTCACTTAATACTTACCCTAGAAGTTATGATATGTTACATGCCAGTTTCCTCTTTGGAAATTTAACACAAAGGTAAAGAACAAATGTGCCATAGCTGTTTGTTTTAATATAATTAATATTAAGCCTTCCAATTTGTTCACTGTAATTTTGACCCGATTAGTTTTCAAAAATTTCAGATGTGACATCATAGATGTAGCAGTTGAGATGGACCGCATACTGAGACCAGGTGGTTTTATCTTAGATCAAGACACAATGGAAATGACTAACAAGCTTAGTCCAATTTTGCACTCGCTCCACTGGTCAATATTGTGTGCATTAGTGTAACGATAGAGAAATTCGGATTTTATTGTAAAATGATTTTATTAAATTAAATAATAATAAAATCATATTCTATGTGTTATCAAGATGGTTGTCATTGTATAACCTATTGATGTTAGAATGTCGTAGTATTTGAGCTACGTGGATGAATTAAAGTGTTTGAATTTTCAAGACGAAAAATAAAAGTTTTCTGAGAAATTTTTCGAAAAACACTATTCATCGATATTTGCTGGGGATATAATTTTGAGTTTCCGAGAAATACGTAATGATGGAATAACAAGGTAAGATGGATTATGTAATAAAAATCTAGTTATGAAAAATGTAATAATTAAACATGGACTTAATTTATAAACGTTAAGGAAGGCGAAATAGTATTGAATAAGTAATAATGTATGATACTTTGGTATTGTACGGAGTAATGAAAACAAGTATAATATTAAGTATTATACGAGTTTGTAGGAAGGATGAAATACCGTATATAAATTCTATATGAATTAGAATACGAAAATAATACATCAACAATATGTATTAAGAAATGATAATGGACTTGGAAGATTGGATAACAATTATATACAAGTCCAAGTGAATTAAAGGGAGAGGCTCAACTATTAATTAATGAACCAATTGGTGTTCATTAATGTAAAGCCCAAAGGATGATTTAATGAAAGCCCAAGATGGAATCCATGAGTTGTATGACCCATGGGGCAAACCATATTGATATGGTTATTGTTGTGACCAAGTATTGTGGTGACCAAGTAATGTGGTGACCAAGAGTGGTGACCAAGACTTTGAAGTAATGACCAAGTGTAGGATAAAAGTTGTGCTAGCCAAGTAATGAATAGTAAGGAGGTGGCTTGAGGAGGTGGGTGATTTAATGACTAAACTACCCTAGCTTTGCAAGTTCTATAAATAAAGAAGGCTTACAAGCCATTTGTTAGTTGTTCAAATAATCTAACATCTCAAAAGTGCTTAAGTGTTAGAGAGAATAAGCTACACATAAGTCATTCCATAAGTAAGAAGAAGAAGCAAGCTACTTTACCAAGACTACAAAAAGTAAGACTTCTTCTCTAAATTATCTTCTATCTCTACCATGATAGGTTGATAAGAAAAGTTGGAATTAAGGCACATGGGTGTTAAGAAGCAAGAAGAATGTATAAGTCATGAACTTATGCCACATAAGTTGGCAATAAGTCTTTTGAACTTATAAAAGTTATAAACCTGCGGGAAGACTCACTTAGGAGTCTGTCTCAAAGGAAAGGCGGTTTATTATAATTGTGGATGAGAAGGGACATTTCTCTAATCATCCCAATTCAAAAAAATCACGGATGCTTTGTATGTGGATCAACCGACCACATAGCAAAGAACCCATTGAAGGGATAGAAGGAAATAAGGGAACTAATAGCGGGAAGTTAGCTATTAGTGGTCCAACTCAGCTGGGGAAATCAATGGCCCGCACTTTTAATATGACGGTCCAAGATGCGGTGGCATCAGGGGATGTAGTTGCAGGTATTATTCCGATCAACAATATAAATACATACGTGCTATTTGATTCGGGTGCTACTTGTTCATTTATAGCATGTGATTTTGCTAGACGACTAGAATTATTTCCCGAAAAATTGCCTGTACCTTTGAACATTAAGGTAGCAAACGAAGAGATAATTCCTGTTGAAGATATTCATAGGAGTTGTTGCGTAGATGTACGTGGTCGTAAGTTATCGGTAGACTTAATACCGATAAAGTTAGGAGAATTCGATGTAATTCTCGAAATGGATTGGTTGATTGACCATGGAGCAATTATAGATTGCCAAAAGAAATGTATGAGTATCGGGGACGTTGAAGCAACCTCCCGTGTAGTATTTTACTGATAGTAAATTGTCCGGAGACGTCCGTGTTGCCTTACGATGACACAAACTAGAAAACTTTTAAGGAAGGGTTGTGCAGTTACCTATGCCATGTTGATACCCGCAGAGTGGGAGCAACCATGGAACAAATACCTATAATAAACGAATTCATGGATGTATTTCCAAGTGAGTTCCGGGTTCTACCGGACAGGAGATCGAATTTGTGATAGACACTTTGTCTTTAGGAGCTAAGACTAGCCTCAAAGGCACCGCATCTGTATGGGCGCTGTGGAAAATGAAAGAACTAATGGTTCACCACAGAACTATTGGACAAAAAGTACATTCAACCAAGTGTTTCACCGTAGAGCACCGGTGTTGTTTGTCAAGAAGAAAGACGGATCGTTAAGGCTTTGTATCGACTATCGGGAGTTGAACAAGTTAACGATAAAGAATAAATACCCATTGCTCAGGATCGATGATCTCTTTGATCAATTGAAAGGGGCAAAGTATTTTTCTAAGATAGATTTAAGCAGACGGGTATCATCGCTAAAGGTTAGGAAGGAAGATGTACCAAAGACTACATTCGTGACTCGTTATGGTCATTACGAATTTCTGGTGATGTCATTTGGGTTGACGAATGCACCTGCTGCATTTATGGATATGATGAACAGAGTGTTCAAACTATATTTGGACAAGTTCATCGTGGTTTTTATCGATGATATTCTAGTCTATTCTAAGACGCCAGAAGATCATGTCGAACACTTAAGATTAGTGTTGGAGACACTAAGGAAGGAGAAGTTATATGCGAAATTCACCAAATGTGAATTTTGGCTGAAAAATGTACAGTTTTTAGGTCATGTCATTGACCAAGAGGGGATTTTAGTGGATCCAGCGAAGGTGGAAGCAGTAATGAATTGGGAACAACCAAAAACGCCGACTGAGGTGCGGAGTTTCCTAGGGTTAGCAGGGTACTATCGAAGATTTATCCAAGATTTTTCGAAGATAGCTACCTCGTTGACTAATTTAACAAGGAAGACGGTGAAATACGTATGAACGGATAAATGTGAAGACAGTTTTCAAGAACTGAAGAAAAGATTAAGTGAAGCTCCTGTTTTGTTATTGCCAAATGACACAAGAAATTTTGTAGTGTATAGTGATGCTTCGCATAGAGGACTTGGTTGTGTGCTTATGCAGCATGGCAAAGTCATTGCGTATGCATCTCGGCAGTTGAAGGATTATGAGAAAGTTTATCCTACTCATGATCTGGAACTGGGTCATGATAGTATTTGCCCTAAAGATATGGAGACATTATCTTTATAGGGAAAATGTGAGATATATACGGACCATAAAAAGTCTAAAGTATATCTTCACTCGTAAGGAGTTGAATATGAGACGAGAAGATGGCTAGAATTGATAAAGGATTATGATTGTGAAATCTCAGATCACCTGGAAAGGCCAATGTAGTTCTTACGCGCCTTAAGTAGGAAGGGTCGGGAAAAGTTGTCTATATTAATGGCTCAAAATGAGTTAATAACAGAGATGGCTAGGATGGAAATAGAAGTGAAGATGCCGAGTGATTCGGGGCAGTTACTCTTTGCGACGAAGATGCAATCTACCATCGTAGAAAGAGTCAAGGAGGTACAACTCAAGACGGACGAGTGTAACCAAATGAAGAAGCGGTTATCCGAGAAGGAAGATGCTAAGTATAGTCTTGATAATGAGGGATTATTAAGATTTGAGGGAAGAATTTGGGTTCCAAATGAGACGGAATTAAAGGAGCAAGTGTTACAAGAAGCTCATAGCTCGAGGTACTCGATACATCCTGGTAGCACTAAGATGTATCAAGACCTTCGACAGAGTTTTTGGTGGCCAAACATGAAGAGAGAAATAGCAGAGTATATGACTAGGTGCTTAACTTGTCAAAAAGTTAAGGCCGAACATCAACGACCTTGTGGTTTATTACAGTCATTGGAGATTCCAAAATGGATGTGGGAGCATATCACGATGGACTTCGTGGTGGGACTTCCGACGACGCAAAAAGGGTATGATTCGATTTGGGTAATAGTGGACCGATTGACGAAGTCGGCTCACTTTTTGCCAATTAGGATCAAGTATAACTTAGACCAGCTAGCTAAACTTTATGTTAAGGAAATCATTTCCAGACATGGAGTACCAGTGTTGATTGTGTCAGATCGTGATCCACGATTCACTTCAAATTTTTGGAGGAGTTTGCAAGAACAGTTGGGAACACAGCTGAGGTTAAGCACAGCTTATCATCCACAAACCGATGGGCAGAGCGAAAGGACAATTCAGACGTTAGAAGACATGTTGAGGTCTTGCGTCATGGATTTCAAGGGTAGTTGGGATGATCACCTACCACTAGTAGAGTTTGCATATAACAACAGTTATCATGCAAGCATAGGCATGCCGCCGTATGAAGCTTTGTATGGAAGAAAATGCAGAACACCTTTATGTTGGGATGAGGTGGGAGAACGCCGGATGCTAGGACCGTGAATTGCGCAAGCAGATAATGGATGTGGTAAAGTTAATTCGATGCATCTCGCCACAAGACAGAATGAAGATGTAGAAGAAAGTATCACGGACTCACATAGACTAAGTCGAGAGTTTGAGGTGGGCTCAGATGTGTTTTCTAAAGGTATCTCCCTGGAAAGGAAAGATACACTTTGGAAAGAAAGGAAAGTTAAGTCCAAGGTTTATATGACCTTTTGAGGTGTTAAAACGGGTGGGAGAGGTAGCTTATATGATAACATTACCTCCAGACCTAGAACGAATACATAACGTGTTTCACGTATCTATATTACGTCCATATAAGCCGGACTATAAGCATGTAATCGAATATGAGCCGATTCATATTGAGAAAGACTTAACGTATAAAGAGTCATCGATGCAGATCATTGATAGAAAGGAGCAAGTTCTAAGGAACAAGGTAATACCATCAATAAAGGTATTATGGAAGAACCACGATGCTGAAGAAGCAACGTGGGAACTAGAAGAAAAGATGAAGAATAATTTTCCTCCTCTATTTGATTAAAGTAAGACGAGATTCTGGGGACAGAATCTTTATAAGGGGGGAAGAATGTAACGACCGAAAAATTCGGATCTTATTATAAAATGATTTTATTAAATTAAATAATAATAAAATCATATTCCATGTGTTATCAAGATGGTTGTCATTGTATAACCTATTGATGTTAGAATGTCGTAGTATTTGAGCTACGTGGATGAATTAAAGTGTTTGAATTTCCAAAACGAAAATAAAAGTTTTCTGAGAAATTTTTCGGAAAACACTATTCATCGATATTTGGTCGGGATATAATTTTGAGTTTCCGAGAAATACGTAATGATGGAATAACAAGGTAAGATGGATTATGTAATAAAAATCTAGTTATGGAAAATGTAATAATTCGCTTGTGGACTTAATTTATAAATGTTAAGGAAGGCGAAATAGTATTGAATAAGTAATAATGTATGATACTTTGGTATTGTACGAAGTAATGAAAACAAGTATAATACTAAGTATTATACGAGTTTGTAGGAAGGATGAAATACCGTATATAAATTCTATATGAATTAGAATACGAAAATAATACATCAACAATATGCATTAAGAAATGATAATGGACTTGGAAGATTGGATAACAATTATATACAAGTCCAAGTGAATTAAAGGGAGAGGCTCAACTATTAATTAATGAACCAATTAGTGTTCATTAATGCAAAGCCCAAAGGATGATTTAATGAAAGCCCAAGATGGAATCCATGAGTTGTATGACCCATGGGGCAAACCATATTGATATGGTTATTGTGGTGACCAAGTAATGTGGTGACCAAGACTTTGAAGTAATGACCAAGTGTAGGATAAAAGTTGTGCTAGCCAAGTAATGAATAGTAAGGAGGTGGCTTGAGGAGGTGGGTGATTTAATGACTAAACTACCCTAGCTTTGCAAGTTCTATAAATAAAGAAGGCTTACAAGCCATTTGTTAGTTGTTCAAATAATCTAACATCTCAAAAGTGCTTAAGTGTTAGAGAGAATAAGCTACACATAAGTCATTCCATAAGTAAGAAGAAGAAGCAAGCTACTTTACCAAGACTACAAAAAGTAAGACTTCTTCTCTAAATTATCTTCTATCTCTACCATGATAGGTTGATAAGAAAAGTTGGAATTAAGGCACATGGATGTTAAGAAGCAAGAAGAATGTATAAGTCATGAACTTAAGCCATATAAGTTGGCAATAAGTCATTTGAACTTATAAAAGTTATAAACTTATTATAAGTTAACCTTGAATGTTTAAGTATGAAAATATGAACTTGTGATGAGTTTAGTAGAAAAGTGAATTAAGAACTTATATGATTATATGTATCATATATACCTAAGTAAAGTTATATGTGAAGAATATGTAAAGTATGATGATTAAGAAACTCAAATGGTTATAAGTCATGAATAATCAAATCTTAAGTAGTTTATAATTTGACAAGTTATAAGCTCATGAAGAATAAGTCAAAATCCAACAATGATTATAAGTTGTTGTATTAAGTATGTTAAGATGTTCAAATGATGAATGAAGTTCATTTGTAATGTTGAACAAATCATAAGAATGAAGAATTGCTTAATTTTGCGATTGGACGATAAACGTCGAATTCGTAAAATTCTCGGAATGGAAGTCAAATTTTGTGTTGGATCACGAAACCATTGTTTTCCAATAGAGACAAGTCATATTTGGCATTTAAGAGTTGCGAACTCGAAAATGATCGGATTCCGACTTAGAACGAAGAAACGAGTGTTGAACGTTCACGAACGTTTATCGTTTTCGTTAAAAATGAACCAATAGGTGAATTTTTAGCAAACGAAGTCAAATAGATAAAATTCTTGCATGAACATGTAGATTACGTAATTTTTGAACCGTAGGCTTTTGAACGAGCCAATTCGGACTTATAACGAAGAAGTTATACGTCCGGGAAGTTCACAAAAAATTCAAAACTGAAATTGTTTTTCGGTGCACGCGAGTCAGCCATGCGCCAACTCTAGGCAAATGACTCAACTATTTCGCATGAATGAATGTTGTTCGAGCCATCGCAAGAGTTTTCTGCAAGTTACGAACTATAATATAATATGTATGTGGCATACTTGGCATGTATACAATACTCAAAATCCTCTGGAGTGTGGCGCCGCATCGCGGCCCATTAAGTAAAGACTCGCACCGCAGCGCCAAGTCCGGGACAGAGATACAATAAGCTCGCACCGCAGCGCGAGATATAAGTATAAAGTTAGCGCCGCAGCTCAAGTCTCAGAACAAGGATAGTAATGAAGGTTTCTAAGTACAAAGAAAAGAAAACCAATTGATTTAAAAGTAAATATAAGTTAAGGAATGTAATGTAACATTTTTTAAACTTTGTTAAACCTTAAGGATGTGGTATAAAGGTTGAGATAACCTAGTCAAATATAAATGCAAGTATAAAGATAAACAGGAACGAATAGTAATTGAATCTAATACACAATTAGATTGAAATGAAGGGTATGATATAGTCATATTAATACTTGATTATATACGACCTAATGTGAGGCATTATGTGATCATGTATTGTAGAGACTTGAACGACTTGAACATAAAGTTAATATACCGTAGCAGATGCTAAAGGTAAGTATTCTAACTCTTGTCTTAGTTCAATCTGAACAAGTTTTTGAGGTTCATGTATTCTTTCGAATGAATTGAGGTATGTTGAAGTTAAAGCCGATTCCTTTGGCTAGACTTGATGTATTGATAATCTATTCATGTATTATCAAATGTTGCTATCTTTTGTCAACTACTTGATATGGTTTTCAAAAGAAGACTGAATTGTTAAACAAATGTTTTGTTTGTAGAAACGACAGCACGTGAGGTTGCCAAATGCTTAAACGCGTATACGCTTAATGGATGTAGTGTTGATCAACATAGAGTACAATAGGCTGATCACCTAGAAGTGCTCGTAAGTAATATCGGGCTTACAGACTTGATTCCGGGTTGTCCTTTTCCAGTAAAGAATGAATACTCGAGGTCTTTGACCAGAGTGAATGTTTTACTAAATATTGTTATTATTGTAAAATATTTTGAAAGAAAAGATGAAGTGCTATTTTGAATTATCAATAGTACTTCATAACTATTGTTCAGTTATTGAAGATATACGATTTGTATGTGTCA
This sequence comes from Panax ginseng, assembly GCA_020205605.1. NCBI lineage: Eukaryota > Viridiplantae > Streptophyta > Magnoliopsida > Apiales > Araliaceae > Panax > Panax ginseng. Next base: position 117,800,846 of record CM035136.1, on the reverse strand, counting down.
AGCATGTTGTTATTAAATTGTTATACTTGCTGAGCTAGTTATGCTCACTCTTGCTTGAACCATATGAATGCAAAATAAGACCTAACGTCCCAAGGATCGAAAAAGGATAAGGGAAAAGCTAAGGCGATTACGTATCTTTGTCTTGTAATAGTATAGGTCTATTGTTGTAATTTAATCGATATTATGACAAAGAACCTTTATAATGTATATAGAACACGGAAAATGTAAATATTACTTTAAATATATAGAAGTTATGTTCGTTCTTTGAGACTTTTCAATTGAATGAATGTATGAATGTTGTACAGTATAGCACCATCTGTCGGGTTGGAAGATACCCAGATTTGGGGGCGCTACAATTAGTACCACGTAGTAACTCTATTGTCTTTGTGTATTGATTTTGGCACTAAGCGTCTCTGGTGACTTATTTGCTTCATTTTTCTGACTTGCTATTATTTTTAAATATGTACAGGAAGATTGCTTCTACGACCTGCCTTACAATACTGGGTATCAAATTTCCGTGCTACGTTTATGGAAGACAAGGGACGAAATTATGAAGTGTACTCTCTCTATATATGTAGATATATATTTTGATTGAAGAACTATGGTAGTTGTAGATGGTTAATTGTAAAGATAATGAATGATTATGTAGTGGATGGATTTATTAAGTTAATAATATTTTAGTTTTTTGTATTTTTGCCATTATTTGGTATGGGGACATTGAGTCAGCCAGGTACATAAAAAGAATGTCAAATTTTGATTTGGCAACAATATAATTCGTTATCAAAGCATTGAACAAGTTTTAATATAGTAACACTTTTTTATACATTTAGCAATAAATTTTCGTTGCTAATGACATTAAAAATATAATATTTGGCAACGAAAAATTAACCTAATAACAACGGAGAGGATATTGTTGGTAATACTAAAATAAAAGGTAACATTTTTTATCGTTGCAAATCATATCAACTTTCGTTGCACATATAAAGAAACGACAACATATAATGTCGCTTGCTAATCGACGACTTTCGTTACTATTGAAAATAACCAAAGAACAAACATTTTCGTTCTTGATTCAAAGATAATGTCATTGTCAAATAATATAATCAAGAACGAAAATCGTTAAAAAAGTTTACATTCCGCAACGAAAGTAAGTTTAGGCAACAATTTTCATAATTTACTGCAACAAAAAATGTCGTTGCAAAATGGTGTCAATTGCAACGAAAATGCACGGTTGTTGCAAAAAAAATAGTTCATTTCGTTGCCAATTAGCAGGCTTTTGCAACGAAATTTTTATTATTCTGCAACAATACATTTTGTTGCTAAAGGATCGATGTCTTTGTACGAAAGCCAAATTTCGTTGCAAAATGTATTACTTTTGGCAACGAAAAAAATACGTTCGTTGCGGAACAATTAGCAACGCTCATTACACAACAAAAGACGCAACGATAGTAAAGTCGTTGCCAAAATCCTTTAGCAACGAAATTTGGCACCTTTAGCAACGAAAATCGGTTGTTGCCGAAGCCCCATTTTTTTGTAGTGATAGATGCAAGATCTGGCCTGCAAAGTCACTGTCAGAGCTTCTGGGTTTTCCAGAAACCCAGACAGCTTCATGGGTCCATTTTGTGGCTTACATTTCTATGGGTTCTGGTTACGATTAATGTGTTCTAATGGTTTAGAGTTGTAGTCCACATAATAGAGTACAATTATCCATCATCAGGGCAGACAATAAACATCAGAATCACAAGCTAGCGCCCGGTCAACCTATGTCAGAAATGGTGTTCATCACATTTCTGGAAATTCCAAAAACTTAAAATCAGAACGAGAAGGCTACTTTGACCAACGATTACTTTCATTATAACGTTTCTCTAAGTGATCTAAAGCATTAAATTTAAAGTACATATGTTAGGCTACAAACTGATAACAAAAACAACATCAAATAGTTTGATTAACTGACAGATCAGGGCGTGCAAAAATATTGTCAGACATGATCTGGGGAAATCTGGGTTACCCAGAAATCTCTCGGTCAATGCCGGTCAACGGTCTTTGACCATTAATAACATGATATATGTGCATCATATGATCGTGATTTCACTTGCAGAGCACAGACAACATGACAAGCTATAGATCTAAAACATAAAACATCAAACATCATGAACAAGGAAAGTTCTAGAACCACTGACATTCGTTGTCAGACATAAATGTTAAACTTTCCCAGAATTTTTAAAACTTCAAATCCGAGCACTTTAATGTTATGGATATGGGATCTAACAACCCAGATCACTAAATAACATCTTATTACACAACATTAAACAACAAACAACAAGATCTAACATCAGATCATAAGGTTTTTAAATTCTAGGGTTTATACCTTTATGCTTTGATTTCTTGAATCTGAGCTTTAGATGTGTTATGGTCATTGGTGGGGCTTGAATTCTGACTGATATAGCACTAAATTTTCCTAGGTTTTGGGAGAGAGAGAGTTGGTTAAGAGCTTGGTGTACAAATGAGCAAATAATGGACTTTTCTCTCTCTAATTATATATATATGATGGATACACTGAATCTTGCTGAGATTTATGGCTGATTGTATCTATATCAGTCACATGGGGTTGTTGAAAATGGTTGATCAACTAAAGTTTTGGCCATTTTGACAAGTTAACTTAAATAATGCTCTAAGGGCAAAATGGTCAATGATCTTGTGATTTTAATTGCATCCATGACATTTGGCTAACCCTTAGGGTTGAACCATAAGGTTCTACAATTTTCTTTTCTAGAAATTTCCAATTAGGGTTAAAATAAAATTTTATTTTTCTAAATTACGAATTAAGGTTTTCTAAATTATATAAACTTACATATTAAGTTTAAAGACTTACTAATTAGCATTAAAATGACTAAATTAGTAAATAACTTTCCCATTTAACAATTAGGGTTTTCCATTTAACAATTAGGGTTTATAATATAAATATTAGGGTTTCTAGAAATCAGGATTTCAAATATTAATTAGGGTTTCTCTAATTAACATTAAATTCTAAAATACACCACATAAATTACATAACACAATTATATAACAGTCTCGAACTCATAATTGAGTTTCAAATTAGGGTTTCCATCTAGCAATTAGCTAATTATTATTTAAGGTTTCTAATTTTAGAAAATAGGGTTTTAGATTACTAATTAAGGTTTTCTAAGTATAATTAGGATTTTCCACATAATAATTTGGGTTTTTCTAATAAAAATTAAATTCTAGTAATACATATCATATACCACATAACATAATCAATAGACAGATTTTAAAGTCTCATTTGACTTTAAAACTATGGTTTGTTAGTAAAATTAGGATTTTGCAGATTATAATAAAACTGCTCCCCAGATTAACCTTACACATATAGCATATATATTTATAACACTAACAAATAATAATATAATATTATTATTCTCATTCCTTGATAAAAATCTAAAATTAGGGTTTGGATTTCATATCTCGATTTATCTCGCATATATACCTTTATTAATTAAGTTAAAATAATTAACTTAATTAATATAAATTAAATTCATATAATAAAAAATTATTATAATAATTCTAATAACCATTTAATATATTATTTATATAATATAAAATCATATTTTCATGGAAAATAATTAATAAAAATATTTCTACTATAAAATTAATTATTATAAGAATATAATTCATAATGTGCAATAATTCTAAAATAAAATTATTTGCAAACAATCATGTAATAAATATATTTTTATTTATTACATAATTACATAAGCTTTATCTTGTACAAATCCTCATTCTTAAAATAAATATATAAAAAAAAATTAAACGCAAAATTTCTGATTTAATTATATAGAAAATATCGAGTTATTACATTCACCCTCCCTTATAAGGATTCCATCCCCGGAATCACCGTTTTAAAACATATACATACCAGGGTACATAGCATACATAATCATTGCAAGTAGATCTCGATCAAAATTGATCAAACCGATCTTTAACTATTCAACATAAAGCTTATCTATCTGCTTATACGGAAAATTGATTTCTAATAGAACTCAATTTCCTCCTTCAAAATAATTTATAAAATAATTTACTATATATAAGAAAATAATATATAATAAAATAAAATTTGTTCGAATAATACCTGGAGTTGCAACCCCGACTACTACAATTTCTTGAATGGTCATGTTGAAGACGCTTGCAGTTGATTTCGTTGGTTTGATTGTTGATGTTGGTCCCGTCGTCGCCAATGTCCTGCTGCCTTTTCCCATATTCGCATTCCTTGCCTTCTTTTTCCTTCCTGGATAGTCTTCCACCTTATACTCCATTGATTCACACTTAAAACACACAGACTTTCCCTTTATCTCCTTTCCTTTTATCGTATAGGTGAAAAAACTATCTTTTGCCCCTTCGTTATCCTAACTATCACCAACATTGCTACAGGGTCAGTTGATCCTCTAAATCCTGGCAGTACGAATGCCTTAAAGTCTTTGAAGTTCGCCGATCGTTTATCTGGCTGATTTCCCGCGACTGGTATTCCGTTCTGCATAGCTTGATCGATCATAGTTGTAAAATTCTGCATCGGGTCTGGTTGTCCTTCAGCTTTGTTGACAGGTTCTTCTGTACGTGTATTTCATTTTCGTCTTAACGGTATTATCATAGATTATTCTTTATTAACTTACATTCTAAACCTTATCGTACACGCTTGGCATATAATGCAAAACTTTCTATTCGAATAATCATGTACTCAAAATATTAGATTTTGAAAACTCGGTTTACTGTATTAACCAGTAATCAGATAAATATCTACTATCTTTATACCAACTTATTTTGTTAATCCCTCATAGATTCATATTCATAACACTTGACATACCTTAGCACATATTGCTTTAAACATTTGATCTCCCTTTGTGACTCAAAAGTCAGGAATCGCTGCCACAACTTATATAAAAGTTAAGAATATTACCTTATACAAACATACCTATCCAAGTAATACTAATACTACTTATCTTCTTAGACCTTCACTAAGGATAAATTGCTTAGTATTTTATATATTCCCATTATCCTCGATAATCCATTCACACCTAACTATACCTAGTTCGTCCAACTTACCATACATTATGAGTTTAAGAACTTACCACAAAAATATGAGTTTAAGAACTCGACATTGACCACATATTCCTAAACTATATTCTACCTATCAGTTATACTATCGTTTCTGGGTCTGGTACTACACTTTTCAAATCAACCACCTCATTGAGGTAGCTTTCAATGTGAGCCTCTATTTCAGCTATTGGCTTTGATATTGGCTCGATTATGGAAATCGGCTCCTTCTTTACGACATGAGGGTATCCTAATCTATTTTTTTTCTATCTAACATCTACACACTTAAGTTATCCTGCTTATCAACTAATATATACATACAGCAAATAATAATTTTATACAAGTTATCTTTTATTTGATTTGACGATGAACTAATTCAATTCATCTCCTTTTTAAACTCTAAATGAGTTAATTGTATTTTTAACGTTTTTCTCTGTTCCAAGGTTATAGCCTAAGGTCTAACCCACCTAAGGTTTCTAACCCTAAACCTCTGATACCATGTTGTAACGCCCCCAAATTTAGGTACTTGAAACCCGAACTCAGTGCTTTACGATACCATTTCTATGAGCGGAATAATACTAATAATAATAACAATAATATAAATATCAAACTTATCTTACATTTATCAGAGTCTAATCCCAAGTATGCAACCTTTACTACAATATATTACATGATAGATAATAAATAGCATGGTCTATAAATTGTCTAACTATTACAAAAGATACCATTAAACGTAATTTGTTTGCTTTTTCTTTTCACTTGTTCTTGTCTGAACCTTCGGGTTGATCATGCCTAGCTGAAAACATTTAATTTTAAAACAAGAATGAGCATTTGGGTGCCCATCAAGTAATAACAATTATAAATATAATTAGCTGAAAGAAATAAATATTTTCTTTGTACATCACTTCTACAACGAATTTATAGTTGTGAAGTAAATTGAACCGATAATAATAACATAACAATTCTATCTCAAATTTTTGAAACTACGTATTGACTATAAAGGGGTTTAAGTGACATACTATGAACATTGTTTTAGATTTTCGATAAGGTTTAGCAGAACTTCATCTCAAACCCGAAGCATAACTTACTGAACACGGGTGTACATCCCATGGACCCTGTATTGATCAAAACTACATTGCAAGAACGATATGATCGTTCACTCTGTCTGCCTTGGGCACATAAAAGTTTTCCCTTGATCGGGACGTTCATACTTAGTCTGGAATCCGAACCAAAACAATTTGATTGGATACAAAAGGTTTTATCATATTCAACGGTATTTACAATACGTGTCTAGTGGGTCAAATAGCTTAGATTTATATATATATATATATATATATATATATATATATATATATATATATATATATATATATATATATCAACATGTTTTTTAATCATGGGTGATCATCCAAGTGAGACACTTGTATAACCATATTTCAAATTAACGAATGTAGAATATATATATAGAGTTATATAATATAATATCATGTTGATAAACAATGATCGGATATAATATATACGACAATAGGGTTAATAATCTAGTACAATAATAATATAATTCTGAAATATTCTTACTCATGTCCATTGCATAAAGGAAATGCAAAGGTATGATACTTTTCTGATGCGCTGCTTACAATTCGCAACTTCGTTTTATTTTTTATATCACGACCTATCATTAATCAGATCATTCGTTCGATTAGAACAATATACTATAACACATAGTACTGCATTTCGCAGTCAGCACATAACCTAATCACATTGTCACGTATGTTTAACAACCATTGAATCACAAATAAACACATAACTAATCAAATTATCTAAGTCCATATCAATTTAAAAGCAGCCTGATTGTCTGCAAATTATGTTTTATCGAATAATTATCGAGTCTAAGACTACATCCGTAGTTCAACATATGTAAGTATCGGTCCATATTATTTTTAAATGACTTATAATAAATTTTAAACATTTATTATAATTTATCATAAATTTTCAAACACTTTGGAATCATTATTAAATGATTTAAATATTAAATAATTCAATTAATTATCATTAATATTTAATTAATATTAAACTATTAATGAAACTATTGCCTAAATGTTAAAGCTATTTATCATAACTTAAAATATTTTTAAAGTATTAATATTACCCTTAAATGATTTTTAAAAGAATTAAAATCATTTTAAATAATTACCATTAATATTAAAGTATTAATGTATTATTTATCAAAATATTAAAAGTCATTAAGTATAACTTAAAATATTTTTAATCCATTTATTTCCTTTTAAATGATTTTAAATCAATAAAACCATTTTAAATTATCTATTTAATATTATTATTAAATAACTCTAATATCATTTATAATAAATTAATAATTATTAATATTAAATTATTAATGAAATTATCCTTTAAATATTAAAAGTTATATTTTATAACTTAAAGTATATCTTTAAACACTTTATTTTCATTTTAAATGATTTTTATAATAATAAAATAATTTTTAAACTAATTTATTTAATATAATTATTAAATAACCTTAATATCATTAATAATAACCTTAATATCATTAATAATTTTAAACCTTAATTTATTTAAAATGATTTTTAATATAATAAAATCATTTTTAATTTATTTATTTAATTCATTTATTAAATAACTTAATTATCATTAATATTAATTTATTAATGAATTTCATCACAAAATATTAAAAGTCATTAAAAATAACTTAAAATATTTTTAAACACTTTATTCTTATTTAAAATGATTTTATAATAATAAAATCATTTTTCTCCAATTTATTTAATACATTAATTAAATAAATTAAATGTCATTAATATTCAAATAATTATAAATATTAATGAAAAATATCCCAAATAATTAAAAGTTATTTTTCATAATTTAAAATAATTTTTAAAATAATTTTTGTAATTTTTAGAATTTATTTTCTATTTTTAATCATTTTTCAGAAATTCAGAAAATAAAAATAATAGAAACCATCGTTATAGGCTATAGCGACACATTTCTGTCGCGATATGTGTTCTTGAGGCTCAAGAACACTGAGAGTCAGTGTTCATGGTGCCTACTTTGACCGTCTGTAACTTGCTGGTCAGATTGTTTTTGGGCAGGGTCTTGTAATGGTCTTGTAGTAGGGTTGTAACACTACACAATAGAACAACTAACATGGTCATAAAGCAACATAGATGCAAGATCTGGCCTGGCAAAGTCACTGTCAGAGCTTCTGGGTTTTCCAGAAACCCAGACAGCTTCATGGGTCCATTTTGTGGCTTACATTTCTATGGGTTAATCTGGTTACAATTAATGTGTTCTAATGGTTTAGAGTTGTAGTCCACATAACAGAGTACAATTATCCATCATCAGGGCAGACAATAAACATCAGAATCACAAGCTAGCGCTCGGTCAACCTATGTCAAAAATGGTGTTCATCACATTTCTGGAAATTCCAGAAACTTAAAATCAGAACGAGAAGGCTACTTTGACCAACGATTACTTTCATTATAACGTTTATCTAAGTGATCTAAAGCATTAAATGTAAAGTACATATGTTAGGATACAAACTGATAACAAAAACAACATCAAATAGTTTTATTAACTGACAGATCAGGGCGTGCAAAAATATTGTCAGACATGATCTGGGGAAATCTGGGTTACCCAGAAATCTCCCGGTCAATGCCGGTCAACGGTATTTGACCATTAATAACGTGATATATGTGCATCATATATATGATCGTGAGTTCACTTGCAGAGCACAGACAACATGACAAGCTATAGATCTAAAACATAAAACAACAAAAATCATGAACAAGGAAAGATCTAGAACCACTGACATTCGTTGTCAGACATAAATGTTAAACTTTCCCAGAATTTTTAAAACTTCATATTCGAGCACTTTAATGTTATGGATCTGGGATCTAACAACCCAAATCACTAATTAACATCTTATTACACAACATTAAACAACAAACAACAAGATCTAACATCAGATCATAAGGTTTTTAAATTCTAGGGTTTATACCTTTATGCTTTGATTTCTTGAATCTGAGCTTTAGATTTGTTATGGTTATTGGTGGGACTTGAATTCTGACTGATATAGCACTAAAATTTCGTGGGTTTTGGGAGAGAGAGAGTTGGTTGAGAGCTTGGTGTACAAATGAGCAAATAATGGACTTTTTTCTCTCTAATTATATATATATATATATGATGGATACACTGAATCTTGCTGAGATTTATGGCTGATTGTATCTATATCAGTCACATGGGGTTGTTGAAAATGGTTGAGCAACTAAAGTTTTGGCCACTTTGACAAGTTAGCTTAAATAATGCTCTAAGGGTAAAATGGTCAATGATTTTATGATTTTAATGGCATCCATGACATTTGGCTAACCCTTAGGGTTTTACCCTTAGGGTTTAAACCTAAGGTTCTACAATTTGCTTTTCTAGAAATTTCCTATTAGAGCTAAAATAAAATTTTATTTTTCTAAATTACGAATTAGGGTTTTCTAAATTATATAAACTTACATATTAGGTTTAAAGACTTACTAATTAGCATTAAAATGACTAAATTAGTAACTAACTTTCCCATTTAACAATTAGGGTTTTTCAATTGAAAATTAGGGTTTATAATATAAATATTAGGATTTCTAGAAATTAGGATTTCAAATATTAATTAGGGTTTCTCTAATTAACATTAAATTCTATAATACATCACATAAATTACATAACACAGTTATATAACAGTCTCGAACTCATAATTGAGTTTCAAATTAGGGTTTTCATCTAGCAATTAGCTAATTATTATTTAAGGTTTCTAATTTTAGAAAATAGGGTTTTAAATTACTAATTAGGGTTTTCTAAGTATAATTAAGGTTTTCCACATAATAATAAGGGTTTTCCTAATAAAAATTAAATTCTAGTAATACATATCATATACCACATAACATAATCAATGGACAGATTTTAAAGTCTCATTTGACTTTAAAACTATGGTTTATCAGTAAAATTAGGGTTTTGCAGATTATAATAAAACTGCTCCCCAGATTAACCTTACACACATAGCATACATATTTATAACACTAACAAATAATAATATAATATTATTATTCTCATTCCTTGATAAAATTCAAAATTAAGGTTTGGATTCCATATCTCGATTTATAAAGGTATATATACCTTTATTAATTAAGTTAAAATAATTAACTTAATTAATATAAATTAAATTCATATAATATAATAAAATAATTATTATAATAATTCTAATAACCATTTCATATATTATTTATATAATATAAAATCATATTTTCATGGAAAATAATTTATAAAAATACACTACAAAAAAATGGGGCTTCAACAACTACCAAATTTCGTTGCTAAAGGTACCAAATTTATTTACAAAAGGGTTTTGGCAACGACTTTAATGTCGTTGCGTCTTTTCGTTCTTGCATGATGAGCGTTGCTAATTGTTCAAGAATCGAATCTATTTATTTTCGCTGCCAAAAGTAATACATTTTGCAACGAAATTTGGCTTTCAATACGTGAGACATTCGATCCTTTAGCAACAAAATATATTGTTCTGAGAATAATTAAAATTTCGTTGCTAAAAACCCCATTTCGTTACAAAAGCACCTTAATTGGCAGTGAAGTGAACTCTTTTTTTTTTGCAACGACCATGCATTTTCGTTGCAATTGACACCATTTTGCAACGACATTTTTCGTTACAATAAATTATGAAAATTGTTGCCTAAGCTTGCTTTCGTTGCGAAATGTAAACTTTTTAACAACGATTTTCGTTGCGGATTATATTATTTAGCAACGACATTATGCTGAATCAGCAACGAAAATGTTTGTTGTTGGTTATTTTTCAATAGCAACGAAAGTCGTCGATTAGTAATGACATTATATGTTGCCGTTTTTTTATGTGTAACGAAAGTTGATATGATTTGCAACGATAAAAAATGTTACCTTTTATATTAGTATGAACAACAATATCCTCTCCGTTGTTATTAGGTTAATTTTTTATTGCCAAATATTATATTTTTAATGCCATTAGCAACAAAAATTTGTTACTAAATGTATAAAAAATTGTTGCTATATTAAAACTTGTTCAATGCTTTGGTAACGAATTATATTATTGTCAAATCAAAATATGACATTCTTTTTGTGTACATGGCTGGCTCAATATCTCCATAGCAAATAATGGCAAAAATACAAAAAACTAAAATATTATTAACTTAATAAAATCATCCACTACATAATCATTCATTATCTTTACAATTAACCATCTAAAGCTACCACGGTTCTTCAATCAAAGTATATATGACAAATCAGTGGACAATTGACCAACTGCATTAACAACTGCCCACCGTACACGAGGCTGGGGATCTTGAAATGCGTTCAAAACCATAGACACCACCGGTTCCAAATTTTTACTCATTACCATACAGAGAGAAAACTACATTTTAAAAAACAGTAATATCCAAACATAATGAAACATTTTAGTCAGTCTAGCCTGTCAAACACAAAGTCAACATCACACAAGTAAGTACACTTAACTAGATAATCAACAAATAAAGGCGCATAATCTTATAATCAAACCGAACATAAAGTAGAAACTAATTCCAATTTCTGTCTAAGGGTGTGAACAAGTGAACTTAAGAACAAAATATCAACAACAAAAGACAAACTTGATACCTTGGAGCAACCCTCAGCAATTTGAGCAAGTGCAATGAGTGTAGCATGATGTTTCTGCCACTCAGGAGCAGCCAAATAAACCGGCAACTCTTCATAAGCAACAGGAATAATAGTATTTCCACCCAAAGCCATCGCTAGAAAGTAGAAACAGAGAATATATGCTATACAAGAATCACATAGAAATGATATTCAACATCTGTACTAAATGTGATATGACAAAAAATCATGCCAAAATTATCTTTCTGACGTCCCTTCTCAAGTGCTCAGTATAATGAATATCAACTGCAGTACAACATGACTAAAAAGTTGTCATATATGCTAGAGAGAAATCAAACAGAAATGAATGTCCAAAGAAATTTACATTCAATATGTAGGTGCATAAAGAAGACATCTGCTTCCATCCTAAATATTTGTGGAATGTGACGAGTTTTAAAAGCAGAATATTGAAAATGTCAGCATGTAGAATAACAGATAACATAGTTTAAGAAATACATAATGTAAGACATTACCAAATGAATAAAGATATCTGATGGGACAAACTAAGCACCCGCCATAAAATTCTTTATACTTTTTAAATTTTGAATTAGTGTTGTAAGAAACAAGATAGCAGTAGCAAGCATAACTTGCAACAAGATTTACCCTATATACTCGAAATGCACTTTGAATCCTAATTACCCTATATACTCGAAATGCACTTTGAATCCTAATCGCTGCTATATCCTCATCTAGCATCGGAAGAGCCACAGGATTTTCATTAGAATTACCGTTAGCAAGAGTAGTGGTCTCTTTCGGGCCTATTTAGTTCCCTTCCCATTAGGTGAAATGGACTTGTTTGAATTCAATGTTTTCATTGTTGGTGATTTCACGTTTTTGCTGTTCTTGCATGGCTGTCTACTTGCTGCTCTCTTTGGACTCGACTGGACGAGGGCTCTGCTTTCCCATGGCCGAGCAGCAATCCAGCATTCCATCCAGCTCCAACCCCAGATAGCTTTGCCAAGTTCATAATTACCCAGCACAGAGTTTGAATTGGCCCTCCACTACAAAAAAGATGGTTCTACTTGGTCCTTTCAAAACCACCAAGTGAAGAAACTGAATGAGAGTAATTGTTGTGTTGACATACCTGATGAGAAAAAACATAAGCCATAGCTCGCACTCGTTTCACCGCTGCTTCTTCTCTTAGATGAATTCTTGCAAGAACTTCCTCCATTGTTTCAGGGCCACCACTCCATTCCACCTACAGACATCCAGTCCATCAAGTGGAGTGATTCAACATGAAAGTAAGCACACCCATAATGCACCATCGTTAATTGTTCTCAAGACCAAGATAAAATGAATTGGATAGAAAATCTAGTTCCAGCTAAGAGAAAAAAGCCATGATTTCTAAAGGTGTGCTTGGAACGGGAATCTGACAGCTAGATGCAATGCCACACGAACATACTAGAGTGTTCAGGAGAGTTACTGGGTCGGTGGATCAGCACCTATATACAGGAGATGCGATCTCCAATTTAGGTATCATGATAAAAATTGGGCCTCACGCATAGGAAGTCTATGAGCGAGTATTGTCCAGTAAAAAGTTCTTGTGAGTTGTGTGAGTATAGTCTAAGGTGTCAGCAATAATTAATATACCAAGTAGTGGGCTGCAAGCAAAACTGAGGTTTCATTATGTACATAATTTTTGAGTGTCTATGTTATTGATGTTGTGAGTGCTTGTACTTGGTGTACAATTGTTTTTGTTGTAAAAATTTTCTTCAAGGTTTTTCAAGTGTGCAAATTTTTTTTCTACACATAAGTCGATGGATTAAAATCTACCTTTTCTAATTTTGATAGGTTTGTAAAACTGTAAATGGTGAGCTTGTGTAACGTATACTGTCATCGTGCACATCTGACTTTTTGTTTTATGGAACCATGCAATGGGTAATGTAACGAAATAGTTTTCTTATATATGAAGTTAAGTTGAATTAATAATAAGCTAGATGCATCATGCATTTCCAATGGGATGTGCTATGCATCTAATAAATATACTTCACGAACTATGTTGAACTTTTCTTTCAAGGAAAAACGAAATGAATAATGTGAATAGACGATCAAAAATAAGTGGTAAATTCTAACTGAAAAGCATATTCTCAAAAAGTTTGTCATATAAGAACCTCTAATTATCACAGACGAAGCATTCAAATAACACTGCTCTAACAAGAGTGAAACGATCTCTTACCTCTAGGTCATGAAGCTTTGCCTCGAGCTTTAATTGATTCTCTAGCTTTTTCTGTCTGATTTGAGCTTCTGTTTCCATAGCAATTCTGCGAGCTCTAATTTCGGCCTGTATCCTGCTGCATGTGTGTAGGTGGCTCAGAGTAGTTGAAGCTTGCTTTCTGGCAGAACCACCTAGAGTCAGGGTTCGCAATCTTAAAGTCCCTTTTAAATGACGATGAATTTTTCTTGCCTGCAACAAGAGAAAAGTATGTAAAAGTGTAATTCTCTATGAAATTAAGAAATACATAATGTAAGACATTACCAAGTGAATAAAGATATCTGATGGGACAAACTAAGCACCATACCATAAAATTCTTTATACTTTTTAAGTTCTGAATTAGTGTTGTAAGAAACAAGATAGCAGTAGCAAGCATAACTTGCAACAAGATTTACCCTATATGCTCGAATTGCACTTTGAATCCTAATCGCTGCTATATCCTCATCTAGCATCGGAAGAGCCACATGATTTTCATTAGAATTACCGTTAGCAAGAGTGGTGGACTCTTTCTGAGAGTGGGGGTCCTTATTGATCCCATTTGAATTTTGAGGTGCTGAAGATCCCTGTGCAAAGAAAAACAAATAAAAAATCAATCCTGTAGTGATGCTAAGTTTACTAACCATAAGATATCCTACGAAAGACGTTGCAGAACCATTTAGAACCACAACGCGAAAATGACTTGTGTTCATGGAGGCCTATATGGGTCCGAATGAAAAAGAGAACATGACAGGTATTTCACATAAGCTTTGTGATTATTACATGGAATCATTATGAACTATATAGAAACTAAGCGTAGACTATAGCATTGAGATGAATGCACATGCTAAATAAGGAGCTGAATCACAGATTGTAAATGCCTTATACCTGGCACTTCTCTAGCCACAGTAAGAATCATCGCAGGAAACAATAATAATTTCACCTCATATATTACATCAGCAAAAAGATAAGTTTCATTTCATACATGTAAACACATTCAGGCACCAAACCTACCCCCAAACCCCCAAGATCCTGAAAGAAAAAAGAAGAAAAAAGAAATAACATGATAGATTGGTAATAAATTGCAAAAAGTTGATCCATTCACAGGTACCTTTAGTGATTTTGTCTTCCCATTCTTCTCTTTCTTTAAGCGGATTATATTTTTGAACCAATCTCCAGAGCCCATTATCAATATTTAATCTCTGTAGTAACTTGCCCTGCTCAAAACATTATTCGGTGAATATTAAATGCATCAGCATTATACAACCATCAAGAAAATAAACTTGTTCTACATGCTGACATTTCAAGCATCTGTTATTTGTGCAATTGAAAATTGGAGGCAAAAGACAAAGTAGTAAGATTGCTTAATACAGCCCCTCTACTAATCATCTATATTCTGTTCTCATCCATTAAAATGAAATTCATCACTATTGAATATATAAAAAATAACAACATACCCTCTTTTGCAAGTTTTGAAGCCTTCCTTCAGCTAGCTTCTGTCTTCAGATAAGTTTGAATATTGTTAGTAGATGGCTTTAGGTGGAAAAAAGAGACGAAGGACAATAATTCACAGGTTCAGCAATACCTTTGTCCTGATAGAGTTGGGATTCAGGAACCTTTTCAATACTGAAAGACCAACATTTCAAGCATCTGTTATTTGTGCAATTGAAAATTGGAGGCAAGAGACAAAGTAGTAAGATTGCTTAATACAGCCCCTCTACTAATCATCTATATTCTGTTCTCATCCATTAAAATGAAATTCATCACTATTGAATATATAAAAAAATAACAACATACCCTCTTTGCAAGTTTTGAAGCCTTCCCTTCAGCTAGCTTCTGTCTTCAGATAAGTTTGAATATTGTTAGTAGATGGCTTTAGGTGGAAAAAAGAGACGAAGGACAATAATTCACAGGTTCAGCAATACCTTTGTCCTGATAGAGTTGGGATTCAGGAACCTTTTCAATACTGAAAGACCAACATCTGAAAATTGTGTCCGACCCAAAACACTATACACCAAACTATAAACAAAACACAACACAACAAACACAAACAGCGCATTATGACCCAACACCATCAGCTTATACCCTATTCCAGCCCGACTCGGATTGAAAATCCGCTCTATCAGCATCGACAACACCAACAGAACATCAAGAACCACCGCTTGCATCACATTGAACCTCGCGTACCGGCTCAAATTCGGGTTTCGGCCCACGCCTATGTACAGAGCCAGGAAGGCGACGTAGCTGGCATAAGGGATAGAGCGGTAGAGGCCGAGGAAGGGCAGAAAGGGTTCTAGGGCCGGACCCAGGATCCGAGGGTACTGGGCGAAGAGGAAGCGGCCGTATTGGAGGCCGTTGAAGAAAGGGAAGAAGTAGGCCACGGCAGAGAGTAGGCGGTCGGTGACTGGGGTCGGATTGTAGGATGCGGATATGGCAGTGAGATGGGGTTGCTGCGAGCGGAAACGGGAGCGGGAATTTGGGTCTGAGCAGGAGCCGAAAATGGAGCCGGAGCCGGAGCGGGGAAGGGAGGGGATGTGGAGCGTTGATTTGAGAGGGTGAGGTAAGAAGGGTTTTCTGGTTAGGCTTTTTGGTGGTGGGAGAGAGAAACGGAGGAGATAAAGGGATTTAAGGGCGGATTTGGGAAGGTGGGTTTTTGGGAAGTAAGAAACGGGGAGGGTTTTATGATGATTTTTTTTTTGGAATTCATATTTTAACGAGTAAAATTAATAATTTAACAATATTTTTATTAAATAAGTCTCAATTTATATGAGAGATTTTGTAAAAATCTTAATTTTTATTTGTAAAAGTAATAAAAAAAGTTCTTTTTTTTACCAATTATTCCCTCCATTTCTTTAGATTTTTAAGAGATTTTTCATTTTTCATATTATATCATTTTCATCTTTTTTAACTATTTTACTATAACATAATGACCTTTTCTTATTTTTTTTCTTGTCTCTTTGATAATATTTTAAAAAATTATTGATATTTTTTTCTAATTTGGCCAAAAATAATTATTAGATTTATTAATTTATGTTTCTACTAGCAAATTTGTAAAAAAAAAAAGTAATATGTAACATCACTTTAACTGACGTTGAAATCTTTTTTTTTTTAATTTCTTTGATCTCTTGTACTTGTTTACAAATATCAATATTTTTTTATGTTTATTCTCTCTCATCGGCGTTGGAAATGAAGGAGTATATAAGACTTCAGCTATAAAAAAATAAAAATAAAAATTCTAACGCCAATTAAAGTGACGTTGCATCTTACTCTTCTTTTTTACAAATTCGTTTTTATCATTTGACATTTTTTTTAAAATTAGCATAAAATCAATCATCACTTTCATTCTCGGAGTGAGGGAGTACTTGTAAGTATATGTTACTTCTATCTAGAAATAGGAAACATTGGGAAGCATAGATATAATAATCAGGTTTGATGAAGTTGGGTTTATTTGGGTCGGAGGCCCGGAACAAACATGCTTGGCAATCGGTTGTCACGGGTACTATTTCAACAACCATAATCTATACCGTTGATCGCAATATTGGATGGCACGGATTGAAATGGATTTTCCCCTGCCGCTACAGGCTGTAGTGATAAGAGAAATTACTTATTTGCCCTTTATTTGCTCATGTGTTACACTGTCTACCGCTACAAGTTAGGGTGGTAGTTTAGTTAACTAATAAATTAGAATGACTTAGTGGTAGCTTAATGGCCTAATAACACATAGGTCTTAGGTTCGAAACCTAACTATGAATATTTATATATCGTAACTATGAATATTTTAATATATATATATATATATATATATATATTTATATCTAAATATTTATATAAATATTTATAAACAAATATTCTATAAATTTATCTTTAAAATTTTCTTATAATATAAAACAAAAGCTACTGACAACTAGACTTGGGTTGAGAACCATCTAGTTAATTAACTAAAACTATTTGGGTTTTAGTGTGTTAGTTAACTAATTTTTATACTATGAGTTTGTGACACCCCCAAAATAGGAATACATCACCTATTCTGAGTCGCCAAATACATGGTACAGAAAACAACTACAACTTTATTACAACAATTGTCGTGCAAAATACAACAACACATGCTGTGAGTTTGGATACAAATATATACCAACCAGAACTCGGACACCAACTTTGGATAAGACGTCACAATGACACCTTACATAAAGGTATAGTCAAAAACTATTTTAGAAATTAGAATCTTTGGGAAGTGTTCAAGAAACCTTCGTATACGTGGGAGGCCACGTGCGTCTGGGTTATGATAGATATCATATGGCCACAAATTATCCTTGGTTGATTGATAGACCCCAAAAAAAAAACGAGAAGATTACTATCATATTCTTTCCAATGGTGAGTCTTCTCTTGACATATCATTATCTCCACTCATCTCTAATTGGGAATTAAACTCCAAACAAACACCAAGATTATATAGTAGTGCTCAGAAATATACTCAAAGTAGCGGATGAGCACAACCCTGTCTTATGATGACACGAGGTGGTATGTCATTAGACATCTTGTATGATAGTGGCAAAACACCCTTCTAACGTTGGGTTCGCCTCACCCTAGTTGATTCACCAAATATAACTACTAAATGATGACCACCGTTCTATTCCCTTGCTATCCCCCGCTCGACCAAGCTACACTCTTATTACCTGAAAGGAATTGTGAAGCAAAATGGTGAGCACAACTAGCTCAGTAAAGAATATCATGACTAAAGATAAATAAATTTTCAATAGCCTTCAACAGTAATAAATCAGAGATATAGAACATATGGTAGATGATAAAACTTTTCAACCATAGTTGCAGCGGAACGAGCAATCCATTAGAAGAGTCAAATAGACCATAAAATCTATTATCTTCTCCATGTTAAAAGTCCACCAACAATGTTTTATCCCTGTAACATCAATCAACAATTCTTGTCCACAATCACGTGTATAACTCATAATCGTAATTGTAGTTCTAAATTCTTTTTCTCATCCAGGACAAAGATAATTTTCATCACCGTCTTTACCTCAAACATCAAAATTATGGTTATACCAAATCACGCCTTCTGCTCATAATCATACTAATAAATTCATCTTTTGCACTACTGGCCAAAGATATTCATCAACAGACCATCTTTGCACTACATGCCAAAGATATTCATCAATAATTCATCTTTTTTTACTACGGCCAAAGATATTCATCAATAAGTCATCTTTGTACTATGGGCCAAAATATTCATATCTTAAAGAAATATATAATCATTTCAGAATTTATATAAACAATAATTATAACCATGTTGATCAATTCACCTTTGCACTTAAGCTAAAGATATTCAATTATAAATTCAATGGTCATGATCATACCAGTCACAATTCAACTTTTCACTACTGGCCAAAGAGAACCCTAGTCATGATCATACCAATAATCTATCCATCTTTACACTCTAGTGAAAGAAAATTTCAACATCAGGGTTATAAAAATGTTATATATGATAATAAAATCAATATAATCAATATATAGTTTTAATCTCCAGAGTAATATTCATAAATCAACTATAATTTGGTTAGAAAAAGAAACCAATTTTGTAGTGAATAGTACCCATGAATAGTAACTCGTGAATAATAACTCGTGAATAGTAACTCATGAATAGTAATAGTAACTCGTGAATAGTAAATCGTGAATAGTAACTCGTGAATAAGAATCTTGAATAAGAACCTGACATGAAAAAGTTTCAAATTTGATAAAAAGTTCAAACCAATATTTCAACATAATGATATTGAAGAAATAATATCACTTACGAAGAAAATAACATCCCTTTAAATCCCTTAAAATCCCTTACTATGCCTTACCTCAAAAGAGTAGTACTTCTGACTGGAATAACGCTGAATGAACTTGCACCGTATAGCAACACTTAAGATATCAAAATACTCACAAGAATACACTCGATAATATAGAGAGAAAACTTCAGTTTCTGGTGTGATTTTCAATTCTAACCTAAGCACCCTATTTATAGGAAAATGCTTAGAACACCAAAGCAGAAAATTTAATATAATATTAATATAATATATATTAAATTCCTACGCACACTAAATCAGATCCAACATCAGCCACCAATAGTCAACTAAATAAAAAAAACATTTTTGTTATTAAAAATAATTAAAACTTTCAAAAATCAATTATTTCGGAACTTCGAAACTTAAATAATTCATAATAAATAGCTCTTTTATCAGAAAATTCGAATCTCGCAATTTTTTATAGAAAATTCAATTCTCTACAACTTTGCAGAAGAAAGTTTTTCCAAATTCCAAACAAAAAATTGACCGAAATCCACAAACGGGTGATTTTACAGGCTATAATCAAATTTCAGTCAAGAAATGGGCCCATAGATATGTTTAACATGTTTTAAACAACTTTTGCAACAAAAATACTCCTCATCCTCATATACTCATATATCCCACATTCATTGTAAAAATATCACCATTATTATATTATAATAAAATATTATTTTATCAGAAAAGATAAAATATCAATTTTCAACAATTGTCACTTTAAAAATTTTCTCCATCTATATCCACATAAAATAAATATTTTTCTCATCATATAAATTAATAATTAATTATTCATAAATAATATTACAGAATCACAATATTGACAACCAGGCAGTTCCTAGGAAAGAGAGGGCTTTCCAATAAGAATTTCTCCTTATTGGCGCGCAATTAGGTGACCAAATCTCTCCTTAGACAGAATTTTCTAGACATTGCCAATAATGCTATCTAATAATATTATTCAAATAATATGAATTATTGATTTGATAATGGAAAATACTGTGCAGTGACAATTATGAAAACAACAATAATATAAAATATCAACGCAAAGAATTATTGAATCAAAATAAAATATTTAACAAAGAATTATCGTAATAATTATTGAGTAGTGCATTCTTACGTAAGAATCAATAATTAGTGCAATACCTGGTAATGCTTCTTTGTGCAATAACGCCAGACATCGTGTGTTTTAACCACCGGGTATTCCAACAATGTTAACGGTAATAATTACGCCGTTATTTATAAAAACTCAAATTTGTCGTTTTCTTCATCCGACAGTTATTCTGTTATGGGGCCCACAAATGGCTGAGCCGTCGTACGAATATTCCCCGACAGAAAGAATATTCCACGACTAAACGAATATTCCTCGATAGAAATGAGTATTTTATAACCACTTGCATATTTTAAAAATTTTACATATATCACCCTTAACTTTAAACTTTTATGAATTTAACGATTTACTAAATAGTAATTATAAGAAAATTGAATACTTTTATTTCATAAAATTTGGGGTCTTACAGAGTTGGTTTAATTTTGGACCCATATTAAAAAGTAAAAATATTAGTTGAAACTAATTTAACTAGTTTTGGCACATATTAAAAACACATTCCAATTTGTTTAGTTTTAAATTAATTAATTAGTTTTGATCCATATCGACTCCAAATCAGTTGTCCAGGATTAATACCATTAGTTGTCCAAGACTCAAAAATTTGCCACGTGTCATCTTGTTTATGTAATTGGAATAAAGCTTATCTTGGAAAAAAATGAATAAAAATAAACTACTGATAACTAAGCTTAGCTCTTAGAATCTGAGTTTCACTGTTTGTCATGTTGAGTTCCCTTTCTTGAAATTTTGTATCGATCTGGGGAATGCCCCTAAGTACATGTATCTCTTTTCTTTTATATATATTTAAATTTAGCAAAAAATAAATAAAATAATATGGAACAACTTATAAGTACAATTTATAAATTTATAAATAATTTATTAGATAAATTTTAAATATGACATATTTTAATGACAATATTTATAATAATAATTTTATTAATTTTAAGTGATATCATTATAATACATCACTTTAATTAATTGGAATAAGAATATGAAAAAAGGGACACCATATATGCATTTGTTTTGCGAATTTGAAAAGTTATTGTAAGTTTATGAATTTGATAAGCTATTACAAATAAATCTATGATGCACAAATAAAAATACCAATGAAAATGAAAAACTTTAAATATATTCAATTCAGTATTCCTATTTGAAATTTGTATTTGAATAAATGTACATACATAAATGTACATAACTAATTGCGTGATAATAATAATAATAATAATAATAATAATAATAACATTTATTATTATTATTATTATTTTAGTATTTTTTTAATTAGTATTTTTAGTATTTGATGTAAATATGTAATTAGTATTTTTAGTATTTTAGTGTCGGGTAACTGACTTTATAATAAAAAATCTTTATAGCTTAGTTGGTTTGAGCATTTATTTAAGGAGAGTGGGAGGTTTAGAGTTCAATTCTCAAGGAGAGCATTATTTTATTTTATTTTTTAAAAAGCCCATGGGTCGAGCCAGGCTTTTTTATTATTAGTAATATTATAATTATTGTAATAATTATTATAATAATAATAATAATAATAATAATAATAATAATAATTAATAATAATAGTAATAGGAATAGGAATAATAATAGTAATTATAATAATGATTAATAATAACAATAATAATAGTAGTAGTAGTTATAATAATAGTAATAGTAATAGTAATAGTAATAATAATTATAATTAATACTAAAATTATAATTATAATAATAATAATAATAATAATTATTATTATTATTATTATTATAATAATAATAATAATAATAATAATAACAACAATAATAGTAATAATAATTATTATTATAATAATAGTAATAATAATAATAATAACAACAACAACAATAATAATAATAATAATAATAATAATAATAATAATAATAATAATAATAATAGAAATTATAATAATAGTAATAATTATAATTATTATAATAATAAAAATAATAATTATAAGATCAAGAATAATTATTCTAATAATAATAATAATTAATAATAATAATAGTAATAATAATAATAATAGTAAATATAATAATAATTATAATAATAGTAATAGTAATAATAAAAAAAATATAGCACATGAAGCATGAAAAAAATTTAATAATGACTTATAAGTAAAAAAAAGTTAAAATTTAAGTTATTGTCAAACACTAAATAATAACAAATGACTTATAACTTAGTTTAACCAACTTATAAGTCATTGCCAAATACCCTCTAATACAAGATATAAAGAGAAATTAATATTTGATTATAAAAAAAATTACAAGTCAAGAAAAAGGAGAATTTAAAAAATGGGAGTTAAAAAAAATTTACACATCATTGGTGCAACTTTATTATTATTGTTTTTATTATTATTATTTTTATTATTTTTATTAGTACTATTATTATTATTATTATTATTATTGTAGTATATAACTTATTGAGATTATATTAATGGTATGCAGTGAAGGAGAAGAAAGAAATATATGGGAGAAATCTCATATTTTGATATAAATATTAATCATTGCAAGATATTAACAAACAGATAACTTGTGTTGCTCCAGCGGTCAAATGACCAAAGTTCCAAATAATAGGTCACAGGTTCGAATATGTTTCCCATTTGGATATAATTTTTAAATACTAAATATGAATATTTTTTGATAATTCTTCGAATACCTAATATGGTTTTACAAAAATATGTTTATTGGGATTATCTTAATTTAAGGTAACATTTTAATAGTCGTTGCAAAAAGTTGTATAAGATATGCAACAAAAATAAAAATTGTTGCCAATGAATGTGGTCCATATTAGGCAACGAAATATATAGCAACAAAAAAATTTTCGCTGCTCACTTACGATGAGAAGAAATCAAGTGGTTAGAAATTTTGCAAACTAATTTCTAACGAATTTTGTTTCCAAATTTTGCAACGACTTATGAATTTCATTGCAAAAAGTGAAAGCTCGACAATAATGCAACGAAAGACAAGTTTCGTTCCTAAACATACACTTTTAAGACCGACTTATAAAGTTGTTGCTTGAAAAATCGTTACTAAAGTCCCATTTTTAGCAATAAAAAATTTTCGCTGCCCACGATGACGGAAATCAAGTGGTAGAAATTTTACAATAATTTCTAACGAAATTTTTTCCGCTTAATGAATTAGAACGAAATTTTGCAACGACTTATGAATTTACGTTGCAAAAAGTGAAAGCCCGACACAATCTGAAAAGAAGGACAAATATCGTTGCTAAACATATACTTTTAGCAACGACTTATAAAGTCGTTGCCCGAAAAATCGTTGCTAAAGGCCCATTTTTTATGGTGATATTTTTACTATAAAATTAATTATTATAAGAATATAATTTATAATGTGTAATAATTCTAAAATAAAATTATTTGCAAACATTCATGTAATAAATATATTTTTATATATTACATAATTACATAAGCTTTATCTTGTACAAATCCTCATTCTTAAAATAAATATAAAAAAAAATTAAACGCAAAATTTCTGATTTAATTATATAGAAAATATCGGGTTATTACAGTCACCCTCCCTAAGGATTCCGTCCCCGGAATCACCGTTTTAAAACATATACATACCAGGGTACATAGCATACATAATCATTGCAAGTAGATCTCGATCAAAATTGATCAAACCGATCTTTAACTATTCAGCATAAAGCTTATCTATCTGCTTATACGGAAAATTGATTTTTAATAGAACTCAATTTCCTCCTTCAAAATAATTTATAAAATAATTTACTATATATAAGAAAATAATATATAAGAAAATAAAATTTGTTCGAATAATACCTGGAGTTGTAACCCCAATTTGCTAAAGTTTCTTTCTTAAATTAAGTGTTGAAGACGCTTGGAGTTGATTTCGTTGGTTTGATTGTTGATGTTGGTCCCGCTGCCGATGTCCTGTCCTCGCTTTTCCCATATTCGCATTCCTTGCCTTCTTTTTCCTTCCTGGATAGTCTTCCACCTTATACTCCATTGATTCACACTTAAAACACACAGACTTGCCCTTTATCTCCTTTCCTTTTATCGTATAGGTGAAAAAGCTATCTTTTGCCCCTTCGTTATCCTAACTATCACCAACATTGCTCTGTGGTCAGTTGATCCTCTAAATCTCGGCAAAGATCGAATACCACAAGTCTTTGAAGTTCATGATCGTTTATCCGGTTTGATTTCCACTGTATTCCGCTTCTGCGTAAACTTGATCGATCATAGTTATAAAATTCTGCATCGGGTCTGGTTGTCCTTCAGCTTTGTTGACAGGTTCTTCTATCCGTGTATTTCGTTTTCGTCTTGGCGGTATTATCATAGATTATTCTTTATTAACTTACATTCTAAACCTTATCGTACACGCTTGGCATATAACGCAAAACTTTCTATTCGAATAATCATGTACTCAAAATATTAGATTTTGAAAACTCGGTTTACTGTATTAACCAGTAATTAGATAAATATCTAATATCTTTATACCTACTTATTTTGTTAATCCCTCATAGATTCATATTCATAACACTTGACATACCTTAGCACATATTGCTTTAAACATTCGATCTCCCTTTGTGACTCAAAAGTCGGGAATCGCTGCCACAACTTATATAAAAGTTAAGAATATTACCTTATACAAACATACCTATCCAAGTAATATTAATACTACTTATTTTCTTAGACCTTCACTAAGGATCAATTGCTTAGTATTTTATATATTCTCATTATCCTCGATAATCCATTCACACCTAACTATACCTAGTTCGTCCAACTTACCATACATTATGAGTTTAAGAACTCACCACAAACATATGAGTTTAAGAACTCGACATTGACCACATATTCTTAAACTATATTCTACCTATCAGTTATACTATCGTTTCTGGGTCTGGTACTACACTTTTCAAATCAACCACCTCATTGAGGTAGCTTTCAATGTGAGCCTCTATTTCAGCTATTGGCTTTGATATTGGCTCGATTATGGAGATCGACTCCTTCTTTACGACATGAGGGTATCCTAATCTATTTTTTTCTATCTAACATCTACACACTTAAGTTATCCTGCTTATCAACTAATATATACATACAACAAATAATAATTTTATACAAGTTATCTTTTATTTGATTTGACGATGAACTAATTCAATTCATCTCCTTTTTAAACTCTAAATGAGTTAATTGTATTTTCTACGTTTTCCTCTGTTCCAAGGTTATAGCCTAAGGTCTAACCCACCTAAGGTTTCTAACCCTAAACCTCTGATACCATGTTGTAACGCCCCCAAATTCAGGTACTTGAAACCCGAACGCAGTGCTTTACGATACCATTTCTATGAGTGGAATAATATTAATAATAATAACAATAATATAAATATCAAACTTATCTTACATTTATCAGAGTCTAATCCCAAGTATGCAACCTTTACTACAATATATTACATGATAGATAATAAATAGCATGGTCAATATATTGTCTAACTATTACAAAAGATACCATTAAACGTAATTTGTTTGCTTTTTCTTTTCACTTGTTCTTGTCTGAACCTTCGGGTTGATCATGCCTAGCTGAAAACATTTAATTTTAAAGCAAGAATGAGCATTTGGGTGCCCATCAAGTAATAACAATTATAAATATAATTAGCCGAAAGAAATAAATGTTTTCTTTGTACATCACTTCTACAACGAATTTATAGTTGTGAAGTAAATTGAACCGATAATAATAACATAACAATTTTATCTCAAACTTTTGAAACTACGTATTGACTATAAAGGGGTTTAAGTGACATACTATGAACATTGTTTTAGATTTTCGATAAGGTTTAGCAGAACTTCATCCAGAAAGCCGACATAACTTACTCTGAACACGAGGTGTACATCCCATGGACCTGTATTGATCAATACTACATTGCAAGAAACGATATGATCGTTCACTCATCTCCCTGAAGATAAAAAAGTTTTCCTTGATCGGGATGTTCATACTTATGCGGAATCTGAACCAAAACAATTTGATTGGATATAAAAAGGTTTTATCATATTCAATGGTATTTCTAAATCAGTCTAGTTTGGTCAAATAAATTAGACTTATATATATATATATATATATATATATATATATATATATATATATATATATCACATGTGTTTAACTATTTGATCATCCAAGTGAGGACACTTGTATAACCATATTTCAAATTAACGAAATGTAATATATATATGAGTTATATAAAATAATATCATGTTGATAAACAATGATCTGATATAATATATATGATAATAGGGTTAATAATCTAGTACAATAATAATATAATTAAAATATTCTTACTCATGTCCATTGCATAAAAGGAAATGCAAAGGTATGATACTTTCTCGATGTCTTTGCTTTACAATTCATGAACTTAGTTTTATTTTTATATCATGACCTATCATTAATCAGATCATTCGTTCGATTAGAACAATATACTATAACACATAGTACGCATTTCCCAAGCCAGACATAACCTAATCACATTGTCACGTATGTTTAACAACCATTGAATCACAAATAAACACATAACTAATCAAATTATCTAAGTCCAGATCAATTTCTGAAACATGTCGGTGTACCGACGATTTTATCGGGTAATTATCAAGTCTAAGACTCTATCCTGTAGTTCAACATATGTAAATATCAATCATATTATTTTTAAATGACTTATAATAATTTTTAAACATTTATTATAATTTATCATAAATTTTCAAACACCGAAATCATTATTAAATGATTTAAATATTAAATAATTCAATTATCATTAATATTTAATTAATATCAAACTATTAATGAAACCATTGCCTAAATGTTAAAGCTATTTATCATAACTTAAAATACTTTTAAAGTATTAATATTACCCTTAAATGATTTTTAAAAGAATAAAATCATTTTTAAATAATTACCATTAATATTAAAGTATTAATGTATTATTTATCAAAATATTAAAAGTCATTAAGTATAACTTAAAATATTTTAATCCATTTATTTCCTTTTTAAATGATTTTTAAATCAATAAAACTATTTTTAAATTATCTATTTAATATTATTATTAAATAACTCTAATATCATTTATAATAAATTAATAATCATTAATATTAAATTATTAATGAAATTATCCTTTAAATATTAAAAGTTATATTTTATAACTTAAAGTATATCTTTAAACACTTTATTTTCATTTTAAATGATTTTTTATAATAATAAAATAATTTTTAAACTAATTTATTTAATATAATTATTAAATAACCTTAATATCATTAATAATAATTAATTAATTAAATTTACCTTTAAATATCGAAAGCTATATTTTATAACTTAAAATACTTTTAAATACCTTATTAATATTTAAAATAATTTTAATATAATAAAATCATTTTTAATTTATTTATTTAATTCATTTATTAAATAACTTAATTATCATTAATATTAATTTAATAATGAATTTCATCACAAAATATTAAAAGTCATTAAAAAAAACTTAAAATATTTTTAAACACTTTATTCTTATTTAAAATGATTTTTATAATAATAAAATCATTTTTCTCCAATTTATTTAATACACTAATTAAATAAATTAAATGTCATTAATATTCAAATAATTATAAATATTAATAAAAAATATCCAAAATAATTAAAAGTTATTTTTCATAATTTAAAATAATTTTAAAATCATTTTTGTAATTTTTAGAATTTATTTTCTATTTTTAATCATTTTCCAGAAATTCAGAAAATAAAAATAATAGAAACCATCGTTATCGGTTATAGCGACACATTTCTGTCGCGATATGTGTTCTTGAGGCTCAAGAACACTGAGAGTTAGTGTTCATGGTGCCTACTTTGTGACTCGTAAATTCTTTGGTCGATTGTTTTTAAGGTGGTCTTGTAATGGTCTTGTAGTAGGGTTGTAACACTACCTGATACAACAACTAACATGGTCATAAAGCAACATAGATGCAAGATCCGCTTTGCAAAAGTCACTGTTGTCGAGCTTCGGGTTTCGAAACCCGAGGCGACTTCATGGGTCCATTTTGTGGCTTATATTTCTATAGGTTAATCTGGTTACGATTAATGTGTTCTAATGGTATAGAGTTGTAGTCCACATAACAGAGTACAATTATCCATCATCAGGGCAGACAATAAACATCAGAATCACAAGCTAGCGCCCGGTCAACCTATGTTAGTAATGGTGTTCATCCTATTTCTTGAAATTCCAGAAACTTAAAATCAGAACGAGAAGGCTACTTTGACCAACGATTACTTTCATTATAACGTTTATCTAAGTGATCTAAAGCATTAAATGTAGAGTACATATGTTAGGATACAAACTGATAACAAAAACAACATCAAATAGTTTGATTAAGCGATGAGATCGATCGTATGCAAAATATTGTCGATACGTGATGCAGGGAAATCTAGGTTACCCGAAAATCTCCCTATCAATGATGCTTGGGTCAATGATTTTGACCATTAATAACGTGATATATGTGCATCATATATATGATCGTGAGTTCAGTTGCAGAGCACATACAACATGACAAGCTATAGATCTAAAACATAAAATAGCAAAAATCATGAACAAGGAAAGATCTAGAACCACTGACATTCGTTGTCAGACATAAATGTTAAACTTTCCCAGAATTTTTAAAACTTCAAATTCGAGCACTTTAATGTTATGGATATGGGATCTAACAACCCAAATCACTAATTAACATCTTATTACACAACATTAAACAACAAACAATAAGATCTAACATCAGATCATAAGGTTTTTAAATTCTAGGGTTTATACCTTTATGCTTTGATTTCTTGAATCTGAGCTTTAGATTTGTTATGGTTATTGGTGGGACTTGAATTACAATGATATAGCACTAAAATTTAAATTGGGTTTTGGGAGAGAGAGAGTTGGTTGAGAGCTTGGTGTACAAATGAGCAAATAATGGACTTTTCTCTCTCTAATTATATATATATATATATATATATATATATATATATATATATATATATATATATATATATATATATATATATATGGATACACCTGAATCTTGCTTTGAGATTTATGGCTGATTGTATCTATATCAGTCACATGGGGTTGTTGAAAATGGTTGAGCAACTAAAGTTTTGGCCACTTTGACAAGTTAGCTTAAATAATGCTCTAAGGGCAAAATGGTCAATGATTTTGTGATTTTAATGGCATCCATGACATTTGGCTAACCCTTAGGGTTTTACCCTTAGGGTTTAACCCTAAGGTTCTACAATTTGCTTTTTTAGAAATTTCCTATTAGGGTTAAAATAAAATTTTATTTTTCTAAATTATATAAACTTACATATTAGGTTTAAAGACTTACTAATTAGCATTAAAATGACTAAATTAGTAACTAACTTTCCCATTTAACAATTAGGGTTTTCCAATTGAAAATTAAGGTTTATAATATAAATATTAGGGTTTCTAGAAATTAGGATTTCAAATATTAATTAGGGTTTCTCTAATTAACATTAAATTCTATAATACACCACAGAAATTACATAACACAGTTATATAACAGTCTCGAACTCATAATTGAGTTTCAAATTAGGGTTTCCATCTAGCAATTAGCTAATTATTATTTAAGGTTTCTAATTTTAGAAAATAGGGTTTTAGATTACTAATTAAGGTTTTCTAAGTATAATTAGGATTTTCCACATAATAATTTGGGTTTTTCTAATAAAAATTAAATTCTAGTAATACATATCATATACCACATAACATAATCAATGGACAGATTTTAAAGTCTCATTTGACTTTAAACTATGGTTTATCAGTAAAATTAGGGTTTTGCAGATTATAATAAAACTGCTCCCCAGATTAACCTTACACACATAGCATACATATTTATAACACTAACAAATAATAATATAATATTATTATTCTCATTCCTTGATAAAAATCCAAAATTAAGGTTTGGATTTCATATCTGATTTATCTGGTATATATACCTTTATTAATTAAGTTAAAATAATTAACTTAATTAATATAAATTAAATTCATATAATATAATAAAATAATTATTATAATAATTCTAATAACCATTTCATATATTATTTATATAATATAAAATAATATTTCCATGGAAAATAATTAATAAAAATATTTTTACTATAAAATTAATTATTATAAGAATATAATTTATAATGTGCAATAATTCTAAAATAAAATTATTTGCAAACATTCATGTAATAAATATATTTTTATTTATTACATAATTACATAAGCTTTATCTTGTACAAATCCTCATTCTTAAAATAAAAAAAATATTATACGCAAAATTTCTGATTTAATTATATGGAAAATATCGGGTTATTATCGACTCTCTCTACAATGGTAGATTGAATCCCTATCGTAAACAATCTCTGTCCCGATTCACTCAGCAACTTCACCTCTATCTCCATCCTAGCCATCTATGT
Source organism: Panax ginseng (assembly GCA_020205605.1). Lineage (NCBI taxonomy): Eukaryota > Viridiplantae > Streptophyta > Magnoliopsida > Apiales > Araliaceae > Panax > Panax ginseng. The sequence continues at coordinate 117,769,429 of CM035136.1, read as the reverse complement.
TATTAACTCGGTTTGGTAGTTAACATAGACAACTTTTCCCCAACCCTTCTTACTTAAGGCATCGGCTAAGAATCATTGGCTTTTCGGTGTGATACAGGATTTCACAATGTAATCCTTTATCAACTCCAGCCATCTCCTATGTCTCATATTCAACTCATTCTATGTGAAGATATATTTTAGACTCTTATGGTCCGTGTATATCTCACATTTCTCTCCGTAAAGATAATGTCTCCATATCTTTAAAAGCGAAAAACTACTGTGGCTAGTTCGGATCATGAGTAGGGTAAACTTTCTCATAATCCTTCAACTGCCTTGATGAATACGCAATGACCTTGCCATGCTGCATGAGCACACAACCAAGTCCTCTATGCGAAGCATCGCTATAAACTACAAAATTTCATGTGTCATCAGGTAATGACAAAACAGGCGCTTCACTTAACTTCTTCTTCAGTTTTTGAAAATTGTCCTCGTATTTCTCAATCCACGCGTATTTCACCATCTTCCTTGTCAAGTTAGTCAACGGAGTAGTTATCTTCGAAAAATCCTAGATGAATCTACGACAGTATCCCGCTAACCCTAGTAAACTCCGCACCTCAGTAGTTATCTTCGAAAAATTCTTAGGTTTTCAGCATGATCTTCTGGCATCTTAGAATAGACTAGAATATCATCTATAAACACCACGACGAACTTGTCCAAATATTGTTTGAACACTCTGTTCATCATATCCATAAATGCAGCTGGTGCGTTAGTTGTGACGCCCCCAAAATAGGTATACATCACCCATTCTGAGTCGCCAAATACATGGTACAGAAACAAATACAACTTCATTAATATAATTGTTGTGCAAAATACGACAACACATATACTGTGAGTTTAAATACAAATATTGTCTAATAGACAGTATACACACTCAAAAGGAGTCCTCATTACAATTATTGATACACTATGTTACAAAATAGTGAGGACTACTAAAACAACTATCCTGAACCATCACTCCATACCCCGGCTAGTTCCTGCTATGTTCTCACCTCCTGAGAAGAAAAATAGAACAAAAAAGGAAAAAGGTGAGCTCAACTAGCCCAGTAAAGAATATTATGACTAAGATAATATACAACAATTTATCATTAGTCTTCAACAGGGAAAATCTAATAGAATATAATAGACAACAAGTTTTAGATCAACAACTGCAGCGGAAACAACAATCCATTAGAAGAGTCAAGTAGAGAATGAATTCTACTATCTTCTAAGATTTAAAAGTTCATCATCAATATTTCATCCCTGTAACATCAATCAATATACATCTTGAATCAAATATTCATCTTTGCACTACAGGCTAAAGATATTCATTTGTATCACTAGTTGGTCATCTTCATCTCAACACCTGTTCATCTTTGCACTACGGCCCAAAGATATTCATCAGTTAATCATTTATCTTTGCACTACAGGCCAAAGATATTCAGCAATATCATCATTTAGGACCAAGGATGATGAAAAATATCTTAAAGAAAATGAATCCAGTGAGATAAAAGGACAAATATTAGGGATTCGTATTACAGTTTATCCAAGTTCAATAATACTCCATAATAATCAATTGTGGAGCAGAATTCAAAAATAAAGATTAAAATATGGATACAATCAAAGATAGTAACCATAATAGACAACTTGGACAAAGAAAGAAAAATTTTAATTTTTCTTTGAATAGTGTCGTATTCGTGAATAGTGCCGTATACGTGAATAGTAACCCTGACATGAAAAAGGTAGAAATTCTACAATAAAATCCATACCAATATTTCGGTATAATGATATTGAAGAAAATAATATCATTTACGAAGAAAATAACATCCTTTACCTCAAAAGAACAGTACTTCTGACTGAAATATCGGATGTAAAGCCGAAGGAAACTTGCACTGAATAAAAACTCTCAAAGTATCTAAATACTCATAAAATACGCTCGATAATATATATATAGAGAGAGAGAGAGAGAGAGAAAACTTATTTCTGGTGTGATTTTCAATTCTAACTAAGCACCATATTTATAGGAAAATGCTAGAACGCTAAAATGGGTCTTTAACTCTATCTCCATCCTTTGCAAGTCATACAAAATGGGTCTTTGCGTTGACAATATCGCACTCGTACTCACATATGATCTTTGACTCAATGCGTCAGCTGTGACAACCCGAGAATTTGAATATTTATAAAAATTTAAAATATTGAATTAAGGTTAAATAATAAACCTAGATAGAAAATAAGTGAATGGATTTGAGATTTCCGAGGAGGAATTCTAGGGATTTAAAATTTCTATGGTAAATTATTAAGGATTAAATATATATGTGAATATGTTCTGTGTATATGGTATTATATGTGTACATTATGTGGTTAAGGGTCAAGGGTTGACCAGATAAATGATATCTGTGACAAACCCTAAGTATATATTTAGAACGTCAAAGTTCGGTTAGAAAACCCTAGCGATTGATAAAAAACCATAATTTATAATTAGGGAAAAACCTAATTGTTAATTTAATGATTTTAATGTTAATTAGGAAACAATAATCCTAATTTTCAAGTTATAAGTAATTAGAAAACCCTAATCTATTTAGGAAACCTAATTTCTAAATTAGAAAGATTCACTAGTACAAAGTAGTAAATAGACAACACTTAAACCACAACGTTTTTATAAAAAACATTGTGGTATTTTTTTCCACAACGTTTTTTAACAAAATGTTGTAGATATATATAAAAACGTTATCTATTTAAAAAGGGTATTTTTTGGTTTTAACTAGATAACGTTTTTTTAAAAACATTATGTATCTAAAAAACACGGAGCTCAAAAAAAACGCTGAACTTAAAATAAAATGACAGCACTCTCTTGTAGACCAAAACCCTAGCCTCTCTTCTCTCTCACTCCCAAATCCGTCCTGATCTCGTCAACCAGTTCAAAGGGAAGAAGGATCGATAGTGGCTCCCAAACCTAACCGTTCGTTTGAATCGGCCGCCAGAAGATTGGAGTCTTGATTTTGGGGTTTCTTCTCGAGCATGAAACATAGAGGAAAACATCAAAGGTAAAACCTTTACCTCTATGGTATTCTTGAATCAAATCCTTGATTCCTAAATCCTTCTTAATGGTCTTACGGTGGTTGCTAAAAAATTAGTTTGGGCCTCCACAAAGTGCGAAGTTCTTTGGATGAAGATCGGTCACTTGTTCACGCCAAGGATGAGCCCCAAGCCATCGACGTTTAGGCGGCCATCATGTGAGGCGTCCTCTGCCACACGACCGCCTCCGGCTCGTTCAGTGCCTCAATTTTTCATCGCTCCGATCTCTATAATGAATCTTGATCTGCCAATATTATATATTTTGTCCTATTTTTTTTTAAAAAAATTGTTGCCAGTTTGGCTTTGATATCATTTATGGTATTGGGATTTTTCAGTTATTGTTTGATTTGTAGAGGCAGAATTAGATGTATGTAATTTGCAGATCTTAATTACAAAAAAATTAGATGTATACGTATTTATGAATTATATGATAATGACCCTAAAGTCCACCATTTATTCTAATTTGTTAAAGAGTGTATTATGAATTTAGGTGACCTTTTGGGTTCAGCTAGCAGGATGATTGATTTTATTTTTATTTTGTTGTGCACCCATTTATACATGTTATCTTATATCCCTTGTATATGTTTTGTTTTATTTTGTGGCCTGATTCGCGCCTCCCTTTATTTCAGTTTTTTGCTCATACAAGACATTAAAATAGACTGCTTAATATTGGAACTAACTTTTCCTACTTATACCAATATCTTTCTAGAGGTTGCAATTCTTATCCCTAACTGGTCCAATCGTCCCCAGGAGGAGACAATTTTGATCGACGATTGCGATTTTGAGCACTGGCTTGTTGTTGTGGAGAAGCCTGATGGTGAACCCACAAAGTCAGTTGTTGAATACTTTCAAGAGATGTGCGGCTTCACGATTCAGCATATTCATTGGAGGTTGAGAGCAGTTGTAAAAAGCTTTTCAGTTCCAACTGATGGATTCATTCAGGTTTCCTTCCCTTAATTTTTATGGTTATCTAATGCCATCGAGTTTCCAGGTTTGCAAGATTGTGGGGGATCAGAGATACACCAAAATGTTAAAATGATAAGCAAATTACTGCTCTTTTGAAACTTACGTGCTAAAGACCAAGGGATCGAGAGAATGATATTTTGTAGGTACATAGTTTTTTTTTATTTTCCAATCTCTTAACTATTTTTTGTTGGTTTCTGATAAAGCTTTACTATAGTTGAACATTTGTATTTAGCGTGTATCTACATTGCTTTATGTAAGTTGTTGCTAATTGATTGGTAGAAAACTTGAAGTTGGAATCTTGGAGCTTCTGAAATGAGCCTAGTTTGAGCACCAACTACAGGTTAGTCATGAACTTCCATTTGCTTATTCTCAGTTATTCCAATGCACTTTGGTTGGTAGAAGGTTTCTTTAGGTTTGATGTGATGTCTTTTATTTGAGGCATATGCTATTCCCAAAGTTTGACATTTGTTTTCTTCATCAGTTTCTCGTCCTTCCTAAAAATGTGGTTGTCACTATAAAATTTTGTCAAAATTCTGATATGAGTTATAATATTGCAGCAAGTAGATTGCTTCTATAATTGACATGAGGATGAGAAACTGAAGATTAATCTGAGTTATAATACCTGATTCATGTTATTGTGTTTGGTTAGATTCAATGAGTTTCTATTTATATAGCATTTGTTCCTCTAGTTTTGTTATTTTTTCTGACTCTTTTGATCATTGTAGGACCTAACTTGAATGGCCTTTTTGGAAGGCAATGTGAGACCCCGAATTTTATGAAATGAAAGTATTCAATTTTCTTATAATTATTCTATTTAGTAAATGGTTAAATTGATAAAAGGTTAAAGTTAAGGGTGATATGTGAAAATTTTCAAAGTAAACAAGTTGTCATAAAATAATCGGTGATAAAAAGTACGATGTCTGGCGTGGTTGCATAGTAGGACACGGTATTGATTATTGATGCTTACGTGAGAAGTCACTCAGTTATACTCAATTATTGCTATAGTAATTGCTGCATCATATCTTTCGTATTATTGATTTAATTATTATTACAGTATCATCTGCATAATATTTATTATTATTAAATCAATAATTGAGACGACAAAGTTATTTATATTATTATTTGCAATATTGACAATGTCCAGAAGTTATGTCAAGGAGATGTTTGGTCACCTAATTGCGCGCCAATAGGGAGAAATCCTTATCAGAAAGCCCCCTCTTTCCTGGGAACGACCTGGTTGTTAAATATTGTGAGTTATAATATTAATGATGAATAAGTTCGTGTTGATTAAAGATGAAATTGATAGTTCCATTGTGTTGGGATTATTAGTGTTAGTGGAAATCGACATTTATTTCTATAATAATTGATGTTTGGAGGTTATATTGACCAATCGGGTAATTAACCGGATAAATGAGCAATTAATTGCTATTAATTCACATGCTTATAACTATATGTTCACATGTGTGTACTATTGATTCACATGATTTACTATTAGGGGAATTGGTGCAAGATTGATAATACTTGAATGACTAAATTAAAAATGGAGATATAGATGAAGGTACTATACTATAATTAGTTTTTTCACATGTTTAGAACTATTGAGTCACATGATTTACTATTGATTCACATGATTTACTATTAGGGGAGGTGGTGCAAGTTTGATAATACTTGCAGGACTAAATTAAAAATGAAGAAAAAGAGGAAGGTATTATACTGTAATATTTCGAGCCCCAAAACATGCAATTATTGAAACTATATTTTCCTATAAATAGAAGCTCATTATTCCTTCATTCTCACCAATTCACTAAGTCTCACAAGGGCAATTATAGAGATAGAAGCTATAGAGAGAGAAGCTATAGAGAGAAAGAAGAAGTGAAGTCTGCTACTTTACTACTCCAGTATCCAGTCTTCTTCTGAGGTAAGGAGTATTATTTATTTCATATTCTGAAGAGATATTATTTTTCGTATATGTATGAATATTATTTTCGTTCAATATTCATAAAGAATATTATCTTCGTTCAATATTCGTAGGAATATTATCTTCGTTAAATATTCGTTGGAATATTATTTTCGTTCAAGGGATGTTATTTTTGTTCAATATTACTTTGAAATAATATTTTCTTTCATACTCTGGTAGTATGTAAGTAATATTATTTCGTTTGATTTTTGAATTTTATACTCATTTTGTTGAAGTTTTGGCTTCTATACTCCATGAAATTAGTAGAATATCCTTGATATTTGCGCTTCATCCAGTATCTTTTCATGGAAATATTATTCTGAGCTTTATTGATAATTATTGATCTTTTCATGACGAAATACAATTCATGAGTTATTAATTACGTGTTACTATTCACCCGGTTACTATTCACTCAAGTATTATTCACTCGGGTATTCAGGGTACTTTTCATGCCGGAGTACTATTCATGAGTTACTATTCACGGATTACTATTCACCCGAATATTATTCACTCGGGTATTTGGGATACTTTTCATGTCAGGTTACTATTCGCGAGGTACTATTCCTGAAGTACTATTCACAGGGTACTATTCATGGGGTACTATTTACCCAAAAAATATATTTCTTTTGTGTCCAAATTATTTTTGGTACATGAATATTATTATTGAGTTTTACTCCACAAAGCAGTATCATGTTGACAATTTGGATATTTTTAAACTCTTGATAAAATTAAAGTCTTTAATATTTATCCTTGATTTCGTTTGATTTGATTTCTTTGGATTAATGCTTATATTATTGTCATCATCCTTATGCTTATATTGTGATGAAAGTCATTTGTGGCTTACGTGCATAGATGGACTGTTAGTTATTGGTTTTACAGTTGTATGTCTTTGGCCCGTAGTGCAAAGAAGAACAGTTGATTGATATCTTTGGTCGTAGTACAAAGATGAACTGTTAATTGATAGCTTTGGCCTGTAGTGCAAAGATGGACATGTGTATGACATGATCATGACCACTGGTGATACTAACGAATATCTTTGGCCGTAGTGCATGGATAATTTGATGATGTGATTGGCAGGATCATGACCATTAGTTAACAGTTGAATGTATTTGGCCGTAGTGCACTGACAGACAATTGATTGGTATGATCATGACCATAGGTTTTATAGTTGAATATCTTTGGCCCGTAGTGCAAAGGTAGACAACTGATTGATATGATCATTGTTATTACATTTGAATATCTTTAGCCTTTGGGGTATGGATATTGACTGAACGTTCTATTAAGCCTTTGTGGCAGAGAGAAACTGTTAATTTACATGATTATAAATATGAATTGTGGATTTAACTATAATCTTTGGTGGTTCAGGTGAAGACAAGTGATGAAAGTTCTCTTTATCTTGGGTATAAAGATGAACTGTTAATGGGTATTTGATAAGTAGGTTTTATATCTACTTATCCTGTATCCGTTACTTGAATTAGTTGCTTATATTCATGTTTTTTAGTTACTTTTCATACATTTTATGTTATTTTGTAGGCTATAATACGACATTGGCATAAAGAAGCAAGTGAAAGCAATTTGGACATCTTTTGGACTAAAATACGCAAGCAAATGCAAGAAGGGAATATTGAAGGACTTTTAACACTAATTTGGATGCATGTTCTTGGCTTAGAACTTGGATTTTATTTTAGAGCTTCCTATTAGCTTTTTGGAACATCTTGAATTGTCTCAATCGGAGTTCGGATGCGAAAGTTATGGCCTTTTTATCAACGAAGATCAAAGCTAAGAGTTGTCATGCTTGCCATTTACATAACATCTACTTCAAGCCCGATTTGCTCCATGATCCAATCTGAATCTGTCAATTCTCAAAGCATGAAAGTTGTAGATCTCGTCGATATCTTCGATTTGATAGGTGGCAGGACCCGTAACTCTAAGCGGATCAAAAGTTATGCGTGTTTTACCAAAGGATGTCGCAACAGAAAATAGAGTAGCGCGGACCGCGCTAAGGGCGTGCTAGGCCACCAGAAACACTGCCACTGTAGCGTGGGGCGCGCCCAGAATAGCTTAGGGAGAGCGCGAGGCACGCTAGGCGGCGGGAACACAACTGATTTGGGTTATTTGATGTCCAATTTGAGCTAGAATAGGATTCTTAGTTGCCTAACTTGCTAGGGTGTCCATTAGAACTCTAAATACTTGAGTTTAACTTGGATTGGGAGGCTAGTTCTAAGACTCCATTAAATCCCTCTTGGGATAGATTTCTATTAAATTATTCTTTACTTTCTTTCTTAGATTAGGAACCCTAGATTAGATTAGAATTGAAGATTGAAACTATTGATTATCATTGGAGAATCAAATTGGAAGCGAGAGAATGCAGATTTGTTTATCTCAATTCTAATTTCTTTTCTTATTTATTTGTATCTTTTTAATGCCTAATCAATTGTGGATGATGGATTCTAGTTTAAGTATGAATTAAACTCTATTTTGAGATTACTATGGATCTTATTGTGTAGTTACTTTGATATGCTTCTTTGTTAGTCTTATTAGCTATATTTGGATTGTCTATTATGATTTGTTTTTAACTGCTTAATTACCTAGCTAACAATTACCATGATAATCTATATGAACTCGAGAGATGAAGTATAAATTTAGATCTGATCATGATAGCATGTGTTTGTGATTTCTGCATAGATGGAATTCATGATTCGTGTTTAGGATAGAGATATACCTTTACGCCATATGTAGTCTAATAAGAACTTGAACTTAAACCCTTTTTAATTGTAATTCACATAGAGATATAGTGGGTTAGTTAATTAGGGTGTTCAAATTGATTCTATCATCTGTGGATTTGATTTGATATGAGTATGGTGCATTGAGAGATGGCCATATTTTACTTTCGTGTTCTTGATTAATAATCTAGTATAAATAATTTGACTTAACAGGAAGTGTGTTGATTTAAATGAAACAATAAGTGAAGTTGTAATCTCAAGTCTTCAATATCTTGTTTCATTCTAGGGATAGTTAGTAATAGTTTATTTAATTATTTTAAATTAAATTATTAAATCATTTGTTTAAATAAGATTAAATTGGTCATAGGTTAGTAATGGTAATTCTTATTAAATAATTCTCCGCGGGAACGATACTCAACTTGTAAAACCCCAACTTTTTGAATAAAGATGAATTTTCTATAAATATTATTTTTGAATATTATGGAGTGAAATTGATATAATGTTATAGTTGTGGGTAATATTTATAAATTTTGCAAAGTACGCAAGTTGTTATATAATATTCGATTGGTGGGGAATATTCGTTTTAACAGAGAATATTTGTACAACCAAGACAATCATTGGTGGACCCCATTAACGGAATTATTGTCGGATTGAGAAAAAACGACAAAAAATACTTTATGAAAATAACGACGGAAGTTTTACTGTTAACTCGTTGAAACACACGGGTGTTAAAAGTGCGATAATACTCGTGGTTGCAAGTAGCATACGGTATTGATTATTGATGCTTACGTGATAAGTAACTCAGCTTTTGTTGGTATTATTAATGTAATAATCTGAAAAATCTTTTATATAAAATAGAATACTTTTATAAAGTTATTCTATAAATAGAATATATTATATTCTATTATGCATAGTGTTGCATAAATGTCTGCGCATAGTGTTTTGCATAGTAGTAAAATCTTTTATATAAAATGTAATACTTTTATAAAGCTATCTGCTTTAGTAGACAATAATTAGAATATATTATATTTTATTATGCATAGTGTTTGCATAAGGCCCTGCATAGTGTTTTTGCATAGAAAATCTTTTTATAAAGTTATTTGTTTTATTAGATTATAAATGGAATATATTATATTTTATTTAAAAGATTTTGCTTTAAATATGGACCGTCAGATTAAAAGTAAATCAATCTGGACCGCTTCATGAGTTAGTTACTATGCAGATCCATTTTTCTATAAATAAAGCTCATTCCTTCATTATTTTCTTACGAATTCAATTTGAACTCTGAGAGATAAACTATAGAGAGAAAGAAGAAAGTATTCTGCTACTTCACTACTTATATATCCAGTACTCTTCTTCTTAAGGTAGGGAATATTATTTGTTGTATTCGTAAGGGGTGTTATTCTTTCTTATTCATTACATCCACGGTTTATAAGTCTTGTTTGGTTCAAGTTGGTACCCACACATTACCTGTCGATCTTATTGCATTAAAAATACTTGCATTTGATGTAATTCTAGGGATTGATTGGTTAACTACTCATCATGCAAAAATTGATTGTTTTCGTAAGGTTGTTAGCTTTCATATTCCTAATCGACCTATTATGCGAATTCAAGCAACCAAACCATTAAAATCAATCACTGTCATCTCAAGCCATAAAGCTATTCGTTTATTAAAAAACGGATGTCAAGCTTTCTTAGCTCATGTCACAGATCTAAATAAAAATACGTTAGTTTTGAATAATATTTCTATTGTTAATGAATTTCCTGACGTATTCCCTGAAGAACTTCCTGGCCTACCCCCAGAGCGTGAAATTTAATTTCGTATCGACCTTGAACCCGGTACAAAACCCATTTCTAAATCCCCATATCGAATGGCTCCTGTTGAACTTCAGGAGTTAAAAACTCAACTGCAGGAATTGTTAGACATTGGCTTTATTTGTCCTAGTACTTCTCCTTGGGGTTCTCCTATTCTATTCGTGAAGAAGAAAGATGGGAGTATGCGACTTTGTATTGATTATCGGGAGTTGAATCATGTCACCATTAAAAATAGGTACCCATTGCCACGTATTGATGACCTGTTTGACCAGTTGCAAGGAGCCAAATTCTTTTCAAAGATTGATCTTCGTTCCGGATATCATCAATTGAAGATTAGAACCGATGACATTCCAAAGACGGCTTTCAGAAGTCGGTACGGGCATTATGAATTCCTGGTCATGTCCTTTGGATTGACTAATGCTCCTGCTGCCTTCATGGATATGATGAACCGAGTATTCAAGGAATATTTGGATCACTTTGTGGTAGTCTTTATTGATGACATCCTCATATATTCCAAAACCCGTAAAGATCATGAGCAACACTTGAGGCTGATACTCCAAAAGCTTCGTGAATATAAGCTTTATGCCAAGTGGAAGAAATACGAGTTCTGGCTTGAGGAAGTAGCATTCCTTGGGCACGTGGTATTAAGTCATGGAATATCTGTTGACCCAGCAAAGATTGAAGCTATTCAAAGTTGGGAGCAACCTAAATCGATGATCAAGATCGTAGCTTTCTCGACACCGGTATTATTATCGGAGATTCGTAGAAGGGTTTTCTCGAATCGCTACTCCACTAACTTAGCTGACTCGAAAAGATACAAAGTTCGGTTGGAGCGAGGAATGTGAGAAGAGTTTTCAAGAACTCAAGAGGAGACTCATTTCAACACCTGTTCTGACAATACCATCTGGTTCGGAGGGATTTGTCATCTATAGTGATGCTTCGGGCAAAGGTTTATGATGTGTTCTTATGCAACATGGAAAAGTCATAGCCTATGCCTCACGACAACTCAAAGAATATGAGAGGAATTATCCTACTCATGATCTAGAGTTGGCAGCTGTTGTCTTCGCACTAAAGATTTGGAGGCATTACTTGTATGGGGAGAAAGTGGAGATCTTTACGGATCATAAAAGCCTCAAATATTTCTTCACTCAAAAGGAACTCAACATGCGACAACGACGTTGGCTTGAACTATTGAAAGATTATGATCATACTATCCAATACCATCCTGGAAAAGCGAACGTGGTGGCTGACGCATTGAGTAGAAGATCATATGCGGGTAAGAGTGCAATATTGTCAACGCAAAAGCCCATTTTGTATGACTTGCAAAGGATTGAGATAGAGATAAAGACTCCAGGGACCCACGTGATGATGGCAAATATACGAGTAGAACCGACTTTAATCGATAAAATTAAAGCTGCTCAAGTTATAGATCCGGAGCTGATGCGCGTATGAGGAAGAAAATGCAAGAAGGTGCGATCTTCTAAGCAAGAATCGATGAAGAAGGAATACTTGAGTCAACTCCGGACTTTGTGTTCCTAACGACCGATTTAAAGTATAAAATCATGATGGAGGCGCACAACACACACCGTTTGCAATCCATCTCAGAGTAAAAAATGTATCATGATCTTGACATACATTTTGGTGGGGCAATATGAAGAGAGATAGAGTCTGCTTATCTCAAGGTGTCTAACGTGTCAACGAGTCAAGTGAGCATCAAAACCAAAAGGTCCATTGCAACCACTTGAAATTCCGGAATGGAAGTGGGAGCACATTACCATGGATTTCAAGCATCGGTCTTCCCAAAGTTTCTCAAGGCATAGATGCGATTTGGGTCATTGTTGATAGATTGACCAAGTCTGCTCATTTCTTACCGATACGAGAAACTTATACACTTGAACGTCTTGCTCGTATGTACATAAACGAGGTTGTAAGATTGCATGGTATGCCAGTACCCAAGATTCACTTCGCAATTTTTGGTTAGTTTGCAAAAAGCTATGGGCACAGATTTACGATTTAGCTCGGCATATCATCCTCAGAGGGATGGACAGTCGGAGAGGACTATTCAAACTCTTGAAGATCTATTAAGACTCTGTGTCCTTGATTTCAAGGGAAGTTGGGACAAGTTCTTACCATTGGTGGAGTTTTCCTACAACAATAGTGATCAAGCAAGTATTGGCATGGCTGCATTCGAAGCGTTGTATGGAAGAAAATGTCGTTCTCCAGTATGCTGGGATGAGGTGGGTGAAGAAACGTTGTTGGGACCGGAGTTGGTACGTATGACTACGGAAAAGATTTAAACGATCCTAAGAACGTATAAAAACCTCACAAGATCGACAAAAGAGTTATCTTGATCTTCATCGAAAGGACGTGGAATTCGATATAGGAGATCATGTGTTGTTACGTGTTGCTCCATGGAAAGGACTTACGAGATTTGGAAAGAGAGAAAGCTCAATCCTCGATTCATCGGCCCATTTTAATCCTTGATCGAGTAGGAACTGTGGCCTATAGACTCGCTTTCCGCCAAGTATGTCTCGTGTTCATAACGCTTTTCACATATCCATGTTACGTAAATATGTGGAAGACCCACCACATTATCGAAAGTTAGAACCGAACGAAATAGCGGAAGATTTGACGTATGAAGAGGTTCCCTGCTCAAATCTTGGATAAGAAGGAACATATTCTACGCTCGAAGGTTATACCTCAAGTCAAAGTTTTGTGGAGAAACCACGATGTTGAGGAAATGACTTGGGAGTTAGAATCAAAATGAAATCAAGGTATCCTTACCTGCTCAACATACCGTGTCGCACCCTAATTTCGAGGGCAAAATTTCATAAGAAGGGAGATTGTAAAACCCCAACTTTTGAATAAAGATGAATTTTCTATAAATATTATTTTTGAATATTATGGAGTGAAATTGATATAATGTTATAGTTGTGGGTACTATTTATAAATTTTGCAAAAGTACGCAAGTTGTTATATAATATTCGATTGGTGGGGAATATTCGCTTTAACATGGAATATTAAATGCAACAGCACAATCATTGGTGGACCCCACAATGTAATTATTATCGGATTGAGAAAACGACAAAAATACTTTATGAAAATAACGGCGGAAGTTTTACCGTTAATCAGCTGTTGAAACACCTTGTTAAAGTAATGCATATGTCTGGCGCTGTGTTGCATAGTAACAATACCTGTGGTATTGATTATTGATGCTTACGTGATAAGTCACTCAGTTTTATTGGTATTATTAATGTAATAATACGTAAAATCTTTTATATAAAAAATGTATACTTTTATAAAGTTATTCTATAAATAGAATATATTATATTCTATTATGCATAGTGTTGCATAATTATTCGCATAATGTTTTGCATAGTAAAAAATTTTTATATAAAAATGTAATACTTTTATAAAGCTATCTGCTTTTATTAGACAATAATTAGAATATATTATATTTTATTATGCATAGTGTTTGCATAAGGTGCTGCGTAGTAAGTTTGCATAGTAAAATCTTTTATAAAGTTATTCATTTTATTAGATTATAAATAGAATATATGATATTTTATTTAAAAGATTTTGCTTTAAATATGGACCGTCAGATTAAAGTAAATCAATTTGGACCGCTTCATGAGTTAGTTACTTATGCAATCCATTTTTCTATAAATAAAGCTCATTCCTTCATTATTTTCTTACTTAATTCACCGAACTCTGTAGAGATAAACTATAGAGAGAAAGAAGAAAGTATTCTGCTACTTCATTACTTATATATCCAATGACTTTTCTTCTTAAGGTAGGGAATATTATTTGTTGTATTCGTTAGGGGTGTTATTCTTTCTTATTCATGAAGAGAAGCCCTGTTGTTATTCCATTGCTTATTATTCATTGGAATAACTCAGATACTGTGGTCTACCCTATACTTGGTGACATTCTTCTATTATTCCGCCTTTACTATTCTCATTTGAAATATCCTGTCTCATGCATTTCTACGGGACTGATTCCGTCTTTACTATTCCTTTGGAATATCCTCGTTCATGCGTTTACGCCGGACTGATTCCGTCTTTATTATTACATTGAATATCACCGTCAGGTGCGTTTTACTGCCGGGACTGATTCCGCCTTTTATTATTCTTGGAATATCCCGTCTGCTGCGTTTCTGGCTGGACTGGGTTCCGCTCTTTATTATTATTCATTGGAATATACCGTCTCATGCGTTTTCTGGGACCGATTTCGCCCTTATTAGTATTCTCATTGGAATAACTTTGTCTATGCAATCTTTGCATGCATGGTGATTTCGTTGTTATTCCATTCTTTATTATTACATTGGAACATCCCGCATGGTCGTAATTTCACCGACCGGTTCCGTTATTTAGTATTCTATTGGAATAACCTTTCTATGCGAATTACCGCATGCATGGTGATTTCTTTTGTTATTCCATTCTTTATTATACTCAGTTGGTTAAAGTTTTGACTTCTATACTCCATGAAATTAGTAGAATATCCTTGATATTTGCGCTTCATCCAAAGATCTTTTCATGGAAATATTCTTCCGATCATTCTTGAATTTTACTCTACAAAGCAGTATCATGTTGACAATTTGGACATTAGTAGTTCTTGGACAAATTAATTCTTGAAATTGTTTTATTGAATTCTTATATCATTGTCATCATCCTCATGTTTATATTATGTTGAAAGTCATCTGTGGCCTGTATTGCATAGATGGACTTGGTATGATTATGACCGTGGATTATTCTGTATAATCATGACCGTAATGTTACAAATGACGTGGTAAAAGTCCTCGTCATTGGCTCAGAGTGCATTGATGGATGTTTGTTGGCATGATCATGACCATTAATGAATACACAAATATTCTTGGCCCGTAGTGCATGGATAATTGTGGTCGTGATACTAAAGAATATCTTGGCCAGTAGTGCGGGGGTGATTCGATGATGTGGAATATTTATTGTCGAGTCTCGGCGATAATGATGATAAAAACCTTTTTAATCATAAAAGATAGTAGATTTTATTTTCTACTTGACTCTTTTAATGGATTGCTTGTTCTACTATGAGCTTAAACTTGATGTCTATTATATTTTATCAGTTTAACATTGTTGGAGACTAATGATTATTTATTCTGCATTATCTTAGTCATAATATTTCTTCTTGGGCTAGTTGAGCTCACCAAATTTTTCACTTTTTCTCTTGAAATGAGAATATAGGCCGGGGCGAGTCTGGGAACGGAGTGATGGTCCGAAGGATAGCATTAGTAGTCCTCACTATTCCGTGAAATAGTGAGATAATAATTGTAATGAGGACTCCTTTTGAGTTTGTATAATCTCTGGTAGATAATATTTGTATTCAAACTCACAATTTATGTTTTGTCGTATTGTACACGACAGTTGTATTAGTAAGTTGTATTTGAATTCTGTACCATGTATCTGGCGACCCTAAATGGGTGATGTATACCTAATTTTGGGGGCGTCACAGTTTGTATCAAAGCTTAGGGATATGATCCCTGGCTAAGATGTGAGACTAGAACTAGGAGGGGAGAGACGGGGAATTCCTTCGCTAGTATGACCTACTTAAATTTATTTTGTATTTAAATTGGTTGGTCAGAGTTTATAGATATTATGTTACATGTCAATTAACCTTTGTTTTGTGGCAGTATCTGAAAATGACATCCGAAAATATTGAGAATAGCAATGGAGCACAAGAGACCGTTGAGTCTCCACATAACAATAATCAGGAGAATGTGCATCAGGAAGGCGACAATCCTCATGAAAACAACAACACTAACCAAATGATGAATGATGGATTGTTCAGATGCTTTATGCAATTCATGCAACAGCAGGCGAGAGCGGCTCCTGTCCAAAATATAGGTGGAAACACTGGAAACTCTCGGGCGGTCACCGCTAAACAGTTCAAGGAGCTGGGACCACTGGACTTTAAGGGAGAGCCAAAACCACTTATGGCAGAAGCATGGATAAAGCAGATCACCAAGATAATTGATGTCTTGGGATGCTCCGAGGAGCAAAAGGTTCCCTTTGCCGCCTTTATGTTGCGCGGAGAGGCAGATTACTGGTGGGAATCGGTAAAACGTACTCAACCTGCCGTACTAAAGATATCTTGGGAGAAGTTCCAAGAGCTGTTCAATGACAAATACTTTCCCGAAAGTATTCGTCACATGAAGGAGGTGGAGTTTATCAAATTGGAGCAAAACAATATGACCGTGTCGCAATACGAGGCAAAATTTGCGGAGTTATCCCGGTTTGCGTCCCACTTGGTGGATAATGAAGAGAGAATGGCGCAAATGTTTTTAAGAGGTTTGAAGCCGGAGATACGTCAACATCTTATTTCTCATAAACTGTGTTTGTATTCAGATGTTGTAAATAGGGCTCAATTAGTGGAGCGCAATAATGAGTCAATGCAACCAAAAAGAGAGCAAATAAGCAAAATGATAATACCAAAGGAGAGCAGCGATCATCGAGCGGTGACAACAAGCGTGGAGGGAATCAATAGGCCAAAAATGGTAACCACTTCGGTGGTAATCAGGGCCAAAACAATAAGAATGGACATTTTAAGAAGAGGAGATTCAACAATGATGGAAAGACGTCAGCACCAACACCCGTTGTTAAGGAAGGAGAAAGACCACCTATCATATGCTTCAAATGCGGATGGGAGGGACACATCAGTCCAAATTACATACGATGCCATTCCAAAGCATGTTATAATTGTGGAAGAGAAGGTCACTTAACTTGGATTTTGTCGCTCACCAAAGACAAATTCAAATTTAGGATGGAAGTACCAAAGGTCATCCCGTAAAAGTCAAAGCCAGAAGTGCAAGGGAGAGCATTTGTTGTGACCTCCCGTAAAGCAAGGAACCCAAATGAGGTCATCACGGGTAAGCTTATCATAAACTCTAAATAAGTCTACACTTTATTTGATACCTTGCTCTACCCATTCTTTTATTTCTCCTACTTGCGCCAACGATTAAATTTGATCATGAGAAATTAGACTTTGACTTATATGTGGAAACTCCGTTGGGAGAAACCTTTATTACATCCACAGTTTATAAGTCTTGTTTGGTTCAAGTTGGTACCCACACATTACCTGTCGATCTTATTGCATTAAAAATACTTGCATTTGATGTAATTCTAGGGATTGATTGGTTAACTACTCATCATGCAAAAATTGATTGTTTTCGTAAGGTCATTAGCTTTCATATTCCTAATCGACCTATTATGCGAATTCAAGCAACCAAACCATTAAAATCAATCACCGCATCTCAAGCCATAAAGCTATTCGCTTATTGAAAAATGGATGTCAAGCTTTCTTAGCTCATGTCACGATCTAAACAAAAATACGTTAGTTTTGAATAATATTTCTATTGTTAATGAATTTCCGACGTATTCCACGAAGAACTTCCCGCCTACCCCCCCAGCGTGAAATTTAATTTAGTATCGACCTTGAACCCTGACAAAACCCATTTCTAAATCCCCATATCGAATGGCTCTGTTGAACTTCGTGAGTTAAAAACTCAACCGCAGGAATTGTTAGACATCGGCTTTATTCGTCTCTAGTACTTCTCCTTGGGGTTCTCTATTCTATTCGTGAAGAAGAAAAAGATGGGAGTATGCGACTTTGTATTGATTATCTGGAGTTGAATCATGTCACCATTAAAAATAGGTACCCATTGCCATGTATTGATGACTGCTTGACCAATTGCAAGGAGCCAAATTCTTTTCAAAGATTGATCTTCGTTCCGGATATCACCAATTGAAGATTAGAACCGATGACATTCCAAAGACGGCTTTCAGAAGTCAGTACGGGCATTATGAATTCCTGGTCATATCCTTTGGATTGACTAATGCTCCTGCTGCCTTCATGGATATGATGAACCGAGTATTCAAGGAATATTTGGATCACTTTGTGGTCATCTTTATTGATGACATCCTCATATATTCCAAAACCCGTGAGGATCATGAGCAACACTTAAGGCTGATACTCCAAAAGCTTCGTGAATATAAGCTTTATGCCAAGTGGAAGAAATGCGAGTTCTGGCTTGAGGAAGTAGCATTCCTTGGGCACGTGGTATCAAGTCATGGAATATCTGTTGACCCAGCAAAGATTGAAGCTATTCAAAGTCGGGAGCAACTTAAATCGATGGATCAAGTCGTAGCTTTCTCAGCTTAGCTGGTTATTATCGGAGATTCGTAGAAGGGTTTTCTCGAATCGCTACTCCACTAACTTAGCTGACTCGAAAAGATACAAAGTTCGGTTGGAGCGAGGAATGTGAGAAGAGTTTTCAAGAACTCAAGAGGAGACTCATTTCAGCACCTGTTCTAACAATACCATCTGGTTCGGAGGGATTTGTCATCTATAGTGATGCTTCGGGCAAAGGTTTAGGATGTGTTCTCGCGCAACATGGGAAAGTCATAGCCTATGCCTTACGACAACTCAAAGAATATGAGAGGAATTATCCTACTCATGATCTAGAGTTGGCAGCTATTGTCTTCGCACTAAAGATTTGGAGGCATTACTTGTATGGGGAGAAAGTGGAGATCTTTACGGATCATAAAAGCCTCAAATATTTCTTCACTCAAAAGGAACTCAACATGAGACAACGACGTTGGCTTGAACTGTTGAAAGATTATGATCATACTATCCAATACCATCCTGGAAAAGCGAACGTGGTGGCTGACGCATTGAGTAGAAGATCATATGCGGGTAAGAGTGCAATATTGTCAACGCAAAAGCCCATTTTGTATGACTTGCAAAGGATTGAGATAAAGATAAAGACTCCAGGGACCCACGTGATGATGGCAAATATATGAGTAGAACCGACTTTAATTGATAAAATTAAAGTCGCTTAAGTTACGAGATCCGGAGTCGATGCGTGTATGAGGAAGAAAATGCAAGAAGGTGCGATCAAGCAAGAATCGATGAAGAAGGAATAATTGAAATCAACTCCGGACTTTGTGTTCCTAACGACCGACGATTTAAAGTATAAAATCATGATGGAGGCGCACAACACACCGCTTTGCAATCCATCTCAGATTAGCAAATGTATCATGATCTTCGACATACATTTTGGTGGGGCAATATGAAGAGATAGATAGCTATTTGCTTATCTCAAGGTGTCTAACGTGTCAACGAGTCAAGGCGAGACATCAAGAACCAAAAGGTCCATTGCAACCACTTGAAATTCCGAATGGAAGTGGGAGCACATTACCATGGATTTCAAGTTCTCGGTCTTCCCAAAGTTTCTCAAGGCATAGATGCGATTTGGGTCATTGTTGATAGATTGACCAAGTCTGCTCATTTCTTACCGATACGAAAACTTATACACTTGAACGTCTTGCTCGTATGTACATAAACGAGGTTGTAAGATTGCATGGTATGCCAGTACCCAAGATTCACTTCGCAATTTTTGGTTAGTTTGCAAAAAGCTATGGGCACAGATTTACGATTTAGCTCGGCATATCATCCTCGAACGGACGACGGACAATGGAGAGGACTATTCAAAGTCTTGAAGATCTATTAAGACTCTGTGTCCTTGATTTCAAGGAAGTTGGGACAAGTTCTTACCATTGGTGGAGTTTTCCTACAACAATAGTTATCAAGCAAGTATTGGCATGGGCGCATTCAAGCGTTGTATGGAAGAAAATGTCGCTTCTCCATTATCTTTGGGATGAGGTGGGTGAAGAAACGTTGTTGGGACCGGGAGTTGGTACATATGACTACTGAGAAAAGATTCAAACGATCCCAAGAACGATATAAAAACCTCACAAGATCGACAAAAAGTTATCTTGATCTTCATCGAAAGGGCGTGGAATTCGATATAGGAGATCATGTCTTGTTACGTGTTACTCCATGGAAAGGAGTTACGAGATTTGGAAAGAGAGGAAAGCTCAATCCTCGATTCATCTACCCATTTTAATCCTTGATCGAGTAGGAATCGCTGGCCTATAGACTCGCTTTACCGCCAAGTATGTCTCGTGTTCATAACATTTTTCACATATCCATGTAACGTAAATATGTGGAAGACTCGAACCACATTATTGAGTTAGAACCGGACGAAATAGCGGAAGATTTGACGTATGAAGAGGTTCCTGTTCAAATCTTGGATAAGAAGGAACATATTCTACGCTCCAAGGTTATACCTCAAGTCAAAGTTTTGTGGAGAAACCACGATGTTGAGGAAATGACTTGGGAGTTAGAATCTGAAATGAAATCAAGGTATCCTTACCTGTTCAACATACCAGGTACGTACCCTAATTTCGAGGGCAAAATTTCATAAGAAGGGGAGATTGTAAAACCCCAACTTTTTGAATAAAGATGAATTTTCTATAAATATTATTTTTGAATATTATGGAGTGAAATTGATATAATGTTATAGTTGTGGGTACTATTTATAAATTTTGCAAAGTACGCAAGTTGTTATATAATATTCGATTGGTCGGGGAATATTCGTTTTAACATGGAATATTCGTACAACTAAGACAATCATTGGTGGACCCTTATTAATGTAATTATTGTCGGATTGAGAAAACGATAAAATATACTTTATGAAAATAACGGTGGAAGTTTTACTGTTAATCGTTGAAACACCGGTGTTAAAAAATACGATGAATACGCGTGTGGTTGCATAGTAACACACAAGTATTGATTATTGATGCTTACGTGATAAGTCACTCAGGTTTGTTGGTATTATTAATGTAATAATACGTAAAATCTTTTATATAAAAATGAATACTTTTATAAAGTTATTCTATAAATAGAATATATTATATTCTATTATGCATAATGTTGCATAATTATACGCATAATGTTTTGCATAGTAAAATCTTTTTATATAAAATGCAAATACTTTTATAAAGCTATCTGTTTTATTAGACAATAATTAGAATATATTATATTTTATTATGCATAGTGTTTTGCATAGTGCTCAATAGTAGTTTTGCATAGTAAAATCTTTTATAAAGTTATTCGCTTTTATTAGATTATAAATAGAATATATTATATTTTATTTAAAAGATTTTGCTTTAAATATGACCGTCGAGATTAAAGTAAATCAATCTGACCGTTCATGAGTTAGTTACTATGCAATCCATTTTTCTATAAATAAAGCTCATTCCTTCATTATTTTCTTACTTAATTCAATTTGAACTCTGAGAGATAAACTATAGAGAGAAAGAAGAAAGTATTCTTTACTTTACTACTTATATATCCAAAGACTCTTCTTCTTAAGGTAGGGAATATTATTTGTTGTATTAAGTAAGAAATCACATTATTCTTTCTTATTCATGAAGAGAACTCATTGTTATTCCATTGCTTATTATTCTCATTGAATAACTTTGATATCTGTGATCTACCCTATACTTGGTGACATTTCTTCTATTATTTCGTCTTTACTATTCATTTGGAATATCCTGTGCATCATATGTTTTTTTGACGTCCTGACTTGATTCCGCTCTTTATTATTACATTGGAATATCCTCGTCTGCGCGTTTTACTGTAGAACCTAATTCCGCCTTTATTATTCTGGTTGGAATATCCCGTCTAAAATGCTTTACGCCGGGACTGGTTCCGTCTTTATTATTATTCATTTGGAATATCCTCATGCATGCGTTTTACGCCGGACCGATTTAAATCCTTATTAGTATTATCGTTGGAATAACTTTGTCTATGCAAATCTTGCATGCATGGTGATTTCATTGTTATTCCATTCTTTATTATTCTCATTGGAACATCCTGTAGGGTCTTTAATTTCGCTTTGACTTGGTTCCGTTATTTAGTATTCTACATTGAATAACCTTTCTATGCTGAATACCGCATGCATGGTGATTTCTTTTGTTATTCCATTCTTTATTATACTCGGTTGGTTAAAGTTTTGACTTCTATACTCCATGAAATTAGTAGAATATCCTTGATATTTGCGCTTCATCCAATATCTTTTTCATGGAAATATTCTTCCGATCATTCTTGAATTTTACTCTACAAAGCGAAGATCATGTTGACAATTTGGACATTAGTAGTTCTTGGACAAATTAATTCTTGAACTTGTTTTATTGAATTCTTATATCATTGTCATCATCCTCATGTTTATATTATGTTGAAAGTCATCTGTGGCCTGTAGTGCATAGATGGACTTGGTATGATTATGACCAGGGTTTATTCGGTATAATCATGACCGTAATGTTACAAATGAAGTGGTAAAAGTCCTCGTTGGCTGTAGTGCATTGATGGACAGATTGTTGGCATGATCATGACCATTAATGAATACACAAATATTCTTGGCCCGTAGTGCATGGATAATTGTGGTCGTGATACTAAAGAATATCCTTGGTAGTAGTGCGGGGGTGATTCGATGATGTGGAATATTTATTAAAAGTGAGTCTCGATAATAAATGATGAAAAACCTTTTAATCATAAAAGATAGTAGATTTTATTTTCTACTTGACTCTTTTAATGGATTGCTTGTTCATTGCAGCTTAAACTTGATTTCTATTATATTTTATCGCTTTAACATTGTTGGAGACTAATGATAATTTATTCGCATTATCTTAGTCATAATATTTCTTCTTTGGGCTAGTTGAGCTCACCAAATTTTTTCACCGTTTCTTCTGTGAAATGAGAATATAGTTGAGACGAGTGGAACCGGAGTGATGGTCCAGAGGATAGCATTAGTAGTCCTCACTATTCTGTGAAATAGTGTGATAATAATTGTAATGAGAACTCCTTTTGAGTTTGTATAATCTCTAGTAGATAATATTTGTATTCAAACTCACAGTTTATATTTTGTCATATTGTACACGACAGTTGTATTTGAATTCTGTACCATGTATCTGGCGACCCAAAATGGGTGATGTATACCTAATTTTGGGTGCGTCACACAACTTATCACTTTATTACTTGTTGACCACGTATACTTGCGTGTTGTGCGTAATTAGATTTTACCCAACAAGTTTTTGGCGCCGTTGCCGGGGAATTAGTTTAATATATATTTTGCCAATATTAGCTTCAATCAAATTAGTCTCAATTTAAACATTTTTTTTCATTTTATTTAATTCTCTCCCTATTTTTCTTTCTTTTCAGGTACCATGGATGGATGTAATTATCAATGGCCATACACAAATATGACTCCACCAAGGGACACAAGAATTGATGGACTCAATGCATTTTTTTGCATTATCAGCACAGCTTGAGACACTTTCGAGGAGGTTGGACGTTGTTGCAGCCCAACGTATTTGAAGGATAGCAGTTACGTGCAATTATTGTGCTGGCAATCACCCGAGTAATCAATGCACCATCAATCTTGGGCTGGTACAATATGGTGGTAACTACCTCAATTAGTATGCATATAATAATTATCATCAAGTTTGGGGGTATCACCTGGATTCGTCATGGAGCGATACTTATGAAGACCAATACTACGCTCCAAATCCATCATACACATCGGAATTTTCATGTCCACCTCCATTGCCACAAGAAGAAAAGCCAAATCCGATGGATGTAATATTGAAGGGCATAGCAGACCAAGAGGAGAGGAGGATTAATCAAGAAATGACAATTCAAAATCAAGCGAGGTTAATTCAAAATCTTCAGAATCAGATAGATCAAATGTTCAAAGCCTTGAACAACTGTCCTCAAAACAATTGGTGTTTTGACGAGGATTTCGAGATTGATGAAGTGCCCGAACCAAATCTACAACTGGATGAGACACGAGATGTTGAAAAAGAGGAGACAAGTGGAGATGAACTAACTATGAGTACTAACGAGGATGAGCCGATGTTATTAATGCCTCAAGTGCCTTCTCCACCAAAGTTTAAGGGTCTAGTTAGATTTGCAAAATCATGCCCACTTGGTAGTCATGTCATCGGCGAAGCTCTTTATGACATAAGAGCGAGTGCAACAATGAAGCCGTGGTGGGAAGAGAAAGAGAAGATAGACGAAGAACCCATTGTGTTTGACACACTTGCATGCCCAAATATGATCACAAACATAATGGAGATATCACCTAGTCATTTGCCCTTCTTCATGGAGATTATACTGAGTCAGAGCATGCTAGGTGAGTTTGATGCTATGGCCATCGCTTGTGGGAACCTCCCAAAGGATTATTTGCTACTGATGGATGGAGGATTCCTCAACTTTCGAAGAGGAATTGGATAGCGTTGGCCAGAAAAAGTCTGGCTGAAGGACTATAAATCAAGCGCTTATTGGGAGACAATCCAAGTTTAATTTGTATTTATTGTTTTTATTAGGTTTTATATTATTAGTTAATAAATTTTCATGTCTTAGGATCTAACAAGCTTGCTTCTATCATATTCACAGGTTAGTCAAGTCCAACTCAAGTGTGGTTCCCGATCTATTCCAATGTGTCTGGCCTATTCTTCAGACTTAGCAGACAAGGAGGAAAATGCTTTATTTTCAAGGAAGTCCTCTCGTTTAATTTTTCCTATCTTAGCCATTGAGGACAATGTCTAGTTTAACTTTGGGGGCATTTTTGTGTTGTATTGCATATAGTTAGTTATTTACATTGTAGTTCGTATAGTTACATTTAGTTTTTGCATTCTTGAAAAAAAAAATTGAAAAATTGAAAAATTAGTACTTAGTTTACTATGTTTATATAGCATTTACTACATCTTGCATAAGTCCAGCTGTTTGATATTTACAGTTTGTTTTGGCCAATGATGAGATTGGAATTAGGTAGACAAGTATAGCACTGATTATTAGAGCTTTGATGTGATTTCCTGTTAGGAATTAAGTCTTTTTCTGTTTGAAACTGGTATAATAAGGATAACACAGTAAAAATAACTTGTTGAATGATTGAGTTTAAATTGATACATAAAGGAGCTCTAAAGGATAATGTTAGTTTGAATGAAAGAATGACAAGAACAAGTAGTGATGGCTAAACTTACACAAGAACCTAAGTTTGGGGGAATATTTGGGGTATATAAGCTAAAAAGAAAAAAGAAAAGAAGAAGAAGAAGAAGATATTGAGTTGAATAAATTGAGTCATGTGGTGGGTCGAGAAGAAGCGTGAAATGCACTCCCCACAAACACAGGCGTGAGATGGAGCATAAAACGCACTCACTATGTGAAAAAAGAAGAAGAAATAAAACAGGAAATAAGAGCAAAAAGCCCCCGTAGATAAAAAAAATGAAGCATAAGTATCCCATGTTGACCCTCGATATTGGTAATTATTTAATTTTAGTTGGATCTAACTTGTTTTTGGATTTCTTGAGTTTACACTGTATGATGCCTTCGAAGAGACTTATTATGTGTTAAATTTGATTTTATATCAGTTAACATTGTTGTGGAGCACACACGCACTATATTGGTGATAACAGTCTAAGATTTGATGATTGATTGAGAAGTTAATGATTTGTTTTGATATGAAGTATTATCATGTTTACTTGATTTCTCTAAGGCCGGTTGAATAGACTTGTTCTTGTCATTACTGCTGGATTCGTAGGCATATAGATTAGTTGCATTGCATAGCATTGTTATTTTGTGTTTTTGCTTGAGGACAAACAAATATTTAAGTTTGGGGGTATTTGATAAGTAGGTTTTATACCTACTTATCCGGTATCTATTACTTGAATTAGTTGCTTAAACCTATGTTTCTTAGTTAATTTTCATACATTTTATGTTAATTTGTAGGCTATGACATAACATTGGCATGAAGAAGCAAGGGAAAGCAATTCGGACATCTTTTGGACCAACATACTCAAGTAATTAAAAGGAGGGAAGATTGAAGGACTTTTAACACCACGTTGGATGCATGTTCTTGGCTTGGAACTTGGATTATACTGTAGAGCTTCTTCTTAGCTTTCCGAAACATCTTGAATCGTCCCAATCGGAGTTCGGATGCGAGAGTTATGACCTTTTTATCAACAAATATCAAAGTTAAGAGTTGTCATGCTTGCCATTTACACAACATCTACTTCAAGCTCGATTTCCGCCTTGATCCGGATGGATTCTATCAATCCTCAAAGAATGAAAGTTGTAGGTTTCGTCGATATCTTCGATTTGATAGGTGGTAGGCCTCGTAACTCCTAGTGGATCAAATGTTATGCCTGTTTTACCAAAGGACATCGCAGCAAAAAACAACGTAGCACAGACCGCGCTATAAATAAACTATGCATAGCGCGGGGCGCGCTAGTCCACCAGAAAGTCGGCCACTCCAGCGCGGGCCATGCCCATAATGACTTAGGGACAGCGCAGGGCAGGCTAGGCGGAGGGAAAATAACTTATTTGGGTCATTTGATGTCCAATTTGAGCTAGAATAGGATTCTTAGTTGCCTAACTTGCTTGGGTGTCCATTAGAACTATAAATACATGATGAGAGACATAAAAGAGGATTCCATTAGATTAGATTAGAGTAGATTAGATCAAAACCCTAGTTCTTATGTGATTGGGAGATTGAAGCAACTTGGACACCATTGAAGATCAAGAGTAGGAGCTTGAGGAAGATGTAGATTTGCTGACAACAGATTTATTCTTTACTCTAATCTTATTTTTATCTTTTATTGATTATTCAATTGCGGATTCTTAGTTTTAACTCAATAAACTAATTCTTTGTTTGAGATTACAATGGATCTTATTGTGTAGTTTATTTTAATATGCTTCGCTATTAATTATTATGTTCTATTGTGAGGATTGTCTATTCTGATTTGGACTTAATTGTTTAATTGATTGGCCATTAATTACCGTGATAATCTATAAGAACTCGAGAGATGAAATATAGATTTAGATCTTATCATGATAGCATGTGTTAGATCAAAACCCTAGATTAGATGAGATTGGGAGATTGAAGCAACTTGGAGACCATTGAAGATTCAAAGTAGGAGTAAGGAGAGAGCATCAAATCTACAAACAAGAGATTCTATCTTCTCATCTTCTTCTATCTCTGTCTTTTAATGATTATTCAATTATAGATTCTTAGTTTTAATTCAATAATCATGAACTAATACTTTGTTTGAGATTACAATGGATCTTATTGTGTAGTTTATTTTAATATACTTCGCTATCAATTATTATGTTCTATTTTGAGGATTGTCTATTGTGATTTGGACTTAATCGTTTAATTGCCTAGCTAACAATTACCGTGATAATCTATATGAACTCGAGAGATGAAGTATTATTTTAAATCTTATCATGATAGCATGTGTTTGTGATTTCTATATAGATGGAATTCATGATTCGTGTTTAGGATAGAGATATGCCTTTACGCCATATGTAATCTTATAGAGAACTTGTGCTTTAAATCCTTTTTAATTGTAATTCACATAGAGATATAATGGATTAGTTAATTAGGGTGTGTTGCTTAATTCTATCATCTGTGGATTTATGTGAGTATGACCATTATGCATCGAGAGATGGTTTTATCTTCTTTAGTGTTCTTGATTAACAATTAATGATAGAGAATAATTGATGAGAAGTGTGTTAACTTAAATGAAGCAATAAGTGAAGTTGTGATCTTAAATCTCCATAATCTTAATTTAACTAGTGGTAATTAGAATTAGTTTAATTATAAATTGAAATTCATTCGTTTAAATAAGATTGAGTTGGTTACGGGTTAGTACTTGGTGATTTTTAATAAACAATTCCACGTGGAAACGATACTATAGTTTCACTTTATTACTTGTTAACTGTGTATACTTGCGTGTTGTGCGTAACTAGATATTACCCAATAAGTTTTTGGTGATAAGTAGGTTTATACCTACTTATCCGATATCTATTACTTGAATTATTTGCTTAATCTCATGTTTCTTAGTTACTTTTCATACATTTTATATTATTTTGTAGGCGATGACACGGCATTGGCATGAATAAGCAAGGGAAAGCAATTCAGACATCTTTTGGACTAAAATACGCAAGCAAATGCAAGAAGGGAATATTGAAGGACTTTTAACACCAAGTTGGATGCATGTTCTTGGCTTGGAATTTGGAATTTATTGTAGATCTACTTCTTAGCTTTCCGGAACATCTTGAATCGTCTCAATCGGAGTTCGGTTGCGAGAGTTATGACCTTTTTATCAACAAAGATCAAAGCTAAGAGTTGTCATGCTTGCCATTTACACAACATCTACTTCAAGCTCGCTTTCCGCCCTGTTCCAGCCCGAATCTGTCAATTTTTAAAGCATAAAAGTTGTAGATCTCGTCGATATCTTCGATTTGATAGGTTACAGGCCCCGTAACTCTTAGCGGATCAAACGTTATGCCTGTTTTACCAAAGGACGTTGCAGCAGAAAACAGCGTAGCGCGGACCGCGATATAAATGAACTATGCATAGCGCGGGGCGCCCTAGTCCACCAGATTGTCTGCCACTGTAGCGTGGGGTGCGCCCAAAATGGCCTAGGGACAGCGCGGGGCGCGCTAGGAGGCGGGAAAACAACTGATTTGGGTTATTTGATGTCCAATTTGAGCTAGAATAGGATTCTTAGTTACCTAACTTGCTAGGATATCCATTAGAACTATAAATACATGATGAGAGGCATAAAAAGGAGGGGAGATAGGCTAGTTTTGAAGGATTCCATTAAATTAGATTAGAGTAGATTAGATCAAAACCATAGATTAGATGAGATTGGGAGATTGAAGCAACTTGGAGACCATTGAAGATTCAAAGTAGGAGTAAGGAGGGAGCATCAATTCTACAGACAAGAGATTCTATCTTCTCATCTTCTTCTATCTTTGTCTTTTAATGATTATTCAATTGTGGATCCTTAGTTTTAATTCAATAATCATGAACTAATACTTTGTTTAGGATTACAATGGATCTTATTGTGTAGTTTATTTTAATATACTTCGCTATCAATTATTATGTTCTATTGTGAGGATTGTCTATTGTGATTTGGACTTAATCGTTTAATTGCCTAGCTAACAATTACCGTGATAATCTATATGAACTCGAGAGATGAAGTATTCATTTAGATCTTATCATGATAGCATGTGTTTGTGATTTCTACATAGATGAAATTCATGATTCGTGTTTAGGATAGAGATATGCATTTACGCCATATGTAAACTTATAGAGAACTTGTGCTTTAAATCCTTTTTAATTATAATTCACATAGAGATATAGTTAATTAGTTAATTAGGGTGTCTTGCTAAATTCTATCATCTTTGGATTTAAGTGAGTATGAGTATTATGCATCGAGAGATGGTTTTATCTTCTTTAGTGTTCTTGATTAACAATTAATGATAGAGAATAATTGATGAGAAGTGTGTTAACTTAAATGAAACAATAAGTGAAGTTGTGATCTTAAATCTCCGTAATCTTAATTTAACTAGTGGTAATTAGAATTAGTTTAATTATAAATTGAAATTCATTCGTTTAAATAAGATTGAGTTGGTTACGGGTTAGTACTTGGTGCTTTTTAATAAACAATTCCTCGTGGGAACGATACTATACTTTCACTTTATTGCTTGTTGACTGTGTATACTTGCGTGTTGTGCGTAACTAGATATTACCCAACAAGTTTTTGGTGATAAGTAGGTTTATACCTACTTATCCTGTATCTATTACTTGAATTATTTGCTTAATCTCATGTTTCTTAGTTACTTTTCATATATTTTATGTTATTTTGTAGGCGATGACACGGCATTGGCATGAAGAAGCAAGGGAAAGCAATTCAGACATCTTTTGGACTAAAATACGCAAGCAAATGCAAGAAGGGAATATTGAAGGACTTTTAACACCAAGTTGGATGCATGTTCTTGGCTTGGAATTTGGAATTTATTGTAGATCTACTTCTTAGCGTTTCGGAACATCTTGAATCATCCCAATCGGAGTTCGGATGCGAGAGTTATGACCTTTTTATCAACAAAGATCAAAGCTAAGAGTTGTCATGCTTGCCATTTACACAGCATCTACTTCAAGCTAGATTTCCGCCCTGTTCCAGCCCGAATCTATCAATTTTTAAAGAATAAAAGTGGTAGATCTCGTCGATATCTTCGATTTAATAGGTTTCAAGTCCCGTAACTCTTAGCGGATCAAACGTTATGCCTGTTTTACCAAAGGACATTGTAGCAGAAAACAGCGTAGCGCGGACCGCTCTATAAATGAACTATGCATAGCGCGGGGCGCCCTAGTCCACTAGATTGTCTGCCACTGTAGCACGGGGTGCGTCCAAAATGGCCTAGGGATAGCGCGGGGCACGCTAGGAGGCGGGAAAACATCTGATTTGGGTTATTTGATGTCTAATTTGAGCTAGAATAGGATTCTTAGTTACCTAACTTGCTAGGATATCCATTAGAACTATAAATACATGATAAGAGGCATCAAAAGGAGGGAAGATAGGCTAGTTTTGAAGGATTCCATTAGATTAGATTAGAGTAGATTAGATCAAAACCATAGATTAGATGAGATTGGGAGATTGAAGCAACTTGGAGACCATTGAAGATTCAAAGTAGGAGTAAGGAGGGAGCATCAAATCTACAGGCAAGAGATTCTATCTTCTCATCTTCTTCTATCTTTGTCTTTTAATGATTATTCAATTGTGGATTCTTAGTTTTAATTCAATAATCATGAACTAATACTTTGTTTGGGATTACAATGGATCTTATTGTGTAGTTTATTTTAATATACTTCGCTATCAATTATTATATTCTATTGTGAGGATTGTCTATTGTGATTTGGACTTATTCGTTTAATTGCCTAGCTAACAATTACCGTGATAATCTATATGAACTCGAGAGATGAAGTATTCATTTAGATCTTATCATGATAGCATGTGTTTGTGATTTTTACATAGATGGAATTCATGATTCGTGTTTAGGATAGAGATATGTATTTACGCCATATGTAATCTTATAGAGAACTTGTGCTTTAAATCCTTTTTAATTGTAATTCACATAGAGATATAGTTGATTAGTTAATTAGGGTGTCTTGCTTAATTCTATCATCTGTGGATTTAAGTGAGTATGGGTATTATGCATCGAGAGATGGTTTTATCTTCTTTAGTGTTCTTGATTAACAATTAATGATAGAGAATAATTGATGAGAAGTGTGTTAACTTAAATGAAGCAATAAGTGAAGTTGTGATCTTAAATCTCCGTAATCATAATTTAACTAGTGGTAATTAGAATTAGTTTAATTATAAATTGAAATTCATTCGTTTAAATAAGATTGAGTTGGTTACGGGTTAGTACTTGGTGATTTTTATTAAATAATTCCTCGTGGGAACGACACTCTACTTTCACTTTATTACTTGTTGACCGCGTATACTTGCACAACGCGTGTTGTGCGTAACTAGATATTACCCAACAAGTTTTTTGGCGCCGGCAACGGCGCCATTTTTTTTTTTTTTTTACAATAAACTTGCTTACAGGTTATTCAAGTCCAACTCAAGTGTGGTTCTCGAGTCCAATGTGTCTGGCCTATTCTTCAGACTTAGCAGACAAGGAGGAAAATGCTGTATTTTCAGGGGAGTCCTCTCTTTTAATTTTTCCTATCTTAGCCATTGAGGACAATGTCTGTTTTAAGTTTGGGGGCATTTTAGTGTCGTATTACATATAGCTAGTTATTTACATTGTAGTTCATATAGTTACATTTAGTTTTTGCATTCAGTCACTATAAAAATAAAGTCGATATTTCTTGACTCATCATCCTGTCCTCTTGGTTTGCTATGACCTTTGACAGTAATTCCTCCAACTTTGACTTTTCTTCTTTTAATGGAGGTTGATATGAGAGTTCCGGCGTGTATGTTGGATTTGGAGTAGAGTATTAATCTTGATAATTATATCTCCATGAAGAATCCGGGTGATACCCCCAAACTTGATGATAACCCGTGGAAAACAGACATTCCCCGGCAACGGCGCCAAAAACTTGTTGGGTAAAAACTAATTACGCACAACACGCAAGTATACATGGTCAACAAGTAATAAAGTGATAAGTTGAGTATCGTTCCCACAGAGAATTATTTAATAAGAATTACCAATTACTAACCTATGATCAATTTAATCTTATTTAAACAAATGATTTAATAATTTAATTTAAAATAATTAAATAAACTATTACTAACTATCCCTAGAATGAAACAAGATATTGAAGACTTGAGATTACAACTTCACTTATTGTTTCATTTAAATCAACACACTTCCTGTTAAGTCAAATTATTTATACTGGATTGTTAATCAAGAACACGAAAGTAAAATATGGCCATCTCTCAATACACCATACTCATATCAAATCAAATCCACAGATGATAGAATCAATTTGAACACCCTAATTAACTAACCCACTATATCTCTATGTGAATTACAATTAAAAATGGTTTAAGTTCAAGTTCTTATTAGACTACATATGGCGTAAAGGTATATCTCTATCCTAAACACGAATCATGAATTCCATCTATGCAGAAATCACAAACACATGCTATCATGATCAGATCTAAATCTATACTTCATCTCTCGAGTTCATATAGATTATCAAGGTAATTGTTAGCTAGGCAATTAAACAGTTAAAAACAAATCATAATAGACAATCCAAATATAGCTAATAAGACTAACAAAGAAGCATATCAAAGTTCTAATAGTCAGTACTATACTTGTCTACCCGATTCCAATCTCATCATTGACCAAAACAAACTGTAAATATCAAACAGCTGGACTCATGCAAGATGTACTAAAGGCTATATAAACATAGTAAACTAACTACTAATTTTTCAAATTTTCAATTTTTTTTTCTTTCAAGAATGCAAAAACTAAATGTAACTATACGAACTACAATGTAAATAACTAACTATATGCAATACGACAATAAAATGCCCCCAAACTTAATCTAGACATTGTCCTCAATGACTAAGATAGGAAAAATTAAAAGAGAGGACTTCCCTGAAAATAAAGCATTTTCCTCCTTGTCTGCTAAGTCTGAAGAATAGGCCAGACACATTGGAACAGATCGGGAACCACACTTGAGTTAGACTTGACTAACCTGTGAATATGATAGAAGCAAGTTTGTTAGATCCCAAGACATGCAAATTTATTAACTAATAATATAAAACCTAATAAAAACTATAAATAAAAATTAAACTTGCGTTGCCTCACAATAAGCGCTTGATTTATAGTCCTTCATCCAGACTTGTTGGGTAAAATCTAATTACGCACAACACGCAAGTATACGTGGTCAACAAGTAATAAAGTGAAAGTAGAGTATCGTTTCCACGAGGAATTGTTTAATAAAAAATCACCAAGTACTAACACGTAACCAACTCAATCTTATTTAAACGAATGAATTTCAAATTATAAGTAAACTAATTCTAATTACCACTAGTTAAATTAAGATTACGGAGATTTAAGATCACAACTTCACTTATTGCTTCATTTAAGTTAACACACTTCTCATTAATTATTCTCTATCTGAATTGTTAATTCAAGAACACTAAAGCAGATAAAACCACCTCTCGATGCATAATACCCATACTCACTTAAATCCACAAATGATAGAATTAAGCAAGACACCCTAATTAACTAATCCATTATATCTCTATGTGAATTACAATTAAAAAGGATTTAAAGCACAAGTTCTCTATAAGATTACATATGGCGTAAAGGCATATCTCTATCCTAAACACGAATCATGAATTCCATCTATGCAGAAATCATAAACACATGCTATCATTATAAGATCTAAATCTATACTTCATCTCTCGAGTTCATATAGATTATCACGGTAATTAATGGCCAATCAATTAAACAATTAAGTCCAAATCACAATAGACAATCCTCACAATAGAACATAATAATTAATAGCGAAGCATATTAAAATAAACTACACAATAAGATCCATTGTAATCTCAAACAAAGAATTAGTTCATTGAATTAAAACTAAGAATCCACAATTGAATAATCAATAAAAGATAAAAATAACAGTAGAGTAAAGAATAAATCTGTTATCAGCAAATCTTCATCTTCCTCAAGCTCCTGGTCTTGATCTTCAATGGTGTCCAAGTTGCTTCAATCTCCCAATCACATAAGAACTAGGGTTTTGATGTAATATACTCTAATCTAATCTAATGGAATCCTCCAAAACTAATCTAGATCTCCCCTCTTTTATGTCTCTCATCATGTATTTATAGTTCTAATGGACACCCAAGCAAGTTAGGCAACTAAGAATCCTATTCTAGCTCAAATTGGACATCAAATGACCCAAATCAGTTGTTTCCCCGCCGCCTAGTGTGCCCCGTGTTGTCCCTAAGTCATTCTGGGCGCGCCCCGCGCTGCAGTGGCCGACTTTCTAGTGAACTAGCGCGCCCCGCGCTATGCATAGTTCATTTATAGCGCGGTCCGTGCTACGCTATTTTCTGTTGCGATGTCCTTTGGTAAAACAGACATAACGTTTGATCTGCTAGGAGTTACGTGGCCTGCCACCTATCAAATCGAAGATAGTGACGAGACCTACAACTTTCATGCTTTGAGGATTGATAGAATCCGTCCGAATCAAGGTGGAAATCGAGCTTGAAGTAGATGTTTTGTAAATGGCAAGCATGACAACTCTTAACTTTGATCTTTGTTGATAAAAAAGCCATAACTCTGGCATCCGAACTCCGATTGGGACGATTCAAGATATTCTGGAAAGCTAAGAAGAAGCTCTACAGTATAATCCAAGTTCCAAACCAAGAACATGCATCCAACTTGGTGTTAAAAGTCCTTCAATTTTCCCTCCTTTCATTTGCTTGCGTATTTTGGTCCAAAAGATGTCCGAATTGCTTTCCCTTGCTTCTTCATGCCAATGTTATGTCATAGCCTACAAAATAACATAAAATGTATGAAAAGTAACTAAAAAACATAGGTTTAAGCAACTAATTCAAGTAATAGATACCGGATAAGTTGGTATAAAACCTACTTATCAAATACCATCAAACTTAAACATTTGCTTGTCCTCAAGCAAAAACACAAAACAACAATGCTATTCAATGCAACTAATCTACATGTCTACGAATCCAGCAGTAATGACAAAAACAAGTCTATTCAATCGGTTTTAGAGAAATCAAGTAAACATGATAATACATCATATCAAAACAAATCATTAACTTCTCAATCAATCATCAAATCTTAGACTGTTATCACCAATATAGTGCGTGTGTGCTCCACAACAATGTTAACTGATATAAAATCAAATTTAACACATAATAAGTCTCTTCGAAGGCATCATACAGTGTAAACTCAAGAAATCCAAAAACAAGCTAGATCCAACTAAAATTAAACAATTACCAATATCGAGGGTCAACATGGGATACTTATGCTTCATTTTTTATCTACGGGGGCTTTTTGCTCTTATTTCCCATTTTATTTCTTCTTTTTTTTTTTCACATAGTGAGTGCGTTTTACGCTTCATCTCACGCATGTGTTTATGGGGAGTGCATTTCACGCTTCTTCTCGACCCACCACAGGACTCAATTTATTCAACTCAATATCTTCTTCTTCTTCTTTTTTCTTTTTTTTAGCTTATATACCCCAAATATTCCTCCAAACTTAGGTTCTTGTGTAACTTTAGCCATCACTACTTGTTCTTGTCATTCTTTCATTCAAACTAGCATTATCCTTTAGAGCTCTTTTATGTATCAATTTAAACTCAATCATTCAACAAGTTGTTTTTACTGTGCTATCCTTAGTATACCAGTTTCAAACAGAAAAAGACTCAATTCCTAACAGGAAATCACATCAAAGCTCTAATAATCAGTGCTATACTTGTCTACCCAATTCCAATCTCATCATTGGCCAAAACAAACTGTAAATATCAAACAGCTGGACTAATGCAAGATGTACTAAATGCTATATAAACATAGTAAACTAACAACTAATTTTTCAATTTTTCAATTTTTTTTTCAAGAATGCAAAAACTAAATGTAACTACACGAACTACAATGTAAATAACTAACTATATGCAATACAACACTAAAATGAAAAACTTGTTGGGTAAAATCTAATTACGCACAAAACGCCAGTATATGTGGTCAACAAGTAATAAAGTGATAAGTTGAGTATCGTTCCCACAGAGAATTATTTAATAAGAATTACCAATTACTAACCTATGACCAATTTAATCTTATTTAAACAAATGATTTAATAATTTAATTTAAAATAATTAAATAAACTATTACTAACTATCCCTAGAATGAAACAAGATATTGAAGACTTGATATTACAACTTCACTTATTGTTTCATTTAAATCAACACACTTCCTGTTAAGTCAAATTATTTATACTGGATTGTTAATCAAGAACACGAAAGTAAAATATGGCCATCTCTTAATGCACCATACTCATATCAAATCAAATCCACAGATGATAGAATCAATTTGAATACCCTAATTAACTAACCCACTATATCTCTATGTGAATTACAATTAAAAAGGGTTTAAGTTCAAGTTCTTATTAGACTACATATGGCGTAAAGGTATATCTCTATCCTAAACACGAATCATGAATTCTATCTATGCAGAAATCACAAACACATGCTATCATGATCAGATCTAAATCTATACTTCATCTTCATATAGATTATCAAGGTAATTGTTAGCTAGGCAATTAAGTAGTTAAAAACAAATCATAATAGACAATCCAAATATAGCTAATATGACTAACAAAGAAGCATATCAAAGTAAACTACACAATAAGTTCCATAGTAATCTCAAAATAGAGTTTAATTCATACTTAAACTAGAATCCATCATCCACAATTGATTAAGCATTAAAAAGATACAAATAGATAAGAAAAGAAATTAGAATTGAGATAAACAAATCTGTATTCTCTCGCTTCCAATTTGATTCTCCAATGATAATCAATAGCTTCAATCTTCAATTCTAATCTAATCTAGGGTTCCTAATCTAAGAAAGAAAGTAAAGAATAATTTAATAGAAATCTATCCCAAGAGGGATTTAATGGAGTCTTAGAACTAGCCTCCCAATCCAAGTTAAACTCAAGTATTTAGAGTTCTAATGGACACCCTAGCAAGTTAGGTAACTAAGAATCCTATTCTAGCTCAAATTGGACATCAAATAACCCAAATCAACTGTGTTCATTACCTAGCGCCTTGCGCTCTCCTCTAAGCTATTCAGGCGCGCCCCCTTCTGATGGCGGTGTTTACGGTGGCGTAGCGTGCCCCTAGCGCGGTCCACGCTACTCTATTTTCTATTGCGACGTCCTTTGGTAAAACACGCATAACTTTTGATCCGCTTGGAGTTACAGGTTCTGTCACCTATCAAATTGAAGATATCGACGCGATCTAAAACTTTCATGCTTTGAGAATTGACAGATTCAGATTGGATCATGGCAGAAATCGGGCTTGAAGTAGATGTTATGTAAATGGAAAGCATGACAACTCTTAGCTTTGATCTTCGTTGATAAAAAGGCCATAACTTTCGCATCTGAACTCTGATTGAGACGATTCAAGATGTTCCGGAAAACTAAGAGGAAGCTCTAAAATAAAATCCAAGTTCTAAGCCAATAACATGCATCCAACTTGGTGTTAAAAGTCCTTCAATATTCCCTTCTTGCATTTGCTTGCGTATTTTAGTCCAAAAGATGTCCAAATTGCTTTCACTTGCTTCTTTATGCCAATGTCGTATTATAGCCTACAAAATAACATAAAATGTATGAAAAGTAACTAAGAAACATGAATATAAGCAACTAATTCAAGTAATAGATACCAGATAAGTAGATATAAAACCTACTTATCAAATACCCTCAAACTTAAACATTTGCTTGTCCTCAAGCAAAAACACAAATTAGACATATTCATTCTCTAGTAATGATCCACCCAAACAATGAATTAATATGAATTCGATCAATGGCCTCAAAGGTTACAACAAATGATAACCCGTGGAAAATTTTAAAACAATATCATGTCTAAAATTTCAACAACTTTCATTAGATTCACATCTACTCTTGATCCTTTAAGTGCGTGTGTGCATCCATATGTTCAAACCTATCATGATTTAGATTAGATCAACCAATACTCATAAAAGATTTTCAAAAACAACTTTCAAAACTTCTTATCACATCAATCACCGCTAATATAGACATAACACAAATTTTTCTTAAGGATCACCCAGATATTTAAACTTTTAAGCATATATGAACCCTTCCCAAGTATTTCAAACATACATATTTTCTTTTCTCTATTTAGTGAGTGCGTTTTACGCTCCATCTCACTTTCGCTCCATCTCGTGCCTGTGTTTATGGGGAGTGCGTATTACGCTCCATCTCGACCCACCACAAGATTCAATTATTCAACTCGAGAAGGTTCCAATAATTTTTTTTTTCATAAATACACCAAGATTTCCCCCAAACTTATGTGAGTGCCTAATTTTCAATTCGAATGATGCTCAAATAAGATTTCTCAAGTTACAATGGTATCTTTCATAAGTATTTAGCCAAAAAAAATTCAATCTCAACTGGCTAAACAAATGGATATGTGTAAAAAAGTTCAAAATTTCGCAAGTAATCTGAAAACCAACTAATGAGTTAAAATATAGACTAAGCATACTCATTAATTCTCCAAGAGTTAACAATATCAACCACCCACTTATCATCGGATAAAATCAAATTCCATCAAAACATTGCCCAAGTAAATACTAAACATGATAAATTTCCCCAAACTTCAACGGCGCCAAAAACTTGTTGGGTAAAATCTAATTACGCACAACACGCAAGTATACGTGATCAACAAGTAATAAAGTGAAAGTAGAGTATCGTTCCCACGAGGAATTGTTTAATAAAAAATCACCAAGTACTAACACGTAACCAACTCAATCTTATTTAAACGAATGAATTTCAAATTATAAGTAAACTAATTCTAATTACCACTAGTTAAATTAAGATTACGGAGATTTAAGATCACAACTTCACTTATTGCTTCATTTAAGTTAACACACTTCTCATCAATTATTCTCTATCCTAAATTGTTAATCAAGAACACTAAAGCAGATAAAACCACCTCTCATGCATAATACTCATACTCACTTAAATCCACAGATGATAGAATTAAGCAAAACACCCTAATTAACTAATCCACTATATCTCTATGTGAATTACAATTAAAAAGGATTTAAAGCACAAGTTCTCTATAAGATTACATATGGCGTAAAGGCATATCTCTATCCTAAACACGAATCATGAATTCCATCTATGCAGAAATCACAAACACATGCTATCATGATAAGATCTAAATCTATACTTCATCTCTCGAGTTCAAATAGATTATCACGGTAATTAATGGCCAATCAATTAAACAATTAAGTCCAAATCACAATAGACAATCCTCACAATAGAACTTAATAATTAATAGCGAAGCATATTAAAATAAACTACATAATAAGATCCATTGTAATCTAAAACAAAGAATTAGTTCATTGAATTAAAACTAAGAATCCGCAATTGAATAATCAATAAAAGATAAAAATAAGAGTTGACTAAAGAATAAATCTATTGTCAGCAAATCTCCATCTTCCTCAAGTTCTTGCTCTTGATCTTCAATGGTGTCCAAGTTGCTTCAATCTCCCAATCAAATAAGAACTAGGGTTTTGATCTAATCTACTCTAATCTAATCTAATGGAATCCTCCAAAAATAATCTAGATCTCCCCTCTTTTATGTCTCTCATCATGTATTTATAGTTCTAATGGACACCCAAGCAAGTTAGGCAACTAAGAATCCTATTCTAGCTCAAATTGGACATCAAATGACCCAAATCAGTTGTTTCCCACGCTTTCCAGCGCGCCTCATGGCCGTCCCTAAGTCATTTTTAGGCGCCCCTGCCCATCTCAGTAAAGGGTCGACTTTATGGTGGACTAGCGCGCCTCGCGCTATGCATAGTTCATTTATAGCGCGGTCCGCGCTACGCTGTTTTCTACTGCGACGTTCTTTGGTAAAACAGGCATAACGTTTGTTCCGCTAGGAGTTACGGGGCCTGCCACCTATCAAATCGAAGATATTGACGAGACCTACAACTTTTATGCTTTGAGGATTGATAGAATTTGTCCGGAGCAAGGCGAAAATCGAGTTTGAAGTAAATGTTGTGTAAATGGCAAGCATGACAACTCTTAACTTTGATCTTTGTTGATAAAAAAAGCCATAACTCTCGCATCCGAACTCCGATTGGGACGATTCAAGATGTTCCAGAAAGATAAGAAGAAGCTCTACAGTATAATCCAAGTTCCAAGCCAAGAATATGCATCCAACTTGGTGTTAAAAGTCCTTCAATCTTCCCTCCTTTCATTTGCTTGCATATTTTGGTCCAAAAGATGTCCGAATTGCTTTTCCTTACTTTTTCATGCCAATGTTATGTCATAGCCTACAAAATAACATAAAATGTATGAAAAGTAACTACGAAATATAGGTTTAAGCAACTAATTCAAGTAATAGATACCGGATAAGTAGGTATAAAACCTACTTATCAGTATTACAACGATAATATGTATGATAAACCTTTTAAATCATAGAAGATATTCAATTTTATGCTCTACTTGACTCTTCTAATGGATTGCTTGTTCCGCTGCAGTTAAACTTGATGTTTGTTATATTTTATCAGTATAACACTGTTGAAGGTTAACGATAAATTATTCTGCATTATCTTAGTCATAATATTTCTTACTGGGCTAGTTGAGCTCACCCTTTTGCTTTCATTGTTCTCTTCAGGAAATGAGAACGTAGCTAGGACTAGTTGGAGAACGGAGTGACGGTCCAGATGATAGCATTAGTAGTCCTCACTATTCTATGAAATAGTGTGATAATAAATGTATTGAGGACTTCATTTGAGTTGAATACTGTCTAGAAGGCAATATTCGTATTAAAACTCTTAATTTATGTTTTATTTTATGTTACACGACAATTGTATTATTAAGTTGTATTTGAATTTTGTACCATGTATTTGGCGACTCAAGATGGGTGATGTATACCTATTTTGGGGGGTGTCACAGGCAGTGTGGTACAGCTCCTAGATATTCCTACTCTGCTGTTAACAAGAACATGGATGTGATCTGGGGAGAGAATACTCTGTGTGATTACTTTCTCAACCCTAAGAAGGTAAGGGATGAACCGTGTGTTTCCTTGCATTAGTTATTTTTGTGACTTAAGATTTAAGGATCTATTTCAGTTTTGTGACGATGCACTAGTTCTGAGATAGAACTTCACGGCATGCTTTGGCTATATGATTACAAGTTAAATTTATTAAATTTATTGACTGATTTTTTATTTCTTCTGTGTTTAGAAAGAAGAATAGAAAATTTCTATTGTTTCTTCTTTTCTTTAAATGCTTGCTAACCTCTATTTCAGTTTGTTCTCTCGAGGATATTGGATTCTGGGTTATTGTGAAGTGAGCCCCTAATATAACTAGAAATGGCTACTAGTAGTGATGCTTTCTGTGTGTAAATAATGAGGGGAAGTTGGCCACGTAACATGATACAGGTGATGTACAACCTAGTCCGCAAAGATTATGCACGAGGCTAAGTACTAAAGCAAAAGCACTATGGTTCACATAACTCATTTTTTTACTGAGGTTTACTTGGAAATGAGGCTTTTCTTGGATGAGAGCTCGACTTGTATACAATGTTGTCCATTATTTGCAGCATGCTTGGTAATTTTAATTGAAAAGGACCTAGATGAGATGTTTCCAATTATTGACTCCAAAGCAAAGCCCACTAGAAAGCCCAAGATATTTGTCAGCCTTCTATGGAAGTAACTCAACCACCTAGGGTAATCAACTAAGTTTAGCTTTTGAGAGCTCACCAACTCGTACTAATATATTCAGGAAGATGGTTTGAAGTAGCTTCACTTGAGCCTGGGTTTGCGGGACAAGGACAAGAAGATTGCCACTGCACCCAGGTAAATGCAGAAGGATTGTATATTTTTGACATGTGATGAAGAATTCTCATCTTAGGGGCACAAGTTTGCAATAAGCCCAAGATTGCCACGACGTTATTGCTACTGAATATGACAATTTTGCTCTTGTTTCTGGGGCAAAAGACAGAAGCTTTGTTCAGGTAATTATGCTTTTGATTTAGACTGCCATTTATGAAAAGATTATTGTGGTTGTCACCTAATAGGCTAATATTGCAAGAAATTAAACCGTTGTTTAGTTTCCAATCCCCTGGAAGATGTTGTCTGTCAAACCATAAGCATTTTGCATTCTTTCACTGTAGCAAATGAATCAAGTCGATACTTTGCATCAATTAGTTATTATTCAGCTAGAGTATGCTGACTGTAATAGTTTAATATTTAGTCATCGTCTTCTTTATATATCCTGATGACAAGAATAGTTCAGCAGATGATGAACTTCATTTGTGAAGATTCAGTATTTGACATGATTCACATGAATGTTTATCTACAAATTTTACCACTAATGCTAATATTTAGAGTATTAGTATTTGGTTCCAACTGTGGACCCTGTTATTTGGGCCAAGGCTTCATTGAAGTGCGTAGACAAGTCTTATAAACTAATGCAAATTGAATTTGGTTTAGGTTTCATCCCAGGGACTGGTTGTTCTGGATTTTGGTGGAAAAGAAATTGAATCACAGCTTCTTCCTCTGACCAATGTCTCGTTAAACAACAGAAACTATCATGTTAAAGCATACTTGGGTATATCCCCCAGCAACACGCCTAGATATTGGCTTGCATTTTCAGCATCTGTGCCAACTCTTGGTTTCAGCACTTACATCGTCACAAGTGCGAAAGGGCCAGGTAAATTACATTGATGTTTTCTAGTAGCATGACATCAGTAATACTGAAATAGCTAAATGATTTGGCTTACTCATTTATTACTCCTTTCTTTGATATCTGAGCAGTAGGTGCTACGACAGAGATATACACGTCTGAAGGAGGTATCAATAGTAATATATTGAATTTGAGATGTATATATGAATAGTTTGGTATATATTTTGTGGATGTAGTAATTTGAAACTGTAAACGAATGGTATTATTGGGATGTATTTTGAATGGTTGATACATTTTGGCTTTAAATTTAAATGAGAATTTAGACCTTTTAGCTATATATCATGGCATTATCATATTGCAGGTGCATTGGTAATGTAGGTGAACCACAACCTCTTTTTTTCCTTTTTTTTATCTACAACATTTTAAAAACGTTGTATAAATGTGCTTAAACGTTGTCTGATACATTAAACTACAATATTTTTAGCCAGAAAACGTTGTGGAATCATACTTTCTACAACATTTTCAAGCATC
The DNA here is from genome assembly GCA_020205605.1 of Panax ginseng. Taxonomy (NCBI): domain Eukaryota; kingdom Viridiplantae; phylum Streptophyta; class Magnoliopsida; order Apiales; family Araliaceae; genus Panax; species Panax ginseng. The sequence goes on along the minus strand of CM035136.1, from coordinate 117,725,687 downwards.
TACTAATTTATGGAAAACAAATCTACAAATTTTTTTTCTTAAAAAACATTGTCTAATGTGCTTAACTAAAACATTTTAAAAACGTTGTGTAAGGGTGTCAAATAGATGACACCTTTAACCATGATGTTTTGATGAATGAAACCACAATGAATATCTTTGGCCTATAATGCAAAGATTAATATTTGATTCAAGATGTATATTGATTGATGTTACATGGATAAAATATTGATGATGGACTTTTAAATCTTAGAAGATAGTAGAATTCTTTCTCTACTTGACTCTTCTAATGGATTGTTGTTTCCGCTGCAATTGTTGATCTAAAACTTGTTGTCTATTACATTTTATCATATTTTTCCCTGTTGAAGACTAATGATAAATTGTTGTATATTATCTTATTCATAATATTCTTTACTGGGCTAGTTGAGCTCACCCTTTTCCTTTTTGTTCCATTTTTCTTCTCAGGAGGTGAGAACATAGCAGGAACTAGCTGGGGTTTGGAGTGATGGTTCAGGATAGTTGTTTTAGTAGTCCTCACTATTTTGTAAAATAGTGTATCAATAATTGTAATGAGGACTCCTTTTGAGTTTGTATATTGTCTATTAGACAATATTTGTATTCAAACTCACAGTATATGTGTTGTCGTATTTTGCATGACAATTGTATTCTTGAAGTTGTATTTGTTTCATCCCATATATTTGGCGACTCGAATGGGTGATGTATACCTATTTTGGGGGCGCCACAATTGGTATCGAGCTTAGGGATATGGTCTCCAAGGAGATCGGGGAATAGAACTAGGAGGGAGAGCAGAGTAATCCTTCGCTAAAGGTGTCATACCTAAGCTTATTTGGTTGGTCGATCGGAGCATATGGTTAATATGTTATATGTTAATTTGTTAATTAACCCTTATTTTGTGGCGATGTTGAGAATGGCAAAGGAAATATTAACAATGGAGTGAATGAGACCGTGGAGACACCTTTAATCACCACCTAGGGGAACGTGCAACATGAAGCCAATATTCTTCCTATAAACAACACTACCGGACAAATGATTAATGATGGGATGCTTAGAAGCTTTTTGCAGTTCATGCAAAACCATACGAGGGAGACTCGTGTACAAAATACGGGTGGAAATGATAGCAATGCACGACTTGTCACAGCCAAGCAGTTGAAAGAGTTGGGACCACCATAATTTGTGGGAAAGCCGGATCCGATCAAGGCGAAAACGCGGGTCAAGTAAATTACCAAGATATTCGATGTCTTGGGATGCACGGAGGAACATAAGGTTCCATTCACCACCTTTATGTTCCGTGGTGAGGCGCATCATCGTGGGAATCGTAGGCGCACTCGTACACCGCCCGCCACACTCAACATGTCTTGGGAAATATTTTAGAAACTATTCAATGACAAGTACTTTCCTGAAAGTATTCGTCAAATGAAGGAGGTAGATTTTATTAGACTGGAACAAAACAACATGACGGTGTCCCAGTATGAGGCAAAGTTCCCGGAATTATCCAGGTTTGCACCTCATTTGGTAGAGAATGAGGAACGAATGACGTAGATGTTCCTGAGAGGTCTAAAACCCAAGATTCGGCAATATCTTATCTCTCACAAATTTTCTTTATATTCAAATGTTGTCAACAAGGCTCAATTATTAGAGCGAGATAATGAGTATGCTCAACTGAGGGACCACAATCAGGGTCATACCGGTGACAGCAGTCATCGGAGCAATGATAACCAGCGGGGAGGAAAGAATACAGACAAAAGCGGTAACCACTCGGGTGGTAATCGTGGCCATGATAATAGGAGAGGTGAGTCAAGTAGAAATTTCAGAAAGAGGAGATTCAACAATGACGGGAAGACATCAGCAGCAGCACCAGTACCAACAACAAATTCTAGGGGAGGAGAACAACCGCCATTTAGCTGCTACAGATGCGGAGAGGAGGGACACATAAGTCCAAACTGTTCACAGCCTTCTAAGGTGGGTTTCAGTTGTGGAAAAGATGGTCATATAGCCCAGTTTTGTCCAGAAGAGAAGTCAAGTCCAGCTGGGACGACGACACCAAAGGCGACTATGGACAAAACAAAGTCGGTGGTTCAAGGGAGGGCGTTTGTCGTAACTGGCCAAAACGCGAGAAACCCGAACGAGGTGATCACGGGTAAGCTAATTATAAACTCTTGTGAAGTTTATACCTTATTAGATACCGGTTCTACCCATTCTTTTATCTCTCCTGTTTGTGCTTAACATTTGAACTTGACTCCGGATAAATTAGACCTTGACTTATCTGTTGAGACTCCGTTAGGAGAAACTTTTATTACATCTACTATTTATAAATCTTGCTTGATCCAAGTTGGAACCATCACATTACCTGCCGATCTTATTTCGTTGAAAATACTTGCATTTGATGTGATTTTAGGGATTGATTGGTTAACCACTCATCATGTTAAAATTGATTGTTTTTGTAATGTTGTTAGTTTTCATATTCCTAACCAACTTGTTATAGGAATTCAAACAACCAAACCACTAAAGTCAATCACTATCATATCAAGGCATAAAGCTATTCGTTTATTGGAAAACGGATGTCAAGCTTTCTTAGCCCATGTCACGGACTTGAACAAAAACACGTCAGATTTGAATAATATTTTTATTGTTAGTGAATTTCCTGACGTCTTTCCTAAAGAACTACCCGGTCTAGCCCCATAACGTGAAGTTGAATTATTTATTGACCTTGAACCTAGTACAAAGCCCATTTCTAAAACCCCATATCGAATGGCTCCTATTAAACTTCAGGAGTTAAAGGTCCAACTTCAGGAGTTGTTAGACATCGGTTTCATTCGTCCTAGTACATCTCCTTAGGGTGCTCCTGTTTTATTCGTAAAGAAGAAAGATGGTAGTATGCGACTTTGTATCGACTACCGGGAGTTGAACCATGTCACCATCAAGAATAGGTATCCGCTACCTTGCATTGATGACCTGTTCGACCAGTTGCAAGGAGCACAATTCTTTTCAAAGATCGATCTTTGTTCTGGATATCAACAACTGAAGATTAAAACTGAGGATATTACAAAGACTGCCTTCAGAACTCAGTACGGGCATTATAAATTCTTAGTCATGCCTTTTGGATTGACTAATACTCATGCTGCTTTTATGGATATGATAAACCGTGTATTCAAAGAATATTTGGATCAGTGCGTTGTTGTCTTTATTGATGAAATCCTTATCTATTCCAAAAGCCGTGAAGATCATAAGCACCATTTGAAGCTGGTACTACAAAGGCTTCGCGATAACAAGCTATATGCCAAGCTGAAGAAATGTGAGTTCTGGCTTGAGGAAGTAGCATTCCTTGGGTAAGTGGTGTCAAAACATGGAGTATCTGTCGACACGGTGAAGATTGAAGTAATACAAAGTTGGGAGCAACCAAAGTCGGTGACTGAAGTATATAGCTTTCTGGGCTTAGTTGGTTATTATCAAAGATTCATGGAAGGATTTTCTAGAATCGCTACTCCGTTAACTCAGCTAAGTCGGAAATATACAAAATTCGGTTGGAGCGAGGATTGTTAGAAGAGTTTTCAAGAACTCAAGAGGAGACTCATTTCGGCACCTGTTCTGACTATACCATCTGGTTCGGATGGATTTGTTATCTACAGCGATGCTTCAGGCAAAGGGTTAGGATGTGTTCTAATGCAACATGAGAAAGTCATAGCCTATGCCTCGTGACAACTCAAAGAATATGAGAGGAATTATCCTACTCATGATCTTGAGTTGGCAGCGGTCGTTTTAGCGTTGAAGATCTGGAGACACTACCTGTATGGGGAGAAAGTGGAGATCTATACAGATCATAAAAGCCTCAAATATTTCTTCACCCAAAAGGAACTCAACATGCGGCAACGACGTTGGCTCGTGTTGTTGAAAGATTACGACCATACCATCCAATATCATCCTGGAAAAGCAAACGTAGTAGCTGACGCATTGAGTAGAAGATCATATGCGGGTACGAGTGAAATGTTGTTAACGCAAAGGCCCATTTTGTATGACTTTCAAAGGTTGGAGATAGAGGTAAAGGCTCCAAGTACCCATGTGATGATGTCAAGCATACGAGTAGAACCGACTTTAATCGATAAAGTTAAAGCTGCTCAAGCTACGGACCTGGAGCTGATGTTTATGAAGAAGAAAGTGCAAGAAGGTGTTATTCCAGAAGCAAGAATCGATGAAAAAGGAATACTTCGAGTCAACTCCAAACTTTGTGTTCCTAACAATTCTGACTTGAAGCATAGAATCATAATGGAGACACACAACACACCGTTTGCAATCCATCCTGGGAGTACCAAACTGTATCATGATCTTCGACATACATTTTGGTGGAGTAATATGAAGCGAGAGATCGCGGAGTTTATCTCGAGGTGTTTAACTTGTCAAGGTGTAAAAGCGGAGCATCAAGTGCCAAAGGGTCCATTGCAACCACTTGAGATTTCGAAATGGAAGTGGGAACACATTACTATGGATTTCGTTACGGGTCTTCCCAAGGTTTCTCAAGGCATAGATGCGATTTGGGTCATTGTTGATAGATTAACCAAGTCTGCCCATTTCTTTCCTATACGGGAGACTTATTCCCTAAAACGACTTGCTAGTATGTACATAAATGAGATTGTGAGATTGCATGGAATGCCTGTATCCATAGTTTCGGATCGTGACCCAAGATTCACTTCATGATTTTAGGTTGGCTTGCAGAAAGCTATGGGCACAGATTTACGATTCAGTTTGGCATACCATCCTCAAACGGACGGGTAATCAGAAAGGACTATTCAAACTCTTGAAGATCTATTAAGACTCTGTGTCCTAGATTTCAAAGGGAGTTGGGATAAGTACCTACCATTGGTGGAATTCTCTTACAACAATAGTTATCAGGCAAGTATAGGTGTGGCTCCATTTGAAGCATTGTGTGGACGAAAGTGTCGCTCTCCAGTATGCTGGGATGAGGTGGGAGAAGCAACATTATTGGGATCAGAATTGGTACGCATAACTACAAAAAAGATCCAAACGATTCGACAACGTATACAAACGGCACAGGATCGACAAAAGAGTTATGCGAATCTTCATCGAAAGGACGTGGAATTTAATATTGGGGATCATGTATTGTTACGTATTGCTCCATGGAAGGGAGTTACAAGATTTGGAAAGAGAAGAAAGCTCAATCCAAGATTTGTTGGTCCATTTGAGATTCTTGACCGAATAGGAAATGTGGCCTATAGACTCGCATTACCTCCAAGCATGTCTCGTGTTCATAATGTTTTTCACATATCTATGCTTCTTAAATATTTGAAAGACCCGAACCACATTATTGAGTTAGAACCAGACGAGATAGCCGAAGATTTAACGTATGAGTAGGTACCTGTTAAGATCTTGGATAGGAAAGAGCATGTCCTATGCACCAAGGTTATACCACAAGTTAAGATTTTGTGGAGAAACCATGCTATTGAAGAAATGACCTGGGAGTTGGAATCAGAAATAAAAGCGAGGTATCCTCACCTTTTCGAAACACCAGGTACGTACGTCAATTTCGAGGATGAAATTTCATAAGGAGGGGAGGTTGTAAGACCCCAACTTTTTATAAATAAAATTGAATTTTCTCTAATTATTATTGTGAATAATAAGGTGTTAATTTGATATAATGCTTTGGTTATGGGTGAAATGTGCAAATTTTGCAAAATAAGCAAGTGGTTATAAAATATTCATTGTTGTCGGGGAATATTTGTTTGGTCGTGGAATATTTGTACGATGACGCAGCCATTTGTGGGCCCCATAACGGATAACTGTCGGATGAAGAAAACGAAAAGTTTGAGTTTTTATAAATAACGGCGTAATTATTACCGTTAACACTGTTGGATTACCCATGGTTAAATTCTGATGTCTGGCGTGGTTGCACAAAGATAGCACACTGTATTACCGCAAGATTTTCGAATTATTGATTCTTACGTGAAGAAGGCTACTCACTAATTTGTTACAAAGAATTATTGTTCGATATTTTATTTTATTGATTCAATAATTGTTGCGTTGATATTTTATATTATTGTTGTTTCAATAATTATCATTGCACAGTATCTCCATTATCAGATCAATAATTCATATTATTTGAATAATATTGTTAGATAGCATTATTGGCAATGTATAAGGAAGTTCTGTCTAGAAAAGGGGTTTGGTCACCTAATTGCGCGCCAATAAGGAGAAATCTTTTTCGAAAAGCCCCCTTTTTCTTGGAAACGACCTGGTTGTCATTATTGTGATTTTGTAATATTATTTATGAATAACTAATTATTGATTTATATGATAAGGAAATATTTATTTTATGTGGATATAAATGATGGATATATTTTATGTCGACATAAATGAAGGAATTAATGATGAGGTGTTTTATCAGTATTTTGTCGAAATGGAGGTTTTGAAAATCGTCCGTATGTGGATTTCGGTCATTTTTCGTTTGGAATTTGGAAAAACTTAAATCTACAATGTTGTAGAGAATATAATTTTCTATGGAATAGACATGAGATTTGAATTTTTCTGATAAAATGGCTATTTATTATGAATTATTGAAGTTTCGGAAATAAATATTTTTATTAAAAATATGGTGGACCCCACTTTTGGTTGGTGAGAAATGAAATGTGCTTGAATTTATTTTCAAAAGTGGTGGGCGTGAATAAGAAGCAGAGTAAAAATAACAGTAGCGAGTTAGTCTGCTATGGCGTTTAAGCATTTTCCTATAAATAGGGTGCTTAGTTAGAATTGAAAATCAAACCAGAAACAAGTTTTCTCTCTCTCTATATTATCGAGCGTATTTTGTGAGTATTTAGATACTTTGAGAGTTGATATTGGTATGTATTTTATTGTGGAATTTCTACTTTTTTCATGTTAGGGTTACTATTCATGTATACGACACTATTCACATATACGGTACTATTCACGAATACGACACTATTCACAGAAAAATTAAATTTTTTCTTTCTTTGTCCAAGTTGTCTATTATGGTTACTATATTTGATTGTATCCATGTTTTAATCTTTATTTTTAAATTCTGCTGCACAATTGATTATTATGGAGTATTATTAAACTTGGATAAACTTGCACTGAATAGCAACTCTCAAAGTATCTAAATACTCACAAAATACGCTCGATAATATAGGAAAATGCTAGAACGCCAAAGGAGATTAAATTAATAAAATAATATATCTTTTTTTCTTCCTTCCACGCCCACACCTTTTGAATCAGAGCATGCCATCTTGCAAAAAAATTTGCAGCCCACATGTTTTCAAAAAACAAAAGTGGGTCCCACCCATAATTTTAATAAAAATATTTAATTTCTGAAACTTCAATAATTCATAATAAATAACCCTTTTATCAGCAAAATACGAATTTTATGTTCATTCCATAGAAAATTAAATTCTCTACAACTTTGTAGCTTTAAGTTTTTCCAAATTCCAAACGAAAAATTCCCGAAATCCACATACGGACGATTTTTAATACCCTCATTCCGACAAAATACTGATAAAATACCTCAACATTAATTCCATCATTTATATCCACATAAAATAAATATTTTTTTATCATATAAATCAATAATTAATTATTCACAAATAATATTACAGAATCACAATTATTACAACCAGATCGTGCCTAGGAAAGAGGGGGCTTTCCGATAAGGATTTCTCCTTATTAGCGCGCAATTACGTGACCAAACCCCTTTCCTAGACAGAACTTCCTTAGACATTGCCAATAATGCTATCTAACAATATTATTTAAATAATATGAATTATTGATCTGATAATGGATATACTGTGCAATGATAATTATTGAAACAACAATAATATAAAATATCAACGCAACAATTATTGAATCAATAAAATAAAAATTTGAACAGTAATTACTGTAACAATTATTGAGTAGTACCTTCTTACGTAAGAATCAATAATTCAAAAATACTGTGCAATACCGTGTGCTATTGTGCAACCACGCGTATTACTGTATTTTAACCACAGGGTATTCCAACAGTGTTAACGGTAACCATTACGCCGTTATTTATAAAAACTCAAACTTGTCGTTTTCTTCATCAGACCGTTTTTCATTATGGGGCCCACAAATGGCTACGCCATCGTACGAATATTCCCCGACGGCAAGAATATTCCACGACCAAACGAATATTCCCCGACAAAATGAATATTTTATAACCACTTGCTTATTTTATAAAATTTGCACATTTCACCCATAACCAAAGTATTATATCAAATTAACATCTTATTATTCACAATAATAATTAGAGGAAATTTGATTTTATTTATTAAAAAGATGGGGTCTTACATTAGTCAACCCAAATGACATCACCAAAAATTCGTAATGACCGTAACGAGTCTTGAATGCCGTCTTAGGTACATCCTCCTTCCTAACCTTCAACTGATGATACCCCGTCCTTAAATCTATTTTAGAAAAATACTTTGCCCCTTTTAACTGATCAAAAAGATCATCGATCCTGAGCAATGGATATTTATTCTTTATCGTTAACTTGTTCAACTCTTGGTAGTCGATACAAAGTCTTAATGATCCGTCCTTCTTCTTTACAAACAGTACCGGTGCTCCCCACGGTGACACACTCGGTTGAATGTACTTTCTGTCCAATAGTTCTTGTAACTGAACCATTAACTCCTTCATCTCTCACAGCACCATCGATACGATCATTTGCTTCTTTGAAACTCGGTGCCGCTCCCTAGCACGATTAATATTACTTAACTTCGGTCTCCTATCCGGTGGAAGACCTGACAATTCACTTGGAAATACATCCGTGAATTCTTTAACTATAGGTATTTGTTCCATGGTCGCTCCCACTCTCTGGGTATCAACAACATGGCACAGATAACCTACACATCGCTTTCTCAGCAATTTCCTAGTTTGTGTCATGGTAAGACAACACGAACGCCCCGGAGATGTAATACCATAAAATACTACCTAAGGTTGTCTCAACGTTCTAATGTTTACACATTTCTTCTGACAATCTATAATCGTCCAATGGTTAAACAACCAATCCATTCTGAGAATTACATCGAATTCTACTAACTTTATCGGTATCAAATCTATCGATAATTTACAACCCCGTATGTCTACGCAATAACTCCTATGAATATCTTCAACAGGAATTATCTCTTCATTTGTTACCTTAATATTTAAAGGTATATGCAACTTTTTGGGAAATAATCTTAATCGTCTAGCAAAGTCACATGCTATAAACGAACAAGTATCACCTGAATCAAGAAACACGTAAGAATTTATGTCGTTGATCAGAATAATACCTGAAACTATGTCCCCTGATGCCACCTCATCTTGGACCATCATGTTAAAGGTACGGGCCATCGGCCTACCCGGCTGTGCTGGACCACCAATAGCTAACTTACCGCTATTAGCGCCCTTATTCCCGTCTGTCCCCTTCTTCGGGAAATTCTTTGCTATGTGGTCAGTTGACCCACATACAAAGCATCCGTGATTCTGCTTTAGACTTGGACAATTAGGTGAAATATATCCCTCCTGTCCACACTTGTATCATACGGCCTTCCCTTTGAAACAGACTCCTAAGTGAGTCTTCCCATAGGTCTTGCAGGCCTTCATCCTCCTCTTCGCATCTCCTTGCTTCACTCTGGTATTCCCAGAGTTAAACCCTTTCCTCTTCTGCCCTTCGCCACTCCCGCTAGCTCCCTCGACCTTCACTCCTCCATCAACCTTTCCCTTATTCTTCTTATCCTTATGGGCTTAAAGCCTCGCTCCCTCCTTCGGCGATTATCGCCTTCTCTAGTATAGTCTCAAAGGAAGTACTTTGGAACACAGATATCCGGTTATAGAGCCAGGGTTTCAAGCCCTGCTTGAACCGTCTAGCTTTCCTAACCTCAGTGTACACTTGGTGTGGAGAAAATCTCGCCAGTTCGTTGAACTTGGGAGCGTATTGGGGAACCGTCATCTCCCCTTGTTTCAAGTCCAGAAACCGCATTTCCATCCTTCCCTGCATACTCGTGGGAAAATAGTTCTCGAAGAAAATCTCCTTGAACCTTACCCACGTTAGATTCTCGATACCAGCCCTAGCCTGGTTAGCCTCCCACCAAAAGTTGGCATCTCCCTTCATCATGTAGGTTGCAAAAGCAACCTTTTGGCCTTCGTCGACATTTTCTATGATAAATGCCTTCTCGATTTCTTTTACCCACATTTGGGCTTCTATAGGGTCTGTAGTTCCTTTGAACTCCGGCAGACAGACACTCTTAAAATCTTTAAAAGTAGTTGCTCGTACTACTCCAGGATTTACGGGGATATTAGCCCCATTTCTATTAAACGCGGCTGTTAACAAGTTAACAAAATCCTGCATCGGGTTTACCGGACCTCCCTCCAGATGATTTACATTAGCGTCTTGATTACGTTGTCTTCTTCTTGGCGGCATTTTGTTGTTAAAACAAACAACACATCATTAATGTTATTTTCCTTATTACTTAGTTATTATTCAAGATTTAAACAATAACTTCAACATTCATTGCTCAATATGTTCCATAAAAGGCTTATATTGATTCATTCCTTGTATTATAACACTACATTGTTTACATTACACAGCCTAAGCTGATTACATTACTATCCCATAATTGCTTTCCAAAAATTGGGATTTACAAAAGACTACCCTTTGATATACAAAAGAGGGTTTTACGTCACTACTAGATACAAAATATTTAAATATCTAAAACTACTCTAGCCACTATTAGATTACATCTGCCGCAAGGCATTATCAAAATCCGCGGTGGCAAGACCCGATAACATCACGGCTGGTAGTATGCCGAGTCTGCCCAGCCTCTATTGGATACCTAACTACCTGCTACTGGAAATCCTTATGAGAACTCCTATGAATATAAGACATCCTCCCTATCTTCTGTTTCTTGGTCTTTAGCTCCTGCCTGAGCTCAAAGACTTCTTGTTTTAGCAAATGGACCTTGTCCTTGGCTAAAACTCTCTCGTCATGTTCCTGCTCCCACATAGACTCCACATATGTCTTATCCTCCAAGACAGCGTGAAGTTCCTCTTTCAATTCCTTTACCTCCTTACAATGCTGGATGTTTCTATCCAATACTGCCATAAACAGTGCTCCCATTAACTCCCCCGGAGTCATCTCTTCCTTAGGTGCTATGGGGTTAAAAGACACCACCTCCACCTCCTCTTCAGACATGACATGGAACATGGCCATAAGGTCTAGGCTCTCTGAGTCTCCAGACTCAACGACTATTACTTCAGGCTCTGTTCCTACTGGGTTTGGTATGATCTCTACTTGATTCACCGACCCTTCACTAACTACATGTATATCCCTATACATTTCGTTTCCTTCTGACATCTACAACAATACAAATAGTTTGATTAGTACACATCAGTAGAATAATAAAAACACATAACATATATAATGCATTTTTATAGGGTTAATTTCCATCTTTTACTTCTTTAACTTTTCCTAAGGTTATGACTTAAGGTTCTAATCCAACCTTAAGTTTTATAACCTAAGGCTTTGATACCAACCTGTGACGCCCCCAAATCCAGGTATCTTCCAACCCGACATATGGTGCTACACGGTGCTACAGTTCACACATACAATGGGGTGAATGACTTTCAACCCGACATATGGTATTTAATTGGTCGGTCAAAATATAGGGATAATATGTGGCATTTTAATTTGTTTAATTAACCCTTATTTTGTGACAGTATTTGAGAATGGCAGCTTAAAATGTTAACAATGGAATGAATGAGACCGTTGAGACACCTTTAATCACCAATCAGGATAATGTGATGTCAGGCAAAGAAGAAATTAGAGATATCCATGTGGTGAGTGAAGAATTAATAGTTGCACCCGAGTTAATATCCAAACTCAAATAAGTCCTCATTACAATTATTGATACACTATTTTATAAAATAGTGAGGACTGCTAAAACAACTGTATTGAAACATCACTCCATACCCCAACTAGTTCCCGCTATATTCTCTCCTCCTGAGAAGAAAAATGGAACAAAAAGGAAAAGGGTGAGCTCAACTAGCCTAGTAAAGAATATTATGACTAAGATAATTAACAACAAATTATCGTTAGCCTTCAACAAATCAGATAAAATATAATGGACAACAAGTTTTAGATCAATATTCGCAGCGGAAATAACAATTCATTAGAAGAGTTAAGTAGAGAATGAAATCTACCATCATCTATGAATTTAAAAGTCTATCATCAATATTTTATCCCTGTAACACCAATTAATAAATATCTTGAATCAACTATTCATCTTTGCACTACATGCCAAAGATATTCATTTGTATCACCAGTTGGTCATATTCATCTCAACACATGTCCATCTTTGTACTACGGGCTAAAGATATTCATCAGGTAATCATTCATCTTTGCCCTACAGGCCAAAGATATTCAGTTATATCATCATTTAGGACTGAGGATGATGAAAAATATCTTAAAGAAAACGAATCCAGTGAGATAAAAGGACAAAGATTAGGGATTCGTACTTTAGATAATCCAAGTTCAAAAATACTCCATAATAAACCATAATAGAGTAAAATTCAAGAATGAAGATCAAAATATGGACACAATCAAAGATAGTAACCATAATAGACAACTTGGATAAAGAAGAGAAAATTTCATTTTTATGTGAATATTGTCGTATTCGTGAATAGTGTCGTATACATGAATAGTGTCGTATACGTGAATAGTAACCCCGAAACAAAAAGGTAGAAATTCCACAAGAAAAATCATACTTTGTGACTCATGAATAGTGTCATATTCGTGAATAGTGGCATATACGTGAATAGTGTCGTATACGTGAATAGTAACCTCGACATAAAAAGGTAAAAAAAATTTATAATAAAATTCATACCAATATTTCGGTATAATGATATTGAAAGAAATAACATCATTTACGAAGAACATAACATCCTTTACCTCAAAAAAATAGTACTTCTGCCTGAAATATCGGATATAACGCTGAAGAAAACTTGCACTTAATAGCAACTCTCAAAGTATCTAAATACTAACAAAATACGCTCGATAATATAGAGAGAGAAAACTTATGATTCCGGTGTGATTTTAAATTCTAACTAAGCACCCTATTTATAGGAAAATGCCATAACGCCAATGTAGCATCCCCAAATCCGGGTACTTTTTACCTCAGATCTGGTACATCATTTCTACAACTATTGCGGAAGATATAAACATAAATTGTTTATACAATAAACCTTTACACATCATTCCCAATGTCTACAGCCTTAACTTAATACATACCTTCAATATCTTAGAAGATTTACAATGCTATTTTTGTCAGAAAATTTAATAGATATAACTGCAACATAATTTAATCTTGTACTTTGTCTTTGCTTCAGTCTTTACTCGAGCTTTCATCTTAATCTGAAAATTTTTATCATGATATAGCAAGGGTGAACAACAAATTTGCCCAACAAGTTTTAAATACAATGAAGATATATCATGATTGAAAAGAATGAATAAGCTTTCAAGTTTTCAACAATATAATAATTGTGAAATAACATGAATCCAGTTTCAATAATTGAATGACTGAATCAATAATGTTTGAAGGTCAACAATGACCATAAACAATTTAACTGAACCTTATGGTAATGAAGGTGATCAGCCTTTCATACCTGATGAACATATGCAACATGCACTATGTGCGAATCAAAAATCAGTACAGATGTGAATAATCAACAACAATTATTCACTAACATGCTTTGAACATACAACTCAAGTTTGAGTTAGGGAAACTTGTCTGTACTGCAGATTACCGCTAAGCAATCAAATGTAATCTCTCATGAAAGACCTATCAATTATAAGATTGATCTTTCAGTTAGTATAACAAACATGTTAGCTCATAATACTATTACTTTATACATAGATTATCTAACACTTAATCAAATATTAGACAACATTTTAACACATCAATATTATTATTGTCCTTTGATAATTCTTTAATCACTATAGCATATCCATTATGATTTAACACTCGCCTTTTCATTTCATAAGTTATTCTTTAACATCTAATAAGTTAAATACTAATCCAGCAGCCTGGATTCTAAATCTAGCAACCAAATTGCCAATCCAGCAGACTGGATTCCAAATCCAAAGAATTTAAACCGCAATCCAAATTAACTGGATTCAAAATCTAGCAACTAGATTGCAATCCAGCAAGCCTGGATTCACAACTCCATCAATCCAGCAAGCTGAATTTCATATCCTTTTCACGAAAATACTAAATCAGTTTATTATCTTTCTATCCTTTGTCCAAACACATATACATATATTTCATACACAAAAAGTATTTTTCCATAATTTTCCAACTTCCTTTAGTATTCCAAAAATCATTTTTAGTGCGTAGCTTAAGAAATTAGCCCTATCATGCTCAACTCCAGAAATTCCCATCTCTTGACACAATCTTGTACGTGTTAACGTGAGCCTCCAGTTTAAATTTTGTGGCCATCGGAGTTATAGAACTCCGATTATAGCGATTTTTGTCAGAAAATCATAGAAATTGAAATGGTCGTAACTTGGTCATTTTAAATCGGAATGAGCTCATTTTTGGACATGAGCTACTTAATACCATATATTTTCATGTCCCAAAAGGCCGAAATTTTTCTCACAAATTAAGTGGCCTAAATTTCCCTTGTAAAACTTTGGCAGTATACATTTGAAAAATTTTCACTTTTCCTTCTTTGTTAAAAATGATCCATACGGAAATCTATAACTCTTTTTTCAGTGATTCCACTTGGAGATGTTAGATAACTTATCATAGTATCCTCCCAAATATTTCCATAAATGTCCAAAAAATGACTAAACAGCCCCTACTCTTGACTGTCCAAAAACAGTCAATTTTTCCTTAAAAGACACAAAACTATTTTTGCTAAATCAATCACTATGGATTGCGTACTCAACATTTTTGAGTGCTACCACTTGGGTTTAGTAGTTAACTTACATATCTAACACCTCTCTTTGACGGATCACAAAAATAAGGTGTAGATCAAAAATGGAAATCCAAAGTACATAGAAATTTTAGGGCTCATAAACTAGAAAAATCACTTTTCTTTATTTTTGATTTCCAACTAAAACAACACCCAATATGGGTATATCTAAACATGAAACACTCAATAACAAGTATATTCATGGTTTTTAAGTTTATAAACATAGAATCAAGGTTTGATTTAGAATAATCAAAAATTACATAAACAAAAGGGGTTTATACCTTTAATTTGTGGTTACCCTTCCCTATTCTTCCATGGATGAACCTTCTCTCCCCTCTTCTCTCTTCTTCCTTCCATGGCTTTCGAAGCCTCTCTTCTCTCACTCTCGCTCTCTAGTTTTTATGTTAGCTAATTGGAAGGGATGAAAAAGAAAGAAACCAAAATAGCTTGTTATTAGATATAGTTATATAACAAATATCTATATTCATCCTCCTTTTCCTCTCACAAAAACATCCAGCCATATATGGCCTCTTTTTCCTCCACCACATTCTCTCTCTCTTACACACTTAATCATCACATAAATATGTGGAAGATTATAAGGCAATGTGGTTCCTTAAAATAAATGACACCTAGTTTAATTGGTGTAAGATCTTTTGTCACATGTGTGGTGATTAAATTGATGACATGCTTGTCTCTTTTCTCTCTTCATATATCCAGCCATGTGGCCTTCATTTCTCCCATTTTTGATTTAGTTCTTTAGTTAATGCTTTATTAATTGTCCCACATTATTCTTCTACTAACCTTTCCTTGTGGCCAATTATTTTCCACTCCTTTTCTTCAACTCTACCACCCGACCATGTGGCCTTAAGTTCCATTATCCACCAATTCTCTATCTCATTAATAATCATTTCATTAGTATGTGGGTGATTTACAAGAAAAGTGGCTTCTTCATGTATTAGACACCTAGCTTAATTGGATGAAATATCTTTGGAACATGTGGTGTTTAAAATTGATGATGTGCAACCACAATCTCCTCTCCTTTTCTTCCTTCAATAGCCGGCCAAGTGGCCATTTCTTCTCCAAGTCTTGCTTTATTTTTCATGTAATATCTAGTGTACCAAATGTCTAAAGTGCCCCTCTTTCATTGGTTTTTAAATTGGGCCACTCATTAATCTGTTGGGCTTCCCTAAATTAATTTCTTTGGCCCATGTAAATTAACATAGTCCAATACTTTTAATATTATCATTCCCTAATTATTTAATTAGGGTTTTCATGTACTCAATTTAGATACAATTTCTTATTCAAGTACATTTAATTTCTTAACCCAATTGGACTTACCTTAATTAGGTTATAAAATTAATTAAATGAGATGTATAAAATAAATCTCTTAGAATTAGTATATATTCTAAATACCATAATTCTCTCATCCCATAACCCTTAAGTTATTCAATTCTTCATTTCTAATATATAATTAGGATCACACTAGTTTCTTTTATTTGTTTATATAATAAATAAATATAAACCATCACATAATATTCATATTCACTTACTCACATAATAATTAAATAAATTGTGACATGCTCCACAATTCTCTTAGATTAGGACACTAGTATATAATTAAAATACTATGACCACTAAATAATAATAACCATTTAGGTTATTTAATTATCATACCTAGTTAAATAACTTATTCAAGTTATACAATTTATATTGTATAATTAAATTTAACTTCCTCCTCCTCTCCATAAATTGTTTTCAAACAATTTATTTATATATTAAATATATAATTTAATATATTCAATTATTTATTCAAATATGAATTTAATTTACTAACTGCTTTGATACCAATATACATATTTGCATATTGGATCTCATCTCATAACCCTTAAGTGATCCAATTCTTCATTCCTAATATATAATTAGGATCACACTAGTTTCTTTTATTTGTTTATATAATAAATAAATAAAAACCATCACATAATATTCATATTCACTTACTCACATAATAATTAAATAAATTGTGACATGCTCCACAATTCTCTTATATTAGGACACTAGTATATTAAAATACTAGGACCACTAAATAACAATAACCATTTAGGTTATTTAATTATCATACCTAGTTAAATAACTTATTCAAGTTATACAATTTATATTGTATAATTAAATTTAATTTCTTCCTCCCCTCCATAAATTGTTTTCAAACAATTTATTTATATATTAAATATATAATTTAATATATTCAATCATTTATTCAAATATGAATTTAATTTACTAACTGCTTTGATACCAATATACATATTTGCATATTGGATCTCATCTCATATTTTTACTTTACATCATTTGGTATAATATTAAATATTATACCATTATCCATATAACATAATACCATATATCAAATTATTTTCTTTACTTTCTATAAATTGTCTTCACAATTTATTTAACTGAAGTAAATAAATTAATATATTCACCACAACACATATTCTTATGAACTTATATACTAAACATATACCTCATTATCAGACTATCACTTATAGTCTATCAAATCATTTAAGTTCATCTCCAAAAATTTTGAAATCCTTAAAATTCCTTCACAAAAATGTCAAATCCATACACTTATTTTTTGTCTAGGTTCATCTTATAACCTTTAATCTATCGTTTTAGGATTTTAATAATTATCTAAATTTTTGGGTTGTCACAGCCAAAGCAGACTAAATTAAAAAAGTATTAATATTCTTTAAAAAAAAATTACGTACACCTTAACCAAATTATCAGCCACCACTAGTGGGGCCCACCAAAATTCAGCATTTTCCACACCAAAATTTACGTACAACATTTGTTTCCAAAACTTCAATAATTCATAATAAATAGCCCTTTTATTAGAAAAATACGAATTTTATGTCCATTTCATAGGAAATTTAATTCTCTACAACTTTGTAGAAGAAAGTTTTTCCAAATTCCAATCAGAAAATGTCTGAAATCCACATACGGATAAATTTTAATACCTCCATTCTGACAAAATACTGATAAAACTCCTCAGTATTAACTACTTCATTTATATCCACATAAAAATAAATGTTTTCTTATCATATAAATTAATTACTCACAAATAATATTACAGAATCACAATAATGACAACCAGGTCATTCCAAGGAAAGAAGGGGGCTTTCCGATAAGGATTTCTCCTTACTGGCGCGTAATTAGGTGACCAAACCCTTTTTGTAACATTCCAGAATTTTTAAATGTAATTCTAAATATTTATTGAGTTATATAAATATTTAATGGATGTGATTATCGGTAAATGAATATTTGTTTAATTGATTTAATATTATTTGGAGAATTATTTGTTAAATAAATAATTGATGAATTAAGAAAATGATTATTATATTGATATTTCAATTAAATGATATATTATTTGTATTGTGTTATGTGATTAAAGGATTTACTTAATTAATTGTGATTTTAATTAATTAAGATAAATATGAAAGCTTGATTAAATATAGTGTGACAAATAACTATATTATGAGTTATTAAAATAAATTAAAGTAATTTAATTTAGTGTTTACCAAACAAGGCTTAATATATTAATCCTTTAATATTTTAAATAATTTGCCAAACAAAACTTATGGCTTTTGAGATTTCTAGTTTTTATTAAATAAAATAAATAGAATAAATAATATGAATAATAAAATTAAAATAATAAATATAATATTTATATTATATACGTTAGTAACTGATTTTGCAATTAGTAGTATTAAGTTATCAGTGTTATTCTTATGCTTGAATATCAGTTGATTTCCTTGTTATTACGCATTCTATTTCCAAGTTTGAGAGTACCAAGTGTTGTGAGAGCTTCAGATAAAAATTGAGAGAGAGTCTTAAGAATTTTTCACAGCAATTTGAGTAATTGGCAACGATTGTGTTGATAATTGAAGGTATGTTCTACAAAATTGGATATTATTTATGTTATGAGTATTACGGCAAAACTTTTACATAATCTGTGAAATTCAAATTTTTGAATCATTGTTAGATAATTGGTTACTTGTGATTATGTGAGTATATAGTGATTAGAGATTATGTTTAAACAACAATTGTATGCTAATTTCGTTTGACAGTAGAAGAAATTTTGACAGTGTTTGTGTTCTTTATATGGCTTGAGTAAGAGTAACAATTTTAGCGACCAATTCTTATGTTAAATTATAAATTGAAGTTTGTATATGTTAGTTTAGTGAGATATGAGCATTATGTAATTTGAATGAGATGATTTGGCCAACTAGTGAGTTCACAGTGATGATTTCTATAACAATGTCAAGAAAATTTGAGTTTTTGTGAAAAACATGAGTTTTGAGAAATTAAAATAGTTGTAGTTAGTGTTAAAATGTTCTAGTTGGTTGTAAATGTGAGCAATCATGTTTATGATATTGTTGTATTTATTCTACGTGTTAATATTACTGTCTATTGGGTGAAATTTGTGTTTGTTGGGCTAAAGTTGGCTACTGTTCATAGCCGACTCTGCGTCTGTCTGAACACCGACGCAATTTCTTGTACGCAAGTAAGTGAGTAAAAAAAAGCAATGGTACAAGTTCATCTTAAGTTTTTGTATGGCGCAAATTTGCACCATACCCTGGTTTGAGATGCTGACTTCTGCTAATTCTGCAGAATTGGGGAAATGTCATAACATGATCTGAGATTTTGTTAAACATGTTAAATATGTAATGTTAAGGTTAACATAACATAGTGAGTTGTGGTTAGTATGATCAAAGTTGCAAAAATGATTAGTAAATCAAAAATGCGTTATGTGATAACATAGTTTATACACTGAACGATAGTTAAGTGTTATGATGATTAACACTTGGGAATTCTGAAATGTAAAGCGTAGCACAAGACTTGTGTTAAAATAAAAAGTTTAGTTAGTAATGCGTTTTATATTGAAACGTGAATATTAGTATGTCTAATGGATGTTATGGTTTTAATACTGTGTTTAGGTGAACGTGAGTTTAATATTTTAGCTTACGCTCGATGCAAGTTTTCTAACTCCATACTTTCATTGAGTTAGTTCATTATGTTTGTAGACACTCAAAATTTTCTGTACTACTGTCACTAACATTGTAGGAGGAAAAATTCGTCTTTAAAGAGAGAACCCTGAAAGACAATCCAAATCCATACCGGATATTACCAGAAGTTCAGCATCAAACCCCGGATCGCAGTCTGGGAGTAACCAAATCCAACCTCGGAGATAACCTCGAGGCTCAGAGATACAATACCGAACACACCCGGAGAAGACCGATTAATCTCTGAGATGACCCCGAGGTATCCAGGTCTCGGTCCCCAACCATGGAATAGCCACCAACCTTGGTGATGACCCCGAGGAATGCAATTTTGGAGATAACCCCTAAATGCTTGTTTCAAATGCGATCGACTTCAATCTCTAGCAATCCAACGAGATACACTGTACCAACCCTAATAACATCGGAAGACAGCACACCTCAAAGATGACAATATGGACCTTCAACAAATTGCAATAGTCAATCTCGTGGCTTCGAGCAATGTCTCATATCACCTAAATCCGTGCGATAACACCGGTGAGGAGCAACATCGTCATCTCGTCAAAACGATGCCACGTCACGTCTCTACACAACGATGTCCCACAAGGCTAACCAATCCCGAGTGACTATTGTGCGGTAATCTAACGGGTGAAAGTTGAAGCTTGAAGACCGGAGGGCATCGTCCCATCTTCAATGACTTCAGACAAACTCTAATCCCATGCCATCGTATAACCTGGTCGACAACGGCCATGCCCGAAATAGGTCTCAGATACCTCAAACGGATGCCCGGATTGTACTTCTGAAAATCCGAGTGGACATTACAGTGCCTGAGTTCACGTATTTCGAGACGACCAGACCCTACAAACCCGGGCTAACCCGGGTTGCCTCTGGTACACCTGCGGCTAAAATGCCTATAAATAGAGGGCTTGGGGTGCTGATTTTAAAGGAAAAAAAGACGGGAAAACCCTGCACAATTCGCTCCGCACTCACACCTATAGTGTATTTTCCCACTTTTAAACACCTGTGAGCTCATATATAGCCTCTTTTATACCCACAAAAGCCAGTGTTTACCCACTCTAAAGATATAGAAGCCTTTTTTTAGCAGTCATCTGTAAGCCTTCTCACACACTTTAGAGTTTTTCTCTTCATCTTTGCACACACCCTTCTACACGCCGAGAGTCGTGTTGCTTGCTTTTGCCCTGACTTCTATCAGTGGTTTCATTCCATCTGTATATATATATCATATATATATATATATATATATATATATATATATATATATATATATTGACTAACATTATCGATTTATGCCTCGATTGAGCCTAGACTTGATGCAGAGCGTTTACTACTTTAATATATATATATATATATATATATATATATATATATATATATATATCAGTGCATTATTAGCTTTTATATATATATATATATATATATATATATATATATATATTTATACTTATATATATATGAATCTGTGGTCAAACTCGCTCGATGAGCCCGATTTTACATTCTAATGCGTTTATTGCTTATATATATATATATTTATTTATTTATTTTCGCCCACCTGGAGTTTCCTTCGTGGCGCTTGATCGCTTCTTACGCTTTTATTTACATTTCGATCCCCCATGGAGGTGCTTCGTGGTTGGTGATCATGTCTCAGATATATATATTTATAGCTTTTATATATATATATATATATATATATATATATATATATATATATCTCTGCCATCGCTTTCATACAAATTACGCAAGATTCTCAGGCGCTTAGGAATCATGTGATCACAGAGTCATCCCATTGGATCTAGATTCGGTTCCGTGATGGACATTTTCACCGTAAGCGACTTTTGTAAATTATTCTCATTGTCCGAATTTCCTCAGATGGTTTCCATACCCACGAGGAAGTCGGCATTATTTTGTATATTATTTTCGTACGGATGCTTCTCATCCGTCAAATAAAATCAATCAAGCCGATCACTTAATAAAGTGGGAGTGTAAAAGGTCTCAATTCCTATTGAGCATCAGGGTTTGAAAAACCTCTTTATAAAAACATCATCACTATATCTTGCTAAAAACTGAATTTTTACATAAATTCAAACCCTGTGTATATAGGTTCGAACGAGGCCTCGCATAACTTCCATATAATAGCACATTGACCCACACACACACACACACTCAGATAATAGTTTCTTGAAAAGAGGCGGTCACCGTGGTAACATGGATGTCGGGGGGTGCCTTACACCTTCCCCCCGCATAACCAAGTCCCCGGACCCTAAACGAATCTCGGTTTCACCGACCCGTATAACAGTGTCACATCACTGGGTCAATGTGCAAACCTTTTCTCGGTTGTGTTGGTACAACCATTTAAAAAACCAACTGGCGACTCTTAATAGTCCATCGTCGACATTATACATGTCGCATCTTTTTCACTTGTTTTTTCAAACAAATCTCACCTAAAATGAGAACACCAAAGAACAAGTAACGGAAAGGGACATCCAAAAATCCCGACGTCGACAGGTGGCGTCTCTGCTGGGGACTCTAGTAAGAGGACTTAAGCCGCTATTACAATCTTTTCAAAATTGTTATCTGCTTGTGTGTGGATGTTGCATTTACATTTGATGAATGTGTACGAATGCATTTCCTTATTGCACTTAGTTCTTCACACCATAACTGCTTATGATGCTAGTGCTTCACACCATAACTGCTTGTGATATTAGTGCTTCGCACATGTCATCATTTTCATACGGTGAGATGCGATGTATGTGAATGTATGTTGTGTGGTCCCTCCACCAGGAGGCTATCCCGTTGGTGTTTGATTACTGGACTCGTGAGAAGACTAATTCTCCGAGGCTCAGGAAAGGCACCACCCAAATTCAAGCGCCAATGAAAGACCGGATTAACTTCCCGTCAAGTAGATTATGATGATTTGGGAACCTTCATGCCAAAAATCCATGAGAGTAACCTAAGATAGGTCAGCCTCTGATAAACCCAAAGCAGAGGAAAGTCTCTTCATGCTCTCATTTCAATTACTTGTAAACACAATTACTTGTAATTTCATTCCATATTTATCTCCATGTAATGAGAAATATGAAGAAATGTGTACACATACATATTAACATGCTATAAACAAATGACACCAAGTATGCAAGATAAAAATTCCTAAAATGGACACATCACATAGCATGTTATTGCATACATTCCCTAAAGACTAAACTATGCAAGTCTTTCGTAGGGAATCAATCGGACCTACTACCCTTGAAAGTCCAAAAGGCAACAGCCCTATCAATAATCATGTCATCATCCGACTGCATCGAACTTAATCCAGCTTTCTCGATAGAATTCGATGGATTAAGCAAACAAATCACAGATTTGGTTGTTCTACTCAAAGAATTACACCAGTCTACACAGGGTCAAAAAATACCCGTATACGTCTTGAATCCTCCACACAAGGGGAATCCTTGTCCATTACCATACTCGAACCACAGTTGGATACGACCAACAAAACTCATGATCTCGCCCATCCCAATCGGAGATCCATACACCGGTGACATCAAAAGAAAGTCCTCCAAATGGAAGAGACCTTCACTATCAAAGGAATTGGAACACACGGAGTGTTTCATATGATGATCAATGTATTTTTCTCGTGTTCATTACCCAGAAAAATTTAAAACTCCTGAATTTGAAAAATATGACGGGTTAGGAGATCCTTATACGCATTTAAAAGTATTTATTGGAGAACTTGGATCCTATGCAGAGGATGAAAAACTCAGAATGCAATTGTTCCAAAAGAGTCTAACTGGAGAAGCCCGTTCATGGTACACAAGATCAGACAATTCCAAAATCCATAGCTGGGAAGAGCTAGCACACGCTTTCCACACACAATACAGCTTTCAAACTCATATGGCTCCTGCTCGGTATCAAATTACCAAGATCAAGATACAGTCTAACGAGTCTTTCAGAGAGTATGATCAGAGGTGGAGACATATGGCTGCCCAAGTTGGTCCTTCCATGACAGAATCAGAAATGGTCATGACTTTCATAGACATACAAGAAGCTCCCTTCTATGAGAGAGTTTTAGCCGGCATCGGCAAACCATTTTCTGAAATAGTCAAGCATGGGGAGATGGTTGAGATGGGATTGAAGTCAGGAATGATTCAAGACCTAGCTGCACTCAAAGCTGTTGCGGATCACATCAAATCTAGAAATTATGGGAACAACCCCCGGAGGATCCATAAAAAGAAAGAGGAAGATGTTTCCCTGATACTACAGGGGCAAAAAGGCAATCAAAACATGCCTATTCAAAGGAGAAACTACACTCCTTTCCAAAGACAAAGATGCAAACCCTCCAAGACTAAAAGGTAGAAAGTTAAATGCCCTCGAGTGTTTACACCTTTGTGGGGATACCCTCGAGAACATTCTTAATCTTCCGACAACATAGAAGAAAATTACGATCTTCTTCCACCACCAAATAATGGATGGATTCGGTTTCAATCATCACCGGACATGATACTCAGGATTGTTGGGCCTTGAAACACAAGATCCAGGACCTAATAGATAACAGGGAGATCGTAGTCACCAAACCCGATCAGCCTCATGTTCAAGATAACCCTCTTCCTCAACACAAAGAAGAAGAGGTCAACATGATCAATTGGAGCAATGGACAAAGTTCCAACTTCAGCTGTGAATCTTCCTGCACCCTCAAAGACTATGATGATGAGATGAGATTATGCCAAGTTCCAATTCACAATGGAACAAAAGATGAAAGCTCTCTACATAAAATTGAGCAATTGGCGGGCGGTGACTTATCAAAGATCAAGTGACTCGTCATTAATCACCAGAGCATGCCGCCTCCTACCTATTGTCATGAATATTCCTCGCTCACTTTCGTAAAATGAAATCTTCGGAAGACAAAGTGATAAAGAGAGCAAATACCAAAGCCCGGCTTGGATTTCGCCAAAGAAAAGGAATTCACCTATTTGGGCCAACCTATGGAGGAAATTCTTCATATGTTAATCAATGAAGGAAGGATCGGCCCTTCTACCTCCAATCAACCCCGTTCGGGGACGAGACAACTCGATGAAGTGTGTCAATATCATTCCCGCCTCATGCGGTCACAAAGACAGAAGAATGCCGGGCATTCGCCACCTTATTCAAAATCTAATCGACAGTGGTGTCTGCTGCCTAGCGCATTTACGACAACACCGTTACGTCTGCAAGTGAGAATGCAGGCCCTACCAAGTGGAAAAGTGTGGTAGCAGTCATATCAACTGAAACTGATGGGATTAATACCTTACTCACAACGCCAACAATTCAACTCAAGGGAGGAAACAATCCTTTGAAAGTGGCCACTCCCGAGCCAATCAACTTGCCATGCAGAGCACAATATCCTATTGTTAGCTTGCACAAGGTTCCGTGGAATTATGGAGAAGGTGAAGGATCCACCTCACATACAACTACTGCAGTGTCGAAGGAAAATCCACTGTATCTCTCCCATCGGGTGATGAAGCCCACCACCAAATCAAAGGGGAAAATACGCATGGAGAAGATTGAAAAATTCCTCCGCGCTGTGGGTCATAATGAAGCTACGGTGGTTTTAAGCTTGAAAGAAGCTCCACAACAAATATCAATTCTGGACTTGGTCCTAAATACCAAGAATCACCGGAAGGTCTTGTTAAAGGTTCTAGAAGAAGCCTATCTCCCGACATCAGTGGATACGGAAAAGTTTCAACATATGGTTGATCACATTTTCAACAACAATGTGATATCCTTCACTGATGATGACATACCGCCCGAAGGGACCGGTCATTAAAACCGTTGCACATTCATTGGGTCTTGTCCTCCGGATATATGGTAGCTGGAGTCTTAATAGATGGAGGTTCCTCTTTGAATATCTGCTCATACGCTACCTTGGTGAAGATGAATATCAATCTCAACAGAATTCGGAGTAGCCATACTATCATCAAAACTTTTGATGGAGCCCGCCGTAACTCGGTCGGAGTAATTGAGCTGCCAATCAAAATTGGTCCTCACACATCCTGCATGTCTTTTCATGTACTCAAGATAGACTCGGGATACAACTTGCTCCTGGGATGACCATGGATTCAAATGGCAGGGGCAGTCCCCTCCACTCTTCATCAATAGTTGAAATACATCATCAACAATAGCCTGGTCACAGTCAACGCTGAACCGGAGATTCCTCAGCACAGGGACATGCCGTTCATCAATGCCAATGCAGATGTAGAACCAGTCAGTTTTCATGCTTTGGAAATAAGCAATACCCAATACCATGCTATTGGAGCGCCATT
The DNA here is from genome assembly GCA_020205605.1 of Panax ginseng. Classification (NCBI taxonomy): domain Eukaryota; kingdom Viridiplantae; phylum Streptophyta; class Magnoliopsida; order Apiales; family Araliaceae; genus Panax; species Panax ginseng. The sequence continues at coordinate 117,699,325 of CM035136.1, read as the reverse complement.
TCTCGAACCCAAGATTTCTGCCGAGGTAATGTCGGCCACTCAAGAAATGATGTCGTTGGGTCATAAACCGGGACAAGGATTGGGTAAAGATTGCCAGGGTATCAAGTACCCTATTCGCTTAACCAAATAAGCTAGAACAACTGGACTAGGCTATTCTACCAGCTCTAGTCACAGGAATCCTCATAAGCATCCGCAGATTCCTTCAGCTTCAACCATGTGGCGTTTAGCTTCGCCTTCAAACTCTGAGTCCGCACAACCTCTTGTAAAGGTGCCAGCCAATGTAATGGCTATGTTATTTCCCAAGCCGGTACCGGTAAAGGGGAAAGAAGTCTTTGTTCCAAATCCCGCAGTGGAAGAAGAGGAACGAAGAATCAAGCAAGACGTTATACGGATGATGTCCGGTATACGCATCATCGTTCATGATGAACATGCCAACAGATACACCCCAGACAATGATTGCCCAGATGGGCCATCATTCGGGACAGGGAGGATGATGACAATCCCTCCGTCACTGCGGTCCACCCAGATTTACCCTTGCCAATTGGAACATCATTCATTGCTTTGGTCGACGAGGGTAAAACGGGCAGAACTCTCTCTGCCCTGTAGATATAATAACTGCTTACTTTTCTGCATACAAGATAGCGGTTTATTTTTCCAAAGATATGCTAACAACTGTATGATCAACGCATTTCATATATACTAAGTGAAAGCATATTTTGTTTCGAGACTCAATTTAGATGTGCAGATACTTGCGGATCACGATGCCTCTCTACACAAGGATTGTACCTTTGATGTAAAGATGAATTCACCTTGATGGAAATACAGGATGACATTGAGGTGCCTCTAGAAATTCAAGAATGGGTCAAAGACAAACCCAAACCCAACCTTGATCAAACCACTTCTTTCAATCTCGGAACCTTAGAAAGCCCTAAGTTAATCTAGATTGGTGCAGACCTTACCCCCAACCAACGGAATGATATGGTTACGCTATTAACCCAATTCCAGGATGTGTTTGCATGGTCTCATGAAGACATGGTGGGTTTGTCCATAGACATTGTCCTTCATCGCCTTCTCATTAAAGAGGGATTTAAGCCAGTCAAACAGAAACTCAGGCGATTGAAACCTGAGTGGAGTTTAAAAGTGAAAGAAGAAATTGTGAAACAATTTCAAGCCGGCATCATCATGGTGTCTACATATCCTGAGTGGATATCCAACATCGTGCCCGTACCTAAACCTGGAGGGAAGTTGTGAGTTTACGTGGATTACCGGGACTTGAATAAAGCTTACTTAAAAGACATCTTTCCCGTGCCATTTATCCACATTCTCATTGACAATATTACGCAATACGACATGTACTCCTTTGCTGATTGCTTTGCGGGGTACCAGCAGATCATGGTTGCTGAGGAAGATCGTGAGAAGACGGCTTTCATCACTCCTTGGGGAACCTTTTGTTATAGACGGTTGTCATTCGGCCTCATCAATGCCGGAGCTACCTATTAACGAGCTATGATGGCTCTTTTCCACGACTTAATGCATAAAGAGATTGAGATCTACGTGGATGACATCATTGTCAAGTCCCCAAAGGAGGATGACCATATACACCATCTTAGAAAGTTGTTCAACAGGTTGCGTAAGTACAACTTGAAGTTGAATCCAGCTAAGTGCGCCTTTGGCGTTAAATCAGGAAAGTTGCTAGGATTTCTAGTCAGCCACAAAGGGATTGAGCTGGATCCTGCCAAAATCTAAGCCATCACAGAAATGCCCATTCCTTAGACAGAGAAGGAAATACGGGGATTTTTGGGAAGAATCAACTTCATTAGCAGGTTTATCTCCCAACTCACAGCAACCTGTGAGCCAATCTTCAAGCTATTAAGGAAGAACTCCTCCATGAAATGGAATGATGAGTGCCAAAATGCCTTCCTTACAATCAAGAAACAGCTAGTCAAAGCTCCCATCTTGGTACCACCCAGGGATGATATTCCCCTATTCATGTATCTGTCCGTAAGTGACAATGCCATGGGCTGCATGCTGGGATAGAAAGACGATAGAGGCCAAGAACGAGCTATCTATCACCTCAGCAAAAGGTTTAGCAGTAGTGAACACAAGTACACTCTGATCGAAAAGACGTGTTGTGCTTTGACATGGGCCTCCATGAGGTTACAGCATTACCTCTATGGTCACACAACCCATCTCATATCCCACGTGGATCCTCTCAAGTACGTGTTCAACAAACCCATGTTAAATTGTCGGCTGTCCAGATGGCAGTTGATCCTACAATAATTTGACATCGTATATGTGACTCAAAAGCCCATCAAAGGTCAAGGAATCGCGGATCAACTGGCCACCACACCTTCAGGGGATTTCAAACCCTTGGAAACATATTTCCCCGATGAAGGAGTAATAACAGTACAACAACACCATCAGTACGATACGCACCAATCATAGAAGATGTATTTTGATGGAGCTGTTAATATGGAAGGCTCTGGAGTTGGAGCAGTTCTAGTATCTGGTACGGGGGAGCAGTATCCCGTCGCCCTCAAATTACAGTTTGTCAGCACCAACAATACGGCTGAGTATGAAGGATGTCTCATGGGGCTAAAACTTGCCCGTTCAATGGGCATCAGGCGGTTGACTGTCTTTGGAGATTCGGAGTTGGTAATCAAACAATCCACCGGAATCTATCAAACCAAGGAACTACATTTGCTGCCTTACCATCGACAGGTTTTGAAGATGGCTTTGGAGTTTGAAGAAATCTCCTTTCTACATGTTCCTCGTAATAGGAATGATTTCACGGATGCATTAGCAACTTTGGCCTCCTTGATTCGTATATCAGACAAAGAACATTTGTCGAGCGTCACAATTTCCCTGAACAAGGCTCCAGCCTATGGGAATTACGTTGGAGAAGTATCGGATGAGCTACCTCTCATCCATCATCCTTGGTATCAGCATATCAAGGAATATCTACGAGATGGATCTACACCCGCTGAGGCGAGCCCGACTGAGAAAAGGCGGATCCATCGAATTGCTATGAAGTTCTAACTGAGTGGAGATGCGCTCTACAAGAGAGATGCAGGATTAGGTCTCCTCAGATGTTTAGACAAAGATCAAGCCTAAAGGCTTATGGATGAAATCCATGGTGGAGTTTGTGGCCCCCACATGAGTGGCCCCCTCTTTGTTAAGAAAGTCCTCAGGACAGGACATTATTGGCTATCTCTCAAAGCTGATTGCCATGACCACGTCAAAAGATGCTATCAGTGCCAGATTCATGGGAATACTATACATGCCCCCCCACGGGAACTCCACAATATGAGTTCGCCTTGGCCCTTCTCAATGTGGGGAATGGACGTTATCGGGCCCATTGAGCGTAAAGCCAATAATGGTCACCGATTTATCTTCACCATGATTGACTACTTCACCAAGTGGGTAGAAGCAGCCTCCTTCCCCAGGGTTACTAAAGAAGTCATCATTTCTTTCATTAGAAACAATGCCGTTTGTCGATATGGACAACCAAAGGTGATTGTGTCAGACAATGCCAAAAACCTCAACAATAAAATGATGGAGGAATTATGCAGTAAATTCCACATCAAGCATCTCAACTCTATCATCTATCGTCCGAAGATGAACGGTGCTATTGAAGCGGCTAACAAAAACATCTAGAAGATTATGCAAAAGATGTCTGCCAACCACAAAGATTGGCCTGACCTATTGCCTCTGACTCTGTTAGCCTACAGAACCTCAATGCGCACTTCAACTGGGGCAACCCCCTACGCTTTAACCTATGGGATGGAAGCAGTGCTCCCCATAGAAGTTGAGATGGAATCCCTCAGAGTGTTGATAGACGCTCAGCTGGATGAAGACCAATGGGTACAAGACAAGTATCACCAATTGTCCCTGATAGACGAAAGGCAAACCGCGACTATCTTCCATGGTCAGTTATATCAACAAAGGATCGCCAGATCCTACAACAAAAAAGTCTGGCTACGGCAGTTTAAACAACATGACTTGGTTTTGAAGAAGATCCTTGACAACCAAGATCAGTCTAAAGGAAAATTCGCTCCTAACTGGGAAGGCCCGTTTATTGTCAAGGAAGTATTAACAGGAGGCGCTCTCAGATTGCAAGAAATGGACGGCGATGAATTTCCACAACTCATCAACTCGATACACCGTGAAACAGTATTATATCTGGTAACCAAAGAAACACCACAGTGCATAATCATCGTGTCACCAAATATTCCGGTTCTTTAACCCTTTACCACATACAACTTTTCTACACTTTGCCCCTCAAGAAACGTACTCTTCAAGCCGCACTGGCTTTCCCTTTATGCTCATACAATTCGGTCATCCCACCGCTGATTGAACCTCTTGCGTTCAGCTTGGCTACCGTGCACTGGATCAAACTTCTCATACACATAGTTTATCCTCAACCTAGGATTAAACTCTCTCTTCCCTTTTCTGACCTGCACATGGGATCACGCTTTTCTTCTCCTACGAGGGGCGAACTACGTCGACCGATCTCCTCCTCAATAGAGTATGTGTAGGCAACCATGTTACATGGCCCGTCATGAATAAAATAAAAACAACAAAAACATTTCTACCCTCTTCTCCTCACAAAAACAACAAAAACATTCCTATACCATTTCTGCCATATATAACATTGAACCTCTTATACCAGGTTCGAACTATGCAGACCTGATCTCCTCTTCAATAGGAGTACGTAGGCAGCCATTCATGGTGCGGTCTCACCCCCTACCAAAACACAAACCCTTGTCATTTGTACTCGGGATCAAACTTCAATCCACTACATTTCATTTGGCTTGCACCAAAGGGATGGAATTACTGAACTCCTCCCAAATAGGAGATTCTACGACCATCTAAGTCATGCAGTCATACCTTGAAGAGCAACACCAAACCATAAGAGGTGGAATTAACTAGGCTTTTCCTAAATAGAAGTACTGGCGACCATCTGTGGTGTGGTCAATCTCAGAGAGGAAAGCCACACTCCTCTCCATATTTCCATCCAGAAACCAGTCCCAAGACACCAAAGATGGTAAGGATACACATAGATCAATGATCCATTCTGAACTATCCAGAGACAACTCAATGTCTATCCACCCAGGAGGAATTCAGAATACATCAAGATCACAAGCCCTGAAGCAGCAGGCAAAATATCAAGCAAATAGCAGGGCATATCTAAAAGGGAAGTGATCCAAAAATATATTTCCCTGTCATATATAATGTTATTTGATATATACAATGTAAGTTGTACATGACAAAATGGCTAAGCTAGTCTGTGCAGGTAAATACAAGCTCATCTACCAGTCAGGATATATGCGAGCTAACAAGCCCAACATGGCGTCCCTTTCAAAAGACGGATGCGAAGCTGTGGTCTCCTGTATGAGAATATCCATACGCCCTAGAAGATCTGTAGCCATCTGCATGGTGACCATATGATCATCAATATATGCGCTCATCTCTGCAATCATGCCAGTTGTAAGGGACCTCAACTGCGATCTTATCTATGGAATGGCTACATCCGGGCGAGATATAGCACTATCCCGCTCAACTATCATTACATCTCTGGCTGATATAGCCTCATCCCGCTCGACAACAGCGGCATCTCTGCGATCGAATGCCTCGTCTCTCTCCAATAGAGTGGCGTCCCTCACATCAAGAGCAGTCGACATCATAGATCGAATCTGATCTCTCTCAAAGGTCATCAGATGAAGACTCGCTCTAAGCATCTTGTGCCAAGTGCTCAATCACAAAAGTACTGGTACTAGGAGAATCCGGAAGAAATGCTGGCAACCCCGCAGCGGGCTCCTCCTCGATGTAGGTATCAATGTCCTCCATGGGCTCTGTCGTCTGACTCACTATCCAATACTGCAGATACTGCTGTGGCCGATAAAATCTCTATCTCCATCCATGCAGAATACTCTATAGAACAACCGGGATGACTGACAGAAAAAACAGCTATCTCACGCTGATCCCAGCAAGCGTATACACGAGATCGGTCCTCTGCTAAGAGGTATCGAGAAGCTGAACGCTGACCTGTCGCCCCCTCGAAAGGATGAAAATCCTGGAACTGGTCGAACTGCGACATCACGGCCAGTGGCTGATAAGTAGTCATACCCCTCAATCCAGCCAAAGGGAGAAAATCCATGCCCAAAGCGTGAGTAATGAAGCTGTATGGTGAGCAAAGCCCCAAGCACGGCAATATGCTGAATGGATCTCTGATATCTACCAAAAATGCGGACCAGGACTGAGCATATGTACACTTCGCTGGCTGAAAGGAGTATGACATGGCCACATCATGGGAGAAGCAATACCCATAACGTCTAAGGGTACCAACCGATCTCAAGTGTGACATAAACCACACGTACAACATGACTGAACTCCCTATGAACACTCCTGTAGGATACATGCAACAATAGGATGCCGACCGCAGGGTCTCTGCTACGATCATAGGTACAATGGTGCGACCCTCTCTAAGAGCTCTCACGTCCATAATAACACCAATGTCTATCTCGTCCATGTATCGTGGCATATAGACATACAACAGTACGCACAGCAGCAGTACATCAACTCTGGCCAAACACCAATGATCCTCCGACGCGGTGAAATCCCCAGAATGTCGTGAGTAGCTATCCTCCGCGCCAAATCTGTCATACAGAAAACGCTGGGATGTCACGTGGCCAGATGTCAGCTCATCCTGGACTACTCTACGCCGCAATCCTGTGAGAGTCATGAACCATCTACTCATGTCTCCCAAAGCCATGTGCACGCAAGGTCTGTCTAAGGGCAGCATCGTCAATCATGCATACTTCTCTAGGGTAGGAGTCAACTCATGGCTGCCGAATCAGAATACCTGCCTATCCGGTAACCAATGCTCTATCATCCCGTCCACAAACCCTGCGGGAACCTGAAATGCCAAAAGGGTCATGGTATCTTTGCGAATAACAGATCTACAATCACTGCAATGCAAAGGGTGACATGCTAACGTACCACGATCGCATACCCAATGCCACCACTGACGGTGGGGTATGATCTATACGGCTAACTATCGAAGAGGACATCTGTGTGAGCCGTGTCATAAGACCATCCAGGGGTCAATGCTGAATATCTCTAGACATATATACATATGCATAACATGATACATGCATAACAGATAATGGATGGAAATATGATATAGGGAATGAAAAGACGGTGCATACATTCCTAAATATATCATCATCTAATACATCAGCTCTCTGTACAGCTACAAATATAGGGAAATGGGGCACAATCGCCCTACTACTAACAGAGACCTATCAAAAGATATAGCGAGAATGGGGAACACCCACCCAATATCTAACAGAGGCCTATCAAAAGATATAACGAGAATATACATCAGAAGAAGACCAGGGTCTCGATGTCCACGTCCTCAATCCTGTCCACCTAATGTAACTCCTCTTGAGTCACTGGATCTCTATCAACAGGGATGTCAGGCCTATAAAGAAGAGGATCTGCGCCGGCAAAATCAAATGGGTGCGAGGAGGGGCGCCTTTGAGCCGAAGGAACAAATGATTACGCCTCTGCTGGATCTCTTGCCCAAATGTCGAGTAAATACATGTGCTCGATCCAACCGCCGTCAAGTTATCAATCTGGGTCATATGAGTGAAGCTCGGACACTGAGCTACCCAATCCGTCATTATCAAAGATCCCGGAACCATGTCCCCTATAAATGTGGCCTTGGATCGGGCCCCCCGATAGTCGCGAGGAACCACCAACGCTGAACGTCTCCACGAGTACATGGGCCCTCTGATAATGCAAAGCCGTCAACCCCCAACAATGGGATATCAGTGACGGGTGATTGTGATACGGGCCAATGACGCCTGACAGGAGGCAAGATCGGTATACGGATCTCCCCTGTGGTGCTCCTAATAGCACGCTCTCCCAAATAGAGCTCCCAGCCTCCATCAGTGAAGAGAGGAACTCTCCTGGTGGAAATCAAATACTCGACTCCGGTCGGATGTCCATCCTCAAAGCCGATGGTCAAATGTTCCCCTGAATAGGGAATCCATGTAATGGTACCAAAATCAAGAACTCCAACAGCATACTGGCGGGAGTGAATCCCTCGAATCTGAGGGACCTCTGGCAAAATAGAATGGTGCCATCGTCGTCCTCGTGGATAGGTATCTAAACCTAACACACTCACAGGACGCAAACATGGGAGCCTCTCATAGGCCCAAAACTGCCAACACAATAGCAAAACATCTGCTATCAGTAAACACTCTTAACCTATGAATGGGAAAAGACAAGAGAAATACTCACCAGCAGAAATGGATAAAATCCTAGCCAAGCCTCGGTCAAACCCTGTGACCGCATGCGCATGCCCCGGAGGAAATAGACAAAGGTGTAAGAGCCCCAATCATACTCTCCAATACGGTCCACATCGCATGTGGCGCTGACCAAAGCGAAAGATACTGTGGAAGAGTTGTCTGCTATGAAGCAGCCTCGAATGATCATCAGGAATAATCGCCATAGAATGCGTTCCCTGATCCTGACATCATCAGGCATGGGCTCACTCAATAGCCCGCTCATAGCATCTACGCTTAAAGGACCTGAACGGACAGTCCTGCCTTTGAGCGCCTCCGCCGGAACTCCAAGGATCGGACGGCAGTAGGGGTGATATTCGCCATGCAAGGCACTGGCTCCCCTCCAAACTCCATACCTATGATAAATCGCCAATCCATAGGCATCATCATCACCTCGCAATCTAGCAGATGGAGTGACTGAGTCTGATGAAACCATCGCTCAGACAATGCCCTGAGGTAACCCCAGGGACAACGACGGGGAAGGATGGAGAAAAAAGCCCCAAATCCCCACTCATGCACTACTACTCTATAGTCAGGATGAAGTGCCTAATACATGGAGTGAATGCTAAACCAGTTCCCTCGAGGCTGTGTAAATCCTAGAACCTGCATAAAATGTATATCAACATCAGAACCCTTTAATCCTCATCAATGGGAAAGAAGGAAGATCAAAGTCTAACATCATACCTCGTTAGCATGCAAATACATCGATGGATGTCTGCTCAAATCACCCAACAACTCTGGGTTCACCACCTGAATGCTCGGAAGCTCCCTACGAGGGACATGTGCAGCAGGAGTGGGATCCTCAATCGGAATATCCGCCTCTTCGTCCTCAACGTCTGGAACATCTACCTGGATAGGACGTATCACGGCCTCCACCAACCGACGAGGTTGTCTGACAGAACGAGGACGAGGCACTTCAGAAGCCCTCCGCTGTACGCCAGATGCGGTCCTATAAGAACTGCTCGGTTGATCCGGATCTATAATATCTGGATAACAAGTCTCCAAATCACCTCAGAAAGGGTGTGGTATTTCCTTACCTGGAGCTTTTTAAAATGCATTTATGACTATATGCATGCATGCATTTACTTTAGCATATAATAGAGTTAAAGTGCATGACTACACAATGCCTACATTTGGAAAAATTTTGCCATAGTCCCCTTTGAAAATAGGACTATCCACATGCACATAGGCATGTCTAGGTGGCCATTCAGTAGCACACCTGCCCCAAAGTAATATACATAATATATGCATTAAAATTAAAATCATCATGCACAAGGCCAACCTCAATGCTAGGAGTACTTTGCCTTTCTACCTTTTGCTCAGTGGACCTCAAATAGGACAAAAAATAGCAGAAAAAGGTGCCAATTTGACTGTCTCAAAAGTCAAATTTTTTCACATCATTATGTTCAGTATGGTTTAATACTAACATTTACTACGTTGAATATTTTTTATCAAGTCATTTGTGCATACATAATCACTACTATGTGTTTAGATATATTTCGTGCGATAACTCACAATCCAACGGATAGAAACTGGAAAAAATACATGCATACGTTACCAAGATAGTGTAGAACACTTGTACGGTGACAGAATTTGCAGAAAGCAGCCCGAACTCAACAGATCTGAAGATGGCTCGCGGTTTTCTCTATGCGAAGCAAGTTGAAAGTGACTTGTGAAGACCAACCTGCAGGATTTATGATCCACGGTTGGCCGCAGGCTCATCTGCGACTGCAGCAGGTGCACCTGCGGCTCCCCTATGGGGGTCCCACCCCTTCGGCTTGGTCCAGTTCAAGTTACAAAGGAGTTCTTACGGACTAGAAAGGTCAAATCGAGAATAGAAATGCCACGTGATTGAGCAAAACTACATACAATCATGGTCTTCTCAGATGAGACTTTGAATTTGTACAGCACTCATTGGTAGTCACCTAAATATAAGGTATACCCTACCAATGATCCCAGTTGTCACAAGTCACATACGACAATACCTTACACAGGTCCGATGTCGCCGACTCCGGGTCGTTACCCTACGTATATCCCCGACGGGGGTTACAACGTAAATCCCCGATGGGGGTTACAACACGTTTATCCGTTGACATGTCTATCAACGAAGGTCAAATAACCTTGACGTTATTTCAGCTGATGGCAGGTAAACCCATCGAAGCATTGAGGACTGTTCGATAGTTGCATACGTACTCATGAGTCCCCAGTAGATCCCCGACGGCGGTTACAACGTGATATCATGGTAGAGGATTACAACGTACATTCAAGCCATTGACACACATATCAATTGAGGGCAAGCAACCTTGACATTATTTCAGTCGATAACGATTAAACCTATCAGAGCTCTAGAGCTATCCGAGGTTTTCACACCCGACTGCTCGTAACCAGCATATCCCCAGCGGGGGTCACAATGCAATGCTCCGTTGATCTACACATTAACGAAGGACAAGCAGCCTTGACAGTATATCCCACAGGATTTTTCAACCGTTGATTCACATGTCGGTGAAGTACACGTCAACGAAGGTCAGGCACCCCTGACAACATTTGTTGTTGGCAGTAAATCCAGCAGGATCTTGACATACACTGGCGATACTAACCAGGAAAGGTCAACGTTATCAAAGAGGATAGATGATGGAATATGTTATACACATCCTGAAATAGATCAAGCTTTATCCCCACAGATCTCTTACACATAAGAGGTACATCTTCATGATCAAGTCATAATAAAAAACACAGGGATTTGGTGATAACTCCAACATCGACATCCTAACAGATTCGGCTTACACATCGAATCTGTTCAGCATTGCCAATCCCCAGTTGAAGCAACAGAGAATCAGTAATCATCCCCAGCGTGTTGGGCTACAACCCCATACACATGCATCTGACATTGGCATCATGTTGCTATCCATAGTACCATGTTCGTCTTATTACGTTTCAAGTGTCTAGGATCCTTTATCCTACCCATGCATCGCCATGCATGAGTATGATAAAGAGGGGCATCTGTAGACACTCAAAATTTTCTGTACTCATCGCACTAACATTGCGGGAGGGATGATTAAATCTTTAAGAGAGAACCCTGAAAGACAATCCAAATCCATACCGGATACTACCGGAAGTTCAGCATCAAACCCCGGATCGCAGTCTTGGAGTAACCAAATCCAACCTCGGAGATAACCCCAAGGCCTGCAGATACAATACCGGAACACACACCGGAGAAGACCGATTAATCTCGGAGATGACCCCGAGGTATCCAGTCTCAGTCCCAACCATGGGAATAGCCACCAACCTTGGTGATGACCCCGAGGAATGCAATTTCGGAGATAACCCCGGAAATGCTTGTTTCAAATGCGATCAGCTTCAATCTCGGTGCTCATAACGAGATACACTGTACCAACCCGACAATAACATCGGGAAGACTGGCACACCTCAAAGATGACAATGAGGACCTTCAACAAATTGCAGCAGTCCAATCTCAGCGAAGCCTGAGCAAAGTCTGCTTTATCAGCCCAATCCTGTGATAACACCAGTGAGGGGCAACATCGTTATCTCGTCAACATGATGCCACGTCACGTCTCTACGCAACGATGTCCCACAAGGCTAACCAATCCCGAGTGACTATTGTGCGGGGTAACGGGTGAAAGTTGAAGCTTGAAGAGCGGAGGGCATCCTCCCATCTTCAATGACTTCGTAAAAACTCTAATCCCATGCCATCGTACAACTCTCGACAACTACGGTCCGAAATAGGTCTTGTATACCTCAAACGGATGCCCGGATTGCACTTCTAAAAATCCGAGTGGACATTACAGTGCCTGAGTGCACGTACTTCGAGACGACCCGACCCAACAAACCCGGGCCAACCCGGGTTGCCTTTTAATACACTGTGGCTCACCAAGCAGTACACCTGGCTAAAATGGCTATAAATAGAGGGCTTGGGGTCTTTGATTTTAAAGAAAAAAAAGGCGGAAACCACAAGCACAATTAAGCTCCGACTTTTCGCTCCCTACAATGTATTTTCCCACTTTTAAACTCCTATGAGCTCATATATAGCCTCTTTTGTACCCACAAAAGCCAAGAGTGTTACCACTCTAAAGATATAGAAGCCTTTTTTTAGCGATCGATTTGTAAGCCTTCTCACACACTTTAGAGTTTTTCTCTTCATCTTTGCACACACCCTTCTACACGTTGAGAGTCATGTTGCTTGCTTTTGCCCTGACTTCTATCCAGTGGTTTCATTCTAGTACAGATATATATATATATATATATATATATATATATTGACTAACATTATCGAGTTATGCCTCGATTGAGCTGAACTTGATGCAGGCGTTCTTGCTTTAATATATATATATATATATATATATATATATATATATATATATATATTAACTATATTAATCGTGTGTCGAACTCGCTCGATGAGCCCGATTTTATATCCGTGCATTTATTAAGCTTTTATATATATTTATACTTATATATATATGAACGTGGTCGAATTACTTGATGAGCCTCGGATTTTATATCCGAATGCGTTTATTGCTTATATATATATATATATATATATATATATATATATATATATATATATATATATATTTATTTTCGTCCTACCTGGAGTTTCCTTCGTGGCAGTTGATCGCTCTTACGGCTTTATTTACATTTTTGATCCCCCATGGAGGTGCTTCGTGGTTGGTGATCATGTCTGTATATATATATTTATAGCTTTTATATATATATATATATACCTGCTTACTACTTTCATACAAATTGCAGCATTCTGTGTGCCTAGGAATCATGTGATCACAGATTCATCCCATTAGATCTAGATTCGGTTCCCGTGATGGACATTTTCAGCTGTAAGCAAGCTTGTAAATTATTCTGCGGTGTCTGAATTTCCTCAGATGGTTTACATACCCACGAGGAAGTCGGCATTATTTTTGTATATTATTTTCGTACGGATGCCTCGCATCCATCAAATAAAATCAATCAAGCCGATCACTTAATAAAGTGGGAGTGTAAAAGGTCTCAATTCCTATTGAGTATCAGGGTTTAAAAAACCTCTTTTATAAAACATCACTGCCATATCTTGCTAAAAACTGAATTTTTACATAAATTAAAACCCTGTGTATATAGGTTCGAATGAGGCCTCGCATAACTTCCATATAATAGCACATTGACCCACACACACACACTCAGATAATAGTTTCTTGAAAAGAGGCGGTCACCGTGGTAACACGGATGTCGGGGGGTGCCTAACACCTTCCCCCCGCATAACCAAGTCCCCGGACCCTAAACGAATCTTGATTTCACCGACCCGTATAATAGTGTCACATCACTGGGTAAATGTGCAAACCTTTTCTCGGTTGTGTTTGTACAACCATTTAAAAAACCAACTGACGACTCTTAACAGTCTATCGTCGACATTATACATGTCGGACCTTTTTCACTTGTTTTTTCAAATAAATCTCACCTAAAATGAGAACACCAAAGAACAAGTAACGAAAAGGGACATCCAAAAATCCCGACGTTGACAATGTTGATGCAAGTTTTCTAACTCTACACTTTCGTTGAGTTAGTTCATTTATTATTAATTCATGTTTTTGATTGAGCAAGCTTTTTATATCAAATGTTATTGTTTCCAAAATTCATTTGAGCAAACTCTAACTCTAGTATTATTGGAAATTCTCAATTGATTGATTCATTCTAACTTATTTACAGTTAAGCAAGTTTCTTAAAGTTCAGGAATTCATTTCTAAATATTATAAAACTTGAACCTAGCTTATTTTACTTGCTTGCCAAGCAAGGTTAACCATTTTATTCATTCTATTGAATACTTATGCTCTATAGTTATTTCAAGCATGAGTTAGATGTATAGAATCGGTTCATTTATGATTCTCAAATGTTCTAAGTTATGTTGTTATTAAACAACTATTGTATTATCAAACATTGTGGATTCAAATTTAGTTCCTAGTTGATGATCATTAAACTTCAATTACCCTTGAAAGCTTATCCAAACCAAACTTTCTTTGGTGCGGACTTGTACTCTAAATCTTGATATGAACAACCCTATGTTTAGGGGTGTACGCTTAGCGTTGAAATGGTTGTGCACAATACATTTATACGAAAGGATTGATGCCCCGAGAGTGCGTGGAGTCCTTATAGTCATATGATCATTAAAGTTAAAGTTGAAAGATTACTTATAACTGTGGACATGGTTCATGGTCACTTGACCCTCAGTAGTTTATTTAAGAATGTTAATAGAATAAATTATTCAGTTCTATTGAGCCTATGAGTTGGCAAAGGTTGAAAAGTTAATAGAACAAATTACTCAGTTCTATAGAGCCTATTATTTGGCAAATGTTGAAAAGTTAATAGAACATATCATTCAGTTCTATTGAGCCTATTATTTGGCAAATGTTGTAAAGAAATTTATTCTTATCTCAAGTGAGCTTTGTTTGCTCACTCTTTCATATTTATACATTTCTTGCAGCTATGAATGAGAAGGTAGATAAACCTACAACTAGCAAAGGGAAGAGAAAAAAGTACAAGTGATGAAGACTTGTAATTTTGTTTTATCATTGATGATAGACTTTTTAATAATGATGTGATATAATAATTTTATTTCTGCACTTGAATGATTGTATTAAAGGTTAGAGAACCTGGGAGATAATGTTTTTATTTAAGTAATCATGTATGGGCAGGTTTTTATTATTCAATTTATTATAATTGGGTAGTTAATTATGAATATTTTGATTACGTGAATACCAAATCTTGAGGTAATGAAATACAGGGATTTGGGGGTGTCACACCTTTCCTAGACAGAACTTCCTTAGACACTGTCAATAATGCTATCTAATAATATTATTCAAATAATATAAATTATTGATCTGATAATGGAAAATACTGTGCAGTGAAAATTATTGAAATAACAATAATATAAAATATCAACATAACAATTATTGAATCAATAAAATAAAATATTGAACAGTAATTACTGTAACAATTATTGAGTAGCCTTTTTGTGTAAGAATCAATAATTCAAAAAATATTGTGCAAAACCGTGTGCTATTGTGCAACCACGTGTATTACCGTACTTTAACCACCGGGTATTCTAACAGTGTTAACGGTAATAACTGTAGGGTTTCGACAAAGAAACGCACAGCAGAAATAGAACAATTTAAAGCAATTTCGAAACCCTAAACAGGATCCACGCGAAAAATAATTAATTCAGTGGTTAGAAAATATACCGATTAAGAAAGCTAGAAACGATGCGGTCGAATCTCCAACGCAATTCTAACGAACTGCGTCTCTACGGTATCCACACGAACGCTCCGCTGTGAACCGTCGTACGATCTACAGTAAAAGGAACTGTGGTACTAGCCACCAAGGATGAGTATTTTCGGAACTGTTTCTTTCTAGTCTCTCTCTAAGAGCGGCTAGGGTTTTAGTTAATGGATAATCCCTAAATGGTTGCTATATATCATATTGATAAGTAGGTTTTATACCTACTTATCCGGTATCTATTACTTGAATTATTTGCTTAATCTCATGTTTCTTTGTTACTTTTCATATATTTTATGTTATTTTGTAGGCGATGACATGGCATTGGCATGAAGAAGCAAGGGAAAGGAATTCAGACATCTTTTGGACTAAAATACGCAAGCAAATGCAAGAAGGGAATATTGAAGGACTTTTAACACCAATTAGATGCATGTTCTTGGCTTGGAATTTGGAATTTATTGTAGATCTACTTCTTAGATTTCAAGAACATCTTGAATCGTCCAAATCGGAGTTCGGATGCGAGAGTTATGGCCTTTTTATCAACAAAGATCAAAGCTAAGAGTTGTCATGCTTGCCATTTACATAACATCTACTTCAAGCTCGATTTCCGCCTTGTTCCCGCCCAAATCTGTCAATTATTAAAGAATGAAAGTTGTAGATCTCGTCGATATATTCGATTTGATAGGTGACAGGCCCCGTAACTCTTAGCGGATCAAACGTTATGCCTGTTTTACCAAAGGACGTCGCAACAGAAAACAGCGTAGCGCGAACCGCGCTATAAATGAACTATGCATAGCGCGTAGCGCTTAGTCCAACATTGTCTACCATTTATGGCCTGGCGCATAAAATGACTAGGGACAAATACCATGGCCGCTTAGGTATGGGAAACAATTGATTTGGGTCATTTGATGTCCAGTTTGAGCTAGAATATGATTCTTAGTTGCCTAACTTGCTTGGGTGTCCATTAGAACTATAAATACATGATGAGAGACATAAAAGAGGGAGATCTAGGCTATTTTTGGAGGATTCCATTATATTAGATTAGAGTAAATTAGGATCAAAACCCTAGTTCTTATGTGATCGGGAGATTGAAGCAACTTGGAGACCATTGAAGATTCAAAGTAGGAGCAAGGAGGGAGCTTCAAATCTACAGACAATAGATTCTATCTTCTCATCTTCTTCTATCTTTATCTTTTAATGATTATTCAATTGTGGATTCTTAGTTTTAATTCAATAATCATGAACTAATTCTTTGTTTGAGATTACAATGGATCTTACTGTGTAGTTTATTTTAATATGCTTCACTATCAATTATTATGTTCTATTATGAGAATTGTCTATTGTGATTTGGACTTAATTGCTTAATTTCCTAGCTATCAATTACCGTGATAATCTATATGAACTCGAGAGATGAAGTATTGATTTAGATCTTATCATGATAGCATGTGTTTGTGATTTCTACATAGATGGAATTCATGATTCGTGTTTAGGATAGAGATATGCCTTTACGCCATATGTAATCTTATAGAGAACTTGTGCTTTAAATCCTTTTTAATTGTAATTCACATAGAGATATAGTGGATTAGTTAATTAGGGTGTCTTGCTTAATTCTTTCATTTGTGAATTTAAGTAACTATGGGTATTATGCATCGAGAGGTGGTTTTATCTGCTTTAGTGTTCTTGATTAACAATTCAGGATATAAAATAATTGATGAGAAGTGTGTTAACTTAAATGAAGCAATAAGTGAAGTTATGATCTTAAATCTCTGTAATCTTAATTTAACTAGTGGTAATTAGAATTAGTTTATTTATAAATTGAAATTCATTCGTTTAAATAAGATTGAGTTGGTTACGGGTTAGTACTTGGTGAATTTTATAAAACAATTCCTCGTGGGAACGATACTCTACTTCCACTTTATTACTTGTTGACCACGTATACTAGCGTGTTGTGTGTAATTAGATTTTACCCAACAAGTTTTTGGCGCCGTTCCCGGCGAATTAGTTTAATATATATATTTCCAATATTAACTTCAATCAAATTAGTCTTAATTTAAATATTTTTTTATTATTATTATTTAATTCTCTCCCTATTTTTCTTTCTTTTCAGGTACCATGGATGGATGCAATTATCAATGGCCATACACAAATATGACTGTGACAACCCGAAAATTCGGTTTGTCCAGAAATTAAGATTTAAAGAATTAGTAATTAATAAAATGAATTTTTATTAATACTATTCTGTGCTATGTGTTTATTAATCGTTTTATAACCTAGAATGATTATTAATCGGGAGGATTCTGGCTACGAGCTAGATTTAACGAGTAAGAATTTTCAAGACGAAAATGAATGTTTTTCGGGAACAAAAATATTTTCGGGGAAAAAGACGAAATAGGCACTATTCATCCGTTTCTGCTCGGAGATTTATTTTGAAATTCCGAGAAGTTATTGATTACGTTAAATGTTGAGACGTGATGGAATATTCAATAATATTTCAGTTATGGCAAAAACGAAGTTTTACTTCTGGACTCAAAACCTAAGGGTTAGGAAAAGTGAGTTCCGCGAATGTAATGAGTACGTATAATAACTAGGGTTATTATGCGTGAGAAATACGAGTATGATACGAGTTATTATACGAGTATAGAAAGAAGAATAATATGACGTATATAATAATATCGTCGAGTTAAATACGAAGAGATTACGAGAATACGAGAAAAGAATGTGTAGAATACGATTTGTCTTAATGGACTTTGTGTTCATGGACTTTGTAGAATCCAATTGGACTTGGATTATGTCAAGCCCAAGGATTTGTGAAATCAAGCCCAAGTTATGCCCAATAAGAATTAGGGTTAAGGCCCAAACCAAAAAAAGAAACCGCGGATCGAACCGATGGGTAAACGGATGGGTAAGAACCATTGGGGCAAACCATGGGGTGACCCGTGGGCATGTGGGCCGGCCACTTGGCCACCAAGTAAGGGTGGTGGCCAAGTTAACTTGGTGGCTAAGTTGAAGAGGAGGTGGGAATAGTAACTTTAGGGGCGAAATAACTATTTTGCCCCTAGCTTTGGTTTTCTATAAATAGAAACCTAGAATTTCATTTTCTAGGATTTTTGAAAATCCTACACTTGAGAGAGATAGAGAGAGCTCGGTTGGGAGAGGAAGAGGAAGAGCGTGAGCATGAGCATGAATGCTCGGATCAAAAAGTGATCGTGAAATAGAAAAGCTAGTGAATCGCCGGCTTTGTATAACGGAAGAGGAATAAAGAAGAACGGTAATCCGAACCCTAGTTTCTTCTAATATTTTCTTTAAGTTTTCTATGTCAAAAACATAGCTTAATGAGAATAAGAAGTAAAAGAGATTAGTAATGATTTCATATGGTTGAAATCAAGAGAAAACGAAGAAATAAGAATTAGAAATTTAGTTTATAAATTTCTAAAGGAAGTATAAGATTCGTAAGGATTTTGAGCGATCCGAATGAATTTTATGAATGAGTAGGTCGAATAAGTAAGGATTGGTGTTCTATAACATTAAATTCCAAGAAAAAGTGAAATCGTAATCCAAAATATCGATTAAAAATGAAGAACGAACGAAAAACACGAAGAACGTTGTTGATGGACAAATTTAAAATCATCGTAGTATAAATGTTGTTGATGGACAAGTTTAAAACCATCGCGTATAAGTTAGATGCTTATTTCTTGGTTAGGAACGTTAGAAACGTTCATGAAGAACAGATTAAAACTAAGCTATAACGAAGTTATGGCGAAAATTTCGTAAAAGAAGAATGAAAATTTGAAAGTTATAAATGAACCCAATAGTGTAGGGTTTCATAAAAAAAGTAAGAGAACATAGAAAATGTGAGTCGTGGACTCAAGAACGAACGAATTCCGAGTTCAGATGACCGAATTACGGACGAACGAACAAAGAATGTTAAAAACATTAAAATGAAGGAAGAATGAAGATTAAGCCAATTCAATGGCATGTTAACGGATTCAGAACAAAGTTCTGTCCGAGGGTAATCGAAGTACATAAGATAAGGAAGAAAATGGCTTTGGAATGACCTCGTTCCAAGTTATAACGAAGAAGTTATGATATTTCGAAATCAGCGTCTCAAGCTTTTAAAAGACTTAGAAAAATTTTCTAGGTTTCATGCTTGGCGCTTCTGTTATGAGTTAAGCCTTGGAGGTGATGCCGCAGCAGCACAGAACAATGTTCGAGTACACTGCAAGAGTTACATACAAATGTGAACAGTAGTATTACAATTTAGAAATGCAGTATACCATGTATCATCTGAAAATCTTACGGAGTGTGGTACCGCGCATGGTGGGCCCACTAAGTAAGGACTTCAGCGTCATGGCCAATCCGGGAAGAGAGGAGAGAGAGAGAAAGTAGGTTGTCAGCATGTAGAGGAAAGGAGGAAGACGCAGGCCGCCCACGGCAGATGCGAGCAATGCCAGTAAATGAGATTTTTAGTTCTCGATTCTTCGGAGGATGTGCAAGAAAGAAGTATGAACATGTAGTTCACGTAATGTAACATCCAATCAAGTGTATTAAACCTTTAATGAAGGTTGAACGAAAAGATTAAACGAGATTAAAAAGACAAAGAATGTAGGTGCGGGTTACGGAACCGATATCCGAAAACCGTAGTCACGATGAACGAACGTGAGGGATTACTGTGATTGTGATTCCTTGGACGTTGAGTGACGAAGGTAATGAATAACATTCCGATGTTATGCCATGGTAATAAGAGATAAGTGTAAAGCGTATAGACGCTATGAACGCAACGTTGTTGCGATGAACGATCGGTCTTAACATACAACGGACTGTATGGCTTCGACATTAAGAAAGAATAATGAACATGGGGTTCATGGAATGGATAACGATGAATGCAATTGAAACCTTGAGTAAAGGTTGAATGAGAGATTAAGAGACGAGCAACGTGAATGTTGAATACGTAAACGATCCTCGTGAATCATATTCGCGTTTGACGAACGTGCTAAGTATACCCTGGTTGTATGACTTAGACGTTGATGAATGTAGTAAGTAAGATACAAATGGTATCAAGAAAGCCGTATCAAACGGTAATGAGATTAATGAAAGCCGAATGTGAATCGGATAAGAATGAATCCTGAGGTATGGCAATTACTTGCCAGAAAGCCAAAAGGAATAAGAAATTAACTTAACCAACATTATAATTTAATAATTCGTATAAGTTAAGAGAAAGTTAGGTTGTGGTACGATCTTAACCTTTGATGGTTGACATATAGGAACTGGGCTAAACAATTCCTTCAGAGAGCGAAGGTATATACAAAACTGGCAACCAATCTAACTCACTGTGATGGCAGTGTAGATGAGACGGGAACTTGTTTATTGGTTGTTTGTGGGAAACCACTCAGAGTACTATATGGACTACTGGCAGAGAAGCGATGTGTGCTGAGTCCTAGAGAATTATAAGAAGAAGATAAGAATGTAAATCATCAAAGATGATGAACATTTTGAGTAGGACATCTCCGTATGTCATAAAGCCGTAAAGCGGTAAAGAAAGTTGGTCGCGTAAACTTAGTTGTAAGAACATGAACCTTAAGAAGTAAAGTTAAGTAAACCAATGCGTAAGTCAAGTATATGACTAATTGGTGTATTTGTTATTTCCTTATGTGTTATAGGGATTGGAATGAAGCGATTCAAAGATAAGTCAGTAGGCATGCGTCTGACAAGTTTCCTAACTTCATTCATATTTTTAAATGAATGCTAGTTTCTAAAACTTCTCGGATGTTGAACTTGAGAAGTTACGTACTATGTCTTGAATGTGCGATATTTGTACAAGGTGGTAGAACATATGAGGCCTTGTGCCATAATTTGAACACTTGGTTGTTTACGTGAGATGAACTGCTTCTATGTTTGAACTGCTCAATAAAAAGAATGTTCTGCTTATACATGAATTGTTATTGTTAAGTCTGTCTTTATTGATTCTAGCCGCATGAGTTGTGTATATGAAAGAAAGTAGAGAATGAAAGTATTTCAAAGTGCATGTAACTAATGTACTAAGATGATAGGAATCAAGACTATTCCTATTATTCAAGCTCCTTCGTAACCTTTGTTCGGTTATTGAAGTCTAAAAAGAATGTTTAAATTCTTGAAGTTGTTTGTTCAACTGTTATGACTTGCTGGGCAATTAAATGCTCACTTGCTTTAAATGAAAAACATTTTCAGCAAACGATGTTAGAAGAACTTAAGGATCCGTCATGAGATCAAGTTTGACGGTATCCAGATGAAGTGTCATTCAGAATGTGAATGAGCGAGAAGATCAAGTGAAGACTTGTAATGTAGAAATATGAAAATTAAACTATAGATTACTTTAATGAACTAAATGTATCCTTGGTGGCGGATAAAAGTCACTCTTGTAAGATGAAAGGAATAATGTAATTATCATTATTTGTAATGAGAAAGGTTATAAGGTTTCCAGAACCTGGGATTTGAGAATGTATGTTATTATATTTCTGTATATAATGATGTATGTTGGATGAATGATGTACTCGTGACATACGGAATCCGGGTGTGAAGATAGACCGGATTTGAATTATTCTGAGTTAGTATCGAGTGATAGGTTATAGACCTTAGGTATGAGTACCTAAGACTATAATCGTAAAGAGAAGGATAAGAAGATCACCACGTGATCATAGTAAATCGTAGTAACAGATGAGCTGTTAAACGATGAATGATTTATAGCTAATGCTATGAATGAATGGTACTACGAAGTAGTACGGAAAGAAGAACTCAGATTCAGTTATAAAGGATATCATACGAATTAAAGAAAATTCGTATTAAGTAAAGAGAAAGTTAGAAGTTCTAAGATTTCGATTGAGGACTCATGTGATAGCTGAGTAGTACGAACCTTCGAATGTGAGGGGGTTTGTGATTACTTAGTTATTACAGTGATAATCATTGGAATAGTATGTTGTGCTATCAATATGTATATGACGAGAAGGTGAATCTTTTCTCATTTATATACTTGATAGGTAGAAAATGATAAGATAGGTGTGGGTTCTTGAAACTCATACTTATGAAAAGTTTGTGACTCATAGTTATATGCTATGTTTCTGAGCCCTAAGCATATGGATAGTCCTTGATTTGTTCTTGGATTACGTATTGCGAAGATAAGTTCTTAAACACATATGGTTGTGGAAAGTTCCTAAACACATAACGTGTGGTAAGTTGATGAACTATACTAAGGTATAGAAATGTTTAGACTGAAAGTATGTGATGCCCCCAAATCCGGGTATCTTCCAACCTGACAGATGGTGCTACACGGTGCTACAGTTCACATAAACATTCAATTGAAATGCCTCAAAAGAATGGATATGTCTTATATATATATCAAAAGAATATTTACATACCCCAGGTTCTTTACAACCAATACATTGTCTTTGTCATAATATCAATATTATTCCTTACAAAACATATACTATTACATAAGCAATCTACGGGTTCGCCTTTGCCTTCCCTTTATCCTTGCCGGATCCATCGGTCCGTTCTGTCTTAGCTGCATTCATATGGTTCAAGCAAGAATGAGCCTAACTAGCTCAGCAAGTACAACAATTCAAGGAAAATAGCATGCTTGAAACATAGGAATCGTATATCTTCAATAACTGGAAAATAGTTACGAAGTACTATTTAGAATTCAAAATAGCACTTCTTTTCATTCAAAAACGCGTTTCTACGATTACAATAATCGATAAAAACATCAATTCCGCTCAAGGCCGTAAGCATTTCATAAGTACTTTGAAAAGGACATCCCGGCACAAAGTCCGTAAGTCCGGTATAGCTTACGAGCACGTCTAGGTGATCAGCCTATAGTACTCTATGTTGATCAACACTACACTCATTAAACGTGTATACGTTTAAGTTATGGCAACCTCACGTGCCTGTCGTTTGACGACAAAACATTTTAGCATACTCAATCTACTTTTAAATACCACAAAAATATTAGTTTGGTAAATCCTTATCAACACTTGATAGAATAACATAGCATACTTTTAGCCGAAAGGATTAGCTTTGACATTCCTCAAATACTAACTCATGCGAAGAATACATAAATCACAAAGACTTGTCCAGATCGAACTGGAACAAGGGTTAGAGTACTTGCCTTTAGCGTCTGCTACAATTTATAACACGTGGACTTTACGTCTTTAAGGTCTCTATATTAGATGATAGCATAACATAGAACATTAGGTCATGAATGATCACATATGGTTTCTAAAGAATCTTACCCTACTTCTCAATCTAATTACGTATTAGATTTGTTATTAAAGGTTCTGGCTTTCCATTACGTCATTCTCACATTCATAAGTAATTGGCTTAACTTAACTCTAAGTGTTCACGCTTAAGACTTAATCATGTCTTAACAATGTTTCTTTTTAAAATCTTTGGTTAATGTTCATCCATTACTAAACATGTTCAACATGTAAACATTAATTACAATCTAGGTTATGAAAATTTGTGCCAATATTTTTATTACACTTTTGCTTGCGTATTTGCATGCTGGCCGCCACTCTCTCAAAAATCCGGACTCGGCGTGCATGACGAGTCTCTCGTGTTATATGCTTATGCTTCTGTGCGTGACTCTCCAGTGATGGCCACTTTGGTACTATGGCATGGGCTAATTGCCTTGTCTTTGGCCATATTTGCCAACTTTTGTGCACCGAACATTTTGGAATGATTTTTCACAATTTAAGATTCCCGGACTCGTAACTTCTTCGTCATAAGTCCGAATTGGCTCGTTCAAGAGCCTACGGGTCACAAATTACGTACTCTATGCGTTCATTCAAGAATTTTATCTATATTACTTCGTTTGCTAAAATTCCACCTATTAGTCCATTTTTATGAAAACGATAAATGTTCGTGAACGTTCAACGCTCGTTTCTTCGTTCTAAGTCGGAATCTGGCCATTTTCGAGTCTGCAACTCTATAATGCCAAAAATGACTTGCCTCCATTGAAAACCAACGTCTCCAATTCCAAACACAAAATATGACTTCCATTCCGAGAATTTCACCAATTCGACGATTATCGTCCAATCGTGCAATTCCGGTGAAACCTCAATATTAATCATTCCAAGTGGATTTTAATCAACATGTAGACATTACAAGTTACTTATTACACCAACTTATTAACAAAGTAGGTTTTGACTTATTTCCCTTATTATCTATAATTCTCATGCTTATGATAACAAAAACTATTCTTCATAAGTTCATTAACTTTATTTAAGTTCAAGTTGCTTACTCAACTTATTCGGCTTAAGTTCATTACTTATCAACTTCTCCTATGTTCTTAGTATCTAAGTTCATTAGATTACACTTCTCTTATCCTCCTAATATGTTAGAGATGAAGAGGACAAGATCATTTACCTTTGATGATTACTTCACTTGCTTTGGAAATATACTAAGGAAAGGTTAAGCTCAAAGTGCTTATTGACTCTAACAAATAAGTTGTTTGAGAGAGAGTTGTTGGATGAAATAACAAACCCCAAATGAATGAAAAAGGCTTGCTATTTATAGAGCTTTCAGGGTTAGGGTAAATAGGTCATTATGTCATCCCACCTCCTTAAACTAACCTCCTTACTATTCATTGCTTATTAACCAAGTTTACTTGCTAACCACTCTTATTTACTTGGCCAATACAACACTTGGTCACCACACAAAAGGTTTGCCCATCAAGTCTACCCATGGGTTGCCCCATGGATCCTCATTAGCTAATGGATCAAAGATTGGGCTTAATGCTAATTTAATTTAACTTATCCTTTGGGCTTGCTAATTATAATAGCTTGGACTTCATTAACTAAATACATGGGCTTAATATAAATCCCACATAGGATCACATCTTATTCCTATTGGACTTGTATTATAAACCAAGTTACCTTAATTCATTTCATTAGGTTTAATACCTATATTCCCAAATTAAGTCCACATGCGAATTATTGTATTTTCCATACTTAGATTATTATTACATAATCTATCTTGCTTCGATATTGTAACATTACGTATTTCTCGGAAGTTCAAAAATAATTTCCAAGCAATAATCGGTGAATAGTGTTTTTTCGTAAACTTTCTCGGAAAACATTTATTTTCGTCTTGGAAAATCAAACACTTTAATTCTCTCACGTGGTTCGAATACTACGATATTCCGACGTTTCTAGGTTATAGAACGACATACATCTTATTAACACATATAATAACAATTAATATTATTTTATTCAATATTTAATTCTTTCAAATATTTTTACAAAGGATCCGAATTTCTCGGGCATTACAAAGTAAGTATTTTCAGTAGACTTAGCATTGAAGGTGCTAGAGAAGAGTAAGTATTGTCGCAAGTAAGACAATAAAGGAAGATGGAGAATAGGATATTCCAAGTCATCTAGCTATGCTAGATTTCGAAATTTCTTGAAATCGTGCTGATGTGCGCATTTTGAAAATGAAAGAATTGGTTCAGCTTTTGGAACCAATGGATTTTAAAAAGAACTATTCTTGGTATGTCTATGCTAATTGTTTCAGCTAGACAGAAATTGGTTTAAAATATCAAAATGAATTTTATATCATCAGTGCAATTGATGCAAATATGGTAAAAGGATGGAGTTATTAATGCAATTAAACCTGGTGTTGGACTTGATCTTAGGATCGACAACATGCTATGGTATGATGTATAATGACGAAGTCATAAACTGACGAAGTCCTCAACGTACTGTGAAAAGTGCGGTATCATGACATCATGAAACGTTTTGATGTATTACAAATGAATTTAAAGAATTAGTCGATGTCAAGTGAGTTGACTAGACGAATGTTTCAAGTTGATGTCCAATTTATTGGTATGGTCTAAGCTACTTGATTTGGCTAAGACGAATGGTATGTCATGATTAAAAGAAAATCGAGCTTTCTTTGAAGAGCTATGCCGAACAAAATTATTTTGGTGCGGAATCTAATAATTTAGTCTGAGGAGAACATGGAAGAGGTAGTTACTTTCTTTGTGATTGTAAACTTACCATGTAAAAAAGGTTTACGGCGAGAGGCTATTTAACTTAGTAAGAGTTCATGGTCAATTTGACCCCTCAAAAAAAGTATGAAATGTTTTAAAGGAATCTTTATATTCCTCGTTATTCCTTTCACTTCATGATTCTTGATAAGTTATGAAGGGTAGGGAATGTTTGAAAGATAATAACTTCTTTGAAGAGAAGTTGAGAAGAAGATTAAGTTAAAATTTCGAGGATGAAATTCTGTGAAGAAGGGGTGAATGTGATGACCCGTGTATAGGTATGGTTAGAAGAAATTCGAGGGGCGGAATTTTTATAAGGGGAAGGATGTGACAACCTAAAATCGGATTGTCCGAAATTAAGATTTAAAGAATTAGTAATTAATAAAATGAATTTTTATTAATACTATTACATCTGCTATGTGTTTATTAATCGTTTTATAACCTAGAATGATTATTACTCGGGAGGATTACGCTCGAGCTAGATTTAACGAGTAAGAATTTTCAAGACGAAAATGAATGTTTTTAGGAAACAAAAATATTTTCGGAAAAAAAGGGCGAAATAGGCACTATTCACCCGTTTACGCTTCGGAGATTTATTTTGAAATTCGAGAGTTATTGATTACGTTAAATGTTGAGGCGTGATG
The DNA here is from genome assembly GCA_020205605.1 of Panax ginseng. Taxonomy (NCBI): domain Eukaryota; kingdom Viridiplantae; phylum Streptophyta; class Magnoliopsida; order Apiales; family Araliaceae; genus Panax; species Panax ginseng. Next base: position 117,672,032 of record CM035136.1, on the reverse strand, counting down.
GAATATTGAATAATATTTCGCTTATGACAAAAAGCGAAGTTTTACGCATGAGACTCAAAACCTAAGGGTTAGGAAAAGTGAGTTAGTGAATATAATGAGTGCGATATAATAACTAGGGTTATTATGCGTGAGAAATCTGATATGATCTGAGTTATTATCTGAGTATAGAAAGAAGAATAGTACGACGTATATAATACTGAATATCGTCTTTGAGTTAAATACTGAAGAGATTACGAGAATACGAGAAAAGAATGTGTAGAATACGATTAGTCTTAATGGACTTTGTGTTCATGGACTTTGTAGAATCCAATTGGACTTGGATTATGTCAAGCCCAAGGATTTGTGAAATCAAGCCCAAGTTATGCCCAATAAGAATTAGGGTTAAGGCCCAAACCAAGAAAAAAAAACCACGGATCGAACCGATGGGTAAACGGATGGGTAAGAACTATTGGGGCAACCCATGGGGTGACCCATGGGCATGTGGGCCGGCCTCTTGGCCACCAAGTAAGGGTGGTGGCCAAGTTAACTTGGTGGCTAACTTGAAGAGGAGGTGGGAATATTAACTTTAGGGGCGAAATGACTATTTTGCCCCTAGCTTTGGTTTTCTATAAATAGAAACCTAGAATTTCATTTTGTAGGATTTTTGAAAATCCTACACTTGAGAGATATAGAGAGAGCTCGGTTGGGAGAGGAAGAGGAAGAGCGTGAGCATGAGCATGAATGCTCGGATCAAAAGTGATCGTGAAATAGAAAAGCTAGTGAATCGCCAGCTTTGTATAACGGAAGAGGAATAAAGAAGAACGGTAATCCGAACCCTAGTTTCCTCTAATATTTTCTTTAAGTTTTCTATGTCAAAAAACATAGCTTAATAAGAATAAGAAGTAAAAGAGATTAGTAATGATTTCATATGGTTGAAATCAAGAGAAAACGAAGAAATAAGAATTAGAAATTTAGTTTATAAATTTCTAAAGGAAGTATAAGATTCGTAAGGATTTTGAGCGATCCGAATGAATTTTATGAATGATTAGGTCAAATAAGTAAGGAATGGTGTTCTATAATATCAAATTCCAAGAAAAAGTGAAATCGTAATCCAAAATATCGATTAAAAATGAAGAACGAACGAAGAACACGAAGAACGTTGTTGATGGACAAATTTAAAACCATCGTAGTATAAATGTTGTTGATGGACAAGTTTAAAACCATCGCGTATAAGTTAGATGCTTATTGCTTGGTTAGGAACGTTAGAAACGTTCATGAAGAACGGATTAAAACTAAGCTATAACGAAGTTATGGCAAAAAATTTGTAAAAGAAGAATGAAAATTTGAAAGTTGTAAATTAACCCAATAGTGTAGGGTTTCATAAAAAAAAGTAAGAGAACGTAGAAAATGTGAGTCGTGGACTCAAGAACGAACGAATTCCGAGTTCGGATGACCGAATTACGGACGAACGAACAAAGAACGTTAAAAACGTTAAAATAAACGAAGAATGAAGATTAAGCCAATTGAATGGCATGTTAACGGATTCAGAACAAAGTTCTGTCCGAGGGTAATCGAAGTACGTAAGATAAGGAAGAAAATAGCTTTGGAACGACCTCGTTCCAAGTTATAACGAAGAAGTTATGAGATTTCGAAATCAGCGTCTCAAGCTTTTAAAAGACTTAGAAAAATTTTCTAAGTTTCATGCTTTCAAAATACAGTCATGCTGAGTTGTGTCTTGGAGGCCGACGCTTAGCAGTCATGTAATGATGTCTGTGTACCTTTAAAAGAGTTCATGCGCAGTATGAACCATAGTATAATTTATGGCGTCGCAGCGATACTTATGCATATATGCGATCTGAAAATCTTCTAGAGTGTGGGGCGCCATAGTCATTAAGGAAAGTTAGGTTGTGGTACGATCGTAACCTTTGATGGTTGACATATGGGAGTGAAGGCTAAACAATTCCTTCCTTGAGCGAAGGTATATCTGGCTGGCTGCAACCGATCTAACTCATTGTGATGGCGATGTAGATGAGATGGGAACTTGTTTGTTGGTTGTTTGTGGGAAACCACTCAGAGTACCATATGGACTAATAGCAGAAAAGCGATGTGTTCTGAGTCCTAGAGAAGTATAAGAAGAAGATAAGAATGTAAATCATCAAAGATGATGAACATTTTGAGTAAGACATCTCCGTATGTCATAAAGCCGTAAAGCGGTAAAGAAAGCTGGTCGCGTAAACTTAGTTGTAAGAACGTGAACCTTAAGAAGTAAAGTTAAGTAAACCAATGCGTAAGTCAAGTATATGACTAATTGTTGTATTTGTTATTTCCTTATGTGTTATAAGGATTGGAATGAGCGCGATTCGGTAAAAAGTATGTAAATGTCTTGTAAGGCAAGTTTCCTAACTTCATTCATATTTTTAAATGAATTCTAGTTTCTAAAACTTCTCAGATGTTGAACTTGAGAAGTTCTGTCTATGTGCGAATGTGCAATATTTGTACAAGGTGGTAGAACTTATGAGGCCTTGTGCCACAATTTGAACACTTCAGTGTTTCTGTGAGATGAACTGTTCTATGTTTGAACTGTTTAATAAAAGAATGTTCTATTTATACATGAACCATTATTGTTAAGTCTGTGCTATTGATTCTAGCCAGACAGATTGTGCATGAAAGAAAGTAGAGAATGAAAGTATTTCAAAGTGCATGTAACTAATGTACTAAGATGATAGGAATCAAGACTATTCCTATTATTCAAGCTGCTTCGTAACCTTTGTTCGGTTATTGAAGTCTAAAAAGAATGTTTAAATTCTTGAAGTTGTTTGTTCAACTGTTTTGACTTGTTGTGTAAGACCCCAAATAATTAATAAATGAAATTTAATTTCCTCTAATTATTATTTTGAAATAGTAAGGGTTGATGTGATTAATGTGGATAGTTATTGGTAAAATACGCAAATATTTCAAAATAAGCAAGTGGTTATAAAATATTCATTGTTGTCGGGGAATATTCGTTTGGTTGTGGAATATTAAATCGCTGTCGGGAATATTCGTATAACCAAGCAGCGACCATGTCCGGGCCCCATAACTAAAAGCGATTGGAGGAAGAAAACGACAAATATAAGTTGTTAAAAAATAATCTGGCAGTAGTTATTCTGGCTTTACACTATTGGAATACCGGTGGTTAAAACACACGAATAACAGCGTTGTTGCCGATGCCGATCACTGCAGTATTGCACCAATTATTGACTCTTACGTAAGAAGGCACTACTCAATAATGGTTACGATAATTCTTTATTCGATATTTTATTTTATTGGTTCAATAATTGTTGCGTTGATATTTTATATTCTTTGTTGTTTCAATAATTGTCATTACACAATATTTTTCATTATCGAAGCAATAATTCATATTATCTGAATAATATTATTAAATAACATTATTGGCAATGTCTAGAAAGTTACATCTAAGGAGAGGTTTGGTCACCTAATTGCACGCCAAAGAAGAAGAAATTCTTATTGAAAGCCCCCTCTTTCCTGAACCGCACGGTTGTCAATAATGTGATTCTCATAATATTATTTGTGAATAATTAATTATTGATTTATATGATGAGAAAAATATTGATTTTATGTGGATATAGATGGAGAAAATTTTTAATGTGACAATTGTTGAAAATTAATATTTTATCTTTTTCTGATAAAATAATTCATTTAAATATATTATTATATTTTAATAATATAATAATGGTGATATTTTTACAATGAATGTGGGATATATGAGTATACGAGGAGAAAGAGTATTTTTGTTGCAATAAATGTTTAAAACATGTTAAACATGTCGGTGGACCCCATTTATTGACTGAAATTTGATTATAGCCTCTAAAATCACCCGTTTGTGGATTTCGGTCAATTTTTGTTTGGAATTTGGAAATACGTTCTTCTGCAAATTTGTAGAAAATTGAATTTCCTATAAAAACTAGCAAGATTCGAATTTTCTGACAAAAAGGCTATTTATTGTGAATTATTGAAGTTCCGAAGCTCCGAAATAATTGATTTTTGGATGTTTTAATTGTTTTTAATAACAAAAACGCGTTTTTTGTTTTTGTCATTATTGTGGGCAACATTGGTGGTGAGTTCAATTGCCAAAAAGTGGGCGTAAAATTTTGTTTATATATATTAATATTATATTAAATTTTACGCTTTGGTGTTACTAGCATTTTCCTATAAATAGGGTGCTTAGGTTAGAATTGAAAATCACACGAAATCAAGTTTTCTCTCTATATTATCGGCGTATTCTTGTGAGTATTTTGAGTATACTTTGAGTATTGCTATACGGTGAAAGTTCAAGTTATAGCCTATATCCAGTATTCCAGTTAGAAGTACTATCTTTCCGAGGTAAGGGATATTATTTTTTTTCGTAATGATATTATTTCTTCAATATCATTATGCTGAAATATTGATCTGAAGTTTTTATCAAATTTGGAACTTTTGGTGTCGGAGTTACTATTCACGTACTAAGACTTTATTCACGATATCTGGTCTTATTCACGAATCTGACTATTCATCATCGAAAATGAAAATTTTTCTTTTAAATCTCGAAATATCTATTCGGATACTAGCTTTGATTGTATCCATGTTTTGATCATTCTTGAATTTTACACCACTATGATTATTTTTGAGGTATTTTTGGACGTGGATAAAAGCGAAGTACGAATCCTTAATCCTTAATCCTTGTCATTTTGTTTCAATCGGATTTGTTTCTTTTAAAAAAATATATATATATTTTTCATCATCCTCGATCTTAAATGATGATATTATTGAATATCTTTGGCACAGTAGTGCAAAGATGAATGATTTCGATGAATATCTTTGGCCCAGTGCAAAGATGAATGATTTCGATGAATATCTTTGGCCCGTAGTGCAAAGATGAATGTATTTAGATGAACATGACCAATCGGTGAATGTCCTTGGCACAAAGTGCAAGGATGAATATATGATTCGGATATATATTGATTGATGTTACGAGGATAAAAATATTGATGATGGACCGTTAAATTAATAGATATTAGTAGATTTCATCCTCTACGTAACTCTTCTATGAATTAATATTTTCCATTGCAGTATTGATTTAAAACTTGTTGTCTATTGTATTCTATTAGATTTTTTCCTGTTGAAGACTAACGATAATTTGTTCTCTATTATCTTAGTCATAATATTCTTCTTTCGGCTAGTTGAGCTCACCCTTTTCCTTTTTGTTCCATTTTTCTTCTCGGGAGGCGAGAATGTAGCGAAATGCGAGTCGGGGTATGGAATGATGGTTTTAGAGAGTTGTTTAGTAGTCCTCACCATTTTTGTAAAATAATGTATCAATAATTATGATGAGGATTTATTTGTATGTGGATATTGTTTAGATGGCAATATCTGTATTTAAACTCACAGTTCTACTGTTGTTATAATAAAGTTGTAGTTGTTTCTGTACCGTGTATTGACAACTCAGAATGGGTGATGTATACCTATTTTGGGGGTGTCACATGTTGGGCAATTGAATGCTCACACTTGCTTTAAATGAAAAACATTTTCAGTAAACGATGTTAGAAGAACTTAAGGATCCCGTCATGAGATCAAGTCGACGGTATCGGATGAAGTGTCATTCAGAATGTGAATGAGCGAGAAGATCAAGTGAAGACTTGTAATGTAGAAATATGAAAATTAAACTATAGATTAGTTTAATGAACTAAATGTATCCTTGGTGGCGGATAAAAGTCACTCTTATAAGATGAAAGGAATAATGTAATTATCATTATTTGTAATGAGAAAGGTTATAAGGTTTCCAGAACCTGGGATTTGAGAATGTATGTTATTATATTTCAGTATATAATGATGTATGTTGGATGAATGATGTACTCGTGACGTACGTATTCCGGGTGTAAAGATAGACCGGATTTCGGGGCGTTACAATGACTCCACCAAGGGACACAAGAATTGATGGACTCAATGCATTTTTTGCATTATCAGCACAACTTGAGACACTTTCGAGGAGGTTGGACGTTGTTGCAGCACAACGTACTCGAAGGATAGCAGTTACGTGCAATTATTGTGCTGGCAATCACCCGAGTAATCAATGCACCATCAATCTTGGGCCGGTACAATATGGTGGTAACTACCTCAATCAGTATGCATATGATAATTATCCTCAAGTTTAGGGGTATCACCCGGATTCGTCATGGAGCGATACTTATGAAGACCAATACTACGGTCCAAATCCATCATACACACCGGACTTTTCATGTCCACCTCCATTGCCACAAGAAGAAAAGCCAAATCCGATGGATGTAATATTGAAGGGCATAACAGACCAAGAGGAGAGGAGGATTAATCAAGAGATGACAATTCAAAATCAAGCGAGGTCAATTCAAAATCTTAAGAATCAGATAGATCAAATGTTCAAAGCCTTAAACAACTGTCCTCAAAACAATTGGTGTTATGACGAGGATTTCGAGATTAATGAAGTGCCCGAACCAAATCTACAACTGGATGAGACACGAGATGTTGAAAAAGAGGAGACAAGTGGGGATGAACTAACTATGAGTACTAACGCGGATGAGCCGGTGTTATTAATGCCTTAAGTGCCTTCTCCGCCAAAGTTCAAGGGTCCAGTTAGATTTGCAAAATCATGTCCACTTTGTAGTCATGTCGTCGGCGAAGCTCTTTATGACATAAGAGCGAGTGCAACAATGAAGCCGTGGTGGGAAGAGACAAAGAAGATAGACGAAGAGCCCATTGTGTTTGACACACTTCCATGCTCAAATATGATCACAAACACAATGGAGATAGCACCTAGTCATTTGCCCTTCTTCATGGAGATTATACCGAGTCAGAGCATGTTAGGTGACTTTGATGCTATGGCCATATCTTGTGGGAACCTCCCAAAGGATTATTTGCTACTAATGGATGGAGGATTCCTCAACTTTCGAAGAGGAATTGGATAGCGTTGACCAGAAAAAGTCTGGCTGAAGGACTATAAATCAAGCGCTTATTGGGAGGCAACCCAAGTTTAATTTTTATTTATAGTTTTTATTAGGTTTTATATTATTAGTTAATAAATTTGCATGTCTTAGGATCTAACAAGCTTGCTTCTATCATATTCACAGGTTAGTCAAGTCCAACTCAAGTGTGGTTCCCGATCTATTGCAATGTGTCCACCTATTCTTGGACTTAGCGAATGAGGAGGAAAATGCTTTATTTTTCAGGGAAGTCCTCTCTTTTAATTTTTCCTATCTTAGCCATTGAGGACAATGTCTAGTTTAAGTTTGGGGGCATTTTAGTGTCGTATTGCATATACTTAGTTATTTACATTGTAGTTCGTATAGTTACAATTAGTTTTTGCATTCTTGAAAGAAAAAAAAATTGAAAATTTGAAAAATTAGTACTTAGTTTACTATGTTTATATAACATTTAGTACATCTTGCATGAGTCCAGCTGTTTGATATTTACAGTTTGTTTTGGTAAATGATGAGATTGGAATTGGGTAGACAAGTATAGTACTGACTATTAGAGCTTTGATGTGATTTCTTGTTATGAATTGAGTCCTTTTACATTTTGAAATCGGTATAATAAGGATAAGACAAAAAAACAACTTGTTGAATGATTGAGTTTAAATTGATACATAAAGGACCTCTAAAGGATAATGCTAGTTTAAATAAGAGAATGACAAGGATAGGCAGTGAAGGCGAAGAATTAGGCTAGAACCTAAGTTTGGGGGAAAAAGTGGGGTATATAAGATTCTAAGAAAAGAAAAAAAGAAGAAGAAAAGATATTGAGTTGAATAAATTGAGTCATGTGGTGGGTCGAGAAGAAGCGTGAAATGCACTCCCCATAAACACAGGCGTGAGATGGAGCGTAAAACGCACTCACTATAAAAAAAGAATAAAAAATTGAATAAAACGTGAAATAAGAGCAAAAAGCCCCCGTAGATGAAAAATGAAGCATAAGTATCCCATGTTGACCCTCGATATTGGTGATTGTTTAATTTTAGTTGGATCTAGCTTGTTTTTAGATTTCTTGAGTTTACACTGTATGATGCCTTCGAAGAGATTTGTTATGTGTTAAATTTGATTTTATATCGGTTAACATTGTTGTGGAGCACACACGCACTATATTAGTGATAACAGTCTAAGATTTGATGATTGATTGAGAAGTTATTGATTGGTTTTTATATGATGTATTATCATGTTTATTTTATTTCTCTAAGGTCGGTTGAATAGACTTGTTTATGTCATTACTGCTGGATTCGTAGGCATGTAGATTAGTTGCATTGCATTGCATTATTGTTTTGTGTTTTTGCTTGAGGACAAGCAAAGGTTTAAGTTTGGGGGTATTTGATAAGTAGGGTTTTTACCTATTTATCCGGTATCTATTACTTGAATTATTTGCTTAATCTCATGTTTCTTAGTTACTTTTCATACATTTTATGTTATTTTATAGGCGATGGCACGACATTGGCATGAAGAAGCAAGGGAAAGGAATTCGGACATCTTTTAGACTAAAATACGCAAGCAAATGCAAGAAGGGAATATTGAAGGACTTTTAACACCAATTTGGATGAATGTTCTTGACTTGGAGTTTGGAATTTTTTGTAGATCTACTTCTTAGCTTTCCGGAACATCTTGAATCATCCCAATCAGAGTTTGGATGTGAGAGTTTTGGCCTTTTTATCAACAAAGATCAAAGTTAAGAGTTTTCATGCTTGTCATTTACACAACATCTACTTCAAGCTCGATTTCCGCCTTGATCCGGACGGATTCTTTCAATCCTCAAAGCATAAAAGTTGTAGATCTCGTCGATATCTTCAATTTAATAGGTGGCAGGCCCCGTAACTCCTAGAGGATCAAAAGTATGTCTGTTTTACCAAAGGACGTCGTAGAAGAAAATAGCGTAGCGCGGACCGCGCTATAAATGAACTATGCATAGCGCGGGGGGCGCTAGTCCACCAGAAAGTCAGCCACTGCAGCGCGGGGCGTGCCCAGAATAACTTACGGACAGCGTGGGGCGCGCTAGGTGGCGGGAAAACAATTAATTTGGGTCATTTGATGTCCAATTTGAGCTAGAATAGGATTCTTAGTTACCTAACTTGCTTGGGTGTCCATTAGAACTATAAGTACATGATGAGAGACATAAAAGAGGGAGATCTAGGCTAGTTTTGGAGGATTCCATTATATTATATTAGAGTAGATTAGGATCAAAACCCTAGTTCTTATGTGATCGGGAGATTGAAGCAACTTGGAGACCATTGAAGATTCAAATTAGGAGCAAGGAGGGAGCTTCAAATCTACAGACAATAGATTCTATCTTCTCATCTTCTTCTATCTTTATCTTTTAATGATTATTCAATTGTGGATTCTTAGTTTTAATTCAATAATCATGAACTAATTCTTTGTTTGAGATTACAATGGATCTTATTGTGTAGTTTATTTTAATATGCTTTGTTATCAATTATTATGTTCTATTATGAGAATTGTCTATTGTGATTTGGACTTAATTGCTTAATTGCCTAGCTATCAATTACCGTTACCGTGATAATATATATGAACTCGAGAGATGAAGTATTGATTTAGATCTTATCATGATAGCATGTGTTTGTGATTTCTACATAGATGGAATTCATGATTCGTGTTTAGGATAGAGATATGCCTTTCGCCATATGTAATCTTATAGAGAACTTGTGCTTTAAATCCTTTTTAATTGTAATTCACATAGAGATATAGTGGATTAGTTAATTAGGGTGTCTTGCTTAATTCTATCATCTGTGGATTTATGTAAGTATGGGTATTATGCATCGAGAGGTGGTTTTATCTGCTTTAGTGTTTTTGATTAACAATTCAGGATATAAAATAATTGATGAGAAGTGTGTTAACTTAAATGAAGCAATAAGTGAAGTTGTGATCTTAAATCTCCGCAATCTTAATTTAACTAGTGATAATTAGAATTAGTTTATTTATAAATTGAAATTCATTCGTTTAAATAAGATTGAGTTGGTTCTGGAGTGTGGCGCCATAGCTGTTAAGGGAAAAAGTGAAAGTAATAAAGTGAAAGTAGAGTATCGTTTCCACGAGGAATTGTTTTATAAAAATCACCAAGTACTAACCCGTAACCAACTCAATCTTATTTAAACGAATGAATTTCAATTTATAAATAAACTAATTCTAATTATCACTAGTTAAATTAAGATTGCGGAGATTTAAGATCACAACTTCACTTATTGCTTCATTTAAGTTAACACACTTCTTATCAATTATTTTCTATCCTGAATTGTTAATCAAGAACACTAAAGCAGATAAAACCACCTCTCGATGCATAATACCCATACTTACTTAAATCCACAGATGATAGAATTAAGCAAGACACCCTAATTAACTAATCCACTATATCTCTATGTGAATTACAATTAAAAAGGATTTAAAGCACAAGTTCTCTATAAGATTACATATGGCGTAAAGGCATATCTCTATCCTAAACACGAATCATGAATTCCATCTATGTAGAAATCACAAACACATGTTATCATGATAAGATCTAAATCAATACTTCATCTCTCGAGTTCATATAGATTATCATGGTAATTGATAGCTAGGCAATTAAGCAATTAAGTCCAAATCACAATAGACAATTCTCATAATAGAACATAATAATTGATAGCGAAGCATATTAAAATAAACTACACAATAAGATCCATTGTAATCTCAAACAAAGAATTAGTTCATGATTATTGAATTAAAACTAAGAATCCACAATTGAATAATCATTAAAAGATAAAGATAGAAGAAGATGAGAAGATAAAATCTATTATCTGTAGATTTGAAGCTCCCTCCTTGCTCCTACTTTGAATCTTCAATGGTCTCCAAGTTGCTTCAATCTCCCGATCACATAAGAACTAGGATTTTGATCCTAATCTACTCTAATCTAATATAAAGGAATCCTCCAAAACTAGCCTAGATCTCCATCTTTTATGTCTCTCATCATGTATTTATAGTTCTAATGGACACCCAAGCAAATTAGGCAACTAAGAATCCTATTCTAGCTCAAATTGGACATCAAATGACCCAAATCAATTATTTCCCCGCCGCCTAGCGCACCCCGCGTTGTCCCTAAGTCATTCTGGACGCGCCCCGCGCTGCAGTGGCTAACTTTCTGGTGGACTAGCGTGCCCCGCACTATGCATAGTTCATTTATAGGGCGGTTCGCGCTACGCTATTTTCTGTTGCGACGTCCTTTGGTAAAACAGGCATAACTTTTGATCCGCTAGGAGTTACGGGGCCTGCCACCTATCAAATCGACGAGATCTACAAATTTCATGCTTTAAGGATTGACAGAATCCATCCGGATCAAGGCGAAAATCAAGCTTGAAGTAGATGTTGTGTAAATGGCAAGCATGACAACTCTTAACTTTAATCTTTGTTGATAATAAGGCCATAACTCTCGCATCCGAACTCCGATTGGGATGATTCAAGATGTTCCGGAAAGCTAAGAAGTAGATCTACAAAAAATTCCAAACTCCAAGCCAAGAACATGCATCCAACTTGGTGTTAAAAGTCCTTCAATATTCCCTTCTTGCATTTGATTGCGTATTTTAGTCCAAAAGATGTCCGAATTCCTTTCCCTTGCTTCTTCATGCCAATGTCGTGTCATTGCCTACAAAATAACATAAAATGTATGAAAAGTAACTAAGAAACATGAGATTAAGCAAATAATTCAAGTAATAGATACCGGATAAGTAGGTATAAACCCTACTTATCACATATATATAGCGATTAAAAAGAATTAATCAAAACATAATTTAATAAAATCCGAATTTATATATATATATATATCTTAATTAAGTCTTACTTAATTAATATACCTATATATATATATTATCCTATTAATTTAAATTCGTAATTTAAATATCATATTGACATATTTAAATCTTTACAATTTAAATTAATTCCCTTTTAATTACGTTATATGTGTGTGACCCTATAGGTCATTATTACGTTGGCAATAATTTTAAATCATATTATAAAATTATAAACAGTGAGCGACATCTAGTAATGCATCACTATAACGCCCCGAAATTCGGTCTATTCTCACACACGGATTCCGTGCGTCACGGTTCCACTTCTTCACAGACATACATCATTATATAACTAAATATAACAACATACATTCTCAAAACCCAGGTTCTAAACCCTCATAACCTTTTTCATTACCAATAATGATAATTACATTATCATCTTACACGAGTGACTTTCATCCGCCACCAAGTATACATAACTGTTCATTAAACTAGTCTATAATTTAATTCTATCATTCTATATTACAAGTCTTCACTTGATCTTCACGCTCATTCATCTAATGAATGACACTTCGTCTGGATACCGATCAGCTTGATCTTTACGGGATCCTTAATTTCTTTCTAACATCGTTCGCTGAAAATGTTTTTCATTTAAAGCAAGTATGAGCATTCAATTGCCCAGCAAGTCATAACAATTGATCAAACAACTTCAAGAGTTTAAACATTCTTCAAAACTTCGATAACCGAACAAAGGTTATGAAGCAGCTTGAATAATAGGAATAGTCCTGATTCCTATCATCATAAAACATCATTCACATGCACTTTGACATACTTTCATTCTTCTACCTTTTTCATACACATTCTGTCTGGCTAGAATCATTAGCACAGACTTAACAATAACAGTTCATGTATAAACAGAACATACTTGTATTGAACAGCTCAATTACATAACAGTTCATCTCATAGAAACACCGAAGTGTTAAAATTATGGCACAAGGCCTCATACATACTACCACCTTGTACATACATCGCACATATGAACATAGACAAGACTTCTCAAGTTCAACATCTGAGAAGTTTAAGAAACTAGCATTCATATAATATGAATGAAGTTAGGAAATTTGCCTTACGCACAGCTACAGCTTATAGTTTACGCTGAACTGCTTATTCCAAATCCCTATATAACACATAAGGAAATAACACGTACACCAATTAGTTATATACTTGACTTACGCATTGGTTTACTTAACTTTACTTCTTAGGGTTCGCATTCTTGTAATCTAAGCTTACGCGACTAACTTCCTTTATTATCGGTTTACGGCTTCATGACATATGGAGATTTTTTAACTCATACTATCATCATCTTTGATGATTTACAGTCTTATCTTCTTTTTATAACTCTTCTATAAGACTCAGTACACATCGCATCTCTGCTAGTAGTCCATATGGTACTCTGAGTGGTTCCCACAAACAAGTTCCTGTCTCATCTACACTACCCATAACAGTGAGTTAGATCGGTTGCCAGTTTCGTATATACCTTCGCTCTCTGAAGGAATTGTTTATCCCAGCTCCCATATGTCAACCATCAAAGGTTATGATTGTACCACAACCTAAACTCATCTTAACTTATTCGAACTATTAAACTATAATGTTTGTTAAGTCAATTTTTATTCCTTACGGCTTTCTGGCAATGAAATGCCATACCTCAGGATTCATTCTTTATCGTCTAAGTCATACAGTCTTTTGTATACTCAGAACAATCATTCAATGTCAATACTATGAGGTCATAGCGTTAAACATTTTATATTAACTTATTCATACCTTACAACGTCCGGTTCATTCAACTCGAAACGTCTTCCAAGTTATAAACATTAACTCGGCTTCTTTACGTTATACGTACTTGTCTTTAATTCAGCTTCTTCACCGTTCACAGGTTTAATCATTGGTCTTTATACCTTACGGTCAAACCATACACGGGGTGTAGGTTCTACCCGTTTAATATTCGCGTACACTCAACACTCACATCGGTTAAAGTGTTTAACGCTTACATTCATTTTAACATTCTCTATCCGACTCATACTCGGACTTTCATTATTCTTATTACTGTTCGCTACGGATTTTTATGATAAATCATATCTTACTTACTACCCTCATCAACTTCTAAGTCATACTACCTCTGTACACTTAGAACGTTCGTCCAACGCGAATACGATTCACGAGAATCGTTTACGTATTCGACGTTTACGTTGCTCGTCTCTTAATCTCTCACTCCACCTTTACTCAAGGTTTCAATTGCATTCAATCGTTATTCAACCCATGAACCCCATGTTCATTATTCTTTCTTAATGTCAAATCCATACTGTTCGTTGTATGCTAAGACCAATCATTCATCGCAACAGCGTTGTGTTCACAGCGTCTAAACGCTTTACACTTAACTCTCATTATGACATCATAACATCAAACAGTTATACATCATCCTCGTCACTCAACGTCCAAGGAATCACCATCATAGCAATCCCACATGTTCAATTCATCGCGACTACGGTCCCCGGCTATCGGTTACATAATCTAACGTTTACATTCTTCGTCTTTTAATCCCGATAAATTTTTCCGTTCAACCTTTACTAAAGATTTAACTCGCTTGCTTAAGTGTTATTTTAGGTGAACTATATGTTCATACTTCTTTCTTGCACATCCCCCAGTAATTGAGCAATAAAAATCTCATTTCTGGGCATTGCCCTTCACCGCCGTACTTGTGGCCAAGCTCTCTCTTCTTTCTCTCTCATGGCTGGCCATGAGCCTATGTCACCCTCTTCCTTTATGCATTTGCGGCCAAAACACTTCATTATCTCTCGCTTACTGGTAGCTAACTCGCCAAGATAGTTTATGGTAGAGCTCGCGCTCTGGTGTGCGCCTCTCCAAGGCTTAGTGGGCGTTGCGGCCAGAAACACAAACCCTAGAAAATTTTCTAAGTCTTGAATCAAGTTTGAGACGCTTAGTTCCCAATCTCATAACTTCTTCGTTATAACTCGGAACGAGGTCGTTCCAAAGCCATTCTCTTCCTTATCTTACGTACTTCAATACCCCTCAAACATAACTTTGTTCTGAATCCGTTAACGTGCCATTCGATTGGCTTGATCTTCATCCTTCGTTCGTTTTACGTTTTAAACATTTTTTCGTTCGTTCGTCCGTAATTCGGTCATCCGAACTCGGAACTCGTTTGTTCTTGAGTCCACGGCTCACGTTTTCTACGTTCTCTTGCATTCTCATGAAACCCTACACGTTCGGGTTCATTTATTAATTTTCTAATTCTCGTTCGTCTTTTACAAAACTTTCGTCATAACTTCGTTATAACTAAGTTTTAATCCGTTCTTCATAAACGTTTCTACCGTTCCTAACCAAGCAATAAGCAATTAACTTATATGTGATGGTTTTAAACTTGTCCATCAACAACAATTATCCTACAATTATTTTAAATTTGTCCATCAACAACATTCTTCGTGTTCTTCGCATGTTCTTCGCGTTCTTCGTTCGTTTTTCATTTTAATCGATATTTTGGATTACGATTCCACTTTTTATTGGAATTTATTGTTATAGAACATCTTTCCTTACTTATTTCACCTACTCGTTCATAAGATTCATTTTTCGTCACTAAAACATTTGGTGACGATTGTTAATCGTCACAGAGATCGTCACCGTATGAGCGTGGTATTAGGTTTATTTGACAATATTTGATGTTGTCACTAAATGTTTTAACTTAGGGTGACGATCTACATCATTGTCACTATAATTAATTACTTTTAGTGACGTTAATAACGTCCACTATTTGAATGAAACTTTAAATCACTCTATATTATATTTATTCATCAAAACTTGGTGCATTAAATGACAAAAATCATTTTTCGTCATTAAATGATATTGTTTTAGTGATGAAAATATTTTACTCTATTTAAATCATCTAATTTTAATGACAACAATATTGTCATATTTATGATTATTCTTTTGTCATGTTATTGTGATCGTCACCAAAATAAAAATAAATGATTTACGTAACAATTAAATACCTAATAATATATTTAACATGACAATTATGTCGTTGTCATTTCATATTTTAAATAATATTACAAAATAATTTGTCACAAAAGAGTTACTTTCTGGGACACATTTTTCAATGTCACTAATTGAATGTTTATGGTGACGATACATCTCGTCAGATACATCTCGTCAGATACATCTCGTCACAGAAAGAGTTATTAATAGTGACAAAATTATTTGTTGTGACTAAATAAAAAACTAAATATAAAATTATAGATCTAGAAATAAGAAAAAAAATTACACCAATATTTTGACCAATAAATTCCAACCCTTTAAATAAAATCATCGTGTTATTACAACAACACTAGCAAAACTGAGCGACAAACTCAGCCTTACCAACAGAAGGATGCATTTAATTAATACTCAAATACAAGAACATATGCATGAACTATTTTCACAATCAAGTGCAAAGTAATGAGCCAATGACCACTATGTGCATGAACTATTTTCACGTGATGGAAGCCAAAGTAATATTTCAAGAATTCCTCGACGCTAACATTTGTATCATCGAGCACGTCCTTTACGTCTCCAAACTGGGAAACAAGCAGTCCATACAGGGTCCATGAAACTGGACATGCCCAGTAATACCATCTCCACCACATAGGCATCCTCTGTTGTTAACAAATTCCGAAAAATGATGGAACATAAAATGTCAGTTTGCTTCTAATGATTTATATGTGTATAAAACAGATGATTCATAGAGAGAGTTGGGCTATATATATATATATATATATATATATATATATATATATATATATATATATTAATTAGCTAAATTATATTCACAGATGTACTCAATATCAATTCCATAGACATTGCGCCAAAAATCAATGCTTTCACTATATCTGTCAGGATGCGTGACAGGTGCCATGTACAACTGCAGGCAGAACAAAATAAAATATTCCACCAGCACCATTTCAGTTGCATAAGATTAGTGTTAGATATACTATGACAGTTAATAAAGTGAAATTCCATCTACAAGAGATTGGCGTCATTGAATACTTGAGTTAAGAGTTCAGAAAGTAGTATTATGCTAATAATTGAACCCTTGATTACTGCTTCAGGACTTCTTCACTGTCATTACTCTGAAAATTATAACAAGCTCCATGTTGCAACAAGTCAAAGTAACAACAACAACAAAAGAAGAATCGATACCGTCGCATTTGAAGGAAGAATAAGACCTCCAGGTTTCAGCCAGCGATCTCTAGCTGTAATGACGCTCCCCAGCATGCTCTGCAAGATAAGGGCAATCAAGATACACAATAGAGAAGAGATCAACAATGAGAGCAGTTATAACTGATGGTGGATTATAAAATCTTAAAATATATAAACAAACTTCAGTATGCAATAATGCCCATAGTATAATAATTACCTCGTACAAAAGTATTATCCACTCTGAAATTATAACATCAACCTCTTCATCTATTTCAACATCCTGCAATAACAAGGTTATGCAACTATCTAGATTGTAAATTACTAACAATGAAAACTTATTAACTCTTTCTCGAGCATTAAAAATATATTGGCTTGCTCAGACAAGTCTACCTCAACGTGTCCATGTAAAACAATGATAGTTTCAGATAGATTATTTGCCTTCACAACTTCATTTGCCTAATAAAACATTTTCAGATAATCAATATCATTCAAATATACTCCAAGAAAGAAAAAAGATGGAAGAAAGGGAAAATAGTAATTAGTGAACGATGTGTTATAATGTGTGTTGTAACGGGGGAACAATGTTTCACATTCTCTCTAACTTAGAAAGCATTGTCACTTCTGAAACAATGATAGTTTAAAGTTAAAATCAGTGGTACGCAACAATGCCTAGACTTTAAAAAGACCACAAAGATCAGAGAACGCCAAGAATTAGCATCTTGTTAGCTAATAAAATATGAATTTTTAAACAACTTACATGCATCGCAATCTCACTGGCATCCACAGCATATACCTGATAAAAACCATTTGTCCAGAAGGGGGAATTTGGCCACTATCCATTCAAATCCAATCATTGAATAAACTATAACACCATATACCATAGCTTGCACAAATATGTATGGTATTTCTACTAAAACCTACAAAAAAGGGCGAATGGCAAGGGGGTGGGGGTGGGGGAATTAGTTGCTTAAAAACAACTATATTTATTGTAAAATATATAGAACATGGTGTATATGCTTGTAAAATTTACCTGAGCAAGTGTATATGGCAAGGCTGAGTACATTCCAGCAGCTCTTTCTCTGTAAAAGACTTCGTTCAACGGACACCACCGGCTGCACTGATACAGCATTTTGGATGCCAATGAAGAAAACCACAGTATACATAGAGCCCATTGCATTGAAGAGATCTTGTTGAGTTTTCCTACAAAATAAAGATGAGAACGATGGAGAAAGAGACTAAGTGCCCATTTGCCAGAAAATATTTTTAATAATACGGTTTTAAGTACTTTGAAGCAAAATGTTAAAAGAACATTTGCTTACACAACAATAAAAATGTCTTTTGAAAAACTAAAATACAATATTACCTCTTGGTACCAAGATCCCAAAACATTGTCCCAAACATCAATGCTATAAAAGTTGTGAAGAGAAATCTGGCAGCAGTGTATGGCAGATTTCGCCAATATGACCGTCGTTGTTTCCAACATCCAGGTGGCTGGATTGTAACCATCATTGATTTTACTAACTTCTTAAATTTCCTTTATTTATAAGAAGAACAATTCATGTTTTAATTACAACTCACTTTAATCATTGACATACATAGTTAAACTACGAGTTTAAATTTGATAGACTGTTAATGTATACACGAGTAATGTTATGAACGTCATTAAAAGAAGAGTAATTTTGACTAAATAAGTACTTAATTAATGATGAGCGATAATCCTAACAAGCAATACTACATAAAGAAAAAGTATACATAAACTAAGAGCATAACTAAAGCATAAACCATACTCAATCATAGACCAACAGTAAATGCATTTATCTGTTAATCAATTGGAGCAATTAGTGGTGTGTTCCAATGTCAAGAACTTGCATAGAACCGAACAAAAGAAAATCATGTACCAGTTTCAAGAACAATGATAATTGATAGGGAATACATATTGAAATCTCGAAGAATTGAGAAAGATGCTATAACAACAGGCTAGCTATTTATACAGACTTTTTGCTCATGATGAAGAGACCCTTATAGTAGTATTTAAAGATGATGACATTAATAAAAACAACTTTCCAGAACATTTTAAAAAGAGAAATAGTTACGACTTTCAAATAAAAGAAAATTGGACAGACACAAATCTAATGCTTATTTTTCACAAAATGAATGGAAAACTCAAAAACATAACTGTCTCCGTGTGCTTCAAACGTCAGAATCACGGTTGATTACCCGGAGGTAAAATTATGTAAGTGTAATTACTTAAAATAGATCCAAAAATCTCAAAACCCCAAATCAGAAGTAAGAAATAGAAACAAAACCAATCAAACGAACTAACAATGAAGAAGAAACAAAATAAATAAATAAATAAAATTACCCCATTTCTTCAATCAACACCACACATATATTGAACAAATAAAAACAGGTTAGATTAATTAACAGAAAATATCAAATACCCAGAACTGAAGGATATGTTTTTGGGTATTTGCAAATTTATATACAGATTTTCTGATATATATGGATATAGATATTTATGTACAGAAAAATAATAGAATTTGTTTGTTTTGTAGTGAGAAAATAGAGGAAAGAAATGCGACCACCGAATGTAAAGTTACTGTAATTAACAAGGACCTCCTTAGTTGATAGACAAACAATGTTAAAAGTACCAAGTGTAGGAGAAAAAATAAGAGGTAAGTGAAATCACACCAGCAACTCCTCATTTCGGCTTAGCTTATCAGGCTCAAATTCACCGTCTTTGAAATTACCGGAAATTAATTATGCAGCTTTGATCAGCAAATCTAAACCTCCCTCGCCATTGACTTCTTATTGTTTCTCGATTTTGCTTCGCAGACGGCAACAGAATTTCCTCGACTTCTGGTGGAGGACCTAACCTGATGTTCAAATCGATATCAAACCCTCTATTTTCACAAAATTGAGCTTTATCAGTAAGTGAAAAGCCCTAAATTTAGGAGAAGGGGATGAAAGGTTAATAAGGCAAGATCAGGGTAGAGGAGATTTAGTTTCGGAGTGTACATCGCGGGAGTGAACTAAAGAGAAATAGGGAAAAAATTGGGGAAATATTAGAGCAACTTAGTGCTAAATTAGAATTTTAATTTTGGTGTTTATTTTTTTTATTGTTAGTATATTTTATTCACCCTTGTATTGAATTTTATTTTTATTTTGGTAAAGTTTTATTTATGAGATCTTGTTTTTTTATTTTAGATATTTTTTTATTGTTTGAAATAACTTGTACTAATTTTTGATAGATTTTCATATTTTGGTGTGAGATAATCATAATAATTTATTTTTATAAATTAGAAAATATATTTATATGTGCTTAATTTTAATTTCAAAAATTATAACTCTGACAAAAAAACTTTAAAATGGGTATTTATTTAGAGACGGAGGGAGTGAACCATTTGACTATATAAATTTATGTCCAAATAAATAATAATTTTAAAATACAAAATGATGTGTATTGGGGAAAAAAAGAAGAGGCTAAAACGTGTTTATTGGGTTTATCTTAATTTTGGACAACAATTTACTATATAAAATACGCAACGAAAAAAAATTGCTCACAATGAATGTGACCCATATTAGGCAACAAAATATATTAATAAAAAAGTTTTTATTGCCGATGATGAGGAGAAATCTCATAGACAACAAAAAAAAGTAAATAGGTGGGGGTTTTTCCCGCCAACGATTTGGCAACGAAAATATATTTATATGTGCTTAATTTTAATTTCAAAAATTATAACTCTGACAAAAAAATTTTAAAATGGGTATTTATTTAGAGACGGAGGGAGTGAACCATTTGACTATATAAATTTATGTCCAAATAAATAATAATTTTAAAATGCAAAATGATGTGTATTGGGGAAAAAAAGAAGAGGCTAAAACGTGTTTATTGGGTTTATCTTAATTTTGGGCAACAATTTACTATATAAAATACGCAACGAAAAAAAAATTGCTGACAATGAATGTGACCCATATTAGGCAACAAAATATATTAATAAAAAAGTTTTTATTGCCGATGATGAGGAGAAATCTCATGGACAACAAAAAAAAAGTAAATAGGTGGGGTTTTTTTTCCGCCAACGATTTGTCAACTAAATTTTGCAACGACCTATGAATTTCGTTACGAAAAATGAAAGGCTTTCACAAACTGCAACGAATGACAATTTTTGTTGCTACATGCATTTTTGGCAACGACTTTATAAGTCATTTCTTGAAAAATCGTTGTCAAATGTCCATTTTTTTGTAGTGTTCGTCAAAAATTTCAACTAAATAGTGATTTAGATTATCAAAATTGTACAAGATCATCAACAACAATAGCAACCATCAACAACAATGACAGAAAATTATTTTAAAATCGTAGTTGTTCAATTAGAACAACTATTAATCAATTCAAATCAAAATCTAGAAACATACCTAAAATGTCAAATACTTTCTGCCTTCAAATTGGGATTACTAAAAAATGATAATGGAGGTTCTTAACAAAATGGAGACTGCTAATGATAAATTAAAGAAAGATCGGTGACGTCGTTTGGATACAAGTTTGTTTGGAAAAATTTTTCCCTCCATATAAAAATGTGATGTCATTTCATACTTTGTCACTAAATATAAGAATTTATGACGAACCAATGTTGTCACTTATCCACTCATCTAATTAGTGACGCACTATTATCTCGTCATATAAAATTGGTATTTGTGACAATAAAAATTGTCATAATTTATTAATTTTTCGTCTTTACAAAATTTGCCTCCAAAATTTTTAAATTTTTTTTTTCCTCCAAATCAATTTGTGACGATATTACGTACTTTGTCGCTAAATATAAGAATTTATAACGAACTATTTTTGTCACTTATCCACGCATCTAATTAGTGACGCACTATTATCTCGTCATATAAAATTAGTATTTATGACAATACAAATTGTCATAAATTATTTCTTTTTCGTCTTTAAAAAATTTCTTCCAAATAAAATTGTGACGATATTACGTACTTTGTCACTAAATATAAGAATTTATGACGAACTATTTTTGTCACTTATCCACTCATCTAATTAGTGACAAACTATTATCTCGTCATATAAAATTGTTATTTATGACAATATAAATTGTTATTTTTTCGTCTTTAAAAAATTTTCCTCCAAAATTTTTCATACAAATTTTGCCTCCAAATAAAATTGTGATGAATTTGTATTTGGCGTCACTAAATGTGAACATTAGTGAGGAAAACACATTGTCACTAAATTTTACAAATAATTAATGACAAACTATTATGTTGTCATCGAAAGAAATATTGTGTGACAATAAATACCGTCATCAATTATTACAAAATGTCACTAAAAGGTTTCCCTCCAAAATTTTGGTACGAAATTCTACCTCCAAAATAACTTGTGACGCAATTTTGTTAATCGTCATCAAATGTGTAAATTAGTGACGATATAAATGATTAATAGTAACAAAATTAGAGGTCGTCACAAAAGCAAAAGTTTTAGTGACGATTATGAATTTCGTAATTATTAATTAACAAATTGTGACAAAATTATGTGCGTGGCAAAAAATTTATCATAAAATATGTGATTTCTTGTAGTGTATGTGTGTAACCCAAGGATATTCATTAGTATCACAACCACAAATTATTCGTGCACTACGGGCCAAGGATATTCGTGTATTCATCAATGGTCATGATCATGCCAACAATTGTCCATCAATGTACTACGACCAATGAGGACTTTTACCATATCATTTGTAATATTACGGTCATGATTATACTGAATAATTCCTGGTCATAATCATACCAAGTCCATATATGCACTACAGGCCACATATGACTTTCAACATATTATAAACATGAGGATGATGACAATGATATAAGAATTCAATTAAACAAGTTCAAGGATAAATTTGTAAAGATTTATAATTTAATTTATCCAGAAATTAATAACGTCCAAATTGTCAACATGATATTGCTTTGTAGAGTAAAATTCAAGAATGCTCAGAAGAATATTTCCATGAAAAGATACTGGATAAAGCGCAAATATCAATGATATTCCACTAATTTCATGGAGTATAGAAGCTAAAACTTTAATCAACTAAGTATAATAGAATATATGAAACCATAAATGGATTTTTGCCGCCATGCGGTAATCCACGTAGACAGATTATTCCAACTGAATAATAAAGAATGAAATAACAGAAGAATTCACCAGGCGTGCGTAATCCGCATAGACAGGTTATGTGACGTCCCCAAATCCGGGTATCTTCCAACCCGACAGATGGTGCTACACGGTGCTACAGTTCACATAAACATTCAATTGAAATACCTCAAAAGAACGGATATGTCTTATATATATATCAAAAGAATATTTACATTCCCCGGGTTCTTTACAACCAATACATTTGTCTTTATCATAATATTAGTATTATTCTTACACAACCTATACTATTACATATGTAGTCTACGGGTTCGCCTTCGCCTTCCCTTTATCCTTGCCGGATCCATCGGTCCATTCGATCTTAGCTGCATTAATATGGTTTAAGCAAGAATGAGCCTAACTAGCTCAGCAAGTACAACAATTCTAGGAAAATAACACGCTTGAAACATAGGAATCGTATATCTTCGATAGTTGAACAATAGTTATGAAGTACTATCGATAATTCAAAATAGCACTTCTTTTCATTCAAAACATTTTACAACAACAATATTCAGTAAAACATCAATTCCGGTTCAAAGCCGTAAGCATTTCATAATTACTTTGAAAAGGACATCCCGACACGAAGTCGTAAGTCCGGCATAGCTTACGAGCACGTCTAGGTGATCAACCTATAGTATTCTATGTTGATCAACACTACATTCATTAAAAGTGTATACGTTTAAGTTGTGGCAACCTCAGGTGCATGTCGTTTGACGACAAAACAATTTAGCATATTCAGTCTACTTTTGAAAACCACAACAATATTAGTTTGGTAAATCCTTATCAAAACTTGATAAAATAACATAGCGTACGACTAGCCGAAAGAATTGGCTTTGACCTCCTCAAACATTAACTCATGCGAAGAATACATGAATCATAAAGACTTGTACAGATCGAACTGGAACAAGGGTTAGAGTACTTGCCTTTAGCGTCTGCTATAGTTTATAACACTTGCACTTTAGGTTCTTAAGTCTCTACAGTAGATGATAACATAACATAGAACATTAGGTCATGAATGATCATACATTGTTCCTGAAGACTCTTACCCTTCTTCTCAATCTAATTACATATTAGATTTGTTATTATTGGTTCCGGCTTTCCGTTAGGTCATTCTTACGTTCATATGTAATTGATTTAACTTAACCCTGGGTGTTCATACTTAAGGCTTAATTATGTCTTAATAATGTTTTATTAAGATCCTTATTTTATTGTTTATCAATTACTCTTCATGTTCAACTTGTAAACATTCTCTATTGTCTAGGTCATGAAGCTGGCGCTGCGGCGCTGGCTATTACACTTGGTGTCGCGCTGCGGCATCACCTATTGTTGCCTAGAAACCGAACTCAACGCTGCGGTGCGAGTCCCTTTGTTACTGGTCGCGCTGCGGCACGAGTTTGCAGGGGACTAAGGCCACTTTGGCGCTGCGGCGCCGAACTTTTGGCTTAGAGTCGCGCCGTGGCGCGGACTCTGTGCCACAGAAATGTTTGACATAGTTTTCAAATATGGAGATTCCCTGACTCGTAACTTCTTCGTTATAAGTCCGAATTGGCTCGTTCAAGAGCCTACGGTTCACAAATCACGTACTCTATACGTTCGTGCAATAATTTTATCTATTTGACTTCGTTTGCTAAAATTTCACCTATGAGTCCATTTTTAACGAAAACGGTAAATGTTCGCGAATGTTCAACGCTTGTTTCTTCGTTCTTAGTCGGAATCCGGTCATTTTCGAGTCCGCAACTCTATAATGCCAAATATGACTTGTCTCCATCGAAAACTAACGTTTTCGAGTTCAAACATAAAATACGACTCCCATTCCGAGAATTTCACGAATTCGACGATTATCGTCCAATCGTGTTAATTCCGGCAAAACTTCATTACTAGTGATTTGTTCATCATTCTAAATACATTCATTTTATTATCTAGACATCTTAACTTACATGCTACAACAACTTATATTCAAATTAAGTTATGGCTTACTTCATATAAGTTCCTAACTTAATAATTCTTCAATACTTGATTTTCATTTCATGATGACTTATTATTGGTTTAAGTCCTTTACTCAATGTTTTCACATCTTATCCAACATACTAATTCATATGACAACCATATGACAAGTTCATCATAAGTTAATAACTTATTTAGGTTCAAATTGTTTAATCCTCTTATTTGACTTAAGTTCATTCATCAATGACTTCTTATATGTTCTTAGTATCTAACTTCATTAGATTACACTTCTCTTACCATCCTAATATGATAGAGATAGAAGAGACAATATCAATTACCTTTGAAGACTACTTGAACTTCTCTTCTCTTTAAAAATCTAGCAAAGGAAAGTTAAACTTCAAAGTGCTTATTGGCTCTAACAAATAAGTTGTTTTGTGAGAGAGTTTGTTGGATGAAATAACAAACCTCAAATGAATTAAAGGGCTTGCTATTTATAGAACTTTCAAGGTTAGGGCAATTAGGTCATTAGGCAACCCACCTCCTCAACTAACCTCCTTACTATTCATCAACTTAACCACTAAGTAAACTTGCTAGCCACTCATAATTCTTGCTTATCACAACATTTGATCATCACTTAAAGTACTTGGGCATCACATAAAGTTCTTGCTCACTACTTCACCCATGGGTTGCCCCATGGATCCTATTAGTTAGTGGATCATCCATTGGCTTGATAATTAATCTAGCTAATTCCTTGCTGGGCTTGCATTATAATAATTTGGGCTTAATTATAATCCCACTTAGGTTTACATCTTATTCTTATTGGACTTGCTCTTTATACAATATCCACCACTCCATTTCATTAGATTTTAATTCTACACATTCTCAAATTAAGTCCGCATGCGAAATATTGCGTTTTTCATACTTAGATTATTATTACATAATGCCTCTTGCCTCGATATAATAACATTACGTATTTCCCGGAAGTTCAAAAAAATAATTCCCGAGCGATAAACGGTGAATAGTGTTTTTCGTAAACTTTCTCGAAAAAGTTTTATTTTCGTCTTGGAATTTCAAACACTTTAATTCATTCACGTGGTTCAAATACTACGATGCTCAGATGTTTCTAGGTTATAGAACGACATATATCTTATTAACACATAATAATAACAAATAATATTATTTTATTCATTATTTAATTCTTTCAAATATTTTACAAAGGATCCAAATTTCTCGGTCGTTACATTCTTCCCCCCTTATAAAGATTTTGTCCCCAGAATCTCGCCCTACATTACTCAAACAAAAGAGGGTAATCTTTCTTTATCTTCTCTTCCAATTCCCACGTTGCTTCCTCGATATCATGGTTCTTCCATAATATCTTTACTGACGATATTACCTTGTTTCGCAGAACTTGCTCTTTTCTATCGATAATTTGAATCGGCATCTCTTCATATGTTAAGTCCTTCTCGATTTGAATAGGTTCAAATTCTATCACGTGCTTGTAATCCAGTTTGTAAGGACATAGCACTGAAACGTGAAATACATTATGTATTCGCTCTAGGTCTTGAGGTAACGCTACCCTATAAGCTACCTCACCTACCTGTTCTAATACTTCAAAAGGTCCTATAAACCTTGGGCTTAGTTTTCCCTTCTTTCCAAAGCGTATTTTTCCTTTCCAGGGGGATACCTTTAGAAATACGTACGAGCCTACTTCAAACTCTCTATTCTATCGATGTACATCTACGTATTTCTTCTCATTCATCTTGAGTCGCTTTCTGAGACGCATCCGTATCAACTTCACCACTTCCATTGTTTCTTTGCCAATTCTGGTCCTAGCATTCGGCGTTCTCCCACTTCATCCCAATACAATGGTGTTCTGCATTTCCTTCTATACAAAGCTTCATACGGCGACATACCTATGCTTGCATGATAACTGTTGTTATACGCAAATTCTACTAATGGTAGATGATCATCCCAACTACCCGTGAAATCCATGACGCAAGATCTCAACATATCTTCTAACGTATGAATTTTTCTCTCGCTCTGTCCATCGGTTTGTGGATGATATGCCGTACTCAACTTCAACTGCGTCCCCAACTGCTCTTGAAGACTTTTCTAAAAGTTCGATGTGAATCGTGGTTCACGATCTGACACAATCGAAACTGGTACTCCATGTCTGGAAATGATTTCCTTAACATAAATTTTCGGTAATTGATCTAAGTTATACTTGACCCGAATTGTCAAGAAGTGCGCCGACTTTGTCAACCAGTCCACTATTACCCAAATCGCATCATACCTTTTCTGAGTAGTCGGAAGTCCCACCACAAAGTCCATCATGATATGTTCCCACTTCCAGTCCGGAATCTCCAATGACTGTAACAAGCCACTTGGTCGTTGATGTTCGGCTTTAACTCTTTGACAAGTTAAGCACCTACTCATATACGCAGCTATTTCTCTCTTCATGTTCGGCCACCAAAAACTCTGTCGAAGGTCTTGATACATCTTAGTGCTACCAGGATGAATCGAGTACCTCGAACTGTGAGCCTCTTGCAAAACTTGCTCCTTTAATTCCGTCTCATTCGGAACCCAAATTCTTCCTTCAAATCTTAATAATCCCTCATTATCAAGACTAAACCTAATATCTTTTTTGGTGGTTATACGCTCCTTCATCTGGTCACACTCAACAGTTTTGAGATGCACCTCCTTGACTCTCTCTACGATGGTAGATTGTATCTCCGTCGCAAAAAGTCTCTGCTCTGCCTCACTTGGCAATTTCACCTCCAACTCCATCCTAGCCATCTCTGTTATTAACTCAGTTTGAGCCGTTAACATAGACAACTTCTCCCGACCCTTTCTACTCAAGGCGTCGGCCCACAACATCGCTTTTCCAAGGTGATACAGAGGATTTCACAAATCATAATCCTTTATCAACTCTAGCTATCTCCTCTGTCTCATATCCAACTCCTTCTGTGTGAAGATATATTTTAGACTCTTGTGGTACGTGTATATCTCACACTTTTCCCCATAAAGATAATGTCGCCATATCTTTAAGGCAAACACCACCGCGGCCAGTTCCAGATCATGAGTAGGATAAACTTTCTCATAATCCTTCAACTGCCTAGATGCATATGCAATGACCTTGCCATGCTGCATGAGCACACAACTAAGTCCTTTATGCGAAGCATCGCTATAAACTACGAAATTTCCTGTGTCATTGGGTAATGACAAAACAGGTGCTTCACTCAACCTCTTCTTCAGTTCTTGAAAACTGTCTTCACATTTCTCAGTCCATACGTACTTCACCGTATTCCTCTTCAAGTTAGTCAACAGAGTAGGTATCTTTGAAAAATCTTGAATAAATCTCCGATAGTAACCCGCTAACCCTAGGAAACTCCGCACCTCCATCGGTGTTTTCGGTTGTTCCCAATTCATCACGGCTTCCACCTTCGCTGGATCTACTGAAATCCCCTCGTGGTCAATGACATGACCTAAAAACTGTACCCTCTCTAACCAGAATTCACACTTAGTGAACTTCACATATAACTTTTCCTTTCTTAGTGTCTCCAACACTATTCTCAGGTGTTCAGCATGATCTTCTGGCGTCTTAGAATAGACTAGAATATAATCGATAAACACCACGACAAACTTGTCCAAATATTATTTGAACACTCTGTTCATCATGTCCATAAATACAGCAGGTGCATTAGTCAACCCAAATGACATCACCAGAAACTCGTAATGACCATAACGAGTTCTGAATGTTGTCTTTGGCACGTCTTCATTCCTAACCTTCAGCTGATGATACCCCGTCCTCAAATCTATTTTGGAAAAATATTTTGCCCCTTTTAACTGATCAAAAAGATCATCGATCCTGGGCAATGGATACTTATTCTTTATTGTTAACTTGTTCAACTCTCGGTAGTCGATACAAAGTCTTAACGATCCGTCCTTCTTCTTGACAAACAGTACCGGTGCTCCCCATGGCGAAACACTTGGTTGAATGTACTTCCTGTCTAACAGTTCTTGTAACTGCACCATCAACTCCTTCATCTCCATCAAGCGCCATATGATACGAAGGCTGCCTTGGAAACTGTGCCGCCCTCGCACAATGTCTATTACGAACTCGGTCTCCCTATCCAGCGGAAGACCTGACAACTCACTCGGAAATACATCCATGAACTCACTCACTATAGGTATTTGTTTCATGGTCGCTCCCACTCTCTGGGTATCAACCACATGACACAAATAACCTACACACCCCTTCCTTAATAATTTCATAGTTTGTGTCATGGTAAGACAACACGAACATCCCGACGATTTATTCCCGTAAAATATTACATGAGATTGAATTAATGTTTTAATATTTACGCATTTCTTTTGACAATCTATAATTTCTCCATGATTTATCAACCAATCCATTCCGAGAATTAAGTAGAATTCTCCTAACTTTATTGGTATTAGATCTACCGAAAATTTACAACCTCGTATGTCTATGCAACAACTCTTAGAATATCTTCAACATGAATTATCTCTTCGTTTGCTACCTTAATGTTTAAAGGTATAGGCAACTTTTTGGGAAGTAATCCTAATCATCTAGCAAAATCACATGCGATAAACGAACAAGTAGCACTCGAGTCAAACAGCACGTATGCATTTAAGTCGTTGATCGGAATAATACCTGCGACTACGTCCCCCGAGGCCATCGCGTCTTGGACGGTCATATTAAAGGTACGGGCCATCGGCCTACCCGGCTGTGCTGGACCCCCAATAGTTAACTTACCACTATTGGTGCCACTATTTCCGTCTGTCCCCTTCTTTGGGCAGTTCTTTGCCATGTGGTCAGTTAACCCACATACAAAGCATCCATGGTTCTTCTTCGGGCTTGGACAATTTGGCGCAATATGCCCCTCCTGTCCGCAGTTATAACACAAGGCCTTACTTTTGAGACAGACTCCTAAATGAGTCTTCCCACAGGTTTTGCAGGCCTCCATCCTCCTCTTCGGGTCTCCTTGTTTCACTCCGGTATTCCCAGAGCTAACTACCTTCCTCTTATAACCTTCGCCACTCCCGCTGGCACCCTCGTTCTTTACTCCCCCGTCTACCTTCCCCTTGATTTTCTTATCCTTGTGGTATTGGCTTAACGCCTCGCTACCACCTTTGACAATTATTGTCTTCTCTAAAACGATTCCAAAGGAAGTACTTTGGAACACAAAGATACGGTTATAGAGCCAAGGTTTCAAGCCCTGCTCGAACTGTCGAGCCTTCCTCACCTCAGTATCCACTTGATGTGGAGCGAACCTTGCCAGTTCATTACACTTGGCGGCATATTGGGGAACCGTCATGTCCCCTTGCTTCAACTCCAGAAACCGCATCTCCATCCATCCCTGCATGCTCGTGGAAAAATAGTTCTCATAAAATATTTCCTTGAACCTCACCCACGTTATCATATCTATTCCGGCCCTCGCCTGATTAGCCTCCCACCAAAAGTTGGCCTCTCCCTTCATCATGCAGGTTGCAAAGGCAACCTTTTGGGCTTCGTCGATATTTGCTATCACAAATGCCTTCTCTATCTCCTTCACCCACGTTTGGGCTTCAATAGGGTCCATAGTTCCTTTGAACTTCGGCGGACCCACACTCTTAAAGTCCTTGAATGTAGTAGCTCGTACTACACCAGGATTTACGGAGATATTAGCCCCAGTTTTATTAAACGTTGCGGTTAAAAGGTTCAAAAATTCTGCGATGGGGTTAACTTAACCTCCTCCTATTGATTTGTGTTCGCACCTTGGTTACGTAGTACTCTTCTTGGTGGCATTTTGCTGTTACAATAAACACATATTTTATTATTCATTTTCTGCCAGTTAGTTATTATTCAATGTTAAATAATAACTTAAACATTCATTACTCAACATTTTTTGGAAAAAGAAACTTATATTAATTCATTGTAGTATAATACTACATCGGTTACATTACACAGCCTAAGCTGAATACATTACTTTCCCGCAATTGCTTTCCAAAAATTGGGATTTACAAAAGACTACCCTTGATTATACAAAAGAGGGTTTTACGTCACTACTAGATACAGAAATATGTACATATCTAACTATTCTAACAACTACTAGATCACATTTACCTTAAGGCATTTTCAAAATCCGCCTTGGCAAGACCGGCAATAATATCACGGCTAATAGTATGTCGTGTCTGCCCTGTCTCTACGGGATAACCAACTACCTGCAACTGGAAATCCTCATGAGAATTCCTATGGATATAGGACATTCTCCCTATCTTCTGCTTCTTGGCCTTTAGCTCCTCCCTGAGCTCAAAGACCTCTTGTTTCAACCCATGGACCTTGTCCTTGGCCAAAACCTTTTCATCATGTTCCTGCTCCAACATGGACTCCACGTCCGTCTTATCCTCTATAACAGCTTGGAGCTCTGCCTTCAGCTCCTTAACCTCCTGGCAGTAGTGGATGTTCCTGTGACAACCCGGAATTTTGGATTATCCAGAATTTAGGTTTAAAGAATTAGTTATTAATAAAAAGGAATTTTTATTAATATTATTCTGTGCTATGTGTTTATTAATCGTTCTATAACCTAGGATGATTATAAGTTGGGAGGATTCTGGCTACGAGCTAGATTTAACGAGTAAGAATTTTCAAGAAGAAAATGAAAGTTTTCCGGGAACAAAATATTTTTTGGGGAAAAAGACGAAATAGGCATTATTCATCCATTTCTGCTCGGAGATTTATTTTAAAATTTCGAGAAGTTATTGATTACGTAAAATGTTGAGACGTGATGGAATATTCAATAATATTTCAGTTATGGCAAAAACGAAGTTTTTGCCTGCGGACTCAAAACCTAAGGGTTAGGAAAAGTGAGTTTCGAGAATGTAATGAGTACGTATAATAACTAGGGTTATTATGCGTGATAAATACGAGTATAATACTAGTTATTATACGAGTATAGTACGAAGATTAGTACGACATATAATACAAATATCGTACGAGCTAAATACGAAGAGATTACGAGAATACGAGAAAACGAGAATGGAATGCGTAGAATACGATTAGTCTTAATAGACTTTGTGTTCATGGACTTTGTAGAATCCAATGGAACTTGGATTATGACAAGCCCAATTATTTGTGAAATCAAGCCCAAGATAGGCCCAATAAGAATTAGGGTTAAGGCCCAAACCAAGAAAAGAAATCGCGGATCGAACCGATGGATAAACGGATGGGTAAGAACCAATGGGGCAACCCATGGGCATGTGGGCCGGCCACTTGGCCACCAAGTAAGGGTGGTGGCCAAGTAAACTTGGTGGCTAAGCATAGGAATAGTAAGGAGGTTAAGAAGAATCGGATGATTTTCCTTGCCTTGGTTTTCTATAAATAGAAAGCTTAAGTTCATTATTTTGAGATTTTGAAAATCCTACATTTGGGAGAGAGAGAGAGAGAGAGAGAGAGAGCTCGGATGAAGAGGGAGAAGGAAGAGCGTGAGCATGAATGCTCGGATCAAAAGTGATCGTGAAATAGAAAAGCTTGCAAATCGCCGGCCTTGTATAACGGAAGATGATTAAAGAAGAACGATAATCCGAACCCTATTTTCTTCTAATATTTTCTTTAAGTTTAATATGTTTAAAACATAACTTAATGAGAATAAGAAGTAAAAGAGATTAGTAATGATTTCATATGGTTGAAATCATGAGAAAATGAAGAAATAAGAATTAGAAGTTTAGTTTATAAATTTCTTAAGGAGGTATAAGATTCGTAAGGATTTTGAGCAATCCGAATGAATTATATGAACGAGTAGGTGAAATAAGTAAGGAATGATGTTCTATAACATCAAATTCCAAGAAAAAGTAGAATCGTAATCCAAAATATCGACTAAAATGAAGAACGAACGAAGAACGCGAAGAACACGAAGAATGTTGTTGATGGACAAATTTAAAACCATCGTAGGATAATTGTTGTTGATGGACATTTAAAACCATCGTGTATAAGTTAGTTTCATATTGCTTGGTTAGGAATGATAGAAACATTCATGAAGAACAGATTAAAACTTAGCTATAACGAAGTTGTGGCGAAATTTTCTTAAAAGACGAACGAGAATTAGAAAGTTTTAAAATGAACCCGAACGTGTAGGATTTCATAAGGAAGTAAGAGAACGTAGAAAATGTGAGTCGTAGACTCAAGAACGAACGAGTTTCGAGTTCGGATGACCGAATTACGAACGAACGAACGAAGAGCG
This sequence comes from Panax ginseng, assembly GCA_020205605.1. Lineage (NCBI taxonomy): Eukaryota > Viridiplantae > Streptophyta > Magnoliopsida > Apiales > Araliaceae > Panax > Panax ginseng. The sequence goes on along the minus strand of CM035136.1, from coordinate 117,638,614 downwards.
TTAAAACGTAAAATGAACAAAGGGTGAAGATCAAGCCAATCGAATGGCACAATAACGGATTTAGAATGAATTTCTGCTCAATTGGTATTAAAGTACATAAGATAAGGAAGAGAATGGCTTTGGAAAGACCTCGTTCCGAGTTATAACGAAGAAGTTATGAGATCATAAAGTACGCGTCTCAAACTTAATGCAAGACTTAGAAATTTTTCTAGCGTTTTATCTCGGCGCCGCAGCGCCGGATAGACTGTGAGAAGTGGCGCCGCAACACGAACTCGGCTATAAACTTCTGGAGAGTGGCGCCGCAGCATGAGAGATAACACAGGGTTTGGCGCCGCAGCGCCAGACCAAGGAAGAAGATGAAGTAGGGCGCGTAGCAGCTCAAGAGAGAGGAAGGGGCACAACGCCGTAGCGCCGGTGCAGGTCAATGCCAAGAAATGAGATTTTTATTTCTCAATTACTGGAGGATGTGCACGAAAGAAATATGAACATGTAGTTCACTTAATGTAACACTTTAGTAAGTGTTTTAAACCTTTAATGAAGGTTGAACGAAAAGATTAAACGAGATTAAAAGACGAAGATTATAGGTGCGGGTTACAGAACCGATATCCGAGGACCGTAGTTGCAATAAACAAACGTAAGGGATTGCTATGATTGTGATTCCTTAGACGTTCAGTGATGAAGGTAATGAATAACATTTCGATATTATGTTATGGTAATGAGAGATAAGTATAAAGCGTATAGACGCTGTGAACGCAACGTTGTTGCAATGAACAATCGGTCTTAGCATACAACGAACGGTATGGTGCGTATAGACGCTGTGAACGCAACGGTATTGTAATGAATTATTGTAGAGGTCTATGCTATTTGATTCAGCTAGACAAATATTGAAAGATGTTCATGAAATTCAAGAGTTTCTTGAGAAGTTATGCCAAACCAAATTATTTTGGTGCGGATTCAGATGTTGAAAAGCTGAGATGAACAACCCTATTATTAGGGGTTGCGCTTAGTTTTATACTTTGCGCTCAAATGTTTGTATACAATACATGTACAATAGGTTGATCACCTAGAGTACTTGCGGAGGGTGTTTTCAGTCTTTGTGATTGATAAACATTCTACCAAAGAGGGTTTAAAGTGTGAAGAACCGGGGGTGAAGCACTATTAAACCTAGAGAATAGAGTTCATGGTCTTGTGACCCTCAACATGATTTGGAATCTTTTAAATTCCTGAGTTATTCATACTACTTCCCAATTATTGAACAATTATGGAGGATTCTTGTTATTCTGCAAGATGGAAGTGAAAAAGGAAAGTATTCCTTAGAAAGAAGTAAGTCGTAGAATACGACACTGAATGATGAATGCGTTGAATAAGTGAGAAAAGAAATTTTGAAGTGAGAAGGATGTGAGTTATCAAAGAATAATGTAAAACTTTTAATAGAAAAGTTAATAATTGTAGAACAATCTTTGTGGAAAGGAAGTGGTTATAAAACCCAAGGAATGAATGAAGTATTAGTGTAAAATCTATTTTGTTAGATTGAATGAATAAAAAAATTTCGAGGACGAAATTCTTAGAAGAAAGGGTGAATGTAATATCCCGAGTGTTTATGATAGCGATTCTTAGAAAAGAAAATGAATGGGTTAAGAATATAATACTCAAAATATAATTGAGTTCAAGTGAAGGTTATGAAATGAAACCTAGAATTTGTTAAAGTAATGAATGTAGTAGGAAATATAAAACTTATATTTAGATAAAATGATGAAAGATTACTCGAGTTATTTATTTAATTGGTGTCTTTGATTACGGGGATGTAATCTTTGTAAAGAGGGAACATTATAACGAATGAGTGGTTTGAGTTGTGATTACGAGGATGTAATCCTTGTAAGGAGGAATGATGTAACAATCCGTTTTTAATTAAATATTTAAATATTTATTGAATTATATAAATATTTAATGGATGTGTTTATCGTTGAATAAGTATTTGTTTAATTGATTTGATGTGATTTGATTATTTATTTGTTTAATAAATAATTAATGAGTTAAGAAAAGTAATTATTTTGAAATAGTAATCTAATTTAATTTAATAATTAAGTTAGAGAGTTTATAATGATTAAATAAATTATTATATTATGCAATGAATTGTTATTAGAATTAATTAAATTAAGTATGAAAACTTAATTAAATAGAAGTGTGACAAATAACTATATTATAAGTGGTTATTAAAATAAATTAAAGTGATTTTAATTTAGTTTTACCCAACAAGGCTTAAGTATATTAAGTATTTAATTTTAAACGGGTTTTGCCAAACGGAGCCTTATGGCTTTTGTATTTTAAATTTTGATTTATTAATAAAATAAATAAAATATAAAATAAAATATAAAATAAACATTTGTAACTGATACGTTATATATTTTGTAACTGATGCTTTTAATTGGTGTGTTATGGCCATTCTCCTGCTCTCTTCCATCCGTTCCTTTTCATTCTCCTCAACAAACTTCTTCTTTCCCATATTGCAAAACAAAAACAGAGAGAGTGAAGAGTGAGCAAGAGAAGAGAGATTCATATGGCTTGAGCAAGATTGAAGCAAGCAAACAACAAAACAAACTCCTACAAACCTCCATAATCATCCTACTTCATCCTCTCCACCGAAACATTCATATTTTCTAGAGAGAGGGAGAAATGGGTGGAGTGATTTTACTTGATTTAAGCTACGTGAGTGTTCAAGGAGAAAGGAAATCAGATTCTAGCAGGTCTTAGCACATGATCAAACATCTTAGAGGAAAGAAATCCAAGAAGAATTATGGAGAAATCTAGGTTAACTTTGTGGTAATCTCCAATCAAGGCAAGTTTTTCAGTCCTATTATGTTTGTGGATTAAATGTGATTATGTGGTGAGTTATATTGTAACACCCCCATACCTATACTCTTGTGGTATCCGGTACGGTGTTTACAGAGAATTAACTTAATGCATTTAAATATATACACCCATGGTATCTGATTAAAATATTACATTAGATAGATGGACTATCAGATATAATTCCTATAGATTCAAGATTCACAGTATCCCATAACAGATGGTAATTCCCAAGAGAAATATTACTTGTGTTTGGATACCTCACTTGAATATATGAACTGATATCGTGACTAGAGTCTATATATAATAAATTGAGTATCAAGAATAACATGAATAAATTCATATTACCAATACCTCACCCAGATGTATAGTTTATGTCATGCGATTATATACTATCGTATCGATAGTAACCATCTATCTAAAATTCGTAGTATTAATAACAACATGAACAGTCCATGCTATTAACACCCTCACTCAGATAAATAGTTCCCAAGGATCTCAACTAGAATAGAAGACATCTTACTTTACATCTATATATGTAAGAAAACCCGGTTCATGGAAATAAAAGATGTTATATATATCATAATATTATGATTCGATTACAAAATTCTCATAACGAGTTCTTATTACAAGGTATTCATACGCATAAGAATATAATCTAATCTATGTAGGGACTTCCTTTATCTACTCCAGATGTTCCAAGATTACCATCTAATACTGCAAAGAGAATAATTTGCAAGGGTGAGCTATGACATGCTCAGCAAGTTGTATATTTATAACAATATAGGATTTGAAGAATTATAACAATTCAAATTTCGACTGATAGTTGTTACCATTTCTGGATTTCTAATTCCAACTAGTTCTGGAATTTTTATCATTTACATCGATCCACAAAGACTTAGAAATTACGCTCGGATGTGAGATAGGGGATCAGCTTATTCAACATCCTAGGAGTATGCATATCACCTACAGTGCTCAATTACACTTACAATTTACTGTTAATATATTCATTGACTACACTTTGCTCCCTTACGGGATACTCAACTTCAATATATGATTGTCTTACCAAAATAATTTGGATTGACACAATAGTTTATGCTCAATAAACAATATCATATGAATAATTAATTCATTTCTTAGTCATGCTGGAACTATAGCAATAACTTTTCAATAATAGGTAATTCAACATAGGTGTATTATATCAACAGTATAGCAAGATAGAATCTTGTTCAGCGAATAAACAGGGTTGATAAATTTTGCATAAGTAATAAATTAGGTATAGAAGACTTGCCTGAGCGTAGATCAATCAAGTTACACTATTTGAACGCTATTAAGTACCTATGACGTTCAAGAATATAAATCTAACACGTTAGTATTGATAACAATACTCAAATAAAACATTTATTTAATACCGGGTTAGATTTAATAGGGTTTGACTTTTAATACCTTTGATAAATGAACTAAATTTTATTTATAAAATTTGGTTATATTTTTAAATAATTTAATTATCCTTATAATATATTTTAGAAGGTTTAAAGTATTTTTTAAAATATTTATTTATCCTTTAAATGATTTTTAAATCATTTATCTCTATTTATAAGTAATTTATATTTACTAAAATTTTATAAAAAACATTATTTAATATTATTAAATAATTTATAATCATTTATTATGATTTTTATTTCAATAATAATATTTTTACATAATTATTTAGTATTTAAAAGTAATTATTCAAATTACTTTATTAATAAGTTAATTATAAATAATATCTAAATAAAATAAAATAATTATTACATTTTTGTAGAAATATCGAAATAATTTATAATAATTTAATATAATTTTTAAAACCTGTTTTTATTAATTATTTCTAATTTTTTATAATTTATTTCTAAAATTTTAATTTACGTCTGTCATCGCTAAAGCTCTACAAAGGATGTAAAGTGTCATTTGTAGGTGTTCTTGAGTTTACAGGCCGCCGTCTTGTGGTGGTCGAGTGGCTAGTTTGACCATTAAATAACTTTCAGGTATTGGTAATGATTTTTGTTAGATCAAGTATTGGTGTTGTAGTACTCATGTAATAGTACAAGATCAAGCAATAAGCGTGCTTTAATCTACATCTAACAAAAATTATAAAGATTCAAAGTTCTCGCTGTCGAGTTGTTCTTGGATTTACGGGTAACCTTAAGCAATTAGTCAAGGCTTACCAACGATTTTGTGGGCTCAATAACTTTAATTCGGTTGTATTAGATGTATGTTTTGTTTGTTGTAACATGTAGTCTATATACCAGGGTACATATATATAACATTAATATGAACAAATCGTAATTCTAAGATCTCTATTTATGATGGTCAAAGTACAGCTAACAACTTTGTTCTTCCAGGTGTTCTTCGCTCGAAAACCCGAGAAAACTCATATATCTCTTGTCAACTAGTTTTGACCAATAATTCCGGTAATCCTATGAGTTGTTTGTTTGATTTGAAGATCATAGATATGTAGTATGTATACCAGAGTACCAATTTATAACAAAAACATAAACAATTAACAAAATGTAAGATGATTAAACGAAGTTTGGCCAAAGTAGCTTGCTCAATCGTTTTGAGCTTTCTCGGCAACCCAGAAAAACCGACTTCCGTGAACTGTCCAACCCACTTTGACCGATTATATCTTGGAATCTATGGTTCATCTGAACATATTTTTTTTTCCAGATTAAAGACTTACTTACAGGCTACAAATATCAATCGATTAACAGACCAAAACATAAACACATATGAATCGAAAAGCCCTGACATTCGACTGTCAGACCATTTTTTTTCAAAATTCCCAGATTTCATAAAACGCTTAATTAAGGCATCTAGATGTTATGAAAACGTGTTCTACCACTCTTGCATACTTTCTAACATCCTAATACAATATTCTAAACATCTAAACAACAAATCTAACATAAGATCAAAGAGAAATTTATGAACTAGGGTTTGCACATTTTCTTGAGAAATTTATGATTCTAGCTTCTGATCTTGTTGCTGATAACACCTAGGCTTGATATGGTAGGTTTATAAGTGTATCTAGGCTTTGAGAATTCGTGGGTTTGCTTTCAAATTTCAAGGTTCCTATTTATAGAATTTTCCAACTTGGCTTTTTGGTCATTTTTTCACCTACTTGCCACCATAAAGATCTGATATGTGACTCTTCTGATGCTTGGGAGTTTGGAAGCATGTCATGTGATGTTTTGAAACTTGTAATGGTGACTCCCAACCTACTTGTGAGCTAGTTGATTAAGTTAGTAGCTTAATTAGGCTTAAATCTTCACTAATCTTGATTAGGGTTTTGTTTCTAATGAATAGGAATGTTAAGTAATGTTAATTAGTACCTAATAGAAGTTTTCTAACCATGATTAAGTGTTAACATAAGCTAATTAGAGTTAGATTAGCTAATTAGGATTTAATTAATAAATTAGGGTTAGGGTTTTGCTAATTAGGGTTAGGGTTTGCTAATTAGGGTTTACTCACTAATCCTAACAAGCACGACAAAGCGTTTTGTCAATGTAAGCACGACAAAGCAACTTGTCAAAATAATTTTACCGAAAAGTCCGATTATGGAAAAAAAAATTAAGCACGAGGTGTCAAGCACGACGTTTTTCGGATAAAAATTTATTTGGTCAATTTTGTCAAACCAGGTATATAATAACACGTAACACATTCAGAACAGAGAAATTTTATTTATATAACGGGATTTACACATACGAGTCCTATTAGGGTTTTGGGTTTTAAATTCACCCCCACTAATAAAAATTTCGTCCTCGAAATTACAGTACATGTAAAGTAAATAATTGAGGATAATTCTCACAAGATTTTATCTTCAAGCTCCCATGTAGCTTCTTCAACGCTCGATTTTTCCATATTACTTTAACCGATGCTATCACTTTATTACGGAGGACTTGCTTTCTTTACTATTGACGATCCGCATGTGTTCTTCTTCTACATAAGAAAGATTTTCTTCGATTTGGATAGGTTCATAATTTATAAAGTGTTTATAATCAGGTTTGTATGGTCGTAAAACGGACACATGAAACACATTATGAATATGGTTTAACTCAGGTGGTAGTGCTATTTCATAAGCAACTTCACCAATTCTTCTCAAAATTTTAAAAGGTCCAATGAACCTCGGACTTAGTTTTCCCTTCTTGCCAAAACGTATCTTGCCCTTCCAAGGAGATACTTTCAAGAATACATGGCTTCCTACGCTAAAATTTCGTTGTTGACGATGTGGATCAACATATTTTCTTTGTCGATCTTGAGATGCTTGCAATCGTTGACGTATGATTCTCGATAGTTTTAAATGGTTTGTTTGTTTATTTTGAGTCCTAACATTTGTCTTTCCCCGACTTCATCCCAACATATAGGCGTTCTACATTTTCTTCCATATAAGGCTTCATAGGGTGGCATACCTATGCTAGCATGATAACTATTGTTGTAGGCGAATTCGACTAAAAGTAACTGGTCTTCCCAACTTCCTTTGAAGTCTATGACACATGTTCTCAACATATCCTTTAATGTTTGTATGGTTCTCTCACTCCGTCCATCAGTTTGAGGATGATAAGCTGTACTTAGTCTTAACTGTGTTCCTAAATTTTTCTGAAGACTCTTCCAAAACTTTGAAGTAAAACGTGGATCTCGGTCTGATACTATGGAAACAGGTACTCCATGCCTAGAGATAATTTCATGCATATATAATTTGGCAAGGTGATCCAGGTTATGAGTAATTTTAATAGGTAAAAAGTTAGCGGATTTAGTTAAACGATCAACTATTACCCAAATGGCATTATGGCCTTTTTGTGTAGTTGGAAGGCCCACTACAAAGTCCATGGTTATATGTTCCCACTTCCACTCAGGAATTGGTAAGGGTTGAAGTAAACCACTTGGCTTCTGATGTTCTGCCTTAACCCTTTGACACGTGAGACATTTACTTACGCATTTAGCTATTTCCCTTTTCATATTCGACCACCAAAGGTGTCGACTTAAATCTTTGAACATTTTAGTACTGCCAGGATGTATGGCAAATTTAGAATTATGTGCTTTATTCAAAATTTTATCTTTTAAAGCTTGATCTAACAGAATCCAGATTCTATTTTCATATCTTATTATTCCATCCATATCTATTCGAAATTTATTATACTTATTATGTGTGGAATTAGATTTAAACTTTTGACACTCTTCATCCTTCTTCCGTATCTCTTTAATTTTATCGAGCAGAGATGAAACTCCTTCCGAGATATATAATTTTTGGGTAGAGGTAGTTGGACATTCCACATCAATTTTTAACTTTTCAAAGTCCTTTATTAACCTATCATTGGTGGTTAATACATTCAATTTTTCCTGATTCTTTCTACTTAACGCATCAGCTACAACATTTGCTTTCTTAGGGATGATATAAGATTTCACAACAAAATCCTTTATCGCTTCTAACCATCGCCTCTCTTACTTTTTCCCTTCTCATTCTCGAGTCTTTTGTCCTGATGAAACTTAGCGAGATTTTCATTCTCACTTTCAATTATAGTGGCCTTCTCTAGTATTTCGAGAAAGTTTTGATTTGAAGCTAATCGATAATTTACTCCTAATTTGAGGTTTTAAACCTTCTTGGTACCTACGAGTCTTTCTAAGTTCAAGAGAGTCACTTGATGAGGAGCAAACTGGATAGTTCATTAAACTTAGTCAGATCATCGGGTTACAGTGAAGATCTCCTTGTTTTAAGTCCGTAAATTTTATTTCCATTCGGTCTTTCAGTGGATTGGGAAAATAGTTTTCAAAGAACAACTCTTTAAATCTATCCCAAGGAACAATTTCAGCTTACTCGACCTTTGGTTGATTCCCACCAATAATTAGCTTAACCTTTCAAGAAGAAAGTTGCAAAAGTTGTCTTCTGGTTATTACTAACATTGGTTACTAGGAAGAATTTTTCTATCTCAGAAATCCAAATCTGTGCATCTACAGGTTCTAATGTACCTTTAAATTCAGGTGGTCCAACTAATTTAAAGTCTTTAAAGGATGTATTTTGGTTTACAGTGTCCTGCTTTTATTACTCCTAACATCATATCTACTAACTGTTGAGTAGAATTATCCTCATTAATCATTTCTCTTTGGGGTCTTCTGGTTGGTGGCATGATTCTATAAAACAACAACAAATATTCACATAAGATTCTTAGATAACCAAAACATATTATTTATTTATAACTCACAGTCTTACAACAACTTTAAACATACTAGTATATTACACAGTACTTATCACAATACAAACTTTGAATGCTTCTTTATTGTACTAATATAAAGCATTCAACCTCCTATGCTACTCTCTGGAATTCATTGATATCATCAAAGGAATCCTGGATCATGTGACAAACCATAGATCGATCGATAAGATAAGCAGTTTTCTTCTCCTCTACTGGATATCAAGTTACACGACGCTGCAAATCATTAAAAGTATCTCGAACTCCCGAGATGTTTTAAGAGACCTTGATCAATTTCCTCCCGCTTCCTATGTGCATGGTGCAGTTTTACTTTCAGTCGATGACTATGACTCCTCTCATCCATTAGCATACACTCAGCTAAATCTGCCCTAAACATCATCTTATTGTTCTCACATTCTGTTGTCTGCAGTAGTGATGCCATTGCCTCATCATGTTCATCTATTCTCATTAATTGTCCAGCCACTGGATCTTCTTCTTCTTCTTCTTCATCATCAAGCAGTTGTTGATCATGAAGCAATTCTTCTTCTTCTGCATCACTAGCTATAAAAGACTCTATTTGCGGTGGATTGATTACTATTTCTTCAGCATTGGAGTTGGCCATCTATAAAAGAAAACTCCATAAATATTGGTATAAAGGTTTACACAACATACAAATTTTAATATTATATTTTATAAATCTTTTTAAAAATTTTACGGACTCGAAGACTATATACTAAGAAAACTCTTCCTTATATCTATAGCTTTAATAGCTCTGATACCAAAATTGTAACACCCCCATACCTATACTCTTGTGGTATCCGGTACGGTGTTTACAGAGAATTAACTTAATGCATTTAAATATATACACCCATGGTATCTGATTAAAATATTACATTAGATAGATGGACTATCAGATATAATTCCTATAGATTCAAGATTCACAAAGATCCCATAATGTATGGTAATTCCCAAGAGAAATATTACTGTGTTTGGATACCTCACTTGAATATATGAACTGTATTCGACTAGAGTCTATATATAATAAATTCGAGTATCGCATAACATGAATAAATTCCATATTACCAATACCCTCACCCAGATGTATAGTCTATGCTATGCAATTATATACTATCGTATCGTTAGTAACCATCTATCTGAATTTCGGAGTATTAATAACAACATGAATAAATTCATGCTATTAACACCTCACTCGGATAAATAGTTCCCAAGGATCTCAACTAGAATAGAAGACATCTTACTTTACATCTATATATGTAAGAAAACACGGTTCATGAAATAAAAGATGTTATATATATCATAATATTATGATTCGATTACAAAATTCTCATAACGAGTTCTTATTACAAGGTATTCATACAGACAAGAATATAATCTAATCTATGTAGGGACGCTTCCCTTTATCTACTCCAGATGTTCCAAGATTACCATCTAATACTGCAAAGAGAATAATTTGCAAGGGTGAGCTATGACATGCTCAGCAAGTTGTATATTTATAACAATATAGGATTTGAAGAATTATAACAATTCAAATTTCGATCGATAGTTGTTACCACCATCGGATTTCTAATTCCAACTAGTTCGAATTTTTATCATTTCATCGCTACCACAAAGACTTAGAAATTCGCTCAGATGTGAGATAGGGGATCACTTTATTCAACATCCTAGAGTATGCATATCACCCACAATTGCTCAATTACACTTACAATTTCATCGTTAATATATTCATCGACTACACTTTGCTTCCTTTACGGGATACTCAACTTCAAAGATAGGATTGTCTTTACCAAAACAATTTGGATTGACATAACAGCTTTATGCTCAATAAACAATATCATATGAATAATTAATTCATTTCTTAGTCAATACTTTGAACTATAGCAATAACTTTTCAATAATAGGTAATTCAACATAGGTGTATTATATCAACAAAGATATAGCAAGATAGAATCTTGTTCAAATAATAAACAGGGGTTGATAAATTTTGCATAAGTAATAAATTGGTATAGAAGACTTGCTCGAGCGTAGATCACCAAGTTATAATATTCGAACGCTATTAAGTACTCCATGACGTTTCAAGAATATAAATCTAACACGTTAGTATTAATAACAATACTCAAATAAAACATTTATTTAATACCGGTTAGATTTAATAGGGTTTGACTTTTAATACCTTTGATAAATGAACTAAATTTTATTTATAAAATTTGGTTATATTTTTAAATAATTTAATTATCCTTATAATATATTTTAGAAGGTTTAAAGTATTTTTAAAATATTTATTTATCCTTTAAATGATTTTAAATCATTTATCTCTATTTATAAGTAATTTATATTTACTAAAATTTTATAAAAAACATTATTTAATATTATTAAATAATTTATAATCATTTATTATGATTTTTATTTCAATAATAATATTTTTACATAATTATTTAGTATTTAAAAGTAATTATTCTAATTACTTTATTAATAAGTTAATTATAAATAATATCTAAATAAAATAAAATAATTATTACATTTTTGTAGAAATATCGAAATAATTTATAATAATTTAATATAATTTTTAAAAGCTGCTTTTTATTAATTATTTCTAATTTTTATAATTTATTTCTAAAAATTTAATTTCGTCTGTCATTAAAGCTCTACAAAGGATGTAAAGTGTCATTGTAGGTGTTCTTGAGTTTCAAGCGTGATGCTGCTCGTGGTCGAGTGTGGCTAGTTTGACTATTAAATAACTTTTGGATTGGTAATGATTTTCGGTCAGATCAAGTATTGGTGTTGTAGTACTCATGTAATAGTACAAGATCAAGCAATAAGCAGGCTTTAATCTACATCTAACAAGAAATTATAAAGATTCAAAGTTACCGCCGAGTCGTTTTGGGTTTCGGGTAACCTGCAATGTTGGGTCAAGGCCGGGCCAACGATTTTGTGGCTTGAATAACTTTAATTCGGTGTATTAGATGTATGTTTTGTTTGTTGTAACATGTAGTCTATATACCAGAGTATATATATATAACATTAACATGAACAAATCGTAATTCTAAGATCTCTATTTATGATGGTCAAAGTACAACTAACAACTGTTCTTCGTGTTCTTCAGTTTTCTGGAAAACCCAGAAAACTCCGGTTATGCTCGGTCAACTAGTTTTGACCAATAATTCCGGTAATCCTATGAGTTGTTTGTTTGATTTGAAGATCATAGATATGTAGTATGTATACCAGAGTACCAATTTATAACAAAAACATAAACAATTAACAATCAGAAGATGATTAAACAGGTCGATCAAAGTAGCCGGTTCAACTGTTCTTGAGCTTTCTGGGCAACCCAGAAAACCAAATTTTCCATGAACAATCAACCCACTTTGGATCGATTATATCTTGGAATCTATGGTTCATCCGAACTGCTTTTCTTTCCAGTTAAAGACCTACTTACAAAGTGCTACAAATATCAATCGATTAACAGACCAAAACATAAACACATATGAATCGAAAAGTCCTGACATTCGGCTGTCAGACCATTTTTTTTTAAAATTCCCAGATTTCATAAAACGCTTAATTAAGGCATCTAGATGTTATGAAAACGTGTTCTACCACTCTAGCATACTTTCTAACATCCTAATACAATATTCTAAACATCTAAACAACAAATCTAACATAAGATCAAAGAAAAATTTATGAACTAGGGTTTGCACCTTTTCTTGAGAAATTTATGATTCCAGCTTTTGATCTTGTTGCTGATAACACCTAGGCTTGATATGGTAGGTTTATAAGTGTATCTAGGCTTTGAGAATTTGTGGGTTTGCTCAGCCCTAAGGTTCCTATTTATAGAATTTTCCAACTTGGCTTTTTGGTCATTTTTCACCTACTTGCCTCCGTAAAGATCTGATCTATGACTCTTCTGATGCTTGGGAGTTTGGAAGCATGTCATGTGATGTTTTGAAACTTGTAATGGTGACTCCCAACCTACTTGTGAGCTAGTTGATTAAGTTAGTAGCTTAATTAGTCTTAAATCTTCACTAATCTTGATTAGGGTTTTGTTTTTAATGAATAGGAATGTTAAGTAATGTTAATTAGTACCTAATAGAAGTTTAATAACCATGATTAAGTGTTAACATAAGCTAATTAGAGTTAGATTAGCTAATTAGGATTTAATTAATAAATTAGGGTTAGGGTTTTGCTAATTAGGGTTAGGGTTTGTTAATTAGGGTTTACTCACTAATCCTAACAAGCACGACAAAGCGTTTTGTCAGTGTAAGCACGACAAAGCAACTTGTCAAAATAATTTTATCGAAAAGTCCGATTATGGAAAAAAAAATTAAGCACGAGGTGTCAAGCACGACGTTTTTCGGATAAAAATTTATTTGGTCAATTTTGTCAAACCAAGTATATAATAACACGTAACACATTCAGAACAGAGAAATTTTATTTATATAACGGGATTTACACATACGAGTCCTATTAGGGTTTTGGGTTTTTACATATATACCATGTTTTATGAATTTTTAAAGTCAAAATATGACCAAGTTAATTGGGTTATGGAACTCAATTTATATGTGATATGTGATAGCACATGCATGTTGTATAATGTAATTCGATAAATTAAAAATGTATAATGCATGAATTGTGTGCTATATGAAACATGATAGACTGTTAAATTTGCTAGGCTGTCGAGCTCAACCTTGCAAATAACCACTTTTGCAAGTTCAAGATTCAAGGTAAAGTTATGTGTTACTTGAAAGACATGAATCAGATGTGATACTTGAAGATTTATATACTTTGGTTGTGTTATTATTATTTGAACCATGTTTAAGGTTTCGAATAATGTATTAATCTTGAATTGTAATATTGTTTTGCGAATGTAAACTATTGTAGCATTAAAATGATTCTGAGATATTTAGATTTAAAGGTTGAAGGTTTTAGGAACGAGGATAGTTTGTATTAGAAAATTTTAATTATTCCGCAAATTACAATGGTTGTATTATCGTTTAATGATGTAAAATTAGAGGTTGAATGTATTATTAACGACCGAAGTCGAGAATTAAATTGTATGAATTTTGGGGTTGTTATAGATTGCATGACTTAAACGTTGACGAAGGTAGTAAGTAAGATATGATTTATCAAGGAAAGCTGTAACGAACGGTAATAAGATTAAAGAAAGTCCGAGTGTGAGTCGGATAGAGAAAGTTTGAATGAATGTAAGCGTTGAACACTTTAGTCGACATGAGAGTTGAGTGTATGCGGATTTTAAACGGGTAAAACCTACACCTCGTATACGGTTTGACCGTAAGGTAATGAAGACTAAGATTCAACCGTGAACGATGAAGAAACTGAGTTAAAGATAATAACGTATAACGTTAAGAAGCCGAGTTAATATGTATAACTTAGATAAACGTTCCGAGTTGAAGGAACTGGACGTTGTAAGGTATGAAGAAGTTAATATGAAATGTTTAACGCTATGACCTCATAGTATTGACATTGAATGATCGTTCCGAGTATACAAAAGACTGTTTGACTTAGACGATAAAGAATGAATCTTGATGTATGGCATTTAGTTGCCAGAAAGCCGTAAGGAATAAGAAGTTGACTTAATGAACGTTAAAGTTTAATAGTTCGAATAAGTTAAGATGAGTTTAGGTTGTGGTACAATCGTAACTTTGATAGTTGACATATGGCAGCTGGGCTAAACAATTCCTTAAGAGAGCGAAGGTATATACAAAACTGGCAACCGATCTAACTCACTGTGTGGGCAGTGTAGATGAGACGAGAACTTGTTTGTTGGTTGTTTGTGGGAAACCACTTAGAGTACCATATAGACTACTAGCAGAGAAGCGATGTATGCTGAGTACTATAGAAGTTATAAGAAGAAGATAAGAATGTAAATCATCAAATATGATAAACGTTTTAGATAAGACACCTCCGTATGTCATGAAGCCGTAAAGCGGAAATGAAAGTTAGTCGCGTAAGCTTATATTGCAAGAACGCGAACCCTAAGAAGTAAAGTTAAGTAAACCAATGTGTAAGTCAAGTATATGACTAATTGGTGTACGTGTTATTTCCTTATGTGTTATATAGGGATTTGGAATGAGCAATTCAGCGTAAATTATAAGCTGTAGTTGTGCGTAAGGCGAGTTTTCTAACTTCATTCATGTTATATGAATGCTAGTTTCTTAAACTTCTCAGATGTTGAACTTGAGAAGTTCTGCTTATGTCTTGAATGTGTGATATTTGTACAAGGTGGTAGAACGATGAGGTCTTGTGCCTGAATTTGAACACTTCTTGTTTCTTTTGAGATGAACTGTTCTATGATTGAGCTGTTCAATACAAGTATGCTCGATTTATACATGAACCGTTATTGTTAAGTCTGTGCTAATGATTCTAGCCAGACATGATATGTATGGAAAAAGGTAGAAGAATGAAAGTAGTGTAAAAAGTATGTCATGAATGTTTTAAGATGATAGGAATCGAGACTATTCCTATTATTCAAGCTGCTTCATAACCTTTGTTCGGTTATCGAAGTTCTAAAAAATGTTTAAACTCTTGAAGTTGTTTGTTCAACTGTTATGACTTGCTAGGCAATTGAATGCTCACACTTGTTTTAAATGAAAAACATTTTCAGCGAACGATGTTAGAAAGAACTTAAGGATCCCGTAAAGATCAAGCTGATCGGTATCCAGATGAAGTGTCATTCAGTATATGAATGTGCATGAAGAGCAAGTGAAGACTTGTAATATAGAATGATAGAATTAAACTATAGACTAGTTTAATGAACAGTTATGAATCCTTGGTGGCAGATGAAAGTCACTCGTGTAAGATGTAAAGAATAATGTAATTATCATTATCTGTAATGAAAGAGGTTCTAAGGTTTTGAGAACCTAGGATTTGAGAATGTATGTCATTATATTTAGCTATATAATGAAGTATGTTTGGAAGGAAATGGAATAGTGATACACGAAGTCCGGGTCTGAAAGTAGGCCATATTTCGGGGCATCACAGTTCCTATCTATCACTGACATGAATAATGACATCATTGACTCCCCCGGAGCCGTCTCCGCTGCTATAGCTACTTGGTTGAAGGACACTACTTCCACTTCTTCTTCTATCATGCCATCAAACACTGACATGAGATCTAAACTTTCTGAGTCTCCAGACTCAACCACCACTATCTCGGGATCTGTCGCTATGGGACTCGGTATAATCTCTACCTGATTAACCGATTCTTCACTGACTACCTGTACGTCTCTATTTTCTCCTGACATCTACAACAACACAAAAGTTTGATTAGTACACGTTAGTAGAATAATAAAAACACATAACATATATAATGCATTTTTATATGGTTATCTTCCATCTTTTATTCTTTGACTTTTTTTTAAGGTTTTGAATTAAGGTTTTTATTTCCCCCCTTAAGTTTTATAACCTAATTCTTTGATACCAACCAGTGACGCCCCCAAATCCGGGTATCTTCCAACCTGACAGATGGTGGTACACGGTGCTACAGTTCACATAAACATTCAATTAAAATGCCTCAAAAGAACGGATATGTCTTATATATATATATATATCAAAAGAATATTTACATTCCCCAGGTTCTTTACAACCAATACATTTGTCTTTATCATAATATTAGTATTATTCTTACAAAACCTATACTATTACATATGTAGTCTACTAAGTTCGCCTTCGCCTTCCCTTTATCCTTGTTCTGGATCCATCATCCTGCCTTCGGTCTTAATTGCATTCATATGGTTTAAGCAAGAATGAGCCTAACTAGCTCAAAAGTACAACAAAAATCTAATATTTTGTAATTACTTTTAATAATGAATAAAATAATATTATTTATTATTATTGTGTATTGAGAAGATGAATGTTGTTCTATAACCTAGAAACGCTTAAACGTCAGAGTATTTTAACTACGTGAAGAATTAAAGTGTTTGAATTTCTAAAACGAAAATAAAAGTTTTTCGAGAAATTTTTCAAAAACACTATTCATCGATTTCCGCCGAATTATTTTTTTGAATTTTCGAGAAATATGTAATGTTATAATATCGAGGTGATATCGATTATGTAATAATAATCTAAGTATGGAAAACGTAATATTTCGCATGATGCGACTTAAATTGGGAACGTTAGGTTATTAAGCATTAAAGGAAGAAAGTTGTGATCATATAATGTGTATACATTATATGAAGTAAAGAATGAAAGAATAATACTACGATTGTACTATTATGTATGAAGAATGAAATAACGATATTACTTAACTAATATACGAAAGTTAGTATAATGAAGATTATACGGGGGGGTATAATGGTTAAGTTGTTAAGATTAAGTTAATGGACTTGTAGGATTGTTAGTTATTAGTAGAAGTCCAATGTAAGTATTAATCAAGCCCAAGTGTTTGATTGATCATAAGCCCAAACTATTTGTAGCATAAGCCTATTAAGAGAGAAAGCTAGATTAATTATCAAGCCCAGTAAAAAGCCTCGACCCATGGGTCAAACCAAGTGTGAAATGGGTAAGTGTGATGGGCAAGGATTTTGTGTGATGCCCAAGAACTTTATGTAGCTAGCAAGAAGACTTGAAGGTTAAGTAAGGAATAAGTAAGGAGGTGGAAATGAGGAGGTGGAGGTTTAATGTCTAAAATGCCCTCACTTTGCCAAGCCTATAAATACCAAGCTCATTTCTTGTGTTGGTTGATCATTTTCATCCAACTTTTCTCTCAAACATAAAGCTACTTATTGGTTAGGGAGAATAAGTCACTTAAGCACTTATAAGCCACTTCAACCATTGATAGTTTTCCAAAGCAAATAGAAGTCTTCAAGGGTAAGACTCTCTCTTATCTTCATCTCTTCTATAATAGGATTGATAGAGAAGGGGAGGGTCGATGATAGCATGTAATAAGTTACTAAAGAATGAACTTAAGTCAAATAAGTTGAAAAAGCAACTTGAACATTAATAAGTTGCTAGAACCATGAAGAACCTATCATATGATGTTTAGTATGTGGAATATAGCATGAGAACTTTGATCAAGGACTTAAGTTAATAATAAGTCATGAGCATGAAGATTTCTAACTCTTAAGTTAAATAAGTTAATAACTTATGAGAATAAGTCAAAACCTACTTTGATTATAAGTTGAGTAGTAAATAACTTGTAATGATCTTATGTTGATTAAAATCCATTAAGAACGCTTTTAGTAATGAAGATTTGCTTAATTCGCACGATCGATTTATTACCGCCAATTCGTGAAATTCTCTGAATGGAAGTCGATTTTGTGTTCAAGTCGAAAACGTTGGTTTTCGATGGAGACAAGTCATTTTAGTCATTATAGAGTCATGACTCAAAATGACCGGATTCCAACTTAAAACGAAGAACGAAAGCTGAACGCTCACGAACGCTTATCGCTTTTCGTTAAAAATGAACTCATAGGTGAATTTTGAGCAAACGAAGTCAAATAGATAAAATTTTTGCATGAACGCAGAGATTATGAAATTTGTGAACCGAGGCTTTTGAACGACCAATTCGACTTAAAACGAAGAAGTTATATCGTCCGGAAGTTCGTAAAAATTTTCAAAATCGCAAAATTTTCTAAGGCACAGAGTCCGCAAGCTGCCATGACTCTAAGCCTAATTAATTGCACGCACGCAGCAGGAGGTCAACCATGGTACAATCGCTAACTCACGCCAACAACACGAAGTCATAAGGCAATCCTTAGCGCCACAAGCCACCCAAGGAAGTTGATAATGAAGAAAGATTTCAAGTATGGAAGGAAAGGGAACTTAATAGTAATGTATTAAGATGTAATCATAACATGATTAAGACATTGTAAGGTACTTGTAAGACACTAATGCATGTTGATTAAGAGTTAATAATCAATCAAAGATTAGCGGAATGAGAATGACATAACGAAAGCCGAAACCCCTAAATAACTAATCTAAATTAGGAATTACATCGAGATGAAGGGTAAGATATAATAGTAATCATACTTGATTGTGTATGACTTAATGTGGTACGTGATTATGAATTGTAGAATCATAAAGACTTAAAGTATCGTATTTAGTATTAACCAAGAATCGACGCTAAAGGCAAGTATTCTAACCCTTGTTCCAGCTCACCGGACAAGCTTTGTAATTCATGTATTCTTCACATGAAGTTAGAATTTGATGAATCTCAAAGCCAATTCTTTCTTGCCAGACGATGTTATGTTATTCTCTCATCAAGCATGATTAATGATTTACCGAAACTTATATTGGTATGGTTTTCAATCAAGACCAAGTGTATGCTAAAATTGTTTTGTCGCTTTAACGACAGTGCACGTGAGGTTGCCACAACTTAAACGTATACACGCTTAATGAATGTAGTGTCGATCAACATAGAGTACTACGAAATGATCACCGTAAGTGCTCGTAAGCTATGCTCTGACTTACGAACTTAGTGTCGGTTGTCCTTTTCAAAAGAACTTATGAATGCTCATATACTTGAGCCATAATTATTATTCCATTAAGTATGGTTGTGTAAAACGCTTTTGAAGAAAAAAAAAGAAGTGCTATTTTGATTTATCGATAGTATTCAGAATTATTGTTCGCTTATTGAAGATATATGAGTTCTATGTTTCAAGCATGTTGTTTATTAGAATTGTAGTACTTGTCGAGCTAGTCATGCTCACTCTTGCTTGAACCATATGAACACAAATGCAAGATCGAGCGCATGTAAGTCTCAAGCAAGGATAAAGGCAAGGCGTAAGATTTAACCCAGAAAGATACTTATGTAATAGTATGGGAAGACTGCTTGTAATATATTGATATTATGACAAGAACAACCGAAAGGGTTACAAAGAACCCGGGAATGTAATATTATTTTGAATATATATATAAGCTATATTAGTCCTTTTGAGACTATTCAATGGAATGTATGAATGAATAGTAGTACTGCAGTAGCACCATCTCGCTTGTCTGTCGAAGAGACCCGATTTGGGGCGCCACAAAGTTGGTATCAAAGCATTAGGTTATAAAACTTAAGGGGGGAAATTAAAACCTTAAGTCATACCCTTAAGAGAAGTCAAAGAAGTACAAGAAGAAAATAACCTTATAAAAAAAATGCATTATGATTATGTTATGTGTTTTTATTATTCTACCGATATGTACTAATCAACTTAATTGTTTTGTGTAGATGTCGAGAGTAAATGAGATGTTCAGAGATGGCCAAAGCCATTAGTGAAGAGTCAAGAACCAAGTAGAGGTTATACCGAACCCTATAGCAAAGAGAGCCAGACGACGTAGTGATCATCGAGTCGAGACTCAGAGGAAGTCGACTTCATGTCAAGATTCGACGGATGATAGAGGAGGAGGTAGAGATACCTCCTTTAACCCAAAGGGCTATAGCAAATTAGATAGCTCTTGGGGGTCGATGATGTCTCTGTTCATGTCAAGATTGGATAGAAATATCCATTACCGCTGTGAGGTCAAGGAGCCAAAGCAGAGCTCCAAATGCTTAAAGAGGACAAGACCGATGTCGAGTCCATGTGGGGGGCAAGAACACGACGAGAGGATTTTTCGCTAAGGACAAAGTCCATGATTTGAAGCACGAGGTCTTTTGAGCTCAAGGAGGAGCTAAAGACTAAGGTGCGTAAGATAGGAGGATGTCCTATATTCATAGGAGTTCTCATACGGATTTCCAAAGAACAGTAGTAGTGGATATCCTGGAGGTGGGGCAAACACGGCATACTATTATTAGCCGTGATATCATTGCCGGTCTTGCCAAGGCAGATTTTGAGAATGCCTTAAGGCAGATATGATCGAGTAGTTGTTAGAGTAGTTAGGTATATATATATTTGTGTATCTAGTAGTGACGTAAAGCCCTTTTGTATAATTAAGGGTAGTCTTTTGTAAATCCCAATTTTTGGAAAGCAATAGCAGGAAAGTAATGTATCCAGTTTAGGCTGTTTTATGTAACCGATGTAGTATTATACTACGATGAATTAATATAAGTTTTCATTTTCAAAAAATGTTGAGTAAGGAGTGTTTAAGTTATTGTTTAATTATGGAATAATAACTAACTGACAGGAAATGCATAATAACGAAATATGTGTTTATTGTGACAGCAAAATGCCGCCAAGAAGAGTACCACGTACCCAAGGTGCGACCACGAATCAACCGGAGGGAGGTCCGGTTAACCCCATGCAAGAATTTTTAAACCTTTTACCGCAAATTTCTTTTAACCAAACCGGGCTAATATCCCCAGAATCCCGTGTAGTAGACGAAGCTACTACATTTAAGGATTTTAAGAGTGTGGGTCCGCCGAGTTCAAAGGAACTACATGACCCTATCGAAGCCCAAACGTGGGTTAAGGAGATAGAAAAGGCATTTGTAATTGCAAATGTCGATGAGGCCCAAAAGGTTGCCTTTATGACCTATATGATGAAGGGAGAGGCCAACTTCGTGGGAAGCTAATCAAAGCTAGGGTTGGATAGCAAATTTAACGTGGATAGGTTCAAGGAGATATTCTTCGAGAACTACTTTCCCACGAGCATGCAGGAAGGATGGAGATGCGTTTCGAGTTGAAACAAGGGGACATGACAAAGGTTCCCAATATGCCGCCAAGTTCAATGAATCGGCGAGGTTCGCCCCACACCAAGTGGATACCGAGGTGAGGAAGGCGCGATTGTTCGAAAGGTGGCTTGAAACCCCGGCTCTATAAATCAGATATCCAGATTCCAAAGTACTTCTTTTGGAATCATTTTAGAGAAGGCAATAATGCCAAGGTGGTAGTGAGGCGCTGAGCCAATACCACAAAAGAAAAGAAGAATAAGGGAAAGGTTGACGGAGAGTCAAGATCGAGGGAGCCAAAGGAAGTGGCGAGGGTCAAGAGAAAGGTATTTAGCTCGGGAATACCGAGTGAAGCAAGGAGACCAAGAGAAGAATGGAGGCCTCAAGAAGACTGTGGGAAGACTCATTTAGAGTCTCTGCCTCAAGGGGAAGGTCGCCACTACAACTGTGGGACAAGAGGGGCATATTGCGCCTAATTGTCCAAGTCCAAGAAGAACCATGGATGCTTTGTGTGTGATCAACTCACCACATGGCAAAGAACTACCCAAGAAGGGGACGGACGGAATAAGGGCGCTAATAGTAGTAGGTTAACTATTGGGGTCCAAATAGCAACCTGTGTAGGCCGATGGGTCTGCACTTTAACATGATAATCCAAGATGCGGCAGCATCGGGGACGCCGCCGCAGTATTATTCCGATCAACGATATCAATGCGTACGCGCGCTGCTTTGATTCGGTGCTACTTGTTCGCTTATAGCGCATGATTTTGCTAGAAGATTAGGATTACTTCCTAAAAGTTGCCTATACCTTTAAATATTAAGGTAGCAAACGAAGAGATTATTCCTCATTGAAAATGTTCACAAGAGTTGTTGTGTAGATATTCTGGGTTGTAAATTATCTGTGAGATTTATTACTAATAAAGTTAGAGAATTCATGTAATTCTCTAATGGATTGGTTGGTAAACCATGGGGCAATTATAGATTGTCAAAAGAAATGTGTGAACATTAAGACGTTAGAACAACCCTGTAGTATTTTATGGGAATAGATCACCGGACGCTCGTGTGTTGTCTAACCATGACACAAACTAGGAAATTATTGAGGAAGGGGATGCGTAGGTTATTTGTGTCATGTGGTTGATACCTGCAGAGAGGGGGAGCGACCATGGAACAAATACCTATAGTGAGTGAGTTCGAGGATGTATTTCCAAGTGAGTTACCGGGTCTTCCGCCGGATAGGGAGACCGAGTTCATAATAGATATTGTGCCAGAGCTACACTAGCTTCCAGTGGCACCGATCGTATGGGCGCCAAAGGAGATGAAGGAGTTGATGGTACAACCGCAAGAACTGTTGGATCTAAAGTACATTCAAATTTAGAGTGTGTCACCGCCGGGAGCACCGAGATCGCTTTGTTAAGAAGAAGGACTGATCATTAAGACTTTGTATCGACTATGAGAGTTGAACAAGTTAACAATAAAGAATAAATATCCATTGCCCAGATCGATGATCTTTTTGATCAATTGAAGGGGGCAAAATATTTTCCAAAATAGATTTAAGGACGGGGTATCATCACCAAGGTTAGGATGAAGATGTGCCAAAGACAAGATTCGTGACTCGTTATGGTCATTACGAAGTTTTTAGTGATGTCATTTGGGTCGACTAAATGCACCACCCAGATTTATGGATATGATGAATGAGTGTTCAAACAATATTTGGACAAGTTCATCGTGGTGTTTATAGATGATATTCTAGTCTACTCTAAGACGCCAAAAGATCATGTCAACACCTTAGAATAGTGTCGAGACATTAAGAAGGAGAAGTTATATGCAAAATTCACTAAGTGTGAATTTTGGTTAGAGAGGGTTCGCTTTTTAGGTCATGTTATCGACCATGAGGGGATTTCAGAGATCCAAATAAGGTGGAAGCCGTGATGAATTGGGAACAACCGAAAACGCCGAATCGAGGTGCGAGTTTCTAGGGTTACGGGGGTTACTATCTGAGATTCATCCAGATTTTTCAAGATAGCTACTCCGCTGACTAACTTGACCAGAAAGACGGCAAGTACGTGTGGACCGATAAATGTGAAGATAGCTTTCAAGAATCAAGAAAAGATTGAGTGAAGCACCTGCTTTGTCATTACCCGATGACACAGAAATTTTGTAGTTTATAGCGATGCTTCAGATAAAGGACTAGGTTGCGTGCTCATGCAAAGATGGCAAGGTCATCATTAGGTATGCATTCAGGCGCTTGAAGGATTATGAGAAAGTTTACCCTACTCATGATCTCGAATCGTCATGGAAGGTTTTTGCCTAAAGATATGGAGACATTATCTTTATGGGGGAAAAATGTGAGATATACACGACCACAAAAGTCTAAAATATATCTTCACACGTATGAGTTGAATATGAGGCAGAGAGATGGTCGAGTTGATAAAGGATTACGACATGAAATCTCAGATCACCCGAAAAAAGCAATGTAGTTGCCGACGCCTTTAAGTAGAAGGGTCGGGAAAAGTTGTCTTTGTTAACGGCTCAAACCGAAGTTAATAATGAGATGGCTAGAATGGAGTTGAAAGTGAAGTCGTCAAGTGAAGCGACAAATGTTGTTTATGCATGGAGATGCAATCTACCATCGTAGAGAGAGTTAAGGAGGTGCAACTCAAAACCGATGAGTGTAATCTGATGAGAGAGAGCTACCGATCAATGAAAAAGATATTAAGTACACCTTTGATAACGAGGGGTTATTGAGATTTGAAGGAAGAATTTGGGTTCCGAATGAGACGGAATTAAAGGAGCAGGTTCTACAAGAGGCTCATAGTTCAAGGTTTTCGATTCATCCTGGTAGTACTAAGATGTATCAAGATCTTCGACAGAGTTTCTGGTATCGAACATGAAGAGAGAGATTGCCGAGTACGTTAGTAGGTGCTTAACTTGTCGTAGAGAGTTAAGGCCAACATCAACGCACTCAAGTGGCTTGTTACAGTCATTAGAAATTCCGGAGTGGAAGTGGGAGAATATCACGATGGATTTTGTGGTTGGACTTCCGACTACACAGAAGGGGTATGATGCGATTTGGGTAATAGTGGACCGATTGACGAAGTCAGCTCACTTTTTGCCAATTAGGGTTAAGTATAACTTAGACCAGTTAGCTAAACTTTATATTAAGGAAATAATCTCTAGACATGGAGTGCCAGTATCGATTGTGTCAGATCGTGATCCACGATTCACGTCGAACTTTTGGAGAAGTCTACAAGAGCAGTTGGGAACGCAATTGAAGTCGAGTAGACATCGTATCATCCATGTATCGATGGATGAGCGAGAGGACAATTCAGACGTTAGAAGATATGCTAAGATCTTACGCCATGGATTTCAAGGGTAGTTGGGATGATCATCTACCATTAGTGGAGTTTACGTATAACAATAGTTATCATGCAAGCATAGGTATGCCGCCATACGAAGCTTTGTATGGGAGGAAATGCGTAACGCCATACCGTATTGGGATGAGGTAGGAGAACGCCGATGTTGGGACCAAAATTGGTACAACAGATAAATGGATATTGTTAAGAAGATTCAGATGCTTTCTAGCAAATTTCAAGACAGATATAAGAAGTTTACGGATCCGCATAGAGAGAATCGAGAGTTTGAAGTAGTTTCAGATATATTTCTAAAAGTATCTCCCGAAAGGAAAGATACGCTTTGGAAAGAAGGGAAAGTTAAGTCCGAGGTTTATAGGACCTTTCGAGGTATTGAAACGGTAGGTGAGGTAGCTTATATGTTAGCATTACCTCCGCACTCTGTAGAATGAATACATAATGTATTTCACGATCCGCAGTTACGCCCTTATAAGTTTGATTATAAGCACGTGATAGAATATGAGCCTATTCATGTCGAAAAGGACTTAACGTATTTGAGGAAACGCCGGCTCAAATTGTCGATAGAAAAAGAACAAGTTCTCGCATGAATAAAGTCATACCTTCTGGTGAAGGTGATATGATGGAAGAACCACGATGCGTAAGAAGCAACGGGGAGTTAGAAGAAATGATGAAAAAGAATTACCCGCATTTATTTGTGTAATTTTTTTTATATAGCGAGATTCGGGGACAGTAATCCTTATAAGGGGAGAGAGAGAATGTAACGCCCCTAAAATCGAACATTTTGTAATTACTTTTAATAATGAATAAAATAATATTATTTATTATTATTGTGTATCGAGAAGATGAATGTTGTTCTATAACCTAGAAACGCTTTAACGTCAGAGTATTTTTTAACTACGTGGAAGAATTAAAGTGTTTGAATTTCTAAAACGAAAATAAAAGTTTTTCGAGAAATTTTCCAAAAACACTATTCATCGATTTCCGCCGGAATTATTTTTGAATTTTCGAAATATGTAATGTTATAATATCGAGGTGATATCGATTATGTAATAATAATCTAAGTATGGGAAACGAATATTTCGTGATGCGACTTAAATTGGGAACGTTAGGTTATTAAGCGCTAAAGGAAGAAAGTTGTGATCATATAATGTGTATACATTATATGAAGTAAAGAATGAAAGAATAATACTACGATTGTACTATTATGTATGAAGAATGAAATAACGATATTACTTAACTAATATACGAAAGTTAGTATATACGAAGATTATACGGGGGGTATAATGGTTAAGTTGTTAAGATTAAGTTAATGGACTTGTAGGATTGTTAGTTATTATCGTAGAAGTCCAATGTAAGTATTAATCAAGCCCAAGTGTTTGATTGATCATAAGCCCAAACTATTTGTAGCATAAGCCTATTAAGAGAGAAAGCTAGATTAATTATCAAGCCCAAAGTAAAGCCTCAACCCACGGGTCAAACCAAGTGTGAAATGGGTAAGTGTGATGGGCAAGGATTTTGTGTGATGCCCAAGAACTTTATGTAGCTAGCAAGAAGACTTGAAGGTTAAGTAAGGAATAATAAGGAGGTGGAAATGAGGAGGTGGAGGTTTAATGTCTAAAATGCCCTCACTTTGCTGCTTTATAAATACCAAGCTCATTTCTTAGGTTGGTCGATCATTTTCATCCAACTTTTCTCTCAAACATAAAGCTACTTATTGTTAGGGAGAATAAGTCACTTAAGCACTTATAAGCCACTTCAACCATTGATAGTTTTCCAAAGCAAATAGAAGTCTTCAAGGGTAAGACTCTCTCTTATATCTTCATCTCTTCTATAATAGGATTGATAGAGAAGGGGAGGGTTGATGATAGCATGTAATAAGTTACTAAAGAATGAACTTAAGTCAAATAAGTTGAAAAAAGCAACTTGAACATTAATAAGTTGCTAGAACCATGAAGAACCTATCATATGATGTTTAGTATGTGGAATATAGCATGAGAACTTTGATTGAAGGACTTAAGTTAATAATAAGTCATGAGCATGAAGATTTCTAACTCTTAAGTTAAATAAGTTAATAACTTATGAGAATAAGTCAAAACCTACTTTGATTATAAGTTGAGTAGTAAATAACTTGTAATGATCTTATGTTGATTAAAATCCATTAAGAACGCTTAGTAATGAAGATTTGCTTTAATTCGCATTTATGATTGATTTATTACCGTCGAATTCGTGAAATTCTCTGAATGGAAGTCGATTTTGTGTTCAAGTCGAAACGCTGGTTTTCGATGGAGACAAGTCATTTTAGTCATTATAGAGTTGCATGACTCAAAATGACCGGATTCCGACTTAAAACGAAGAAACGAAAGCGCCGAACGCTCACGAACGCTTATCGCTTTCGCTAAAAAATGAACTCATAGGTGAATTTTGAGCAAACAAAGTCAAATAGATAAAATTTCTTATGAACGCGAGAGATTATGAAATTTGTGAACCGTAGGCTTTTGAATCGACCAATTCGACTTAAAACGAAGAAGTTATGCGTCCGGAAGTTCGTAAAAATTTTCAAACTCGCAAAATTTTCTAAGGCACAGAGTCCGCTGCGCATGCGACTTTAAGCCTAATTGCCCACGCCAGCAAAGACGAGGTCGAACCATGGTACATCGCTAACTCGCACTCAGCAAATGCAGAAGTCACAAGGTAATCCTTAGCCCGCACGCGCCACCCAAGGAAGTTGATAGTGAAGAAAGATTTCAAGTATGGAAGGAAAGGGAACTTAATAGTAATGTATTAAGATGTAATCATAACATGATTAAGACATTGTAAGGTACTTGTAAGACACTAATGCATGTTGATTAAGAGTTAATAATCAATCAAGATTAGCGGAATGAGAATGACGAACGAAAGCCTAAAAACCCTAAATAACTAATCTAAATTAGGAATTACATCGAGATGAAGGGTAAGATATAATAGTAATCATACTTGATCAGGTATGACTTAATGTGGTAAGTGATTATGAATTGTAGAATCATAAAGACTTAAAGTATCGTATTTAGTATTAACCAAAGAATCGACGCCAAAGGCAAGTACTCTAACCCTTGTTCCAGCTCGATCGGGACAAGTCTTTGTAATTCATGTATTCATTCACATGAAGTTAGAATTTGATGAATGTCAAAGCCAATCCTTTCGCTAGACGATGTATGTTATTCTATCAAGCATGATTAATGGATTTACCGAACTAATATTGTTGTGGTTTTCAATCAAGATTGTGTATGCTCAAAATGTTTTGTCGCTTTAACGACAAGCACGTGAGGTTGCCACAACTTAAACGTATACACGCTTTAATGAATGTAGTGTCGATCAACATAGAGTACTATGAAATGATCACCGTAAGTGCTCGTAAGCTATGCTTTTGACTTACTTTAACTTAGTGTCGGTTGTCCTTTTCAAAAGAACTTATGAATGCTCATATACTTGAGCCATAATTATTATTCCATTAAGTATGGTTGTGTAAAACGCTTTTGAAGAAAAAAAGAAGTGCTATTTTGATTTATCGATAGTACTTTGTAAATTATTGTTCAGCTTATTGAAGATATATGAGTTCTATGTTTCAAGCATGTTGTTTATTAGAATTGTAGTACTTGGCTCGAGCTAGTCATGCTCACTCTTGCTTGAACCATATGAACACAAATAAGATCGAGCGCATGTAAGTCTCATATGCAAGGATAAAGGCAAGGCAAAGAAGATTTAACCCATAGTATACTTATGTAATAGTATATATAAGACTTATTTGTATTATATATCGATATTATGACAAGAACAACCGAAAGGGTTACAAAGAACTCGGGGGAATGTAATATTATTTTGAATATATATATAATATTAGTCCTTTTCAGACTATTCAATGGAATGTATGAATGAATAGTAGTACCGCAGTAGCACCATCTCGCTAATTTTTTTTTTTATTAGTGAAACGATGTCTGGCGTTGTTGCATAGTAGCACACAGTATTGATTATTGATATTTATGTGAGAAGTCACTCGGTTTTGTTCAATTATTACTCTGATAGTTCACTTGCATAGTATCTCACATTATTTGATTCAATTATTGTTGATTTAGAAGTTTTGTTTTATTCACGTAATAAAATAGAAACATCTTTTTATATAAAAATGTAATACTTTATTAAAGTTATTCTATAAATAGAATATATTATATTCTATTATGCATAGTGTTTTGCATAGTAAAATCTTTTTATATAAAATGTATTACTTTATTAAAGTTATTCTATAAATAGAATATATTATATTTTATTATGCATAGTGTTTGCATAGTGCCCGTATAGTGTTTGCATAGTAAAAATCTTTTTATATAAATAGAATATATTATATTTTATTTAAAAAAAATTCTTTAAATATGGATCGTCAGATTAAAGTAAATCAATCTGGACCGTTCATGGATTAGTTACTATGCATTCCATTTTCCTATAAATAGAAGCTCATTCCTTCATTATTTTCTTACGAATTCACTGAACTCTAGAGAGAGAAACTATAGAGAGAGACTATAGGGAGATAGAAGAAAAGTTTTCTACTACTTCACTACTCTTATATCAAGTATTATTTTACGGTGAGGGATATTATTCTTTTGTATTCAAGAAGAGAACTTCATTATTCTATTTTTTATTATTACATTGTTGAATAACTCAGATACGCTGGCTACTCTATACTTGGTGACATTCTTTTATTATTCATCTTTATTATTCCGCCGAATATCCTTGTTGTCTTATATGTGGGACTGGTTCAATTTTTATTATTCCGCCTTTATTATTACATCCGAATATCCTCACATTTGTCTATATCTGCCGGACTGGTTCCATCATTTATTATTCAGATTTATTATTCTCGTTGGAACATCATGTGATGCGTGAATTTCACCCGACCGGGTTCCGTTATTATTATTCTGTTGGAATAACCGCTCATCTGCAAGTACCGCATGCATGGTGATATCTTTTGTTATTCCATTCGGTATTATACTCGATTGATTAAAATTTTGACTTCTATACTCCATGAAATTAGTGGAATATCCTTGATATTTGCGCTTCATCCAAATCTTTTTGTGGAAATATTCTTCCGAGCATTCTTGAATTTTACTCTCTACATAGCAATATCATGTTGACAATTTGGACGTTATTGGTTCTGGACAAATTAATTCTTGAACTTGTTTAATTGAATTCTTATATCATTGTCATCATCCTCATGTTTATGTTATGTTGAAAGTCATCATGGCACGTAGTGCATAGATGGACTTGGTATGATTATGACTAGGGATTATTCGGTTATAATCAGACCGTAATGTTACAAATGATGTGAAAATTAAAAGTCCTCATTGGCCCGTAGTGCATTGATGGACAGTTTTTGGTATAATTATGGCTATGGATTCTCTTCGGCCAAGGGAGCAAAGATGAATTGTTTTATGGCATGATCAGGACCGTTGATGAAAACACGATTATCTTTGGCCCGTAGTGCATGGATAATTCGTGGTCGTGATACTAAAGAACATCCTTGGCCTGTAGTGCAGGGATGGTTTAATGATGTGGATTATTTATTGAGTTGAGTCTCATCGATAAAAGTGATGAAAAACTTTTTAAATCATAAAAGATAGTAGATTCTATTCTCTACTTGACTCTTTTAATGGATTGCTTGTTCACTGCAGCTTAAACTTGATGTCTATTGTATTTTATCGGTTTAACATTGTTGGAGGCTAATGATAATTTATTCTCGCATTATTTTAGTCATAATATTTCTTCTTTGGGCTAGTTGAGCTCACCCTTTCTTCACCGTTTCTTCGTGAAATAAGAATATAGGCGGGACGAGTCGGGGAACTGAGTGATGGTCCGAGAGGATAGCATTAGTAGTCCTCACTATTCTCGTGAAATAGTGTGATAATAATTGTAATGAGGACTCCTTTTGAGTTTGTATAATCTCTAGTAGATAATATTTGTATTCAAACTCACGATTTATGTTTTGTCGTATTGTACCACGGCAGTTGTATTAGTAAGTTGTATTTGAATTACAGATCATGTATCTGGCGACCCAAGATGGGTGATGTATACCTAATTTTGGGGCGCCACACATGAAGTCGGGCGATCTTACACGGCTATTACACTTGGTGTCGCTACCGTATGCCACCTATTATTGCCTGAAACCGGACTCAACACTTGCAGTGCGAGTCCCTTTATTCTTATCGGTCGTTTATGGCCCTGAGTTCTGAGGACTAAGGCCACTTTGCCGCTGCGGCGCCGAACTTTTGGCTTGGAGTCACGCCGTGGCGCGGACTCTGTGCCACATAAATGTTTGACAGATTTTTCAAATGTTGAGATTCCCGGACTCGTAACTTCTTTGTTATAAGTCCGAATTGGCTCGTTCAAGAGCCTACGGTTCACAAATCACGTAGTCTATGCGTTCGTGTAAGAATTTTATCTATTCGACTTCATTTGCTAAAATTTAACCTATTAGTCCATTTTTAACGAAAACGGTAAACGTTCGCGAACGTTCAACGCTCGTTTCTTCGTTCTTAGTCGGAATCTGGTCATTTTCGAGTCCGCAACTCTATAATGCCAAATATGACTTGTCTCCATCGAAGACTAACATTTCCGAGTTCAAACATAAAATACGACTCCCATTCCGAGAATTTCACGAATTCGACGATTATCGTCCAATCATGTTAATTTCGGCAAAACTTCATTACTAGTGATTTGTTCATCATTCTAAATACATTCATTTTATTATCTAGACATCTTAACTTACATGCTACAACAACTTATATTCAAATTAAGTTATGGCTTACTTCATATAAGTTCCTAACTTAATAATTCTTCAATACTTGATTTTCATTATATGATGACTTATTATTGGTTTAAGTCCTTTACTCAATGTTTTCACATCTTATCCAACATACTAATTCATATGACAACCATATGACAAGTTCATCATAAGTTAATAACTTATTTAGGTTCAAGTTGTTTAATCCTCTTATTCGGCTTAAGTTCATTCATCAATGACTTCTTATATGTTCTTAGTATCTAACTTCATTAGATTACACTTCTCTTACCATCCTAATATGATAGAGATAGAAGAGACAATATCAATTACCTTTGAAGACTACTTGAACTTCTCTTCTCTTTAAAAATCTAGCAAAGGAAAGTTAAACTTCAAAGTGCTTATTGGCTCTAACAAATAAGTTGTTTTGTGAGAGAGTTTGTTGGATGAAATAACAAACCTCAAATGAATTAAAGGGCTTGCTATTTATAAAACTTTCAAGGTTAGGGCAATTAGGTCATTAGGCAACCCACCTCCTCAACTAACCTCCTTACTATTCATCAACTTAACCACTAAGTAAACTTGCCAACCACTCATAATTCTTGCTTATCACAACACTTGATCATCACTTAAAGTACTTGGGCATCACATAAAGTTCTTGCCCACTACTTCACCCACGGGTTGCCCCATGGATACTATTAGTTAGTGGATCATCCATTAGCTTGATAATTAATCTAGCTAATTCCTTGTTGGGCTTGCATTATAATAATTTGGGCTTAATTATAATCCCACTTAGGTTTACATCTTATTCTTATTGGACTTGTTCTTTATACAATATCCACCACTCCATTTCATTAGATTTTAATTCTACACATTCTCAAATTAAGTCCGCATGCGAAATATTGCGTTTTTCATACTTAGATTATTATTACATAATGCATCTTGCCTCGATATAATAACGTTACATATTTCCCAGTAGTTCAAAAAAATAATTCCCGAGCGATAAACGTTGAATAGTATTTTTCGTAAACTTTCTTGGAAAAGTTTTATTTTGGTCTTGGAATTTCAAACACTTTAATTCATTCACGTGGTTCAAATACTACGATGCTCAGACGTTTCTAGGTTATAGAACGAAATATATCTTATTAACACATAATAATAATAAATAATATTATTTTATTCATTATTTAATTCTTTCAAATATTTTACAAAGGATCTGAATTTCTCGGTCGTTACAGGTTATTCCAACATAATAATAAAGAATAGAACCAGGTCATGCGTAATCCACACAAACAGGATGTTCCAACAGAATAATAAAGAATGGAACCAGGTCATGCGTAATCCGCATGCATGTGATGTTCCAATGAATAATAAAGAATGGAATAACAACGTAGGCATCACGATGGATCAGCGTAGAGCAGAAAAGTTATTCCAATGAGAATAATAAAGAATGGAATAACGAGAAGAATTTCACCATGTATGCGGTATCAGATGTAGGCGAGTTATTCCAACATAATAATAAAGAATGGAATAACAACCCTTACGAGTATTGAAAGAAAATAACTCTCTTCATGAATACGAAAGAATAATACCCTTACCTTAGAAAAGCTGATAATTGCAATAGTGAGGTAGCGGACTTCTTCTTCTTCTTTCTCTCTATAATTTCTCTCTATAATAATTGCTCTAAAGCTTTTGAGAATTGGTGAGAAATGAAGGAAGAATGAGCTTCTATTTATAGGAAAATATAGTTTCGATAATTGCACGTTTTGGGGCTCGAAATATTACAGTATAATACCTTCCTCTTTTTCTTCATTTTTAATTTAGTCCTGCAAGTATTATAAAACTTGCACCACCTCCCCTAATAGTAAATCATGTGAATTAATAATTCATTCATGTGACTCAATAGTATAATCATGTGAAAAGACTAATTACATTATAGTACCTTCAACTATACCTCTATTTTTAATATAGTCATGCAAGTATTATCAATCTTGCACCACTTCCCCTAATAGTAAATGAATGTGAATCAATAGTACACACATATGAACAAATAGTTATAAGCATGTGAAATAATAGCAATTAATTGCTCATTTATCCGATTAATTACCCGATTGGTCAATATAACCTCCAGACATCAATTATTATCGAAATAAATGTCAATTTCCACTAACACTAATAATCCCAACACAATGGAACTATCAATTTCATCTTTAATCAACACAACTTATTCATCATTAATATTATAACTCACAATATTTAACAACCAGGTCATTCCCAAGAAAGAGGGGGCTTTCCGATAAGGATGTCTCCTTATTGGCGCGCAATTAGGTGACCAAACATCTCCTTGATAGAACTTCTAGACATTGTCAATATTGCAAATATATAATAATATAAATAACTTTGTCGTCTCAATTATTGATTTAATAATAATAAATATTATGCGAGATGATCTTTGTGACAATAATTGAATCAATAATATAGAGAGATATGATGCGTGAATTCTCGTAGCAATAATTGAGTATAACTGAGTGACTTCTCACGTAAGCATCAACAATCAATACCGTGTGTTACTATGCAACCACGCGTATTAACGGAAACACTTTCACTGTTATTTTTATAAAAAGATAATTATGTCGTTTTCTAACTACGATAATACTTCCGTTGTGGGGTCCACCAATGATTGTGCCATCGTACGAATATTTCCTATTAAAACGAATATTTCCCGACCAATCGAATATTATATAACCATTTGCTTACTTTGAAAAATTTGTAAATATTAACCACAACTATAACATTATATCAAATCCACACCATAATATTCAAAAATATATTTCGAGAAAATTATTCTTTATTCATAAAAGTTGGGGTCTTACAACCTCCCCTTCTTACGAAATTTCGTCCTCGAAATTAAGGTACGTACCTGGTATATCGAATAGGTGAGGATACCTTGATTTCATTTCAGATTCTAACTCCCATGTCATTTTCTCAACATCGTGGTTTCTCCACAAAACTTTTACATTGAGGTATAACTTTAGAGCGTAGAATATGATCCTTATTATCCAAGATTTTAACAGGTAACTCTTCATATGTTAAATCTTCCTCTATCTCGTCTGGTTCTAATTCAATAATGTGGTTCGGGTCTTTCACATATTTACGTAACATAGATATGTGAAAAACTTTATGAACACGAGACATACTTAAGCGGTAAAGCGCGAGTCTATAGGGGCACGCTTCCTACTCGATCGAAGATTAAAAATGGGCCAATGAATCGAGAGTTGAGCTTTTCTCTCTTTCCAAATCTCGTAACTCCCTTCCATGGAGCAACACGTAACAACACATGATCTCCAATATCTAATTCCACGTCCTTTCGATGAAGATCAGCATAACTCTTTTGTCGATCTTGTGAGATTTTTATACGTTGTCGGATCGTTTGAATCTTTTCCGTAGTCATACGTACCAACTCCGGTCCCAACAACGTTGCTTCACCCACCTCATCCCAACATACTGGATAACGCCTCAAATGGAGCCATGCCAATACTTGCTTGATAACTGTTGTTGTAGGAAAACTCCACCAATAGTAACAACTTGTCCCAACTTCCTTTGAAGTCAAGGACACATAGTCTTAATAAATCTTTAAGAGTTTGAATAGTCCTCTCCGACTGCCCGTCCGTCTGAGGATGATATATGACACCCCCAAATCCGGGTACTTCAATTCCACGGGATTTGGTGTTCACTGTATAAATATCATCTATCTATCTACACATAATAAATGCAAGCCATGCAATAGATAGAATAAAAATCTTCCCCTTAAGGGTTACAACATCCGAATAATAATAATACAATCCCAGGTTAAACTAACCTTAAACATCTGTGCAGAATCATAAACAAATTAGTCTTAACAACATCATTAACTCAAGTCTTAAGCATAAATACATCATCTAATAAAAATAACAGGTCTTCATCACTTGTTAACCTTGCACTTGCCTTTACTAGTGGAAGGTTCGTCGATTCTTTCGTTCTTAACTGCAATGTTATTATTAAGCAAGAGTGAGCACGATTGCCCACAAGTATAACAATATAATAATGAATAATAACATGTGAGAGAAATAATAACTTCTGAAATAAAAGCTCAACTTTTGAATCAAGAATGAATAGCAAGAATCAAAAGATTTCCGAGGGTCATAAGACCTTGAACTATGTCCTAGGTTATCAAGGGTTATACTTGAAACCTTTAACAGTTATAAGACTATGGAGCTTTCTACTCGTACTTTAGGGGATCGACCCTTAGTACCATCTGCATGCACAATATCTTAACGCTTAACGCATAAGTAAATCCCTTTGCAGGGTTGTTCATCTCAGGTTGACATTCGAGTCCGCACCAAAGGAAGTTTGGTTTGGATAATTCAATAAGGATTCTGAAATTTAGAACGTTCATCAACTAAGGACTAGTTGAATCAATAAAGTTCACTAGTCTAATAAGGTTCAATAATAATGATATTCAATTTGAATAATAATCTCAAGAAGTATACAATAGAACAATTATTGTATAACTGAATCATGCTTTGAAAAGGTAATCAATCTTTAATATAACATTTGAACTTGAATAATAGAATTGATAATTTACTCGAGGTAAATAATAAACTTGAACAATAATGACAAGTAGGGTTAGGAAACTTGCCTCGTGCTTAGATTACACTTTAACTAAGCACGTTCTTTGAATTTAATCCTACATACCATTCACATTCTCAATACCAGTTAATTATAACTTAACTAATCATCAAAAACTCATTCTCTTTGTCTACTTTGATTATTAACTATACTTAGTTAATTTATCACATTCATTGACACATAATTTATTCTTTACAATTAACAGTTAATTATGCATTCTATAATTCAATCCACATGTAATTATATTATTTACATGTTAAACATTTATTTTAATATCTCATTATACTTCTAACATATGTCCATGTTCATTACATTAAGTTACTAACACATTGCTAGACTTAATCATTTTACAAAAATCTCATTTCTGAACTTTTTTTGAGAAGCGGTATTTATATTCATCAATACACTTAGTCTTCGTATTTACATACATGGTATACTATGACTTGAGACTTCAATCTTCAGTAGCGTGAAATAGGCGTGTAAATTGACTATGGCATTGACGTACCGATTCTTGTAGAATGGCGATTCATGAAAAATCGCAGAACATGCCAATTTCTTATTTTCTACTCAAAATTAGACATACCCATATGATGTAATTATTGGGGTTTCGGCACAGAAACGCACAGCGGAAATTTTTTCGAAACCCTAAAACAGGATCCATGCGAAAAATTCAATTAATTTAGAGGTTAGAAATTATACCGATTAAGAAACTGAAATTGATACGATCGAATCTCCAACGCAATCCACGAATTAAGAAACTGGAATTGATACGATCGAATCTCCAACGCAATCCACGAATTAAGAAACTGGAATTGATACGATCGAATCTCCAACGCAATCCAAACGAGTTGCGTCTCTACAGATATCCACATCGAACTCACGCGAATCGTCCCCACGATCTGCAGAAGAAGGAACCGCGCAGTGATTAGCCACCAAGGATGAGGATTTTCAAGTCGTTTTCTCTAGTCTCTCTCTAAGAGCGGCTAGGGTTTTGTATTTTGACGTAAAACCTAAAGTGACTGATATATATAATATATATAACAGTTAGGAGGAATTAATCAAAACCTAATATTATTAAAATCAATTTATATATATCTTAATTAAGTCTTACTTAATTAATATACCTATATATAAATTATCCTATTAATTTAAATTAAGTAATTTAAAATTCTATCAATCATATTGACATATTTAAATCTTTACAATTTAAATTAATTTCCTTTTAATTACGTTCTTTGTGTGTGACCTATAGGTTATTATTACGTTAGCAATAATTTTAAAATTATATTATAAAATTATAAACAAAGGAACGACATCTAGTAATGCATCACTTGCTACCCAGTAATAATAAGATCGATGATTCGATGCAACCTTTTAAGTGACCAATGTTTCAATGTAATTTAATCCTTTTAACCTTAATATCCTAGATTAAACTTGAGTCATGGAATGTGTCATACTCTTCATAATTTAATCTGAGTTTTCTTGATCAATGAGTAGACTATATGAAACAAATCACTATTTGAGCATGGCCATGCATTTCATAGTCCTACTCAATCAAGAGGCCTATGGATATCACCCATAATATATAGGATGGTTAAATTCCATCTAGATCACTCATATTTCTCAAACGATTCATGATGAACCCAATAATCACCTTTATAGTCCACCCTATTAAAGGTGACATTTGATGATATCAAAGTACATAAATTCTCGTGTAGTAATATAGTGATTTCAGGTCGAAGGACCATTACATCATTGTCACTATGAGAATTGCTAATGACACTTCACATAATGCTCCATATAGAATTGTCATGGTGGGTCTGTCCAGTACATCGTTCTCTAACATGTACCTATGCATTGACTTAATATCTCATATATTTATGACCAATGAGATTTGGTCATCAGTCAATCCACATACTAGTCTCAATGCATCATTGTTGTCCCATCAACAATGATACTCGACTAGGGACATTTAAGAACAATGATACTAATTGTAATTATATAATCTCATGTTCAAGTCACATACTTGAAACTATATAATTTGTATCATTATTCTAAGGAATTTTATTATGTTAAAAATTATATTACGCAGTAAATAACACCATAATAAAATCATATATTTATTCAATCAAATATAATATCAAAACGTTAAGCAATTATATCAAATAATTGGCCTCTAGGGAATAAACTCTAACAGTAATTCATGCATAAACATAACCCAACATTTATATAATGACTTTAACCAAATTAAACACGTAATTACAGAATTAAAGCATGCAATTTCACTGACTTTGATGTTCTTGAAGGTTTTGAAAATAAAACATTAAAATTGTCACTACGGATTCGTTATAACACCGAATCCGTTCATTTAAACTTTGGTCTCTTCGTATCAACATGCATAATAATATACGAGTGTAAAATTTAGGGATAATATATGATCAACACATAAAATACAACGTATAAGGCCATATGGCCAAAACCCAAACTCTGTAAGTTTTTGAAAAACATAT
The DNA here is from genome assembly GCA_020205605.1 of Panax ginseng. Taxonomy (NCBI): domain Eukaryota; kingdom Viridiplantae; phylum Streptophyta; class Magnoliopsida; order Apiales; family Araliaceae; genus Panax; species Panax ginseng. The sequence goes on along the minus strand of CM035136.1, from coordinate 117,599,634 downwards.
ACGACATGTGTTTTCATAAAACTGATGATATGGTTTACATAATATATATAATTAAATATGATGTGATGTGCCATAACACATACAAAACCCATAATCGTTACTCCTCTCCCAGTTACAGAGGCTTTACAATATGAATGAAAGCCATTTTCATAAAACTTAAATAAAGTAAAAATAGAATTTGGGAAGGAGGAGATTACCCTGTAGAGTATAATTTAGTAGGCTTAGATTCCTCACTCTCAATTCTCTTTCACAGACTCACAATTTCTCTCTAACAAACCCTCTCTGATTTTCTCTCTGTGATGTTTTATCAGACTTAGTAAAATAATAAGAGAAAAGAAGACGTCGTAATAAATAAACTGGCACATTGTGGTCAGTTACCCATCATGGGTTAACTGCCCTCAACCTCTATTAGTGCCATGTTTGGCTAGCCTTAAAAGGCTTATTCTCATTTAATTTAATAACTCTTTTATCATATAGTTTAAATCATGTCACACCCTTAAACAATAATTCAATTATCTTATTTACTTTAATTAAATAACATATAATAATTTCTCATAAATTCACATAGTCACATAATTAATTTTTTCATTAATTAATTATATCAATTTGTTAAATCTCTAATTAATAATTAAATTAAAATACCAAATAGGCATATTAAATATTTCTTTTAATACAATAAGCTCACATAATCACATACTTCGATAATGAAAATTCTCTACGTTAATTTAATAAATGTAACACATATAATTAAATTAATCTACCACAATTGCATCAATTAATTATTTAATCTAATAATTAAATCATCAAAAATATTTATTTAATTCAATAAATATTAAAAATTAATTTACAAAAATCTCGTTCGTCACATGATATGCCGAGCTAAATCGTAAATCCGTGCTCATAGCTTTTTGCAAACTAACCCAAAATCTTGAAGTGAATCTTGAGTCTCGATCAGAAACTATGAATACCGACATACCATGCAGTCTTACAATCTCGTTTATGTACATACGAGCAAGACGTTCAAGTGTATAAGTTTCTCGTATAGGTAGGAAATGAGCAGACCTTGTCAATCTATTAACAATGACCCAAATTGCATCTGTGCCTTGAGAAACCTTGGGAAGACCAGTAACGAAATCCATGGTAATGTGCTCCCACTTTCATTCTGAAATTTTAAGTGGTTGCAATGGACCTTTTGGTACTTGATGCTCCGCCTTGACTCGTTGACAAGTTGAACACCTTGAGATAAACTCCGCTATCTCTCTCTTCATATTGCTCCACCAAAATATATGTCGAAGATCACGATACATTTTGGTACTCCCAAGATGGATTGTAAACGGTGTGTTGTGCGCCTCCATTATGATTTTATACTTTAAATCAGGGTTGTTGGGAACACAAAGTCTGAATTTGACTCGAAGTGTAACAATCTAGATTTTTAATTAAATATTTATTGATTATATAAATATATAATGGATGTGTTTATCTTTGAATAAGTATTTGTTTAACTGATTTGATGTGATTTGATTATTTATTTGTTTAATAAATAATAAATGAGTTAAGGAAAGTAATTATTTTAAAATAGTAATCTAATTTAATTTAATAATTAAATTAGAGAGTTTATAATGATTAAATAAATTATTATATTATGCAATGGATTGTTATTAGAATTAATTAAATTAAGTATGAAAACTTAATTAATTAGAAGTGTGACAAATAACTATATTATAAGTGGTTATTAAAATAAATTAAAGTAGTTTTAATTTATTTTGCCAAACAAGGCTTAAATATATTAAGTCTTTAATTTTAAAGCGTTTTGCCAAACGAGCCTTATGGCTTTTGGATTTTTAAATTTGATTTATTAATAATATAAATTAAATAAAGAAAATATAAATAATGTATAATAATTTGTAGTAAACATTTGTTTTAATAATGCCATTAGTGGCGTCGGTTTTAAAACTTTTGAATAGATACATTAGTTTATTTTAGTTACACCTAATCTATTTGGCTAAAGCCTAAGAGAAAAAGGGAGAAGAAAGAAAAGTTTCATAAAATTTGAGAGAGTTTGAGAGAAAGACAAGTCAGCGATTCCAAAGCCACCAAAGCAAATTCTCAGTGTTTAACAAGGATTTCTTAAGCATAAAAGGTATGTGTCTATAACCTTAATATTAGATATGTATATATGTTTTTACAAAATTTCTGTAGTTGTTGAACTATGGTGATTATATGTGTTTGGGATGTGAGAACTAGTGTTTAAACAAAGAATTGCTTCGCTAATTTCGTTTGTAAAGGAAGAAAGTGAATTACAGTGTATATTTTGCTTTTAGCTTATGAAAGTACCAAATTTAGTGGCTAGTTTGTATGTAATATGTAAATTGGGTCTTGTTTATGCCAGTTCATTAAGAAACGAGGAAATCATAGTTTGAACGAAGTGAATTGGTGAAGAATTGAGATTACAGTGATAATTATGAAATTGAACGTTGAGTATATTGATTTGTTATGAAATTCAGAGAATCATAGTCTCAAGGAATCAAATTAGTTATAAATTTTGGTTACCATGTTGACTGTGTAAACAAACATCGATAATGGAGTTTTGGTTTTTAAAAACAGTACTTTCAAGAATTTAAGTTTTCTAAAGTAGTTGTTTAATTGTTGGTAATTGTTATATTGATGATTGTTAACGTTTATGTGTAGTTTACGATGAAGTTATGCATGTTAATTAGTGTTAGAATTGAAGTAATAGACAAAAAAAATTAGTTGTTCTGTTCTTCGTGGTTGGGTTTTGCAAGTTTTGGCGCCCCAACGCCAAAAATGAAGCCCAAACCAAACTTAGCCTAGCGCGGAAGTTCGCGCCTCGCAGCCAAAAAATTCCCTCAACGTTGAAATTGCGCCCAATAAATACCAATATCGCCTTCTTGGCGCCATCAGTATGACTTGGTTCTCATGTGCAACACGACGGGATGATAAGTCTGAGTCGGACAGTTTTGGTCTCTTGTAGTAAAATGGCCATAACTTTCATATACGAAATTCTATTGAGTTAATTCAAGATGATCCGGAACGAGGACGAATAGACCTACAACTTTCATGCTTTAAGTTATTTAATTTGAGGTCTGTAATAGTAGTAAAAATGGTCATATTTAGAACTGTTATGTTTTGGGGGGCAATCGGAGGGCGTCGGGCATGCATATATGCATGTGTAATGCTCCTGACCATAAAAGATGATGTCCTAAGTTATAAAACATGAATGTTAGTAAATATAATGATGCTTAACAGTAATAAATGATGTATTAGATAAGTTATTGAAGCATTGTAAGCATACACAAGAAATACAAATCGGGTGTGTGACGATTGAACGTCGAAACGCCGTGCCAAGTGTTAATGAACTTAAAAAGTGTTTCAATTCAATTGAAATGAATATTATAGGATATGAAATGGGTTTAATATAAAACCAATAAGTAGTCCTAGCAAAACTTAAGCACTTGAATGAACTTCGAGTTTGACTAAGAAGAAATATAGTGAATCATAAGTTGAAAGTTAACACAATTTAATTGAACATTGTGTGCTAATTAATAGGAAAGATTATGAGATGTGGAGTAGAGTTTACATTATAATTACTATGTGTTGTTATGTGACTAATAGTTGATGTGTATGATTATATAATTGTGTAGGGCACGTGAAGTGCAGATAATTGTAAGCTGTTAATCTATTATTGGTAAACAACGATCAAGGCAAGTCTTTCGGTTCCTATTTTCTATGTGGACTTGATGAACTATTTTAAATTGCATGATATGTTATGCATGTTGAAATCATGAAATGTTAAAGTCAATATATGACTGCATTGTTTTGACTAAGTAATGATGATTGAGTAATGAACTCAATCTTTATATTTGCTATGTGAATTAAAAGCATGTATGCCATGTTACTTTAATGAGATGTATATCGAGCATGTTATTATGTGCTATGTGATGTATGAAAACTGCTAGTTAGACTTTCTTTGAAATTTCGAGCTCACTCTTGCAAATAACCACTTTTGCAGGTCAAGATTTTAAGGTAAAGATATGTGCTAAGTGAGTTATAGAGATCTTTATTCACGAAGATTACTTATGTTTTATGAGAAATGTATTTCATATTTTGAACGTAACATGTTGTTTAATTGTAGGTTGAGCTATCCAATGTATATGGATATTTAGTTATGATGTAAGACTTTGTATAGTCATTTTGTTGTAACGATTCATGATATAAGATTGAATCAAAGAGATGTAATGTAAAGGTTGCGATTCAGGGCAAGAAAGAAGGAAATGTATAAAAGTTTTAAATATTCCACAATTTTAGTGTTTTTAATATCGAATAATAATGTAAAATTAGAGATTTAATGTATGGTTAACCACCGAAGTTGAGATTTAAATGGTATGAATTTTGGGGTCGTTACAAGTTGGTATCAGAGTTGTAGGTTATAAACCTTAGGTAGGAGTACAGTAGGTTATAACCTTAGAGAAGGAATGTGAAGTTTATGAAAGAATAAGCTCAAATAGAGTTTGAACAATAAGGGAATAAAACTTGCGTGAAAGGATTCAAAGAAGAATCTCGCAGAGTTATAAGGAATATAAATGTGGGGTTACCCAACTCCAATAATAAGGATGTAAGGTGATAATAAATAGACAATGTCTATAAGAAAAGAACGATAAAGAAGTTAAGAATAGAGAGTATGGTGCAATTGTACTCTTTAGTAGTTGATTTATGGTATCTGGGCTAAATGATTCCTTCATAGAAGCGGAGGTATATCTGAACTAGTAACTCTCGGAACCTAGTTTGTTGGTTGTTTGTGGGAAACCACTCGGTACCATATTGAAGCTGTTAGAGACTCGATGTGTACCAAGTGTAGAAATGGATATGTATGATGAAAGTGTAGAACTCGAATGAAATTTTGAGCGATGTAAATGAAGTTAGAATTCTTAAAGGAAGAATTGTTATATAAACAAGAAGATTCAAAGAATAATCTAAGAGATATAAAGATAAGAAATTGGAGTTACCTTAACTCCAATAGCCAAGATAATGAATAAGGATGAATAGACAAAGTCTGTATGATTAAAAGTATAAATGAAATCATAAATGATGATAAAGGAAAGAAAGAGGATCGTAAAACAAAACGATCATGAGTTAAGAAAAGAATCTTAAGGGAGATGATTATAGAATAAGATCACGACGTGATCTGTTTAAGTTATAAAATATAGATGGTATGTAATTTTTGAATGATTATAGCATAATGCTATGAAGGTGGTGTACTATGAAATAGTACGAGATAACTCATGATGAGTTATAGATGATGTGATATGAGGAATTCGTATCGAGCAAAGAGCAAGTTATGAGCAAGATAGAGTTAGGTGGGATTTCAATTGAGGACTCATGTGAGGGCTGAGTTGTACAAATCTTTGTATGGGCGAGGGTTTTGTGTTTGCACTCAGTTTATCACATTGATAATCATTGGAATGTTTGTGTCGCGCTACTTTCTATATGCCTGTTGAGAAAGGTGATTCATTTCTCATGTGTATAACAGATAGGTAGAGTATAGTTAGAGAATATTATAAGGTTAAGTGCGAGTTCTTAAAACTCATACTTATGGTAGGTTCGTGACTCATAATTATATGGTATGTTTTTTAAACCCTCAAATGAATGGGCGCCTATGGTTACGACTAGGATAAGTTCTTAAACTCATATGATTGTGGCAAGTTCTGAACTCATAACGTGTGGTAAGTTTGATTTAACCGGGTATAATTAAGTGTGAATGGAGTATTGAGGGTGATAGGAATAGATAGACCTATTAAGCAATGGATCATTATAGAAAGTGGAGTTGATGGTGGAAGCATATGTATTCTAAATCTACTAGCTATGCTAGACTTTCAAAATTTATTGACTTCGTGCTGATGTTTACACTTTTATTTTCTTGAAAAACATTGGATCAAATGATGGAAACAATGAGTTTTAACAACAATACTGTTATTCGTATGTCTATGCTAATTGCTTCGGCTAGACAAAAAAAAAATTGCAATATATCAAAATGTATTTTATATCATTAATGCATCATGTAACTTGTGCAAAGATGATAAAAATGATGGAGTCATCAATGCAGTATTATCTAGTGTTGGATGTGATCTAAGGATCGTCATCCCACTATGGTATGATGTAGTATGATAAAATCACCAAATGACGGAATCCTCAACGGATTGTAAATACAGTGCGGTATCATGACGTCATAAAAAGATTTTTGAGATTTCTTTAAGATATGAGAATACATATGTATGTATGTATGTATGTATGTATGTATGTATGTATAGGTATATTTCAATTGATGTTCGAATTGTTGTAGAGGTCTATGCTATTTGATTCAGCTAGACAAATATTGAAAGATGTTCATGAAATTCAAGAGTTTCTTGAGAAGTTATGCCAAACCAAATTATTTTGGTGCGGATTCAGATGTTGAAAAGGTGAGTTGAACAACCCTATAAGGGGACATGTTTTCGGGGACAATGGTTCCGAGCGTAACGCATATAGTCGTTAAAAACACTACGTTCTTGCCCAACGTGTAGTGATAGTACAATAAATTTGCCACCCTAGTGTATGTGAGGAGGGTGTTTTCATTCTTTGTGATTGGTAAACACTCTGGTTTACAGTGTGAAGGATTGAGTTGAAGCACTAGTAAACCGAGAATAGAGTTCACGGTCTTGTGACCCCTCAACATGATTTGGAATCTTTTAAATTCCTGAGTTATTCATACTACTTCCCAATTATTGAACAATTATTGAAGATTCTTGTTATTCTGCAAGATGGAAGTGAAAAAAAGAAAGTATTCCTTAGAAAGAAGTGAGTCGTAGAATACGACACTGAATGATGAATATGTGAATAAGTGAGAAAAGAGATTTTGAAGTGAGAAGTAGATGAGTTATCAAATAATAATGTGAAACTTTTAATTGAAAAGTTAATAATTGTAGAATGATCTTTGTGAAAAGAAGTAGTTATAGAACCCAAGGAATGAATATAGTATTAACGTAATATCAACTTTGATAGATGGAATGAATAAATACTAATAGATAAAATTTCGAGGACGAAATTCTTAGAAGAAAGGGTGAATGTAATATCCCGAGTGTTGATGATAACGATCCTTAGAAAAGGAAATGAATGGGTTAAGAATATAATACTTAGAATAATTGAGTTCAAGTGAAAGTTATGAAATAAAACCTAGAATTTGTTAAAGTAATGAATGTAGTAGGAAATATAAAACCTATATTTAGATAAAATGATGAAAGATTACTCTGAGTTATTTGTTTAATTTACATCTTCGATTACGGGGGATGAGAATCTTGTAAAAAGGGGGAAGATTGTAACGAATGAGTGGTTTGAGTTGTGATTAGAGGATGAGAATCCTTGTAAGGAGGAATGATGTAACAATCCAGTTTTTAATTAAATATTTAAATATTTATTGAATTATATAAATATTTAATGGATGTGTTTATCGTTGAATAAGTATTTGTTTAACTAATTTGATGTGATTTGATTATTTATTTGTTTAATAAATAATTAATGAGTTAAGGAAAGTAATTATTTTGAAATAGTAATCTAATTTAATTTAATAATTAAATTAGAGAGTTTATAATGATTAAATAATTATTATATTATGCAATGGATTGTTATTAGAATTAATTAAATTAAGTATGAAAACTTAATTAATTAAAAGTGTGACAAATAATTATATTATAAGTGGTTATTAAAATAAATTAAAGTAGTTTTAATTTATTTTGTCAAACAAGGCTTAAATATATTAAGTCTTTAATTTTAAAGCGTTTTGCCAAACGGAGCCTTATGGCTTTTGGATTTTTTAAATATGATTTATTAATAATATAAATTAAATAAAGAAAATATAAATAATGTATAATAATTTGTGGTAACCATTGTTTTAATAATGCCATTAGTGGCGTCAGTTTTAAAACTTTTGAATAGATACGTTAGTTTATTTTAGTTTCACCTAATCTATTTGGCTAAAGCCTAAGAGAGAAAAGGGGAGAAGAAAGAAAAGTTTCATAAAGTTTGAGAGAGTTTGAGAGAAAGACAAGTCTGTGATTCCAAAGCCACCAAAACAAATTCTCGGTGTTTAACAAGGATTTCTTAAGCATAAAAAGGTATGTGTCTATAACCTTAATATTAGATATGTATATATGTTTTTACAAAATTTCTGTAGTTGTTGAACTATGGTGATTATATGTGTTTGGGATGTGAGAACTAGTGTATAAACAAAGAATTGCTTCGCTAATTTCGTTTATAAAGGAAGAAAGTGAATTACAGTGTATATTTTGCTTTTAGCTTATGAAAGTACCAAATTTCTAGTTTGTATGTTAATATGTAAATTGGGTCTTGTTTATGCGAGTTCATTAAGAAACGAGGAAATCGTAGTTTGAACGAAGTGAATTGGTGAAGAATTGAGATTACAGTAATAATTATGAAATTGAACGTTGAGTATATTGATTTGTTATGAAATTCAGAGAATCATAGTCTCAAGGAATCAAATTAGTTATAAATTTTGGTTACCATGTTGACTGTGTAAACAAACATCGATAATGGAGTTTTGGTTTTTAAAAACAGTACTTTCAAGAATTTAAGTTTTCTAAAGTAGTTGTTTAATTATTGGTAATTGTTATATTGATGATTGTTAACGTTTATGTGTAGTTTACGATGAAGTTATGTGTGTTAATTAGTTTTAGAATTGAAGTAATAGACAAAAAAAATTAGTTGTTCTGTTCTTCGTGGTTGGGTTCTGAAAGTTTTGGCGCCAATACGCCAAAAATGGAACCCAATACCAAACAGCGCTTGATTCGCGCCCATCTTTGAAATTCACGCTCGAGCGCCAATCTCGCGTTCTTGGCGCCCATTGTATGACTTGGTTCGCCTGGCAGGCAGGAAAAAAAATCTGAAGTCAGACGAGTTTTGGTCTCTTGTAGTAAAATGGCCATAACTTTCATATACGAAATTCTATTGAGTTAATTCAAGATGATCCGGAACGAGGACGAATAGACCTACAACTTTCATGCTTTAAGTTATTTAATTTGAGGTCTGTAAAAGTAGTCAAAATGGTTATCTTTAGAACTGTTGTGTTTTGGGGGGCAGTCGGAGGGCGTCGGGCATGCATATATGCATGTGTAATGCTCCTGACCATAAAAGATGATGTTCTAAGTTATAAAACATGAATGTTAGTAAATATAATGATGCTTAACATTAATAAATGATGTATTAGATAAGTTATTGAAGCATAGTAAGCATACACAAGAAATGCAAATCAGGCGTGTGACGATTGAACGTCGAAACGCCGTGCCAAGTGTTAATGAACTTAAAAAGTGTTTCAATTCAATTGAAATGAATATTATAGGATATGAAATGGGTTTAATATAAAACCAATAAGTAGTCCTAGAAAGACTTAAGCACTTGAATGAACTTCGAGTTTGACTATGAAGAAATATAGTGAATCATAAGTTGAAAGTTAACACAATCTAATTGAACATTGTGTGCTAATTAATAGGAAAGATTATGAGATGTGGAGTAGAGTTTATATTACAATTACTATGTGTTGTTATGTGACTAATAGTTGATGTGTATGATTATATAATTGTGTAGGGCACGTGAATTGCAGATAATTGTAAGTTGTTAATCTATTATTGGTAAACAACGATCAAGGCAAGTCTTTTGGTTCCTATTTTCTATGTGGACTTGATGAACTGTTTTAAATTGCATGATATGTTATGCATGTTGAAATCATGAAATGTTAAAGTCAATATATGACTACATTGTTTTGACTAAGTAATGATGATTGAGTAAGGAACTCAATCTTTATATTTGCTATGTGAATTAAAAGCATGTATGTCATGTTACTTTAATGAGATGTATATCGAGCATGTTATTATGTGCTATGTGATGTATGAAAACTGTTAGACTTTGCTGGGCTGTCGAGCTCACTCTTGCAAATAACCACTTTTACAGGTCAAGAATTTAAGGTAAAGATATGTGCTAAGTGAGTTATAGAGATCTATATTCACGAAGATTACTTATGTTTTATGAGAAATGTATTTCATATTTTGAACGTAACATGTTGTTTAATTGTAGGTTGAGTTATCCAATGTATATGGATATTTAGTTATGATGTAAGACTTTGTATAGTCATTTTGTTGTAACGATTCATGATATAAGATTGAATCAAAGAGATGTAATGTAAAGGTTGCGATTCAGGGCAATAAAGAAGGAAATGTATAAAAGTTTTAAATATTCTGCAATTTTAGTGTTTTTAATATCGAATAATGATGTAAAATTAGAGATTTAATGTATGATTAACGACCGAAGTCGAGATTTAATGGTATGAATTTTGGGGTCGTTACACGAAGTATTCCTTCTTCATCGATTCTTGCTTCCGGCATAGCACCTTCTTGCACTTTCTTCCTCATACGCATAAGCTCCAGGTCTGTAGCTTGAGCAGCTTTAAGTTTATCGATTAAAGTCGGTTCTACTCGTATATTCGCCATCATCACATGGGTCCCTGGAGTCTTTAACTCTATCTCCATCCTTTGTAAGTCATATAAAATGGGCCTTTGCGTTGACAATAATGCACTCGTACCCACATATGATCTTCTACTCAATGCATCAGCTACTACGTTCGATTTTCCAAGATGGTATTGAATGGTATGATCGTAATCTTTCAACAACTCAAGTCATCGTCATTGCCGCATGTTGAGTTCCTTTTGAGTGAAGAAATATTTGAGGCTTTTATGATCCATGTAGATCTCCACCTTCTCTCCATACAGGTAATGCCTCCAAATCTTAAGCGCAAAAATGACTGCTGCCATCTCTAGATCATGAGTAGGATAATTCCTCTCATATTCTTTGAGTTGTCCTGAGGCATAGGCTATGACTTTCCCATGTTGCATGTGAACACATCCTAACCCTTTGCCTGAAGCATCATTGTAGATGACAAATCCCTCCAAGCCAGATGGTATTGTCAGAACAGGTGCTAAAATGAGTCTCCTCTTGAGTTCTTAAAAACTCTTCTCACATTCCTCGCTCCAATCGAATTTTGTATCTTTTCGAGTCAGCTCAGTTAATGGAGTAACGATTCGAGAAAACCCTTCTACGAATCTCCGATAATAACTAGCTAAGCCGAGAAAGCTACGTACTTCGGTCACTGATTTAGGTTGCTCCCAGCTTTGAATTGCTTCAATCTTTGCCGGGTCAACAGATATCCAATGATTTGATATCACGTGCCCAAGGAATGTCACGTGTTTTAATAATTCATAATGCTCGTACCGAGTTCTGAAAGCAGTCTTTGGAATGTCATCAGTTTTAATCTTCAACTGATGATATCCGGAACGAAGATCAATCTTTGAAAAGAATTTGGCGCCTTGCAACTGGTCAAACAGGTAATCAATACGTGGCAATGGGTACCTATTTTTGATGGTGACATGATTCAATTCCCGATAATCAATACAAAGTTTCATACTCCCATCTTTCTTCTTCACGAATAGAACAGGAGCACCCCAAGGAGACGTACTAGGACGAATGAAATCGATGTCTAACAATTCCTGCAATTGGGTCTTTAACTCCTGAAGTTCAATAGGAGCCATTCGATATGGGGCTTTGGAAATGGGTTTTGTACCGGGTTTAAAGTAGATAAAAAATTCAATTTCACGCTCTAGGGGTAGGCCAAGAAGTTCTTCAAGGAATACGTCAGGAAATTTATTAACAATAGAAATATCTTTCAAATTTGACGTATTTTTGTTTAAATCTGTGACATGAGCTAAGAAAGCTTGACATCCGTTTTTCAATAAGCGAATAGCTTTATGGCTTAAGATGACCGTGATTGATTTTAATGGTTTGGTCACTTGAATTGGTATAATAGGTTGATTAGGAATATGAAAGCTAACAACCTTACGAAAATAATCAATTTTAGCATGATGAGTAGTTAACCAATCAATCCCTAGAATCACGTCAAATGCAAGTATTTTTTAAAAAATAAGATCGACGAGTAACGTCGATTCTACCGATTTGAATCAAACAAGACTTATAAACAGTGGATGTAATGAAGGTTTCTCCCAACGGAGTTTCAACCGATAAGTCAAAGTCTAATTTCTCCGGAGTCAAATTTAAACGTTGAGCACAAGTAGGAGAAATAAAAGAATGGGTAGAACCGATATCAAATAAGGTATAGACTTCGCTAGAGTTTATGATAAGTTTACCCGTGATGACCTCGTTCGGGTTCCTTACTTTCTGGGAGGTAACGACAAACGCTCTCCCTTGAACTACCGGCTTTGACTTTTCTGGGACGGCCTTTGGTGCCTCCATCCCAGCTGGACTTGTCTTTGGTGCATGACAAAATCGGGCTAGGTGACCTTCTCTTCCACAATTATAACACACTTTGGATTTGTGCATCGCGAGTTTGATGATATGTCCTCCCTCCACATTTGAAGCATATGATGGGTGATCGTTCTCCTTCCTTAACAACGGTCTTTGGTCTTTGGCGTCTTTCCATCATTGTTGAATCTCCTTTTCTTGAAATGTCCATTTCTACTGTCTTGGCCATGATTACCACCAAAGTGGTTACCATTTCTGGCATGTTGATTCCCTCCACGTTTGTTGTCACCGCTTCGATGACTGCTACCACTGGTATTATCATTTTGCTGGTTGCTTTCTCTTGGTTGAGTTGACTCGTTATCGCGCTCCAATAACTGAGCCATATTAACAACATCTGAATACAAACACAATTTGTGAGAAATTAAGTACTGACGTATCTCGGGTTTCAAACCTCTTAGAAACATCCGCGTCATTCTCTCCTCATTATCAACCAAGTGAGAAGCAAACTGGGACAACTCGGCAAACTTAGCTTCGTACTGTGACACGGTCATATTGTTCTGCTCCAACTTGATGTACTTGTCGTTGAATAGTTCTTGGAACTTCTACCAAGACATCTTCAGTGCGGCAGGTTGAGTACGCTTTACCAATTCCCACCAATAATTTGCCTCTCCTCGCAACATAAAAGTGGCAAATGGAACCTTTTTCTCCTCGGAGCATACCAAAATATCAAATATCTTGGTGATCTGCTTTATCCACGCTTCCGCCTTAAGTGGTTTTGGCTCTCCAATAAACTCCGGTGGTTCCAGCTCCTTGAACTGTTTAGCGGTGACCGTCAGAGAGTTTCCAGTGTTTCCACCTATATTTTGGACAGGAGCCTCTCTCGCTTAATGTTGCATGAATTGCATAAAGCCTCTGAACATTCCATCGTTCATCATTTGGTCAGTGTTGTTGTTTGCATGAGGATTGTCGCCTTCCTGATGCACATTATCCTGATTATTGATCTGTGGAGACTCAACGGTCTCCTGTGCTCCATTGTTATTCTCAACATTCTCGGATGTCATTTTCAAATACTGCCACAAAACAAGGGTTAATTGCCATGTCACATATTATCCCTATACTCTGACCGACCAAATAAATACCAAATAAACTTAAGTAGATCATACTAGCGAAGGAATTCCCCGTCTCTCCCCTCCTAGTTCTTGTCTCACATCTCAGCAAGGGATCATATCCCTAAGCTTTGATACCAACTGTGACACCCCCATAATAGGTATACATCACCCATCTTGAGTCGCCAAATATATGGTACAAAATTCAAATACAACTTAATTATACAACAGTCGTGTAAAATACGACAAAACATAATCTAAGAGTTTTAATAAGAATATTGTCTTCTAGACTATATCCACACCCAATGAAGTCCTCATTACATTTATTGTCACGCTATTTAACAGAATAGTGAGGACTACTAATGTTATCATCGAGACCGTCACTCCGTTCCCCGACTAGTCCCGGCTATGTTCTCATTTCCTGAAGAGAACAGTGAAAGAAAGGGTGAGCTCAACTAGCCCAGTAAGAAATATTATGACTAAGATAATGCAGAATAAATTATCATTAGCCTTCAACAGTGTTAAACTGATAAAATATAATAAAAATCAAGTTTAAACTGCAGCGGAACAAGTAATCCATTAGAAGAGTCAAGTAGAGAATAAAATCTACTATCTTCTATAATTTAAAAGGTTTTCATCACTTTTATCGTTGAGACTCGACAATAAATAAACCACATCATCCCCCCCGCACTACTGACCAGGATATTCATTAGTATCACGACCACAAATTATCCATGCACTACGGGCCAAGGATATTCGTGTATTCATCAATGGTCATGATCATGCCAACAATCATCCATCAATGCACTTTCTGACGAATGAGGACTTTTACCACATCATTTGTAACATTACGGTCATCATTATTATACCGAATAATCCTTGGTCATAATCATACCAAGTCCATCTATGCACTACAGGCCACATATGACTTTCAACATATTATAAACATGAGGATGATTACAATGATATAAGAATTCAATAAAACAAGTTCAAGGATAAATTTGTAAAGATTTATAATTTAATTTATCCAGAAATCAATAACGTCCAAATTGTCAACATGATCTTTGCTTTGTGGAGTAAAATTCAAGAATGCTCGGAAGAATATTTCCATAAAAGATCTTGGATGAAGCGCAAAATATCAAGGATATTCCACTAATTTTATGGAGTATAAAGCGAAAACTTTAATCAACCGAGTATAATAGAAAATATGAAACTATAAATGGATTTTTTGCCGCCCGTGCGGTAATCCACGTAGATGCATTATTCCAACAAAATAATAAAGAATGGAATAATGAAGAATTCACCGGTGTGTGCGTAATTACGCATGACGTGCTATTCAACGAATAATAAAGAATGGAACCGAGTTATCGTAATCCGCATGGCAGGGGATGTTCCAACGAATAATAAAGAATGGAATAACAACGAATTCACCGGGCATACGATAGAATCATTGCAGACGGTTATTCCAACAAAATAATAAAGAATGGAATAACGAAGAATTTCACCATGTATGTGGTACTTCGCATGACGAGTTATTCCAACATAATAATAAAGAATGGAATAACAACCCTTACAGTATTGAAAGAAAATAACTCTCTTCATGAATACGAAAGAATAATACCCCTTACCTTAGAAAAACTGGATACTGGAATAGTGAGGTAGCAAACTTCTCTTCTTCTTTCTCTCTATAATTTCTCTTTATAATAATTGCTCTCAAGCTTTTGTGTATTGGTGAGAAATAAAGGAAGAATGAGCTTCTACTTATAGGAAAATATAGTTTCGATAATTGCACGTTTTGGGGCTCGAAATATTACAGTATAATACCTTCCTCTTTTTTTTCATTTTTAATTTAGTCCTGCAAGTATTATAAAACTTGCACCACCTCCCCTAATAGTAAATAATGTGAATTAATAGTTCATTGATGTGACTCAATAGTATAATCATGTGAAAAAATAAATTGCAGTATAGTACCTTCAACTATACCTCCATTTTTAATTTAGTCATGCAAGTATTATCAATCTTGCACCACCTCCCCTAATAGTACATGAATGTGAATCAATAGTACACACATGTAAACAAATAGTTGTAAGCATGTGAAATAATAGCAATTAATTGCTCATTTATCTGATTAATTAACCGATTGGTCAATATAACCTCCAGACATCAATTATTATCGAAATAAATGTTGATTTCCACTAACACTAATAATCCCAACACAATGGAACTATCAATTTCATCTTTAATCAACATAACTTATTCATCATTAATATTATAACTCATAATATTTAACAACTAGGTCGTTCACAGGAAAGAGGGGGCTTTCCGATAAGGATTTCTTCTTATTGGCGCGCAATTAGGTGACCAAACCTCTCCTTGACAGAACTTCTAGACATTGTCAATATTGCAAATAATAATATGAATAACTTTTTCGTCTCAATTATTGATTTAATAATAATAAATATTATCACGGATGATATCTTGTAACAATAATTGAATCAATAATATGAGAGATATGATCGAAGAATTATTGTAGCAATAATTGAGTATAACCGAGTGACTTCTCACGTAAGCATCAATAATCAATACTGGTATTTATTATGCAACCACGCGTATTACTGTACTTTTACTACCGGGTAGTTCAACAATTTTAATGGTAACACTTTCGCCGTTATTTTTATAAAAAGATAATTCTGTCGTTTTCTAACTACGACAATACTTCCGTTGTGGGGTCCACCAATGATTGTGCCGTCGTACGAATATTCCCTGTTAAAACGAATATTCTCCGACCAATCAAATATTATATAACCACTTGCTTACTTTGCAAAATTTGTAAATATTACCCACAACTATAACATTATATCAAATCCACACCATAATATTCAAAAATATATTTCGAGAAAATTATTCTTTATTCATAAAAGTTGGGGCCTTACAACTATAGCTTATAGTTTACGTTGAACTGCTTATTCCAAATCCCTATATAACACATAAGGAAATAACACGTGCACCAATTAGTCATATACTTGACTTACGCATTGGTTTACTTAACTTTACTTCTTAGAGTTCGCGTTCTTGTAATCTAAGCCTACGTGACTAACTTCCTTAACTACCGGTTTACGGCTTCATGACATACGAAAATGTTTTAACTCATACTATCATCATCTTTGATGATTTACAGTCTTATCTTCTAATTATAACTCTTCTATAAGACCTAGTACACGTCACGTTTATGCTAGTAGTCCATATGTTACTTTGAGTGGTTTCCCACAAACAACCAACAAACAAGTTCCTGTCTCATCTACACTGCCCATAACAGTGAGTTCTTTCTTGCACACCCCATAGTAATTGAGCAATAAAAATCTCATTTCTGGGCATTGCCCTGCACCGGCGCTGCGGAGCCACTCTCTTCTTTCTCTCTCGCGCTGCGGCGCGAGACTATGTCACCCTCTTCCTTTGTCTGGCGTTGCGGCGCCAAACACTTCATTATCTCTCGCGCTGCAGCGCCACTCATCAGTAGTTTATGGTCGAGCTCATGACTGCCTGTGCCGTCTCTCCAATGCTTTCAAATTTGGCTGCTGCCTGCCTGAGCACAAACCCGAGAAAATTTTTAAGTCTTGAATCAAGTTTGAGACGCTTACTTCCCGATCTCATAACTTTTTCGTTATAACTCGAAACGAGATCGTTCCAAAGCCATTCTCTTCCTTATCTTACGTACTTCAATACCCCTCGAACAGAACTTTGTTCTGAATCTGTTAACATTTCATTTCGATTGGCTTGTCCTTCCCTCATTTTACGTTTTTAACATTCTTCGTTCGTTCGTCCGTAATTCGGTCATCCGAACTCGGAGCTCATTTTTTCTTGAGTCCACGGCTCATGTTTTCTACGTTCTCTTACATTCTCATAGAACCCTACACGTTCGGGTTCATTTACTAACTTTCTAATTCTCATTCGTCTTTTACGAAAATTTTTGCCATAACTTCGTTATAACTAAGTTTTAATCCGTTCTTTATGAACGTTTCTACCGTTCCTAACCAAGCAATAAGCAACTAACTTATACGCGATGGTTTTAAACTTGTCCATCAACAACATTTTTCGTGTTCTTCGCGTTCTTCGTTCGTTTTTCATTTTAATCGATATTTTGGATTACGATTCCACTTTTTATTGGAATTTAATGTTATGGAACATCATTCCTTACTTATTTCACCTACTCATTCATAAGATTCATTCGGATCGCTTAAAATCCTTACGAATCTTATACTTCGTTAAGAAATTTATAAACTAAATTTTCTAATTCTTATTTCTTCATTTTCTCATGATTTCAACCATATGAAATCATTTCTAACATATTTTATCCCTTATTCTTATTAAACTATGTTTTATCATAGAAAACTTAAAGAAAAACTATTAGAAGCTAGGTTTTTAGGTTACCTTTCTTCTTTATTTTTCTTCCGCTAGACAAAGCCAACAATTCGCAAGCTTTTCTATTTCACGATCACCTTCGATCCGATCATTCATGCTCATGCTCATGCTCTTCCTTCTTCTTCTTCTCCAAGCTCTCAAGCTCTCTCTCTCTCTAAGGTGTAGGATTTTCAAAATCCTAAAAAACTGAAATCTAAGCTTACTTTTATAGAAAACCAAAGCTAAGGGCAATTTGGTCATTATCCCCCACCTCCTTACTATTCATGGCTTAGCCACCAAGTAACCACTTTACTTGGTGGCCAAGTGGCCGCCCAACATACCCCATGGGTTGCCCCATTGGTTATTATCCATCCAGTTACCCATCGGTTCGATCCGTGGTTTATTTTCTTGGTTTGGGCCTTAACCTTAATTCTTATTAGGCCTATCTTGGGCTTGAGTTCACAAAGCATTGGGCTTGACCTATTCCAAGTCTAATTGGATTCTACAAAGTCTATGAACTCAAAGTCCATTAAGACTAATCATATTCTACGCATCCCATTCTCATATTCTATTCGTATATAGCTCATACGATATTCGTATTATATGTCGTAATAATTTTTGTAATATACTCGTATAATAACTAGTATCATACTTGTATTTCTCACGCATAATAACCCTAATTATTATACGTAATCATTAAATTCTCAGAACTCACTTTTCCTAACCCTTAGGTTTTAAGTTCGCAGGCGAAAACTTCGTTTTTTCCATAACTGAAATATTATTGAATATTTCATCACGTCTTAAAATTCTATCATTATGCGTTTCTCGAAAATTCAAAATAAATCTCCAAGCAGAAACGGATGAATAGTGCCTATTTCGTTTTTTCCCCGGAAATATTTTTGTTCCCGGAAAACTTTCATTTTCGTCTTGAAAAATCTTACTCGTTCAATCTAGCTCGTAGCCAGAATCCTCCCGACTTATAATCATCCTAGGTTATAAAACGACTAATAAACACATAGCACAGAATAGTATTAATAAAAATTCATTTTATTAATAACTAATTCTTTAAACTTAATTTCTGGACAATCCGATTTTCCGGGTTGTTATATTCTTCCCCCCTTATAAAAATTCCGTCCTTGGAATTTCTTAAAACCACACCCTTACCTGGGTCATCACATTCTCCCCTTCTTCACAGAATTTCGTCCTCGAAATTTTAGCTTACTCTTCTTCTCAACTTCTCTTCAAAGAAGTTCTTATCTTTCTATCATTCGTAACCTCCATAACCTATCAAAAATCATGAAGTAGAAGGAATAACGAGGAATATAAAATTTTCTTTTAAAGCATTTTCATACTTTTGCTGAGGGGTCAAATCGACCATGAACTCTTACTAGGTTAAACAGCATTTCGCCGTAAACCCTTCTTTAACGATCAGTTTACAATCACAAAGAAAGTAAACTACCTCTTCTATACGTAGGTGATCAACCTATCGTATAACCCCATTTCGGGGTATGTTCACCTCAGACTTAAATCATTAGATTCCACAGCAAAATAATTTGGTTTGGCACAACTTCTTAAAAGAAAGCTCGATTTTCTTTTCGCAATACATTAAAACATTTTTATGACATCATGATACCGTACTTTTCACAGTACGTTGAGGACTTCGTCAGTTTATGACTTCGTCATTATACATCATACCATAGCGGGTTGTTGATCCTAAGATCACATCCAACACCAGGTTCAATTGTATTAACAACTCCATCTTTTTACCATCCTTGCATCAAATGCACGGATGATATAAAATTCATTTTGATATTTTAAATCAATTTCTGTCTAGCCGAAGCAATTATCATAGACATACCAAGAATAGCTCTTTTAAAATCCGTTGGTTCCAAAAGTTGAACCAATTCTTTCCTTTTTTAAATGTACACATAAGCACGATTTCAATAAAGTTTGAAATCTAGCATAGCTAGATTGTGACGCCCCCAAATTCGGGTATCTCCCAACCCAAAAGATGGTGCTACACGGTGCAACAGTTCACATAAACATTCAATTAAAATGCCTCAAAAGAAAGGATATGTCTTATATATATATATCAAAAGAATATTTACATTTCTCAGGTTCTTTACAACCAATACATTTATCTTTATCATCATATTAGTATTATTCTTACAAAACCTATTCTATTACATATGTAGTCTACGGGTTTGTCTTCGCCTTCCCTTTATCCTTGTCGGATCCATCGATTCCGATTCGGTCTTAAATTTGCATTCATATGGTTCAAGCAAGAATGAGCCTAACTAGCTTCGAAGAAGTACAACAATTCTAGGAAAATAGCATGCTTGAAACATAGGAATCGTATATCCTCGATAACTGAACAATAGTTACAAAGTACTATCGATAATTCAAAATAGCACTTCTTTTCATTCAAAACGTTTTACACAACAATATTAAATAAAACATCAATTCCGGTTCAAGACCGTAAACATTTCATAAGTACTTTGAAAAAAACATCTCGGCACGAAGTCCGTAAGTCCGGCATAGCTTACGAGCACGTCTAGGTGATCAGCCTATAGTACTCTATGTTAATCAACACTACATTCATTAAACGTGTATACGTTTAAGTTGTGGCAACCTCACGTGCCTGTCGTTTGACGACAAAACAATTTGAGCATACTCAGTCTACTTTTGAAAACCACAACACTATTAGTTTGGTAAATCCTTATCAACATTTGATAGAATAACATAGCATACGTTTAGCCGAAAGAGTTGGCTTTGACTTCCTCAGACATTAACTCATGCGAGGAATACATAAATCACAAAGACTTGTCCAGATCGAACTGGAACAAGGGTTAGAGTACTTGTCTTTAGCGTCTACTTACAAATATAACACGTGCACTTTAGGTCCTTAAGTCTCTACAGTAGATGGTAGCATAACATAGAACATTAGGTCATGAATAATCATACATGGTTCTTAAAGAATCTTACCCTTTTCTCAATCTAATTACGTATTAGATTTGTTATTATTGGTTCCGGCTTTCCGTTAGGTCATTCTTACGTTCATATGTAATTGATTTAACTTAACCCTAGGTGTTCATACTTAAGGCTTAATTATGTCTTAACAACGTTTCATTAAGATCCTTATTTAATTGCTTATCAATTACTCTTCATGTTTAACTTGTAAACATTCTCTATTCTCTAGGTCATGAAGTCATGGCGTTCAAGACAAGGCTATATTACACTTGGTGCTATTTCAACATCACCTATTGTTGCCCAGAACCCGGACTTGGCGCTGCGGCGCGAGTGTCTTTGTTAATGGTCGTGATTGCAAAGACGAGTTTCTTGGGTGAAGCTCCTTTGGCCCTGGCTGTAAGGCTAAATGACTTGGAGTCGCTAGTATGCGCAGACTCTATGCCACAAAAATGTTTGACAGATTTTTCAAAAGTTGAGATTCCCGGACTCATAACTTTCTTCGTTATAAGTCCGAATTGGCTCGTTCAAGAGCCTACGGTTCACAAATCACGTAATCTTTGCGTTCATACAAGAATTTTATCTATTTTATATCTTTTGCCAAAATTTCACCTATTAGTCCATTCTAACGAAAACGATAAACGTTCGTGAACGTTCAATGCTCGTTTCTTCGTTCTAAGTCGGAATCCGGCCATTTTTGAGTCCGCAACTCTATAATGCCAAACATAACTTGTCTCCATCTAAAACCAACGTTTACGAATTCAAACACAATATACGACTTCCATTCCGAGAATTTCACGAATTCGACGATTATCGTCCAATCGTGTAATTCCGGCAAAACTTCAATATTAAAGATATGAACATGGTTCTAAATAGATTCTAAACATCAAATGGTCATGTCAACCTACTTATTATAACAACTTATTTTCAAGTTAAGTTTTGACTTATCCTTCATGAGTTCAAGACTTAATCAATCTATAACTACATTTTTCATTCCTTAGGACTTATTATTGATTTAAGTCCTTACACCAATGTTTTCACATCTTATCGATCATACTACTTTCATATGATCATTATATGACAAGTTTATCATAAGTTAATAACTTATTTAGGGTTAAAATACTTACTCTTAACTTTATTCGACTTAAGTCCATTTCTTAATCAATACAAATGTTCTTAACATCTAAGTTCATTAGATTACACTTCTCTTATCAACCTACCATGATAGAGATGAAGATGTATTAGACAAGATCATTACCTTTGAAGATTACTTCTCTTGCTTTGGAAATCTAACAATGAAAGGTTTAAGCTTCAAAGTGCTTATTAGCTCTAACAATTAAGTTGCTTTTGTAAGGAAGTTGTTGGATGAAATAACAAACAACGAATGAATTAAAAGCTTGGTATTTATAGGCCTTCTAAAGTTAGGGCCTAATGGTCATTAAGACATCCCACCTCCTCACTAACCTCCTTGCTATTCACTACTTGCACACTAAGTAAACTTGGCCATTACTCTTAATTCTTGCCCACCACACAAAGGTCTTGGTCCCTACTTCACCCATGGGTTGCCCCATGGATCTTAATTAACTAATGGATCACCATTTGGGCTTAGGTTGAATTTGATTAACCAAATCTTTTTGGGCTAGTCTTCAATATAGTTTGGGCTTCACATTATTAACTGCTTGTGCTTAACCTTAGTTCATCTTGGGCTTGTGCTATAAATTTGATAATGATTACAAGTGTGGTATTAAGGTAAAGGAAAAGAACAGAAGGAAAAAGAGGGGGGATGGGTAGGGGGCATTGATCATTCTCTCTTTATTTTTCCATCTAGAACGGAATTACTTGTACCTCTTAACTGTTAACTGTTTCTTCATATCCTGCTTGAATCTACAATTTGGACGCCCTTTGTTTTTCTAGAAAAATAAATTTTTCCACCATGCCCTTTTTTTCTAATGCTTCATCTTATTGATTTGTGATGTCTGTTGAATGACAGAGGCTAGAAAGTTATTAGGACACCATGTCCTCGGAATTACGTGTAACAAATCTTCCATTATATTTGTAGGAGCCATGTGCCGTGTGAAATTCTGAAACGCTTCAAATGTTCAAAACATTAAACTTATTTCCTTCACTCCCAGCTTGACTCTACTTGTGCTCCGACCTTGTCCTTTGACACTCATTTCTTTGGATATAGGGTTTTGGTTGGATGATGGAGGCTCGAAACCTATTCATTGACCATGTCCTTGAACCTTCAAGGTCTTGCCAAATCTCTGTTATCTCTGTAAGGAACCAATTGCGCCTCATGAAAACCTTGGAATAAGCATTTGATAAAGAAATTATGACATGTAATTGAACTATTGAAGGCACTTATCTTGTATTTAATGTGAAGGTAATAATAAACACATGACAAATGTGCTTCTATTTGAACTAAATAGATAATTTCTTGTGTATGACTTGTCCCTTCATTAAGCTTGCATGTTCTTGGTGAATCTCGTGTAATTTTACTTAAAATATGCGTTCCCTCAGATTTCTTGCAACTAGTTGACTAGTTCATTTATAATTGACATTACCCGTAAACTAAAGCGCGTATTCGTGCAGGTATCAAAACCTGGCTCTGTAACTGTTGAAAAGCTCATGAATGTTGAGAGATATTCCCATGTCATGCACATCAGCTCCACAGTATGTGTTTTTCTTAGTTGTGTTATTGTTCTTTTTTGTAGTTTTTGGAGCTCGTCTGCTTTTAATATGGACTAAGATATTTTATAGTCTGTACTGAGTTTCATACATCTTATTAATCTATACGGACAAAGATATTGTGGATGCTACTAAACTAGTACAGAATTGAGAATTTGATAAATACCAAGTATTAGAGATGATACTTGTATATATATATCCATTTTAAACTTTTTATGCATATTGTTATTCTCCTATCATCACAAAATACAAATCCATTTTTTTCCATTCTCTCTTTTTCTTTCTTTCTGGGATGTACTGAAATTAGATTCAAATTTCAAAATCAATAGATGAAATTTCACAGTAAATTGGGATCTTGGCCATTAATTATGTTAAAGTCAAATTTTTGCTAAAGCTCCGACTTATAAAAGGGGAGTTTTTTGGGGCCTATTAGTTTAGCATTTAAAATATGTAAGATAATTTGTGTTGGAAAAATCCTTGATGTACATGTGTAGTTGAATTTATTTTGTTGCTTCTTATACCTAACTTTGCAGGTCACAGGAGAGCTACTTGGTGATTTAACTAGTTGGGATGCCTTGCGTGCTGCTTTACCTGTTGGAACAGTTAGTGGAGCCCCAAAGGTTTTTCAATCTTTCTGCATGTTTCACTTTTAATAATGCGTGTGTTATAATCTTGGTTGTCTATGGTATGGAATCAAAGGTAAATTCTACTTTGCTTCAATATTTCATGTTATTTAAGTAGTACTATGAACAGTGTTGGAACATTGGTTGCCTGCCTGCCTTGGGGTGGGAGGTGGGAGGTGGGAGGTGGGGTGAGGGAGAAGGGGAGAGTGTGGCAGCCTGGAAGGTGGTTAAGGTCACTCAGTATTTAATATTTTAATTACATCTTCTTCAACTCGACTCAACAGTGGCTTTTATCCCAAAGTAGCTGGGTAGGTTGAAAATGAATCCCATATATAAACATACAAAAGAAATGGAAGAGATTCCATCTTAACTTCAGAGTAATTTTATTCAATTCATGCATGAATAAGTGATTAATTGTTTAAGTAACATGTTTGAATCGTTATTTGAACAATCATTGCTTAAAACTTCATAATATTGTTTTTAATTGTTTAGGGAAGGGGGATAAAGGAGGAAGATAAAAGAGGAAACGGTTCACTTCTTCACTGAGTATGACATTTCATTTTATGTATTTAAATAATTAAGATGCAAAACTTGTACTCCTTGAAACTTTTTACACCAATAATAGGAAAGTGTATTAGTAATCCGAGAAAATATCCAGAAGGGTTTAGAGAAGGGATAAAGGTGGAAGCTAGAAGAGGAAAGGGAAAGAAAACTCTACTGAAGGCTACAATAAGACAAACTTCAATAATCAATACTCAACTATATATTCCAACAATGGAGATTATATCACTTTATATACGGCAATGTTCAAAATAGCGCTCGAGGCGCGCCTCATAGCGAGACGGAAGAAAGCTGAGGCGAGGCGTACGCCTATTCTGGAATTCCAGCAACGTGCGCCTTTTTCGGTTGAGGCTAACGCCTCGTGGCGGTGCGCCTCAAGGCGTCGCGAGGCCTACGCATCGATTTGGCTTTAAAAAACCCTAATTATCTGACTTCACTTACCGATTTGGCTTCATTGGGCTTCGATGACTTCTTCAGTTTTCCTCTGCGACTTCTTCAGGTATCTTCTTCTTTCTTTTCTTCCTCTGTCGACTTCTTCTCTTCTTCTTCAAGTCTTCGACGACTTCTTCTTCTCTTCTTCGACAGTTCGACCGACTTCGACTGTCTTCTTCTTCTTCTGTCTTCTTCTTTTCTTCTTCTTCTTCTTTTTCAGCTTCGACTTCGACAGACTTCGACTCTCTGTTTTAAGCTGCTTCTTTTTTTTCTGTTTGCTAAGTAATAGTGTAGTCCTCTGTTAATTTATGTTGAGGTTTTTTAATTTCTGTTAAGATTTTTTTAACTTATTACCATATATTTGTTATATATTAACATATATGATATATTAACATATATTTTATATATGTTGTGATTAACATATATTTAACATATATTGTATTCTTATATTTGGTTTTTTAACTTCTAGGATTTGATCTATTATTCAAGCCGCTAGATACAAATGATACATTACTTACATAGTGATGGATGATCACTATATAAGTACTTGATGATATTATGTTGTTTTGATGTTTTGTAATGATACATTACTGTGACGTTGGTTATTTATGTCTTCTATGACCTTAATTGTAATGATGAATTATTTTATGGTTTTATTAGTATTTTTTCATAATTTTTTGGGGACTTTTAGCTTTAGGTCTTTAAATCAAGGCTTCCGCCTCGCTCCGCCTCCGCCTCGAGGCTTACGCCTCTCATAGCCCAGAGAAAAACGCCTCGTGTCGATTATAGCTTTTTCGAACATTGATATACGGTGTATAAAACCCTAATTTCTATATAATTTAGGAAGCCTAATTTGACAAAGAAATAAACTCCTAATTATTACCTACTTTAATTAAAATATATATATTTATACATACTTTCTCGGTTTCAAATTATAAGATTATTATTGACTTATGAAAGTCAATTTGAAATATTTTTAAATTCAAAGTTGATATGATTCATTAAGAATCATTGTTCTAAAAATCATCGCCTAGGCCCCGCCTAGGCGCTAGGCACCCCCTTGACGCCTCGCCTAGGTGCTAGCCCCCCCTTGGCGCCTCGCCTAGGCGCTAGGCCCCCCCTTGACGCCTCGTCTGGTGCTTAGGCCCCTCATGGCGCCTCACCTCCAAGGCGACAAAAAATTCCTCCGAAAAATTAGAAGTGGGTCTAAAGTAAAGAGGTTTTTTATTTTATTTTAATAACTATCCAAACCATATCTTAATATATTTATTTTTCTAATGATTTACCATATTCATAATACAGATTGCAGCGTATCAAATCACAACAAGTTAACAATATCAAGTCAAAATGGATAATTTTATTATAGTTGTAATTTTTTGAACTTGTACCAACTTTAATTATATAAATGATGATACATTTGTAATATTTAGTTTCAATATAATTCTTAAATTTATGTTTAGTTTCTTAAGTTTTAATATTGAATTAAATTCTTGAAATTTTAAATTTTATTATTTAATAACAATTTTGTTTATGAATAAAATTAATACGTTAAAAATATGCTTGAACTGTGAAAAATTGTATGTTTGTGTTTGAACTTTGACATTAACAATATGGATATGTGTTTGAACTTTAAGCAAAGATCTTTATTATCTTAGTTATAGATTGTTTTGCTTTATATTATTGTTTTGTTTGGATAAATGTAAGATAATAAAATATTAAAATTGGCTTAAAATAAAAAATTCCGCCCAAGCCCCGCCTATGCCCCCTAGGCGCTAGGCCCCCCAGTCGCCCGCCTCCCGCCTTTTAGAACAATGTTAACAATTACAAAATAATCTTATAATTACTAGTGCCTTTCAACTAGTTTTCAATATTCATCATTATATTGATTAAAAATAAATGAATCTATGTCAATTTTGAATTTGAAAATGTCTCAAATTGAATTCAAAAAGTCAATAATGATCTTATATTTTTTGACTGGAGGGAGTATTATTTAGACTGAAATACAAAAGTGAACCTTCGGTTTGTACCTTATTTGCAAACCAGTTCCTCCAAGATGTATAAGTTTTGCAAAAGGGACCCGAGCTACTTCTCTATTAAAAAAAGTCACGGACGTAACCTAAGCAAGGGTAGAATGGGTCTACACATATGATACATAAAAGAAAAGAAAAGCTGAAAATTAAAAGAACACAAAAATGAAAGAGAAACATAAAGAGAAAAAGATGAAAAGTAGAAAATTAAAGATAAAATGTACCAGAAAATGAAACATACAAGATAACAGAAAATGAAAAAAGGCAGGGCAACATCTGGTATTGTTCTGATGTGGTTGCACCAATGCCTTCCTTCCACCCCTCGTTGAATGCTTCCAGTTCCAACTTTCATCTCCTGAACTCCTTCAATTCTCGTAATGCTTTTGAGCGACTTCTCCATATATAATATGCCAAATTGCTAATCAAAGTTCCTTCAATACATAAAGCGTACTAAAAAGAAAGTACAAAAGTTTAGCATGGCATCACTTTGATTTTTTGTAATTATTATCTTTTACTCCTATCAAGCTTCTCAACCTGCAGATCTGAAAAGAAAATCAAAAATTGAGAAAAGAAGAAAAAAAATGAAAAAAAATGAATGGCAAAGATTGAAAAATGAAAGGAGCCTAAATCAAAAAATATGAGTACAAATTTGTAGGAAAAAATGGAGCAGAAAATGAGATCAACAATCATCATAATCATGAAGTGTTATCATCTATCCATATGGGGTGATGGTTTCTCTGGATCCCGCTGATTGTGCTTATACTCTTCAGTCTTGCCACGGTTGCTGATGGGGCTGTTCATGTGGATGCTCGTCCATTTCCTACCCATTCTACGTTGCAAAAATTCTTCAAGTTTTTGTAGATTATCGTTAACACAGGTTCATCTCTGTGAGGGTAGAGATGGCTGGGCAGGCGGAAGGAGGTGGAGGGAGGGGACAAGGGCGGTGAGAGAGAGCTGACACCTTTTTTCCGCCCCCAATACCCGTTATGAATATATGGTTAATAACTATATAATCCTTGTTTAAGGCACGTGTAACAATAAAATTTTACTTATAAGAAAAGATTAAAATTTATAGGAATTCTTCCTCACTCCTTTCTTCTGATACTGCTTTGTTGTGATCGAGGTCAGAATTTGTCATTTCTTTTTTGAAGTAATGATCCAAGAGCGTTATACTTTATTGGTCATAAAGCAGTAATAAATACATATAATATTCATAGTATTTGTTGCCTCTTGGGTGGGTCGCTTTATGTTTTCTTACTGTCAGCCTTGCTGCAATGCAGGTGAAAGCAATGGAATTGATTGATCAGTTGGAAGTCACAAGGCGTGGGCCATATAGTGGTGGATTTGGAGGCATTTCTTTTTCCGGTGATATGGACATCGCCCTAGCTCTGAGAACCATTGTATTTCCAACTCAGATGCGTCATGACACGATGTATTCATACAAGGATGCTAATAAAAGGCGAGAGTGGGTTGCCCACCTTCAAGCTGGGGCAGGTATAGTGGCTGACAGCGATCCTGGGGACGAGCAGAGAGAGTGTGAGAACAAAGCTGCAGCTCTTGCTCGTGCCATTGACCTTGCAGAGTCCTCGTTTGTTGGGAAATGATTCAGTTATCTCAATGTAGAGTTTGTTTTCCCATACAATTGAAGATGACTTGAGAAATTCTGCATTCGAAGGGAAAGAAAAAGTTGGCATAGTTGGAGCACTTGGTAGCAAAATTAAAATTTGAAGCTGATCTTGCCTTCTGATATACTGCTTTTCGGGATGAAACCTTATGGTTACAAAGCTTTTGTATGTGGTTTTTTAGGGCATTGATAGATATGAACTGACCTGAGTTTTGTTGAGACAGGTGGTAGCTGGTCAGCTATGACCCACTCCCTGCTCAGTCGACTCTCACCCCAGACCCACCTTGAATATAAGGAATTGCTTTCTCAATGTACCACGAGTGAAAAAAAATCAGCTTTTGTTGGTAGTTTTTGTTATAAAATGTCTAGATTCATATGGATGTCTAGATACATGTAACTCTCATTGAGTATTAAAATGTATGACTCTTGAGTTTTGTAACATCCTAGTAGTTATGTTAGTATTGATGTTATTATATCTATATAATAACATTTGCAAAGTGAAGGGAATATGGACATATACAATTACAAGATATGAAATGAGAATGCTCCTCCTTTGATCATCATCTTGTTTTTAGTTATTTTTCATAACATTTAATAACACGTTATCAGCACGATTTGTTTCTCACTTTCTCGTCTTAAAGCAGATAATCATATTTGGTTTGTTGGTAAGAAGTAGAAGGTATATTTATCTATTATTTATACAAATTATTAGTATACTTTTATGCATGTCTTCAATATCAGATGTTGTAGGATTTTGGTAACTATTTTTTCCATTTGAAAGCATGGTACATAGCAGTTGACATATGTTTCAAGCTTCACTGATCGGTTTAGTATTATTTAGTAATAGTGCAAGTCGGAAAAAAGTGAGGGGGTGGTGTTTTGTTAAGTAGTTATGCAAAAATTAATAGTGAGACAAAGACGTTTTAACAATCATTATTGGTATTTCTATTTTACTTATGCGTTGATGCATTTTGTGTTATACGTTATGTTTGAAACGAAAGTACATAGCAAACACAGTAGCATAGTTATAATATAAGCATGTTGGACACATTAAGTAATATTATTCCATATTATAAACAAGCTTTGTTTTTATTTAGATAGTTTACTTAAGTTGGTTTAAACATAAAACATTTAATTAACACTTTAGTATAATATAATGATATGTGATACAGTGACACATATACGCTGGCGTTGTAGTTACATGTATGCGTTGATATAATAGTGCATGGTGGCACGATTGGTTTTGTTGATTTATTAAGAAACTTGTATTTTTTGGTGAGGAATTGTTCAAAATACAATGATTTATATGTTATCAATTCTTATGTTTTTTTGTTGATTTTTTATTACTTGCTCGAGATTCATAGCTCAATAACTTTAGCTTGTTAAGATAAACATGAATTTGGTCTAAGCGCGAACATTTCAATTTATTCAATTATTACACACTTCGTGGGGTTTCAATGTGTTATCTTTCGCTTTTAGATGGCACTAAAAGTTGTTTGCACTTTAATAATCATAAAGAAATGTACTTAGTAGTGTTGGCTTGTTATTTAGTTTTAATAGAAAATTTAGTTTCGTATTTTACTGCATTTTTATAAATTGTTCCATTATAATTAAATCTGAATATATATAATTATTTAATTTGATGGGGAATATGTTTAATTTTATAAATTTGAATTTGTTGTCCTTGATTTATATCGAGCAAGAATTATTTGTAATGGAATTTTGATGCTGAGATTCAGATAAAGACAAAGAACCTTGGAGATACAATTAAAGTTGGTAATCATGCATCCCTGCAGGATCATGCAAAATTAATTCGCTATCATCTCCATGAAAAATTAAAATATGAGTTAATTACAGTAAAAGACTCACTTGTCTTATGAAATGATTTTAAAGGAAAGATTTTAAAAGTGTTGAGGGAAAAACACTGATGAAGACATGTTAGAGAAAATATTTATTATATTTTCATCCCTCGAATATGCTCCTGTAGTAGCAATATTGTGAGTGTAAGTTCATAATATATTCCCTGAAGCGATAAAGGAAATTATATTCCTAGAAGTGATATCATTTCTTCTAGTGGCTGTACAAAATAATGAGTTTTTGCTGAATAATCAACAATCTCGTTCGACCGATTCTATTACATTCCTTGAAGTGAATGGAACCTCATTTGATAATCATAGAAGAAATTATAGTTGTAGTTGTGGTAGTGGACTTGAAAAGAACAATCAATATATAAAAGGGAATGTACCCGTCGTACTCCTAAACACTTGGTAGATTTGTACCAAGACTCCATAAAAGAAAAGGAAATGGAATGATCCTGAAGATCCCATGAATTATTTTGACTTTTCATATGGAGTGGATATAACTAATTTTTATATCTATGGTTTCCTTGATGATATGTTGATAGAAATGTCCATACAAATTAATTATTTTTATTTCATTATAATAAGTAATTTTATGTTTTATTTATGTTTCAAGTAAAATTTATGTTTTGCATATATAAAGTTGTATGGGCGAGCTCATCAAACTTAATTACTGAGCTCTAAAAGAAGCGATTATTCATCAAACATAATTGAAGACTCTTGAAAATTGATTATTCATCAAATTTAATTAAAGTCTCTAGAAGAGCGATTATAATGTTTTCAAATGGCACAAAACTTTGTATTGATGATTCTTTATATTCTTCTGAGAAGCAAAAATTTGCTCAGCTTTAAGGATATACGTTATAATAGTTATTATATTGAAATCAATAACGAAGGCAGTGAAGAATTTTTTTATATTACTTCAATAGTATCGGGCCAGAAGCTCATATTAGAAAAATTGTATATTTTCTCTTCTGGGTTATATTATACTAAAATGAGAATAGTTGAAATAAATGTTGTAATACATCAGAAGTGTGCAATACACCAGAAGTGTTTAGATCCAAATATTTTTATGATTTGGCATGATCATCTAGGATCAATAATGATGCATTGAATTATTGAAAACTCCCATGAACATCCTTTAAAAAAACAGAAGATTCCTTTACCTGTTGATTATATCAAAGTAAATTAATTACCAAATTATCATATTTAATTATTGTTATTTGGTGTTCATCTTCTAAGAAAGAATTCAAAGTGATATTTTTAAGGTATATTTTGAGAATTTTTATTTTAATAGTCTTCCCACCATTAGGGGGAGAAAAGTCGTTGCCTGAAGCACGACATGAGATCATTGTCTGAAGCACGACGAGAGATTAATTGAAATGTTTTAACGTTATTTAATCTTGATCCTTATACAAATCAATATGAACTAGAAGTTCAAAGGATAATTCATTTGCAATGAATTGCAAATCAATTACCAAAATTATTCACCGATAATAAGAAAATAGTGATATCTCACATTCTAGCTGCTAATACTCTAGCAGAGATTGATGTCCCTGTAGGACAATTAATTAATCTGATGAAAGAAATTGAATCAAAGTCACACCTGAAACATGAAAGAATGATTGGTGTTAAAGATAGAATTTCCCGGAAGAAGAAAGTACAAGAAAAACAAGTTGTAGCCTATAAAGAGGCTATACCCATAAAACAGGCTACAAAATTTATCAATCTATCCAAAACTTATGAACAAAAATCTCTTGTAAATAAAACTCTTGAAGAGTTATTCCCTGAAGAGGATGAGTTATCCCCTGAAGAGGATCAGGTACCTGAAAATAACGAGATCTCGATACATTATGTATATACAGGAGATAGATATATTGGATAGAAATAAAATTGTTGTCGACAACATATTTTTATATAAAGTTGTTCTTTATATTACCAGAAGTAATGATCATGAATATGAACCACAAATTGTTGATGAATGTAGAAATATTTGGCCAATGTGAAAAGAGGCGATTCAAGTAGAACTAAATTCACAAAGTAAACATGAAGTTTTTGGACCTGTAGTCCGAACACCTGAAGGTGTAATGCCTGTTAGATACAAATGGGTGTTTGTACGAAATAAGAAAAATGAAATTATATGGTACAAAGCGCGACTTGTAGAACAAGGTTTCTTCGCAGAGACATGGTATTAATTGTGAAGAAACATATGCTCCTATAATGGACACAATTACATTCAGATTTTTAATTAGCTTGGTAGAAAGAGAAATTAATGGATGTTGTTACATCATATCTGTATGGATCATTATATAATATATGAAAATCCCTGAAGGATATAAAATGCCTGAAGCATATAATTCTACATCTCGAAATATATATTATATTAAGCTACAAAGATCTTTATATGGGTTAAAGCAATCCAGATGCATATTGTTGTATAATCGCCTAAGTAGATATCTTTTGAAAGAAGGATTTGAGAATAATCCAATTTGTGCATGCATTTTTATTAAAAGATCATAATCTGGATTTGCTATTATTACTGTATTTATTGATGAAAGATTTTGCTCTAGAAGAGTCGACAAAAATAACAAATTTGAGATGAAAGATATTGGTAAGATAAATTTTGACTTGGACTACAAATTGAACTATGAAATTCTTGTTCATCAATCAACATACTACGAGAAAAAAGTCCTGAAAGTAACTTTACATGGATAATGTTAATCCTTTGAGTACTCCAATGATGGGTTGGTCACTTGATATCAATAAATATCCGTTTTGACCATAAGAAAATGATTAATAAACTTTTGGTCTTGAAGTACCATATCTTTGTGAAATTTGTGTTTTGGTCCTGAAGTACTATATCTTAATGTAATTAGTACTTTGATGTATCTTGCAAATTTGACAAGACCTGATATAACATTTGCAGTTCACTTACTAGCAATGTATAGTTATGCACCAACTCGAAGATATTGTAATGAAATTAAACATATTTTACGTTGTCTTCGTGAGACTATTGATTTGGGATTATTTAATCCAAATGGTAATAGAACCAAGCATATTTCACCAAAATTATTTTATACACATGAGCCCCAGAAGAATGGCAATATTGATCATGTGATAATTTGGTTGATATATTCATTAAGTCATTACCAACTATGATTTTGAAGAAGATGGTGCACAATATTGGCATACTTTGACTTAATGATATTTTTACCATGAACAATGGAAATTTTATGTACTTATGAAGGGGAATAAAAAGGATATGTGCTGATTGTACTCTTTTTCCTTTGCTAAGATTTTTTCCCACTGGGTTTTCCTTTGCAAGGTTTTAATGAGGCAATCCCAAGGCACTAGAAGTTATACAAGAATATTGTACTCTTTTCCTTCACCAAATTTTTTTTCCACTGGGTTTTTATTTGGTAAGGTTTTTAACGAGGCATATTCTTAGAAAATTACTACAAAAGAACTCCATCCATTCTGTATGAAGACAATGCTGCATGTATATATCACTTAAAAAGAGGATACATCAAAGGAGATAGAACAAAGCACATCTCACCAAAATTCTTTTTCACACGTGACCTTGATAAGTGTGGTGACATTGATGTTCAACAAATTCGATCAAAAGATAATCTAGCAGATTTGTTCACCAAAGCATTACCAACTGCAACGTTTGAAGGATTGCGTCGCAATAATGGAATGAGACAGCTGAAGGACTTAAAGATACATTCATGAGGGGGAGCTAATACGCGCTGCACTCTTTTCCCCTTAACCAAGGTTTTTTTCCCGTTGGGTTTTTCCTGGTAAGGTTTTTAATGAGGCAGCTTTCAATGCGTATTGCTATACAATAGACATCCAAGGGGGAGTGTTATAAAATGTCTAGATTCATATGGATGTCTAGATACATGTAACTCCCATTGAGTATTAAAATGTATGACTCTTGAGTTTTGTAACATCCTAGTAGTTATGTTAGTATTGATGTTATTATATCTATATAATAACATTTGTAAAGTGAAGGGAATATGGACATATACAATTACAAGATATGAAATGAGAATGCTCCTCCTTTGATCATCATCTTGTTTTTAGTTATTTTTTATAACATTTCATAACAGTTTTGCATTTTCTTGGGGACTCTAATTTGTTCACAATTTTATTTTTAGTTCTTATGGTTGGTCACAAGAGAATTATGAGAAAAATGGAAAATAGGCGCTCATAAGTGTCCTTATTTAGGATGATTTTGTATGTAGATTTTTGCACAAGGTGAATGGGTTGATGTTTTTGCCTTTATTTGTTTTCCCCTCACTACTCGATCTAAAAAATTATGGATTTTGCAACTGTTTTCAAGCATTATTCTTTTTAGATAAACATTTTTTTTAAATAAGCAAAAAACTATATGGTTCGTGTGGTAGTGGTACTGTGGTAGTGTTGGCAGTGATGCGGATTCGTTGTTTTGATACCTGAGGTTTTGAAAGATTTAAAAAAGAAAAAGAAAAAGAGAAAAGAAGAAGTTACTTCGCTGCATGAGGTATATCAAAGAATGCATAAAATTTGTTTTGAAAAGTCTAAAAATTATGTCCTTATTCTAGTATATCTAAAGTGTTCGAAATTAATTGGAGTAATCGAAATTAAATGCCAATCAGAACATTCCATCGTTATGTTAATTTGCAACACAAAATCATCCTACCTTCGTCACCACCTAGGACTAAGTTGGTTTTTTTTTTTTGTGGGAGCTGTCGTTTGACATTTCAAAATTAACTTCATTTTTACCTCAAAAATTAGCACAGTAGTAAGGATCGATCCCACAATTGTTTGCAATACTCAAAAGCTTGTCCACAATTATGCATCACTAATTGCTACTTATGATCAAATATAATATCGTTCTACCCTTTATATTTCTCTATGTAATTTAAATTTATCTTTCTTAAAGGGTGAGATTTTAGGAAAAAACTGACATATATGCCGACGATTTTGAAAAGATTGATTTTAATGACTGAGTCGAATTAGACAGAGCCACCAGTTGATATAAGT
Organism: Panax ginseng; assembly: GCA_020205605.1. Classification (NCBI taxonomy): domain Eukaryota; kingdom Viridiplantae; phylum Streptophyta; class Magnoliopsida; order Apiales; family Araliaceae; genus Panax; species Panax ginseng. Next base: position 117,563,949 of record CM035136.1, on the reverse strand, counting down.
TTAAAAGGATGTACTAACTCATCCGGAGTTTGAAAAGTTTTTGTAATATGACCCAATATGTGACTCCGTTTAATTGGTCTGGAACCCGAGATTCATAGAGTTCGGGGGTTTGCTTAAGCGAGCGGAAGGTGTTAGGCGCCCCTTAATTTCCGTGAAACACGGTTACTGTAAGACCCCGAATTTTACGAAATGAAAGTATTCAATTTTTTGATAATTGTTATTCTATTAAGTAAATGGTTAAATTGATAAAAGGCTAAAGTTAAGGGTGATATTTGAAAATTTTGCAAAGTAAGCAAGTTGATATAAAATATTCGTTTGGTCGGGGAATATTCTTTTTGTCAGGGGATATCCGTACGAAGACACCATCATTGGTATTGTCATAGTTAAAAAACGACAGAAATATCTTTTATAAAAATAACAACGAAAGTTTTACCGTTAAAGCTATTTGAAATACTAGGTGGTAAAAAATACGATGTCTGGCGTGGGTTGCATAGTAGCACACGGTATTGATTATTGATGCTTACGTGAGAAGTCACTCAGTTATACTCAATTATTGCTACAATAATTACTGCATAATATCTTTCATATTATTGATTCAATTATTGTCACAGTATCATATTCATAATATTTATTATTATTAAATCAATAATTGACACGATAAAGTTATTCATATTATTATTTTCAATATTGACGATGTCTAGAAAGTTCTGTCGAGGAGAGGTTTGGTCACCTAATTGCGCGTCAATAAGGAGAAATCCTTATCGGAAAGCCCTCTCTTTCCTGGGAATGATCTGGTTGTTAAATATTGTAAGTTATAATATTAATGATGAATAAGTTCGTGTTGATTAAAGATGAAATTGATATTTCCATTGTGTTGGGATTATTAGTGTTAGTGGAAATCGACGTTTACTTCGATAAGGTTATATTGACCAATCTAGTAATTAATCGGACAAATGAGAAATTAATTGCTATTAATTCACATGCTTATAACTATTTGTTCACATGTATGTACTATTGATTCACATGCATGTACTATTAGGGGAGGTGGTGCAAGAATGATAATACTTGCATGACTAAATTAAAAATAGAGGTATAGATGAATGTACTATACTGTAACAATTTTTTTCACATGTATAGAACTATTAATTCACATGACTGAACTATTGATTCACAAAATGTACCATTAGGGGAGGTGGTGTAAAATTGATAATACTTGCATGACTAAATTAAAAATGGAGGTATAGATGAAGGTACTATACTGTAATTATTTTTTTTACATGTATAGAACTATTGATTCACATGATGTACTATTAGGGGAGGTGGTGCAAGTTTTATAATACTTGTAGGACTAAATTAAAAATGGAGGAAAAAATGAAAGTATTATACTGTAATATTTCGAGCCCCAAAACGTGCAATTATCAAAACTATATTTTCCTATAAATAGAAGCTCATTCTTCTTTCATTCTCACCAATTCACTAAGACTCACAAGAGCAATTATAGAGAGAGAAGCTATAGAGAGAGAAGCTATAGAAAGAAAGAAGAAGAGAAGTCTGCTACTTCACTTGTAAGGTCCACGAATTTGAAACTCCTTATTAATTAAATATGTGATTTAATTTTAATGAGTTAGCTTTGTGAGTTTATTTAAATCTTATGTGGTTATGTGAATTTATGAAATGATTAAATGGAGTCACTAATAGTTCTTTAAATTAGTGGACTAACCCTAAGAGTTTGATATCAAGAATTGATAGGATTCTTAATAATTAAATATTCAATTTATTTGAATATAGTAGCAAGAGTTGAACATATTAATTAATTGCAATTATGAGTAATTAATTGATAATGTGTTAATAATTATTATTGAATAGATAGTAATTAATGTGTAAAAGATTAATAATTTATAAAATGATTTTATGTGTACTTGATTAATTTGTGCAATATAGTAAACCTTTATTATATGGTAGTTAATTATATATTTTATATAATACAAGGTGGCACATTAATATGTCTATATATTATATATAGGCTATATAGTAAGAGTTATTTGCATTCATGTGAGTTGCATAATAATATTGTTATGTAAAATGAATTGTGCATACATAATAACCAAACTTTATATTAGGTGTATATATAGTATACAACCAATTGTAGCATTACAATTCATTTCTTTTGCAAATGCTGAGTTTTGCTCCTTGTCCAAAATTTGTGGCACAAAGGTACAATGAATAGTAACCTAAAACTGACTTACGTATTTTCCAAATGGGCTAAGCATTGGTAATGATTTCTAGGCCAATGGCTAGTATTGAGTTGTTCAACCACTCTCTAGTAACCATTGTTTTCCTCCATTACACCATGAATTCAACCTTAGTGCAATTTCATTATCTAGTTCAAGTTTCCATTATAAATAGAAGCTTAAATTACAATTTTTGGTTGCTTGAAATTCTAAGTTGAGTAGTTCTAAGTTGCTAAGAAATTTTGGAAACATACTTAGTGTGTAAGGGATCCAATCCAAGCTTAAAGAGGTATAAACTTTACTTATGTTCTTCGTTGGGTTTTGTCAAATTCTTAGGAATTTCTAGAATTATTTGTCAATCAATGTGAATTAACATGCCATGATATGTTTATGAAGTATGTTTACATGTTTGAACTTTTAAGTGATGGTTTAGAGCATGTTTGAATCAAGAAAAATTGGAGTTGGGTTGTGCTCTGCGAAGCGAGCAAGTTTACATTTACAGTGCGGGCATGGCATGCTTATTGCCTATTATTTGTACTAGGGTTCATAGCAATTTCTGTAGTACCTCGAGAACCGATTCTTTGGTTTCATTTGTGATATGTGCTACAAACTAGATGTTATGACTTAGATACATACCTATAGAGGAGTATAACATGTTATGTAAAGCTTTTATGTGGTATGAAGTAATCAACTTGGATTAGTAAGAAAGTTGTAGCAAAACTTAGAGTTTTCAAAACTAACTTTGAGGAAAACTTATGTTCACAAGTTCTGAACTTACGAGACCATATACATGACTGATTTGGAACCTAAATGAGCATGATGTGTGATTTATAACTATTGTATCCATGAGCAACTTGATGAGCTTTGTGCTAGAACTTAGTTTGAAAGGAAAGGCTTAATACAACAAGACTAATGAACACAAATACTAAAGAGATTCTGATCTTGAAGGGAGGTTAACATGACTTAACTCCTTATGATAAGAATTTTTGAAGTTGTCTTATATGTGCTATCTTGCTTCATTCATGAATAAAATGATTTCAAAGACAACCTTGAACATGTTTTCAAACATAAGTTGCATATTATATGAGTACTTAGATACCAAAGTAGTAAGATGTCATGTTATGGCTATAATACTCCTAAGCATGATTCATATGTATTAAACTTGATGATTACATGATTTTTATGTTTTAATGACATGTAACTTGTAAGTTAAACTTGTGGTATTGAACTCAAGTATGATCATGTATTATATGTGAAACTCTAGCATGTATGTATGTTAAATGGTATGTGTGATTGGTGTGTTAGAGTTGGAATTTGAAGTCGAGAGAGCAAGCGACTCAACCTTGAGTGCAGCGAAGGACATCAGCATTGGCTGTCAAGTAATCCTAGACCCGGTATAGCTACGCCATCCTGCAGTTTTCCCAGATTTTTTTTTGGTTCTGAAATTTAAGGCATGCTTATATGATTTCTTTACCTTGTAATATATGACCAATATACCATATAATGTGTTGAGTAGCAGGCTATGGGATGACTTGATTGTTGTTAGTGTAAACACATACTAGTTTACACATACTAATTGAAATGATCAACTTGATAACGTTAGGTCGTTTCAACACAAGTAATTAAAGCTAGATTTTATTATAGCTGAACAAATATGCAAGTTCCCTAAACTCTTACTTCAATTATTATTGAGCAAGTTTCGTTGAACTTCACTCTTTGGTTGTACAAGTTTCTTAATTCTTACTCTTTTATTTGAGTAAATATCTAAATTATCCTTTACGTTGTGCTAGTTCCTTGAACCGTACTTTTATTGACCAAGTTTCCCTAACCTTACTCAAATTTATATTGAGCAAGTTTCCTTGAACTTCACTCTTTGTTGTGAAAGTTTCTTATCCTCGTCATATCGTATTGGGCAGGTTATTGTTGAATTGAAAGCTATTCGTTTAAACTTGAACTTTATTACCAAGCACGCTATTAAGTGGTTTAATTACCTTACAATTATTCGACATCGATATTATTGATATTCGCACTTAGTGCACTTGAGTTCGTATAGTCTTGGACTTGTACTTCATTTAAAGTTCTATAATTCTTGAATCGTAATCGGATAGAGTCGAACCTTTGTTCTATCGACAAGAATATGAAGTTTTATAAAAGCTATCCAAACCAATTGATGGTAAGGATTCTTAGACTGAAAGAACACCCTTTCTATGATAGGGGAGCACCGGGTATCTAATATAAGATACAAAGAGCAGATTTAAATGTTATGCATATATATAGTGTGCGTGAGGTGATCCCTCAAGTACTTATTACGCCAGCCCGATAACCAAAGGGTCAATTAGCTATTTATTTCATTGGAGTGTTATAGATCAAAGTCTACTTGACTAGCAGTTATTCTAAAATCAATCATTATCTTTGCTTTCTAATAATCATATTGTTGAATCCTTCAGATGTTCATATTGTTGAATTCTTTGTCAGACATTTTCCTTTCATCATGATATATCCTTATTGTTGTATTTAAACTTGTTGAGCAAACTTGTTGCTCATCCTTGCTATATTATGAATTATATTGCAGCTAAGCCCGAGACCTCGGGAAAGGACAAGGGTAAAAGAAAGATGTAGGATAGTCGCCAGGAGCAGAATTTATCTTATGCTTAATTTAAATTACTGTTATGTAATATGAACCCTATGTACTATTATAGGGCATGTTTGAAAGATTGTATTAAGGTTATCGAATATTGGGACTAGTAACACCTTTTGAATGAACGACGTACGTTTATTATTTTCCGCATTTTAGTTATCGTATGTTGTTTAGAGGTGGATGTTTGTATTTTATCATGATGACCGAACCAGGGTCAGAGGACCCAGATTTCGCGGGCGTCACAGGTTGGTATCAAAGCCTAGGTTATAAACGTTAGGAATGCAAAACCTAGGGTGAACCTTAGTAAGAAAACTCAAGTAGAGTATGTAAGTGATGGGTTGGGGAAATCCATCGAGTTTTATTGTGATATTGAAGTGGTTTATTTAAATAAAAAATGATTGATAGACGTCTTAAACTTCTTAATTCTAACATGGATAGCATATCACATAAAACCTAATTTTTTCTTCCTTTCCTCAGATCATGCCACCTAGGAGACTTCATCGGAATCAGGGGGAGGAAGGATCCGTTAATAATGGTGGAGGGGAAAATGTTGATCCAATGCAGAACTTCGTTAACCTGTTAACTGAGGCAATGCAAAATAGTCCAGGACAACACATGGCTAGCTTTAAGGACTTTAAATTGGTAGGACCACCGGATTTTTGAGGAACCATGGACCCAATTGAAGCCTAGATATGGATAGAAGAAATGGAGAAGGTGTTAGAGGTCGCACGAGTGACCTAAGCACAGAAGACAAGTTTTGCCACTTTCATGATGAAGGGCGAAGCTAACTATTGGTGGAAAGCCAATAAGGGCCGAGCAGACGAAGGAGTTATTCCTTGGGACAAATTTAAGGAGCTATTCCTCGAGAATTATTTCTCGGAGAATATGCAACAGGATATGGAAGTTAAGTTTCTGGAACTGAAGCAAGGTAGTATGTCTGTCGCAGAGTACACGATAAGATTTAACGAGTTGGCCCGATTGGCGTCACAACAAGTTGAATGGAGGCCAGGAAGGCAAGGAGGTTCGAATTAGGACTGAAACCATGGGTACAGAAAGCAGTGGCCGTATTGAAGATTAAGACTTACTCTGATCTTTTGGAAAAGGGCTATCATTTCTGAAGGAGGCAATGAAGCCATCGCTCGATTCAAACAAGACAAGAAGACCGATAAAGATGGACAGAAAGGGGGAAATAGCGGAGGAAGCAACCCCAACAAACGTAAATGGACGGAGAGCCAATCCTCAAGAGGTAATAAGTCCGGGGGGGGAGGCCAAGAAAAGTATGAAGTGCAACAACTGTGGGAGGAATCACTCGGGGGAGTGTATGAAGGGAAAGAGTTTGTTATCGTTGTGGACAACCGGGGCACATGGCTCCTCAGTGTCTGAATAAGCAGAAGGGATGATGTTTCTCGTGTGGAGCCACAGACCATCAAATCAAGGACTACCCGAAAAAAAGGCGTCTGCAATAGCGACAACCGCAACAACAACAACAACAATGGCTAAACATTGGAGGGCCAGCCAGTCAAGCCAACAGACCAACGAGACGAACGTTCAACATGACCGTACAGGATGCTGTGGAATCTAAGGACGTGGTGTCAGGTATCATTCCAATCAATGATATGGATGCATACGTGTTATTTGATTCGGGTGCTACCTGCTCTTTTATTTCCGAAGAATTTGCTAAACAGTTAGATGTACCCTGTGCGAGATTAGAACACCCTATGAACGTAGAAGTAGCGAACAAGGAAATTATTCCCGTAGAATACATTCATAGAAATTGTTATGCCGAATTACGAGGATTTAAGCTCAAAGTGGATTTGATACCGATTCGTTTGGGGGAGTTCAATGTAATCCTTGGAATGGATTGGTTATCTGTTCATGGAGCAGTTATAGATTGTAAGAAGAAGTGTGTGCACCTTAAGACTCTGAATAAGTCGAAGGTGGTATTTTACGGTAGTAAATTGCCGAGACAATCTCATTGTCTGACGATGGTGTAAGCTCAGAGATTGCTTAGGAAGGGTTCTATAGGTTATTTGGCTCACATAATTGATACTCGACGAGTCGAGGGTGAACTAAGTCAGATACCTATTGTAAGGGATTTCGTTGATGTCTTCCTAGAAGAGATTCTGGGATTGCCACCGGATAGAGAGATTGAGTTTGTCATTGATTTGGCACCAGGGACAACACAGGTATACAAAGCGCCGTATCGTATGGCACCGGTAGAGATGAAAGAACTGATGGCTCAATTACAAGAGTTGTTAGATAAGGGATACATTTGACCGAAGCGTATCACCGTGGGGGAGCACCGGTCTTATTCAGAAGAAGAAAGATGGGTCGCTAAGACTTTGTATCGACTACCGAGAGTTGAACAAGGTTACCATTAAGAATAAGTACCCGTTGCCCAGGATTGATGATTTGTTTGATCAGTTGAAGGGGGAAAAGTACTTTTCAAAGATTTACTTGAGAACCGGTTATCACCAACTGAAAGTGAGGCCAGAAGATATTCCAAAGACGGCATTCAGAACTCGGTATGGACACTATAAGTTTTTGGTAATGTCATTTGGATTGACGAATGCGCCAACAACATTTATGTATTTGATGAACAGAGTTTTCAAACAGTATTTGGATAAGTTTGTTGTCGTATTCATAGATGACATCCTAGTGTATTCAGAGACGGAGGAAGAATACGCCGACCATCTTCGGATAGTGTTGGAGACATTAAGAAGGGGGAAGTTGTATGCAAAATTCTCTAAGTGTGAGTTTTGGTTGCAGAGAGTGCAGTTTTTAGGGCACGTTATCGAAAAAAATGATGTTTTGGTGGATCCAGCGAAGGTAGAAGCGGTTATCAATTGGGAGCAGCCGAAGACGCCGACAGAAATCTAGAGTTTCTTAGGATTGGTGGGATACTATCGAAGATTTATTCGGGATTTTTCAAAATTAGCATCGCCGTTGACCAATCTTACCAGAAAGACAGTTAAGTTCGTTTGGAGGAAGAAGTGGGAGGAAAGTTTCCTAGAATTGAAGAAGAGGCTTAGTCAAGCACCTGTGTTGGCTTTACCGGACAACACAGGAGGGTTTGTAGTGTATAGTGATGCGTCACACAAGGGCCTTGGCTGTGTACTGATGCAACACGGTAGGGTCATTGCGTACGCGTCACGTCAACTGAAGGATTATGAGAAGGGATATCCGACTCATGACCTGGAGTTAGCATGTGACACCCCCTAATCTGGGTACTTAATTTTCACATGATTTGGTGTTCACTGTACAAATATCATCTATCTATCTACCCATAAAAATGTAAATCATTAAATAGATAAAATAAAATCCTTCCCTTATGGGGTTACAACATCTGAATAATAAATACAATCCCAGGTCAAACTAACCTTAAACATCTGTGCGGAAACATAAACAAATAAGTCTTAACAACATCAATAAAAATTAAATAACAAGTCTTCATCACTTATTAGCTTTGCCTTTGCCTTTGCTAGTAGAAGGCTCATCGTACCTTTTGTTCTTAACTGCAACGTTATTATTACGCAAGAGTGAGCATGATTGCCCACAAGTATAAAAATGGAATAACAATATATAATAACATGCGAGTGAATCAAAGACTTCTGAAATAAAGCTCAACTTTTGAATCAATAATGAATAACAAGAATCAAAAGATTTCTGAGGGTTATAAGACCTTGAACTATGTCCTAGGTTATCAAGGGTTATACTTGAAACCTTTAACAGTCATAAGACTATGGATTCTTCTACTCGTACTTAGGGGGATCAACACTTAGTACCATACTGTGCACAATATCTTAACGCTAACGCATAAGTAATCCCCTATACAGGGTTGTTCATCTCAGTTTGACATTTGAGTCCGCACCAAAGGAAGTTTGGTTTGGATAATTCATCAAGGGTTCTGAAATTTAGAACGCTCATTAACTATGGACTAGTTGAATCATAAATGGTTCGCTAGTCTAACAAGGTTTAACAGTAATTGAATATTTAACTTGAATAAAATCTCAAAAGGTATACAATAGAATAAGTATTGTATAACAGCATCATGCTTGAAAGATTAATAGGCTATAATATAACAAAACAGACTTGATCAATAATAATGAGAACTTGCTCAATGTAGAAAGGTGAACTCATCACTTATATAACGATAACAAGTAGGGTTAGGAAACTTGCCTCGTGCGTAGATTACACTTTAATAAACACCTTCCTTGAATTTAATGCTACATATCATTTCCATTCACAACTCTAGTTAATTATAATGTAATTAGTCATCACAAGTTCATTATCTTTGTCTAACTTGATTATGACCATACTTAGTCAAATTACAACATTCATTGTCACATAATTTACACTCCACGAATAACAAGATAATTATGTATTCAATAATTCAATCCACATGCAATTATGTAATTTACATGTTAAGCATCTCTTTTAACATCTCATTATACTTCTAACATATTTCTACGTTCATTAAATTAGGTTAACATCACATTTCAAAGACTTGAACACTTTAAAAATTTTGCTTCTGAATATTCTCACAGAGGAAGTCTTGCGGTACTTTTTATACTTTTTCTCGTTGCCATGCGGCTATGGTTTCTTTAAGCCATGGCCATGAAGTCACAAGGCTTCGAGCTCGCAGCAGCGTATGAGCGAGACTCGATTTGAGATCTGCAATTCGCGAAAATTGCAGAACATGGCAAAAAAACCTCCAATTAAATTATTACTACACGAATTTAATCATACCCACATGTTAGAATTCGTATATAATCATTACTCAACATTTATAGAGTGATTTTAACCAATTAAAACACATAATTACGGAATTAAAATATGTAAATTTCACTGTTCTTGATGTTCTTGAAAGTTTTGAAAACAAAACATAAAAATTATCACTACAGATTCGTTATAACACCGAATTCGTTCATTTACAGTTTGGTCTCTTCGTATCAACATGCATAACAACATACAAGTGTAAATTTTACAAAATAATTTATGTTTGACATATTAAAATCACGTATAAGGGCCATATGGCCATATCCCATACTCTATAATTTTTGTAGTAGCCATATACGATGTATTTTCATGAAACTGATGATATGGTTTGTATAATATATATAATAAAATATGATATGATTCATCTTAATCCATACAAAACCCATAATCATACCCCTTTCCCATTCACAGAGTTTTTAACAAAACGTGAAGCCATTTTCCAAAAAAACTTAAACAACGTAACTTATAATTTGGGAAGAAGGAGATTACCCTGAGTGTGAATGAGTAGAGATAAAAACCCTTTTTCAAAAGCTTCTTCAATCACAGAGTTTCTCACAAAATCCTCTAAGTTCTCTCTCTGAATTTCTCAAATTCTCTCTAACTATATTTCAGACTTAGAAAAATGAATTAAAAAAGACGTATAAAATAAAGAACTAACGCGCATTAAGGTCAGTTAACCCAATCATGGGTAACTACTATCAACTCCCCTTAGGGCCTTGTTTGGCTAGCAACATGAATAAATTTTCTAATTATTTTAATTAATCTCCTATACTATAGTTTAATTATGTCACACCCACTTGCACAATAAATCAAATATCTTATTTAATTTAATTTAAATAAAATATAGTAATTTCTCATTAATTAATATAGTCAAATAATTAAATTCTTATTTATTAATAATGTCAAATTATTACATCTCTAATTAATTATTAAATTAATTAAAATAACATTAGGCTTATTAAATATTTCTTTTAATTCAATAAGCTCACATAATTACATACTTCGAATAATAAAATTCTCCACATTAATTTAATAAGTATAACACATATAATTAAATTAATCTATCACAATTGCATCAGTTAATTATTTAATCTAATAATTAAATCATCAAAAATATTTATTTAATTCAATAAATATTAAAATTAAATTACAAAAATCTCGTTCGTCACATAGCAGCAGTAGTTTTCGCCTTAAAGATTTGGAGGCATTATCTGTATGGTGAAAAGTGTGAGATATATACGGATCACAAGAGTCTGAAGTATATCTTCACGCAGAGGGAGTTAAACATGAGGCAGCGCCGATGGTTAGAATTAATCAAAGATTATGATTGTGAGTTTCTGTACCATCCAAGCAAAGCAAATGTAGTGGCAGATGCCTTGAGCAGAAAAGGCAGAGAGAAGTTATTGAAGTTGACCATTCAAGAAGAATTGGTGAAAGATTTCGAACGACTAGTCTTGGAAATTAGGTATCCGATGGAGACTGATGAGCAATTATTTACAGTGTCAGCAAGCCCGATTTTATTGGATAAGGTTAAAGAGGCACAAGAAAAGGACGAAGATTGCAATAACATCATGAAACGATTGATTGAAGGTGAAGAATTGAAATTTAAGGTTGATAGCACTGAACTGCTAAGATTTGAAGGAAGAATTTGGGTACTGTTAGTACCAAAACTGAGAGAAGAGATTTTGCAAGAAGCGCACAGTATGAGATACTCGATACACCCAGGAAGCACGAAGATGTACCAAGATTTGCGACGCCACTTCTGGTGGCCAAACATGAAGAGAGAGGTTGCGGAATGCGTAAGTAGATGTCTAACGTGTCAGAAAGTCAAGCCAGAACACCAACGACCAAGCGGGTTATTACAACCATTAGAGATTCCAGAATGGAAATGCGAGCACATCACAATGGACTTCGTGGTGGGACTTCCGACAACGCAAAAATGGCACCACGCCATATGGGTGATTGTAGATCGTCTTACTAAGTCAGCTCACTTTTTGTCGATTAAGATTAAGTATAGTTTGGACCAGTTATCCAAATTGTATGTCAAGGAAATTATCTCGAGGCATGGGGTGCCGGTATCTATTGTGTCAGATAGAGATCCGCGATTCATGTCAAACTTTTGGAAGAGTCTTCAAAAAAGAATGGGGACACAACTGCGAATGAGTACCGCGTATCATCCGCAGACCGATGGGCAAAGAGAGAAGACAATTCAAACACTTGAAGACATGCTCCGAGCTTGTGTGATGGACTTCAAGGGTAGTTGGGAGGATCACCTTCCATTAATAGAGTTTGCGTATAACAATAGTTATCACGCCAGTATTGGAATGCCACCGTACGAAGCACTGTATGGGAGGAAGTGTAGAACGCCCTTATGCTGGGACGAAGTTGGAGAACGTCGACTGTTAGGACCAGAATTGGTACAACAGACGGTAGAAATCGTCAATGTGATAAGAGCCCGGCTAGTAGCAGCTCAAGATCGCCAAAAGAAGTATGCGGACCTACATCGCAAGAAGAGAGTTTTGAATTAGGAAGCTATGCATTTCTGAAAGTATCTCCCTGGAAAGGGAAGATTCGTTTGGGGAAGAAGGGCAAGTTGAGCCCTAGGTTCATAGGACCGTTCGAGATTTTGAGGCGAGTCAGTGAAGTGGCGTACGAGGTAGCATTACCTCCTGAACTTGAGCACATTCACAACGTGTTTCATGTGTCAGTTTTGCGGCCGTATAAACCAGACTACAAGCACGTTATCTCCTATGAACTAATCCAAGTCGAGAAAGACTTATCATACGAGGAAGTTCCTGTCCAAATACTAGATAGGAAGGAACAGAAGTTGAGGAATAAGATTATCAATTCCGTTAAGATTTTCTGGAGGAACCATGCAGTAGAAAAAGCCACGTGGGAGCTAGAAGGGAAAATGAGAGCGAATTATCTAGTTTTTTTGAGTAACCTTATTTTTGCAATTTCGAGGACGAAATATTTATAAGGGGGATGGGATGTAACGTCCAAGAATTTGAAACTCCTTATTAATTAAATATGTGATTTAATTTTAATGAGTTAGCTTTGTGAGTTTATTTAAACCTCATGTGGTTGTGAATTTATGAAATGATTAAAGGGAGTCACTAATAGTTATTTAAATTAGTGGAATAACCCTAAGAGTTTGATATCAAGAATTGATAGGATTCTTAATAATTAAATATTCAATTTATTTGAATATAGTAGCAAGAATTGAATATATTAATTAATTGTAATTATGAGTAATTAATTGATAATGTGTTAATAATTATTATTGAATAGATAATAATTAATGTGTAAAAGATTAATAATTTATAAAATGATTTTATGTGTACTTGATTAATTTGTGCAATATAGTAAACCTTTATTATATGGTAGTTAATTATATATTTTATATAATACAAGGTGGCACATTAATATGTCTATATATTATATATATATGCTATATAGTAAGAGTTATTTCCATTCATGTGAGTTGCATAATAATATTGTTATGTAAAATGAATTGTGCATACATAATAACCAAAATTTATATTAGGTGTATATATAGTATAAGCCAATTGTAGCATTACATTTCATTTCTTTTGCAAATGCTGAGTTTTGCTCCTTGTCCCAAAATTTGTGGCACAAAGGTATAATGAATAGTAACCTAAAACTAACTTACGTATTTTCCAAATGGGCTAAGCATTGATAATGATTTCTAGGCCAATGGCTAGTATTGAGTTGTTCAACCACTCTCTAGTAACCATTGTTTTCATCCATTACACCATGAACTCAACCTTAGTGCAATTTCATTATCTAGTCCAAGTTTCCATTATAAATAGAAGCTTAAATTACAATTTTTGGTTGCTTGAAATTCTAAGTTGAGTAGTTCTAAGTTGCTGAGAAATTTTGGAAACATACTTAGTGTGTAAGGGATCTAATCCAAGCTTAAGGAGGTATAAACTTTACTTAAGTTCTTCGTTGGGTTTTGTCAAATTCTTAGGAATTTCTAAAATTATTTGTCAATCAATGTGAATTAACATGCCATGATATGTTTATGAAGTATGTTTACATGTTTGAACTTTTAAGTGATGGTTTAGAGCATGTTTGAATCAAGAAAAATTGGAGTTGGGTTGTGCTCTGCGAATGCGAGCAAGTTTCATTTACAGTGCGGGCATGGTATTGTCACATTCCTATTTGTACTAGGGTTCATAGCAATTGTTGTATTCTCGAAACCGATTCTTTGGTTTCTGTTTGTGATATGTGCTACTAACTTGATGTTATGACTTAGATATATACCTATAGAGGAGTATAACATGTTATGTAAAGCTTTTATGTGGTATGAAGTAATCAACTTGGATTAGTAAGAAAGTTGTAGCAAAACTTAGAGTTTTCAAAACTAACTTTGAGGAAAACTTATGTTCACAAGTTCTGAACTTACGAGACCATATACATGACTGATTTGGAACCTAAATGAGCATGATGTGTGATTTATAACTATTGTATCCATGACTAACTTGATGAGCTTTGTGCTAGAACTTAGTTTGAAAGGAAAGGCTTAATACAACAAGACTAATGAACACAAATGCTAAAGAGATTCTGATCTTGAAGGGAGGTTAACATGACTTAACTCCTTATGATAAGAATTTTTGAAGTTGTCTTATATGTGCTATCTTGCATCATTCATGAATAAAATGATTTCAAAGACAACCTTGAACATGTTTTCAAACATAAGTTGCATATTATATGAGTACTTAGATACCAAAGTAGTAAGATGTCATGTTATGGCTATAATACTCCTAAACATGATTCATATGTATTAAACTTGATGATTACATGATTTTTATGTTTTAATGACATGTAACTTGTAAGTTAAACTTGTGGTATTGAACTCAAGTATGATCATGTATTATATGTGAAACTCTAGCATGTATGTATGTTAAATGGTATGTGTGATTGGTGTGTTAGAGTTGGACTAAAGTCAAGAGAGCGGCTGACTCAACCTTAGTGCAGCCAAGGATAGCGTGTCATGCCGCCCCTAAGTTTAGACCCGAGACGCAAATTGCGTCGTCCTTCAGTTTTCCCAGATTCTTTTTTTGGTTCTGAAATTGAAGGCATGCTTATATGATTTCTTTACCTTGTAATATATGACCAATATGCCATATATTGTGTTGAGTAGCATGCTATTGGATGACTTGATTGTTGTTAGTGTAAACACATACTAGTTTACACATACTAATTGAAATGATCAACTTGATAACGTTAGGTCGTTTCAACATAAGTAATTAAAGCTAGATTTTATTGTAGCTGAGCATACATGCAAGTTCCATAAACTCTTACTCCAATTAATATTGAGCAAGTTTCCTTGAACTTCACTCTTTGGTTGTACAAGTTTCTTAATTCTTACTCTTTTATTTGAGTAAATATCTAAATTATCCTTTACGTTGTGCAAGTTCCTTGAACCCTATTTTTATTGAGCAAGTTTCCCTAACCTTACTCAAATTTATATTGAGCAAGTTTCCTTGAACTTCACTCTTGATTGTGAAAGTTTCCTATCCTCCTCATATCTTATTGCGCAGGTTATTGTTGAATTGAAAGCTATTCGTTTAAGCTTGAAATTTATTACCAAGCACGCTATTAAGTGGTTTAATTACCTTACAATTATTCCACATCGATATTATTGATATTCGCACTTAGTGCACTTGAGTTCGTATAGTCTCGGACTTGTACTTCATTTAAAGTTCAATAATTCTTGAACTGTGTCAGATAGAGTCTGAACCTTTGTTCAGTCAGACAAGAATATGAAGTTTTATAAAAGCTATCCAAACCAATTGATGGTAAGGATTCTTAGACTGAAAGAACACCCTTTCTATGATAGGGGAGTACCGGGAATCTAATATAAGATACAAAGAACAGATTTAAATGTTATGCATATATATGGTGTATGCGAAATTCGATCCCTCAAGTACTTATTCTCAGAGCAGAAACCAAAGGGTCAATTAGCTATTGATTTCATTGGAGTGATATAGTTCAAAGTCTACTTGACTAGCAGTTATTCTAAAATCAATCATTATCTTTGCTTCTAATATTCATATTGTTGAATCCTTCAGATGTTCATATTGTTGAATTCTTTGTCAGACATTTTCCTTTCATCATGATATATCCTTATTGTTGTATTTAAACTTGTTGAGCAAACTTGTTGCTCATCCTTGCTATATCATGAATTATATTGCAGCTAAGCCCGAGACCTCGGGAAAGGACAAGGGTAAAGGAAAGATGTAGGATAGTCGCCAGGAGTAGAATTTATCTTATGCTTAATTTAAATTGCTGTTATGTAATATGTACCCTAAGTACTATTATAGGGTATGTTTGAAAGATTGTATTAAGGTTATCGAATCTTGGGACTAGTAACACCTTTTGAATGAACGACGCACGTTTATTATTTTCCGCATTTTAGTTATCGTATGTTGTTTAGAGGTGGATGTTTGTATTTTATTGTGATGACCGAACCGGGGTCAGAGGACCCGGATTCCGGGGGCGTCACATCACTATTCCAGTATTCAGTTTTCTTCTGAGGTAAGGGGTATTATTTATTTCATATTCAGAAGAGATATTATTTTTCGTATTCGTATGGATATTATCTTCATTCAATATTCGTATGAAATAATATTTTCTTCCATACTCTGTAGTATATAAGTAATATTATTTCGTTTCGTATTCCTATTTCTACACTCATTTTGTTGAAGTATTGCTTCTATACTCCGTGAAATTAGTAGAATATCATTGATATTTGCGCTTCATTCAGTATCTTTTCATTGAAATATTATTCTGAGCTTTCTTGATAATTATTGATCTTTTCATGTCGGAATACTATTCACGAGTTACTATTCATGAGTTACTATTTATGGGTTACTATTCACGAGTTACTATTCACCCAGTTACTATTCACTCAAATATTATTTATTCTGGTATTTGGGGCACTTTTTTGCTGGGGTACTATTCACGAGGTACTTTTCCCGAAGTACTATTCATAGGGTACTATTGATGGGGTACTATTCACCCGAAAAATATATTTCTTTTCTGTCCAAATTATTTTTGATACATGAATATTATTCTTGAATTTTACTCCACAAAACAGTATCATGTTGACAATTTGGTTATTTTTAAACTCGGGATAAATTTAAAGTCTTTAATATTTATCCTTGATTTCGTTTGATTAATGCTTATATCATCGTCATCATCCTTATGCTTATATTGTAATGAAAGTCATCTGTGGCTTACATGCATAGATGGACTGTTGATTGGTATGATTATGACTATGAATTATTCAGTATAATCATGACCGTAATGTTACAAATGATGTGATAAAAGTCCTCATTGGCCTGTAGTGCATTGATGGACATATGTTGGTATGATCATAACCATGCGTTCTCTTCGACCAAGGGTGCAAAGATGATTTGTTGTTTGACATGATCATGACCATTAGTGAAAACACGAATATCTTTGGCCCGTAGTGCATGGATAATTCGTGGTCGTGATTCTAATGAATATCCTTGGCCCGTAGTGCATGGATAATTCATGGATGTGATACTAACGAATATCCTTCAGCCGTAGTGCATTGATAATTCGGTGATGTATTGAAATGAGTCTCAAATGATAAAATATTGATAATAAACTTTTAATTAAAGAAGATAGTAGATATCATGCTCTACTTTGACTCTTCTAAAATACGATTGTGTGTCTTTGGCACAGTAGTGCAAAGATGAATGTTAATGAATATCTTTGGCCCGTAGTGCAAAGATAAATTTATTAGTATGATTATGAACAAGAACTGTGATTTGGTATAACCATGATCTTTGATGTTTCAGGTAAAGATAGGTGATGAAAATAATCTTCGTCCTGGGTACGAAGAGAAATTTAGAATCACAATTATGATTATGAGTTATTCACATGATTGTGGACATGAACTGTTGATTGATGTTACAGGGATAAAACATTGTTGATGGACTTTTAACATAGAGAAGATAATAGACTTTATGGTCTATTTGACTCTTCTAATGGATTCCTCGTTCCGCTGCCACTATGGTTGAAAAGTTTTATCATCTACCATATGTTCTAAATCTCTGATTTATTACTGACGAAGGCTATTGATAATTTAATTATCTTTAGTCATGATATTCTTTACCGGGCTAGTTGTGCTCACCCTTTTGCTTCACAATTCTTTTCAGGTAATAAGAGTGTAGCTGGGTCGAGCGGGGGTAACAGGGGAATAAAACGATGGTCTATAGCTGTTGAGGTTTCCCCTAAAACAGTAAGGAAATAATTTTATTGAGAATTTTGGATAAGTGTGTCATATTTTATACATCATTTTATACGTTGATTTTTGTGAATGGAATAGGGTGAGGTGAACCCAACTTTGGAAGGGTGTTTTGCTACTATCATACAAGATGTCTAATGACAGACGACTTCATGTTATCATAAGACAAGGTTGTACACATGCACTTGCTGATTATATCTATGAGCACTACCTATATAATCTTGGAGTTTGGTTGAAATATAATTCTCAATTGGAGACAATGAAGATAATTATATGTTAAGAGAAGACTCACCATTGAAAAGAACATGATAGTAATCTTTTCATTTTTCTTTGGGGTCTATTGGGTCAACCAATGATAATTTTCGAGTCATAAGATGTCTATCATAACTTAGATGCATGGCCTCCCATGTACGAAGGTTTCTTTGAGCATTTTCCAAAGATTTTAATTTCGAAAACAGTTATTGACTGGACTTTTATGTAAAGTACCATTGTAAGGTGTCGTGATCGAGGCACCATGAGAGTTATATATATTTGTATTAAAACTCACAGCTTATGTGTTGTCGTACTTTGCACGACAGTTCAACAGTTGTATAAATAAAGTTTGTATTTGATTTCTGTAGTGTGATATCTGGCGACTCAGAATGGGTCGTGTTGACCTATTTTGGGGGCATCACAGTTACCACGATTTTTTCGTTCCCTAAGCATGTGTTGTGTGTGTGATTTGATAACTGGCGAAGGAATTACCCGTCTCTCCCATCCTAGTTCTAGTCTCACATCTCAGCCAGAGATCATATCCCTAAGCTTTGATACCAACTGTGACGCCCCCAAAATAGGTATACATCACCCATCTTGAGTCGCCAAATACATGGTACAGAATTTAAATACAAACTTATTTGATACAGTACGACAAAACATAGTTGAGAGTTTCAACACGGATAATGTCTCGTAGAGAGTATACAACCTCAAATAAAGTCCTCATTATAATTATTATCACACTATTTCACATAATAGTGAGGACTACTATAGCCACCTATCTGGACCGTCACTTCTTTCCCCGACTAGTCCCAACTATATTCTCATTTCCTGAAGAGAACAATGAAAGCAAAGGGTGAGCTCAACTAGCTCAGTATGAAATATTATGACTAAGATAATGCAGAATAAATTATCGTTAGCCTTCAATAGTGTTAAACTGATAAAATATAATAAACATCAAGTTTAACTACAGCAGAACAAGCAATCCATTAGAAGAGTCATGTAGAGCATGATATCTACTATCTTCTTTGATTTAAAAAGTTTATCAACAGTTTTATCGCTGAGACTCAGCTTAATAAATAATCCACATCATCGAATCATCCCTTCACTACGGGCCAAGGATATTCATTAGTATCACCAATGGTCATGATCATACCAACAACTGTCCATCAATGCACTACGGGCCAATGATGACTTTTATCACATCATTTGTAACATTACGGGTCATGATTATACCGAATAATCCCTGGTCATAATCATACCAATTAACAGTCCATCTATGTACTACGGCCAAATATGACTTTCATCATAATATAAGCATGAGGATGATGACAATGATATAAGAATTCAATTTAAATTAGAGCAAGGATAAATTTTAAAGATTTATAATTCAATTTATCCAGAATTCAATAATGTCCAAATTGTCAACATGATACTGCTTTGTGGAGTAAAATTCAAGAATAATATTGTATCAAAAATAATTTGGACAAAAAAGAAATTAATTTTTGTCATGAATAGTACTCTGGGTGAATAGTAACTGAGTGAATAGTACTTCGAGAATAGTAACCCATGAATAGTACCCCGACATGAAAAGATTAAAAATTATCAAGAATGCTCAGAATAATATTTTCATGAAAAGATACTGGATGATCGCAAATATCAAGGATATTCTACTATTTTCATGGAGTATAAAAGCAATACTTATCAACATAAGTGTGAAATTAGAAATATGAAACGAAATAATATTATTTACATTGTAATACCCGGTAAAAATTAATTAATAAATATATATTAAATAATAAAATTTACTTTGTTTTAAAACATATTAAATGGACTTTGTCTTTTCTTTGGGTCAAAATAGTAATTTAATTTATGTGGGCTAATAAATATTAATAAGTGTGGATAAATTAAATTTAGTACAATTTGGGCCTTAAAATTTATTTGGGTTTAATTTAATTAAATGTGGGTAATAATAAATTCTATTAAAAATAAGAGAGTAAATAAGATATATTAATTAATAAATAAATAAGTACAAAACCTAATTATGGTTTATTAAGTTTGATGAGACAAATTGTGGGAATAGAACTTAAAAGAAAGGAGGGGTCGGCGGCGAGAGATAACAGAACAGAAGAAGCAAAAGCAGGTGTCTTTTCTTTTCTTTTTCTATCATTAATTATTGGCTCATCGACATAATTTGTTTATTCTTTAGAAAATTATTACTTTGATTCGGTCATATCATTTAATTATGGGATTTAGAGGTCTGAACATGTGTTACATATGTATAGGTATGTTCAAAATTGTAAATATATAGCATAACTATAGATAAAGTTCTGAAAAGTTTGATCGAATGTATATGTATATATAAGTTTATTAGATTTTCATGGTATATATATATACTGAACTTGTTTTGAAAAAAGAAAAAAGAAAAAAAAAAGACATTTACGTTATCACAGAAAGCTACTGAACTTTTCTAGTATAACAAGGATTATTATATATATATATATATATATATATATATATATATATATATATATATATATATATATATATATATATATATATATATATATATATATATGAAGTTTGATTTCGGGTTGTTGAGATAAGATATAATATATATATAAATATTTTATTTTAATATGTATTTGATTTATGAACCTTACGAACCCAATTAGTTAATCAAATTGAAAGTTATGTATATTAGTTTAAACTAATTAATCTTATTGATAAAATTATAAAATTTACTTGGTAATAAATTTAACAATATTATGTTGTTAATGGGTAAATTTGTAATAAAATTTTATTTTATTATTAGATCGGACGGAGGGAAATTAACGAGTCAAATTTGGAGTATAAACTTTGGGTATTACATTACTTAATCCAGGTACGGATTCCATACTCTTTCAGCAAGACTCTTTTATTTTTTTTAATTCGTTCGTTTCGTTATTCGTTTCGAAATTTAGTATTGTCTCTCATAATTGTTCCTTGTCAATTTATTGTGATAAAGTTATTTTGGCGTTGTATTAGAACTCACATTTGTACTCTTTAGACTAGTGTGTCATGTCTAAATTTTATTTTTATATTTATAGTGATGTACATGTTAGTATATTTTTAGAGACTTGTGTTGACGATTCATTCGATTTAACATGTACATGTTAGAACCCCTTTGTGTTGATATTTTGTTGCATGTGTTGTGACATTATATTTTGTTAGAATACCGTAGGGTATACTTGAGCTATAACCACCTGTGGGGGTACCACAGGCATGTCCTCTTGGCACCGAGGCATGACACCTTCCGTGGCGGTGTGATCAGTCCACGGCGTCTCCGTTTTGTGTTCCGGTGGGAGTTAGCCATTTGGTGTTTTGTTGTGCGAGGCGTATGGGTCGACCTTAGTTTTTTGTTTTGTTCTGTTCTGCGGATTGGTGATGTTTGTGCCAAACACGCCTTCCGATTTTACATACATTTGGATTCGCGGTCCAATGTGTGTAACTTGCCTGTGTGGCATTATTTGACATGCCTGTGTGGCAATGTATATTTCTATTTTGTTCTGAGCTCGGTATGAAATAACACCCAGCCATTTGATTCAGCCTATTGTTTCGTTGTGTTAGTTTTGTTCGTTTCGTTTCAGTTCGTTTCGTTTTATTTCATTTAATTGAGTTAGTTATTTCGGTTCATTATTTGTATTCTATATCCGTACTGGGCATTTGGCTCATGCTGTGTTTTTCTTCTGGCATGTAATCAGGGGGATTAAGGGCAAGTGTAATGAGAGCTCCATTTATTCCAATGATTTAGAAATATTCTGTTTAGACTTGATGTGTTAGTTTACTTTGAATTGTAATAATTATTTTAGATTGTGGTTTGAGACAGTTTGAGATTTATTATGGTTGACTTGTGATATTTATCAGTTATTAAGACCATTCTTTTGTGGCTTTGAGCCTTGTTATTAAATTCATCAGTTTTGGTAATGTTTTGGGTAACCTCTCTTTCTATTTCGGGAAGGGGGTGTTACATACATACTACAGAGTATGGAAGAAAATATTATTTCTTACGAATATTGAACAAGAATAATATCACTTACGAATACGAAAGAAATAATACCCCTTACCTTAGTAGGAGATTGGATACTGCAATAGTGTAGTAACAGAAGACTCTTCTTCTTTCTCTCTTATTCTCTCTATACTTTCTCTCTCTATAGCTTGAATGAATTGGTGAAAAATAATGAAGAAATGAGCTTCTATTTATAGGCTTGGAAGAGTAAGGGTAAAATAGTCTTTTCGCCATAATTTATGACATCATCAGTGACATCATCGATCATATTACATCATTGCTTACCTCATCGTTCGATGACATCATCGCTTACCTCATCGTCCGATGACATCATCGCTTACATCATAGGAATTCAAATTCAATTTGTTCTCCTCCACCTCCTTTTACTTTTATACCATGAATTTACTATAATAATGTTACCATTCAAATTATAAAAAACGTACTATTATATAATCACATCATACTACTATAATGTAATATTATAATAATATGTTTGAATGAATTTTTTTATCGAAAAAAGATAAAATACCAACTTTCAACAAATGTCACATGCAAAAATATTCCTCAGTTTAACTCCACATTGAATAAATATTTTCTTATCATATATATCAATAATTAATTATCCATAAATAATATTACAAAATTACAATATCGACAACCAGGTCATTCCCAGGAAAGAGGGGGTTTTCCGATAAGGATTTCTCCCTATTGGCGCGCAATTAGGTGACCAAACCCCTTTTCTCGACAGAACTTTCTAGACATTGTCAATAATGCAAATAATAATATTATTCAAATAATATGAATTATTGATTTGATAATTTGAAATATTGTGCAATGACAATTATTGAATCAATAATATAAAATATCAATATAGCAATTATTGAATCAATAAAATAAAATATTGAATAATAATTACTTTGAATAATTATTGAGTAGTGACTTCTTACATAAGCATCAATAATCCAAGATCTTGTATAATACCGTCGCTACTATGCAATCACGCCAGACATCGCATCTTTGTACCTTTACCACCGGGTATTTCAACAGATTAACGGTAAAACTTTCGTTATTTTTATAAAAAGATAATTTTGTCGCTTTCTAACTCAAAATGATAATTACATTATGGGGTCCACTATCGATTGTGTCGTCGTACCAATATTCTCAGATAAAAAGAATATTCCCCGACCAAACGAATATTTTATAACAACTTGCTTACTTTGCAAAGTTTATAAATATTACCCACAACTATAACATTATAACAAATTCACACCTTAATATTCAAAAATATAATTCGAGAAATTAATCTTTATTTATGAAAGTTGGGGTCTTACAACCTCCCCTTCTTATGAAATTCCGTCCTCAAAATTCGGGTACATACATGGTATATCGAAGAGGTGAGGATACCTTGATTTCATTTCAGATTCTAACTCCCAGGTCATTTCCTCAACATCATGGTTTCTCCATAAAACTTTGACTTGAGGTATAACCTTGGAGCGTACAATATGTTCCTTCTTATCCAAGATTTTAACAGGTACCTCTTCGTATGTTAAATCTTCTGCTATCTCGTCTGGTTCCAACTCAATAATGTGGTTTGGGTCTTCCACATATTTACGTAACATGGATATGTGAAAAACGTTATGAACACGAGATATACTTGGCAGTAAAGTGAGTCTATAAGCCACAATTCCTACTCGATCAAGGATTTCAAATGGGCCAATGAATCGAGGATTGAGCTTTCCACTCTTTCCAAATCTTGTAACTCCTTTTCATGGAGCAACACGTAACAACACATGTTCTCCAACATTGAATTCCACGTCCTTTCGATGAAGATCAACATAACTCTTTTGTCGATCTTGTGAGGTCTTTATACGTTGCCTAATACTTTGAATCTTTTCCGTAGTCATACGTACCAATTCCAGTCCCAACAACGTTGCTTCACCCACCTCATCCCAGCATACTGGAGAACGACACTTCCTTCTATACAAGGCCTCGAACGGAGCCATTCCGATACTTGCTTGATAACTGTTGTTGTAGCAGAATTCTACCAATGGCAAGAACTTGTCCCAACTTCCTTTGAAGTCAAGGACACAAAGTCTTAATAGATCTTCCAAAGTTTGAATAGTCCTCTCCGAATGCCCATCCGTCTGAGGATGATATGCCGAACTAAATCGTAAATTCATGCCCATAGCTTTTTGCAAACTAACCCAAAACCATGAAGTGAATCTTGGGTCTCGATCAGAAACTACGGATACTGACATACCATGCAATCTTACAATCTCATTTATGTATATACAAGCAAGACATTCCAGTGAATAAGTTTCTCGTATAGGTAAGAAATGAACAGACTTGGTCATTCTATCAACAATGACCCAAATTGCATCTATGCCTTGAGAAACCTTGGGAAGACTGGTAACAAAATCCATGGTAATGTGCTCCCACTTCCATTCTGGAATTTCAAGTGGTTGCAATGGATCTTTTGGTACTTGATGCTCCGCCTTGACTCGTTGATAATGTGACGCCCCCGAATCCGGGTACTTGAAACCCGAACTCAGTGCTTCACGATACCATTTCTATAAGCTAAATAATAAAATAGTAATATTACATTCAAACTTAATTTACATACATCAAAGTTTACTTCCTGTGCATTTAGACCTTCAAATACATTCCTTACAATACTTGAATAGATACCAATGCAACTATAACCATTAACTCATAATACACACTTATTCGATCGCCTTTCCTTTTCCTTTGTTCGTGCTCGAGCCTTCAAAGTTGCTCATATACATAATCGAAAACATTTAATTTAAGCAAGGATGAGCATTTGAGTGCCCAAAGAAGTAATAGCAATTATATATATAAGTTTGAAAGAATATAAGTATTCTCTTTACATAACACTTCAACAACGAAGCAAAAGTTGTGAAGTAATCCGTCTCGATAAAAGATTCACATAACAACTCTCTTTCAAATTCTTGAAATGAGGCTCCACCCATGAATAGGGTTTAGGAAACATACTATGAACATGGTTTTCATTTTCGAAAAGGTTTAGCGTAAATTCATCCGCAAAACCAAGCATAACTTACTTGCACGCACCGGAGGTGATCACCATTGTACCCTGTAGATTGATCAATACTACATAACTTGAACGAAATTCATCGCTTTCACCCTTTGTCCGTCAAGCGCATAAAAATTTTCCCATTATCGGGATGTTCATACATGCCTCGTTCCAAACCCGGGTTTTAATCTTGCTCAACAATAATATGTAATTCAACATATATATACGGGTAATTGAAAAGTGTATCAACATGTGAATAAATTCCATGATTATCCAAGTGGGGACACTTGTGTAACCATTTAGAAATCAACTTAATGTAATATATATCCGAGTTAACATGTTGATAATCAAAGCATACATAATCTGCATGAAATAGAATAATTAAACTTCTTACTCATGTCCATTGCATAAAGGAAATGCAAAGGTAGGATACTTGCCGATTTGGTCGATTACAAATCTCAACTTAGGTTTTATCTCTTTATCACAACCTATCAATAAGCGATCATTCGCTTCGATTAGAACAATATATCATAACACATTGTAATTGTCACAATTACTGGCCAAAGACATAGTCTAATTACGCCATCACATAATCGCAGTGATCATACTTTTAGTTCATATTCTATACTTTTATACATTTTTCAAATATCTCACCCATGCTCTTACGTAAGTCTTTTCTTTCTATTATAGAGTCTCGACAAATTGTTGTCGCATGCATCGGCAACTTTTTATCGGTAAATACTTTAGTCTAAGACTCTTATTCTATACCTCAACATCTCAGTAAATATCGGACATTTTACTTTTAATCATTTTCAATTTTCCGTAAATTGAAAAATTTAAAATAAATCAAATCATCACCAAGGGCTTATAGAGATATAATCACGCTACTATGGGTGCTCTTCATCAAATCTCGGACTTCATAACCTGGTTCTCAAGTCAACTAGTTTGACCGGATATAACTTTCAAACGCCTAATCATAATTACATGATTTAAACATTAAACAATTCCATTAATTTATATTAAACTATTAATGAAACCATTGCCAAAATATAAAAGTTATTTATAATAACTCAAACTATTTTTAAAACATTTATATTACCCTTAAATGATTTTTAAAACAATTAAAATCATTTTTAAATAATCACCATTAATATATAAATATTAATGTACTATTCATCCAAATATTAAAAGTCATTTATTATAACTTAAAATATTTTTAAATCCTTAATATCCTCTTTAAATGATTTTTAAATAAATAAAACCATTTTTAAACTATTTATTTAATAATAATTATTAAATAAACTAAATATCATTAATATTATCTTAATATCATTAATATATAATTAATTAATGAAATTCATCACAAAATATTAAAAGTCATGGGAAATAACTTAAAATATTTTCTTATACAAGAAAATATAATTTTTATATAATTTTTCATGAATTAAAACTATTTTAAATAATTTATTTAATATTATAATTAAATAAATAAATACCTTTTTATATTCCAAAAATACTAAATATTTTTGAAATATACTCAAAATAGTTAAAAACTATTTTTTAGACTTTTAAATAATTTTTCATAATTTATTTGGTATTTTTATAATTAAAATCTAATTTTTCTAATTTTTAAATTAATTTTCGAAAAATAAAATGCTAATTAAAACGTCAAGTAAAGGCACCCTATAGCGACGTAACCGTCGCTATAGGTGTTCTTTTGAGCCTACCTGATTTCATAAGGTAAACCGAGTGGCCTACTTTGACCGTGAATAACTCTCTCATCTTAACGAATTTGGACAATCTATAAATTTGATCTTGTAGAGGAATTACCGCACTCACAATCTCCAATAATCATAACCTCTAAACAAACATCGAGTGGGATAAATCAACCATCAAAGTAGCTACCAAAGTCGTTTTCACGAAGAACAGCGATTGAGGTGCCTACTTTGACCTCTATAACTGATGATGATCGTAACGCTTATGTGATCTATCAATTCCAAAGTGTGTAGACAACATGTAGGACTACAACTCTAACACTTAAAATCATCATAAAAACAAGAAAAGAAAGCATCTAAATTATGGTCAAACCTTGTCGGGAAAAATTAACACTTAGAAAATTGTGGGTCGCCTGCAATTTTCTCGGTCAATGCCACAACCCACTTTGACCTTAAATAACTCTTAATCCGTAATATATATGGACCTGATTCTTTTGGAGGTTAAATATCACATAACAAGCTACACATATCAACCTTTAGAACACAAAACACATTAAATATGACCGAGATATAAGGCTCGACATTTGCCAAAAAATATTTTCCGACACTTAGAATATTTCTGGGTTTGAAAAATAAATTGGTCAATGCCACAACCCACTTTGACCGCTTATAAATCCCGATATACAATAGATATAGACTTGATTCCTTTTGGAATCTAAAGACCACATAACAAGCTACACCTAACAACTTTTAAACAACAAAAACAAGAAAATAATCACAGAGATATAGTCTTGACATTTGCCCAAAAATCACGTAATTCGGTTTTTCTAACTTGCTCAAATCTTCAAATTCGCAGCACTTTGATGTTATGGGTTCATGATTTTACAACCCGAACATTAATAGACTCCTATTACACTACTTTAAACAATCAATTGCATCAATTAACATCGAATCAAGGATTTCAAAATTAGGAATTTCATACCTTTTCTAAGCTTCGATTTTTGATTTTTTTCCGCTTTGATGCTTCGATTTGTTGTTTGTGATGGTCGGGCTTTGATTAGAGCTTATGGGCAAGATAATTTCGTTGGTAAGAGCTTGAGAGAGTAAAGCTAGGTGTTTGCTATAATTTTAGTGTACAAATGAGTTTAATCTCTTCCTAATTTATAGAATTGATTGAATCAATCAATGTAATGTATAATAATTGATGGTGTAATGACATAGAAGCATAAGTAAATTCTAGAATATGGTAGGTGGCTAGATTTTGTGGACAAGTGGTAGCAATAAGACATAAATAATGCATTTTCCCTTTTCTTTAATTTAATTTTTTTTTTTTTTTTTATAATTGGATGCTAAAGTGGGATGATTCCCTTGTTTGATAGTTGATAGCATGTAGGGTAAGCATGTTGGGCATCCTTGTTGCAAGATCCCATCAACAATGTAAGTAATAATACACTAAAATGACAAAAAGGGTATTTTGGTCATTTCACATATAATTCCAAGGGCATTTTTGTAAAAGCCCATTAAATGTAATATTTAACCATTAGATTATAAATCTTACCATTTACCAATTAATTTCTATCATTTGGTAATTTAAAACATTTATATAATAACATCGTAATTAAATCCTAAATTTTTAAATTAGGGGGTTTCTAATTAGGGTTTCTTAACGTTATCAATTGGGGTTTCCTAATTGATCATTAGGGTTCTCTAATTATCTGTATGATCTAACACAAATCATTATGATCTCTAACTTCAACCGATTAGGGTTGTAATAATTAGGGTTTGTCCTAGTTATCGCCAGTAAAAATAGTAATTAGGGTTTTTCTTCTAATTACCAAACATTCGTGTACACAAAGAATTTCATATACACAAGAAACTTCATATACTACTCACCATTTCTCATAACTGAGTTTAATAATTAGGGTTTCACAGCACGGTAATATGCTATGACCTAATTGACCGTCATTGCTCAATATTACCTATCCGCACATACACAGTACATAATTATTGTACTGTAAAATCATTATAACAATAATATAATATTATTATTCGTATCTCTTGATCACAATCCCAATTCAGGGTTTGGATCTCATATCTGACTTCTCTTTCTTACACAACATCAATAATCAAGTTAAAATAATTAACCTAAATATTCTAAATAAATCATATAATAAAATATTTATTATATAATTCTAATTTTCACTTCATATATTATTCCCCAATCATGTTATAATGGAAAAATAATTAATAAAAACATTTCTCGCTACGTAAATTAATTACCATAAAATATAATTTGTAGTAATTAATTATTCCAAAATTATTTCTAATTTTTCAAGTAATAAATATATTCATATTTATCGCTCACATTACTAGACACTTATTCTCATCATTAAATAAATAAAAAAATTTATACATTAAAATTTCTTAATTATTTTATTTAGGAAATCTCAGTTATTACATTCACCTCCTCCTTATAAGGATTCCGTCCCCTAATCACCGCTCTAAAACTCATAAGCATAAAGGTACATAAAGACATATAATCATCAGACGTAGACCTCGATCATACTTGATCGAATCGATCTTTAACTATTCTTCACAACACTTAATTAGGCGTAAATTTGATTTCTAAAAGAACTCAAAATTTCTTTATAAAATCACCTACTATATATATATATATATAGGAAAACATATAAGATATATAAGTGATTCACATAGCACCTGGAGTTCTGTTCCCAGCTTGCCAATGTATCCTGGACCATTATGTTGTAGACCCTCGGAGTTGCTAACGTTGGGGTACTGGTTGAGTGTGGTCCTGTTGTTGCTAAAGAACCACTATTTCTCCCGGTGGTTATGTTTCCTGTCTCCATTCCCCTCTTTGGACAGTTCTTCACTGATGCTCAATGATCCGCATACGAAGCATCCACCGATCTTCCTTGAGTTGGGGCGCTGGGAGAGATATGACCTCTTGCCTGCACTTAAAGCACGCTTGAACTTACCCTTTTAGACACTCGCCAGAGTGATTCTTTCCATGATTCTTGCACCGCACTACCTCGCTTCTTTGTACCTTCCCGCTTCACTTGAACATTCCCTAAAAAATTCCTTATCCTCTTCTCACCCCGATTCCCACTACTACTTTCTATCTTCACCGCTCCTCCTGACTTGCTCTTGTTCTTTTTCTCCTTGTTGTAGAGGCTCATGGCCTCACTTCCCCTGCTCAAATATGATAGCCTTTTCCATGAGTGTCGTAAAAGTATCTATTTGCAAGATCGCCACCTTTATCAGAGCCGTGGTTTTAAGCCCACCAAACCTCCTCGCTTTTCTAGCTTCAGACTCACTTGATGTGGAGCAAACCTAGCTAACTCATTAAACTTCACGGATACTCAGCAATGTGCTATGTTTTCCTGTTTTAACTCCAGGAATTTTACCTCCATTCTAGACTGCATACTAACAGAGAGATAGTTTTCGAAAAATAAATCCTTAAACCTATCCCAAGTAATTTCTTCTTCTCCTGCTCGAGTTTTATTTGCCTCCCACCAAAAGTTAGCCTCCCCTTTTATCATATAAGTGGCAAAAGCGGTCTTTTGCCCCTCATCAACTCTAGCAATTATGAACGCCTTTTCTATTTCATTCACCCATGTTTGGGCTTCTGTAGGGTCAGCTGATCCTCTGAACTCTGGTGGTCCTACTGCTTTGAAGTCTTTGAATTTCGCCAAGCGATTATCCGTTGGTTCCTCACAATTGGTATTCCTCACCGATAGCTCGAGCCATCATGTTTGCAAAGTTTTGCATCGCTTCCGGGTCGCTGCTCTCCAAAGATTAGTAGATTCTTCTACCCTTTGGTTTCGAAGTTCGACGATTGGCGGCATTATCTCGTTAAATAAAACCATAAATTATACCTTTACATTTTAAACATTATTGCATAAGATTAATGTATTAAACTCATTTCATTTCTCAACTTAGATTCATATTCATTTATCGAATATTTACATAAAGACATAACTGCTTTTAATCAACAGCTATCCCTTTGTGACTACGAAAGTCGGGATTTAAAATTTTGACCAACATAAAAGTTAAAAAAAAAAAAATTCATTACTTATCACACACATTACATAAACACAACATAACCCATACCACTTATTTACTAAGCCTTTTTCCTGGACATTCATTTGCTCGATGTCCTTCCATTCCACAATTAAAACATCCACCTTGCTTATAGTTGTGGCAACGAGGAGAGGTATGTCCTCACTACCGCAAATATAACATATCTTCTTCCCTTTCTTCTTATCGTGTTTTCCTAAGTCGATCTTCTACCTTTCTTTTTCCCTTATCTCTGAGTCGAACACGATGTGTTGCTTGAGGCTCCCATCCGTCAATTTGGACTTTGAGCTTATCTTGCTCTTCCATTGTTTCTAAAGAACGCTTGACGCAGCTTGGATATTAAGCAACGCCTCTATCTCCCACAACCTTTCCAACGTAGCAACTTTGTTCTCCGATCTCGCACCTCCGCTGATGCTTGAGCAAATTCAACTTTAGTGTCTCGAATCACTATCTCGTCAAATCCACCATTTCGGATCTCGATACTACATTTTCCACTATAGCCACCTCGTCCGATTTGGGTTCCCGGTAAGCTTATATTTCAAATTGCTTGGCCTTGATATTAGCTCTGGGGTATGGACTCGATCCTTCTTATTCCACATATCTTTTCCACCGTACATCTACATACATAAGTTACCCCGATTAGCATATA
This sequence comes from Panax ginseng, assembly GCA_020205605.1. Classification (NCBI taxonomy): domain Eukaryota; kingdom Viridiplantae; phylum Streptophyta; class Magnoliopsida; order Apiales; family Araliaceae; genus Panax; species Panax ginseng. Next base: position 117,532,179 of record CM035136.1, on the reverse strand, counting down.
GTATATATACACAAAGAATCAAGAGTTTTATATACATTGTCTCTTATTTTGTTTGACGACGATGAATTATTCAATTCTCATCAACGCCTATCTTTCTCTCGCCGAAGGTCGCTCCATCCACTCGCATCGAATCGCATAAAGGAGATGTCTAAAGCCCGCCCAAGGTATATATCCCGTGTCTTTGGCTTCTATCTCAACCTTCAACTGCCCTATCTCAGATCTCCCTCTCGCTTCCAACCTCCTCAGAATCTCTGCTTAACTCCATCTCAGGTTTCTCGGAGCGCCATTCCTCAGATCACCGGAAATCTTGAGAGTACGATTTCGCTCCTCCGCTTTCTCGACTCTAACCTTTAAGTCATCGCTCCTAACTATCAAATCTCTTATCATCTTACCGTCTGTACTCCTCGCTAGAGTCCATCGCCTCGGGTCAAGGAATTACTACTTTGACTTTCGCCATCCATCCTATGACCACAATAAACGAGACAACATTAGTACCGAAATAAAATATATTCATCGGTAAAATGAAGGAATATTTTATTTAGTACAACTAAAACTTGATGGATCTCTTCACTCATCATATCCTATAACTCCTCACCGTAGTACTTCGCCTCCTAGTTCACCAATATTTATCTTAACTTTCGCTTCTCCATTCTACTAAGGTTATAACCTAGGTTTCGCACTCCTAACGCTTATAACCTACATGCCTTTGATACTAACCTCAGGACGCCTCGAATCCGTGTACTTGAAACCCGAACTCAAAGGCTTCACGATACCATTTCTATAAGCTAAATAATACAATAGTAATATTACATTCAAACTTAATTTACATACATCAAAGTTTACTTCCTGTGCACGAGACCTTCAAATACATTCCTTACAATACTTGAATAGATACCAATGCAACTATAACCATTAACTCATAATACACACTTATTCGATCGCCTTTCCTTTTCCTTTGTTCGTGCTCGAGCCTTCAAAGTTGCTCATACATAATCGAAAAACATTTAATTTAAGCAAGGATGAGCATTTGAGTGCCCAAAGAAGTAATAGAATTATATATATAAGTCGAAAGAATATAAGTATTCTCTTTACATAACACTTCAACAACGAAGCAAAAGTTGTGAAGTAATCCGATCGATAAAAGATTCACATAACAACTCTCTTTCAAATTCTTGAAATGAGGCTCCACCCATGAATAGGGTTTAAGAAACATACTATGAACATGGTTTTTCATTTTCAAAAGGTTTAGCGTAATTCATCCGCAAACCGGATAACTTACGGTACGGAGGGTGATCAGCCCCGTTGTACCATGTATTGATCAATACTACATAACTTGAACGAAATTCATCGCTCACCCTTTGTCCGCCGAAGCGCATAAAAATTTTCCCATTATCGGGATGTTCATACATGCCTGGTTCCAAACCCGAAGGTTTTTAATCTTGCTCAACAATAATATGTAATTCAACATATATATATACGGGTAATTGAAAAAGTGTATCAACATGTGAATAAATGCCATGATTATCCAAGTGGGGACACTTGTGTAACCATTTAGAAATCAACTTAACAGAATATATATCTGAGTTAACATGTTGATAATCAAAGCATACATAATCTTGCATACAGGAATAGAATAATTCTCAAACTTCTTACTCATGTCCATCAGATAAAGGAAATGCAAAGGTAGGATACTTGCCCGATTTGTCGATTACAAATCTCAACTTAGGTTTTATCTCTTTATCACAACCTATCAATAAGCGTATCATTCGCTCGATTAGAACAATATATCATAACACATTGTATCGCCAATTACTACCAAAGACATAGTCTAATTACGCCATCACATAATCGCAGTGATCATACTTTTAGTTCATATTCTATACTTTTTTTATACATTTTTCAAATATCTCACCCATGCTCTTACAGTAAGTCTTTTCTTTCTATTATAGGTCTCGATATTGTTTGCATGCATCGGCGCCTTTTTTCGGCAAATACCGAGTCTAAGACTCTTATTCTATACCTCAACATCTCAAATATCGACATTTTACTTTTAATCATTTTCAATTTTCCGTAAATTGAAAAATTTAAAATAAATCAAATCACACTCAAGGGCTTATAGAGATATAACTATTACTACGGGTGCTCTTCATCAAATCTCGACTTCATAACCTAGGCTTTCAAGTCACTAGTTTGACCGGATATAACTTTCAAACGCTCAATCATAATTACATGATTTAAACATTAAACAATTCCATTAATTTATATTAAACTATTAATGAAACCATTGCCAAAATATAAAAGTTATTTATAATAACTCAAACTATTTTTAAAACATTTATATTACCCTTAAATGATTTTTAAAACAATTAAAATCATTTTTAAATAATCACCATTAATATATAAATATTAATGTACTATTCATCCAAATATTAAAAGTCATTTATTATAACTTAAAATATTTTTAAATCCTTAATATCCTCTTTAAATGATTTTTAAATAAATAAAACCATTTTAAACTATTTATTTAATAATAATTATTAAATAAACTAAATATCATTAATATTATCTTAATATCATTAATATATAATTAATTAATGAAATTCATCACAAAATATTAAAAGTCATGGGAAATAACTTAAAATATTTTCTTATACCGTAATATAATTTTTCATGATTTTTCATGAATTAAAACTATTTTTAAATAATTTATTTAATATTATAATTAAATAAATAAATACCTTTATATTCCAAAAATACTAAATATTTTTGAAATATACTCAAAATAGTTAAAAACTATTTTTCGTATTTTTTAAATAATTTTTCATAATTTATTTGGTATTTTTATAATTAAAATCTAATTTTTCTAATTTTTAAATTAATTTTCTAAAATAAAAATGCTAATCGTCGTTAATAATTTACCTATAGCGAATAATAAAAACTAATCCGCTATAGGTGTTCTTGAGCCTACCTGCATTTCATAAGGCGTAACCGAGTGGCCTACTTTGACCGTGAATAACTCTCTCTCATCTTAACGAATTTGGACAATCTATAAATTTGATCTTGTAGAGGAATTACTGCACTACAATCTCCAATAATCATAACCTCTAAACAAACATCGAGTCGGATAAATCACCCATCAAAGTAGCTACCAAAGTTGTTTCTTCACGAAGAACAGCCGAGGTGCCTACTTTGACCTCTATAACTTGATGATCGTAAACGCTTATGTGATCTATCAATTCCAGTGTGTAGACAACATGTAGGACTACAACTCTAACACTTAAAATCATCATAAAAACAAGAAAGAAAGCATCTAAATTATGGTCAAACCTTGTCAGAAAAATTAACACTTAGAAAATTGTGGGCTGCCCAGAATTTTCTGGTCAATGCCGGTCAACCCACTTTGACCTTAAATAACTCTTAATCCGTAATATATATGGACCTGATTCTTTTTGGAGGTTAAATATCACATAACAAGCTACACATATCAACCTTTAGAACACAAAACACATTAAATATGACCGAGATATAAGGCCTGACATTTGCCAAAAAATATTTTCTGGACACTTAGAATATTTTCTGGGTTTGAAAAACAGCCGGTCAATGCCGGTCAACCCACTTTGACCGCTTATAAATCCCGATATACAATAGATATAGACCTGATTCCTTTTGGAATCTAAAGACCACATAACAAGCTACACCTAACAACTTTTAAACAACAAAAACAGTAAATAATCACAGAGATATAAGTCTTGACATTTGCCCAAAAATCACGTAATCTTGTTTTTCCAACTTGCTCAAATCTTCAAATTCGTGCACTTTGATGTTATGGGTTCATGATTTTACAACCCGTAACATTAATAGACTCCCTATTACACTACTTTTTAAACAATCAATTGCATCAATTAACATCGAATCAAGGATTTCAAAATTAGGGGAATTTCATACCTTTTCTAGCTTTCGATTTTTGATTTTTTTCCGCTTTTGATGCTTCCGATTTGTTGTTTGTGATGGTCGGGCTTTGATTAGAGCTTATGGGCAAGATAATTTCGTTGGTAAGAGCTTGAGAGAGTAAAGCTAGGTGTTTGCTATAATTTTAGTGTACAAATGAGTTTAATCTCTTCCTAATTTATAGAATTGATTGAATCAATCAATGTAAGGGCTGATAATTGATGGTGTAATGACATAGAAGCATAAGTAAATTCTAGAATATGGTAGGTGGCTAGATTTTGTGGACAAGTGGTAGCAATAAGACATAAATAATGCATTTTCCCTTTTCTTTAATTTAATTTTTTTTTTATACATCGATGCTAAAGTGGGATGATTCCCTTGTTTGATAGTTGATAAGATGTAGGGTAAGCATGTTGGGCATCCTTGTTGCAAGATCCCATCAACAATGTAAGTAATAATACACTAAAATGACAAAAGGGTATTTTGGTCATTTCACATATAATTCCAAGGGCATTTTTGTAAAAGGCCATTAAATGTAATATTTAACCATTAGATTATAATTTTACCATTTACCAATTAATTTCTATCATTTGGTAATTTAAAACATTTATATAATAACATCGTAATTAAATCCTAAATTTTAAATTAGGGTTTTCTAATTAGGGTTTCTTAACGTTATCAATTGGGGTTTTAATTGATCATTAGGGTTCTCTAATTATCTCGTGTATGATCTAACATGTACCATTACGATCTCTAACTTCAACCGATTAGGGTTGTAATAATTAGGGTTTGTCCTAGTTATCGCCGTAAAAATAGTAATTAGGGTTTTTCTTCTAATTACCGGCATTCGTGTACACAAGAATTTCATATACACAAGAAACTTCATATACTACTCACCATTTCTCATAACCGAGTTTAATAATTAGGTTTCACAAAGACGGTAATATGCTATGACCTAATCGACCGCCATTGCATCAATATTACCTATCCGCATATACATACACAAGAGATATAATTATTGTATCAGAAAATCATTATAACAATAATATAATATTATTATTCAGATCTCTTGATCACAATCCCAATTCGTGGTTTGATCTCATATCCGACTTCTCTTTCTTACACAACATCAATAATCAAGTTAAAATAATTAACCTAAATATTCTAAATAAATCATATAATAAAATATTTATTATATAATTCTAATTATCACTTCATATATTATTCCCAATCATGTTATAATGGAAAAATAATTAATAAAAACATTTCTCACTATGTAAATTAATTACCATAAAATATAATTTGTAGTAATTAATTATTCCAAAATTATTTCTAATTTTTCAAGTAATAAATATATTCATATTTATCGCTCACATTACTGTACACTTATTCTCGCTATTAAATAAATAAAAAATTTATACGCAAAATTTCTTAATTATTTTATTTAGGAAATCTCGTTATTACATTCACCTCCTTATAAGGATTCCGCCCCTAATCACCGCTCTAAAACTCATAAAGCATAAGGGTACATAACTCATATAATCATCAAGACGTAGACCTCGATCATACTTGATCGAACTGATCTTTAACTATTCTTCACAACACTCTAATTAGGCAGAAATTTGATTTCTAAAAGAACTCAAAATTTCTTTATAAAATCACCTACTATATATATATATATATAGGAAAACATATAAGATATATAAGTGATTCACATAGCACCTGGAGTTCTGTTCCCAGCTGCCAATGTATCCTGGACCGTCATGTTGTAGACCCTCGGAGTTGCTAACGTTGGGGTACTGGTTGAGTGTGGTCCTGTTGTTGCTAAAGAACCACTATTTCTCCCGGTGGTTATGTTTCCTGCCTCCATTCCCCTCTTTGGACAGTTCTTCACCTGATGCTCAGTCGATCCGCACATGAAGCATCCACTGATCTTCCTTGAGTTGGGGCAGTTGGGAGAGATATGACCCTCTTGCCCGCACTTAAAGCACGCGAACTTACCCTTTAGACACTCGCCAGAGTGATTCTTTCCGCAGTTCTTGCACTGCACTACCTGCTTCTTTGTACCTTCCTGCTTCACTTGAACATTCCCTGAAAAATTCCTTATCCTCTTCTCACCCCGATTCCCACTACTACTTTCTATCTTCACTGCTCCTCCTGACTTGCTCTTGTTCTTTTTCTCCTTGTTGTAGAGGCTCATGGCCTCACTTCCCTGTTCAGCTATGATAGCCTTTTCCATGAGTGCTGCAAAAGTATCTATTTGCAAAGATCGCCACCTTATCAGAGAGCCAGGTTTTAAGCCCACTCAAACCTCCTTGCCTTTCTAGCTTCAGACTCACTTGATGTGGAGCAAACCTAGCTAACTCATTAAACTTCACTAAGATACTCCGTAATACTTATGTTTTCCTGCTTTAACTCCGTGAATTTTACCTCCATTCTAGATCGCATACTAACAGAGAGAGATAGTTTTCAAAAATAAATCCTTAAACCTATCCCAAGTAATTTCTTCTTCTCCCCGCCTCGAAGTTTTATTTGCCTCCCACCAAAAGTTAGCCTCCCCTTTTATCATATAAGTGGCAAAAGCGGTCTTTTGCCCCTCATCAACTCTAGCAATTATGAACGCCTTTTCTATTTCATTCACCCATGTTTGGGCTTCTGTAGGGTCAGCTGATCCTCTGAACTCTGGTGGTCCTACTGCTTTGAAGTCTTTGAATTTCGCCAAGCGATTATCTGGTTGGTTCCCTACAGCTGGTATTCCCTGCTGCATAGCCTGAGCCATCATGTTTGCAAAGTTTTGCATCGCTTCTGGGCCGCTTCTCCAAAGATTAGTAGATTCTTCTACCCTTTGGTTTCGAAGTTCGACGATTGGCGGCATTATCTCGTTAAATAAAACCATAAATTATACCTTTACATTTTAAACATTATTGCATAAGATTAATGTATTAAACTCATTTCATTTCTCAACTTAGATTCATATTCATTTATCGAATATTTACATAAAGACATATCTTGTTTTAATCAACAAATATCCCTTGTGACTACGAAAAGTCTGGATTTAAAATTTTGACCAACATAAAAGTTAAAAAAAATTCATTACTTATCACACACATTACATAAACACAAGATAACCCATACCACTTATTTACCAAGCCTTTCTTCTTCTGGACATTCATTTGCTCGATGTCCTTCCATTCCATAATTAAAACATCCACCTTGCTTATAGTTGTGGCAACGAGGAGAGGTATGTCCCTCACTACCGCAAATATAACATATCTTCTTCCCTTTCTTCTTATCGTGTTTTCCTAAGTCGATCTTCTACCTTTCTTTTCCCTTATCTCTCGGAGTCGAACACGATGTGTTGCTTGAGGCTCCCATCCGGTCAATTTGGACTTTGAGCTTATCTTGCTCTTCCATTGTTTCTAGCAACGCTTGACGCAGTTGGATATTAAGCAACGTCTCTATCTCCCACAAACCTTTCCAACGTAGCAACTTTGTTCTCCGTGATCTCGCACCTCCGCTGATGCTTGAGCAGCCTTCAACTTTAGTGTCTCGAATCACTATCTCACAAATCCACCATTTCGGATCCGATACTACATTTTCCACTATAGCCACCTCGTCCGATTTGGGTTCCCGGTAAGCTTATATTTCACTGTGTTTGGCCTTGATATTAGCTCGGGGGTATGGACTGATCCTTCTTATTCCACATATCTTTTCCACCGTATATCTACACATAAGTTACCCCGATTAGCATATAGTATATATACACAAAGAATCAAGAGTTTTATATACATTGTCTCTTATTTTGTTTGACGATGAATTATTCAATTCTCATCAACGCCTATCTTTCTTTCTCTCGCCGAAAGGTCGCTTCCATCCACTCTGCATCGAATCGCATAAAGGAGATGTCTAAAGCCTACTCCAAGGTATATATCCCGTGTCTTTGGCTTCTATCTCAACCTTAAACCGTCCTATCTCAGATCTCCCTCTCGCCCAACCTCCTCGAATTCCTGGCTTAACTCCATCTCAGTGTTTCATGTGAGCGTCATCCTCAGATCACCGGAAATCTTGAGAGTACGATTTCGTGCCTCCGCTTGCTCGACTCTAACCTTTAAGTCATCGTTCCTAACTATCAAATCTCTTATCATCTTACTGTCTGTGTACTCCTCGCTAGAGTCCATCGTCTCTTGGGTCAAGGAATTACTACTTTGACTTTCGTCATCCATCCTATGACCACAATAAACGAGACAACATTAGTACCGAAATAAAATATATTCATCGGTAAAATGAAGGAATATTTTATTTAGTACAACTAAAACTTGATGGATCTCTTCACTCATCATATCCTATAACTCCTCACCGTAGTACTTCGCCTCTGGTTCACCAATATTTATCTTAACTTTCGCTTCTCCATTCTACTAAGTTTATAACCTAGGTTTCGCACTCCTAACGCTTATAACCTCATGCCTTTAATACCAACCTCGTGACGCCGCCTTTAATCCGCACTTGAAACCCGAACTCAAGTGCTTTCACGATACCATTTCTATAAGCTAAATAATACAATAGTAATATTACATTCAAACTTAATTTACATACATCAAAGTTTACTTCCTGTGCACGAGACCTTCAAATAAATTCCTTACAATACTTGAATAGATACCAATGCAACTATAACCCTTAACTCATAATACACACTTATTCGATCAAATTTTCCTTTTCCTTTGTTCGTGTTCGAGCCTTCAAAGTTGCTCATACATAATCGAAAACATTTAATTTAAGCAAGGATGAGCATTTGAGTGTCCAAAGAAGTAATAGCAATTATATATATAAGTCGAAAGAATATAAGTATTCTCTTTAAATAACACTTCAACAACGAAGCAAAAGTTGTGAAGTAATCCGTCTCGATAAAAGATTCACATAACAACTCTCTTTCAAATTCTTGAAATGAGGCTCCACCCATGAATAGGGTTTAAGAAACATACTATGAACATGGTTTTCATTTTCAAAAGGTTTAGCGAGAATTCATCCAAGAAACCGGCATAACTTACGCAGTACGGAGGGTGATCACCCCTCATTGTACCTCAGATTGATCAATCACTACTATATAACTTGAACGAAATTCATCGCTCACCCTTTGTCCGTACCGGGCGCATAAAAATTTTCCCATTATCGGGATGTTCATACATGCCTGGTTCCAAACCCGAAGGTTTTTAATCTTGCTCAACAATAATATGTAATTCAACATATATATATACGGGTAATTGAAAAAGTGTATCAACATGTGAATAAATGCCATGATTATCCAAGTGGGGACACTTGTGTAACCATTTAGAAATCAACTTAACAGAATATATATCTGAGTTAACATGTTGATAATCAAAGCATACATAATCTGTACAGGAATAGAATAATTCTGAAACTTCTTACTCATGTCCATTGCATAAAGGAAATGCAAAGGTAGGATACTTTCCTGATTTGTCGATTACAAATCTCAACTTAGGTTTTATCTCTTTATCATAACCTATCAATAAGCGTATCATTCGCTTCGATTAGAACAATATATCATAACACATTGTACCACAATTACTTGGCAAAGACATAGTCTAATTACGCCATCACATAATCGCAGTGATCATACTTTTAGTTCATATTCTATACTTTTATACATTTTTCAAATATCTCACCCATGCTCTTACGTGTAAGTCTTTCCTTTCTATTATAGGTCCCGATAAATTGTTTGCATGCATCGGCAACTTTTTTATCGGGTAAATACCGAGTTTAAGACTCTTATTCTATACCTCAACATCTCAGAAATATCGACATTTTACTTTTAATCATTTTCAATTTTCCGTAAATTGAAAAATTTAAAATAAATCAAATCATCACTCAAGGGCTTATAGAGATATAATCACTACTATGGGTGCTCTTCATCAAATCTCGGACTTCATAACCTTGGTTCTCAAGTCACTAGTTTGACCGGATATAACTTTCAAACGCCTAATCATAATTACATGATTTAAACATTAAACAATTCCATTAATTTATATTAAACTATTAATGAAACCATTGCTAAAATATAAAAGTTATTTATAATAACTCAAACTATTTTTAAAACATTTATATTACCCTTAAATGATTTTTAAATCAATTAAAATTATTTTTAAATAATCACCATTAATATATAAATATTAATGTACTATTCATCCAAATATTAAAAGTCATTTATTATAACTTAAAATATTTTTAAATCCTTAATATCCTCTTTAAATGATTTTTAAATAAATAAAACCATTTTTAAACTATTTATTTAATAATAATTATTAAATAAACTAAATATCATTAATATTATCTTAATATCATTAATATATAATTAATTAATGAAATTCATCACAAAATATTAAAAGTCATGGGAAATAACTTAAAATATTTTCTTATACCATAATATAATTTTTCATGAATTAAAACTATTTTTAAATAATTTATTTAATATTATAATTAAATAAATAAATACCTTTTATATTCCAAAAATACTAAATATTTTTGAAATATACTCAAAATAGTTAAAAACTATTTTTCAGACTTTTAAATAATTTTTCATAATTTATTTGGTATTTTTTATAATTAAAATCTAATTTTTCTAATTTTTAAATTAATTTTCGGAAAATAAAAATGCTAACTGTCGCTAAAGGCACCTATAGCGACAGAACCGTCGCTATAGGTGTTCTTGAGCCTACCCAGATTTCATAAGGCAGAACCGAGTGGCCTACTTTGACCGTGAATAACTCTCTCATCTTAACGAATTTGGACAATCTATAAATTTGATCTTGTAGAGGAATTACCAGACTACAATCTCCAATAATCATAACCTCTAAACAAACATCAGAGCTGGGATAAATCAGCCATCAAAGTAGTTACTAAAGTCGTTTCTTCACGAAGAACAGTTCGAGGTGCCTACTTTGGACCTCTATAACTTGATGATCGTGTAACGTTTATGTGATCTATCAATTCCAGTGTGTAGACAACATGTAGGACTACAACTCTAACACTTAAAATCATCATAAAAAACAAGAAAGAAAGCATCTAAATTATGGTCAAACTTTGTCAGAAAAATTAACACTTAGAAAATTGTGGGCTGCCCAGAATTTTCTGGTCAATGCCGGTCAACCCACTTTGACATTAAATAACTCTTAATCCGTAATATATATGGACCTGATTCTTTTTGGAGGTTAAATATCACATAACAAGCTACACATATCAACCTTTAGAACACAAAATACATTAAATATGACCGAGATATAAGGCCTGACATTTGCCAAAAAATATTTTCTGGACACTTAGAATATTTTCTCGGTTTGAAAAAAAATGGCCAATCTTGGGTCAACCCACTTTGACCGCTTATAAATCCCGATATACAATAGATATAGACCGATTCCTTTTGGAATCTAAAGACCACATAACAAGCTACACCTAACAACTTTTAAACAACAAAAACAAAGAATAATCACGGAGATATAAGTCTTGACATTTGCCCAAAAATCACGAATTGCTTTTTTCCAACTTGCTCAAATCTTCAAATTGCGCACTTTGATGTTATGGGTTCATGATTTTACAACCCGAACATTAATAGACTCTATTATTACACTACTTTAAACAATCAATTGCATCAATTAACATCGAATCAAGGATTTGAAAATTAGGGAATTTCATACCTTTTCTAGCTTCGATTTTTGATTTTTTTCCGCTTTGATGCTTATTGATTTGTTGTTTGTGATGGTTTGGGCTTTGATTAGGAGCTTATGGGCAAGATAATTTCGTTGGTAAGAGCTTGAGAGAGTAAAGCTAGGTGTTTGCTATAATTTTAGTGTACAAAATGAGTTTAATCTCTTCCTAATTTATAGAATTAATTGAATCAATCAATGTAAGGGCCGATAATTGATGGTGTAATGACATAGAAGCATAAGTAAATTCTAGAATATGGTAGGTGGCTAGATTTTGTGGACAAGTGGTAGCAATAAGACATAAATAATGCATTTTCCTTTTCTTTAATTTAATATATATTTTTTTTTATACATTGGATGCTAAAGTGGGATGATTCCCTTGTTTGATAGTTGATAGCATGTAGGGTAAGCATGTTGGGCATCCTTGTTGCAAGATCCCATCAACAATGTAAGTAATAATACACTAAAATGACAAAAAAGGGTATTTTGGTCATTTCACATATAATTCCAAGGGCATTTTTGTAAAAGGCCATTAAAATGTAATATTTAACCATTAGATTATAATTTTACCATTTACCAATTAATTTCTATCATTTGGTAATTTAAAACATTTATATAATAACATCGTAATTAAATCCTAATTTTAAAATTTTAAATTAGGGGTTTTCTAATTAGGGTTTCTTAACGTTATCAATTGGGGTTTCCTAATCGACCATTAGGTTCTCTAATTATCTCGTATGATCTAACACGCTCATTATGATCTCTAACTTCAACCGATTAGGGTTGTAATAATTAGGTTTGTCCTAGTTATCGGTAAAAAAAAATAGTAATTAGGGTTTTTCTTCTAATTACCGACATTCGTGTACACAAGTAATTTCATATACACAAGAACTTCATATACTACTCACCATTTCTCATAACCGAGTTTAATAATTAGGGTTTCACAAAGACTTTTAATATGCTATGACCTAATTGACCGTCATCGCTTCAATATTACCTATCCAAGCATTATACACAAGTATATAATTATTGTAGATCAGAAAAATCATTATAACAATAATATAATATTATTATTCAGTATCTCTTGATCACAATCCCAATTCGTGGTTTGATCTCATATCCGACTTCTCTTCTTTTGCAACATCAATAATCAAGTTAAAATAATTAACCTAAATATTCTAAATAAATCATATAATAAAATATTTATTATATAATTCTAATTATCACTTCATATATTATTCCCAATCATGTTATAATGGAAAATAATTAATAAAAACATTTCGCTACGTAAATTAATTACCATAAAATATAATTTGTAGTAATTAATTATTCCAAAATTATTTCTAATTTTTCAAGTAATAAATATATTCATATTTATCGCTCACATTACTAGACACTTATTCTCATCATTAAATAAATAAAAAAATTTATACGCAAAATTTCTTAATTATTTTATTTAGGAAATCTCTGGTTATTACATTCACCCTCCCTTATAAGGATTCCGTCCCCTGAATCACCGCTCTAAAACTCATAAGCATAAGGGTACATAGAACATATAATCATTGCCGTAGACCTCGATCATACTTGATCGAATCCCATCTTTAACTATTCTTCACAACACTCTAATTAGGCAGAAATTTGATTTCTAAAAGAACTCAAAATTTCTTTATAAAATCACCTACTATATATATATATATATAGGAAAACATATAAGATATATAAGTGATTCACATAGCACCTAGAGTTCTGTTCCCAGCTGCCAATGTATCCTGGACCGTTATGTTGTAGACCCTCGGAGTTGCTAACGTTGGGGTCTTGGTTGAGTGTGGTCTGTTGTTGCTAAAGAACCACTATTTCTCCCGTGGTTATGTTTCTGCCTCCATTCCCTCTTTGGACAGATTCTTCACTGATGCTCGATCGATCCGCACATGAAGCATCCACCGATCTTCCTTGAGTTGGGGCGCTGGGAGAGATATGACCTCTCTTGCCGCACTTAAAGCACGCGAACTTACCCTTTAGACACTCGCCAGAGTGATTCTTTCTGAGCTTCTTGCCTTTGCACTACCCGCTTCTTTGTACCTTCCTCGCTTCACTTGAACATTCCCTAAAAAATTCCTTATCCTCTTCTCACCCCGATTCCCACTACTACTTTCTATCTTCACCGCTTCCTCCTCGACTTGCTCTTGTTCTTTTCTCCTTGTTGTAGAGGCTCATGGCCTCACTTCCCCAGCTCAAATTATGATAACCTTTTCCATGAGTCTTTGCAAAAGTATCTATTTACAAATTGATACTACCAACTCATGACGCTTAGAATCCGGGTACTTGAAACCCGAACTCGGGTTCACGATACCATTTCTATAAGCTAAATAATACAATAGTAATATTACATTCAAACTTAATTTACATACATCAAAGTTTACTTCCTGTGCACGAGACCTTCAAATACATTCCTTACAATACTTGAATAGATACCAATGCAACTATAACCCTTAACTCATAATACACACTTATTCGATCGACTTTCCTTTTCCTTTGTTCGTGTTTCTCGAGCCTTGGTTGCATATACATAACTCGAAAACATTTAATTTAAGCAAGGATGAGCATTTGAGTGCCCAACAAGTAATAGCAATTATATATATAAGCTGAAAGAATATAAGTATTCTCTTTACATAACACTTCAATAACGAAGCAAAAGTTGTGAAGTAATCCGTACTGATAAAAGATTCACATAACAACTCTCTTTCAAATTCTTGAAATGAGGCTCCACCCATGAATAGGGTTTAAGAAACATACTATGAACATGGTTTTCATTTTCGAAAAGGTTTAGCGAAATTCATCCATGAACCGCATAACTTACGAACAGCGGAGGGTGATCACCCGTTGTACCTGTATTGATCAATACTACATAACTTGGACGAAATTCATCGCTCACCCTTTGTCCGCCGAAGCGCATAAAAATTTTCCCATTATCGGGATGTTCATACATGCCTGGTTCCAAACCCGAAGGTTTTTAATCTTGCTCAACAATAATATGTAATTCAACATATATATATACGGGTAATTGAAAAAGTGTATCAACATGTGAATAAATGCCATGATTATCCTTGTGGGGACACTTGTGTAACCATTTAGAAATCAACTTAACGTAATATATATCCGAGTTAACATGTTGATAATCAAAGCATACATAATCTGCATGCGGGAATAGAATAATTAAAACTTCTTACTCATGTCCATTGCATAAAGGAAATGCAAAGGTAGGATACTTTCTGATTTCTTTGATTACAAATCTCAACTTAGGTTTTATCTCTTTATCACAACCTATCAATAAGCGGATCATTCGTTCGATTAGAACAATATATCATAACACATTGTCTTTGTCAATTACGATTCAAGAATTGACATATAATAATTTACGCCATCACATAATCGCAGGTGATCATACTTTTAGTTCATATTCTATACTTTTATACATTTTTCAAATATCTCACCCATGCTCTTGTGAAGTCTTTCCTTTCTATTATAGAATTACGACGGTTGTCGGCGTCTGCAAGCTGACTTTGTCGAGTAAATCTTGAGTCTAAGACTCTTATTCTATACCTCAACATCTCAAATATCGGACATTTTACTTTTAATCATTTTCAAATTTCCGAGAAATTGAAAAATTTAAAATAAATCAAATCACACACTCAAGGGCTTATAGAGATATAATCATTACTATGGGTGCTCTTCATCAAATCTGGACTTCATAACCGGTTCTCAAGTCAGCTAGTTTGACCGGATATAACTTTCAAACGTCGGAATCATAATTACATGATTTAAACATTAAACAATTCCATTAATTTATATTAAACTATTAATGAAACCATTGCCAAAATATAAAAGTTATTTATAATAACTCAAACTATTTTTAAAACATTTATATTACCCTTAAATGATTTTTAAAACAATTAAAATCATTTTTAAATAATCACCATTAATATATAAATATTAATGTACTATTCATCCAAATATTAAAAGTCATTTATTATAACTTAAAATATTTTTAAATCCTTAATATCCTCTTTAAATGATTTTTAAATAAATAAAACCATTTTTAAACTATTTATTTAATAATAATTATTAAATAAACTAAATATCATTAATATTATCTTAATATCATTAATATATAATTAATTAATGAAATTCATCACAAAATATTAAAAGTCATGGGAAATAACTTAAAGTATTTTCTTATACGTAATATAATTTTTCATGATTTTTCATGAATTAAAACTATTTTTAAATAATTTATTTAATATTATAATTAAATAAATAAATACCTTTTATATTCCAAAAATACTAAATATTTTTGAAATATACTCAAAATAGTTAAAAACTATTTTTCGAATTTTAAATAATTTTTCATAATTTATTTGGTATTTTTATAATTAAAATCTAATTTTTCTAATTTTTAAATTAATTTTCTAAAAATAAAAATGCTAATCGTCATAAAGGCACCTATAGCGGCAGGCAACTCGTCGCTATAGGTGTTCTTGAGCCTACCTGCATTTCATAAGGCGAACCAAGGTGGCCTACTTTGGTGTGTGAATAACTCTCTCATCTTAACGAATTTGGACAATCTATAAATTTGATCTTGTAGAGGAATTACCAGACTACAATCTCCAATAATCATAACCTCTAAACAAACATCAGAGCTGGGATAAATCAGCCATCAAAGTAGCTACCAAAGTTTGTTCTTCACGAAGACAAAGACTTAGGTGCCTACTTTGGACCTCTATAACTTGATGATCGTGTAACGCTTTATGTGATCTATCAATTCCGATTAGGTAGACAACATGTAGGACTACAACTCTAACACTTAAAATCATCATAAAAACAAGAAAGAAAGCATCTAAATTATGGTCAAACCTTGTCAGAAAAATTAACACTTAGAAAATTGTGGGTCGCCTGAAATTTTTTCGGTCAATCTTGAATCAACCCACTTTGACCTTAAATAACTCTTAATCCGTAATATATATGGACTGATTCTTTTTGGAGGTTAAATATCACATAACAAGCTACACATATCAACCTTTAGAACACAAAACACATTAAATATGACCAGAGATATAAGGCATGACATTTGCCAAAAAATATATTTTCGGACACTTAGAATATTTTACGGCTTTGAAAAAGCAATGGGGTCAATCTTGGGCCAACCCACTTTGACCGCTTATAAATCCCGATATACAATAGATATAGACCTGATTCCTTTTGGAATCTAAAGACCACATAACAAGCTACGCCTAACAACTTTTAAACAACAAAAAAAGTAAATAATCACAGAGATATAAGTCTTGACATTTGCCCAAAAATCACAGAATTCGGTTTTTCCAACTTGCTCAAATCTTCAAATTCGTGCACTTTGATGTTATGGGTTCATGATTTTACAACCCAGAACATTAATAGACTCCCTATTACACTACTTTAAACAATCAATTGCATCAATTAACATCGAATCGAAGGATTTCAAAATTAGGGAATTTCATACCTTTTCTAGCTTCGATTTTTGATTTTTTTCTGGCTTTGATGCTTCTGATTTGTTGTTTGTGATGGCTGGGCTTTGATTAGGAGCTTATGGGCAAGATAATTTCGTTGGTAAGAGCTTGAGAGAGTAAAGCTAGGTGTTTTCTATAATTTTAGTGTACAAATGAGTTTAATCTCTTCCTAATTTATAGAATTGATTGAATCAATCAATGTAAGGGCTGATAATTGATGGTGTAATGACATAGAAGCATAAGTAAATTCTAGAATATGGTAGGTGGCTAGATTTTGTGGACAAGTGGTAGCAATAAGATATAAATAATGCATTTTCCCTTTTCTTTAATTTAATTTTTTTTTTATACATTGGATGCTAAAGTGGGATGATTCCTTGTTTGATAGTTGATAGCATGTAGGGTAAGCATGTTGGGCATCCTTGTTGCAAGATCCCATCAACAATGTAAGTAATAATACACTAAAATGACAAAAGGGTATTTTGGTCATTTCACATATAATTCAAAGGGCATTTTTGTAAAAGGCCATTAAATGTAATATTTAACCATTAGATTATAATTCTTACCATTTACCAATTAATTTCTATCATTTGGTAATTTAAAACATTTATATAATAACATCGTAATTAAATCCGGTAATTTTAAATTAGGGTTTTCTAATTAGGGTTTCTTAACGTTATCAATTGGGGTTTCCTAATTGACCATTAGGGTTCTCTAATTATCTGTGTATGATCTAACACAGTCATTATGATCTCTAACTTTAACCGATTAGGGTTGTAATAATTAGGGTTTGTCCTAGTTATCAGCGTAAAAATAATAATTAGGGTTTTTCTTCTAATTACCGACATTCGTGTACACAGTAACTTCATATACACAGTAAACTTCATATACTACTCAGTCATTTGTCATAAATGAGTTTAATAATTAGGGTTTCACAGCACGGTAATATGCTATGACCTAATTGACCGTCATTGCTTAATATTACCTATCCGCACATACACAGTACATAATTATTAATTATTGTAAAAAAAATCATTATAACAATAATATAATATTATTATTCAGTATCTCTTGATCACAATCCCAATTCGTGGTTTGGATCTCATATCGACTTCTCTTTCTTACACAACATCAATAATCAAGTTAAAATAATTAACCTAAATATTCGAATAAATCATATAATAAAATATTTATTATATAATTCTAATTATCACTTCATATATTATTCCCAATCATGTTATAATGGAAAAATAATTAATAAAAATATTTACGCTTCGTAAAATTAATTACCATAAAATATAATTTGTAGTAATTAATTATTCCAAAATTATTTCTAATTTTTCAAGTAATAAATATATTCATATTTATCGTTCACATTACTAGACACTTATTCTCTTCATTAAATAAATAAAAAAATTTATACGCAAAATTTCTTAATTATTTTATTTAGGAAATCTCTGGTTATTACATTCACCCTCCCTTATAAGGATTCCGTCCCCGGAATCACCGCTCTAAAACTCATAAGCATAAGGGTACATAGCACATATAATCATTGCACGTAGACCTCGATCATACTTGATCGAACTGATCTTTAACTATTCTTCACAACACTCTAATTAGGCAGAAATTTGATTTCTAAAAGAACTCAAAATTTCTTTATAAAATCACCTACTATATATATATATATATATATATATATATATATATATATATATATATATATATATATATATATATATATATAGGAAAACATATAAGATATATAAGTGATTCACATAGCACCTGGAGTTCTGTTCCCAGCTGCCAATGTATCCTGGACCGTTATGTTGTAGACCCTCGGAGTTGCTAACGTTGGGGTACTGGTTGAGTGTGGTCCTGTTGTTGCTAAAGAACCACTATTTCTCCCGGTGGTTATGTTTCCTGTCTCCATTCCCCTCTTTGGACAGTTCTTCACACTTTGATGATCGATCGATCCGCATGAAGCATCCACCGATCTTCCTTGAGTTAGGCTAGGAGAGATATGACCCTCTTGCCCACACTTAAAGCACGCGAACTTACCCTTTAGACACTCGCCAGAGTGTGATTCTTTCCATGATTCTTGCCGCACTACCTGCTTCTTTGTACCTTCCTGCTTCACTTGAACATTCCCTGAAAAATTCCTTATCCTCTTCTCACCCCGATTCCCACTACTACTTTCTATCTTCACTGCTCCTCCTGACTTGCTCTTGTTCTTTTTCTCCTTGTTGTAGAGGCTCATGGCCTCACTTCCCTGTTCAGCTATGATAGCCTTTTCCATGAGTGCTGCAAAAGTATCTATTTGCAGTACTGCCACCTTATTGTAGAGCCAGGGTTTTAAGCCCAGCTCAAACCTCCTTGCCTTTCTAGCTTCTGTACTCACTTGATGTGGAGCAAACCTAGCCAACTCATTAAACTTCGCGGCATACTCCGCAACAGTCATGTTTTCCTGTTTTAACTCCAGGAATTTTACCTCCATTCTAGACTGCATACTAACAGAGAGATAGTTTTCGAAAAATAAATCCTTAAACCTATCCCAAGTAATTTCTTCTTCTCCTGCTCGAGTTTTATTTGCCTCCCACCAAAAGTTAGCCTCCCCTTTTATCATATAAGTGGCAAAAGCGGTCTTTTGCCCCTCATCAATTCTAGCAATTATGAACGCCTTTTCTATTTCATTTACCCATGTTTGGGCTTCTGTAGGGTCAGCTGATCCTCTGAACTCTGGTGGTCCTACTGCTTTGAAGTCTTTGAATTTCGCCAAGCGATTATCTGGTTGGTTCCTACAAATTGGTATTCCTCGTTTGCATAGCTTTGACCACCATCATGTTTGCAAAGTTTTGCATCGATTACCTTTGTCGTTCTCCAAAGATTAGTAGATTCTTCTACCCTTTGGTTTCGAGTTCGACGGATTGGCGGCATTATCTGGTTAAATAAAACCATAAATTATACCTTTACATTTTAAACATTATTGCATAAGATTAATGTATTAAACTCATTTCATTTCTCAACTTAGATTCATATTCATTTATCGAATATTTACATAGCACATACTGTTTTAATCAACAGCTATCCCTTTGTGACTACGAAAGTCGGGATTTAAAATTTTGACCAACATAAAAGTTAAAAAAAAAAAATTCATTACTTATCACACACATTACATAAACACAACATAACCCATACCACTTATTTACCAAGCCTTTCTTCTCGGACATTCATTTGCTCGATGTCCTTCCATTCCATAATTAAAACATCCACCTTGCTTATAGTTGTGGCAACGAGGAGAGGTATGTCCCTCACGGCCACAAATATAACATATCTTCTTCCCTTTCTTCTTATCAGGTTTTCCTAAGTCAGGATCTTCTACCTTTCTTTTTTCCTTATCTCTCGAGTCGAACACGATGTGTGTTGCTTGAGGCTCCCATCTGGTCAATTTGGACTTTGAGCTTATCTTGCTCTTCCATTGTTTCTAGCAACGCTTGACGCAGTTGGATATTAAGCAACGTCTCTATCTCCCACAGCCTTTCCAACGTAGCAACTTTGTTCTCCAGATCCTGCACCTCCGTTGATGCTTGAGCAGCTTCAACTTTAGTGTCTGAATCACTATCTGTCAAATCCACCATTTCTGGATCTGATACTACATTTTCCACTATAGCCACCTCGTCGATTTGTGTTCTGGTAAGCTTATATTTCAAATTTGTTGGCCTTGATATTAGCTCTCTGGGTATGGACTGATCCTTCTTATTCCACATATCTTTTCCACCGGACATCTACATACATAAGTTACCCTGATTAGCATATAGTATATATACACAGCAATCAAGAGTTTTATATACATTGTCCCTTATTTTGTTTGACGATGAATTATTCAATTCTCATCAACGCTTATCTTTCTCTGTAGAAAAGGTCGCTCCATCCATTCTCGTGCATCGAATCGCATAAAGGAGATGTCTAAAGCTCCGCTCCAAGGTATATATCCTGGTGTCTTTGGCTTCTATCTCAACCTTCAACTATCCTATCTCAGTATCTCCTCTCGCTCCAACCTCCTCGTAACTTCGGCTAACTCCATCATGCTTTCGGTGAGCGGCGTCCTTATCTTCTTGGAAATCTTGAGAGTGCGATTTACGTGCCTCAGCTTGCTCGACTCTAACCTTTAAGTCATCGTTCCTAACTATCAAATCTCTTATCATCTTCTTTCTGCATGCACTCCTCGCTAGAGTCCATCGTCTCTTGGGTCAAGGAATTACTACTTTGACTTTCGTCATCCATCCTATGACCACAATAAACGAGACAACATTAGTCTGCAAAATAAAATATATTCATCGGTAAAATGAAGGAATATTTTATTTAGTACAACTAAAACTTGATGGATCTCTTCACTCATCATATCCTATAACTCCTCACGTACTTCGTCTCTGGTTCATTTGAATATTTATCTTAACTTTAGCTCTCCATTCTACTAAGGTTATAACCTAGGCTTCGCACTCTAACGTTTATAACCTCTGTTGATACCAACACAGTGACGCCCCGAATCCGGGTACTTGAAACCCGAACTTCGGTTTTCACGATACCATTTCTATAAGCTAAATAATACAATAGTAATATTACATTCAAACTTAATTTACATACATCAAAGTTTACTTCCAAGGTACGAGACCTTCAAATACATTCCTTACAATACTTGAATAGATACCAATGCAACTATAACCCTTAACTCATAATACACACTTATTCGATCAGCTTTCCTTTTCCTTTGTTCGTGCTCGAGCCTTCTAAGCTCATACATAATAACGAAAACATTTAATTTAAGCAAGGATGAGCATTTGAGTGCCCAGCAAGTAATAACAATTATATATATAAGCTGAAAGAATATAAGTATTCTCTTTACATAACACTTCAACAACGAAGCAAAAGTTGTGAAGTAATCCGTACTGATAAAAGATTCACATAACAACTCTCTTTCAAATTCTTGAAATGAGGCTCCACCCATGAATAGGGTTTAAGAAACATACTATGAACATGGTTTTTTCATTTTCGAAAAGGTTTAGCGAAATTCATCCATGAACCCAAAGCATAGCTTACGAGACACGGAGGGTGATCGACCCGTTGTACCTGTGATGATCAATACTACATAACTTGAACGAAATTCATCGCTCACCCTTTGTCCGTAGAAAGCGCATAAAAATTTTCCCATTATCGGGATGTTCATACATGCACGGTTCCAAACCCGAAGGTTTTAATCTTGCTTTCAACAATAATATGTAATTCAACATATATATATATACGGGTAATTGAAAAAGTGTATCAACATGTGAATAAATGCCATGATTATCCAAGTGGGGACACTTGTGTAACCATTTAGAAATCAACTTAACAGAATATATATCTGAGTTAACATGTTGATAATCAAAGCATACATAATCATGTACAGAATAGAATAATTACGAAACTTCTTACTCATGTCCATTGCATAAAGGAAATGCAAAGGTAGGATACTTTCCCGATTTCTTTGATTACAAATCTCAACTTAGGTTTTATCTCTTTATCACAACCTATCAATAAGCGGATCATTCGTTCGATTAGAACAATATATCATAACACATTGTACTGTCAATTACGGTCAGCACATAGTCTAATTACGTCATCACATAATCGCAGTGATCATACTTTTAGTTCATATTCTATACTTTTATACATTTTTCAAATATCTCACCCATGCTCTTCTGAAGTCTTTTCTTTTTCTATTATAGAGTTACAGCGGGTTTGCTCAGCGTCTGAAACTTTTTATCGGGTAAATACTGAGTCTAAGACTCTTATTCTATACCTCAACATCTGTAAATATCAGACATTTTACTTTTAATCATTTTCGAATTTTCCAGAAATTGAAAAATTTAAAATAAATCAAATCTGTCACTCAAGGGCTTATAGAGATATAAACTGTTACTATGGGTGCTCTTCATCAAATCCTGGACTTCATAACCGGTTCTCAAGTCAGCTAGTTTGACCGGATATAACTTTCAAACGTCGGAATCATAATTACATGATTTAAACATTAAACAATTCCATTAATTTATATTAAACTATTAATGAAACCATTGCCAAAATATAAAAGTTATTTATAATAACTCAAACTATTTTTAAAACATTTATATTACCCTTAAATGATTTTTAAAACAATTAAAATCATTTTAAATAATCACCATTAATATATAAATATTAATGTACTATTCATCAAATATTAAAAGTCATTTATTATAACTTAAAATATTTTTAAATCCTTAATATCCTCTTTAAATGATTTTTAAATAAATAAAACCATTTTTAAACTATTTATTTAATAATAATTATTAAATAAACTAAATATCATTAATATTATCTTAATATCATTAATATATAATTAATTAATGAAATTCATCACAAAATATTAAAAGTCATGGGAAATAACTTAAAGTATTTTCTTATACGAATATAATTTTTCATGATTTTTCATGAATTAAAACTATTTTTAAATAATTTATTTAATATTATAATTAAATAAATAAATACCTTTTATATTCCAAAATACTAAATATTTTTGAAATATACTCAAAATAGTTAAAAACTATTTTTCGAGACTTTTAAATAATTTTTCACAATTTATTTGGTATTTTTATAATTAAAATCTAATTTTTCTATTTTTAAATTAATTTTCCGAAAATAAAATGCTAATGTCATAAAAAGGCACCTATAGCGCTGTAACCGTCATATAGGTGTTCTTGAGCCTACACAGTTTCATAAGGCGAGGCAAGGTGGCCTACTTTGGCCGTGAATAACTCTCTCATCTTAACAATTTGGACAATCTATAAATTTGATCTTGTAGAGGAATTACCAGACTACAATCTCCAATAATCATAACCTCTAAACAAACATCGAGTGGGATAAATCAGACCATCATCAAAGTAGCTACCAAAGTTTTCTTCACGAAGAAACAGTTCGAGGTGCCTACTTTGGACCTCTATAACTTGATGATCGTGTAACGTTTATGTGATCTATCAATTCCAGTGTGTAGACAACATGTAGGACTACAAGTCTAACACTTAAAATCATCATAAAAAACAAGAAAGAAAGCATCTAAATTATGGTCAAACCTTGTCGGAAAAAATTAACACTTAGAAAATTGTGGGTTTGCCTGAAATTTTTACGAGTCAATCTTAAGTCGACCCACTTTGACATTAAATAACTCTTAATCCGTAATATATATGGACTGATTCTTTTTGGAGGTTAAATATCACATAACAAGCTACACATATCAACCTTTAGAACACAAAATACATTAAATATGGCCGAGATATAAGGCGACATTTGCCAAAAAATATTTTACGGACACTTAGAATATTTTACGGGTTTGAAAAAGCAATGGATCGGTCTTGGGTCAACCCACTTTGACCCGCTTATAAATCCCGATATACAATAGATATAGACCTGATTCCTTTTGGAATCTAAAGACCACATAACAAGCTACACCTAACAACTTTTAAACAACAAAAAAGCGATGAAATAATCACGAGATATAAGTCTTGACATTTGCCCAAAAATCACGAAATTCGGTTTTTCCAACTTGCTCAAATCTTCAAATTCGTGCACTTTGATGTTATGGGTTCATGATTTTACAACCCAGAACATTAATAGACTCCCTATTACAC
Organism: Panax ginseng; assembly: GCA_020205605.1. Taxonomy (NCBI): domain Eukaryota; kingdom Viridiplantae; phylum Streptophyta; class Magnoliopsida; order Apiales; family Araliaceae; genus Panax; species Panax ginseng. Next base: position 117,507,285 of record CM035136.1, on the reverse strand, counting down.
TACTTTAAACAATCAATTGCATCAATTAACATCGAATCGAAGGATTTCAAAATTAGGGAATTTCATACCTTTTCTAGCTTCGATTTTTGATTTTTTTTCTGGCTTTGATGCTTCTGATTTGTTGTTTGTGATGGCTGGGCTTTGATTAAGAGCTTATGGGCAAGATAATTTCGTTGGTAAGAGATTGAGAGAGTAAAGCTAGGTGTTTGCTATAATTTTAGTGTACAAATGAGTTTAATCTCTTCCTAATTTATAGAATTAATTGAATCAATCAATGTAAGGGCTGATAATTGATGGTGTAATGACATAGAAGCATAAGTAAATTCTAGAATATGGTAGGTGGCTAGATTTTGTGGACAAGTGGTAGCAATAAGACATAAATAATGCATTTTCCATTTTCTTTAATTTAATATATATTTTTTTTTATACATTGGATGCTAAAGTGGGATGATTCCCTTGTTTGATAGTTGATAGCATGTAGGGTAAGCATGTTGGGCATCCTTGTTGCAAGATCCCATCAACAATGTAAGTAATAATACACTAAAATGACAAAAAGGGTATTTTGGTCATTTCACATATAATTCCAAGGGCATTTTTGTAAAAGGCCATTAAATGTAATATTTAACCATTAGATTATAATTCTTACCATTTACCAATTAATTTCTATCATTTGGTAATTTAAAACATTTATATAATAACATCGTAATTAAATCCGGTAATTTTAAATTAGGGTTTTCTAATTAGGGTTTCTTAACGTTATCAATTGGGGTTTCCTAATTGATCATTAGGGTTCTCTAATTATCTGTGTATGATCTAACACAGTCATTATGATCTCTAACTTCAACCGATTAGGGTTGTAATAATTAGGGTTTGTCCTAGTTATCAGCGTAAAAATAGTAATTAGGGTTTTTCTTCTAATTACCGACATTCGTGTACACAGTAACTTCATATACACATAGAACTTCATATACTACTCACCATTTCTCATAAGCGAGTTTAATAATTAGGGTTTCACAAACGGTAATATGCTATGACCTAATCAATTGCCATCGTTGCTCAATATTACCTATCACTTTATACACGATACATAATTATTGTCTTTGTAAAATCATTATAACAATAATATAATATTTTTATTCAGTATCTCTTGATCACAATCCCAATTCGGGTTTGGATCTCATATCTGACTTCTCTTTCTTACACAACATCAATAATCAAGTTAAAATAATTAACCTAAATATTCTAAATAAATCATATAATAAAATATTTATTATATAATTCTAATTATCACTTCATATATTATTCCCAATCATGTTATAATGGAAAATAATTAATAAAAACATTTACGCTTCGTAAATTAATTACCATAAAATATAATTTGTAGTAATTAATTATTCCAAAATTATTTCTAATTTTTCAAGTAATAAATATATTCATATTTATCGTTCACATTACTAGACACTTATTCTCATCATTAAATAAATAAAAAAAAAATTTATCATAAAATTTCTTAATTATTTTATTTAGGAAATCTCTGGTTATTACATTCACCTCCTTTATAAGGATTCCGTCCCCTAATCACCGCTCTAAAACTCATAAGCATAAGGGTACATAGCACATATAATCATTGCACGTAGACCTCGATCATACTTGATCGAATCGATCTTCTAACTATTCTTCACAACACTCTAATTAGGCGTAAATTTGATTTCTAAAAGAACTCAAAATTTCTTTATAAAATCACCTACTATATATATATATATATATATATATATATATAGAAAACATATAAGATATATAAGTGATTCACATAGCACTGGAGTTCTGCATTTCCCGGTTTGATGTATCCTGGACCATTTTGTTGTAGACCCTCGGAGTTGCTAACGTTGGGTCTTGGTTGAGTGTGGTCTGTTGTTGCTAAAGAACCACTATTTCTCCGGTGGTTATGTTTCTGTCTCCATTCCCTCTTTGGACAGTTCTTCACGATGCTCGGTCGATCCAAGATACATGAAGCATCCACGATCTTCCTTGAGTTGGGGGCGGTTGGGAGAGATATGACCCTCTTGCCTTGCTTAAAGCACGCGAACTTACCCTTTAGACACTCGTCGAGTGATTCTTTCCATGATTCTTGCCTTTGCACTACCCGCTTCTTTGTACCTTCACCTTCACTTGAACATTCCCTAAAAATTCCTTATCCTCTTCTCACCCCGATTCCCACTACTACTTTCTATCTTCACCGCTCCTCCTGACTTGCTCTTGTTCTTTTTCTCCTTGTTGTAGAGGCTCATGGCCTCACTTCCCCGTTCAGCTATGATAACCTTTTCCATGAGTCTTTGCAAAGTATCTATTTGCAGATCTCGCCACCTTATTGTAGAGTCGGGGTTTTAAGCCCAAATCAAACCTCCTTGCCTTTCTAGCTTCAGACTCACTTGATGTGGAGCAAACCTAGCTAACTCATTAAACTTCGCGGCATACTCATGAATACCATGTTTTCCTGTTTTAACTCCAGGAATTTTACCTCCATTCTAGACTACATAGTAACAGAGAGATAGTTTTCGAAAAATAATTCCTTAAACCTATCCCAAGTAATTTCTTCTTCTCCTGCTCGAGTTTTATTTGCCTCCCACCAAAAGTTAGCCTCCCCTTTTATCATATAAGTGGCAAAAGCGGTCTTTTGCCCCTCATCAACTCTAGCAATTATGAACGCCTTTTCTATTTCATTCACCCATGTTTGGGCTTCTGTAGGGTCAGCTGATCCTCTGAACTCTGGTGGTCCTACTGCTTTGAAGTCTTTGAATTTCGCCAAGCGATTATCTGGTTGGTTCCCATACATTTGGTATTCCTGTGCATAGCTTTGAAACCATCATGTTTGCAAAGTTTTGCATCGATTACAATTTGTCGTTCTCCAAAGATTAGTAGATTCTTCTACCCTTTGGTTTCGAGTTCGACGGATTGGCGGCATTATCTGGTTAAATAAAACCATAAATTATACCTTTACATTTTAAACATTATTGCATAAGATTAATGTATTAAACTCATTTCATTTCTCAACTTAGATTCATATTCATTTATCGAATATTTACATAGCACATAATCTTTTTAATTTAATCAACGACTATCCCTTTGTGACTACGAAAAGTCGGGATTTAAAATTTTGACCAACATAAAAGTTAAAAAAAAAAAAATTCATTACTTATCACACACATTACATAAACACAACATAACCCATACCACTTATTTACCAAGCCTTTCTTCTCGGACATTCATTTGCTCGATGTCCTTCCATTCCATAATTAAAACATCCACCTTGCTTATAGTTGTGGCAACGAGGAGAGGTATGTCCCTCACGGCCGCAAATATAACATATCTTCTTCCCTTTCTTCTTATCAGGTTTTCCTAAGTCAGGATCTTCTACCTTTCTTTTTCCCTTATCTCTCGGAGCTAAACACGATGTGTTGCTTGAGGCTCCCATCTGGTCAATTTGGACTTTGAGCTTATCTTGCTCTTCCATTGTTTCTAGCAACGCTTGGCCTTGCGATTGGATATTAAGCAACGTCTATCTCCCATGACCTTTCCAACGTAGAAACTTTGTTCTCCGGATCTCGCACCTCCGTTGATGCTTGAGCAGCTTCAACTTTAGTGTCTGAATCACTATCTGTCAAATCCACCATTTCTGGATCTGATACTACATTTTCCACTATAGCCACCTCGTCTGATTTGGGTTCCTGGTAAGCTTCTATTTCAGCTGTTGGCCTTGATATTAGCTCGGGGGTATGGACCTGATCCTTCTTATTCCACATATCTTTTCCACCAGACATCTACATACATAAGTTACCCTGATTAGCATATAGTATATATACACAGCAATCAAGAGTTTTATATACATTGTCTCTTATTTTGTTTGACGATGAATTATTCAATTCTCATCAACGCCTATCTTTCTCTGCCGAAAGGCTGCTCCATCCACTCTGCATCGAATCGCATAAAGGAGATGTCTAAAGCCTGCTCCAAGGTATATATCCTGGTGTCTTTGGCTTCTATCTCAACCTTCAACTGTCCTATCTGTATCTCCCTCTGCTCCAACCTCCCTCGTAACTCGGCTAACTCCATCTGTGCTTTCGGTGAAGCGGTGGCGTCCTTATCTTCTTGGAAATCTTGAGAAATACGATTTAGGTACCTCCAAGCTTGCTCGACTCTAACCTTTAAGTCATCGTTCCTAACTATCAAATCTCTTATCATCTTACTGTCTGTGTACTCCTCGCTAGAGTCCATCGTCTCTTGGGTCAAGGAATTACTACTTTGACTTTCGTCATCCATCCTATGACCACAATAAACGAGAGACAACATTAGTCTTAAAATAAAATATATTCATCGGTAAAATGAAGGAATATTTTATTTAGTACAACTAAAACTTGATGGATCTCTTCGACTCATCATATCCTATAACTCCTCACCAGAGTACTTCGTCTCGTGGTTCACTGAATATTTATCTTAACTTTCGTTCTCCATTCTACTAAGGTTATAACCTAGGCTTCGCACTCCTAACGTTTATAACCTACAGCGTTGATACCAACCTGTGACGCCCCCGAATCCGGGTACTTGAAACCCGAACTCAGTGCTTCACGATACCATTTCTATAAGCTAAATAATACAATAGTAATATTACATTCAAACTTAATTTACATACATCAAAGTTTACTTCCCAGGTACGAGACCTTCAAATACATTCCTTACAATACTTGAATAGATACCAATGCAACTATAACCCTTAACTCATAATACACACTTATTCGATCAGCTTTCCTTTTCCTTTGTTCGTGCCTGAGCCTTCGGGTTGCTCATACATAACTGAAAACATTTAATTTAAGCAAGGATGAGCATTTGAGTGCCCAGCAAGTAATAGCAATTATATATATAAGCTGAAAGAATATAAGTATTCTCTTTACATAACACTTCAACAACGAAGCAAAAGTTGTGAAGTAATCTGTACTGATAAAAGATTCACATAACAACTCTCTTTCAAATTCTTGAAATGAGGCTCCACCCATGAATAGGGTTTAAAAACATACTATGAACATGGTTTTCATTTTCGAAAAGGTTTAGCGAGAATTCATCCATAAACCAAGCATAGCTTACTACGAACACGGAGGGTGATCGGCCCTTCATTGTACCTGTGTTGATCAATACTACATAACTTGAACGAAATTCATCGCTCACCCTTTGTCCGTAGCCAAGCGCATAAAAATTTTCCCATTATCGGGATGTTCATACATGCACAGGTTCCAAACCCGAAGGTTTTAATCTTGCTTTCAACAATAATATGTAATTCAACATATATATATACGGGTAATTGAAAAAGTGTATCAACATGTGAATAAATGCCATGATTATCCAAGTGGGGACACTTGTGTAACCATTTAGAAATCAACTTAACGTAATATATATCCGAAGTTAACATGTTGATAATCAAAGCATACATAATCATGACAGAATAGAATAATTACGAAACTTCTTACTCATGTCCATTGCATAAAGGAAATGCAAAGGTAGGATACTTTCTGATTTGCGATTACAAATCTCAACTTAGGTTTTATCTCTTTATCACAACCTATCAATAAGCGGATCATTAGCTCGATTAGAAACAATATATCATAACACATTGTCTTTGTCAATTACTGACCAAATACATAGTCTAATTACGTCATCACATAATCGCAGTGATCATACTTTTAGTTCATATTCTATACTTTTATACATTTTTCAAATATCTCACCCATGCTCTTACATAAGTCTTTTCTTTCTATTATAGAATTCGACGGTTGTTGACGCATCAAGCAACTTTATCGGGTAAATCTTGAGTCTAAGACTCTTATTCTATACCTCAACATCTCAGAAATATCGGACATTTTACTTTTAATCATTTTCAATTTTCCGAAATTGAAAAATTTAAAATAAATCAAATCTGTCACTCAAGGGCTTATAGAGATATAACTGTTACTATGGGTGCTCTTCATCAAATCCTGGACTTCATAACCGGTTCTCAAGTCAGCTAGTTTGACCGGATATAACTTTCAAACGTCGGAATCATAATTACATGATTTAAACATTAAACAATTCCATTAATTTATATTAAACTATTAATGAAACCATTGCTAAAAATATAAAAGTTATTTATAATAACTCAAACTATTTTTAAAACATTTATATTACCCTTAAATGATTTTTAAAACAATTAAAATCATTTTTAAATAATCACCATTAATATATAAATATTAATGTACTATTCATCCAAATATTAAAAGTCATTTATTATAACTTAAAATATTTTTAAATCCTTAATATCCTCTTTAAATGATTTTAAATAAATAAAACCATTTTAAACTATTTATTTAATAATAATTATTAAATAAACTAAATATCATTAATATTATCTTAATATCATTAATATATAATTAATTAATGAAATTCATCACAAAATATTAAAAGTCATGGGAAATAACTTAAAGTATTTTCTTATACCAGAATATAATTTTTCATGATTTTTCATGAATTAAAACTATTTTTAAATAATTTATTTAATATTATAATTAAATAAATAAATACCTTTTATATTCCAAAAATACTAAATATTTTTGAAATATACTCAAAATAGTTAAAAACTATAAAGGCAGAACCGAGTGGCCTACTTTGACCGTGAATAACTCTCTCATCTTAACGAATTTGGACAATCTATAAATTTGATCTTGTAGAGGAATTACCGACTACAATCTCCAATAATCATAACCTCTAAACAAACATCGAGTTTGGGATAAATCAGCCATCAAAGTAGCTACCAAAGTCGTTTCTTCACGAAGAACAGTTCGAGGTGCCTACTTTGGACCTCTATAACTTGATGATCGTAACGCGTTTATGTGATCTATCAATTCCGATGTGTGAGACAACATGTAGGACTACAACTCTAACACTTAAAATCATCATAAAAACAAGAAAGAAAGCATCTAAATTATGGTCAAACCTTGTCGGAAAAATTAACACTTAGAAAATTGTGGGTCGCCTGAATTTTTTACATCAATCTTAACAACCCACTTTGACCTTAAATAACTCTTAATCCGTAATATATATGGACTGATTCTTTTTGGAGGTTAAATATCACATAACAAGCTACACATATCACCCTTTAGAACACAAAACACATTAAATATGACCAGAGATATAAGGCATGACATTTGCCAAAAATATTTTCTTGACACTTATAATATTTTACGGGTTTGAAAAGCAATGGGTCGCCTTAGGTCAACCCACTTTGACCGCTTATAAATCCCGATATACAATAGATATAGACCTGATTCCTTTTGGAATCTAAAGACCACATAACAAGCTACACCTAACAACTTTTAAACAACAAAAGCAAAGAAATAATCACGAGATATAAGTCTTGATAGGTTGCCCAAAAATCACGAATCGGTTTTTCCAACTTGCTCAAATCTTCAAATTCGTGCACTTTGATGTTATGGGTTCATGATTTTACAACCCGAACATTAATAGACTCCTATTACACTACTTTAAACAATCAATTGCATCAATTAACATCGAATCGAAGGATTTCAAAATTAGAATTTCATACCTTTTCTAGCTTCGATTTTTGATTTTTTCCGGCTTTGATGCTTCTGATTTGTTGTTTGTGATGGCTGGGCTTTGATTAGGAGCTTATGGGCAAGATAATTTCGTTGGTAAGAGCTTGAGAGAGTAAAGCTAGGTGTTTGCTATAATTTTAGTGTACAAATGAGTTTAATCTCTTCCTAATTTATAGAATTAATTGAATCAATCAATGTAAGGGCTGATAATTGATGGTGTAATGACATAGAAGCATAAGTAAATTCTAGAATATGGTAGGTGGCTAGATTTTGTGGACAAGTGGTAGCAATAAGACATAAATAATGCATTTTCCCTTTTCTTTAATTTAATATATATATTTTTTTTATACATTGGATGCTAAAGTGGGATGATTCCCTTGTTTGATAGTTGATAGCATGTAGGGTAAGCATGTTGGGCATCCTTGTTGCAAGATCCCATCAACAATGTAAGTAATAATACACTAAAATGACAAAAAGGGTATTTTGGTCATTTCACATATAATTCCAAGGGCATTTTTGTAAAAGGCCATTAAATGTAATATTTAACCATTAGATTATAATTCTTACCATTTACCAATTAATTTCTATCATTTGGTAATTTAAAACATTTATATAATAACATCGTAATTAAATCCGGTAATTTTAAATTAGGGTTTTCTAATTAGGGTTTCTTAACGTTATCAATTGGGGTTTCCTAATTGACCATTAGGGTTCTCTAATTATCTGTGTATGATCTAACACAGTCATTATGATCTCTAACTTCAACCGATTAGGGTTGTAATAATCAGGGTTTGTCCTAGTTATCAGCGTAAAAATAATAATTAGGGTTTTTCTTCTAATTACCATAAAATATAATTTGTAGTAATTAATTATTCTAAAATTATTTCTAATTTTTCAAGTAATAAATATATTCATATTTATCGTTCACATTACTAGACACTTATTCTCGTCATTAAATAAATAAAAAAATTTATACGCAAAATTTCTTAATTATTTTATTTAGGAAATCTCTGGTTATTACAGATAAGTTAGACACCTTGAGATAAACTCCGCGATCTCTCTTTTCATATTGCTCCACCAAAATGTATGTCGAAGATCATGATACATTTTGGTACTCCCAAGATGGATTGCAAATGGTGTGTTGTGCGCCTCCATCATGATCTTATACTTCAAATCAGAGTCATTAGGAACACAAAGTCTGGAGTTGACTCTAAGTATTCCTTCTTCATCTATTCTTGCTTCTGGAATAACACCTTCTTGCACTTTCTTCTTCATACGCATTAGCTCCAGGTCTATACTTTGAGCAGCTTTAACTTTATCGATTAAAGTCGGTTCTACTCGTATACTTGACATCATCACGTGGGTCCCTGAAATCTTTATCTCTATCTCCATCCTTTGTGAGTCATACAAAATGAGCCTTTGCGTTGACAATATCGTACTCGTACCCGCATATGATCTTCTACTCAATGCGTCAGCTACCACGTTCGCTTTTCTAGGATGGTATTGAATAGTATGATCATAATATTTTAGCAGTTCAAGCCAACGTCGTTGCCGCATGTTGAGTTCCTTTTGAGTGAAGAAATATTTGAGGCTTTTATGATCCGTAAAGATCTCCACTTTCTCCCCATACAGGTAATGCCTCCAGTTTTTAGTGCGAAAAACGACAAATTTGCCAACTCTAGATCATGAGTAGGATAATTCCCCTCATATTCTTTGAGTTGTCGCGAGGCATAGGCTATGACTTTCCCATGTTGCATGAGAACACATCCTAAACCCTTGCCTGAAGCATCACTATAGATGACATATCCCTTCGTACCAGATGATATTAGCAGAACATGTGCTGAAATGAGTCTCCTCTTGAATTCTTGAAAACTCTTCTCACATTCCTCGCTCCAACCGAATTTTGTACATTTTCGAGTCAGCTGAGTTAATGGAGTAGCGATTCGAGAAAATTCTTCCACAAATCTCTGATAATAACTAGCTAAGCTGTAACGACCCCAAAATTCATACAATTTAATTCTCGACTTCGGTCGTTAATAATACATTCAACCTCTAATTTTATATCATTAAACGATAATACAACCATTGAAATTTGCGGAATAATTAAAATTTTCTATTACAAACTATCCTCGTTCCCAAAACCTTCAACCTTTACATCTAAATATCTCAGAATCAATTTAATACTACAATAGTTTACATTCGCAAAACAATATTACAATTCAACATTAATACATTATTCGAAACATTAGACATGGTTTACAAGAATAACAACTTAGCTAGAATATTAAATCTTCATATATCACTTTTGATCCATAACAATCAAGTAGCATATAGCGTTACCTTCAATTCTTGAATCTGCAAAAATGGTTATTTGCAAGAATGAGCTCGACAGCTCAGCAAAATCTATCAGTTTTCATACATCACGTAGCATATAATAACATGCTCAACATACAAGAAAAATCATAAACAAACATAGCATACATGTTATAGTTCACATAACAAGTATAAAGATTGAGTTTCTTACTCAATCAACATTCATAGTTCAATCATCATAGTCATAGATTGACTTTCACATTTCATACTTTTGACATATATAATACATCATACACTAAAATTTTAAAGCAGATCATCATCAAGTTCACATAGCAAAAAGGAACTGAAAGACTTGCCTTTACCGGCGTTTTACAAACACGCTAATACTTCGCGTCCTTCTACAACCTACACTTGTTCTAGCTTCTTCTTTTTTTTTCTTCTTCTTCTTCTAGCTCATCTCAATTCCTCTATTTCTCTCTATCTCTCTCAATTTCTCAATACAACTTCTACATAACAATTATCTACATTATGAAGAACATAAAAATATAATTAAAACAAGGAATTTAGATTATAACTTTATTAGTATGAATTTAAGAGAGAGATGAAGATGATGATGATGGGGCTTGTTTTGTCTTCTCAAAGCTTTCCCTTCTTCTTCTTTTTCTTTTTCTTCCTCTTCTTCTTCTCCTACAACTCTCTCTAACTCTCTTCTTCTTTCTTTGGTTTGTTTTCTAAAACTAACATACTAACTTGTAGTATATACATATAATATACAATACTAGTAATATATAATATATGTAACTCCTAGTAATTATTAGATATACTAATTACTAGTTAATACATAGGTTACACCAATTTGAACTTGAAAAGCCTAAGACCATGTTTGGCAAATACTCATTATTTTAATTAATCAATAGCTTAACATCAATCAATCTCATCAAATTGTCACATAATTATATTTATTTGTAAATTATAATATTTGTGTAACAATCATCACATAACTCATCTAATTTAATTATCTTAATTAAATTAGAACTATAACATAAAATTATTATATTAATTAAATTAAATACTAAATATTCATTTAATTAATCTGCTACACTTAATTACATTACTCTATAATCAAAACAAAATTTATTTATTTAACTCAATAAATAATTCAATTAAATATTTATATATATATTAAAATTAATATATAACATTCTCTTCACATCAATTCACATATTCTACAATATATGACATGACATACACATACTCACACCAAATATATCTCATAAATAATACTTTTATTTAAAAATTCTCATTTATAATTTCTAAAAATTTGGGATGTCACATCCTTCCCTCCTTATAAGGATTCCATCATCTAATCACCAAACCCTACCTTACTCAGTTTTCCTCAAATCTATTCATTGAATAACTTCAACACATTACCTTAATATAGGTTTTATATTTTCTACTCTCACCATTCTTGATAATAAATTCTTATAAGTTTTATTTCATAATATTTACTTAGACTCAATTATATTTGAGTATTACATATTCTTTGACCCTTCATTATCTTTCTCTAAGGATCATTATCATATATTATATGATCAAACTCTCGGGACATTACATTCACCCCTTCTTCAAAGAATTTCGTCCTCGTATTTTTTTTATTTTTTTATTTATTAATCTTTATTCATTCAATCTATCAAAGTAGATTTTTATGTCATTATTCATTCATTGGTTTCTATAACCACTTTCTTTTCATAAACATCATTCTACAATTATTATATTTTTCTATTAAAAGTTTCACATTATTTTTTCATAACTCACATCCTTCTCACTTCAAAATTTCTTTTCTCACTTATTCAACATATCCATCATTCAGTGTCGCATTTTACGACTTACTTCTTTCTAAGGAATACTTTCCTTTTTCACTTCCATCTTGCAGAATAACAAGAATCTTCCACAATTGTTCAATAATTGGGAAGTAGTATGAATAACTCAGGAATTTAAAAGATTCCAAATCATGCTGAGGGTCACAAGACCATGAACTCTATTCTCTAGGTTTAATAGTGCTTCACCCCCGGTTCTTCACACTTTAAACCCTCTTTGGCAGAATGTTTATCAATCACAAAGACTGAAAACACCCTCCGCAAGTACTCTAGGTGATCAACCTATTGTACATGTATTGTATACAAACATTTCAAATAAGAAAGTATAAAACTAAAGCAACCCCTAATAATAGGGTTGTTCATCTCAGCTTTTCAACATCTGAATCCGCACCAAAATAATTTGGTTTGGCATAACTTCTCAAGAAACTCTTAAATTTCATGAAAGTCTTTCAATATTTGTCTAGCTAAATCAAATAGCATAGACATCTACAACAATTCGGACATCAACCGAAATATACATATACATACATACATACATATGTATTCTCATAACTTAAAAAAATCTCAAAAATCTTTTTATGACGTCATGATACCGCACTGTATTTACAGTCCGTTGAGGATTCTGTCATTTGGTGATTTTATCATACTACATCATACCATAGTGGGCTGACGATCCTTAGATCACATCCAACACTAGGTAATACTGCATTGATGACTCCATCATTTTTATCATCTTTGCACCAGGTTACATGATGCATTAATGATATAAAATGCATTTTGATATATTGCAAATCATTTTTGTCTAGCCGAAGCAATTAGCATAGACATACGAATAACAATATTATTGTTAAAACTCATTGGTTCCATCAGTTGATCCAATGTTTTTCAAGAAAATAAAAGTGTAAACATCAAAGACGTAAGTCAATAAATTTGAAAGTCTAGCATAGCTAGTAGATTTAGAATACCTATGCTTCCACCATCAACTCCACTTTCTATAATGATCCATTGCTTAATAGGTCTATCTATTCCTATCATCCTCAATACTCCATTCACACTTATCTATACCCAGTTAACAAACTTACCACACGTTATGAGTTCAGAACTTGCCACAAACATATGAGTTTAAGAACTTATCATAGTCCGAACCATAGGCGTCCTTTCGCTGAGGGGTTCAAAAACATACCATATAATTATGAGTCACGAACCTACCATAAGTATGAGTTTTAAGAACTCGCATAACCTCGATAATATTCTCTAACTATACTCTACCTATCTCTCATATACATACATGAAAAAGAATCACCTTCTCAACAGGCATATAGCAAATACCGACATAAACATTCCAATGATTATCAATGTGATAAACTGAGTGCAATCACAAAAGCCTCGCCCATACAAAGGTTTATACAACTCAGCCACCACCTAAGTCCTCAATTGAAATCCCTCCTAACTCTATCTTGCTTATAACTTGCTCTTTTGCTCGTCATTTAATTCCTCGTATCACATTATCTATAACTCCTCATGAGTTTATCGCGTACTATCATAGTACATTATCTTCATAGCATTAAGCTATAATCATTAAACCATTACAAACCATCTTCCTTTTTTAACTTAAACAGATCACGTCGTGATCTTATTCTATAATCATCTCTCTTAAAATTCTTTTGTTAACTTGTGATCGTTTTGTTTTATGATCCCCTTTCTTTCCTTTCATTTACGACATTATTCTTTATCTTGGCTATTGGAGTTAGGTAACTCCCATTTCTTATCTACATATCTCTTCATGATTCTTCTTTGAATCTTTTTGTTTATATAACAATTCCTGCTTGAAGAATTTCCAACTTCATTTACATTGTTCAACATTCCAATCGAATTCCACATTTTCATCATACGTATCCATTTTATAAACTTGGTACACATCGAGTCTCTAATAGTTTCAATATGGTACGCTGTGTGGTTTCCCACAAACAACCAATAAACTAGGTTTTGAGTTGCTAGTTCGTATATACCTCCGCTATATGAAGGAATCGTTTATCCCAGATACCATAAATCAACTACTAAACAGTACAAGTATACCATACTTAACTATAACTTTTATTCTTAACTTCTTTATCATTCTCTTCTTATAGACATTGTCTATTTATTATCACCTTACATCCATATTATTGGAGTTGGGTAACCCCATAACTCTGCGAGATTCTTCTTTGAATCCTCTCACGCATGTTTTAATCCCTTCTCTATACATTTCTTAAATTACTTCTTATTGTCCAAACTGTATCTGAGCTTATTCTTTCATTATCTTCATATTCCTTCTCTAAGGTTATAGCCTACGGTACTCCTACCTAAGGTTTATAACCTCATTCTGATACCAAACTCAGAACGAATTCCAAAATTCATATAATTTAATTCTCAACTTCTATTAGTTAATAATACATTCAACCTCTAATTTATATCATTAAACGATAATACAACCATTGAAATTTGTGGAATAATTAAAATTTTCTATTACAAACTATCCTCGTTCCCAAAACCTTCAACCTTTACATCTAAATATCTCAGAATCATTTTAATACTACAATAGTTTACATTCGCAAAATAATATTACAATTCAACATTAATACATTATTCGAAACATTAGACATGGTTTACAAGAATAACAACTTAGCTAGAATATTAAATCTTCATATATCACTTTTGATCCATAACAATCATGTAGCACATATAAATTACCTTCAATTCTTGAATCAAGCAAAAATGGTTATTTGCAAGAGAATGAGCTCGATAAATCAAAGAAAATCTATCATTTTCATACATCACGTAGCATATAATAACATGCTCAACATACAAGAAAAATCATAAACAAACATAGCATACATGTTATAGTTCACATAACAAGTATAAAGATTGAGTTTCTTACTCAATCAACATTCATAGTTCAATCATCATAGTCATAGATCGACTTTCACATTTCATACTTTTGACATATATAATACATCATACACTAAAATTTTAAAGCAGATCATCATCAAGTTCATATAAAAAAGGAACTCGAAGACTTGCTTTTTACTCGTTTTACAAACACGCTAATACTTGGCATCTTCTACAACCTACACTTGTTCTAGCTTCTTCTTTTTTTTTTCTTCTTCTTCTTCTTCTAGCTCATCTCAATTCCTCTATTTCTCTCTATCTCTCTCAATTTCTCAATACAACTTCTACATAACAATTATCTACATTATGAAGAACATAAAAATATAATTAAAACAAGGAATTTAGAATTAGTATGAATTTAAGAGAGAGATGAAGATGATGATGATGATGGGGCTTGTTTTGTCTTCTCAAAGCTTTCCATTCTTCTTCTTTTTCTTTTTCTTCCTCTTCTTCTTCTCCTACAACTCTCTCTAACTCTCTTCTTCTTTCTTTGGTTTGTTTTCTAAAACTAACATACTAACTTGTAGTATATACATATAATATACAATACTAGTAATATATAATATATGTAACTCCTAGTAATTATTAGATATACTAATTACTAGTTAATACATAGGTTACACCAATTTGAACTTGAAAAGCCTAAGACCATGTTTGGCAAATACTCATTATTTTAATTAATCAATAGCTTAACATCAATCAATCTCATCAAATTGTCACATAATTATATTTATTTGTAAATTATAATATTTGTGTAACAATCATCATCATAACTCATCTAATTTAATTATCTTAATTAAATTAGAACTATAACATAAAATTATTATATTAATTAAATTAAATACTAAATATTCATTTAATTAATCTACTACACTTAATTACATTACTCTATAATCAAAACAAAATTTATTTATTTAACTCAATAAATAATTCAATTAAATATTTATATATATATTAAAATTAATATATAACATTCTCTTCACATCAATTCACATATTCTACAATATATGACATACACATACTCACACCCAACATATCTCATAAATAATACTTTTATTTAAAAAATTCTCATTTATAATTTCTAAAAATTTGGGATGTCACATCCTTCCCTCCTTATAAGGATTCCATCATCGGAATCACCGAAACCCTACCTTACTCAGGTTTTCCTCAAATCTATTCATTGAATAACTTCAACACATTACCTTAATATAGGTTTTATATTTTCTACTCTCACCATTCTTGATAATAAATTCTTATAAGTTTTATTTCATAATATTTACTTAGACTCAATTATATTTGAGTATTACATATTCTTTGACCCTTCATTATCTTTCTCTAAGGATCATTATCATATATTATATGATCAAACTCTCGGACATTACATTCACCCCTTCTTCTAAGAATTTCGTCCTCTAATTTTTTTTATTTTTTATTTATTAATCTTTATTCATTCAATCTATCAAAGTAGATTTTTATGTCATTATTCATTCATTGGTTTCTATAACCACTTTCTTTTCATAAACATCATTCTACAATTATTATATTTTTCTATTAAAAGTTTCACATTATTTTTTGATAACTCACATCCTTCTCACTTCAAAATTTCTTTTCTCACTTATTCAACATATCCATCATTCAGTGTCGCATTTTATGACTTACTTCTTTCTAAGGAATACTTTCCTTTTTCACTTCCATCTTGCAGAATAACAAGAATCTTCCACAATTGTTCAATAATTGGGAAGTAGTATGAATAACTCAGGAATTTAAAAGATTCCAAATCATGCTGAGGGTCACAAGACCATGAACTCTATTCTCTAGGTTTAATAGTGCTTCACCCCCGGTTCTTCACACTTTAAACCCTCTTTGGCAGAATGTTTATCAATCACAAAGACTGAAAACACCCTCCGCAAGTACTCTAGGTGATCAACCTATTGTACATGTATTGTATACAAACATTTCAGCGCAAAGTATAAAACTAAGCGCAACCCCTAATAATAGGGTTGTTCATCTCAGCTTTTCAACATCTGAATCCGCACCAAAATAATTTGGTTTGGCATAACTTCTCAAGAAACTCTTAAATTTCATGAAAGTCTTTCAATATTTGTCTAGCTAAATCAAATAGCATAGACATCTACAACAATTCGGACATCAACCGAAATATACATATACATACATACATACATATGTATTCTCATAACTTAAAAAAATCTCAAAAATCTTTTTATGACGTCATGATACCGCATTTGTATTTACAAATCCGCTGAGGATTCCGCCATTTGGTGATTTTATCATACTACATCATACCATAGTGGGTGACGATCCTTAGATCACATCCAACACTAGTAATATCAAGCATTGATGACTCCATCATTTTTATCATCTTTGCACCAAAGTTACATGATGCATTAATGATATAAAATGCATTTTGATATATTGCAAATCATTTTTGTCTAGTCAAGCAATTAGCATAGACATACGAATAATAATAATATTATTAAAAACTCATTGGTTCCATCAGTTGATCCAATGTTTTCAAAGAAAATAAAAGTGTAAACATCAAACCTAAGTCAATAAATTTCAAAAGTCTAGCATAGCTAGTAGATTTAGAATACCTATGCTTCCACCATCAACTCCACTTTCTATAATGATCCATTGCTTAATAGGTCTATCTATTCCTATCATCCTCAATACTCCATTCACACTTATCTATACCCAGTTCGTCAAACTTACCACACTTTATGAGTTCAGGAACTTGCCACAATCATATGAGTTTAAGAACTTATCATAGTCAGACCATAGGCGTCCTTTCGCTGAGGGGTTCAAAAACATACCATATAATTATGAGTCACGAACCTACCATAATTATGAGTTTTAAGAACTCGCACATAACCTGATAATATTCTCTAACTATACTCTACCTATCTGTTATACACATGAGAAAAGAATCACATTCCAATGATTATCAATGTGATAAACTGAGTGCAAGCACAAAAGCCTCGCCCAGACAAAGGTTTATACAACTCAGCCACCACCTGAGTCCTCAATTGAAATCCCTCCTAACTCTATCTTGCTTATAACTTGTTCTTTCGCTCGATACTAATTTCCTCGTATCACATTATCTATAACTCCTCATGAGTTTATCGCGTACTATCATAGTACATTATCTTCATAGCATTAAGCTATAATCATTAAACCATTACAAACCATCTTCCTTTTTTAACTTAAATGAGATCACGTCCGTGATCTTATTCTATAATCATCTCTCTTAAAATTCTTTTGTTAACTTGTGATCGCTTTGTTTTACTGATCCCTTTCTTTCCTTTTCATTTACGACATTATTCGTTATCTTGGCTATTGGAGTTAGGTAACTCCCATTTCTTATCTACATATCTCTTCAAGATTCTTCTTTGAATCTTTTTGTTTATATAACAATTCCTGCTTGAAGAATTTCCAACTTCATTTACATTGTTCAACATTCCAATCGAATTCCACATTTTCATCATACGTATCCATTTTATAAACTTGGTACACATCGAGTCTCTAATAGTTTCAATATGGTACGCTGAGTGGTTTCCCACAAACAACCACCAAAGTAGGTTTCGAGTTGCTAGTTCGTATATACCTCCGCTCTATGAAGGAATCGTTTAGCCCAGATACCATAAATCAACTACTAAAGAGTACAAGTATACCATACTTAAGTATAACTTTTATTCATAACTTCTTTATCATTCTCTTCTTATAGACATTGTCTATTTATTATCACCTTACATCCATATTATTGGAGTTGGGTAACCCCATAACTCTGCGAGATTCTTCTTTGAATCCTCTCACGCATATTTTAATCCCTTCTTTATAAGTTTCTTAAATTACTTCTTATTGTTCAAACTGTATCTGAGCTTATTCTTTCATTATCTTCACATTCCTTCTCTAAGGTTATAGCCTACGGTACTCCTACCTAAGGTTTATAACCTACAGCTCTGATCCAAACTGTAACGACCCCAAAATTCATACAATTTAATTCTCAACTTCGATCGTTAATAATACATTCAACCTCTAATTTATATCATTAAACGATAATACAACCATTGAAATTTGTGGAATAATTAAAATTTTCTATTACAAACTATCCTCGTTCCCAAAACCTTCAACCTTTACATCTAAATATCTCAGAATCATTTTAATACTACAATAGTTTACATTCGCAAAATAATATTACAATTCAACATTAATACATTATTCGAAACATTAGACATGGTTTACAAGAATAACAACTTAGCTAGGATATTAAATCTTCATATATCACTTTTGATCCATAACAATCAAGTAGCACATAAATACGTTACCTTCAATTCTTGAATCTGCAAAATGGTTATTTGCAAGAATGAGCTCGACAAACTCAAAGAAATCTATCATTTTCATACATCACGTAGCATATAATAACATGCTCAACATACAAGAATAATCATAAACAAACATAGCATACATGTTATAGTTCACATAACAAGTATAAAGATTGAGTTTCTTACTCAATCAACATTCATAGTTCAATCATCATAGTCATAGATTGACTTTCACATTTCATACTTTTGACATATATAATACATCATACACTAAAATTTTAAAGCAGATCATCATCAAGTTCACATAGCAAAAAGGAACTGAAAGACTTGCCTTTACCGGCGTTTTACAAACACGCTAATACTTCGCGTCCTTCTACAACCTACACTTGTTCTAGCTTCTTCTTTTTTTTTTCTTCTTCTAGCTCATCTCAATTCCTCTATTTCTCTTTATCTCTCTCAATTTCTCAATACAACTTCTACATAACAATTATCTACATTATGAAGAACATAAAAATATAATTAAAACAAAGGAATTTAGATTATAACTTTATTAGTATGAATTTAAGAGAGAGATGAAGATGATGATGATGGGGCTTGTTTTGTCTTCTCAAAGCTTTCCCTTCTTCTTCTTTTTCTTTTTCTTCCTCTTCTTCTTCTCCTACAACTCTCTCTAACTCTCTTCTTCTTTCTTTGGTTTGTTTTCTAAAACTAACATACTAACTTGTAGTATATACATATAATATACAATACTAGTAATATACAATATATGTAACTCCTAGTAATTATTAGATATACTAATTACTAGTTAAT
Organism: Panax ginseng; assembly: GCA_020205605.1. Taxonomy (NCBI): domain Eukaryota; kingdom Viridiplantae; phylum Streptophyta; class Magnoliopsida; order Apiales; family Araliaceae; genus Panax; species Panax ginseng. Next base: position 117,487,383 of record CM035136.1, on the reverse strand, counting down.
ACATAGGTTACACCAATTTGAACTTGAAAAGCCTAAGACCATGTTTGGCAAATACTCATTATGTTAATTAATCAATAGCTTAACATCAATCAATCTCATCAAATTGTCACATAATTATATTTATTTGTAAATTATAATTTTTGTGTAACAATCATCACATAACTCATCTAATTTAATTATCTTAATTAAATTAGAACTATAACATAAAATTATTATATTAATTAAATTAAATACTAAATATTCATTTAATTAATCGCCACTTAATTACATTACTCTATAATCAAAACAAAATTTATTTATTTAACTCAATAAATAATTCAATTAAATATTTATATATATATTAAAATTAATATATAACATTCTCTTCACATCAATTCACATATTCTACAATATATGACATACACATACTCACACCCAACATATCTCATAAATAATACTTTTATTTATAAAATTCTCATTTATAATTTCTAAAAATGCGGGATGTCACATCCTTCCCTCCTTATAAGGATTCCATCATCTAATCACCTAAACCCTACCTTACTCAAAGTTTTTCCTCAAATCTATTCATTGAATAACTTCAACACATTACCTTAATATAGGTTTTATATTTTCTACTCTCACCATTCTTGATAATAAATTCTTATAAGTTTTATTTCATAATATTTACTTAGACTCAATTATATTTGAGTATTACATATTCTTTGACCCTTCATTATCTTTCTCTAAGGATCATTATCATATATTATATGATCAAACTCTCGGGACATTACATTCACCCCTTCTTCAAAGAATTTCGTCCTCGAATTTTTTTTATTTTTTTATTTATTAATCTTTATTCATTCAATCTATCAAAGTAGATTTTTATGTCATTATTCATTCATTGGTTTCTATAACCACTTTCTTTTCATAAACATCATTCTACAATTATTATATTTTTCTATTAAAAGTTTCACATTATTTTTTGATAACTCACATCCTTCTCACTTCAAAATTTCTTTTCTCACTTATTCAACATATCCATCATTCATTATGCGCATTTTTACGACTTACTTCTTTCTAAGGAATACTTTCCTTTTCACTTCCATCTTGCAGAATAACAAGAATCTTCCACAATTGTTCAATAATTGGGAAGTAGTATGAATAACTTCGAGAATTTAAAAGATTCCAAATCATCTTTGAGGGTCACAAGACCATGAACTCTATTCTCTAGGTTTAATAGTGCTTCACCCCGGTTCTTCACACTTTAAACCCTCTTTGGCGTAATGTTTATCAATCACAAAGACCGAAAACACCTCCATAAGTACTCTAGGTGATCAACCTATTGTACATGTATTGTATACAAACATTTCAAATAAGAAAGTATAAAAAACTAAAGCGCAACCCCCTAATAATAGGGTTGTTCATCTCGACTTTTCAACATCTGAATCCGCACCAAAATAATTTGGTTTGGCATAACTTCTCAAGAAACTCTTAAATTTCATGAAAGTCTTTCAATATTTGTCTAGCTAAATCAAATAGCATAGACATCTACAACAATTCGGACATCAACCGAAATATACATATACATACATACATACATATGTATTCTCATAACTTAAAAAAATCTCAAAAATCTTTTTATGACGTCATGATACCGCCTTTGTCGTATTTACAAATCAGTTGAGGATTCTGTCATTTGGTGATTTTATCATACTACATCATACCATAGTGGGCTGACGATCCTTAGATCACATCCAACACTAGGTAATACTGCATTGATGACTCCATCATTTTTATCATCTTTGCACCAGGTTACATGATGCATTAATGATATAAAATGCATTTTGATATATTGCAAATCATTTTTGTCTAAGCAAAAGCAATTAGCATGACATACGAATAACAATATTATTGTTAAAACTCATTGGTTCCATCACTTGATCCAATGTTTTCAAGAAAATAAAAGTGTAAACATCAAAGACGAAGTCAATAAATTTCAAAGTCTAGCATAGCTAGTAGATTTAGAATACCTATGCTTCCACCATCAACTCCACTTTCTATAATGATCCATTGCTTAATAGGTCTATCTATTCCTATCATCCTCAATACTCCATTCACACTTATCTATACCTAGTTAACAAACTTACCACACGTTATGAGTTCGTGAACTTGCCACAATCATATGAGTTTAAGAACTTATCCTAGTGCACCACCATAGGCGTCCATTCACCGAGAGGGTTCAAAACATACCATATAATTATGAGTCACTTAACCTACCATAAGTATGAGTTTTAAGAACTCGCACATAACCTGATAATATTCTCTAACTATACTCTACCTATCTGTTATACACATGAGAAAAGAATCACATTCCAATAATTATCAATGTGATAAACTGAGTGCAAGCACAAAAGCCTCGCCCATACAAAGGTTTATACAACTCAGCCACCACCTGAGTCCTCAATTGAAATCCCTCCTAACTCTATCTTGCTTATAACTTGTTCTTTGCTCGATACGAATTCCTCGTATCACATTATCTATAACTCCTCATGAGTTTATCGCGTACTATCATAGTACATTATCTTCATAGCATTAAGCTATAATCATTAAACCATTACAAACCATCTTCCTTTTTTAACTTAAATAGATCACGTCGTGATCTTATTCTATAATCATCTCTCTTAAAATTCTTTTGTTAACTTGTGATCGTTTTGTTTTACGATCCCCTTTCTTTCCTTTCATTTACGACATTATTCGTTATCTTGGCTATTGGAGTTAGGTAACTCCCATTTCTTATCTACATATCTCTTCAAGATTCTTCTTTGAATCTTTTTGTTTATATAACAATTCCTGCTTTAAGAATTTCCAACTTCATTTACATTGTTCAACATTCCAATCGAATTCCACATTTTCATCATACGTATCCATTTTATAAACTTGGTACACATCGAGTCTCTAATAGTTTCAATATGGTACGTTGAGTGGTTTCCCACAAACAACCAACAAACTAGGTTTCGAGTTGCTAGTTCGTATATACCTCCGCTCTATGAAGGAATCGTTTAGCCCAGATACCATAAATCAACTACTAAAGAGTACAAGTATACCATACTTAACTATAACTTTTATTCTTAACTTCTTTATCATTCTGTTCTTATAGACATTGTCTATTTATTATCACCTTACATCCATATTATTGGAGTTGGGTAACCCCATAACTCTAGGAGATTCTTCTTTGAATCCTCTCACGCATGTTTTAATCCCTTCTCTATACATTTCTTAAATTACTTCTTATTGTTCAAACTGTATCTGAGCTTATTCTTTCATTATCTTCACATTCCTTCTCTAAGGTTATAGCCTACGGTACTCCTACCTAAGGTTTATAACCTCACACTCGATCCCAACTCATGAATGACCCCAAAATTCATACAATTTAATTCTCGACTTCGGTCGTTAATAATACATTCAACCTCTAATTTATATCATTAAATGATAATACAACCATTGAAATTTGTGGAATAATTAAAATTTTCTATTACAAACTATCCTCGTTCCCAAAACCTTCAACCTTTACATCTAAATATCTCAGAATCATTTTAATACTACAATAGTTTACATTCGCAAAATAATATTACAATTCAACATTAATACATTATTCGAAACATTAGACATGGTTTACAAGAATAACAACTTAGCTAGGATATTAAATCTTCATATATCACTTTTGATCCATAACAATCAAGTAGCACATAGCGTTACCTTCAATTCTTGAATCTGCAAAAATGGTTATTTGCAAGAATGAGCTCGACAGCTCAGCAAAATCTATCAGTTTTCATACATCACGTAGCATATAATAACATGCTCAACATACAAGAATAATCATAAACAAACATAGCATACATGTTATAGTTCACATAACAAGTATAAAGATTGAGTTTCTTACTCAATCAACATTCATAGTTCAATCATCATAGTCATAGATTGACTTTCACATTTCATACTTTTGACATATATAATACATCATACACTAAAATTTTAAAGCAGATCATCATCAAGTTAAAAAACAAAAAGGAACTGAAAGACTTGCCTTTTACTGGCTGCGTTTTACAAACACGCTAATACTTGGCAATCCTTCTACAACCTACACTTGTTCTAGCTTCTTCTTTTTTTTTTCTTCTTCTTCTAGCTCATCTCAATTCCTCTATTTCTCTCTATCTCTCTCAATTTCTCAATACAACTTCTACATAACAATTATCTACATTATGAAGAACATAAAAATATAATTAAAACAAAGGAATTTAGATTATAACTTTATTAGTATGAATTTAAGAGAGAGATGAAGATGATGATGATGGGGCTTGTTTTGTCTTCTCAAAGCTTTCCCTTCTTCTTCTTTTTCTTTTTCTTCCTCTTATTCTTCTCCTACAACTCTCTCTAACTCTCTTCTTCTTTCTTTGGTTTGTTTTCTAAAACTAACATACTAACTTGTAGTATATACATATAATATACAATACTAGTAATATATAATATATGTAAATCCTAGTAATTATTAGATATACTAATTACTAGTTAATACATAGGTTACACCAATTTGAACTTGAAAAGCCTAAGACCATGTTTGGCAAATACTCATTATTTTAATTAATCAATAGCTTAGCATCAATCAATCTCATCAAACTGTCACATAATTATATTTATTTGTAAATTATAATTTTTGTGTAACAATCATCACATAACTCATCTAATTTAATTAACTTAATTAAATTAGAACTATAACATAAAATTATTATATTAATTAAATTAAATACTAAATATTCATTTAATTAATCTTCTACACTTAATTACATTACTCTATAATCAAAACAAAATTTATTTATTTAACTCAATGAATAATTCAATTAAATATTTATATATATATATATTAAAATTAATATATAACATTCTCTTCACATCAATTCACATATTCTACAATATATGACATACACATACTCACACCCAACATATCTCATAAATAATACTTTTATTTATAAAATTCCCATTTATAATTTCTAAAAATCTGGGATGTCACATCCTTCCCTCCTTATAAGGATTCCATCATCGGAATCACCGAAACCCTACCTTACTCAGGTTTTCCTCAAATCTATTCATTGAATAACTTCAACACATTACCTTAATATAGGTTTTATATTTTCTACTCTCACCATTCTTGATAATAAATTCTTATAAGTTTTATTTCATAATATTTACTTAGACTCAATTATATTTGAGTATTACATATTCTTTGACCCTTCATTATCTTTCTCTAAGGATCATTATCATATATTATATGATCAAACTCTCGGGACATTACATTCACCCCTTCTTCTAAGAATTTCGTCCTCGAATTTTTTTTATTTTTTTATTTATTAATCTTTATTCATTCAATCTATCAAAGTAGATTTTTATGTCATTATTCATTCATTGGTTTCTATAACCACTTTCTTTTCATAAACATCATTCTACAATTATTATATTTTTCTATTAAATGTTTCACATTATTTTTTGATAACTCACATCCTTCTCACTTCAAAATTTCTTTTCTCACTTATTCAACATATCCATCATTCAGTGTCGCATTTTACGACTTACTTCTTTCTAAGGAATACTTTCCTTTTTCACTTCCATCTTGCAGAATAACAAGAATCTTCCACAATTGTTCAATAATTGGGAAGTAGTATGAATAACTCAGGAATTTAAAAGATTCCAAATCATGCTGAGGGTCACAAGACCATGAACTCTATTCTCTAGGTTTAATAGTGCTTCACCCCCGGTTCTTCACACTTTAAACCCTCTTTGGCAGAATGTTTATCAATCACAAAGACTGAAAACACCCTCCGCAAGTACTCTAGGTGATCAACCTATTGTACATGTATTGTATACAAACATTTCAGCGCAAAGTATAAAACTAAGTGCAACCCCTAATAATAGGGTTGTTCATCTCAGCTTTTCAACATCTGAATCCGCACCAAAATAATTTGGTTTGGCATAACTTCTCAAGAAACTCTTAAATTTCATGAAAATCTTTCAATATTTGTCTAGCTAAATCAAATAGCATAGACATCTACAACAATTCGGACATCAACCGAAATATACATATACATACAAATATACATATGTATTCTCATAACTTAAAAAATCTCAAAATCTTTTTATGACGTTACGATACCGCATCATATTTACGGTCGTTCGTTGAGGATTTTGTCATTTGGTGATTTTATCATACTACATCATACCATAGTGGGCTGACGATCCTTAGATCACATCCAACACTAGGTAATACTGCATTGATGACTCCATCGTTTTTATCATCTTTGCACCAGGTTATATGATGCATTAATAATATAAAATACATTTTGATATATTGCAAATCATTTTTGTCTAGCCGAAGCAATTAGCATAGACATACGAATAACAGTATTGTTGTTAAAACTCATTGGTTCCATCAGTTGATCCAATGTTTTTCAAGAAAATAAAAGTGTAAACATCAGCACGAAGTCAATAATTTTCGAAAGTCTAGCATAGCTAGTAGATTTAGAATACCTATGCTTCCACCATCAACTCCACTTTCTATAATGATCCATTTCTTAATAGGTCTATCTATTCCTATCATCCTCAATACTCCATTTACACTTATCTATACCCAGTTAAACAAACTTACCACACGTTATGAGTTCGAACTTGCCACAATCATATGAGTTTAAGAACTTATCCTAGTCGGACCATAGGCGTCCATTCACGATGGGTTCAAAACATACCATATAATTATGAGTCAGGAACCTACCATAAGTATGAGTTTTAAGAACTCGCACATAACCTGATAATATTCTCTAACTATACTCTACCTATCTGTTATACACATGAGAAAAGAATCACCTTCTCAACAGGCATATAGAAAATAACGAAATAAACATTCCAATGATTATCAATGTGATAAACTGAGTGCAAGCGCAAAACCCTCGCCCATACAAAGGTTTGTACAACTCAGCCACCACCTGAGTCCTCAATTAAAATCCCTCCTAACTTTATCTTGCTTATAACTTGCTCTTTGCTCGATACGAATTCCTCGTATCACATTATCTATAACTCCTCATGAGTTTATCGCGTACTATCATAGTAAAGTATCTTTATAGCATCAAGCTATAATCATTAAACCATTACAAACCATCTTCCTTTTTTAACTTAAACAGATCACGTCGTGATCTTATTCTATAATCATCTCTCTTAAAATTCTTTTGTTAACTTGTGATCGTTTTGTTTTACGATCCCCTTTCTTTCCTTTCATTTACGACATTATTCGTTATCTTGGCTATTGGAGTTAGGTAACTCCCATTTCTTATCTACATATCTCTTCAAGATTCTTCTTTGAATCTTCTTGTTTATATAACAATTCCTGCTTTAAGAATTTCCAACTTCATTTACATTGTTCAACATTCCAATCGAATTCCATATTTTCATCATACGTATCCATTTTATAAACTTGGTACACATCGAGTCTCTAATAGTTTCAATATAGTATCGAGGTGGTTTCCCCACAAACAACCAACAAACTAGGTTTCGAGTTGCTAGTTCGTATATACCTCCGCTCTATGAAGGAATCGTTTAGCCCAGATACCATACATCAACTACTAAAGAGTACAACTATACCATACTTAACTATAACTTTTATTCTTAACTTCTTTATCATTCGCTTCTTATAGACATTGTCTATTTATTATCACCTTACATCCATATTATTAGAGTTGGGTAACCCCATAACTCTGCGAGATCCTTCTTTGAATCCTCTCACGCATGTTTTAATCCCTTCTCTATACGTTTCTTAAATTACTTATTATTGTTCAAACTATATTTGAGCTTATTCTTTCATTATCTTCACATTCCTTCTCTATGGTTATAGCCTACGGTACTCCTACCTAAGGTTTATAACCTACAGCTCTGATACCAACTGTAATGACCCCAAAATTCATACAATATAATTCTCGACTTCTGTCATTAATAATACATTTAACCTCTAATTTATATCATTAAAAGATAATACAACCATTGAAATTTGCGAAATAATTAAAATTTTCTATTACAAACTATCCTCGTTCCCAAAACCTTCGACCTTTACATCTAAATATCTCAGAGTCATTTTAATACTACAATAGTTTACATTCGCAAAACAATATTACAGTTCAACATTAATACATTATTCGAAACATTAGACATGGTTTACAAGAATAACAACTTAGCTAGGATATTAAATCTTCATATATCACTTTTGATCCATAACAATCAAGTAGCACATAACGTTACCTTCAATTCTTGAATCTGTAAAAATGGTTATTTGCAAGAATGAGCTCGACAGCTCAACAAAATCTAACAGTTTTCATGCATAACGTAGCATATAATAACATGCTCAACATACAAGAATAATCATAAACAAACATAGCATACATGTTATAGTTCACATAACAAATATAAAGATTGAGTTTCTTACCCAATCAACATTCATAGTTCTATCATCATAGTCATAGATTGACTTTCACATTTCATACTTTTGACATATATAATACATCATACACTAAAATTTTAAAGCAGATCATCATCAAGTTCACATAGCAAAAAGGAACTGAAAGACTTGCCTTTACCGGCGTTTTACAAAAACGCTAATACTTCGCGTCCTTGTACAACCTACACTTGTTATAGCTTCTTCTTTTTTTTTTCTTCTTCTTCTTCTTCTAGCTCATCTCAATTCCTCTATTTCTCTTTATCTCTCTAAATTTCTCAATACAACGTCTACATAACAATTATCTACATTATGAAGAACATAAAAATATAATTAAAACAAGGAATTTAGATTATAACTTTATTAGTATGAATTTAAGAGAGATGAAGATGATGATGATGGGGAACTTGTTTTGTCTTCTCAAAGTTTTCCTTCTTCTTTTTTTCTTCCTCTTCTTCTCTCTACAACTCTCTCTAACTCTCTTTCTTCTTTCTTTGGTTTGTTTTCTAAAACTAACATACTAACTTGTAGTATATACATATAATATACAATACTAGTAATATATAATATATGTAACTCCTAGTAATTATTAGATATACTAATTACTAGTTAATACATAAAGTTACACCAATTTGAACTTGAAAAGCCTAAGACCATGTTTGGCAAATACTCATTATTTTAATTAATCAATAGCTTAACATCAATCAATCTCATCAAATTGTCACATAATTATATTTATTTGTAAATTATAATTTTTGTGTAACAATCATCACATAACTCATCTAATTTAATTATCTCAATTAAATTAGAACTATAATATAAAATTATTATATTAATTAAATTAAATACTAAATATTCATTTAATTAATCTACTACACTTAATTACATTACTCTATAATCAAAACAAAATTTATTTATTTAACTCAATAAATAATTCAATTAAATATTTATATATATATTAAAATTAATATATAACAATCTCTTCACATCAATTCACATATTCTACAATATATGACATACACATTACTCACACCAAACATATCTCATAAATAATACTTTTATTTATAAAATTCTCATTTATAATTTTTTAAAATCTGGGATGTCACATAAGCTCAGAAAGCTACGTACTTCGGTAACTGACTTAGGTTGCTCCCAGCTTTGAATTGCTTCAATCTTTGTCGTGTCAACAGATATTCCATGATTTGATATCACGTGCCCATGGAATGCTACTTCCTCAAGCCAGAACTCACATTTCTTCAACTTGGCATATAGCTTGTTTTCACGAAGCTTTTGGAGTATTAGCTAGCCTCAAGTGTTACTTATGATCTTCACGACTTTTGGAGCAAATGAGGATGTCATCAATAAAGACAACAACAAAATTATCCAAATATTCCTTGAATACTCGGTTCATCATATCCATGAAGGCCGCATGAGCATTTTTCAATCCAAAAGACATGATTAGGAATTCGTAATGCCCGTACCGAGTTCTGAAAGTAGTCTTTGGAATGTCATCAGTTTTAACTTTTAACTGATGATATCCGGAACGAAGATCGATCTTTGAAAAGAATTTAGCACCTTGCAACTGGTCAAACAAGTCATCAATTCGAGGTAACGGGTACCTATTTTTTACGGTGACATGATTCAACTCCCGATAGTTAATACAAAGTCGCATACTTCCATCTTTCTTCTTTACGAATAGAACAGGAGCACCCCAAGGAGACGTACTAGGATGAATGAAACCAATGTCTAACAACTTCTGCAGTTGAGTTTTTAACTCCTGAAGTTCAATAGGAGCCATTCGATATGGGGCTTTGGAAATGGGTTTTGTACTGGGTTCAAGGTCAATACAAAATTCCATTTCACGCTCTGGGATTAGGCCAGGAAGTTCTTCAGGGAATACGTCAAGAAATTTATTAATAATAGAATTAAAACTGTTTGATCTTTTGGACTTTTATTAAGAGCATGAACGTTTAAGTTTGATTTCATTGTCTTATAATAAATCCTGTAAATCAAAGCAATGGGTTGAGATCCTTCAATCATTTGAGTAATCTCTCCATCAGTTTTAATGTTTAATGATAAAGCTTTAAATAAGTTTTGATCACTAAGACTCAAGGTGAAATCAGGAAAGCAATTGAAATGGATAGGTCCATTATGCAAACTTGCTTCCATGGCACCAATTATACTTGGATAATAATTTAAAAATCTAGCATCTCTAAGGCAGAGGTAGATAGATGAATTAATTCCTTTTCTGTTGAGTGGTTTGACTGCAACTTGAATAAGACCTATATGAATTAAATTGTAACCCTTCTTTCTGTGTTTTTTAATAACTTCAAGTGATAAAAGACTACAATTTTTGTATTCTTTGTTAATTGCATAAACTCTTTCAACTGTTTTGACATTATAGTCAGTTTTGAATTTATCTGAAAAGGTTGACTGATAAATATCTTTTGGAGATACTCTAGGTATGTTCCAATTGTGTAAAACTTGATTAATGTTTTCATAACTATGTTCTTCTTGGTTAACTATGTCCGGGACAGGAGGCAAAACTGAACTGTTACTAACTGAAGAGCTGGATCTGAATAATCTACTCATCTTGACTGTTTCAAAATAAAAATCTTACTCAAGGTTCCTTCATGCATACCCTGCTTACCCAAAGTAGACTCATACCTATGTTCTATAACCCGACACCGCTCACACACCACAGAGACTTACAAAGGTTAGACACGAACTAGGTGGAGTCACAGTAAATAAAGTCGACTTCGAACTTTGATGAAGAAGATAATTTTGAAAAAGTAAAGAGAAGTTTGATTAAAGAGATCTGACTATACAGTTACTAACAACAAACAACTTGGCTCTGATACCATTAGAGGGCGGAAGGAGAATATAAAGAGAGAAGAACAAGTGCGCATACAAACACAATTAAATTACTAAATAAAAATAGTTTTATTGATAATGACTCAAACTATTTACAAGACGAACAATTAAAATGACTTACAAGTTTACTGAAATAAGAACATTAGATGAAGAGGGTTTAAGTAGGCTAAACAACGGTTGAGGCTAAAGATTTATCAGAGAAGGAACTCTGAGTCTTTCTAAGTCTGTCTAAACCAAATGAATTCGATTTCCTTTTATAGAACAAGGAAATGAACTATTACAATGTTACTATTACAATAACTGGGGTAAAGTAAAAGTAAGAAACATTTTACTAAAGTAAAAGTACAAGTAAAAACATTTTACTAAAGTAAAATAAAGAAACCGCTTTGATTGGAAAAGAAGACGTCTCTTTTTGACTAATGCGCCATGGGGCCGGATGTCCGATCGATTGTCTTTTTTTTGGAAAAGTTTGTTGGTGATTAAATTAGTCACGGGCAGTCTCAAGGAGTGATGATGTCATCACATCCACTTACTTTGATTGATTATGGGGAATCAGGAGAAGGGATCCTGAGCGTCTTGAAGGCTGATCGTGCCATAGGGATCACAATTACCTTCGTCTTCAAGATCTTGACTAGAATTTTCTCCTCTAGACTGAGAAGAAGCATTATCTGATTCTTCGTGTAACTGGTCAAGTCTCATATGAATAGCATCGATAAGACGCTTTTAATCGAGAGTTAGAGTAACTAGAAACATTAGTAACTTCATCAAGATGTCGGGAAGAACAACCGATTTTCTTTTATCTTATCAATTTGTTTTAGTGACCGCTTTTATTGGAAGATGCAACGGCGAGAGGTCAAGTGCAGAATCAAGGAGTGTTTACTGGAGCAGTCAATAAAGGAGAAGGCGGAAATTCTTTCTGAACTTGGCCAACTATTCTATCAACACCGAATTTATCCCACCATTTAATGAAAAAATGGCGAGAGACATGAGAAATAGGGGAAAGGTAAGTCTGAGCAGTCCTAATTCCTATGGACGACGGAGACTGAAATACTATGACTTCTTGGGTAGCTAAAATGACATATTGCCATTTGAGGATCCAAGGGATTTTGTATTTACTACAAAATATAAGTAAGACTAGAATTTCCTCATATTTGGAATGATAATTACTGTGATGACAAAAATGTTCTAACTGAGCAAGGAGAGGTTTGGGAAAAATATCATGGCACAAACCATACCTTGTTCACCAAAGGATGAACCATTTGGGGAATTAACTTTTGAACTTGTGGTCGAACTGGAAAAACCACGAATGACTATGATCTTCATTTTGATGAAGCATGATTTTATGCCAAGCCTCAATATAATCATAATAGCAAAAAGAGCTAGTGTGATTAGAAAGTGATTTGAGATCAGAAGGATGACTACCCCAATCGGTATGAGTCTACTTTGGGTAAACGGGGTATGCATGAAGGAACCTTGAGTAAGATTTTTATTTTGAAACAGTCAAGATGAGTAGATTATTCAGATCCAGCTCTTCAGTTAGTAACAGGTTAGCTTTGCCTCCTGTCCCGGACATAGTTAACCAAGAAGAACATAGTTATGAAAATTAGCTCCTTATAAATCACTTGTGTATTATAGGGACATCCTTATTGAAACAGAGTCAGCCTTTATTAAACCCACAAGTTCAAAAGTTAATTCCCCAAATGGTTCATCCTTTGGTGGACAAGGTAATTTTCATAGCTATGTTCTTCTTGGTTAACTATGTCCTCGACGGAGGCAAATGACGACTGTATTAATCAAGAGTCGGATCTGAATAATCTACTCATCTTGACTGTTTCAAAATAAAAATCTTACTCAAGGTTCCTTCATGCATACCCCGTTTACCCAAAGTAGACTCATACCTATGTTCTATAACCTGACACTGCTCACACCCTGGAGACTTACAAAGGTTAGACACGAACTAGGTGGACTACGGTGTAAATAAGTGACTTGAGAACTTTGATGAAGAAGATAATTTTGAAAAAGTAAAGAGAAGTTTGATTAAAGAGATCTGACTATACAGTTACTAACAACAAACAACTTGGCTCTGATACCATTAGAGGGCGGAAGGAGAATATAAAGAGAGAAGAACAAGTGCGCATACAAACACAATTAAATTACTAAATAAAAACAGTTTTATTGATAATGACTCAAACTATTTACAAGACGAACAATTAAAATGACTTACAAGTTTACTGAAATAAGAACATTAGATGAAGAGGGTTTAAGTAGGCTAAACAGCGGTTGAGGCTAAAGATTTATCAGAGAAGGAACTCTGAGTCTTTCTAAGTCTGCCTAAACCAAATGAATTCGATTTCCTTTTATAGAACAAGGAAATGAACTATTACAATGTTACTATTACAATAACTGGGGTAAAGTAAAAGTAAGAAACATTTTACTAAAGTAAAAAGTACAAGTAAAAACATTTTACTAAAGTAAAAATAAAGAAACTGCTTTCGGTGGAAAAGCAGACGTCTCTTTTGACTAATGCGGCCATGGGGCCGATGTATATTGATTCTTTCGCTTTGGTGGAAAAGTCATTTGGTGATTAAATCACGGAGGCGGTCTTTGAAGGAGTGATGATGTCATCACATCCACTTACTTTGATTGATTATGGGGAATCAGGAGAAGGGATCCTGAGCGTCTTGAAGGCTGATCATGCCATAGGGATCACAATCACCTTCGTCTTCAAGATCTTGACTAGAATTTTCTCCTCTAGACTGACTACCCCAATCGGACAGGTTGAGAACTTGCTTAATATACAACGAATGATAAAGAAGCTTAGATTTATCATCGTTGGCATAAATTGGTTTAATAAAGGCTGACTCTGTTTCAATAAGGATGTCCCTATAATACACAAGTGATTTATAAGGAGCTAATGGAAGAAAATGCCATCCAGTAGGAAAATACTGGGCAGCTAATTGAATTGGGTCATTCTTGGGTTTCATTGGTAACTCAATATGGAATAAGTGCTGATCAAAAATTTGACGATAGTCTGAAACTGGGTGACTGGATTGTGATGAGGTAGACTTGGTTTGACTAGCAAAAATATAAACATATTGAGTCACATAAAAGTCATAAGCGTCGTAAGAAAAGATATAATCAAGATAAAAGTAATAATAAGAGTAATAATCAAGATACTTATTACAATAAACCTAAGTCATCTAAGAAAAGATCATATAAAAAATTAAAGAAATATGATAAAAGTAAGATTGTCTGTCATAATTGTGGGCAGAAAGGACACTATAAAAGTGAATGTAGAGTTAAACAAAAATTAACTCAATTAAATATTTCAAATTTGAAGATCTGATCGATTATTGGAATTAATGAGAATTGAAAATAACAAGATAGTAGTAATGAAGAAGCTTCGATATTCCGGAATCTTCTAGTAATAACGATCTCGACGATGAATCGATAGTGAAAAATGAAGTCACCATATATGCAGAAAATTGCAATAAAAACTGTTGTAAAAGAGTTAATGTAATTACAAAAGAAGAAGAAGAAAGTTCTTTATTAGTTGATTTAATCAGTAAAATTACAGACCCTGAATTAAAGACTCAGTATTTGAAGCAATTAAAAGATTTGTTAACCAAAGATAAAAAGGTCACTGATAAGGTTCTTAGAGCCAAAGAAAAACCTATTTTCAGTCTCAATAAAACTCTTGAAAGATTTAAGTCTCCGGTAAAAGAAATTACCCTCCCTGAGTTAAATCAAGAAGTTAATAAACTTAAGAAAGAAATTTCTAACTTAAAATTAGATATTTCCAACTTAAGAAAAGAGATTGATGATAAAAAATCAGATCTTCAAGTTCATGATTCCTCTTCTAGTGATGAAAGTCACGATGAACCAGAATCATCAGGTGCTAAAGATTCTGATCTCTTTATTCAAGGTCTGTCCCTTAAAAGAATTAAAGATATTATTATTCAAAAATGGTATATCTCTATTAATTTAGTTATCGATAAAACTTTCTCTGTACAGCTCCCTGCTTTGGTTGATACTGGAGCAAACTTGAACTGTATTTAAGAAGGTATTATCCCCACACGATATTATAAGAAGACTAGTGAAAAACTAAATTCAGCTAACGGTAGTCAAATGGAAATAAAATATAAATTACCTAATGTACATATTTGTCAAGACATTATGTGTTTTAAGACCTCATTTGTCTTAGTTCGCAATCTTACTGAAAAAATCATTTTAGGATTACCATTTATCTATTTATTATACCCATTTACTACTAGTAATAAAGGTTTAAGTTGCGAAAATTTAGGAAAAAAGATTACATTTAAATTCCCAATCAAACCAAAAGAAAGAGATTTAAAATTTATTCAAGAATAATCAATTTCTAAATCATTGAATCTGTTAAATTGCAAAGTTACCCACCTAAGTTTCCTTAAAGAAGAAGTTAGGTATCAACAAGTTGAAGAACAACTTCAGAACAACAGAATTCAAGAAAAAATAAAAGAGTTAAAAGATTATTTAATAAAAAACTTATGTTCTGATTCTCCCAATGCTTTTTGGCATAGGAAGAAACATACAGTTAGATTACCCTATGCTATGGAATTTAAAGAACATTTAATTCCCACTAAAGCTAGGCCTATTCAAATGAGTCATGAACAAATAGAGTTATGTAAAAGTGAAATTAATGATCTTCTTAGTAAGGGTTTAATTAGACATAGTAAGTCACCATGGTCTTGCCCAGCCTTCTATGTTAATAACGAAACTGAAAAAGAAAGAGGTGTCCCTCGGTTAGTCATTAATTATAAACCATTAAACAAAGTACTAGAATGGATTAGGTACCCTTTGCCCAACAAGGATGATATCCTTGGTAGGTTAAGTGTCTCCACAATCTTTAGTAAATTTGACCTCAAGTCAGGATTCTTGCAAGTTGCTATTCATCTAGATGATAGGTACAAAACTGCATTTACCATACCGTTCGGATACTACGAATGGAATGTTCAGTCATTTGGACTTAAAAATGCACCCAGTGAATTTCAGAATATTCTTAATAACATTTTGAATCCTTTCAGTCATTTTATCATTGTATACATCGACGATATCCTTGTATTCTCCAAGACTATTGAAGAGCATATTAAACATTTAAATTCGTTCTTCAAAACAGTTAAAACCAATGGTCTTGTTCTTTCTCCTTCCAAATATAGTCTGTTTCTGACTAAAGTCAGGTTTCTCGGATTAATCCTCTATCATGGACTCACATGGCCAATTGACAGAGCTATTCAATTTGCCAACCGGTTCCCAGATAAGATTACCGACAAAACTCAACTACAGAGGTTTCTTGGCTCGCTCAATTATATTGGAATGTTTTACAAGAACCTCAAGAAGATTTGTAAGCCTCTCTTTCAGCGCTTACAAAGTAATCCTCCGCCATGGACTGACATTCATACTTCTATCGTTCAACAAGTTAAAAAATATTTTAAGGTTTTGCCCTGTCTTGGCATCTCAAACGATTCAGCTTTCAAAATAGTTGAAACAGATGCCTCTGACATTGGATTCGGTGGCATACTCAAACAAAAGCTAACTCCTACTTCTGATGAACAAATTGGTCGTTTCCATTTTGGCGCATGGAACCCTATACAGTTAAAATACAGTACTATTAAAAAAGAGATTTTATCATTAGTTTTATGTATTAAAAAATTTCAGAGAGATTTATTGAACCAAAAATTCCTAGTTAGAATAGATTGCAAGTCAGCAAAATTTATTCTTGAAAAAGATGTTGAGAATGTCGCCTGTAAGCATTCATTCGCTAGATGGCAAGAAATTTGAAGTATTTTTGATTTTGATATTGAATATATTAAAGGTAGTAATAACTTAGTTCCAGATTTTCTCACTCATGAGTTTATTAACATAGGTACTATTGCAGCAACATGAGTGTACGAGGAGGTTCATCTTCTCGTGGTCATGGTCGCTCTGCCGGTCCAGTTAATCAGTCAAAAGGAACTATTGTTCCTCATCCAGTTACCCAAACCCATAATAAATTCCAGGTGCTTGATACGGTTCCCAAGCCCTACTCCTCGATTCTTCTAGTCATTGAAAACCATTTGATATTTTTGCTAGTCAAACCAAGTCTACCTCATCACAATCCAAATCCACCCGGTTTGACTATCGTCAAATTTTTTGATCGATATTTATTCCATATTGAGTCACCAATGAAACCCAAGAATGACCCGATTCAATTAGCTGCCCAGTATTTTCCTACTGGATGGCATTTTCTTCCATTAGCTCCTTATAAATCACTTGTGTATTACAGGGACATCTTTATTGAAACAGAGTCAGCCTTTATTAAACCAATTTATGCCAACGATGATAAATCCAAGCTTCTTTATCATTCATTGTATATTAAGTAAGTTCTCAATCTGTCCGATTGGGGTAGTCATCCTTCTGATCTCAAGTCACTTTCTAATCACACTAGCTCTTTTTGCTATTATGATTATATTGAGGCTTGGCATAAAATCATGCTTCATCAAAATGAAGATCATAGTGATTAAATGGTTTTTCGATTCGACCACAAGTTCAAAAGTCAATTCCCCAAATGGTTCATCCTTTGGTGGACAAGGTATGGTTTGTGCCATGATATTTTCCCCAAACCTCTCCTTGCTCGCTTAGAACATTTTGATATATATATATATATATATATATATATATATATATATATATATATATATATATATATATATATATCGATATACTATTAGGGTAATAAGTGTGGCGTCAATTTTATGCGTTTTAAAAACATACGTTTATTTTAATTTTTAGTATACGTATATTGTGAATTGGTTTGGCTATCATTTTTACGCTTTGAGTTATCTGCTAAACTGAGAGAAGAAAAGACGAGAGTTTGAGAGAGAACATGAGAGAGAGAAAGTATCACTGATTAACAAAGATAGCCTAAGCAAACGAAAATGTATGTTTCTCTAACCATAATATAGGTACACACACACACACACACACACACACACACACACACACACACACACATATATATATATATATATATATATATATATGGTTTCATGATGCCTAACGTCTCTGTGTTCTTCAACTTCACTGTGTATAAGGTTTTTACAAAATTCTTGTAAACTATGTTTTAGTAATTGTTATACTAGCATATATTGATAGGTGATTGTATGTTTAACATGTATATAAGATTTTATGATAATTATATGTTAAAGAAAAAGTAATTTGGTTTTACAGTGAGTATATATGCACGTATATGATTTGTAAAATATAAAAATTAATATATGTTATGGTGAAATTGTGAAATCTAACTGTGAATGGTTAATTGAGTATGACATTTAGAGAATCATAGTTAAAGTAATCAAAATTGGTTTATAAAATTTTGGTTACCATGTTCATTGTGCTAAACAATTGTCTATACTGGAGTTTGGTTTTTAAACAGTGTTTTAAAGAATTTAGTTTTCTAAAATCGTTGTTCAAATTGTTGATAATTAGTTTATAGCTGATTGTTAACGTTTATGAGTAATTTATGTGAAGTTATACATGTCAATTTAGATGTTAGCGATGTTGAATGGATGTAATTTCTTTGTTACATTCTTACGCTTTGGTTTCATGAGTTTGTTTGCCCAAATACCAAAATCCACGCTCCAACGTCAAGTCTCGCGCCTTAGCGCCAAAATCAGCGTCCCAACAAGACTTTACTTGTTTGCATACGTGAAATCATCGGGCCACGAAAGGCTGGACCTCGCCATGCAAAGACCGAGTCCTTATATGTTAATCGCGCCAAAGCGCCACCTCAATGGCCCATGACATGATGGTCCATTATTCAAATCGTAAGCGTTGCCAACGCCACTTAGCGAGAATGTTACAAATGATTTACATCTTGCATGTAAGTCTGAAATTTTTAGTTGTAATGCTATATGACCAAATAAATCTGTTATTATAGTATTGTAATGTCTTGAACGAAGATGGTGTTAATACCTAACGAGTTTATTATCATTTAGGAATATAATTTGATTACATGGTTAGACATTTAAACCATACGTGATGTAGTGTTGATTATGACTGATCATGTCATGTTAACATATGTATATAGGGTATTGTGATTTGGATATTAACGGTTTAATCTATGCGCAAAGAAAGTTCTTTAACTCTACTTTTATAATAGTTGAGCAAGTTTTCTAATCCTAAATCTTCGTTATGCAAATTTCATAATTCTATACTTTATTGAGTAAAAGTACTTTCATTAAGCAACTTGATTGTATCTAGTTATTCACGATGATACAAGTTTCCCATCTCCACACTTCCGTCGAGATATTTATTATGATTATGCAAGTTTTTCCTAACTCTAAACTTGTCATATTAGCATGCAAGTACCTTTATTCTGTTGAATCAGTTTATCATTCAAGTTATTGTTTTTATGCATGCTTGATATTAAATTCTAAGATGTAACCTTAGCTTAATGTTATTCAAAGCAAGGTATGATAGATTATTCAATTGTTATGCTATTAGATTATTCCTAAAGCATGAACTTAGAACGAAATGTTTATTCAGTTATGATCATTCAATAACATAGTGTTATTATCTTTTATTCAACTAATCCTTAGTTGATGTCCGTTGAACTCCAAATTACCTTGAAGTGTATCCAAACCAAACAGACTTTGGTGCGGACTTGTACTCTAAATACTGAGATGAACAACCCTATTATTAGGGGTTGCACTTAGTTTTATACTTTGTGCTAAAATGTTTGTATACAATAAATGTACGAAGGATTGATCCCCCTAAGTACCTTTGAGTCCTTATAGTCGTATGACTGTTAAAGTTAAAGTTGAAAGATTACTTATAACTGTGGACATGGTTCGTGGTCATTAGACCCTCAGTGAATGTTATGATTTTTAGAATGTTAATAGAACATATTGTTCAGTTCTATTAAGCCTAGTATTTGGCAAGTGATGTAAAGGTTAAAGTTTATTTATTGATTATTCCAAGTGAGCCTTGTTTTCTCACTCTTGCCTGTAAAATCCTTACAGCTAAAGATGGAAAGGGTGACGTACCTAGCACCAGTAAGGGAAAGGGAAAGATAAACAAGTACTGAAGACTTGTAATAGTTTTGATAGTTTTATTATCAGACTTTGGTTTAAAGATTGTAATGAAGTTTATTTAATTTTCCGCATGAATGATTTTTGTAAAGGTTAGATAACCTGGGAGATTTTATTTAATGTAATCCTGTATGGACAGGTTTATTTATTCAATTATATCATGATTGGGTAGTTAGATATGAATGTTTTGATTAAGTGAACACCAAATCTTGAGGTAATGACGTACTGGGATTTGGGGGTGTCACAAGTTGGTATCAAAGCTTTAGGTTATGAAACTTAGGTGGGGGAAAATCCTTAGGAAGTAACCTTTGAAAAGATAGTGGAGATAACTCTTATCGAGCTTTAAGGAAGAAGTAATAACACACTTATGTGCTTATGTGTTTATAACTTATGTGCTCATGAGTGTCGAGTAGAATGATTAATAATTAAAATTTTAAACACTTTGTTGTCAGGATGACTAATGTTGGAGAATCCAGTTAGGCTAGAGAGGAAGGACCTCAGATGCCTATAGAGGAGGAGCCCCGCGACATTCAGGTTGTTTGGGAACAACTACTGCCATAGGAGTCAGTCCCGTTGGTCACAGTGGTTGAAGATGAGGATGATGATGTGGAGACGGATGAGGAGGATCCCGTGGAGTTTCCACATGCGGATGAGGATGAGGATGATGAGGACGAGGAGGAAGAGACTCCACTAACCTCGATGGTTGCTCGTATGTATGATGAAGTCTACGACTGTAACGTGGAACTTCATGACACAGTTGAGGAGTTGCAGGAGATAGTAGCTAAACAACAGACTGCAATGACACAGAAGGACGATGATATCCAGGATAGAGATGAACGTCTAACTAATGTTGAAGAGAAGCTGATGTAGACTAAAGGAGAGAAGGAACAACTGATCTAGATGGTCGTGGAACTGAAGAACAAGCTGAAGGAAGAAGCTACCAAGAGTGCGAGAGCTGAAGACGCATACGAGGAAGCTTATAAACGAACTGGAAGAGCAGTAAGGGACGCATAAGCAAAGAGGATGAAGATGGAAGAGATGGATAAAGTATTCAATACCGTGATCAATCGAGCTCAAGATCGGGTCATGGGTTATCCAATTCAGTTCGAGACTCTGCCATCATACGTGTTAGATCGCTGAACAATGTTCCGAGTTATGGAAGAAGAGCGTCGAAAGGCTACGGAGTATCTTAATAGATCATCGTAGGAAATGTGTCTGTTATGCACGTAATAAGTGTTAAATAATGTGTAAATCCCTAGTGTTAAGTAACCATGGGATATAAGAATGGTGATGTTGTCCTGTAACTTTTGTAGTTCAGGGAAGGAATGTAAATAGCAGTGATGCTATTATTTTTATGTTTTTCGAAGTAATGATGAATAAATAAAAGTTATTATTTTATTCAAAGTGTTATGTGTTATGTGGTTATTTCTTTTATGGAGGCAAGTAATTAGTAAATACTTAAAGAAGTTGATTAATAGTCTAATAGATGTTTTTAACAGAAAATGCCTCCCAGACGTGAACCATCCCGACAGAGAACCAATGAGAGAACTAACAATAACGATGTTGAAGATAATCCCGTCCAACAACTAGTAACGTTACTAACAGGAGCGTTGCAGAATCAACCTCAGAACCAAGGCACAATGTTTAAGGATTTCAAGGCGGTTTGACCTCTTGAATTCCGTGGGTCTATGAATCCGGTAGAGGTACAGACCTGGATTATGGAAATTGAGAAGGTGTTTGAAGTCGCTAGGGTAGGGGATGAATAGAAGACTGCTTTTATAATGTTCATGTTGAAAGCAGAAGCTAGTTATTGGTGGCAGGCCAATAAAGCCCGGGAAGGACCAGGAGTGATGACCTGGGATAGGTTCAAGGAGTTATTCTTCAAGATCTATTTCCCAGAGAGTTCGAAGAGTCAGTTAGAGGTTCAGTTTTTTGAACTGAAGCAGGGAACGATGACGGTATCTGAGTATGTCGCGAAATTCAATGAATTGGCGAGGTTTGCGCCATATCAGATCAACCTGAGATTTTAGCGTAAAGGCGAAAAAGATTTGAATAGGGACCAAGCCCTAGTCATGACAATGAGGGTTTCCTGTTTCTAGTTGAAGACGTTTGCAGTAGTGATGGAGAAGGCAGTACTCACTGAAGGTGGAGGCGAGGCAGTGACAAAATTCAATCAAGAACAGAAGAAGAAGAAGAATGAGGGGGAAGTAAAGAATGGTTGCGGAGGCAATGGAAATGGTAACAACAACCATTTGAAGAGGAAGTGGAACGAAAATGGGGGTACTTGAAACCAATAGGGTAACCAACAATTTAGGAAGTTTGAAGCATGTATTACATGCGGGAGGTTTTATAAGGGGGTGTGCTTGATGGGGAAACATGCATGTTTTAACTGTGGCCAGGAAGGTCACATGGCCCCAAATTGCACCCAACCTAAGAAGAATGTCTGTTTCACATGCGGATCCAAGGATCACTTTTCTCGTGAATGCCCTCAGAAGAAGGTTGGAGAAATAACAAGAAGCAAGGGAGGTAGCAGTGGAGGAACATGGGCCATTGCTGGACCTACAACATCAAACAAACCCACAGCCATAACATTCAACATGACTGTGCAGGATGCTGTGCAATCAATAGATGTGGTTTCATGTATTATCCCAATCAACGATATTAATGCTTATGTATTATTTGATTCAGGTGCTATTTTCTCGTTTATATCTGATGAATTTGCTAAGAGGTTAGAATTTCCAAGAGAAGAACTGAATTTCCCTTTGAACATAGAAATTGCGAATAGGGAAGTGATTCCTGTTAGGTTCGTATACAAGAAATGTAGGGTGAACATTAAAGGGAATATCTTGATGGTAGATTTAATCCCAATTAGACTTGGAGAATTTAATGTTATTTTGGGAATGGATTGGCTGTTCAAATATGGAGCAGTAATTGATTGCCACAAGAATTGTGTAAACCTTATGACTCCGTCAAAGATAGTTTTCTATGGTAGCAAATCGCCTAGACAAATGAAATGTCTGACGATTATGCAGGATAAGAAGTTGTTAAGTAAAGGCTGTGTGGGTTATTTAGCTTACATAGTCGATATTCAGAAAAATGGTGTGAAATTGGAGGAGATACCAGTGGTTAGGGAATTCGTAAATGTATTTTCGGAGGATTTGCCAGGACTTCCGCCTGACAGAGAGATTGAGTTCATAATCAACTTAGAGCCAGGAAATGCACCGATATCGAAGGCCCCGTACAGAATGGATTCGGTAGAAATGAAGGAACTGATGGTGCAACTGCAAGAGCTGCTGGGCAAGAAATATATTCAACCAAGTGTATCACCGTGGAGAGCGCCAGTATTATTCGTGAAGAAGAAGGACGGATCAATGCGTCTTTGCATTGATTATAGGGAGTTAAACAAGGTCACTATTAAGAATAGGTATCCGTTGCCTAGAATAGATGACTTGTTTGCCCAGTTGAAGGGTGCTAAGTACTTCTCAAAAATAGATTTGAGAAGTGGGTATCACCAATTGAAGGTAAGAAAGGAGGATATGTAACGAATGATTTGTTTGAGTTGTGATTCTGATGACATAATCATTGTAAGGAGGGAATGATGTAACATTCCAGAATTTTAAATTATAATATTAAATATTTATTGATTTATATAAATATTTAATGGATATGTTTATTGTTGAATAAATAATTGTTCAATTTGAGTTGATGTGGGTTAGTTAATTATTTGTTGAATAAATAATTAAGGAGCTAAGAAAAAAAAATAATTGTTATGAGGTTATATACTAATTTAATTTAATAATTAAGTTAGAGAGCTAATAATGATGAATTATAATATTTTAATTAGATTTTGTAATTAAAATAAGGTGTTAGTTGGATTAAATAAAATTATAATTATAAAGAAATTATAGTTTTGTGATAATGATTTATGTGTTAAAGTAATTTAATAGATTAATATTTTAATTGATTATTTAATTAAATAGAAGTGTGACAAATAACCTTGCTATAAAGGAGTTATTAAAATAAATTAAAAGAGTTTAATTTAGTTTTGTTGAACATGTCTTAATGCATAATAAGTCTTTAATCTAATGATATTTTATCAAACAAGGTATAAGGATTAATCCATTTGTTTTAATTAGGTTTACCAAACAAGGTGTAAGGGTTAATGGGTTAATTTTTAGTTAACTAGCCAAACAAGCATTATGACTTTTGATTTTCAAAATTTTATAACTGATGTCAGTTAAAATCCTATACTTAATATCTATATTATTATTATTATACGTTATATGATAATACGTAAACTAGAGTTGGGAGAAGAGAAACTCAGAAGAAGAAGAAGAAAGAAAAGATGAAAAGATAGAGAACTTGAGGGATTCTAGAGAGGATTTGAGAAAGAAATTGGGAAAAGAAGTTTGAGAATCCAAGATAACTATCATCTTCTTAATCAAAGGTAGGATCTTAATCCTTTTATAGTTAGTTTTCCTCTTCTAAAAAGTTCTTTGTAAAAATCTTCATAAATGATAAATTGTTTGTTATATATGGCTTTATATGATAAATTAGTGTTTTGAAACTATTTTCATTAGTTTATATATGAGCATAGTCAATGAATTGATGTATGTATACAATTTGTGAAGAAAAATATATTACAGAGTGTTCATATGAAAATATAGATGAATATGACTTAGTTTAAAGTAAAAATTAAGGTTTAATTAGTTGTTAAATTGATAAATTGACTATTGAATTTGATAGAGTATATATAATCATAACCATGGTATTTTGAATTTACTGTTTTGGTTGAAAAACAAAATCACAGTGTTAATTTTCATTGAAAACATCAAAAATAAAGTTTTTATCAAAAACAATGAAATTGGTTGTTGTAATGTTGATTTTTATGTTATTATATGTGTTAAAACATGTTAAGAGTATCGAAATTATATTTATATGAAGTCTATATGTGAATTACATGTTAATTAGCTTATTAGATTGGAGCTTGTAGGCCAATTTGGCTTTTTGTTCATCTTGTTGCGAGCTTGGTCGTAGAAGTTACGGACTCTGGCCATTGGCCACTTGTTTCAATGATAAGTTTTCGAACTTCAGTAGCATAACTTCAACCACGATGTAAATCGTGGAAATGCACATGACGCCGATTAGCGAGAATAAATGGTCTCGATGTTTTAGTTTATTACACAAATTTTGAAAATAAATGTTATGTGTTAACATAGGAATGTTAAATGATGATTTCAGTAGTATTAAACTATGAATGATCATGTTATCAAGTGTTAACTAGTATTAACATAGTTTGATTACGTGAATGGGTAATTTGACCTACATGATGTATATATTTGTTTATATAGATATAAAATGTTGGTAATAACTAATTTTGTCATGATGACATATGTATATGGTATTGATTCAAGTTATAAGGTTTAACTTGTGCTAAAAGCAAGTTCTCTAACTCTAAAACTTCATTATGCGAGTTTGATTTTGTTAAGTACATTATTGTTTTGAATGCAATTTCAATTACACAAATGGTTAACTCTGTACTTTCGTAGAGCTAGATGGTTTATTATTGAGAAAGCTCGGGTATCTAATTGTTCATAGGGATGCATGTTGATCGATTTCGCAATCAATGAATACGTGCAAGTATACACGGTCAACAAGTAATAAAGTGATAAGAAAAGTATCGTTCCCATGAGGAATTATTTAATAAAAATCACCAAATACTAATTCTTAACCAAACTAGTTTTATTTAAACAATCTCAAATCATGATTTTTCTAATTAAGAAAACTAAATTAACCAATTAAAACTAGGTTACTTTATAAATAAATTCAAATAAATAAAGATTAAGACTCCAATATTCCTAATTATGAACTATAAACCAATTATCCAATTATCCCAATTATTATGCCAACTGAATTGTTAACAAGAATTCTCAAGTGCCAAAATCCCTTTCTCAAGTGATCATTTTCCTTCTATTTAATCCAGATTAATTTTGCTATATCCTTATGCAAAACAATTGAATTAAACTCACTACAATCCCAATTCCTTATGTGTTACATGCGGCAAATAAATATTCTCATTCTATTCACAAACCTAATTATTCACTGTGCAAATAACTAAGTCACATGTCACCATGCCCAGTTCTAGCCCTAGAATTCCTTTCCCAATTCCTTCAAGAGTAACAAGGTAATTATTGGCCAGATAATTAATCAATAAGCACAAAGCAAGATGAACAATTCACTTCAACATAAATAATTGGAATAAATCAAATAATCAATTCATAATCATAAAAGGTTCCATTGGAATCTTAATAAAAGAAATTAGTTCATAATTAATAAATTAAAACCAAGAATCCACAATTGAATAGACATTAAAAGATAAAAGTATGATAAGAGAAGAGAATAGAATCTGTTGTCAGCAAATCTGATGCTCCCCTTTTGCTCTTGCTCTTGATCTTCAATGATCTCCAAGTTGCTTCAATCTCCAAAACTAATAAGAACTAGGGTTTATGTTCTAATCTAATGGAGTGTATCTCTAATCTAAGCTATGTAATCTCCCCCTATTTTATGTCTTACATCATGTATTTATAGGTTACAAGTCCAATTTTTAGCTTAGGAACAAACCCAATCCTATTTGGAGTCAAAAAGGTGTCAAAATTCGCCAAAAACGCGTCCAGGCCAATCCTATCTGGGCACGATGCTCAAACACTACCCCCAGTAGCCCGTCGTCATTGAGCTGGCGCAAAGGTTTATTTTGGGCCTTGCCATTGGCCCCAAGTTCTGACATTTTCTTCTCCGACGTCATTTGGGAAAACGGCCATAACTTTTGATCCGGGAGGAGTTACGGGGTCTTCCACCTATCAAATCGAAGATATCGATGCGATCTACAACTTTTATTCTTTGAGGATTGAGAAATTCTGGGCGGATGAAGGCTGAAATTGAGCTGGAAGTAACTGCTATGCAAATGACCACTCAAAACCATGACGTTCGACGTCCGTTGGTACAACGATCATAACTCTTGCATCCGATTTCCGATTGGAATGATTCAAAATGTTCCAGAAAGCTAAGACGATGCTCTTTAATTTAAGCTAAGTTCCAAACCAAGAACATGAAGTAAACATGAAAGCCCAAATGATGTCCGGTCTGCTTTTCTTTGCGTTTTCTTTGCTTTTCCTTACCAATAGTCGCTCACACCGTTCCCAAACGTATAACCTACAAAATGAACACAAAATGCATGAAAATTAACTAAGACACATAAATATAAGCAACTAATTCAAGTAAAAGATACCGGATAAGTGTATATAAAATCCACTTATCAATGCAAGTATTCTAAATCGTATATTTAGTATTGAGCAAGTTTCTTTAATATGTAACTTGTTATTTAGCAGGCAATCGCTATATTTTCATATTCTAGTGTTGAATAACTCTATCGTTCAAATTACTATTCGTTATGCATGCTTAGTATCCAATTCTCGATAACTTTGAATTAATATTGTTCAAAGCAAATTATGATATGATTATTCAATGCTTATGCTATACAACTAGCAATGGAAAGGGAAAAATGTACAAGTGATGAAGACTTGTAATTTTGTTTTATACTAACGAAATGGAGATGCATATACTAACGTATTGATGGAGCTCAGTCGCTTATCAACAATCGATCTCCACTATCAATATTTTCATGGTTCAAAAACTATATCAAACCTTATTATTTTTATAATCTCATGACTTATAGAGATTGAATCTATGATAAGTCATCTTTAATCTCTCATTCATGACATATACCACCCCTTCATGATTCTCTAAAATGAAAGAAAATCTAAAAGAGATGGAGATGAAAGGTAAGGATTATACCTTAAGAACTCTTGGTTTTCTTTCTTGGAAAACTTTAAGATCAAGCTTCCAAAGTGTATGTTTTGCAAGTATAGCTCTCTTTCTCTCTCAATATAATCTGGGTTGGTAATTGAAAAACTCTCAAATGGCCAACCTTGCCTTCTTATTTATAGGAAATGAGAATGGAGGGCAATTTGGACATTAAACCCCACCTCCTTACTATTCATGTGTGGTCACCAAGTATGTGACCAAGCCTTATGCTTGTAGTCCACACCAAGGTGGCCGGCCCACCTTCCTTTATGACATCCCATGGGTTGCCCCATAGGTTTTACCCATTGGGTGACCCACCGGTTCGACCTATGGTTCGATTTTAATGAATTGGGCTTAACTAAAAAAATATTGGGCCTTGACTTGGACTTAACCCATCCATCTCATTGGGCTTAGTCATTCAATTTATTGGGCTAATCATAATCCAATACAAGTGAATTACTCATTGATACATAGATTAATCCTATGATACGCATCGTATTCTATACGTATAATTCACGTATTCCCTTCGTATACCATACTTACAATAATCGTATTGTACCTCGTATTTACTCAACGTATTATACATAGATACCAACTAGCATCACCAATTGTATAACACTTGAATTAAACCTAACGCCATTCCTTCTACGCATATTATTTCCTTCTCGGAAATCAATATACTTAACCCTTAGGTTTTAAGTTCGCAGGCAAAAACTGCGTTTTCCATAAATGAAATATTATCAGATATTCCAACTCGTCACGATATTCTATCATTACGCGTTTCTCGAAATTTTAAAATAATTCCCCAAACAGAAACGGATGAATAGTGTTTTTACGGAAATTTCTCAGAAAACAATTATTATCGTCTTGGAAATTCCAAACAAATATTTCTAACACGTAGCCAGAATACTAACCACTTTAGCACATTCTAGGTCATAGAACGACCTTCACATAGCTTACTCACAAAGAAATCAATTAAATTCATTTAATTCACATAATCAAATAAAAATTTAATTGTCATAAAAATTCGATTTTCTCGGGCGTTACAAACCACAATGTCGAAGAGGCAACGTGGGAACTCGAAACTGAAATGATGAAAAGTTACCCTGAGTTATTTGTTTAATCTATGTCTTCGATTTTGGGGACAGAATCTTTGTAAGTAGGGAAGAATGTGACGATTTAATTGTATGAATTGTGATTCTAAGGACATAATCCTTTTAAAGAGGGAATGATGTAACATTCCAAAATTATAAATGTAATATTAAATATTTATTGATTTATATAAATATTTAATGGATGTGTTTTTCGTTGAATAAATTTTTGTTTAATGAATTTAATTTTTTTTGGGTTAATTATTTGTTTGTTAAATAAATAATTGATGAATTAAGAAATGATTATTAAATTGATATTTCAATTTAAATGATTAATTATTTGTATTGTGTTATGTGATTAAAGGATTTATTTAATTAATTGTTATTTGAATTAATTAAAATAAATAGGAAAGCTTGATTAAATATAGTGTGACAAATAACTATATTATAAGGGAGTTATTAAAATAAATTAAAGTAGTTTAAATTAGTTTTTTAACAAACAAGGCTTATTATATAATTTTTTTTTAAAAATAAAAGGGTTTTCCAAACAAGCCTTACGGCTTTTGGAATTTCTAGATTTTTAAAATAATTAAATAAATTAAAATAATAAATCTAGTATATTTATAATTTATACGTTGGTTTTGTTGTAACTGACATATTATTCAGGTTTTCAGTTTAGTTTTACGTATTATGTATATTGTCTAAGCCTAAGCCTAAGAAAAGCGACAGAGAAAAATTTCAGAGAATTGGAGAGAAACCTAGGAATTTTACAACAATTTCAATGAGTTAACAAGGATTGCAAGCAACTTCAAGGTATTTTTACATAACATTAGTATTAGATATATATATATATATATATATATATATATATATATATATATATATGGGTTTTATGGCAAAATTTCATGTTCTGTGAATTTTATATTTTGAATTGTTGCTTTACAATGGATTACTTGTGATTATGTGAATATATGATGAAAGAGATTATGTTTAAACAACAATTGCATGCTAATTTCGGTTTGACAGTAGGAAGAAAATTTGACAGTGTATGTCTTCTTTGTATGGCTTAGGTAAGTACCAATTTAGATGGTCAATTCTTATATTAAACTGTAAATTGACACTTGTATATGATAGTTCATTAAGAAACAAGCATAACGTAACTTGAAAGAAGTAAATTGGACAAGAATTGAAATCACATTGTTCAATTTTGTGAACGAACTCGAAAATGGAGTTTTTGTATGAAAACTTGAATATGGAGAAATTAAAATAGTTTTAGTTAGTGTTATATTGTGCTAATTGGTTATAAATGTGAGCAATCATGTTTATGATAGTTGTATATTTATTATACGTGTTAATATTACTGTCTATTGGGTGAAATTTGTGTTTATTGGGCTAAAGTTGGCTAATGTTCATAGCCTTCTCTGCGTCTGTCTGAACAAAGTAGCAGACTCTCAAATTGCGCCAAAGGCAAAAAAGCAGTAGCATTGCCTTGGCCGATCCCAAGTTTTTGTGTGGCGCGCAATTTACCATACCTACAGTTTGAGATTACGACTTACTGCAATTCAAACGGACATGGGGAAACATCCTAACATGGTCTGAAATTGTGTTAGCATGTTAAATGTGTAATGTTAAGGTTAACATAACATAGTAGGTTGTGGTTAGTAAGATCAAAGTTGCAAAAAATGATTAGTAAATCAAAAACGCGTTATGTGGTAATTTAGTATACATAATGAAAGTTAGACAAGTGTTGTGAAGTAAAACACTTAGAGTTTCTGAAATGTGAATGGTAATGAACATGTTATGATATGTTAGAATGTCTAATAGGTATTGTTGTTCTAAAATTATGTGTAGGTGATCGTGAGTTTAATTTTATAGCTTACGCTCAAGGCAAGTTTTCTAACTCTACACTTTCGTTGAGCTAGTTCGTTTATTACATTGTGCAAGTTTTCTAACTCTACATTTTCGTTGAGTTAGTTCTATTATTATAAATGCATACTTTTGATTGAGCAAGTTTTTTTATCTCAACTGTTATTGAATAAGTAAATTGTTCCTAAAATCCATTTCAGTGAACTCAAACTCTAGTGTTATTGGAAATTCTCAATTGATTGATTCATTCTAACTTGTTTACAGTTAAGCAAGTTTTTTAAAGTTCAGAAATTTCATTTCTAATATTATAAAACTTGAACCTAGCTTATTTTACTATTCAAGCAAAGGTTAACCATTTTATTCATTCTATTGAATACTTATGCTCTATAGTTATTTCAAGCATGAGTTAGATATGTAGAATCAGTTCATTTATGATTCTCAAATGTTCTAAGTTATGTTGTTATTAAACAACTGTTGTATTATCAAGCATTGTGGATTCAACTAGTTCCCTAGTTGATGATCATTAAACTTCAATGACCTTGAAAGCTTATCCAAACCAAACTTTCTTTGGTGCGGACTTGTACTCTAAATACTGAGATGAACAACCCTATGTTTAGGGGTTTACGCTTAGTGTTGAAATGGTTGTGCACAATACATTGTATGCGGATTGATCCCCCTAAGTGCGTGGAGTCCTTATAGTCATATGAAGTTAAAGTTAAAGTAGAAAGATTACTTATAACTGTGGACATGGTTCATGGTCATTTGACCCTCAGTAGTATATTTAAGAATGTAAATAGAACATATCATTCAGTTCTATTGAGCCTATGAATTGGCAAATGTTGTAATGTTAATAGAACATTTCATTCAGTTCTATTGAGCCTATAATTTGGCAAATGATGAAAAGATATTTATTCTATTTCAAGTGAGCTTTGTTTGCTCACTCTTGCATATTTATACATTTATTGTAGCTATGAATGAGAAGGTAGATAAACCTACAACTAGCAATGGAAAGGGAAAAATGTACAAGTGATGAAGACTTGTAATTTCGTTTTATCGTTATAATGATAGACTTTTAATAATGATGTGATGTAATAATTTTATTTTTGCACTTGAATGATTGTATTAAAGGTTAGAGAACCTGGGAGATATGTTTTTTTTATTAAAGTAGTCCTGTATGGGTAGGTTTTTATTATTCAATTTATTATGATTGGGTAGTTAGATACAAATGTTTTGATTACGTTAACACCAAATTTTGAGGTAATGAACTACCGGGATTTGGGGGTGTCACAACAAACCCTAAGTATATATTAAGAATGTCAACGTTCAGTTAGAAAATTTTTACGATTTATAAGAAACCCTAAAACCGGTTCTGGAAACCTTAATTTCAGTTCTGGGAATCCAAAACCCTAATTCGGATGTTGAAAACCCTAAATTGGTAATGCAAATGCTAGTATAAGATTTAAACGTTATTAATTATATCCTAATTAGGGAAAACCCTAATTATTTACTGGAAACCCTAATAATTAGAAAACCTAATTATTAGAAACCCTAATTTTAGGATTAGAAAACCTAATTGATAATTAGGGAAAACTTAATTGTTAATTTAATAATTTTAATGTTAATTAGGAAACATTAATCCTAATTTTCAAGTTATAAGTAATTAGAAAACCCTAATCTAATTAGGAAACCTAATTTCTAAATTAGAAATTTTTTTCTATTTAAAACCCTAATTCATGGGTTATAAACCCTAATGTACAATTTTGACCCTAATTTCTAAATTAGCATCTTTAATTAGGAAATACTAATCTTAATTAGCAAGATTTA
Source organism: Panax ginseng (assembly GCA_020205605.1). Taxonomy (NCBI): domain Eukaryota; kingdom Viridiplantae; phylum Streptophyta; class Magnoliopsida; order Apiales; family Araliaceae; genus Panax; species Panax ginseng. Next base: position 117,454,258 of record CM035136.1, on the reverse strand, counting down.
AATTATGATTAAGAAATTTTAATATTATTAGAAAATTCTAATTATAATTTAGAAATATTAATTTTTCGATTTTGAAAACCTAATTTGGAAGTTCTAGAATTTATTTTTAAAGCCTAAGGGTTCAAACCTTAAACCCTAAGGGTTCAAACCCTAAACCCTAAGGGTTAGGACAATTGACTAGTTTGCCATTAAAAATGATAATGCTAATGACAAAAATACCCTTTTTCATTTCTTTAATTGGTAACTTGTAAACATTTGCCAACACCTTTAGTTGTTCACCAACTATTGACTTGCATGGCCAAAAAACTCCAACAAATCAGTCTAGGGTAGCCTCTATATCATCAACATGCATTGCATCAAGTAATTATAAGAGATAAAGACAGAAAAAGTCACAAAAGTTTCTCATTTTTCTAACTTACATCAAACAGCTCCTTCTCTATCTAAACCTCCGAATATATCAACTGTATTAGCCCTAAAGACAGTCCCTAGAACCACCAATATTAGATAAGGAGATCTAAGATCAAAGATTTAGCAAGAAGGTATAAACCCTAAAACCTAATTTGATCTACCATATGTTCTAAATCTCTGATTTATTATTGATGGAGGCTATTGATAATTTAATTATCTTTAGTCATGATATTCTTTACTGAGCTAGTTGTGCTCACCCTTTTGCTTTACAATTCCTTTCAGGTAATAAGAGTGTAGCTGGGTCGAGCGGGGGTAACAGGGGAATAGAACGGTGGTCATCGTTTAGTAGTTATATTTGGTGAATCTAATAGGGTGAGGCGAACCCAATGTTGGAAGGGTGTTTTGTCACTATCATACAAGATGTCTAATGACATACAACCGCGTATCATCATCATAAGACAGAGGATGTGCTCATCCACTTGCCGAGTATATATCTGAGCACTACCTATATAATCTTGGTGTTTGTTTGAAGTATAATTCTCAATTTGAGATAGTGGAGATAATGATAAATCAAGAGAAGACTCACCATTGGGAAGAATATGATAGTAATCTTCTCGCTTTTCTTTTAGGGTCTATTAGGTCAACCAAGGATAATTCTCTCGGACATATGATATCTATCATAACCTGGGCGCATGGCCTCCCATGTATATGAAGGTTTCCTTGAGCACTTCCCAAAGATTTTAGTTTCTAAAACTGTCTTTAACTATACCTTTATGTAAGGTGTCATTGTGAGGTGTTGTCCACGGTTGGGACATGTGTCACATTTGGTATATATTTGTATCCAAACTCACAGTATATGTGTTATTGTATTTTGCATGACAATTGTTGTAATAAAGTTTTAGTTGTATTATGTACCATGTATTTGGCGACTCGGAATGGGTTCGATTGAATGGACCTATTTTGGGGTCGTTACATTTGGTATCAGAGCTTAGAGATATGATCTCTGGCGGAGATCAGGGAATAGGACTAGGAGGGGAGAGATGAGTAAATCTTTCGCTAGTGTGTCCTTCCTAAGCTTAAATTGTTGGTTGGTCATAATATATGGATATTATGTGATATGTTAATTTGTTTAATTAACCCTTGTTTTATGGCTGTATTTGAGAATAGCTGCAGAGAATGTTAACAATGGAGTGAATGAGACCGTGGGGATACCTCTAATCACTAACCATGATAATGTGATGTCAGCCGAAGAAGGAATTAGAGATATCCATGTGGTGAGTGAAGAATTGATAGTTGCACCCGAGATAGTCACAGAGGTAACAGCTGAGAGTGATGAAGAAGAGGAAGAAGAGGTACCTGAGGATAGTTTATTAGAGGTATTATATGATCAAAATGTAGAATTTCAAAATCGTATTCATGAGTTAGAAGAAGCGTCAAGAAGAGCGAAAGTGATCGTGGAACAAAAGGATGCAACAATTCAAGATTGTGTTACCCGATATGTGATGCTTGAACAGAAGCATTCTTTAGCAGAGTATAAGATGATAAAGATGGAATCTGAGCTGAAAGAAGAAAAAACTGAACGAGTAAGAATGAGTGATGCATGGGTAAAAGCCATACGACACGTGGATATTGTGGAAAGAGATGTCCTATCTAAGAAGGCTAAAATAGATGATATGAATTTCTCCTTTTGGAAAGCAATTGGGGGAATCCAACATCGAGTTTTGAATTACCCTGTACAGAGTGGTCAACCTGAATTCGATATGGATCGAAGATTGATGATTCAGATCATGAATCGGGAGTACAACGAGGCGATTGAGGGAGAAATATGCCCTATATAGAAAATATATTCAACGGTAGTGATGACGCCAAATCTTTGCCCCGCATAAGTCAAAGCCGTACTTCAAGGGATGGAGGTTGTCATGACTTCCCAACAAATGAGGAACCCAAATGAAGTTATCACGGGAGGTGAGCAACGGAGAAATAATGATGACCCGGGAAATAAAATCTGAAATGAAAAGCAAGGTATTCTCAACTTTTCGAAATACCAGGTACGTAAATTTCGGGGTCGAAATTTCATAAGGAGGGGAGATTGTAAGACCCCGAATTTTATGAAATAAAAGTATTCAATTTTTCTTATAATTACAATTCAGTAAATGGTTAAATTGATAAAAGTTAGAGTTAAGGATGATATATGAAAATTTTCAAAATACGCAAGTGGTTATAAAATATTCAATTGTCAGGGAATATTAGTTTGGTCGTGGAATATTCTTTTCCGCTGTGAATATTAAATGCGGCAATATGACCATTTGTGGGCCCCATAACAGAATAACTGTCGGATGAAGAAAATGACAAAATTAAGTTTTTATAAATAACGGCGTAATCGTTACCGTTAACACTGTTGGAATACCCAGTTGGTAAAATAAAGTAATACGCGTTGTTGCACAGTAGCACGGTATTACACAGTATTTTTGAATTATTGATTCTTACGTAAGAAGGCACTACTCAATAATTGTTACAGTAATTACTGTTCAATATTTTATTTTATTGATTCAATAATTGCTGCGTTAATATTATATATTATTATTGTTTCAATAATTGTCATTTGCGACAAGATTTTCTATTATCGATCAATAATTCAAATTATTTGAATAATATTATCGAGATAACATTATTAGTAATATCTAGAAAGTTACGCCTAAGGAGAGGTTTGGTCACCTAATTGCATGCCGCCAAGAAGGAGAAATCCTTATTGGAAGCCCCTACTATCCTGAGGAACTACCGGTTGTCGATCTTCGTGAGTCAGTAATATTATTTGTGAATAATTTATTATTGATTATTATGATAAAGAAAATATTTATTGTGGATATAGATGGAGAAAATTTTTAATGTGACAACTATTGAAAATTAATATTTTATCTTTTTCCGATAAAATAATTCATTTAAATATATTATTTTAATAATATATTAACAGTAATATTTTTACAATGAATGTGGGATATATGAGTATATGAGGAGGAAGAGTATTTTGTGGCATTAAATATTTAACATATGTTTTGGGTGTCGGTGGACACAATTCTTGATAAAATTGATTATAGGCGTAAAATCGCTTTCGTTTGTTGATTTGGGTCAATTTACTTTGGAATTTGAAAAAATTTTCTTACGCAGTTGTAGAGAATGGAATTTCCCATGAAAAGTCGTGAGTTTCAATTTTTCGATAAGCGGGCTATTTTCTATGAATTATTGAAGTTTGAGAAAATAAAATGATTTTTATTAAATTATATGGTGGGACCCACTTTGGTGGTGTTAATAACATGTGAAATTTGCTATATTTTTTTCAGAATTGGCATGCTTGGATGGTTGTTCTTGGATGGTTGGTGTGTAGAAAAGAAAATAATATTTTATTATTTTAGTCTCCTTCGGCGTTCTAGCATTTTCCTATAAATAGAAGCTTAAGTTAGAATTGAAAATCACACCAGAAACTGAAGTTTTCTCTCTATTTCTCTCTCTATATTATCAAGTGTCTTGTATCTTGAGTGTTGCTATACGGTGCAAGTTCGTTCAGTGTTATTCCAAATGTAAATTGCTCTTTTGAGGTAAGGGATTTTAAGGGTTGTTATATTTTTCATGTTTCGTAACTTTGCAGACCTTCAAAAATTTTGGAAAAATTTGAAATGATAATTTGATGAGTTTTGTTGATTGTGTCCAAAAATGGTGATTTTTGGATGTATAGATTAAGAGTTATGAATTTTACGGGAAAAGACTATTTTAAAAGTAACCGCTTATAACTCCTTGTGGTTAACTCCAAAATTGATGAAATTTTTATTGGGAGTACATCTATATAATATCAGTATACTACAGAACTTTTGAAATTTTTGGATAAAAGTACAATTTATGATAAATGTTTAAATATTCTATGGTTTTGGCCATATGAAAAATAGTAAATGAATTTTAAAAATTACGAGAAAATATATGTTCAATATGAGACTATATTCGCTAAATCTCAGAAAAGAAATATTTTTGGAACTGGTTTTGTATTTTTCATGAAAATGGACTAGTTATGAGTAAATGAATTAAATATGTCGTGTGAAGTAAGAAAACTGGAAAATAAGATTTTATGGCTTGAGAATCCTATATGAGGTATATGCAGATTTTTTATGAGGGTTTTGGTTATTGGTGATAAAATCTTATGAGTTTGGCATTTTAGAATGATTAAATGCATTATTTAGTAAAGTGTAAACAATTAAAATAAATTGTTTATAAGCTTAAGAAATATTATTCTTTCAATATCATTATACAGAAATATTGGTATGGATTTTATTGTGGAATTTCTACCTTTTCCATGTCTGGGTTACTATTCACGAGTTACTATTCATGAGTTACTATTCACGAGTTACTATTCACGGGTACTATTCACGACAAAATTGGTTTCTTTTTCTAACCAAATTATATTTGATTTATGAATATTACTCTTGAGATTAAATCTAGATGTTTTGATTATATTGATTTTACTATCATATATAATATTTTTATAACCCTAATGATGATATTTCTCTTTGACTTGAGTGTAAAAATGGGTAGATTTTTGGTATGATCATGACTATGGGTTCTCTTTGGCCAGTAGTGCAAAGTTGAATTGTTGACTGGTATGATCATGACCATTGAATATATAACTGAATATCTTTAGCTTAAGTGCAAAGGTGAAATGATCAACATGGTTATAATTATTGTTTATATAAATTCTGAAATGATTATATATTTCTTTGAGATAATAATATATTTGGCCTATAGTGCAAATATGAACTGTTGAGGAATATCTTTGGCCTGTAGTGCAAAGATGAATTATTGATGAATATCTTTGGTCGTAGTGCAAAGATGACATGTTGTTGAATATCTTTGGCCAGTAGTGCAAAGATGAACATGTGTTGAGGTGAACATGACCAACTGGTGATACAAATGAATATCTTTGGCCGTAGTGCAAAGATGAAATTATTAGTATGATTATGAACAAGAAATGTGATTTGGTGTAACCATGATCTTTGATGTTTCAGGTAAAGATAGGTGATGAAAATTATCTTCGTCCTGGATGAGAAGAGGAATTTAGAACTACAATTATGATTATGAGTTATTCATATGATTGTGGACCAGAATTGTTGATTGATGTTACAGGGATAAAACATTGTTGGTAGATTTTTAACATGGAGAAGATAATAGACTTTATAGTCTATTTGACTCTTCTAATGGATTGCTTCGTTCATTTGCAACTATGGTTGAAATTTTATCATCTCAGTATGTTCTAAATCTCTGATTTATTATTGAAGGAGGCTATTGATAATTTAATTATCTTTAGTCATGATATTCTTTACTGAGCTACTTGTGCTCACCCTTTTGCTTTACAATTCCTTTTAGGTAATAAGAGTGTAGCTGGGTCGAGCGGGGGTAACAGGGGAATAGAACGGTGGTCATCGTTTAGTAGTTATATTTGGTGAATCTAATAGGGTGAGGCGAACCCAACGTTGGAAGGGTGTTTTGTCACTATCATACAAGATGTCTAATGACATACAACCGCCGTATCATCATAAAGACGAGGATGTGCTCATCCACTTGCTTTGAGTATATATAAGAGCACTACCTATATAATCTTGGTGTTTGTTTGAAGTATAATTCTCAATTTGAGATAGTGGAGATAATGATAAATCAAGAAGACTCACCATTGGGAAGAATATGATAGTAATCTTCTCGTTTTTCTTTAGGGTCTATTAGGTCAACCAAGGATAATTCTCTGGACATATGATATCTATCATAACCTAGACGCATGGCCTCCCATGTATGAAGGTTTCCTTGAGCACTTCCCAAAGATTTTAGTTTCTAAAACAGTCTTTGACTATACCTTTATGTAACGTGTCACTGTGAGGTGTTGTCCACGGTTGGAACATGTGTCACATTTGGTATATATTTGTATCCAAACTCACAGTATATGTGTTGTTGTATTTTGCACGACAATTGTTGTAATAAAGTTGTAGTTGTATTCTGTACCATGTATTTGGCGACTCAGAATGGGTTCGATTGAATGGACCTATTTTGGGGTCGTTACATGTACTCTGTACATATTGCATGTATAAGTCAGGTATGAAAGGTTGATCACCTTCATTACCATTCGGTCTAGATATATTTGTTCATGTTTAGTACTTGTTCAGTCAAAAGTTTGTTCGTGCTAATTCACAACTATATTGTTGAATTATAGCTAGCCAGCTTATTATTCAGATTCTTTCAATTATGATATATCTTTAAATAAATTTAAACTTGTTGGGAAACCTTCATGCTCAATCTTGCTATATCGTGATAAAAATTGCATATTAAGACGAATGAGCCGGATACAAGGAAAGGTTAAAGGCAGTTCCAGCTTAAAGTTAATGTGTGAGACTAAATTTGTATAAGTATTGTATATTAATGTTATTATAAGTTAAATAAGTTATGTATTGCATATAAGTTAAGGTTACTCAACCTTGTAGAAAAGTGTATAAAGTTTACTATATAAATAATTTATGTTTATATCTTTCGTAATAGTTTTATAGTGATAGTACCAGATCCACAGTGATTCGGGACCCGAATTCGAGGCCCTCACAGTTGGTATCAAAGCTGTAGGTTATGAACCTTAAGTAGGAATACCTGAGACTAATAACTGCAGTGATTAGGATAAGTACTAACTCAAATAGAGTTAGTTGGTCGGTAAGATTCAAAGACGAATCTCGATGAGTTATAAGATACAGAGTTCCCTAACTCTGATAATAAAGTTTAACAGTAATGGTGAATAGATAGAGTCTAAAAGAATAAAATTAAAATGATAGGAGATCGTAAAACAAAACAATCAAGATAGGAAAAATGAATCGTAATATATTCGATGAGGTCACCCCGTGATCTAATAAGGTGATAGCAGGGAGAAGAATCAATCTACTGATTGAACAGTTTACAACAAGATTGTTGAGTGTTAGTTGTAATATGAATTGGTATAGATTCAGGAAAGGATTATGAATACGAGTTGAATGAAATAAAAATTGAGAAGGGAGTTAAGATTAGGTGGGGATTTCAATTGAGGACTCATATCAGCAGCTGAGTTGGATGATTCCTTATATTGGCGGGGAATTGTACTTGGTGTAAAAACCACTTAGTTTCTGGCAATGATAATCATTGAAATGTTTGTTTCGCGATATTTGCTATATGTATGTTAAGAGGGTGATTCATTTCTCATGTGTATAACAGATAGATAGGTTATAGGTAGAGAATATAAGGTTAAGTACGAGTTCTTAAAACTCATACTTATGTGACATTCTTGATTCATAGTTATATGAAATGTATATGAACCCCTCAGCGAATGGACGCCACAGGTGTGTCTAGGACAAGTTCTTAAACTCATATGATTGTGGCAAGTTCATGAACTCATAAGTGCGGTTTGTTGAACTAGGTATAGTTATGTGTAAATGGAGTATATAAGATAATAGGAATAGATAGCTCATTTAAGAAAATGATTATTAGTGGAGACATAAGTTTTCCAAAACTCCTAACTATGCTAGATTTCGAAATTTTGACATCAAGCTAAATACGCACTATGTGATTTTAAAAAAACAAATATAGAATCGTAATCATTTTTGGAACGGTGTAAAGTATAGCCTATGCTACTTATTTCGGCTAGACGCAAATGATTTAAAATATCAAAATATCTTTTATTTATCACTCATGTACCATGTAACCTGGTGCATAGATGATAAAAAGTTGATGGAGTTGTAAATACAGAAATACTTAGTGTGAATTTGATCTTAAGTCGATGTTCCACTATTGTATGATATGTTATGACAAAAAATATCGATGACTAAAGATTCTCAAACGAATTTATTAATACAAAGATGCGATATCATGACGTCATTCTAAAAAATATTTTCAAAAATTTTAATTTGCCAACGGAGTTTGGCTACACTTAAATAATTGGATTGAATTGAATTATTAATATGAGTCTATGTTATTTGATTCAGCTAGACAAACATTTATAAAACTCTAAGAGTTCTTTGAAAATTTACCCGAACCAAATTGTTTTGGTGCGGAATCCAATAAGACTGAGGTAAAATTTTGGTGCCTATAGTACTGATGAGAAACAGATTCAACCAGCAGTACTTAATAAGTACAGGGCATATCGGGCTAATTACCCACTATGTTTGTAAGTTATGACGGTTTGCGGATGAACTTCCATAAAACCTTTAAAAATGATGCATAATAGTTCAGATAACCCTCAAAGACAATTTAAAAATTTTAACTTTTGTGAGGAATGTATTGGGTAGCATGTGATGATGAGAAGGAATGGTGTATGGTGTAAGGTAAATTTCGAGGCCAAAATTTTTAGAAGAAGGGGTGAATGTGACAACCAAGATTTTGAATATTTATAAAATTTTAAAATATTGAATTAAGGCTAAATAACAAACCTAGATAGAAAATAAGTGAATGGATTTACGATTTCCAAGAAGGAATTCTATGAATTTAAAATTTCTATGATGCATTATTCAGGATTAAGTATATAAGTGAATATGTTCTGTGTATATGGTATTATATGTGTTCAGTATATGGTTAAGGGTCAAGGGTTGACCAGATAATCTATATCGGTGACAAATGTAACATTCTAGAATTTTAAATGTAATATTAAATATTTATTGATTTATATAAATATTTAATGGATGTGTTTTTCGTTGAATAAATATTTGTTTAATGAATTTAATTTTATTTGGTTAATTATTTGTTTGTTAAATAAATAAAATAATTAGAATACTTTTATAAAGTTATCTCTGTTTTATTAGACAATAATTAGAATATATTATATTTTATTATGCATAGTGTTTTGATAGTGCTCAGCATAGTATTTGTATAGTAAAATCATTTATAAAGTTATTCATTTTATTAGATTATAAATAGAATATATTATATTTTATTTAAAAGATTTTGCTTTAAATATGGATAAAATCAGATTAAAGTAAATCAACTCGGACCGCTTCATGAGTTAGTTACTATGCATCCCATTTTCTATAAATAGAAGCTCATTCATTCATTATTTCTTACGAATTCACCAAACTCTAGAGAGAAACTATAGAGAGAAAGAAGAAAAGTGTTCTGCTACTTCACTACTTCTATATCCAAAGACTCTTCTTTTCTAATGTAGGAAATATTATTTGTTGTACTCATAAGGGTATTCTTTCTTTCTTATTCATGAAGAGAACTTACGTTAATCTATTCTTTATTATTCATTGGAATAACTTTTGTATCACGCAGGATACCCTATACTTGGTAAAATTCTTCCATTATTTCATTCTTTATTATTACATTGGAATATCCTCGTCTGCATGCGTTTTCTACCCTAAACTTCGTTCCGCCTCTTTATTATTATTACATTGGAATATCCTGTCATGCATTTTACGCCGGACTGGTTCCGCTTTTATTGGTATTCATTTGAATAACTCCGTCTGTCTGGCACCGCATGCATGGTGATTTCTATTATTATTCCGTTCTTTATTTTACATTTGGAACATCTTGTCGGTCGTGAATTTACTTTGACTTCGTTCCGATTACTTATTATTCTGTTGGAATAACTTGTCTGTGCGAAGTACCGCATGCATGGTGATTTCTTTTGTTATTCCATTCGTTATTATACTCAGTTGGTTAAAGTTTTGACTTCTATACTCCATGAAATTAGTGGAATATCCTTGATATTTGCGCTCCATCCAGTATCTTTTCATGGAAATATTCTTCTGAGCATTCTTGAATTTTACTCTACAAAGCAGTATCATGTTGACAATTTGGACGTTATTAGTTCTTGGATAAATTAATTCTTGAACTTGTTTTATTGAATTCTTATATCATTGTCATCATCCTCATGCTTATATTATGTTGAAAGTCATCTGTGTGGCTCATGGTGCATAGATGGACTTGGTATGATTATGATCAGGGATTATTCAGTATAATCATGACCGTAATATTACAAATGATGTTGAAAAAGTCCTCATTGGCCCGTAATGCAGTGATGGATAGTTTTTGGCATGATTATGGCTATGGATTCTCTTCGGCCAAGGGTGCAAAGATGAATTGTTTTATGGCATGATCAGGACCGTTGATGAAAACACAATTATCTTTGGCCCATAGTGCATGGATAATTGTGGTCGTGATACTAAAGAATATCCTTGGCCGTAGTGCAGGGGTGATTCGATGATGTGGATTATTTATTAACTTGAGTCCCAGCGATAAAAGTGATGAAAAACTTTTTAAATCATAAAAGACTCAACTTGACTCTTTTAATGGATTGCTTGTTCCGCTGCAGTTAAACTTGATGTTTGTTATATTGTATCAGTTTAACACTATTTAAGGCTAATGATAATTTATTCTGCATTATCTTAGTCATAATATTTCTTACTGGGCGAGTTGAGCTCACCCTTTCTTTCACTGTTCTCTTCAGGAAATGAGAATATAGCTGGGACAATCGGGGAACGGAGTGATGGTCCTAGATGGTGCATTAGTAGTCCTCACTATTCTGTAAAATAGTGTGATAATAATTGTAATGAGAACTCCTTTTGAGTTTGTATACTCTCGAGTAGACAATATTTGTATTCAAACTCACAGTTTATGTTTTGTCGTATTGTACACGACAATTATATTATTAAGGTGTATTTGAATTCTGTACCATGTATCTTGCGACTCAAGATGATTGATGTATACCTAATTTTGGGGGCGTCACAATGTAGGTAGCAGTGATAATGGAGACAAGTTAAGTAGAAACTACTTAAAAGAATTGCATAATAATCTAATGAATGTACTTTTAACAGAAAATGCCTCCCAGACGTCAACCACCACGATAGAGAACCACTGAAGGAACCAATAACGACAATGTTGACGGTAACCCCGTTCAACAACTAGTGACACTATTGATAGGAGCGTTGCAGAATCAACCACAAAACCATGGTACAACGTTTAAGGATTTCAAAGGCGGTTGGACCAATTCAATTGGGTCCATGAATCCATCGAAGCACAAACCTGGATTATGGAGATAGAAAAGGTGTTCGATGTCGCTAGGGTAGGGGATGACCAGAAGACTGCTTTCGCAACATTCATGTTAAAAGCAGAAGCTAGTCATTGGTGGCAGGCCAATAAAACTCATGAAGGGCCAGGAGTGATGACCTGGGATAGGTTCAAGGAGTTGTTCTTCGAGACCTATTTTCCGGAGAGTTCGAATAGTCAGCTAGAAGTGCAGTTTCTAGAATTAAAATAAGGAACGATGACGGTATTTGAGTATGCCGCAAAATTCAACGAATTGGTGAGGTTTCCGCCATATCAGGTCAGCACAGATGAACGCAAGGCGAAAAGGTTTGAACAGGGACTGAAGCCCTGGCTGTACAGTAGGGTTTCCCTGTTCCATTTGAAGATGTTTACAGCAGTGATGGAGAAGGCAGTACTCACTGAAGGTGGAGGCGAGGCTGTGAAAAAGTTCAATCAAGAATAGAAGAAGAAGAAGAATGAGAATGATATTAAGAATGGAGGTGGTAGCGGTGGAAACAACAACAACAACAACAACTACAACAACTTGAAGAGGAAGTGGAATGGGAACATGGGTGCTGGAAACCAGCAGGGTAACCAGCAAAACAAAAAGTTTGAAGCATGTGCGACATGCGGGAAATTTCATAAGGGTGCGTGCTTGATGGGGAATCGAGTTTGCTTCAATTGTGGCTAGGAGGGTCACATCGCCCCAAATTGCACTCAACCTAAGAAGAATGTGTGCTTCACGTGTGGATCCAAGGATCACTTTACTCGTGAATGCCGTAAGAAGAAGGACAGAGTGACAACCAGAAGCAATGGAGGTAACAATTATTTTCAACATTTTCAACATTTCTAGATTTTTGATACCAACTGTGAGGGCCCCGAATCCGAGGTCCCAAATCACCGCGGATCCGGTTCGATCATTCTATCACTATACAACTATTTGCGGAAGATATAAACATAAATTGTTTATACATTAAACTTACACACTTTTCCCCAAGGTCGAGTAACCTTAACTTAATACACAATACATAACTTATTTAATACATAACATTATCATCATACATTACTAATACAAATCTAATCGTATACGTAAACTAAAGCTGGAACCGTCTTTAACCTTTCCTTGTATCCGAAGCCTTCGCCTTAATCTGCAATGTTTTATCATGATATAGTAAGGGTGAGCATAAGGATTGCCCAACAAGTTTAAATTCAACAATATAACGATATATCATGATTGAAATGATTTGAATAATTGGTCAAGCTATAATTCAACAATATAATTGTGAACTAGCAGAACAAATTTATAGACCGAACAAGTATTATACATGAACAAATATATCTGAAACAACTGGTAATGAAGGTGATCAGCCTTTCATACCTGACTTATACATGCAATATGTACAGAGTACAATTCATGGCAACCAGCAATGATTAACCATAAGCTTATCCGAATAAAACAACTCTTAATAGAGTTAATTAAAATAAACTTGCCTAAACCGTTGAATACCGCAACGCAATTTATAACGCTTTATCCGAAGACCAAATATTAGTAATATAGATCTCCAATATTAGAATAATATCATCATAATATAATACTATTATATATATAAGCATAGAATAACCTAAACACATAACACATAACCCTATCAGTCTATAACCCACATAAGACTCGGTATCAAGTCAAACTATTGAAGTCTGAGTTGAACCTGACACAAATCTGACGTCCCGACGGTCTAGCCGGACAATTATTCGAGTCTAAGTTCAATTAAACTCTGCCTAAACACTTAACAATTAACTTAAATAATTTTAATATTAGTCAAAATATTTTTCTAAGTCTCATAATAATTTTCACATAATTATTACCATTTATCATGAATTTTCAATCATTAAAAACGTATTTAAATAAATTAAATACCACATAATTCTTTTATCATTAATATTTATTTATTATTAAATATTAATGAAATATATGTCATAATATTATAATATATTTATAATATCACAAAGTATTTTTAATACTTTAAAATCACCTTTATATGATTTTTAAACCATTAAATTCATTATCCGATAATTACTATTAATATTAAAATATTAATATTTTCATGACAAAATATCAAAAGTTATATTTTATAACTTAAAATATTTTTATAACACTTAAATCGCTTTTTATATAATTTATAAAACATTAATTCTATTTTTTCTAATTTATTTAATATATTTATTAAATACACTAATTATCATTAATATTGATTAATTAATGAAATTCATCAAAAAAATATTAAAGTTACTAAAAATAACTTAAAAATATTTTATTATACCATAATATTATGTTTCATGATTTTTCATGTATTAAAATTATTTTTAAATAATTTATTTAATATTATAATTAAATAAATTAAATACCATTTATATTCCAAAATATTAAATATTTATGAAATATACTCTAAATAATTAAAACTAATTTTCGATTTTAAAATAATTTTTCTAATTTATTTAGTATTTTTAATAATTAAAACCATTTTATATATTTTTAATTAATTTTCAAAAATAATAATAATAAAATCGTCATTAAGGGCCTATAAGCGTGACGTAACCGTCGCTATAGGTGTTCTTGGACTGTTCTTGAGGAAACCCAGAATTCAATGTCAGACACCAAGGTGCCCACTTTGACCAGTGCTAGATCGTTGATAAATGCGTTTCTGGACTGGGTTAAGTGTTATACTTATAGTATAGATGTAATACTATAACTATCAACAAAGATCCTTGCCAATCTACCACAAAACAGAAAGATCTGGGCAAACTAAAACCTTGTCAGACGTTACCTAGGTTCTTCAGGAACACAGGCAGTCCGAGTAGCCTTCTTGTCACTCGATTAATGTAATTTTCCGGTCATGTTTCATGTGATGTTAAGGTTCCAATATGTAGTAGATATGTCACAATACAAATATATACCATCATATCACCACAACAACATCAAAAATAACAAATATTAGCTGGTCAAACTACCTGACACACTTGTGTTCTTGAGAAATCTGGGTTTCCCAGATTTCTTCATTAGACAGCCGGTCAACCCAGGTTTGACCTGGTATAACTTTGATTCTGTTACTCATTTGGGTGATCTAAAAGCTTATATGTGTAGTCGATATGATGATGCATAACAACATAAAACAACAACTTGGCCCAACAATTAAAACCACAAAGAAACTCGGAGACCTTAAAAAGCATCGGGATCGACACGGAAAATGGGTTTTCCGAAATAGTTTTCCATGGTTGATTGACCATGTTTTTGACCACCTATATCTTGAGATCTAGACATGTTATGGATGTGATTCCACTTCCAGTCTACTTTCCTTATGACAGAGAACAAATATATAACATCTAACACAACTAAAACAAAACACAGAGAGATCTACAGGCTCTGACATATGGCTGTTAGGTCATTATTTTCAACATTTCCAGATTTTTGAAATCTTTAGATTCGAGCATCTAGATGTTATGGATCCATGATCCAACAACCCAGATCCTTAAAAGACACCCTATTACACATATATAGCCAACAAATTATAACTTTTAACATCAAATCAAAAGATTTACGAAATTAGTGTTTTTACCTCTTTAGAGTTTTGATCTTTGATTTCTGACTCTTGGATCTGTTATTAAGTTGCTATGAACTGATCATGCTTCATCTTTTCTTTCTCTCTCACTCTAGATTTCGAAATATAGAGAGAATGTCTTTGGGAGAAAATGAAATTAAAGTGGCTCTTTCTCTCTCTTTAATCTTTATATAATGCTTGATATGATGCTAGATGTGCAAATTTCGGTTGGTGTAGCTTTTATTTAAGTCACATGGCTGATCTAGGTTGGTCACTAACCACATATATTGGCAAGATTGCAAGTAACCTTCAATAATGCATTAAGGGCAAAATTGTCATTTGGAATTTTATTTTAATGGCATAATGGACATTGTCCCAAACCCTTAGGGTTTAGGGTTTGGTTAGGGTTTAGGGTTTAGAAAAACTTAGGGTTTAGGGTTTGACAAATTTAGGGTTTGCAATTTAATTTCTAAAATTTCCAATTTAGGTTTTCAAAAATAGAAAATTAATAATTCTAAATTATAATTAGAATTTTCTAAATATATAAAAAATTCTTAATCATTACTTAAATCTTTCTAATTAGGATTAGCATTTCCTAATTACCATTGCTAATTAAGCAATTAGAGTCAATATCACGGATTAGGGTTTACAACCCAAAATTAGGGTTTCTAATAGAAAATTAAATTTTCTAAAATAGAAATTAGATTTTCGTAATTAGATTAAGATTTTCTAATTACTTAACTTTAAAATTAGAATTAATATATCCTAATTAACATTACAATTATTAAATTAATAATTAGATTTTCCCCAATTATAAATTAAGGTTATAAATCCCGAAATTAGGGTTTTCTAAATTTGAAATTAGGGTTTGCTAATTAATTAAGCTTTACCCTAATGAATATTATAATAATAACACTTAAGCAATATTATTATCCGTTAAGTTCCCAGATTAGGGTTTTAAATTCCGAATTAGGGTTTCGTATTCCCGGAACTGAAATTAGGGTTTTCAGAACCGATTTTAGGGGTTTCTTGTTAAACGCTAGGGTTTTCTAACCGAACGTTGACGTTCTTAATATATATTTAGGGTTTGTTACAGATATCATTTATCTGATCAACCCTTGACCCTTAACCACATACTGTACACACATACACATAACATATTCAAGTATACATTTAATCCTAAATAATTCACCTAAATCCTTCACCGAATTTTGAAATCCTCAAAATTCCATCTTAAAAATATCAAATGCATACACTAATTTTCTATCTAGGTTCTAATTTTGAACCTTAAATCAATTAATTAAAATTTTTTAAATTTTAAAAATTCTCAGGTTGTCACAAAAGGTGTCTCCACTGTCTGATTTACTCCATTATTAACGTTCTCAGCTGCCATTCTTAAATACTGCCATAAAGCAAGGGTTAATAGTCATGTCATATATTATCCCTATACTCTGACCAACCAAATAAATACCAAATAAACTTAGTCAGGTCATACTAGCAAAGGAATTCCCCGTCTCTCCCCTCCTAGTTCTTGTCTCACATCTCAGCCAGGGATCATATCCCTAAGCTTTGATACCAACTGTGACGCCCCCAAAAATAGGATACATCACCCATTCTGAGTTGCCAACTACATGGTACAAAAACAAATACAACTTCAGTAATACAATTGCCGTACAAAATACGACAACACATGTACTGTGAGTTTGAATACAAATATTATTTACTAGAGAGTATACAAACTCAAAAGGAGTCCTAATTACAATTATTGATACACTATTTTACAAAAAAATAGTGAGGGCTGCTAAACAACTATCTTGAATCATCACTCCATACCCCGACTAGTTCCTACTAAATTCTCTCCTCCTGAGAAGAACAATGGAACAAAAAGGAAAAGGGTGAGCTCAACTAGCCCAGTAAAGAATATTATGACTAAGATAATATAGAACAAATTATCATTAGTCTTCAATAGGGAAAATCGATAAAATATAATGACAACAAGTTTTAGATCAACAATCTGCAAATGAAATGAAGAATCCATTAGAAGAGTCAAGTAGAGAAAGAATTCTACTATCTTCTAAGATTTAAAAGTCCATCATCAATATTTTATCCCCAGAACATCAATCAATATACATCTTGAATCAAATATTCATCTTTTGCACTTCATGTGCCAAAGATATTCATTTGTATCACCAAATGTCATGTTCATCTCAACACTGCTCATCTTTTGCACTATGGGCCAAAGATATTCATTAGGTAATCATTCATCTTTGCACTACGGAATGAAGATATTCGAAGAATATCATCATTTAGGACTAAGGATGATGAAAAATATTTTAAAGAAAACGAATCCAGTGAGACAGAAGGACAAATATTAGGGATTTGTATCACAGTTTATCCAAGATCAATAATACTTCATAATAACCAATTTTGAAGCATAATTCAAAAATAAAGATTAAAACATGGATACAATCAAAGATAGTAACCATAATAGACATATTGGACAAAAAGAAGAAAATTTTATTTTTTGGTGAATAGTGCCGCATACGTGAATAGTGCCATATACGTGAATAGTAACCCCGACACAAAAAGTTTCAAATTTGATAAAAAGTTCAAACCAATATTTCGGCATAATGATATTGAAGAAAATAATATCATTTAAGAAGAAAATAAATTCCCTTACCTCACAAAGACAGTACTACTGACTGGAATACTAGATATAGTGCTGAAGGAACTTGCACCGTATAGCAACACTCAAAGTACTAAAATACTCACAAAATACGCTCGATAATATAGAGAGAGAAAGAGAGAAAACTTATGAATTCTGGTGTGATTTTCAATTCTAACTTAACCCTCTATTTATAGGAAAATGTTAGCACGCCGAAGCAGACTTGACCTGTAACCTGACGGCTTTACCTACTACTATTCAAGCCTACCACATTTGAATAAAAATCTCAGTACATTTTCACCATCCAAAAGTGGGGCCCACCCATATTTTAATAAAAATCATTTTATTTTCCGAAATTTTAACAATTCATAATAAATAGCCCTTTTATCAGAAAAATTCAAATCTCATGTGCTTTCCATAGGAAATTTAATTCTCTACAACTTTGTAGAAGAAAGTTTTTCCAAATTCCAATCATAAAATACCCGAAATTCACAAACGGATGATTTTTAATACTTCTATTCCGACAAAATACTGATAAAACACCTCAGCATTAATTCCTTCAATTATAAACACAATAAAATAAATAAATCCATCATTTATATCCACATCAAATAAATATTTTCTTATCATATAAATCAATAATTAATTATTCATAAATAATATTACAGAATCACAATTATGACAACCAGGCAGTTCCCAAGAAAGATGAGGCTTTCCGATAAGGATTTCTCCTTACTGGCACGCAATTAGGTGACCAAACCTCTCCTTGAAAGAACTTTCTAGACATTGCCAATAATGTTATCTCATAATATTATTCAAATAATATGAATTATTGATCCGATAATGAAAAATATTGTGCAGTGACAATTATTGAAACAACAATAATATAAAATATCAACGTAGCAATTATTGAACCAATAAAATAAAATATTGAACAGTAATTACTGTAAAAATTATTGAGTAGTGCCTTCTTACGTAAGAATCAATAATTCAACAATATCAGCAAAACCGTAGTGTATCTTCTTTAACCACAGCGCCAGACATCGTATTTTAACCACCGGGTATTCCAACAAAGGCTAATAAAGAATAACTACGCCAATTATTTGTAAAAACTCAAATTTATCGTTTTCTTCATCCGACCGTTATCCGTTATGGGGCCCACAAATGGATGCGCCGTCATACGAATATTCCCCGATAGAAAGAATATTCCACTACCAAACGAATATTCCCCAACAAATGAATATTTTATAACCACTTGCTTATTTTGAAAATTTTTCATATTTCACCCATAACCAAAGTATTATATCAAATTAATACCTTATTATTCACATTAATAAATAGAGAAAATTTGATTTTATTTATAATAAGTTGGGGTCTTACAAATTATATTAAACAAATAGTTTAAAAATGGTTTTATTGATTTAAAAAGCATTTAAAGATGATATAAGTGATTTAAAAATATTTTAAGTTATAATAAATGACTTTTAATATTTTGATGAAAAACACATTAATATTTAAATATTAATGGTAATTAGTTAAAAATGATTTTAAATAATTTAAAAATCATTTAAGAGGAATATTGGTGATTTAAAAATATTTTGAGTTATTATAAATAACGTTAATATTTTGATAAGTATTTCATTAATATTTTAATATTATTTAAATATTAATGATAATGAGATTATTCATTATTTACATCATTTAAAAATGATTCTAGTGTTTGAAAATTATTATAAAATATAATAATTATTTGAAATTTATTTTAAGCTTCCGAAAAATATTATGAATGATATTTTAGAGAGAGTTTAATTGACAATAAACTCGTTAATTGTCGGATAGGGTAATCAAAACAAGAATTGATACCGAAGTCCAAACAGATTGAACTAGTTAGACCCGATAAGTGTTTATAGAGGTTATAAAAACTGTTGTGACTACATGATTATGTGATTAAGCTATATAGTGACTTTAAATGATAGTGTTATGTGTTGTGATATGTTATGCTAATTGCGAGACCGATATTATTGATTATAGGTCTTTCAAACATAGTTAAGTTATATTGTGTATCAGCAGTCAATGACGAAGGCAAGTTTCTTTAACTCAATCTTGAGTTATTACTTTTCAAATATAGTAGTGGTTAATTATTGCTGATTATACCACGTCTCGGATTTATTGTTGATTATTCGCAGTTAGTGCAAGTTCCTTAATTTAAACTAAGTTTTAAAATTTAAAAGCGTGATTGTTAAATAATTATTATTGGTTATTCACATCTGTAGGTATTATTGTTGATTGCAAATAGTGTATGTTATTTCTGTCTATTATAGAACAATTTTTGAGCTATGTCTCAGCTAATTGTTTTGGCGAGACAAATATTTGTTGAAATTTGATAAGTTCTAATTCAATTGTTATTGAAAGATCAATACCAACTATTTCTACTAGACCGAGATAGATGTTAGATGTTGAAATCATAGTATTTCTTTAAATCCAAACTATATTGTGCGATATGAACACTTGATGTAAGACTGATATGAACAACCTTTATATAAAAAAGGGAACCTTGTGCTCAGATATACGGCCGTTGCGCGCGTGTGAGTATTATGTATAATATTGGGTACAAAGAGGTTGATCACTTTGTGTACTTGTGGAGGGGTATGATTTAATCTTTATGATTATCTGATACCCCTGAATAATTTTGAGTTAAACCTTTGATAGTTACTCGAGAAGCTCAAGATCCAGTGGGATCGCTCAGCATAAAATCTGGAAAATAATCCACTTTGGAATTGTGTAGGATAATCTATTGATAATCGATTGAACATTGTTGAAACTTTGAAAGCATTTTACTCTTTCATCATTGAATTATTGTTTAACATAAAATGCGATAAAGTATTGTTATTGATTAATGATTTGTTCAGCTAATTTAAAGTTCTTTGAAGTTTATTGAAATTATATTGAATCGATAGTCTATTATTCTTGATTCATATCATTTATTGTATGTTTTAAATTGCAGAGCAAATTTGTTGCTCACCCTTGCTTAAATATAATATTTCAGCTAAGACCGAAGTAGCAGGAGGGTCGGAGAAGGACAAAGGAAAAGGCAAATTGTAGGAGTAGTTAGTATGAACAATATTTATTATGTTGTTATGTATAACCCTTTTTGTATATCTAAGGGTATGATTGTTATGTTAAGGTTAGAAAACCTGGGGATAATGTATTAATGTTATTAATTAATGAGATGTATGCTTATATTTATAAATGGATGAGTAGTTAGATGTTATTTATATGATGGATCATGAGCACCAAACTCGGGGGTCAAGATTTGGGGGCGTCACAGGTCAGTATCAGAGCAGTAGGTTATAAACCTTAAGTGGGGGGGAAACCCTAGGATTATAACCATAAACAAGATAGAGAAGACTCATTTAAAGTTCTAAGTGAGGGATTGATGAAGTGCATCAATATTAAGATGTGTGGACGCATAGTATTTATTAATTTTGTACTGGTGATGTACTAATAAAGGTTGTTTAAAACTGATTGTAGGATGTCAATGTGATAAACTGAGCGCAAGCACATAATCTCTGCCCATACAAAGGTTTGTATAACTTAGTCACCATATGAGTCCTCAATTTAAATCCCACCTAACATTACCTTACTCTTAACTTATTCTTAATTTACCCTTAACTTACTCAATACTAATTCCTCGTATCACATCATCCATAACTCCTCATGAGTTATCTCTATCTATTTCATAGTACACCATCTTCATTACATTAAGCTATAATTATTCAAACATTACAGACCATCTTCCTTTTATAACTTAAATAGATCACGTCGTGATCTTATTCTATAATCATCTCCCTTAAAATTCTTTTCTAAACTCGTGATCGTTTTGTTTTACGATCCCCTTTCTTTCCTTTCATTTACGACATTATTCGTTATATTGGCTATTGGAGTTAGGTAACTCCCATTCTTATCTACAAATCTCTTCAAGATTCTTCTTTGAATCTTCTTGTTTATATAACAATTCCTGCTTTAAGAATTCCCAACTTCATTTATATCGTTCAACATTTCATTCAAGTTCTACATTTTCATCACACATATCCATTTTCTAGACTAGGTACACATCGAGTCTCTAACAGTTTCAATATGGTACGCTGAGTGGTTTCCCAGAAACAACCAACAAACTAGGTTTTGAGTTGCTAGTTCGTATATACCTCCGCTCTATGAAGGAATCGTTTAGCCCAGATGCCATACATCAACTATTAAAGAGTACGATTGTACCATAATTAGATATAACTTTTTGATTCTTAACTTCCTTACCAATCTCTTCTTATAGACATTGTCTATTTATTATCACCTTACATCCTTATTATTGGAGTTGGGTAACCCTACATTCATATTCCTTATAACTCTGCGAGATTCTTCTTTGAATCCTCTTACGCATGTTTTAATCCCTTCTTTATAAATTTCTTAAATTACTTCTTATTGTTCAAACTCTATTTGAGCTTATTCGTTCATTACCTTCACCTCTCTTCTCTAAGGTTATAGCCTAAGGTACTCTTACCTAAGGTTTCTAACCTATCAGCTTTGATACCAACTGTAATGACCCCAAAATTCATACAATTTAATTATCGATTTCAGTCTTTAATAATACATTCAACCTCTAATTTTACATCACTAAATAATAATACAACAATTGAAATTTGCAGAATAATTAAAATTTTCTATTACAAACTATCCTCGTTCCCAAAACCTTCAACCTTTACATCTAAATATCTCAGAATCAATTCAACACTACAATAGTTTATATCGAGAAACGATATTACAATTCAACATTAATACATCATTCGGAGCCTTAAACATGGCTCAAATAATACTAACACAACCAAAGTGTATAAATCTTCAAGTATCACATCTGGTTCATGTCTTTCAAGTAACACATAACTTTACCTCAAAATCTTAACCTGCAAAAATGGTTATTTGCAAGGTTGAGCTCGACAGCCCAACAAAATCTAACAGTTTTCATGCATCACGTAGCATATAAGAACATGCTTAACATACATCTCTTAAACATTGGACTATCATAACATACATGCTACAGTTCATATAACAAGTATAAAGATTGAGTTCCTTACTCAATCAACATGCTTTACTCAACCAACGTAGTCATAAGTTGACTTTAATGTTTCATGCTTCCAACATAACTATAACACATCATGTTATTAGCAATAAAGATTTAAAACAGTTAATCATCAAGTTCACGTAGCAAATAGGAACTGAAAGACTTGCCTGATTCGTAGTTTATGAACTACAACTTAACTACTTATCGCTTATCTGCACTTCGTGTATTCCTACAAAGTTATATTATTATTCACATTAACTATTAGTCACATAGTAACACATAGTAGCTATAATATAAACTTTACTATACAACTCATAACCCTTATTATTAATCAATACACAACGCACTAACATCCTTTTTCCAACATAACACTCATTTCTAGATAAACTTGTTATTTCGATACAAGTCTTACATTACCATTAACATTTCAGAAATTCCAAGTGTTGACTTCACAACACTTGTCTAACATTCATTGTGTATACTAAGTTACGCATAATACGTTCGTAACTTACTAATCACTTTTAAAACTTTGAATTTACAATCCACCTAACATGACTCTGTTTAACCTTGTTGTTAAATGATTCTCACATTAACCTAACATTAAGCTAAGTTACATTGAACGTTCAAAGTCTCAGAGAATTAGCGACTTTCTTATCGGCTCGAAATCTATCGGCGCAGCGTCGATTTATCTCGATTGCAGCGTGCGTGCACATGGGTAAGACGATCGATCACCTGATCACTACATACCACGCTTAAGAGATCATGCAGCGGTAAGCCACGCATGAACTCCAGCTTCTCTGAGAACATGGCTACGACAGTTTTCTTAAGGCAACTAACACGAATTTCACCCACCAAACAATAATAATAACATGTAAAAATGGTATAGAACTATCACAAACATATTTGTGAACATATTCCACCAATTAAAACCATTTAACAACAATTTAAGCTAGGTTAATTTCTCAAATTCCTCATTTTCATATAAAAACTCAATTTTTGACATCCTCTACAAAAATCAACACTGTGATTACAATTTTACGCCGAATCACTTCGTTCAAACTACGCTATCTTCGTTTCTTAATGAACTAGCATAAACAAGCTTCAATTTGCAGTTTAACATACGAATTGATCATCAAAATTGGTACTTTTCATGAACCATATGAAAAAAATATTCATTGTAATGCTTTTCTTCCTATTTTGGAACGAAACTAGCATACAATTCATGTCTAACTACAAACTCTAACATCATAACTATATAAGATCACCATAACAGGTTTCATAACAACAATTTTCAGAAACACTGTAATTCACAGAATATAAACAAAATTTTTGTCATAAACTCTTATATATATATATATAAAATACTAAAGTTATGTAAAAATACCTTTTTGTTGCTTGAACAATCCTTGCTAAACACATGATTTTGCTTTGGAAAACTCAAGAATTCTCTCTCAATTCTCTCTAAATTCTCTGTATTCTTAGGCTTAGCAAAATAACCAACTGATAACCACAACCAAGTAGGCGTAATAAAAAAACTAATATGGCCCTAATTGTCATACTAAATAGTATCAGTTATAACATATAACGTATACTTGTTATAAATATATTATATATTTTATTTGTTTTATTTTATTTATTATAATAAAATTTAAAATTTTAAAAAAAATCCAAAAGCCATAAGGCTTTGTTTGGCAAAACCCCTTTAAATATTAAAGACATAATATTTTAAGCCTTGTTTGGCAACCAACTAAATTAAACTCCATTAATTTATTTGAATAAACAATTTAGTTTATAATTTATAATCACATATTATTTATTTGGATTTCCATATCCAATAATAATCAAATAAATTAATTATACATACTATATTTAAAATAAATATTTTACTTAAACAAATACCACAAAATTATAATCTCATTAAAATTTTATTTAATAACTTAT
Source organism: Panax ginseng (assembly GCA_020205605.1). Taxonomy (NCBI): domain Eukaryota; kingdom Viridiplantae; phylum Streptophyta; class Magnoliopsida; order Apiales; family Araliaceae; genus Panax; species Panax ginseng. The sequence continues at coordinate 117,429,477 of CM035136.1, read as the reverse complement.
CATACCATCTTAAATTAAAACAACAATATAACATCTCATGTTATATTAGAATTCTCTAAATTATAAATTAATTTAATTTAGAATATTATCTAATATATTTAATTCATAAATATTTACTAATAACAATCACATCAATAAAATATTTATTTCCTTTAATAAATATTTTAAATTACAATTACTAAAATCTTGGATTGTCGCATTCTTCCCTCCTTACAAAGATTCTGTCCCCAAAATCGAAGACATAGATTAAACAAATAACTCAAGGTACTATTAAACCTCACTTTCCCAATATATGAATATATATTTCTCTTCACACCAGATCACATATTTCAAAATATACAACACATACATATACATACTCAAACTCAAAACATCTCGTAATAATAATTTTAAATTATTAAATTCTTATTTTAATAACTTATAAAAAATTCGGGTTGTCCCATCCTTTCCCTTTTATAAGGATTCCGTCCTCGGAATCACCGAAACCCTACCTTACTAAGGTTTTCACAAAATCTCTTTCAGAATTATCATTGAATAACTTCAAAATGTTAACTTAGCAAAAAGTTTTACATACAAATATACTTCATTCATTTCTTCAATAACTTTTAGGTTTTTATTACATAATCTTCAATTAAACACAGTCATATATCAAATATTATATATTCTTTAACCCATTCATTTCCTTTTCTAAGGATCGTTATCATAAACACTCATGATATTACCTTCACCCATTCTTCTCAGAATTTTGTCCTTGAAATTTTATTAATCTTTATTCATTCAATCCATCAAAGTAGATTTTATGTTAATACTTTATTCATTCATTAGGTTCTACAACCAAATTCTTTCTTTAAGGATCTTTCTAAGATCATCATATTCCCCACCTCTTCATCATCTAAGAGTTTCACATTTCTCTTCTTTTTTGGAATTTCATTTCTTTCTTGAAATTATTAAATTTTGCTTAATATTCTCATCCTTTCCACTTTAACCTTTCAGAATAACAATAATCTTCCACAATTGCTCAATAATTGGGAAGTGATATGAACAACAAGAATTTAAAAGATTCCAAATCATGCTGAGGGGTCACAAGACTGTGAACTCTATTCTCAGTTTACTAGTGCTTCAACTCAATCCTTCACACTGCAAACCAGAGTGTTTATCAATCACAAAGACTGAAAACACCCTCCTCACGTACACTAGGTGGCCAACCTATATTACCACTACGTTGGGCCGCAAGGTAGTGTTTTATAACGACTATAGGTGTTACGCTTGGAACCATTGTCCCCAAAAACATGTCCTTTTATAGGGTTGTTCACCTCAACTTTTCAACATCTGAATCCGCACCAAAACAATTTGGTTTGGCATAACTTTTCAATGAACGTTTGAATTTCATGAACATCTCTCAATAATCGTCTAGCTGAATCAAATAACATAGACTTCTACAATAATTCGGACATTAATCGAAATATATATATATATATATATATATATATTCCCATATAAAAAAAATCTCAAAAATCTTTTTATGACGTCATGATACCTCATTGTATTTACAGTCCGTTTGAGGATTCCGTCATTTTGTGACGTTGTCATACTACATCATACCATAGTGGGATGACGATCCTTAGATCACATCCAACACTAAGAAATTCGGCATTGATAACTCCATCGTTTTTTATCATCTTTGCACCAGGTTCCATGATGCATTAATGATATAAAATACATTTTGATATTTTCAAATCATTTTCGTCTAGCCAAAACAATTAGCATAGAATATTCTTTAAACAGTTCAAAAATCATTGAAAATCAATTTTAGTGATATCATATCTCAATAGGTAACGATGTGTCAGTGTCCCGAAGTCCACACATACACATTTGTCACCATGCGTTGAGAGTAAAAATTCATTTTAGAAAGGCACATAGTGCGAAATTAGCTTGATGTCAAAAATTTTGAAGTCTAGCATAGCTAAAAGATTTGGAAAAACTTATGTCTCTACTTTCTATACTGATCCATTGCTTAATAGGTCTATCTATTCTTGTCATCCTCAATACTCCATTCACACTTAATTATACTCCAGTTCATCAAACTTACTGCACATTGGAAGTTCAGGAACTTGCCACAATAATATGAGTTTAAGAACTTAACCTAGTCAGACCACAGGCGTCCATTCGCTGAGGGGTTCAAAACATACCATATTATTATGAGTCACGAACTTACCATATGTATTAGTTTTAAGAACCGCGCCTAATCCTAATATAATCTTACTAATCTTAATAGTTTCTAACTATCAAACATACCCATGAGAAAAGAATCACCTTTTCGCCACATATACATTGATAGCGCGACACCGTTATTCCAATGATTATCAATGTGATAAACTGAGCGCAAGCACAGAATCTCTGGCCATACAATGGTTTGTACAACTTAGTCACTATATGAGTCCTCAATTGAAATCCCACCTAACATTACCTTACTCTAACTTGCCCTTAACTTGCTCAATACGAATTTCTCGTATCACATCATCTATAACTCCTCGTGAGTTATCTCGTACTATTTCATAGTACACCATCTTCATAGAATTAAGCTATAATTATTCAAACATTACAGACCATCTTCCTTTTATAACTTAAATAGATCACGTCGTGATCTTATTCTATAATCATCTCCCTTAAAATTCTTTTCTTAACTCATGATCGTTTTGTTTTACGATCCCCTTTCTTTCCTTTCATTTACGACATTATTCGTTATCTTGGCTATTGGAGTTAGGTAACTCCCATTATTATCTACAAATCTTTTCATGATTCTTCTTTGAATCTTCTTGTTTATATAACAATTCCTGCTTTAAGAATTCCAAACTTCATTTATATCGTTCAATATTTCATTCAAGTTCTACATTTTCATCATAAATATCCATTTTCTAGACTTGGTACACATCGAGTCTCTAAATGTTTCAATATGGTACGCTGAGTGGTTTCCCACAAACAACCAACAAACTAGGTTCCGAGTTGCTAGTTAGTATATACCTCCACTCTATGAAGGAATCATTTAGCCTAGATACCATACATCAACTATTAAAGAGTACGATTGTACCATACTTATATATAACTTTTTGATTCTTAACTTCCTTACCAATCTCTTCTTATAGACATTGTCTATTTATTATCACTTTGCATCCTTATTATTGGAGTTGGGTAACCCCACATTCATATTTCTTATAACTCTGCGAGATTCTTCTTTGAATCCTCTTACGCATGTTTTAATCCCTTTTTAAAAAATTTCTTAAATTACTTCTTATTGTTCAAACTCTATTTGAGCTTATTCGTTCATTACCTTCACCTCTTTTCTCTAAGGTTATTGCCTAAGGTACTCTTACCTAAGGTTTCTAACTTATCAGCTTTGATACCAACTGTAACGACTCCAAAATTCATACAATTTAATTCTCAATTTCAATCGTTAATAATACATTCAACCTCTAATTTTACATCACTAAATGATAATACAACCATTGAAATTTGCGGAATAATTAAAATTTTCTATTACAAACTATCCTCGTTCCCAAAACCTTCAACCTTTACATCTAAATATCTAAGAATAAATTCAATACTACAATAGTTTATATCATGAAACGATATTACAATTCAACATTAATACATCATTCGGAGCCTTAAACATGGCTCAAATAATACTAACACAACCAAAGTGTATAAATCTTCAAGTATCACATCTGGTTCATGTCTTTCAAGTAACACATAACTTTACCTCAAAATCTTAACCTGCAAAAATGGTTATTTGCAAGGTTGAGCTCGACAGCCCAATAAAATCTAACAGTTTTCATGCACGTAGCATATAAGAACATGCTTAACATACATCTCTTAAACATTGGACTATCATAACATACATGCTACAGTTCATATAACAAGTATAAAGATTGAGTTCGTTACTCAATCAACATGCTTTACTCAATCAACATAGTCATAAGTTGACTTTAACGTTTCATGCTTCCGACATAACTATAACACATCATGTTATTAACAATAAAGATTTAAAACAGTTAATCATCAAGTTCACATAGCAAATAGGAACTGAAACACTTGCCTGAGTCGTAGTTTATGAACTACGACTTAACTACTTATCGCTTATCTGCACTTCGTGTATTCCCACACAGTTATATTATTATTCACATTAACTATTAGTCACATAGTAACGCATAGTAGCTATAATGTAAACTTTACTCTACAACTCATAACCCTTCTTATTAATCAATACACAATGCACTAACATCTATTTTCCAACATAACACTCATTTCTAGTTAAACTTGTTATTTCGGTACTAGTCTTACATTACCATTAACATTTCAGAAATTCCAAGTGTTGACTTCACAACACTTGTCTAACATTCATTGTGTATACTAAGTTACGCATAATAAGTTCGTAATTTACTAATCACTTTTACAACTTTGAATTTATAATCCACCTAACATGACTCTGTTTAACCTTGTTGTTAAATGATTCTCACATTAACCTAACATTAAGCTAAGTTACATTGAACGTTCAAAGTCTCAGAAATTAGCGAGACTTTACTTGTCTCGAATCGGGCAATCGGCTGGGCAAATACCAAGAGACTGCATCTTGATGTATTATGAATGCAGACTCCGCTTCTGCGAGAACATGGCTACGACAGTTTTCTTAAGGCAACTAACACGAATTTCACCCACCAAACAGTAAAAATAACATATAAAAATGGTATAGAACTATCACAAACATATTTGTGAACATATTCCACCAATTAAAACCATTTAACAACAATTTAAGCTAGGTTAATTTCTCAAATTCCTCATTTTCATATAAAAACTCAATTTTTGACATCCTCTACAAAAATGAACACTGTGATTACAATTGTACATCGAATCACTTCGTTCAAACTACGCTATCTTCGTTTCTTAATGAACTAGCATAAAAAAGCTTCAATTTGAAGTTTAACATACGAATTGATCATCAAAATTGGTACTTTTCATGAACCATATGAAAAAAATATTCACTGTAATGCTTTTCTTCCTATTTTTGAACGAAACTAGCATACAATTCATGTCTAACTACAAACTCTAACATCATAACTATATACGATCACCATAACAGGTTTCATAACAACAATTTTCAGAAAAACTGTAATTCACAGAATATAAACAAAATTTTTGTCGTAAACTCATATATATATATAATACTAAAGTTATGTAAAAATACCTTTTTGTTGCTTGAACAATCCTTGTTAAACACAGGATTTTGCTTTGGAAAACTCAAGAATTCTCTCTCAATTTTCTGTATTCTTAGGCTTAGCAAAATAACCAACTGATAACCACAACCAAGTAGGTGTAATAAAAAAAAAGCGATATAATTTAATTGTCATACTAAATAGTATCGATTACAACATATAACGATACTTGTTATAAATATATTTTATATTTTAATTATTTTATTTTATTTATTATAATAAAATTCAAAATTTTAAAAAAAATCCAAAAGCCATAAGTCTTTGTTTGCCAAAACCCCTTTAAATATTAAAGACTTAATATTTTAAGCCTTGTTTGGCAACCAACTAAATTAAACTCCATTAATTTATTTGAATAAAAAATTTAGTTTATAATTTATAATCACATATTATTTATTTGGATTTCCATATCCAATAATAATCAAATAAATTAATTATACATACTATATTTAAAATAAATATTCTACTTAAACAAATATCACAAAATTATAATCTCATTATAATTTTTATTTAATAACTTAATATACTATCTTAAATTATTAAATTAAAACAACAATATAACATCTCATGTTATATTAGAATTCTCTAAATTATAAATTAATTTAATTTATAATATTATCTAATATATTTAATTCATAAATATTTACTAATAATAATCACATCAATAAAATATTTATTTCCTTTAATAAATATTTTAAATTACAATGACTAAAATCTTGGATTGTCACAATAATGATGAGTATCTTGAAATGGATCTAAATGAAGATGAAGAGGTAGATTTTGAAGAAGCTAAGGTGGAGTCAGAGATTACGACCGGAGTGGGAGAAAAATGTCAAGTATCTGCAGAAGTTCAGGAGCTACGGAATAAGGTGTATCTCTTAGAGGAGTTGTGGAAGACAGAGAGGGCATTACGTGAGATGACAGAAGAAAGGAACGATTTGAAGGCACAAGTGGATAAAAAGAAGACTGAAGGTGGTGGATCATCAGAAGGTACAATCAAGCAGAAGAAGGGTAGGAATAAAAGGAAAAAGGAACAATGACAGTGATAGTAACTCAAGAAATTCAAATCCAAAGAAGAAGCAAGCATGTGGCAAGTGTGGAGAGACTTATTTGAGAGAGTGTATGATGGGGAAGAATGTGTGTTTCAATTGTGGACAGGGAGGGCATATTTTGCCAAATTATCCTAAGCCAAATAAGAGAAGATGTTTTTTTAATGTGGTGGAATGGGTCACATAATCAACAAGTGTCCTAAGAAGAAGGGAGGTGAAGGGAGTGGACTGTAGACATCTTAGGTATAAGCAGTAGTACCTTTTGGTAGTAAGATGTGATATTAAAGATTGTATTATCGTGAACGATGAGTAGGCATGTATATATATATATATGTGTGTGTCTGTATGAATGAAATCTTTGTTTTCAGTATGAATATTAAGAATAATTTTGGTGAAATAAAACTTTTTGTGTAAAGTTGTGGTGGTTAATCCCGATTCTTGTCAAAAGGGATAGTGACTGATTAAAGTAGTATGTGTGATGTACTAAAAGTACTATGCGCTATTTGAATAAATATGCGATTATATGAGAAATCTGTGTTAAATTCTTATGCTACTAATAAGAATTAGTATAGAGATAAAGGATCAATATAAATTCTTATTTAATCAGATAATGCCATCTAGATGACAAAATTGAAACCAGAGGGAGGAGCTATCAGTGAATAATGAAGGAGGTGAAGCAGACCCGATGTAGAATTTTGTAGACATTGTGCGAGCCCCAAATTCGGGTCCCAAATCACCACGGATCTGGTACAATCATTCTATAACTATTTGCGGAAGATATAAACATAAATTGTTTATACATTAAACTTACACACTTTTTCCCAAGGTTGAGTAACCTTAAATTATACACAATACATAACTTATTTAACTTACAATAACATTAATATACAATACTTATACAAATTTAGTCGCACACATTAACTTTAAGCTGGAACTGCCTTTAACCTCTCCTTGTTCCGACATATTCGTCTTAATCTGCAATGTTTATCATGATATAGCAAGGGTGAGCATGATGATTGCCCATCAAGTTTAAATTTATTTAAGGATATATCATGATTGAAAGAATCTGAATAATAAGCTGGCTATAATTCAAAAATATAGTTGTGAATTAGCACGAACAAACTTTTTTGATCTTAGATCTCCTTATCTAATATTGGTTGATCTAGGGGCTGTATTTAGGACTAATATACTTGATATATTCGGAGGTTTAGAGAGAGAAGGAGCTGGTTGAGGTAAGTTAGCAAAATGAGCAACTTTTGTGACTTTTTCTCTCTTTATCTCTTATAATTACTTGATGCAATGCATGTTGCTGATATAGAGGCTACCCTAGACTTATTTGTTGGAGTTTTTTGGTCATGCAAGTCAATAGTTGGTGAACCACTAAAGGTGTTGGGAAATTTTTACGAGTTACCAATTAAAGAAATGAAAAAGGGTATTTTTGTCATTAGTATTATCATTTTTAATGGCAAACTAGTCAATTGCCCTAACCCTTAGGATTTAGGTTTTAACCCTTAGGGTTTAGGGTTCAAACCCTTAGGGTTTAGGGTTTGAACCCTTAGGTTTTAAAAATAAATTCTAGAACTTCCAAATTAGGTTTTCAAAATCGTAAATTAATATTTCTAAATTATAATTAGAATTTTTTAATTATATTAAAATTTCATAATCATAATTTAAATCTTGCTAATTAGGATTAGAATTTCCTAATTAAAATTGATAATTTAGCAATTAGGGTCAAAATTGTTCATTAGGGTTAATAACCCAACGAATTAGGGTTTTAAATAGAAAAATAATTTTTCTAATTTAGAAATTAGGTTTCCTAATTAGATAAGGGTTTTCTAATTACTTATAACTTGAAAATTAGGGTAATGTTTCCTAATTAACATTAAAATTATTAAATTAACAATTAGGTTTTTCCTAATTATAAATTAGGGTTTCTAATCCTAAAATTATGTTTTCTAATAATTAAGTTTTCTAATTATTAGGGTTTGTAGTAAATCATTAGGGTTTTCCCTAATTAGGTTATAATTAATAACGTTTAAATCTTATACTAGCATTTGTATTACCAATTTAGGGTTTTCAACATCCGAATTAGGATTTCGAATTCCCGGAACTGAAATTAGGGTTTCTAGAACCGGTTTTAGGGTTTTTTATAAATCGTAAGAATTTTCTAACTTAACGTTGACATTCTTAATATATACTTAGGGTTTGTCACCGATATAGATTATCTGGTCAACCCTTGACCCTTAACCATATACTGAACACATATAATACCATATACACATAACATATTCACTTATATACTTAATCCTGAATAATTCATCACAGAAATTTTAAATTCATAGAATTCCTTCTCGGAAATCATAAATCCATTCACTTATTTTTTGTCTAGGTTTATTATTTAACTTTAATTCAATATTTTAAAAATTTATAAATATTCAAATTCTTGTGTTGTCAAATTCGCCCCTTCTTCTAAAAATTTCGTCCCCGAAATTTACCTTACACCATACACCATACAACATACACCATTCCTTCTCATCATCACATGCTACCCAATACATTCCTCACAAAAGTTAAAATTTTGAAATTGTGCTGAAGGGTTATACAGACTATTGTCTGTCATTTTCGCAAAGGTTTTATGGAAGTTCATCCGCAAACTGTCATAACTTACAAACATAGTGAGTAATTAGCCCGGTATGCCCTGTACTTATTAAGTACTACTAGTCGAATTTGTTTCTCGTCACTGCCATAGGCACAAAAAGTTTACATCAGTCTTATTGGATTTCGCACCAAAACAATTTGGTTCTGGTAAATTTTCAAAGAACACTTAGGGTTTTATAAATGTTTGTCTAACTGAATCAAATAACATAGACTCATATTAATAATTCAATTCAATTGAATTATTTAAGTGTAGCCAAACCCCGTTGGCAAATTAAAATTTTTGAAAATATTTTTGAGAATGTCATTATGATGTCGTACTGTATTAACAGTGCGTTTGAGAATGCCGACATCGTATTACTTTGTCATAACATATCATACAATAGTGGAACAACGACTTTAGATCAAATTCACACTAAGTATTTCTGTATTTACAACTCCATCAACTTTTTATCATCTCTGCACCAGGTTACATGGTACATGAGTGATAAATAAAAGATATTTTGATATTTCAAATCATTTGCGTCTAGCTAAAATAAGTAGCATAGACTATACTTTAAACCATTCCAAAAATGATTACGAGTCTATATATATTTATTTTTCAAAAGCACATACTGTGTATTTAGCTTGATGTCAAAATTTTGAAGTTTAGCATAGCTAGGAGTTTTGGAAAACTTATGTCTCCACTAATAATCATTTGCTTAAATGATCTATCTATTCCTATTATCTTTAATACACCATTTACACACAACTATACCCAGTTCGTCAAACCGCAATTATGAGTTCATGAACTTGCCACAATTATATGATTTTAAGAACTTGTCCTAATCAGACCTTTGGCGTCCTTTTGCTGAGCGGTTCATAAACATTTCATATAACTATGAATCAAGAATGTCACATAAGTATGAGTTTTAAGAACTCGTACTTAACCTTATATTCTCTACTTATAACCCATCTATCTGTTATACACATGAGAAAGGAATCACCCTCTTAACATGCATATAAAAAATAGCGCGACACAAACATTTCAATGACACAAACATTTCAATGATTATCATTGCCAGAAACTAAGTGGTTTTTACACCAAGTACAATTCCCCGCCCATACAAGGAATCATACAACTCAGCTGCTGACATCAGTCCTCAATTGAAATCCCCACCTAATCTTAACTCCATTTTCAATACGAATTTCATTCAACTCGTATTCATAATCCTTTCTTGAATCTATACAAATTCATAGTACAACTGACACTCAACAATCTTGTTGTAAACTGTTCAATCATTAGATTGATTCTTCTCCCTGCTATCACCTTATCAGATCACGGGGTGATCTCATCGTATATATTACGATTCATTTTTCTATCTTGATCATTTTGTTTTACGATCTCCTATCATTGTAATTTTAGTCTTTTACTCTATCTATTCACCACTATTGTTCAACTTTATTAGTAGAATTAAGGAACTCTGTATCTTATAACTCACTGAGATTCGTCTTTTAATCTTACCGACCAACTAACTCTATTTGAGTTATTACTTATCCTAATCACTGTGGTTATTAGTCTCAGGTATTCCTACCTAAGGTTCATAACCTACAACTTTGATACCAACTGTGAGGGCCCCGAATCCGGGTCCTGAATCACCGTGGATCCGGTACTATCACTATACAACTATTATGGAAGATATAAACATAAATTATTTATATAGTAAACTTTAATTTACACACTTTTCCTCAAGGTCGAGTAACCTTAACTTATACACAATACATAACTTATTTAACTTACAATAACATTAATATACAATACTTATACAAATTTAGTCGCACACATTAACTTTAAGCTGAAACTGCCTTTAACCTTTCCTTGTATTCGACGCATTTATCTTAATATGCAATGTTTATCACAATATAGCAAGAGTGAGCATGAAGGTTGCCCAACAAGTTTAAATTTATTTAAAGATATATCATGATTGAAAGAATCTGAATAATAAGCTGGCTAGCTATAATTCAACAATATAGTTGTGAATTAGCACGAACAAACTTTTGATTGAACAAGTATTAAACATGAACAAATATATCTGGACCGAATGGTAATGAAGGTGATCAGCCTTTCATACCTGACTTATACATGCAATATGTACAAAGTACAATTCTATAATGGCAATCAACAATGATTATCCATAAGCATATCTGAATGAAACAACTCTAAGTAGAGTTAAGTAAAACTTGCCTGAACCGTTGATTACAGCTATGCAATTAATAAGCTTTGTCTGAACCTAATATATAAATAATATTGATATACAAATTAGAATAATATCATCACAATATTTAAAATAACATAAACACATCATCACATAATCATATCCGTCTATAACACACATAAGACTTAAACTCAAGTCAAACTTCTACAATCTAGGTTGAGTTTGGTACAATTCTTACATCCCAACGGCCTTGTCGGACAATCGTCGAGTTTAAGTTCAATTAAACTCTGTCTAATCACTTAAAAATTACCTAAGATAATTTATTAACAGTTAAAATATTTGTCGTAAGCTCGTAATAATTTTTAAATAATTATTATCATTTAAAATGATTTTTCAATCGTTAATATCATATTAATATGAATTAAATACCACCTAATTCCTGTATCATTAATATATATTTAATATCAAATATTAATGAAAATCATCACATAATATTATAATATATTTATAATATATCAAAGTATTTTTAATAACTTAAAATCATATTTATATGATTTTTAAACGATTAAATTCATTATCCTAGGTAATTGCTATTAATATTTTAAAATATTAATATTTTCATGATATAATATCAAAAGTTATATTTTATAACTTAAAATATTTTTATAACACTTAAATCATTTTTATATGATTTATAAAACATTAATTCTATTTTTCCATAATTTATTTAATATATTTATTAAATAAACTAATTATCATCAATATTAATTAACTAATGAAATTTTTGACAAAATAATAAAAGTCATTAAAAATAACATAAAATATTTTCTTATACCATAATAAAATTTTTAGTGATTTTTAAAGTATTAAAATCATTTTTAAATAATTTATTTAATATTATAATTAAATAAATTAAATACCATTTATATTCCAAAAATATTAAATATTTATGAAATATACTCAAAATAGTTAAAAACTAATTTTCAAGCTTTAAAATAATTTTTAGGAATTTGTTTTGCATTTTTAATAATTAAAAACCATTTTTATCTATTTATTAATTAAAATAATTTATTTTTGGAAATTAATATTACAAAAATGGCCTATAGCGACAGAACCGTCGCTATAGGTTATCTTGAGTCTGTTCTTGAGCTTCATGTTAGTGTGCACGGTAGGTGGTTTGACCACCCACTGATTCATGCTCGCTAAGTTTCTGGGAAATCTCTAACCATGATCTTGTAGTGTTTATGTAACACTACAAGCATCAGCCACAATCTAGGTTATATCACATAACACCAACAAGATTCAAGCCCTCAAAGTCACTGTTAGAAGGTTTCTTGGTTGTCCAGAAACTTAGGCAGTTCTACTAGGTACTTTCCAGTCCAAATTAATCTATGTTCCAGTCATGTTTCATGTGATCTAATGGTTCAACTATTTTGTCCTTATGTCAAGGAACAATTATATACCAATATTTCAGTCCAACAACATTATAAGCTCCAGATTTGGCTAAATCAAATGATGTCAGAAAGTATGTTCATCGAGTTTCTGGGTTTTCCAGAAACTAAAATTGTGAACGGATGGTCTAGTTTAACCACCTGCTACGTTCGATCTGATGATGATTTAAATGATCTAAATCCACAAATATGAAGTACACATGACAAGCTACAAACCTATTACAACAACATCAATAAACAACATACAACCTGACAGATCTAGGAGCTTGAAAAACTTGTCGAATGAAAAAATCCTTTTAGGGTTACCCGAATTTCCCGACCAACGTCGATTGACTCACTTTGACCATGAATATCTTATACTCTGGACATGGAATGGCTGTGATTCCACTTCCAGATCGAAGACCTCATGTCAGACTACCAATACAAAACCTAAAACAAAAAAAAATAATAAATAGACACGAATCTGTGGCTCCTGACATTAGCTTGTCAGACCACAAATCATGTTCTTGCACAATTTTTGAAAAACTCCATTTTTACCCACTTTGATGCTATGAATCCGTGATAGATCATCATAGATCATCATAAAACATTCTTGAGCACAAATCTAAACATTCAAACACAAAAAATTTTTTAGCATACAAGATCAAATTAGGTTTTAGGGTTTATACCTTCTTGCTAAATCTTTGATCTTAGATCTCCTTATTTGATATTGGTTGATCTAGAAATTTCTCTTTAGGGTGATATACTTGATATATTCGAGAGGTTTAGAGAGAGAAGGGAGTGGTTGAGGTAAGTTAGCAAAATGAGCAACTTTTGTGACTTTTTCTCTCTTTATCTCTTATAATTACTTGATGCGATGCATGTTTCTTTGATATAGAGCTACCCTAGACTTATTTGCTTGAGTTTTTTTGTCATACAAGTCAATAGTTGGTGAACCACTATAGGTGTTGGCAATTTTTACAAGTTACCAATTAAAGAAATGAAAAAAATTATTTTTTTCATTAGCATTATCATTTTTAATGGCAAACTAGTCAATTGCCCTAACCCTTAGGTTTTAGCTTTTAACCATTAGGGTTTAGTGTTTGAACTCTTGGGTTTAGGGTTTTGAACCCTTAGGTTTTAAAAATAAATTATAGAACTTCCAAATTAGGTTTTCAAAATCGAAAATTAATATTTCTAAATTATAATTAGAATTTTCTAATTATATTAAAATTTCTTAATCATACTTTAAATCTTGCTAATTAGGATTAATATTTCCTAATTAAAATTGCTAATTTAGCAATTAGGGTCAAAATTATACATTAGGGTTTATAACCCACGAATTAGGGTTTTAAATAGAAAAATAAATTTTCTAATTTAGAAATTAGGTTTCCTAATTAGTTTAGGGTTTTCTAATTAATTATAACTTGAAAATTAGGATTAATGTTTCCTAATTAACATTAAAATTATTAAATTAACAATTAGGTTTTCCCTAATTATCAATTAGGGTTTCTAATCCTAAAATTAGGGTTTCTAATTATTAGGTTTTCTAATTATTAGGGTTTCCAGTAAATCATTAGGGTTTTCCCTAATTAGGTTATAATTAATAACGTTTAAATCTTATACTAGCATTTGCATTACCAATTTAGGGTTTTCAACATCCGAATTAGGGTTTCGGATTCCCAGAACTGAAATTAGGGTTTCCAGAACCGATTTTAGGGTTTCTTATAAATCGTAAGAATTTTCTAACTGAACGTTGACATTCTTAATATATATACTTAGGGTTTGTCACCGATATAGATTATCTGGTCAACCCTTGACCCGTAACCATATACGGAACACATATAATACCATATACACAGAACATATTCACTTATATACTTAATCCTGAATAATTCATCACAAAATTTTTAAATTCATAGAATTCCTTCTCAAAAATAAATAAATCCATTCACTTATTTTACATGCAGGTTTATCATTTAACCTTAATTCAATATTTTAAAATTTTATAAATATTCAAATTCTCGGGTTGTAGCCAGACACATATTAGCTCAGCGATGCAAAAGCAGCGCCCAACAACAAAACAAAAAAATCAACCGACCAATAGATTGGCAAACTTCAAGATTTTATGTCGATTATTGCACGGTGGGTGGTTTGACCACCCACGATTCATGCTTTCGCTAAGTTTCTAGGAAATATCTAACCATGATCTTGTAGTGTTTATGTAACACTACAAGCATCAGCCACAATCTAGGTTATATCACATAACACCAACAAGATTCAAGCCCTCAAAGTCACTGTTAGACGGTTTCTGGGTTGTCCAGAAACTTAGGCAGTTCGACTAGGTACTTTCCAGTCCAAATTAATCTATGTTCAAGTCATGTTTCATGTGATCTAATGGTTAAACTATGTTGTCCTTATGTCGAGGAACAATTATATACCAATATTTCAGTCCAACAACATTATAAGCTCCAGATTTGGCTCAGTCAAATGATGTCAGAAAGTATGTTCATCGAGTTTCTGGGTTTTCCATAAACTGAAATCGTGAATGGATGGTCTAGTTTAACCACCTGCTACGTTCGATCTGATGATGATTTAAATGATCTAAATCCAAAAATATGAAGTACACATGACAAGCTACAAACCTATTACAACAACATCAATAAACAACATACAACCTGACAGATCTAGGAGCTTGAAAAACTTGTCAGACACTGAAAAATCCTTTTAGGGTTACCCAGAATTTACCCGACAGCGTCGGTCGACTCACTTTGACCATGAATATCTTATACTCTGGACATGGAATGGCTGTGATTCCACTTCGAGATCGAAGACCTCATGTCAGACTACCAATACAAAACATAAAACAAAAAAAAATAATAAGCAGACCACCGCGAATCATGGCTCTGACATTAGCATGTCGGACCACAAATCATGTTCTTGCACACAGTTTTTGAAAAAATCCATTTTACCCACTTTGATGCTATGAATCCGTGATAGATCATCATAAAATCATTTCTTGAGCACAAATCTAAACATTCAAACACAAAAAATTTTCTTAGCATACAAGATCAAATTAGGTTTTAGGGTTTATACCTTCTTGCTAAATCTTTGATCTTAGATCTCCTTATTTGATATTGGTTGATCTAGAGGGCTATCTTTAGGGTGATATACTTGATATATTGAGGTTTAGAGAGAGAGAGGAGGTTGGTTGAGGTAAGTTAGCAAAATGAGCAACTTTTGTGACTTTTCTCTCTTTATCTCTTATAATTACTTGATGCGATGCATGTTCTTTGATATAGAGCTACCTAGACTTATTTGCTTGAGTTTTTTGGTCATACAAGTCAATAGTTGGTGAACCACTATAGGTGTTGGCAATTTTTTACAAGTTACCAATTAAAGAAATGAAAAAGGGTATTTTTGTCATTAGCATTATCATTTTTAATGGCAAACTTGTCAATTGCCCTAACCCTTAGGGTTTAGGTATTAACCATTAGGGTTTAGTGTTTGAACTCTTAGGGTTTAGGGTTTGAACCCTTAGGTTTTAAAAATAAATTCTAGAACTTCCAAATTAGGTTTTCAAAATTAAAAATTAATATTTCTAAATTATAATTAGAATTTTCTAATTATATTAAAATTTCTTAATCATACTTTAAATCTTGCTAATTAGGATTAATATTTCCTAATTAAAATTGCTAATTTAGCAATTAGGGTCAAAATTATACATTAGGGTTTATAACCCACGAATTAGGGTTTTAAATAGAAATATAAATTTTCTAATTTAGAAATTAGGTTTCCTAATTAGTTTAGGGTTTTCTAATTAATTTTAACTTGAAAATTAGGATTAATGTTTCCTAATTAACATTAAAATTATTAAATTAACAATTAGGTTTTCCCTAATTATCAATTAGGGTTTCTAATCCTAAAATTAGGGTTTCTAATTATTAGGTTTTCTAATTATTAGGGTTTCGATAAATCATTAGGGTTTTCCCTAATTAGGTTATAATTAATAACGTTTAAATCTTATACTAGCATTTGCATTACCAATTTAGGGTTTTTCAACATCCGAATTAGGGTTTGATTCGGAAGCTGAAATTAGGGTTTCGAACCGGTTTTAGGGTTTCTTATAAATCGTAAAATTTTCTAAGCGAGCGTTGACATTCTTAATATATACTTAGGGTTTGTCACCGATATAGATTATCTGGTCAACCCTTGACCCGTAACCATATACGGAACACACATAATACCATATACAAAAAACATATTCACTTATATACTAAATCCTGAATAATTCATCACAAAATTTTTAAATTCATAGAATTCCTTCTCAAAAATCGTAAATCCATTCACTTATTTTCTGTCTAGGTTTATCATTTAACCTTAATTCAATATTTTAAAATTTTATAAATAGTCAAATTCTCGGGTTGTGACAGACATGTTAGCTCAAGCGATGCAAAAGCAGTAGCCAACAAAACAAAACAAAAATCAACCAGCCAATAGATTGGCAAACTTCAAGGATTTATGTCAGTGTGCACGGTAGGTGGTTTGACCACCCACTGATTCATGCTCGCTAAGTTTCTGGGAAATCTCTAACCATGATCTTGTAGTGTTTATGTAACACTACAAGCATCGACGCCACAATCTAGGTTATATCACATAACACCAACAAGATTCAAGCCCTCAAAGTCACTGTTAGAAGGTTTCTGGGTTGTCCAGAAACCTAGGCATTTCGACTAGGTACTTTTCGAGTCAAAATTAATCTATGTTCGGTCATGTTTCATGTGATCTAATGGTTCAACTATGTTGTCCTTATGTCGAGGAACAATTATATACCAATATTTCGGTCCAACAACATTATAAGCTCCAGTTTGGCTCGGTCGAATGATGTCGAAAAAATATGTTCATCGAGTTTACGGGTTTTCCATAAGCGAAATCGTGAAACGGATGGTCTGGTTTAACCACCTGCTACGTTCGATCTGATGATGATTTAAATGATCTAAATCCAAAAATATGAAGTACACATGACAAACTACAAACCTATTACAACAACCTCAATAAACAACATACAACTTGACAGATCTAGGAGCTTGAAAAACTTGTCAGACGCTGAAAAATCCTTTTTGGGTTACCCGAATTTACACGACGGCGTCGATCGACTCACTTTGACCATGAATATCTTATACTACGGACATGGAATGGTTGTGATTCCACTTCGGATCGAAGACCTCATGTCGGACTACTACCAATACAAATCATAAAACAAAAAAAATAATAAACAGACACGAATCTGTGGCTCCTGACATTAGCTTGTCAGACCACAAATCATATTCTTGCAAAGTTTTTGAAAAAATCCATTTTACCCACTTTGATGCTATGAATCCGTGATAGATCACCATAAAACATTCTTGAGCACAAATCTAAACATTCAAACACAAAAAAATTTTTAGCATACAAGATCAAATTAGGTTTTAGGGTTTATACCTTCTTGCTAAATCTTTGATCTTAGATCTCCTTATTTGATATTGGTTGATCTAGGGGCTATCTTTAGGACTGATATACTTGATATATTCAGAGGTTTAGAGAGAGAGGAGGTTGGTTGAGGTAAGTTAGCAAAATGAGCAACTTTTGTGACTTTTCTCTCTTTATCTCTTATAATTACTTGATGCGATGCATGTTCGATATAGAGCTACCCTAGACTTATTTGCTTGGAGTTTTTTGTCATACAAATCAATAGTTGGTGAACCACTATAGGTGTTGGCAATTTTTTACAAGTTACCAATTAAAGAAATGAAAAAGGGTATTTTTGTCATTAGCATTATCATTTTTAATGGCAAACTAGTCAATTTCCCTAACCCTTAGGGTTTAGCTTTTAACCATTAGGGTTTAGTGTTTGAACTCTTGGGTTTTAGGTTTGAACCCTTAGGTTTTAAAAATAAATTATAGAACTTCCAAATTAGGTTTTCAAAATCGAAAATTAATATTTCTAAATTATAATTAGAATTTTCTAATTATATTAAAATTTCTTAATCATACTTTAAATATTGCTAATTAGGATTAATATTTCCTAATTAAAATTGCTAATTTAGCAATTAGGGTCAAAAAATTATACATTAGGGTTTATAACCCACGAATTAGGGTTTTAAATAGAAAAATAAATTTTCTAATTTAGAAATTAGGTTTTCTAATTAGTTTAGGGTTTTCTAATTAATTATAACTTGAAAATTAGGATTAATGTTTCCTAATTAACATTAAAATTATTAAATTAACAATTAGGTTTTCCCTAATTATCAATTAGGGTTTCTAATCCTAAAATTAGGGTTTCTAATTATTAGGTTTTCTAATTATTAGGGGTTTCGATAAATCATTAGGGTTTTCCTAATTGGGTTATAATTAATAACGTTTAAATCTTATACTAGCATTTGCATTACCAATTTAGGGTTTTCAACATCCGAATTAGGGTTTGATTCGAGGCTGAAATTAGGGTTTCGAAAGCCGGTTTAGGGTTTCTTATAAATCGTAAAATTTTCTAAGCTGAGCGTTGACATTCTTAATATATACTTAGGGTTTGTCACAAATATAGATTATCTGGTCAACCCTTGACCCGTAACCATATCTGGAACACATATAATACCATATACACGAAACATATTCACTTATATACTTAATCTGAATAATTCATCACAAAATTTTTAAATTCATAGAATTCTTCTCAAAAAAATCGTAAATCCATTCACTTATTTTACACATGCAGGTTTATCATTTAACCTTAATTCAATATTTTAAAATTTTATAAATATTCAAATTCTCGGGTTGTAGCCAGACATGTTAGCTCAAGCGATGCAAAAGCAGGCGGCCAAACAAAAACAAAAAATCAAAATCAACCGGCCGATAGATTGGCAAACTTCAAGATTTATGTCGATTGTGCACGGTGGTGGTTTGACCACCCAGATTCATGCTTTCGCTAAGTTTACGGGAAATCTCTAACCATGATCTTGTAGTGTTTATGTAACACTACAAGCATCGACCACAATCTAGGTTATATCACATAACACCAACAAGATTCAAGCCCTCAAAAAGTCAACATTAGAAGGTTTACGGGTTGTCCGAAACTTAGGCGATTCGACTAGGTACTTTCGGTCCAAATTAATCTATGTTCGGTCATGTTTCATGTGATCTAATGGTTCAACTATATTGTCCTTATGTCAAGGAACAATTATATACCAATATTTCGGTCCAACAACATTATAAGCTCCAGTTTGGCTCGGTCGAATGATGTCGAAAA
This sequence comes from Panax ginseng, assembly GCA_020205605.1. Lineage (NCBI taxonomy): Eukaryota > Viridiplantae > Streptophyta > Magnoliopsida > Apiales > Araliaceae > Panax > Panax ginseng. Next base: position 117,409,602 of record CM035136.1, on the reverse strand, counting down.
ATATGTTCATCGAGTTTACGGGTTTTCCGAAGCCCCGATCGTGAATGAAACGGATGGTCTAGTTTAACCACCTGCTACGTTCGATCTGATGATGATTTAAATGATCTAAATCCAAAAATATGAAGTACACATGACAAACTACAAACCTATTACAACAACATCAATAAACAACATACAACCTGACAGATCTAGGAGCTTGAAAAACTTGTCAGACGCTGAAAAATCCTTTTAGGGTTACCCAGAATTTACCGACGCGTCGGTCGACTCACTTTGACCATGAATATCTTATACTCTGGACATGGAATGGCTGTGATTCCACTTCCAGATCGAAGACCTCATGTCAGACTACCAATACAAATCATAAAACAAAAAAAATAATAAACAGGACCCCGAATCTTGGCTCCTGACATTAGCTTGTCAGACCACAAATCATGTTCTTGCACAGTTTTTGAAAAACTCCATTTTACCCACTTTGATGCTATGAATCCGTGATAGATCATCATAAATCATCATAAAACATTCTTGAGCACAAATCTAAACATTCAAACACAAAAAATTTTCTTAGCATCTGAAGATCAAATTAGGTTTTAGGGTTTATACCTTCTTGCTTTAAATCTTTGATCTTAGATCTCCTTATTTGATATTGGTTGATCTAGGGGCTATCTTTAGGGTGATATACTTGATATATTGAGAGGTTTAGAGAGAGAAGAATTTGGTTGAGGTAAGTTAGCAAAATGAGCAACTTTTGTGACTTTTCTCTTTTTATCTCTTATAATTACTTGATCTGATGCATGTTCTTTGATATAGAGCTACCTAGACTTATTTGCTTGGAGTTTTTTGGTCATACAAGTCAATAGTTGGTGAACCACTATAGGTGTTGGCAATTTTTACAAGTTACCAATTAAAGAAATGAAAAAGGGTATTTTTGTCATTAGCATTATCATTTTAATGGCAAACTAGTCAATTGCCCTAACCCTTAGGGTTTAGCTTTTAACCATTAGGGTTTAGTGTTTGAACTCTTGGGGTTTAGGGTTTGAACCCTTAGGTTTTAAAAATAAATTATAGAACTTCCAATTAGGTTTTCAAAATCGAAAATTAATATTTCTAAATTATAATTAGAATTTTCTAATTATATTAAAATTTCTTAATCATACTTTAAATCTTGCTAATTAGGATTAATATTTCCTAATTAAAATTGCTAATTTAGCAATTAGGGTCAAAATTATACATTAGGGTTTATAACCCACGAATTAGGGTTTTAAATAGAAAATAAATTTTCTAATTTAGAAATTAGGTTTCCTAATTAGTTTAGGGTTTTCTAATTAATTATAACTTGAAAATTAGGATTAATGTTTCCTAATTAACATTAAAATTATTAAATTAACAATTAGGTTTTCCCTAATTATCAATTAGGGTTTCTAATCCTGAAATTAGGGTTTCTAATTATTAGGTTTTCTAATTATTAGGGTTTCCAGTAAATCATTAGGGTTTTCCCTAATTAGGTTATAATTAATAACGTTTAAATCTTATACTAGCATTTGCATTACCAATTTAGGGTTTTCAACATCCGAATTAGGGTTTCGGATTCCCAGAACTGAAATTAGGGTTTCCAGAACCGATTTTAGGGTTTCTTATAAATCGTAAGAATTTTCTAACTGAACGTTGACATTCTTAATATATACTTAGGGTTTGTCACCGATATAGATTATCTGGTCAACCCTTGACCCGTAACCATATACGGAACACACATAATACCATATACACAGAACATATTCACTTATATACTTAATCCTGAATAATTCATCACAAAATTTTTAAATTCATAGAATTTCTTCTCAAAAATCGTAAATCCATTCACTTATTTTCTGTCTAGGTTTATCATTTAACCTTAATTCAATATTTTAAAATTTTATAAATATTCAAATTCTCGGGTTGTGACAGACATGTTAGCTCAAGCGATGCAAAAGCAGTATGCCACAATGAAAACAAAAATCAACCGACCCGATAGATTGGCAAACTTCAAGATTTATGTCGATTATTGCACGGTAGGTGGTTTGACCACCCATTCATTCATGCTCGCTAAGTTTACGGAAATCTCTAACCATGATCTTGTAGTGTTTATGTAACACTACAAGCATCGACTCACAATCTAGGTTATATCACATAACACCAACAAGATTCAAGCCCTCAAAGTCATTTGTTAGAAGGTTTACGGGTTGTCCGAAAACTTAGGCGATTCGACTAGGTACTTTCGGTCCAAATTAATCTATGTTCGATCATGTTTCATGTGATCTAATGGTTCAACTATGTTGTCCTTATGTCGGAACAATTATATACCAATATTTCGGTCCAACAACATTATAAGCTCCAGATTTGGCTCGATCGAATGATGTCGAAAATATGTTCATCGAGTTTACGGGTTTTCGAAGCGAAATCGTGAAACGGATGGTCTAGTTTAACCACCTGCTACGTTCGATCTGATGATGATTTAAATGATCTAAATCCAAAAATATGAAATACACATGACAAGCTACAAACCTATTACAACAACATCAATAAACAACATACAACCTGACAGATCTAGGAGCTTGAAAAACTTGTCGAATATTGAAAAAAATCTTTTAGGGTTACCCGAATTTACCCGACCAGCGTCGGTCGACTCACTTTGACCATGAATATCTTATACTCTGGACATGGAATGGTTGTGATTCCACTTCCAGATCGAAGACCTCATGTCAGACTACCACTACAAAACATAAAACAAAAAAAATAATAAACAGACACGAATCTGTGGCTCCTGATATTAGCATGTCAGACCACAAATCATGTTCTTGCACAGTTTTTGAAAAACTCCATTTTTACCCACTTTGATGCTATGAATCCGTGATAGATCATCATAGATCATCATAAAACATTCTTGAGCACAAATCTAAACATTCAAACACAAAAAATTTTTTAGCATACAAGATCAAATTAGGTTTTAGGGTTTATACCTTCTTGCTAAATCTTTGATCTTAGATCTCCTTATTTAATATTGGTTGATCTAGGGGCTATCTTTAAGACTGATATACTTGATATATTCAGAGGTTTAGAGAGAGAAGGAGCTGGTTGAGGTAAGTTAGCAAAATGAGCAACTTTTGTGACTTTTTTCTCTTTATCTCTTATAATTACTTGATGCAATGCATGTTGCTGATATAGAGGCTACCCTAGACTTATTTGCTGGAGTTTTTTGGTCATACAAGTCAATAGTTGGTGAACCACTATAGGTGTTGGCAATTTTTTACAAGTTACCAATTAAAGAAATGAAAAAGGGTATTTTTGTCATTAGCATTATCATTTTTAATGGCAAACTAGTCAACTGCCCTAACCCTTAGGGTTTAGGTTTTAACCATTAGGGTTTAGTGTTTGAACTCTTGGGGTTTAGGGTTTGAACCCTTAGGTTTTAAAAATAAATTCTAGAACTTCCAAATTAGGTTTTCAAAATCGAAAATTAATATTTTTAAATTATAATTAGAATTTTCTAATTATATTAAAATTTCTTAATCATACTTTAAATCTTGCTAATTAGGATTAATATTTCCTAATTAAAATTGCTAATTTAGCAATTAGGGTCAAAATTATACATTAGGGTTTATAACCCACGAATTAGGGTTTTAAATAGAAAAATAAATTTTCTAATTTAGAAATTAGGTTTCCTAATTAGTTTAGGGTTTTCTAATTAATTATAACTTGAAAATTAGGATTAATGTTTCCTAATTAACATTAAAATTATTAAATTAACAATTAGGTTTTCCCTAATTATCAATTAGGGTTTCTAATCCTAAAATTAGGGTTTCTAATTATTAGGGTTTCTAGTAAATTATTAGGGTTTCGATAAATCATTAGGGTTTTCCCTAATTGGGTTATAATTAATAACGTTTAAATCTTATACTAGCATTTGCATTACCAATTTAGGGTTTTCAACATCCGAATTAGGGTTTGATTCGAAGCTGAAATTAGGGTTTCGAAACGGTTTTAGGGTTTCTTATAAATCGTAAAATTTTCTAATGAGCGTTGACATTCTTAATATATACTTAGGGTTTGTCACTTAGATATAGATTATCTGGTCAACCCTTGACCCGTAACCATATCTGGAACACATATAATACCATATACACAAACATATTCACTTATATACTTATATCTGAATAATTCATCACAAAATTTTAAATTCATAGAATTCTTCTTCTCAAAATAAATAAATCCATTCACTTATTTTACATCTGGGTTTATCATTTAACCTTAATTCAATATTTTAAAATTTTATAAATATTCAAATTCTCGGGTTGTGACAGACATATTAGCTCAGCGATGCAAAAGCAGTAGCGCCAACAATGAAGAAAAAAGAAATCAACCGACCCGATAGATTGGCAAACTTCAAGATTTATGTCGATTATTGCACGGTGGGTGGTTTGACCACCCAGCGATTCATGCTTTCGCTAAGTTTACGGGAAATCTCTAACCATGATCTTGTAGTGTTTATGTAACACTACAAGCATCGACCAAATCTAGGTTATATCACATAACACCAACAAGATTCAAGCCCTCAAAGCCATTTGTTAGAAGGTTTTACGGGTTGTCCGAAAAACTTAGGCGATTCGACTAGGTACTTTCGGTCCAAAATTAATCTATGTTCGGTCATGTTTCATGTGATCTAATGGTTCAACTATGTTGTCCTTATGTCGAGGAACAATTATATACCAATATTTCAGTCCAACAACATTATAAGCTCCAGTTTGGCTCGATCGAATGATGTCGAAAAATATGTTCATCGAGTTTACGGGTTTTCCGAAGCTGAAATCGTGAAACGGATGGTCTGGTTTAACCACCTTTCGTTCGATCGATGATGATTTAAATGATCTAAATCCAAAAATATGAAATACACATGACAAGCTACAAACCTATTACAACAACATCAATAAACAACATACAACTGACAGCGGATCTAGGAGCTTGAAAAACTTGTCGAATGAAAAAATCCTTTTAGGGTTACCCGAAATTTACCGACGACGTCGGTCGACTCACTTTGACCATGAATATCTTATACTCTGGACATGGAATGGCTGTGATTCCACTTCCAGATCGAAGACCTCATGTCAGACTACCAATACAAAACATAAAACAAAAAAAATAATAAACAGACACGAATCTGTGGCTCCTGACATTAGCTTGTCAGACCACAAATCATGTTCTTGCACGCATTTTTGAAAAAATCCATTTTACCCACTTTGATGCTATGAATCCGTGATAGATCATCATCATCATCATAAAACATTCTTGAGCACAAATCTAAACATTCAAACACAAAAAATTTCTTAGCATACAAGATCAAATTAGGTTTTAGGGTTTATACCTTCTTGCTAAATCTTTGATCTTAGATCTCCTTATTTGATATTGGTTGATCTAGGGGCTGTCTTTAGGACTGATATACTTGATATATTCAGAGGTTTAGAGAGAGAAGGAGCTAGTTGAGGTAAGTTAGCAAAATGAGCAACTTTTGTGACTTTTTCTCTCTTTATCTCTTATAATTACTTGGTGCAATGCATGTTGCTGATATAGAGGCTACCCTAGACTTATTTGCTTGGAGTTTTTGGTCATACAAGTCTATAGTTGGTGAACCACTATAGGTGTTGGCAATTTTTTACAAGTTACCAATTAAAGAAATGAAAAAGGGTATTTTTGTCATTAGCATTATCATTTTTAATGGCAAACTAGTCAATTGCCCTAACCCTTAGGGTTTAGTGTTTGAACTCTTAGGGTTTAGGGTTTGAACCCTTAGGTTTTAAAAATAAATTATAGAACTTCCAAATTAGGTTTTCAAAATCGAAAATTAATATTTCTAAATTATAATTAGAATTTTCTAATTATATTAAAATTTCTTAATCATACTTTAAATCTTGCTAATTAGGATTAATATTTCCTAATTAAAATTGCTAATTTAGCAATTAGGGTCAAAATTATACATTAGGGTTTATAACCCACGAATTAGGGTTTTAAATAGAAAAATAAATTTTCTAATTTAGAAATTAGGTTTCCAATTAGTTTAGGGTTTTCTAATTAATTATAACTTGAAAATTAGGATTAATGTTTCCTAATTAACATTAAAATTATTAAATTAACAATTAGGTTTTCCTAATTATCAATTAGGGTTTCTAATCCTAAAATTAGGGTTTCTAATTATTAGGTTTTCTAATTATTAGGGTTTCGATAAATCATTAGGGTTTTCCCTAATTGGGTTATAATTAATAACGTTTAAATCTTATACTAGCATTTGCATTACCAATTTAGGGTTTTCAACATCCGAATTAGGGTTTGATTCCCGAAGCTGAAATTAGGGTTTCGGAACCGGTTTTAGGGTTTCTTATAAATCGTAAAATTTTCTAAGCTGAGCGTTGACATTCTTAATATATACTTAGGGTTTGTCATAGATATAGATTATCTGGTCAACCCTTGACCCGTAACCATATCTGAACACATAATACCATATACACACGAACATATTCACTTATATACTTAATCTGAATAATTCATCACAAAATTTTTTTAAATTCATAAATTTCTTCTCAAAAATAAATAAATCCATTCACTTATTTTACATGCAGGTTTATCATTTAACCTTAATTCAATATTTTAAAATTTTATAAATATTCAAATTCTCGGGTTGTGACGAGACATGTTAGCTCAGCGATGCAAAAAGCAGGCGCCATGAACAATGAAACAAGAAATCAACCACCCGATAGATTGGCAAACTTCAAGGATTTATGTCGATTGTTGCACGGTAGGTGGTTTGACCACCCAGCGATTCATGCTTTCGCTAAGTTTACGGAAATCTCTAACCATGATCTTGTAGTGTTTATGTAACACTACAAGCATCGACCACAATCTAGGTTATATCACATAACACCAACAAGATTCAAGACCCTCAAAGTCATTTGTTAGAAGGTTTTACGGGTTGTCCGAAACTTAAGCGATTCGACTAGGTACTTTCGGTCCAAATTAATCTATGTTCGGTCATGTTTCATGTGATCTAATGGTTCAACTATGTTGTCCTTATGTCAAGAACAATTATATACCAATATTTCGGTCCAACAACATTATAAGCTCCAGTTGGCTCGATCGAATGATGTCGAAAAATATGTTCATCGAGTTTACGGGTTTTCCGAGCCCGAAATCGTGAAACGGATGGTCTAGTTTAACCACCTTTACGTTCGATCGATGATGATTTAAATGATCTAAATCCAAAAATATGAAATACACATGACAAACTACAAACCTATTACAACAACATCAATAAACAACATACTGACTTTGACGGATCTAGGAGCTTGAAAAACTTGTCGAATGAAAAAAATCCTTTTAGGGTTACCCGAAATTTACCGACGGCGTCGGTCAACTCACTTTGACCATGAATATCTTATACTCTGGACATGGAATGGCTGTGATTCCACTTCCAGATCGAAGACCTCATGTCAGACTACCAATACAAAACATAAAACAAAAAAAATAATAAACAGACACGAATCTGTGGCTCCTGACATTAGCTTGTCAGACCACAAATCATGTTCTTGCACAGTTTTTGAAAAACTCCATTTTTACCCACTTTGTTGCTATGAATCCGTGATAGATCATCATAGATCATCATAAAACATTCTTGAGCACAAATCTAAACATTAAAACACAAAAATTTTCTTAGCATACAAGATCAAATTAGGTTTTAGGGTTTATATCTTCTTGCTAAATCTTTGATCTTAGATCTCCTTATTTGATATTGGTTGATCTAGGGGCTATCTTTAGGACTGATATACTTGATATATTCAGAGGTTTAGAGAGAGAAGGAGCTGGTTGAGGTAAGTTAGCAAAATGAGCAACTTTTGTGACTTTTTCTCTCTTTATCTCTTATAATTACTTGATGCAATGCATGTTGCTGATATAGAGGCTACCCTAGACTTATTTGCTGGAGTTTTTTGGTCATACAAGTCAATAGTTGGTGAACCACTATAGGTGTTGGCAATTTTTTACAAGTTACCAATTAAAGAAATGAAAAAGGGTATTTTTGTCATTAGCATTATCATTTTTAATGGCAAACTAGTCAATTGCCCTAACCCTTAGGGTTTAGTGTTTGAACTCTTAGGGTTTAGGGTTTGAACCCTTAGGTTTTAAAAATAAATTATAGAACTTCCAAATTAGGTTTTCAAAATCGAAAATTAATATTTCTAAATTATAATTAGAATTTTCTAATTATATTAAAATTTCTTAATCATACTTTAAATCTTGCTAATTAGGATTAATATTTCCTAATTAAAATTGCTAATTTAGCAATTAGGGTCAAAATTATACATTAGGGTTTATAACCCACGAATTAGGGTTTTAAATAGAAAAATAAATTTTCTAATTTAGAAATTAGGTTTCCTAATTAGTTTAGGGTTTTCTAATTAATTATAACTTAAAAATTAGGATTAATGTTTCCTAATTAACATTAAAATTATTAAATTAACAGTTAGGTTTTTCCTAATAATCAATTAGGGTTTCTAATCCTAAAATTAGGGTTTCTAAGTATTAGGTTTTCTAATTATTAGGGTTTCTAGTAAATCATTAGGGTTTTCCCTAATTAGGTTATAATTAATAACGTTTAAATCTTATACTAGCATTTGCATTACCAATTTAGGGATTTCAACATCCGAATTAGGGTTTCGGATTCCCAGAACTGAAATTAGGGTTTCCAGAACCGATTTTAGGGTTTCTTATAAATCGTAAGAATTTCTAACTGAACGTTGACATTCTTAATATATACTTAGGGTTTGTCACCGATATAGATTATCTGGTCAACCCTTGACCCGTAACCATATACGGAACACATATAATACCATATACACAGAACATATTCACTTATATACTTAATCCTGAATAATTCATCACAAAATTTTTAAATTCATAGAATTTCTTCTCAAAAATAAATAAATCCATTCACTTATTTTACATGCAGGTTTATCATTTAACCTTAATTCAATATTTTAAAATTTTATAAATATTCAAATTCTCGGGTTGTGACGGACATATTAGCTCAAGCGATGCAAAAGCAGGCATGCCACAACAAAAACAAAAATCAACGACCCGATAGATTGGCAAACTTCAAGGATTTATGTCGATTATTGCGGGTAGGTGGTTTGACCACCCACCGATTCATGCTTTCGCTAAGTTTTACGGGAAATCTCTAACCATGATCTTGTAGTGTTTATGTAACACTACAAGCATCAGCCACAATCTAGGTTATATCACATAACACCAACAAGATTCAAGCCCTCAAAGTCAACATTTAGAAGGTTTACGGGTTGTTGTCCGAAAACTTAGGCGATTCGACTAGGTACTTTCCGGTCCAAATTAATCTATGTTCGATCATGTTTCATGTGATCTAATGGTTCAACTATGTTGTCCTTATGTCGAGAACAATTATATACCAATATTTCAGTCCAACAACATTATAAGCTCCAGTTTGGCTCGGTCGAATGATGTCGAAAAATATGTTCATCGAGTTTACGGGTTTTCCGAAGCGAAATCGTGAAACGGATGGTCTAGTTTAACCACACTTACGTTCGATCGATGATGATTTAAATGATCTAAATCCAAAATATGAAGTACACACATGACAAACTACAAACCTATTACAACAACATCAATAAACAACATACAACTTTGCGAGATCTAGGAGCTTGAAAAACTTGTCAGACGCTGAAAAATCCTTTTAGGGTTACCCAGAATTTACCCGGCCAACGTCGGTCAACTCACTTTGACCATGAATATCTTATACTCTGGACATGGAATGGCTGTGATTCCACTTCCAGATCGAAGACCTCATGTCAGACTACCAATACAAAACATAAAACAAAAAAAATAATAAACAGACACGAATCTGTGGCTCCTGACATTAGCTTGTCAGACCACAAATCATGTTCTTGCACAGTTTTTGAAAAAATCCATTTTTACCCACTTTGATGCTATGAATCCGTGATAGATCATCATAAAACATTCTTGAGCACAAATCTAAACATTCAAACACAAAAATTTTTTAGCATACAAGATCAAATTAGGTTTTAGGGTTTATACCTTCTTGCTAAATCTTTGATCTTAGATCTCCTTATTTGATATTGGTTGATCTAGGGGCTATCTTTAGGGTGATATACTTGATATATTGAGGTTTAGAGAGAAAGGAGCTGGTTGAGGTAAGTTAGCAAAATGAGCAACTTTTGTGACTTTTTTCTCTTTATCTCTTATAATTACTTGATGCAATGCATGTTCTCTGATATAGAGGCTACCCTAGACTTATTTGCTGGAGTTTTTTGGTCATACAAGTCAATAGTTGGTGAACCACTATAGGTGTTGGCAATTTTTTACAAGTTACCAATTAAAGAAATGAAAAAGGGTATTTTTGTCATTAGCATTATCATTTTTAATGGCAAACTAGTCAATTGCCCTAACCCTTAGGGTTTAGCTTTTAACCATTAGGATTTAGTGTTTTTGAACTCTTGGGGGTTTAGGGTTTGAACCCTTAGGTTTTAAAAATAAATTATAGAACTTCCAAATTAGGTTTTCAAAATCGAAAATTAATATTTCTAAATTATAATTAGAATTTTCTAATTATATTAAAATTTCTTAATCATACTTTAAATCTTGCTAATTAGGATTAATATTTCCTAATTAAAATTGCTAATTTAGCAATTAGGGTCAAAATTATACATTAGGGGTTATAACCCACAAATTAGGGTTTTAAATAGAAAAATAAATTTTCTAATTTAGAAATTAGGTTTCCTAATTAGTTTAGGGTTTTCTAATTAATTATAACTTGAAAATTAGGATTAATGTTTCCTAATTAACATTAAAATTATTAAATTAACAATTAGGTTTTCCCTAATTATCAATTAGGGTTTCTAATCCTAAAATTAGGGTTTCTAATTATTAGGTTTTCTAATTATTAGGGTTTCCATTAAATCATTAGGGTTTTCCCTAATTAGGTTATAATTAATAACGTTTAAATCTTATACTAGCATTTGCATTACCAATTTAGGGTTTTCAACATCCGAATTAGGGTTTCGGATTCCCAGAACTGAAATTAGGGTTTCCAGAACCGGTTTTAGGGTTTCTTATAAATCGTAAGAATTTTCTAACTGAACGTTGACATTCTTAATATATACTTAGGGTTTGTCACCGATATAGATTATCTGGTCAACCCTTGACCCGTAACCATATACGGAACACATATAATACCATATACACAGAACATATTCACTTATATACTTAATCCTGAATAATTCATCACAAAATTTTTAAATTCATAGAATTCCTTCTCAAAAATCGTAAATCCATTCACTTATTTTCTGTCTAGGTTTATCATTTAACCTTAATTCAATATTTTAAAATTTTATAAATATTCAAATTCTCGGGTTGTGACAGACATGTTAGCTCAAGCGATGCAAAAGCAGTATGCCAACAACAAAGACAAAAAATCAACCGACCCGATAGATTGGCAAACTTCAAGGATTTATGTCAGTGTGCACGGTAGGTGGTTTGACCACCCACTGATTCATGCTCGCTAAGTTTCTGGGAAATCTCTAACCATGATCTTGTAGTGTTTATGTAACACTACAAGCATCAGCCACAATCTAGGTTATATCACATAACACCAACAAGATTCAAGCCCTCAAAGTCACTGTTAGAAGGTTTCTGGGTTGTCCAGAAACCTAGGCTGTTCGACTAGGTACTTTCCATCAAATTAATCTATGTTCGATCATGTTTCATGTGATCTAATGGTTCAACTATGTTGTCCTTATGTCGAGGAACAATTATATACCAATATTTCGATCCAACAACATTATAAGCTCCAGTTTGGCTCGATCGAATGATGTCGAAAAGTATGTTCATCGAGTTTACGGGTTTTCCGAGAAATCGAAATCGTGAAACGGATGGTCTAGTTTAACCACACCTTACGTTCGATCGATGATGATTTAAATGATCTAAATCCACAAATATGAAGTACACATGACAAGCTACAAACCTATTACAACAACATCAATAAACAACATACAACCTGACAGATCTAGGAGCTTGAAAAACTTGTCAGACGCTGAAAAATCCTTTTAGGGTTACCCAGAATTTACCCGGCCAACGTCGGTCAACTCACTTTGACCATGAATATCTTATACTCTGGACATGGAATGGCTGTGATTCCACTTCCAGATCGAAGACCTCATGTCAGACTACCAATACAAATCATAAAACAAAAAAAATAATAAACAGACACGAATCTGTGGCTCCTGACATTAGCTTGTCAGACCACAAATCATGTTCTTGCACAGTTTTTGAAAAAATCCATTTTACCCACTTTGATGCTATGAATCCGTGATAGATCATCATAAAACATTCTTGAGCACAAATCTAAACATTCAAACACAAAAATTTTTTTAGCATACAAGATCAAATTAGGTTTTAGGGTTTATACCTTCTTGCTAAATCTTTGATCTTAGATCTCCTTATTTGATATTGGTTGATCTAGGGGCTATCTTTAGGACTGATATACTTGATATATTCAGAGGTTTAGAGAGAGAGGAGGTGGTTGAGGTAAGTTAGCAAAATGAGCAACTTTTGTGACTTTTTCTCTTTATCTCTTATAATTACTTGATGCAATGCATGTTCTTTGATATAGAGCTACCCTAGACTTATTTGCTTGAGTTTTTTGTCATACAAGTCAATAGTTGGTGAACCACTATAGGTGTTGGCAATTTTTTACAAGTTACCAATTAAAGAAATGAAAAAGGGTATTTTTGTCATTAGCATTATCATTTTTAATGGCAAACTAGTCAATTGCCCTAACCCTTAGGGTTTAGCTTTTAACCATTAGGATTTAGTGTTTGAACTCTTGGAGTTTAGGGTTTGAACCCTTAGGTTTTAAAAATAAATTATAGAACTTCCAAATTAGGTTTTCAAAATCGAAAATTAATATTTCTAAATTATAATTAGAATTTTCTAATTATATTAAAATTTCTTAATCATACTTTAAATCTTGCTAATTAGGATTAATATTTCCTAATTAAAATTGCTAATTTAGCAATTAGGGTCAAAATTATACATTAGGGTTTATAACCCACGAATTAGGGTTTTAAATAGAAAAATAAATTTTCTAATTTAGAAATTAGGTTTCCTAATTAGTTTAGGGTTTTCTAATTAATTATAACTTGAAAATTAGGATTAATGTTTCCTAATTAACATTAAAATTATTAAATTAACAATTAGGTTTTCCCTAATTATCAATTAGGGTTTCTAATCCTGAAATTAGGGTTTCTAATTATTAGGTTTTCTAATTATTAGGGTTTCCAGTAAATCATTAGGGTTTTCCCTAATTAGGTTATAATTAATAACGTTTAAATCTTATACTAGCATTTGCATTACCAATTTAGGGTTTTCAACATCCGAATTAGGGTTTCGGATTCCCAGAACTGAAATTAGGGTTTCTTATAAATCGTAAGAATTTTCTAACTGAACGTTGACATTCTTAATATATACTTAGGGTTTGTCACCGATATAGATTATCTGGTCAACCCTTGACCCGTAACCATATACGGAACATATATAATACCATATACACAGAACATATTCACTTATATACTTAATCTTGAATAATTCATCACAAAAATTTTAAATTCATAGAATTCCTTCTCAAAAATCGTAAATCCATTCACTTATTTTCTGTCTGGGTTTATCATTTAACCTTAATTCAATATTTTAAAATTTTATAAATAGTCAAATTCTCGGGTTGTGACAGACATGTTAGCTCAAGCGATGCAAAAAGCAGTATGACAAACAAAGAGAACAAAAGAAATCAACCAGCCAATAGATTGGCAAACTTCAAGGATTTATGTCAGTGTGTGCGGGTAGGTGGTTTGACCACCCACTGATTCATGCTCGCTAAGTTTCTGGGAAATCTCTAACCATGATCTTGTAGTGTTTATGTAACACTACAAGCATCAGCCACAATCTAGGTTATATCACATAACACCAACAAGATTCAAGCCCTCAAAGTCACTGTTAGAAGGTTTCTGGGTTGTCCAGAAACTTAGGCAGTTCGACTAGGTACTTTCCAGTCCAAATTAATCTATGTTCCAGTCATGTTTCATGTGATCTAATGGTTCAACTATGTTGTCCTTATGTCAAGGAACAATTATATACCAATATTTCAGTCCAACAACATTATAAGCTCCAGATTTGGCTCAGTCAAATGATGTCAGAAAGTATGTTCATCGAGTTTCTGGGTTTTCCAGAAACTGAAATCGTGAACGGATGGTCTAGTTTAACCACCTGCTACGTTCGATCTGATGATGATTTAAATGATCTAAATCCAAAAATATGAAATACACATGACAAGCTACAAACCTATTACAACAACATCAATAAACAACATACAACCTGACAGATCTAGGAGCTTGAAAAACTTGTCAGACGCTGAAAAATCCTTTTAGGGTTACCCAGAATTTACCCGGCCAACGTCGGTCAACTCACTTTGACCATGAATATCTTATACTCTGGACATGGAATGGCTGTGATTCCACTTCCAGATCGAAGACCTCATGTCAGACTACCACTACAAAACATAAAACAAAAAAAATAATAAACAGACACGAATCTGTGGCTCCTGATATTAGCATGTCAGACCACAAATCATGTTCTTGCACATTTTTTGAAAAACTCCATTTTTACCCGCTTTGATGCTATGAATCCGTGATAGATCATCATAAAACATTCTTGAGCACAAATCTAAACATTCAAACACAAAAATTTTCTTAGCATACAAGATCAAATTAGGTTTTAGGGTTTATACCTTCTTGCTAAATATTTGATCTTAGATCTCCTTATTTGATATTGGTTGATCTAGGGGCTATCTTTAGGACTGATATACTTGATATATTCAGAGGTTTAGAGAGAGAAGGAGCTGGTTGAGGTAAGTTAGCAAAATGAGCAACTTTTGTGACTTTTTTCTCTTTATCTCTTATAATTACTTGATGCAATGCATGTTGCTGATATAGAGGCTACCCTAGACTTATTTGCTGGAGTTTTTTGGTCATACAAGTCAATAGTTGGTGAACCACTATAGGTGTTGGCAATTTTTTACAAGTTACCAATTAAAGAAATGAAAAAGGGTATTTTTGTCATTAGCATTATCATTTTTAATGGCAAACTAGTCAATTGCCCTAACCCTTAGGGTTTAGCTTTTAACCATTAGGATTTAGTGTTTGAACTCTTGGGTTTAGGGTTTGAAACCCTTAGGTTTTAAAAATAAATTATAGAACTTCCAAATTAGGTTTTCAAAATCGAAAATTAATATTTCTAAATTATAATTAGAATTTTCTAATTATATTAAAATTTCTTAATCATACTTTAAATCTTGCTAATTAGGATTAATATTTCCTAATTAAAATTGCTAATTTAGCAATTAGGGTCAAAATTATACATTAGGGTTTATAACCCACGAATTAGGGTTTTAAATAGAAATATAAATTTTCTAATTTAGAAATTAGGTTTCCTAATTAGTTTAGGGTTTTCTAATTAATTTTAACTTGAAAATTAGGATTAATGTTTCCTAATTAACATTAAAATTATTAAATTAACAATTAGGTTTTCCCTAATTATCAATTAGGGTTTCTAATCCTAAAATTAGGGTTTCTAATTATTAGGTTTTCTAATTATTAGGGTTTCCAGTAAATCATTAGGGTTTTCCCTAATTAGGTTATAATTAATAACGTTTAAATCTTATACTAGCATTTGCATTACCAATTTAGGGTTTTCAACATCCGAATTAGGGTTTCGGATTCCCAGAACTGAAATTAGGGTTTCCAGAACCGGTTTTAGGGTTTCTTATAAATCGTAAGAATTTTCTAACTGAACGTTGACATTCTTAATATATACTTAGGGTTTGTCACCGATATAGATTATCTGGTCAACCCTTGACCCGTAACCATATACGGAACATATATAATACCATATACACAGAACATATTCACTTATATACTTATATTGAATAATTCATCACAAAAATTTTAAATTCATAGAATTCCTTCTCAAAAATCGTAAATCCATTCACTTATTTTCTGTCTGGGTTTATCATTTAACCTTAATTCAATATTTTAAAATTTTATAAATAGTCAAATTCTCGGGTTGTGACAGACATGTTAGCTCAAGCGATGCAAAAACAGTATGCGCCAACAAAGAAGAAACAAGAAATCAACCAGCCAATAGATTGGCAAACTTCAAGGATTTATGTCAGTGTGCACGGTAGGTGGTTTGACCACCCACTGATTCATGCTCGCTAAGTTTCTGGGAAATCTCTAACCATGATCTTGTAGTGTTTATGTAACACTACAAGCATCAGCCACAATCTAGGTTATATCACATAACACCAACAGGATTACAGCCCTCAAAGTCACTGTTAGAAGGTTTCTGGGTTGTCCAGAAACCTAGGCAGTTCGACTAGGTACTTTCCAGTCCAAATTAATCTATGTTCCAGTCATGTTTCATGTGATCTAATGGTTCAACTATGTTGTCCTTATGTCAAGGAACAATTATATACCAATATTTCAGTACAACAACATTATAAGCTCCAGATTTGGCTCAGTCAAATGATGTCAGAAAGTATGTTCATCGAGTTTCTGGGTTTTCCAGAAACTGAAATCGTGAACGGATGGTCTAGTTTAACCACCTGCTACGTTCGATCTGATGATGATTTAAATGATCTAAATCCACAAATATGAAATACACATGACAAGCTACAAACCTATTACAACAACATCAATAAACAACATACAACCTGACAGATCTAGGAGCTTGAAAAACTTGTCAGACGCTGAAAAATCCTTTTAGGGTTACCTAGAATTTACCCGGCCAACGTCGGTCAACTCACTTTGACCATGAATATCTTATACTCTGGACATGGAATGGCTGTGATTCCACTTCCAGATCGAAGACCTCATGTCAGACTACCACTACAAAACATAAAACAAAAAAATAATAAATAGACACGAATCTGTGGCTCCTGACATTAGCATGTCAGACCACAAATCATGTTCTTGCACAGTTTTTGAAAAAATCCATTTTTACCCACTTTGATGCTCCATGATAGATCATCATAGATCATCATAAAACATTCTTGAGCACAAATCTAAACATTCAAACACAAAAATTTTTCTTAGCATACAAGATCAAATTAGGTTTTAGGGTTTATACCTTCTTGCTAAATCTTTGATCTTAGATCTCCTTATTTGATATTGGTTGATCTAGGGGCTATCTTTAGGACTGATATACTTGATATATTCAGAGGTTTAGAGAGAGAAGGAGCTGGTTGAGGTAAGTTAGCAAAATGAGCAACTTTTGTGACTTTTTCTCTCTTTATCTCTTATAATTACTTGATGCAATGCATGTTGCTGATATAGAGGCTACCCTAGACTTATTTGCTTGAGTTTTTTGGTCATACAAGTCAATAGTTGGTGAACCACTATAGGTGTTGCAATTTTTTACAAGTTACCAATTAAAGAAATGAAAAAGGGTATTTTTGTCATTAGCATTATCATTTTAATGGCAAACTAGTCAATTGCCCTAACCCTTAGGGTTTAGGTATTAACCATTAGGGTTTAGTGTTTGAACTCTTAGGGTTTAGGGTTTGAACCCTTAGGTTTTAAAAATAAATTATAGAACTTCCAAATTAGGTTTTCAAAATCGAAAATTAATATTTCTAAATTATAATTAGAATTTTCTAATTATATTAAAATTTCTTAATCATACTTTAAATCTTGCTAATTAGGATTAATATTTCCTAATTAAAATTGCTAATTTAGCAATTAGGGTCAAAATTATACATTAGGGTTTATAACCCACTTAATTAGGGTTTTAAATAGAAAAATAAATTTTCTAATTTAGAAATTAGGTTTCCTAATTAGTTTAGGGTTTTCTAATTAATTAATTATAACTTGAAAATTAGGATTAATGTTTCCAAATTAACATTAAAATTATTAAATTAACAATTAGGTTTTCCCTAATTATCAATTAGGGTTTCTAATCCTAAAATTAGGGTTTCTAATTATTAGGTTTTCTAATTATTAGGGTTTCCAGTAAATCATTAGGGTTTTCCCTAATTAGGTTATAATTAATAACGTTTAAATCTTATACTAGCATTTGCATTACCAATTTAGGGTTTTCAACATCCCAATTAGGGTTTTGATTCCCGTAACTCTGAAATTAGGGTTTCTTAACCTGGTTTTAGGGTTTCTTATAAATCGTAAGAATTTTTAAACCTAACGTTGACATTCTTAATATATACTTAGGGTTTGTCACCGATATAGATTATCTGGTCAACCCTTGACCCGTAACCATATACGGAACACATATAATACCATATACACAGAACATATTCACTTATATACTTATATTGAATAATTCATCACAAAAATTTTAAATTCATAGAATTCCTTCTCAAAAATCGTAAATCCATTCACTTATTTTCTGTCTGGTTTATCATTTAACCTTAATTCAATATTTTAAAATTTTATAAATATTCAAATTCTCGGGTTGTGATGACATATGTTAGCTCAAGCGATGCAAAAAACAGTATGCAACAACAAAGAAGAACAAGAAATCAACCAGCCAATAGATTGGCAAACTTCAAGGATTTATGTCAGTGTGCACGGTAGGTGGTTTGACCACCCACTGATTCATGCTCGCTAAGTTTCTGGGAAATCTCTAACCATGATCTTGTAGTGTTTATGTAACACTACAAGCATCAGCCACAATCTAGGTTATATCACATAACACCAACAAGATTCAAGCCCTCAAAGTCACTGTTAGAAGGTTTCTGGGTTGTCCAGAAACTTAGGCGTTCGACTAGGTACTTTCCAAGTCCAAATTAATCTATGTTCCAGTCATGTTTCATGTGATCTAATGGTTCAACTATGTTGTCCTTATGTCAAGGAACAATTATATACCAATATTTCAGTCCAACAACATTATAAGCTCCAGATTTGGCTCAGTCAAATGATGTCAGAAAGTATGTTCATCGAGTTTCTGGGTTTTCCAGAAACTGAAATCGTGAACGGATGGTCTAGTTTAACCACCTGCTACGTTCGATCTGATGATGATTTAAATGATCTAAATCCAAAAATATGAAGTACACATGACAAGCTACAAACCTATTACAACAACATCAATAAACAACATACAACCTGACAGATCTAGGAGCTTGAAAAACTTGTCAGACGCTGAAAAATCCTTTTAGGGTTACTTAGAATTTACCCGGCCAACGTCGGTCAACTCACTTTGACCATGAATATCTTATACTCTGGACATGGAATGACTGTGATTCCACTTCCAGATCGAAGACCTCATGTCAGACTACCAATACAAATCATAAAACAAAAAAAATAATAAATAGACACGAATCTGTGGCTCCTGACCTTAGCTTGTCAGACCACAAATCATGTTCTTGCACAGTTTTTGAAAAAATCCATTTTTACCCACTTTGATGCTATGAATCCGTGATAGATCATCATAAAACATTCTTGAGCACAAATCTAAACATTCAAACACATAAAATTTTCTTAGCATACAAGATCAAATTAAGTTTTAGGGTTTATACCTTCTTGCTAAATCTTTGATCTTAGATCTCCTAATTTGATATTGGTTGATCTAGGGGCTATCTTTAGGACTGATATACTTGATATATTCAGAAGTCTAGAGAGAGAAGGAGCTGGTTGAGGTAAGTTAGCAAAATGAGCAACTTTTGTGACTTTTTCTCTCTTTATCTCTTATAATTACTTGATGCAATGCATGTTGCATATAGAGGCTACCCTAGACTTATTTGCTTTGAGTTTTTGGTCATACAAGTCAATAGTTGGTGAACCACTATAGGTGTTGGCAATTTTTTACAAGTTACCAATTAAAGAAATGAAAAAGGGTATTTTTGTCATTAGCATTATCATTTTTAATGGCAAACTAGTCAATTGCCCTAACCCATAGGGTTTAGCTTTTAACCATTAGGATTTAGTGTTTGAACTCTTGGGTTTTAGGGGTTTGAACCCTTAGGTTTTAAAAATAAATTATAGAACTTCCAAATTAGGTTTTCAAAATCGAAAATTAATATTTCTAAATTATAATTAGAATTTTCTAATTATATTAAAATTTCTTAATCATACTTTAAATCTTGCTAATTAGGATTAATATTTCCTAATTAAAATTGCTAATTTAGCAATTAGGGTCAAAAAATTATACATTAGGGTTTATAACCCACTTAATTAGGGTTTTAAATAGAAAATAAATTTTCTAATTTAGAAATTAGGTTTCCTAATTAGTTTAGGGTTTTCTAATTAATTATAACTTGAAAATTAGGATTAATGTTTCCTAATTAACATTAAAATTATTAAATTAACAATTAGGTTTTTCCTAATTATCAATAAGGGTTTCTAATCCTAAAATTAGGTTTCTAATTATTAGGTTTTCTAATTATTAGGGTTTCCAAGTAAATCATTAGGGTTTTCCTAATTAGGTTATAATTAATAACGCTTAAATCTTATACTAGCATTTGCATTACCAATTTAGGGTTTTCAACATCCTAATTAGGGTTTTGATTCCCGTAATCAAATTAGGGTTTCGTAACCTGGTTTTAGGGTTTCTTATAAATCGTAAGAATTTTCTAACTGAACGTTGACATTCTTAATATATACTCAGGGTTTGTCACCGATATAGATTATCTGGTCAACCCTTGACCCGTAACCATATACGGAACACATATATAATACCATATACACAGAACATATTCACTTATATACTTATATTGAATAATTCATCACAAAAATTTTAAATTCATAGAATTCCTTCTCAAAAATCGTAAATCCATTCACTTATTTTCTGTCTGGGTTTATCATTTAACCTTAATTCAATATTTTAAAATTTTATAAATAGTCAAATTCTCGGGTTGTGACAGACATGTTAGCTCAAGCGATGCAAAACAGGGCGCCAACAGCAAGAACAAGAAATCAACCAGCCAATAGATTGGCAAACTTCAAGGATTTATGTCAGTGTGCACGGTAGGTGGTTTGACCACCCACTGATTCATGCTCGCTAAGTTTCTGGGAAATCTCTAACCATGATCTTGTAGTGTTTATGTAACACTACAAGCATCAGCCACAATCTAGGTTATATCACATAACACCAACAAGATTCAAGCCCTCAAAGTCACTGTTAGAAGGTTTCTGGGTTGTCCAGAAACTTAGGCAGTTCGACTAGGTACTTTCCAGTCCAAATTAATCTATGTTCCAGTCATGTTTCATGTGATCTAATGGTTCAATTATGTTGTCCTTATGTCAAGGAACAATTATATACCAATATTTCAATCCAACAACATTATAAGCTCCAGATTTGGCTCAGTCAAATGATGTCAGAAAGTATGTTCATCGAGTTTCTGGGTTTTCCAGAAACTGAAATCGTGAACGGATGGTCTAGTTTAACCACCTGCTACGTTCGATCTGATGATGATTTAAATGATCTAAATCCAAAAATATGAAGTACACATGACAAGCTACAAACCTATTACAACAACATCAATAAACAACATACAACCTGACAGATCTAGGAGCTTGAAAAACTTGTCAGACGCTGAAAAATCCTTTTAGGGTTACCTGCAATTTACCCTACCAACGCTCGGTTCAACTCACTTTGACCATGAATATCTTATACTCTGGACATGGAATGGTTGTGATTCCACTTCCGCATCAAGACCTCATGTCGACTACCACTACAAAACATAAAAAAAAAAAAAATAATAAGCACACACGAATCATGGCTCTCGACATTATTAGCATGTCGCACCACAAATCATGTTCTTGCACAGCTTTTTGAAAAACTCCATTTTACCCGCTTTGATGCTATGAATCCGTGATAGATCATCATAAAACATTCTTGAGCACAAATCTAAACATTCAAACACAAAAATTTTCTTAGCATACAAGATCAAATTAGGTTTTAGGGTTTATACCTTCTTGCTAAATATTTGATCTTAGATCTCCTTATTTGATATTGGTTGATCTAGAGGCTGTCTTTAGGACTGATATACTTGATATATTCAGAGGTTTAGAGAGAGAAGGAGCTGGTTGAGGTAAGTTAGCAAAATGAGCAACTTTTGTGACTTTTTCTCTCTTTATCTCTTATAATTACTTGATGCAATGCATGTTGCTGATATAGAGGCTACCCTAGACTTATTTGCTTGAGTTTTTTGGTCATACAAGTCAATAGTTGGTGAACCACTATAGGTGTTGGCAATTTTTTACAAGTTACCAATTAAAGAAATGAAAAAGGGTATTTTTGTCATTAGCATTATCATTTTTAATGGCAAACTAGTCAATTGCCCTAACCCTTAGGGTTTAGCTTTTAACCATTAGGATTTAGTGTTTGAACTCTTGGAGTTTAGGGTTTGAACCCTTAGGTTTTAAAAATAAATTATAGAACTTCCAAATTAGGTTTTCAAAATCGAAAATTAATATTTCTAAATTATAATTAGAATTTTCTAATTATATTAAAATTTCTTAATCATACTTTTAAATCTTGCTAATTAGGATTAATATTTCCTAATTAAAATTGCTAATTTAGCAATTAGGGTCAAAATTATACATTAGGGTTTATAACCCACTTAATTAGGGTTTTAAATAGAAAATAAATTTTCTAATTTAGAAATTAGGTTTCCTAATTAGTTTAGGGTTTTCTAATTAATTATAACTTGAAAATTAGGATTAATGTTTCCTAATTAACATTAAAATTATTAAATTAACAATTAGGTTTTCCCTAATTATCAATTAGGGTTTCTAATCCTAAAATTAGGTTTCTAATTATTAGGTTTTCTAATTATTAGGGTTTCCAGAAATCATTAGGGTTTTCCCTAATTAGGTTATAATTAATAACGCTTAAATCTTATACTAGCATTTGCATTACCAATTTAGGGTTTTCAACATCCTAATTAGGGTTTTGATTCCCGTAACTCAAATTAGGGTTTCCGTAACCTATTTTAGGGTTTCTTATAAATCGTAAGAATTTTCTAACCTAACGCTGACATTCTTAATATATACTTAGGGTTTGTCACCGATATAGATTATCTGTCAACCTTGACCCGTAACCATATATACTTAACATATATAATACCATATACACGTAACATATTCACTTATATACTTATATCTGAATAATTCATCACAAAATTTTTAAATTCATAGAATTTCTTCTCAAAAATCGTAAATCCATTCACTTATTTTCTCGTCTCTGGTTTATCATTTAACCTTAATTCAATATTTTAAAATTTTATAAATATTCAAATTCTCGGTTGTGATGTATATATTATGTTAGCTCAAGCGATGCAAAACAGTATGCCAAAAAAAGAAGAACAAGAAATCAACCAGCCAATAGATTGGCAAACTTCAAGGATTTATGTCAGTGTGCACGGTAGGTGGTTTGACCACCCACTGATTCATGCTCGCTAAGTTTCTGGGAAATATCTAACCATGATCTTGTAGTGTTTATGTAACACTACAAGCATCAGCCACAATCTAGGTTATATCACATAACACCAACAAGATTCAAGCCCTCAAAGTCATCATTTAGAAGGTTTCGGGTTGTCCGTAAACTTAGGCGCTCTCGACTAGGTACTTTCCAAATTCAAATTAATCTATGTTCCAAATATGTTTCATGTGATCTAATGGTTCAACTATGTTGTCCTTATGTCAAGGAACAATTATATACCAATATTTCAAATTCAACAACATTATAAGCTCCAGATTTGGCTCACCAAATGATGTCGAAAAGTATGTTCATCGAAGTTTCGGGTTTTCCAAAATCAAATCGTGAACGGATGGTCTAGTTTAACCACCGCTACGCTCGATCCGATGATGATTTAAATGATCTAAATCCACAAATATGAAGTACACATGACAAGCTACAAACCTATTACAACAACATCAATAAACAACATACAACCTGACAGATCTAGGAGCTTGAAAAACTTGTCAGACGCTGAAAAATCCTTTTAGGGTTACCTGCAATTTACCCTACCAACGCTTCATTAACTCACTTTTTGACCATGAATATCTTATACTACGGACATGGAATGGTCAGTGATTCCACTTCCGCATCAAGACCTCATGTCGACTACCAATACAAAAAAATAAAACAAAAAAAAAAATAAATGACACACGAATCTGCGGGCTCTCGATATATTAGCTTGTCAGACCACAAATCATGTTCTTGCACAGTTTTTGAAAAAATCCATTTTTACCCACTTTGATGCTATGAATCCGTGATAGATCATCATAAAACATTCTTGAGCACAAATCTAAACATTCAAACACAAAAATTTTCTTAGCATACAAGATCAAATTAGGTTTTAGGGTTTATACCTTCTTGCTAAATCTTTGATCTTAGATCTCCTTATTTGATATTGGTTGATCTAGGGGCTATCTTTAGGACTGATATACTTGATATATTCAGAGGTTTAGAGAGAGAAGGAGCTGGTTGAGGTAAGTTAGCAAAATGAGCAACTTTTGTGACTTTTTCTCTCTTTATCTCTTATAATTACTTGATGCA
The DNA here is from genome assembly GCA_020205605.1 of Panax ginseng. Taxonomy (NCBI): domain Eukaryota; kingdom Viridiplantae; phylum Streptophyta; class Magnoliopsida; order Apiales; family Araliaceae; genus Panax; species Panax ginseng. Next base: position 117,384,915 of record CM035136.1, on the reverse strand, counting down.
ATGCATGTTGCCGATTTAAAGGGCTACCCTAGACTTATTTGCTTGAGTTTTTTGGTCATACAAGTCAATAGTTGGTGAACCACTATAGGTGTTGGCAATTTTTTACAAGTTACCAATTAAAGAAATGAAAAAGGGTATTTTTGTCATTAGCATTATCATTTTTAATGGCAAACTAGTCAATTGCCCTAACCCTTAGGGTTTAGCTTTTAACCATTAGGGTTTAGTGTTTGAACTCTTGGAGTTTAGGGTTTGAACCCTTAGGTTTTAAAAATAAATTATAGAACTTCCAAATTAGGTTTTCAAAATCGAAAATTAATATTTCTAAATTATAATTAGAATTTTCTAATTATATTAAAATTTCTTAATCATACTTTTAAATCTTGCTAATTAGGATTAATATTTCCTAATTAAAATTGCTAATTTAGCAATTAGGGTCAAAATTATACATTAGGGTTTATAACCCACTTAATTAGGGTTTTAAATAGAAAAAAATAAATTTTCTAATTTAGAAATTAGGTTTCCTAATTAGTTTATGGTTTTCTAATTAATTATAACTTGAAAATTAGGATTAATGTTTCCTAATTAACATTAAAATTATTAAATTAATAATTAGGTTTTCCCTAATTATAAATTAGGGTTTCTAATCCTGAAATTATGGTTTCTAATTATTAGGTTTTCCAGTAAATCATTAGGGTTTTCCCTAATTAGGTTATAATTAATAACGTTTAAATCTTATACTAGCATTTGCATTACCAATTTAGGGTTTTCAACATCCTAATTAGGGTTTTGATTCCCGTAATCAAATTAGGGTTTCCGTAACCCAGGTTTTAGGGTTTCTTATAAATCGTAAGAATTTTCTAAACCTAACGCTGACATTCTTAATATATACTTAGGGTTTGTCACCGATATAGATTATCCGTCAACCTCAACCCGTAACCATATACTAAACATATATATACCATATACACACGTAACATATTCACTTATATACTTAATCCTGAATAATTCATCACAAAATTTTTAAATTCATAGAATTCTTCTCAAAATCGTAAATCCATTCACTTATTTTCTGTCTGGTTTATCATTTAACCTTAATTCAATATTTTAAAATTTTATAAATATTCAAATTCTCGTCAGGATGTATATGTTAGCTCAAGCGATGCAAAACAGTATGCCAAACAAAGAAGAACAAGAAATCAACCACCAATAGATTGGCAAACTTCAAGGATTTATGTCACAGTACTAGTAGGTGGTTTGACCACCCACCGATTCATGCTCGCTAAGTTTCGAAATTCTAACCATGATCTTGTAGTGTTTATGTAACACTACAAGCATCACCACAAATCTAGGTTATATCACATAACACCAACAAGATTCAAGCCCTCAAAGTCATCATTAGAAGGTTTCGGGTTGTCCGTAAACTTAGGCGCTCGACTAGTACTTTCCAAATTCAAATTAATCTATGTTCCACCATGTTTCATGTGATCTAATGGTTCAACTATGTTGTCCTTATGTCAAGGAACAATTATATACCAATATTTCAAATTCAACAACATTATAAGCTCCAGATTTGGCTCACCAAATGATGTCGAAAAGTATGTTCATCGAAGCTCGGGTTTTCCAAAATCAAATCGTGAACGGATGGTCTAGTTTAACCACCGCCACGCTCGATCGATCGATGATGATTTAAATGATCTAAATCCAAAATATGAAGTACACATGACAAGCTACAAACCTATTACAACAACATCAATAAACAACATACAACCCGATGTATCTAGAGCTTGAAAAACTTGTCGACGCCGAAAAATCCTTTTAGGGTTACCTGAATTTACCCTACCAACGCTTCAATAACTCACTTTGACCATGAATATCTTATACTCGACATGGAATGGTCAGATTCCACTTCCGCATCAAGACCTCATGTCGACTACCAATACAAAACATAAAACAAAAAAAAATAATAAATGTACACTTAATCTGCGGGCTCTCGACATTAGCATGTCGCACCACAAATCATGTTCTTGCACAGCTTTTGAAAAACTCCATTTTTACCCACTTTGATGCTATGAATCCGATAGATATCATCATCATAAAACATTCTTGAGCACAAATCTAAACATTCAAACACAAAAATTTTCTTAGATATAAGATCATCAAATTAGGTTTTAGGGTTTATACCTTCTTGCTAAATCTTTGATCTTAGATCTCCTTATTTGATATCGGTTGATCTAGGGGCTATCTTTAGGACCGATATACTTGATATATTCGTAGGTTTAGAGAGAGAGAGGAGTCGGTTGAGGTAAGTTAGCAAAATGAGCAACTTTTGTGACTTTTTCTCTCTTTATCTCTTATAATTACTTGATGCAATGCATGTTGCTGATATAGAGGCTACCCTAGACTTATTTGCTGGAGTTTTTTGGTCATACAAGTCAATAGTTGGTGAACCACTATAGGTGTTGGCAATTTTTACAAGTTACCAATTAAAGAAATGAAAAGGGTATTTTTGTCATTAGCATTATCATTTTTAATGGCAAACTAGTCAATTGCCCTAACCCTTAGGGTTTAGCTTTTAACCATTAGGATTTAGTGTTTGAACTCTTGGAGTTTAGGGTTTGAACCCTTAGGTTTTAAAAATAAATTATAGAACTTCCAAATTAGGTTTTCAAAATCGAAAATTAATATTTCTAAATTATAATTAGAATTTTCTAATTATATTAAAATTTCTTAATCATACTTTAAATCTTGCTAATTAGGATTAATATTTCCTAATTAAAATTGCTAATTTAGCAATTAGGGTCAAAATTATACATTAGGGTTTATAACCCACTTAATTAGGGTTTTAAATAGAAAAATAAATTTTCTAATTTAGAAATTAGGTTTCCTAATTAGTTTAGGGTTTTCTAATTAATTATAACTTGAAAATTAGGATTAATGTTTCCTAATTAACATTAAAATTATTAAATTAATAATTAGGTTTTCCCTAATTATCAATTAGGGTTTCTAATCCTAAAATTAGGTTTCTAATTATTAGGTTTTCTAATTATTAGGTTTCAAAGAAATCATTAGGGTTTTCCCTAATTAGGTTATAATTAATAACGCTTAAATCTTATACTAGCATTTGCATTACCAATTTAGGGTTTTCAACATCCTAATTAGGGTTTTGATTCCTTAGTAATCAAATTAGGGTTTCCGTAACCCTGCTTTAGGGTTTCTTATAAATCGTAAGAATTTTCTAACCTAACGCCGACATTCTTAATATATACTTAGGGTTTGTCACCGATATAGATTATCTCGTCAACCTCTTGACCCGTAAACTATATACTTAACACATATAATACCATATACACACGTAATATATTCACTTATATACTTAATCCTTGAATAATTCATCACAAAATTTTAAATTCATAGAATTCTTCTCAAAAATCGTAAATCCATTCACTTATTTTCTCGTCTGGGTTTATCATTTAACCTTAATTCAATATTTTAAAATTTTATAAATATTCAAATTCTCTGTCAGGATGTATATGTTAGCTCAAGCGATGCAAAACAGTATGCCAACAAAGAAGAACAAGAAATCAACCAAATTAATAGATTGGCAAACTTCAAGGATTTATGTCACAGTACTGTAGTGGTGGTTCGACCACCCACCCATTCATGCTCGCTAAGTTTCGAAATATCTAACCATGATCTTGTAGTGTTTATGTAACACTACAAGCATCAGCCACAATCTAGGTTATATCACATAACACCAACAAGATTACAGCCCTCAAAGTCATCATTAAGGGTTTCGGGTTGTCCGTAAACTTAGGCGCTCTCACTAGGTACTTTCCAAATTCCAAATTAATTAATCTATGTTCCACCATGTTTCATGTGATCTAATGGTTCAACTATGTTGTCCTTATGTCAAGGAACAATTATATACCAATATTTCAAATTCAACAACATTATAAGCTCCAGATTTGGCTCACCAAATGATGTCGAAAAAGTATGTTCATCGAAGTTTCGGGTTTTCCAAATCAAATCGTGAACGGATGGTCTAGTTTAACCACCGCTACGCTCGATCCGATGATGATTTAAATGATCTAAATCCAAAAATATGAAATACACATGACAAGCTACAAACCTATTACAACAACATCAATAAACAACATACAACCCGATGTATCTAGAGCTTGAAAAACTTGTCGACGACAAAAAAAATCCTTTTAGGGTTACCTGAATTTACCCTACCAACGCTCAATTAACTCACTTTGACCATGAATATCTTATACTCGACATGGAATGGTCAGTGATTCCACTTCCGCATCAAGACCTCATGTCGACTACCAATACAAAAACATAAAACAAAAAAAAAATAAATGACACACTAATCTGCGGCTCCTCGATATTAGCTTGTCGCACACACAAATCATGTTCTTGCACGCTTTTGAAAAAATCCATTTTTACCCACTTTGATGCTATGTATCCATGATAGATCATCATAAAACATTCTTGAGCACAAATCTAAACATTCAAACACAAAAAATTTTTTAGCATACAAGATCAAATTAGTCTTTAGGGTTTATACCTTCTTGCTAAATCTTTGATCTTAGATCTCCTTATTTAATATTGGTTGATCTAGGGGCTATCTTTAAGACTGATATACTTGATATATTCAGAGGTTTAGAGAGAGAAGGAGCTGGTTGAGGTAAGTTAGCAAAATGAGCAACTTTTGTGACTTTTTTCTCTTTATCTCTTATAATTACTTGATGCAATGCATGTTGCTGATATAGAGGCTACCCTAGACTTATTTGCTGGAGTTTTTTGGTCATACAAGTCAATAGTTGGTGAACCACTATAGGTGTTGGCAATTTTTTACAAGTTACCAATTAAAGAAATGAAAGAGGGTATTTTTGTCATTAGCATTATCATTTTTAATGGCAAACTAGTCAATTGCCCTAACCCTTGGGGTTTAGCTTTTAACCATTAGGATTTAGTGTTTGAACTCTTGGAGTTTAGGGTTTGAACCCTTAGGTTTTAAAAATAAATTATAGAACTTCCAAATTAGGTTTTCAAAATCGAAAATTAATATTTCTAAATTATAATTAGAATTTTCTAATTATATTAAAATTTCTTAATCATACTTTTTTAAATCTTGCTAATTAGGATTAATATTTCCTAATTAAAATTGCTAATTTAGCAATTAGGGTCAAAATTATACATTAGGGTTTATAACCCACTTAATTAGGGTTTTAAATAGAAAAATAAATTTTCTAATTTAGAAATTAGGTTTCCTAATTAGTTTAGGTTTTCTAATTAATTATAACTTGAAAATTAGGATTAATGTTTCCTAATTAACATTAAAATTATTAAATTAATAATTAGGTTTTCCCTAATTATCAATTAGGGGTTTCTAATCCTAAAATTAGGGTTTCTAATTATTAGGTTTTCTAATTATTAGGTTTCCAAAGAAATCATTAGGGTTTTCCCTAATTAGGTTATAATTAATAACGCTTAAATCTTATACTAGCATTTGCATTACCAATTTAGGGTTTTCAACATCCTAATTAGGGTTTTGATTCCCGTAATCAAATTAGGTTTTCGTAACCTGCTTTTAGGTTTTCTTATAAATCGTAAGAATTTTCTAACCTAACGCCGACATTCTTAATATATACTTAGGGTTTGTCACCGATATAGATTATCTCGTCAACCTCAACCCGTAACTATATACTTAACAATATATAATACCATATACACACACGTAATATATTCACTTATATACTTAATCCTTGAATAATTCATCACAAAATTTTTAAATTCATAGAATTCTTCTCAAAAAAATCGTAAATCCATTCACTTATTTTCTCGTCTGGTTTATCATTTAACCTTAATTCAATATTTTAAAATTTTATAAATATTCAAATTCTCGGTCAGGATGTATATGTTAGCTCAAGCGATGCAAAAAAAAGTATGCCAACAAGAAAGAAGAAGAAATCAACCAAATTATAGATTGGCAAACTTCAAGGATTTATGTCACAGTACACACGTAGTGGTTCACCACCCACCGATTCATGCTCGCTAAGTTTCGAAATTCTAACCATGATCTTGTAGTGTTTATATGTAACACTACAAGCATCACCACAATCTAGGTTATATCACATAACACCAACAAGATTCAAGCCCTCAAAGTCATCAAGTAAAGGTTTCGGGTTGTCCGTAAACTTAGGCGCTCGACTAGTACTTTCCAAATTCAAATTAATCTATGTTCCAAATATGTTTCATGTGATCTAATGGTTCAACTATGTTGTCCTTATGTCAAGGAACAATTATATACCAATATTTCACCAACAACATTATAAGCTCCAGATTTGGCTCACCAAATGATGTCGAAAAGTATGTTCATCGAAGCTTCGGGTTTTCCAAAATCAAATCGTGAACGGATGGTCTAGTTTAACCACCGCCACGCTCGATCCGATGATGATTTAAATGATCTAAATCCAAAATATGAAATACACATGACAAAGCTACAAACCTATTACAACAACATCAATAAACAACATACAACCCGATGATCTAGAGCTTGAAAAACTTGTCGACGAAAAAAAAATCCTTTTTAGGGTTACCTGCATTTACCCTACCAACGCTTCATTAACTCACTTTGACCATGAATATCTTATACTCGACATGGAATGGTCAGATTCCACTTCCGCATCAAGACCTCATGTCGACTACCACTATACAAAAAAATAAAACAAAAAAAATAATAAATGTATATCTAAATCATGGCTCTCGACATTAGCTTGTCGTCGCACCACAAATCATGTTCTTGCACAGCTTTTGAAAAAACTCCATTTTTACCCACTTTGATGCTATGAACGATGATAGATCATCATAAAACATTCTTGAGCACAAATCTAAACATTCAAACACAAAAAATTTTCTTAGATACAAGATCAAATTAGGTTTTAGGGTTTATACCTTCTTGCTAAATCTTTGATCTTAGATCTCCTTATTTGATATCGGTTGATCTAGGGGCTATCTTTAGGACCTATATACTTGATATATTCGTAGGTTTAGAGAGAGAAGGAGCTGGTTGAGGTAAGTTAGCAAAATGAGCAACTTTTGTGACTTTTTTCTCTTTATCTCTTATAATTACTTGATGCAATGCATGTTGCTGATATAGAGGCTACCCTAGACTTATTTGCTGGAGTTTTTTGGTCATACAAGTCAATAGTTGGTGAACCACTATAGGTGTTGGCAATTTTTTACAAGTTACCAATTAAAGAAATGAAAAAGGGTATTTTTGTCATTAGCATTATCATTTTTAATGGCAAACTAGTCAATTGCCCTAACCCTTAGGGTTTAGGTATTTAACCATTAGGATTTAGTGTTTGAACTCTTGGGTTTTAGGGTTTGAACCCTTAGGTTTTAAAAATAAATTATAGAACTTCCAAATTAGGTTTTCAAAATCGAAAATTAATATTTCTAAATTATAATTAGAATTTTCTAATTATATTAAAATTTCTTAATCATACTTTTAAATCTTGCTAATTAGGATTAATATTTCCTAATTAAAATTGCTAATTTAGCAATTAGGGTCAAAATTATACATTAGGGTTTATAACCCACTTAATTAGGGTTTTAAATAGAAAAATAAATTTTCTAATTTAGAAATTAGGTTTCCTAATTAGTTTAGGGTTTTCTAATTAATTATAACTTGAAAATTAGGATTAATGTTTCCTAATTAACATTAAAATTATTAAATTAATAATTAGGTTTTCCCTAATTATCAATTAGGTTTTCTAATCCTAAAATTAGGTTTTCTAATTATTAGGTTTTCTAATTATTAGGTTTCCAAAGAAATCATTATTAGGGTTTTCCCTAATTAGGTTATAATTAATAACGCTTAAATCTTATACTAGCATTTGCATTACCAATTTAGGGTTTTCAACATCCTAATTAGGGTTTTGATTCCCGTAATCAAATTAGGTTTTCCGTAACCTGCTTTAGGGTTTCTTATAAATCGTAAGAATTTTCTAACCTAACGCCGACATTCTTAATATATACTTAGGGTTTGTCACCGATATAGATTATCTCGTCAACCTCAACCCGTAACTATATACTAACAACACATATAATACCATATACACACGTAATATATTCACTTATATACTTAATCCCAATAATTCATCACAAAATTTTTAAATTCATAGAATTCTTCTCAAAAAATCGTAAATCCATTCACTTATTTTCTCGTCTAGGTTTATCATTTAACCTTAATTCAATATTTTAAAATTTTATAAATATTCAAATTCTCGTCAGGATGTATATTATGTTAGCTCAAGCGATGCAAAAACAGTATGCCAAAAAAAAAGAACAAGAAATCAACCACCAATAGATTGGCAAACTTCAAGGATTTATGTCACAGTAGTACACGTAGTGGTTTGACCACCCACCCATTCATGCTCGCTAAGTTTCGAAATTCTAACCATGATCTTGTAGTGTTTATGTAACACTACAAGCATCACCACAATCTAGGTTATATCACATAACACCAACAAGATTCAAGCCCTCAAAGTCATCATTAGAAGGTTTCGGGTTGTCCGTAAACTTAGGCGCTCGACTAGTACTTTCCAAATTCAAATTAATCTATGTTCCAAATATGTTTCATGTGATCTAATGGTTCAACTATGTTGTCCTTATGTCAAGGAACAATTATATACCAATATTTCAAATTCAACAACATTATAAGCTCCAGATTTGGCTCACCAAATGATGTCGAAAGTATGTTCATCGAAGTTTCGGGTTTTCCAGAAATCAAATCGTGAACTGATGGTCTAGTTTAACCACCGCCACGCTCGATCCGATGATGATTTAAATGATCTAAATCCAAAATATGAAGTACACATGACAAGCTACAAACCTATTACAACAACATCAATAAACAACATACAACCCGATGATCTAGAGCTTGAAAAACTTGTCGACGTCCGAAAAATCCTTTTTAGGGTTACCTGAATTTACCTCCTACCAACGCTTGGCCAAACTCACTTTGACCATGAATATCTTATACTCGACATGGAATGGTCAGATTCCACTTCCGCATCAAGACCTCATGTCGACTACCACTACAAAAAATCATAAAACAAAAAAAATAATAAATGACACGAATCTGCGGGCTCCTCGACATTAGCTTCGCACCACAAATCATGTTCTTGCACGCTTTTTTTGAAAAACTCCATTTTTACCCACTTTGATGCTATGAATCCGATGATATCATCATCATAAAACATTCTTGAGCACAAATCTAAACATTCAAACACAAAAATTTTCTTAGCATACAAGATCAAATTAGGTTTTAGGGTTTATACCTTCTTGCTAAATCTTTGATCTTAGATCTCCTTATTTGATATTGGTTGATCTAGGGGCTATCTTTAGGACTGATATACTTGATATATTCAGAGGTTTAGAGAGAGAAGGAGCTGGTTGAGGTAAGTTAGCAAAATGAGCAACTTTTGTGACTTTTTTCTCTTTATCTCTTATAATTACTTGATGCAATGCATGTTGCTGATATAGAGGCTACCCTAGACTTATTTGCTGGAGTTTTTTGGTCATACAAGTCAATAGTTGGTGAACCACTATAGGTGTTGGCAATTTTTTACAAGTTACCAATTAAAGAAATGAAAAAGGGTATTTTTGTCATTAGCATTATCATTTTTAATGGCAAACTAGTCAATTGCCCTAACCCTTAGGGTTTAGCTTTTAACCATTAGGATTTAGTGTTTGAACTCTTGGAGTTTAGGGTTTGAACCCTTAGGTTTTAAAAATAAATTATAGAACTTCCAAATTAGGTTTTCAAAATCGAAAATTAATATTTCTAAATTATAATTAGAATTTTCTAATTATATTAAAATTTCTTAATCATACTTTAAATCTTGCTAATTAGGATTAATATTTCCTAATTAAAATTGCTAATTTAGCAATTAGGGTCAAAATTATACATTAGGGTTTATAACCCACGAATTAGGGTTTTAAATAGAAAAATAAATTTTCTAATTTAGAAATTAGGTTTCCTAATTAGTTTAGGGTTTTCTAATTAATTATAACTTGAAAATTAGGATTAATGTTTCCTAATTAACATTAAAATTATTAAATTAAAAATTAGGTTTTCCCTAATTATCAATTAGGTTTCTAATCCTAAATTAGGTTTCTAATTATTAGGTTTTCTAATTATTAGGTTTCCAAAGAAATCATTAGGGTTTTCCCTAATTAGGTTATAATTAATAACGCTTAAATCTTATACTAGCATTTGCATTACCAATTTAGGGTTTTCAACATCCTAATTAGGTTTTGATTCCCGTAATCAAAATTAGGTTTTCGTAACCTGCTTTTAGGTTTCTTATAAATCGTAAGAATTTTCTAACCTAACGCCGACATTCTTAATATATACTTAGGTTTGTCACCGATATAGATTATCCGTCAACCTCGACCAGTAAACTATATACTTTTAACATATATAATACCATATACACGTAACATATTCACTTATATACTTAATCCTCAATAATTCATCACAAAATTTTTAAATTCATAGAATTCTTCTCAAAAATCGTAAATCCATTCACTTATTTTCTCGCTCTGGGTTTATCATTTAACCTTAATTCAATATTTTAAAATTTTATAAATATTCAAATTCTCTGTCAGGATGTATATGTTAGCTCAAGCGATGCAAAACAGTATGCCAAAAGAAAGAAGAACAAGAAATCAACCACCAATAGATTGGCAAACTTCAAGGATTTATGTCACAGTACTAGTAGTGGTTCACCACCCACCCATTCATGCTCGCTAAGTTTCGAAATTCTAACTCATGATCTTGTAGGTTTATGTAACACTACAAGCATCACCACAATCTAGGTTATATCACATAACACCAACAAGATTCAAGCCCTCAAAGTCATCATCATAGAAGGTTTCGGGTTGTCCGTAAACTTAGGCGCTCGACTAGTACTTTCCAAATTCAAATTAATCTATGTTCCACCATGTTTCATGTGATCTAATGGTTCAACTATGTTGTCCTTATGTCAAGGAACAATTATATACCAATATTTCAAATTCAACAACATTATAAGCTCCAGATTTGGCTCACCAAATGATGTCGAAAAAGTATGTTCATCGAAGTTTCGGGTTTTCCAGAAACCGAAATCGTGAAATCTGATGGTCTAGTTTAACCACCGCCACGCTCGATCCGATGATGATTTAAATGATCTAAATCCACAAATATGAAAACACATGACAAAGCTACAAACCTATTACAACAACATCAATAAACAACATACAACCCGACAGATCTAGAGCTTGAAAACTTGTCGACGTCGAAAATCCTTTTTAGGTTACCTGCATTTACCCTACCAACGCTTCAATTAACTCACTTTGACCATGAATATCTTATACTCGACATGGAATGGTCGTGATTCCACTTCCGCATCAAGACCTCATGTCGACTACCAATACAAAAAACATAAAACAAAAAATAATAAATGACATTACATAATCTGCGGGTCTATATTAGCTTGTCAGACCACAAATCATGTTCTTGCACAGTTTTTGAAAAAAATCCATTTTTACCCACTTTGATGCTATGAATCCGTGATAGATCATCATAAAACATTCTTGAGCACAAATCTAAACATTCAAACACAAAAATTTTCTTAGCATACAAGATCAAATTAGGTTTTAGGGTTTATACCTTCTTGCTAAATCTTTGATCTTAGATCTCCTAATTTGATATTGGTTGATCTAGGGGCTATCTTTAGGACTGATATACTTGATATATTCAGAAGTCTAGAGAGAGAAGGAGCTGGTTGAGGTAAGTTAGCAAAATGAGCAACTTTTGTGACTTTTTCTCTCTTTATCTCTTATAATTACTTGATGCAATGCATGTTGCTGATATAGAGGCTACCCTAGACTTATTTGCTGGAGTTTTTTGGTCATACAAGTCAATAGTTGGTGAACCACTATAGGTGTTGGCAATTTTTTACAAGTTACCAATTAAAGAAATGAAAAAGGGTATTTTTGTCATTAGCATTATCATTTTTAATGGCAAACTAGTCAATTGCCCTAACCCTTAGGGTTTAGGTTTTAACCATTAGGGTTTAGTGTTTGAACTCTTGGAGTTTAGGGTTTGAACCCTTAGGTTTTAAAAATAAATTATAGAACTTCCAAATTAGGTTTTCAAAATCGAAAATTAATATTTCTAAATTATAATTAGAATTTTCTAATTATATTAAAATTTCTTAATCATACTTTAAATCTTGCTAATTAGGATTAATATTTCCTAATTAAAATTGCTAATTTAGCAATTAGGGTCAAAATTATACATTAGGGTTTATAACCCACAAATTAGGGTTTTAAATAGAAAAATAAATTTTCTAATTTAGAAATTAGGTTTCCTAATTAGTTTAGGGTTTTCTAATTAATTATAACTTGAAAATTAGGATTAATGTTTCCTAATTAACATTAAAATTATTAAATTAACAATTAGGTTTTCCCTAATTATCAATTAGGGTTTCTAATCCTGAAATTAGGGTTTCTAATTATTAGGTTTTCTAATTATTAGGTTTCAAAGAAATCATTAGGTTTTCCCTAATTAGGTTATAATTAATAACGCTTAAATCTTATACTAGCATTTGCATTACCAATTTAGGGTTTTCAACATCCTAATTAGGGTTTTGATTTCTTAACCTAAAATTAGGGTTTCCAACCCTTTTTAGGTTTCTTATAAATCGTAAGAATTTTCTAACCTAACGCCGACATTCTTAATATATACTTAGGGTTTGTCACCGATATAGATTATCTCGTCAACCTCAATTGACCCGTAACTATATACTTTTAACATATATACCATATACACAATAATATATTCACTTATATACTTAATCCTCGAATAATTCATCACAAAATTTTAAATTCATAGAATTTCTTTCTCAAAAATCGTAAATCCATTCACTTATTTTCTCTGTCTAGGTTTATCATTTAACCTTAATTCAATATTTTAAAATTTTATAAATATTCAAATTCTCGTCAGATGACATGTTAGCTCAAGCGATGCAAAACAGTATGCCAAACAAAGAAGAACAAGAAATCAACCACCAATAGATTGGCAAACTTCAAGGATTTATGTCACAGTACACCAGTAGGTGGTTCACCCACCCACCGATTCATGCTCGCTAAGTTTCGAAATTCTAACTATGATCTTGTAGTGTTTATGTAACACTACAAGCATCACCACAAATCTAGGTTATATCACATAACACCAACAAGATTCAAGCCCTCAAAGTCATCATTAGAAGGTTTCGGGTTGTCCGTAAACTTAGGCGCTCGACTAGGTACTTTCCAAATTCAAATTAATCTATGTTCCAAATATGTTTCATGTGATCTAATGGTTCAACTATGTTGTCCTTATGTCAAGGAACAATTATATACCAATATTTCAAATTCAACAACATTATAAGCTCCAGATTTGGCTCACCAAATGATGTCGAAAGTATGTTTCATCGAAGTTTCGGGTTTTCCGTAAATCAAATCGTGAACGGATGGTCTAGTTTAACCAACCACCGCTACGCTCGATCCGATGATGATTTAAATGATCTAAATCCAAAAATATGAAGTACACATGACAAGCTACAAACCTATTACAACAACATCAATAAACAACATACAACCCGATGATCTAGAGCTTGAAAAACTTGTCGACGACGAAAAAAATCCTTTTTAGGGTTACCTGCATTAATTTATCTACCAACGCGCTCATTAACTCACTTTGACCATGAATATCTTATACTCTGACATGGAATGGTCAGATTCCACTTCCGCATCAAGACCTCATGTCGCACTACCACTACAAAAAATATAAAACAAAAAATAATAAATGTATTACAATAACTGGGGTCTCGACATTAGCTTGTCGCACCACAAATCATGTTCTTGCACGCTTTTGAAAAAAAATCCATTTTTACCCACTTGATGCTATGAATCCGATGATCATCATCATCATCAAAAAACATTCTTGAGCACAAATCTAAACATTCAAACACAAAAATTTTCTTAGCATACAAGATCAAATTAGGTTTTAGGGTTTATACCTTCTTGCTAAATCTTTGATCTTAGATCTCCTTATTTAATATTGGTTGATCTAGGGGCTATCTTTAAGACTGATATACTTGATATATTCAGAGGTTTAGAGAGAGAAGGAGCTGGTTGAGGTAAGTTAGCAAAATGAGCAACTTTTGTGACTTTTTTCTCTTTATCTCTTATAATTACTTGATGCAATGCATGTTGTCATATATAGGCTACCCTAGACTTATTTGCTTTGAGTTTTTTGGTCATACAAGTCAATAGTTGGTGAACCACTATAGGTGTTGGCAATTTTTTACAAGTTACCAATTAAAGAAATGAAAAAGGGTATTTTTGTCATTAGCATTATCATTTTTAATGGCAAACTAGTCAATTGCCCTAACCCTTAGGGTTTAGCTTTTAACCATTAGGATTTAGTGTTTGAACTCTTGGAGTTTAGGGTTTGAACCCTTAGGTTTTAAAAATAAATTATAGAACTTCCAAATTAGGTTTTCAAAATCGAAAATTAATATTTCTAAATTATAATTAGAATTTTCTAATTATATTAAAATTTCTTAATCATACTTTAAATCTTGCTAATTAGGATTAATATTTCCTAATTAAAATTGCTAATTTAGCAATTAGGGTCAAAATTATACATTAGGGTTTATAACCCACGAATTAGGGTTTTAAATAGAAAAATAAATTTTCTAATTTAGAAATTAGGTTTCCTAATTAGTTTAGGGTTTTCTAATTAATTATAACTTGAAAATTAGGATTAATGTTTCCTAATTAACATTAAAATTATTAAATTAATAATTAGGTTTTCCCTAATTATAAATTAGGGTTTCTAATCCTGAAATTAGGGTTTCTAATTATTAGGTTTTCTAATTATTAGGGTTTCTAGTAAATCATTAGGGTTTTCCCTAATTAGGTTATAATTAATAACGTTTAAATCTTATACTAGCATTTGCATTACCAATTTAGGGTTTTCAACATCCGAATTAGGGTTTCGGATTCCCGTAATCAAATTAGGGTTTCCGTAACCTGCTTTTAGGGTTTCTTATAAATCGTAAGAATTTTCTAACCTCAACGCCGACATTCTTAATATATACTTAGGGTTTGTCACCGATATAGATTATCTCGTCAACCTCAACCCGTAACATATATACTAACACACATAATACCATATACACAGAACATATTCACTTATATACTTAATCCTGAATAATTCATCACAAAATTTTTAAATTCATAGAATTCCTTCTCAAAAATCGTAAATCCATTCACTTATTTTCTGTCTAGGTTTATCATTTAACCTTAATTCAATATTTTAAAATTTTATAAATATTCAAATTCTCTGTCAGGATGTACATGTTAGCTCAAGCGATGCAAAACAGTATGCCAAACAAAGAAGAACAAGAAATCAACCACCAATAGATCGGGCAAACTTCAAGGATTTATGTCACAGTACACTTGTAGTGGTTTGACCACCCACCGATTCATGCTCGCTAAGTTTCTGGGAAATCTCTAACCATGATCTTGTAGTGTTTATGTAACACTACAAGCATCAGCCACAATCTAGGTTATATCACATAACACCAACAAGATTCAAGCCCTCAAAGTCATCATTAGAAGGTTTCGGTTGTCCGTAAACTTAGGCGCTCGACTAGTACTTTCCAAATTCAATTAATCTATGTTCCACCATGTTTCATGTGATCTAATGGTTCAACTATGTCATTCCTTATGTCAAGGAACAATTATATACCAATATTTCACCAACAACATTATAAGCTCCAGATTTGGCTCACCAAATGATGATGTCGAAAGTATGTTCATCGAAGTTTCGGGTTTTCCAGAACCCAAATCGTGAACGGATGGTCTAGTTTAACCACCGCCACGCTCGATCCGATGATGATTTAAATGATCTAAATCCAAAAATATGAAGTACACATGACAAGCTACAAACCTATTACAACAACATCAATAAACAACATACAACCCGATGTATCTAGAGCTTGAAAAACTTGTCGACGTCAAAAATCCTTTTTAGGGTTACCTGAATTTACCCTACCAACGCTCATTAACTCACTTTTTGACCATGAATATCTTATACTACGACATGGAATGGTCAGATTCCACTTCCGCATCAAGACCTCATGTCAGACTACCAATACAAAACATAAAACAAAAAAAATAATAAACATACACGAATCTGTGGCTCCTGACATTAGCTTGTCAGACCACAAATCATGTTCTTGCACAGTTTTTGAAAAACTCCATTTTTACCCACTTTGATGCTATGAATCCGTGATAGATCATCATAAAACATTCTTGAGCACAAATCTAAACATTCAAACACAAAAATTTTCTTAGCATACAAGATCAAATTAGGTTTTAGGGTTTATACCTTCTTGCTAAATCTTTGATCTTAGATCTCCTTATTTGATATTGGTTGATCTAGGGGCTATCTTTAGGACTGATATACTTGATATATTCAGAGGTTTAGAGAGAGAAGGAGCTGGTTGAGGTAAGTTAGCAAAATGAGCAACTTTTGTGACTTTTTTTCTCTTTATCTCTTATAATTACTTGATGCAATGCATGTTGCTGATATAGAGGCTACCCTAGACTTATTTGCTGGAGTTTTTTGGTCATACAAGTCAATAGTTGGTGAACCACTATAGGTGTTGGCAATTTTTTACAAGTTACCAATTAAAGAAATGAAAAAGGGTATTTTTGTCATTAGCATTATCATTTTTAATGGCAAACTAGTCAATTTCCCTAACCCTTAGGGTTTAGCTTTTAACCATTAGGATTTAGTGTTTGAACTCTTGGAGTTTAGGGTTTGAACCCTTAGGTTTTAAAAATAAATTATAGAACTTCCAAATTAGGTTTTCAAAATCGAAAATTAATATTTCTAAATTATAATTAGAATTTTCTAATTATATTAAAATTTCTTAATCATACTTTAAATCTTGCTAATTAGGATTAATATTTCCTAATTAAAATTGCTAATTTAGCAATTAGGGTCAAAATTATAAATTTATACATTATTAGGGTTTATAACCCACTTAATTAGGGTTTTAAATAGAAAAATAAATTTTCTAATTTAGAAATTAGGTTTCCTAATTAGTTTAGGGTTTTCTAATTAATTATAACTTAAAAATTAGGATTAATGTTTCCTAATTAACATTAAAATTATTAAATTAACAGTTAGGTTTTCCCTAATTATCAATTAGGTTTCTAATCCTAAAATTAGGGTTTCTAATTATTAGGTTTTCTAATTATTAGGGTTTCTAGTAAATCATTAGGGTTTTCCTAATTAGGTTATAATTAATAACGCTTAAATCTTATACTAGCATTTGCATTACCAATTTAGGGTTTTCAACATCCTAATTAGGGTTTGGATTCTTTAGGGTTTCCGTAACCCATTTTAGGGTTTCTTATAAATCGTAAGAATTTTCTAACCTAACGCCGACATTCTTAATATATACTTAGGTTTGTCACCGATATAGATTATCTCGTCAACCTCACCCGTAACTATATACTTTTAACACACATAATACCATATACACAGAACATATTCACTTATATACTTAATCCTGAATAATTCATCACAAAATTTTTAAATTCATAGAATTTCTTCTCAAAAATCGTAAATCCATTCACTTATTTTCTGTCTAGGTTTATCATTTAACCTTAATTCAATATTTTAAAATTTTATAAATATTCAAATTCTCGGGTTGTGACAGACATGTTAGCTCAAGCGATGCAAAACAGTATGCGCCAACAAAAGAAGAACAAGAAATCAACCAAATTAATAGATTGGCAAACTTCAAGGATTTATGTCAAGGTACTAGTAGGTGGTTCACCACCCACCGATTCATGCTCGCTAAGTTTCGAAATTTAATTCATGATCTTGTAGTGTTTATGTAACACTACAAGCATCAGCCACAATCTAGGTTATATCACATAACACCAACAAGATTCAAGCCCTCAAAGTCACTGTTAGAAGGTTTCTGGGTTGTCCATAAACTTAGGCAGTTCGACTAGGTACATTCCATTCCAAATTAATCTATGTTCCACTCATGTTTCATGCGATCTAATGGTTCAACTATGTTGTCTTATGTCAAGGAACAATTATATACCAATATTTCACCAACAACATTATAAGCTCCAGATTTGGCTCACCAAATGATGTCGAAAAGTATGTTCATCGAAGTTTCGGGTTTTCCGAAATCAAATCGTGAACGGATGGTCTAGTTTAACCACCGCTACGCTCGATCCGATGATGATTTAAATGATCTAAATCCAAAATATGAAGTACACATGACAAGCTACAAACCTATTACAACAACATCAATAAACAACATACAACCCGATGATCTAGGAGCTTGAAAAACTTGTCGACGTCAAAAAAAATCCTTTTAGGGTTACCTGAATTTACCCTACCAACGCTCGGTTAACTCACTTTGACCATGAATATCTTATACTGGACATGGAATGGTCAGGATTCCACTTCCGCATCAAGACCTCATGTCGACTACCAATACAAAAAAAACATAAAACAAAAAAAATAATAAATGATACCTAATCTGCGGCTCTCGACATTAGCTTGTCGCACCACAAATCATGTTCTTGCACAGCTTTTTGAAAAAAATCCATTTTACCCACTTTGATGCTATGAATCCGTGATAGATCATCATAAAACATTCTTGAGCACAAATCTAAACATTCAAACACAAAAAATTTTCTTAGCATACAAGATCAAATTAGGTTTTAGGTTTATACCTTCTTGCTAAATCTTTGATCTTAGATCTCCTTATTTGATATCGGTTGATCTAGGGGTCTATCTTTAGGACCGATATACTTGATATATTCAGAGGTTTAGAGAGAGAGAGGAGTCGGTTGAGGTAAGTTAGCAAAATGAGCAACTTTTGTGACTTTTTTCTCTTTTTATCTCTTATAATTACTTGATGCAATGCATGTTGTCGATATAAGGGCTACCCTAGACTTATTTGCGGAGTTTTTTGTCATACAAGTCAATAGTTGGTGAACCACTATAGGTGTTGGCAATTTTTACAAGTTACCAATTAAAGAAATGAAAAAGGGTATTTTTGTCATTAGCATTATCATTTTTAATGGCAAACTAGTCAATTGCCCTAACCCTTAGGGGTTTAGCTTTTAACCATTAGGGTTTAGTGTTTGAACTCTTGGAGTTTAGGGTTCAAACCCTTAGGTTTTAAAAATAAATTATAGAACTTCCAAATTAGGTTTTCAAAATCGAAAATTAATATTTCTAAATTATAATTAGAATTTTCTAATTATATTAAAATTTCTTAATCATACTTTAAATCTTGCTAATTAGGATTAATATTTCCTAATTAAAATTGCTAATTTAGCAATTAGGGTCAAAATTATACATTAGGGTTTATAACCCACTTAATTAGGGTTTTAAATAGAAAATAAATTTTCTAATTTAGAAATTAGGTTTCCTAATTAGTTTAGGGTTTTCTAATTAATTATAACTTGAAAATTAGGATTAATGTTTCCTAATTAACATTAAAATTATTAAATTAATAATTAGGTTTTCCCTAATTATAAATTAGGGTTTCTAATCCTAAAATTAGGGTTTCTAATTATTAGGTTTCTAATTATTAGGTTTCAAAGAAATCATTAGGGTTTTCCCTAATTAGGTTATAATTAATAACGCTTAAATCTTATACTAGCATTTGCATTACCAATTTAGGGTTTTCAACATCCTAATTAGGGTTTTGATTCTCGTAACTAAAATTAGGGTTTCCGTAACCTGCTTTTAGGTTTCTTATAAATCGTAAGAATTTTCTAACCTAACGCCGACATTCTTAATATATACTTAGGGTTTGTCACCGATATAGATTATCTCGTCAACCTTGACCCGTAACTATATATACTGAACACATATAATACCATATACACGTAACATATTCACTTATATACTTAATCCTCAATAATTCATCACAAAAATTTTAAATTCATAGAATTCCTTCTCAAAAATCGTAAATCCATTCACTTATTTTCTCGCTCTAGTTTATCATTTAACCTTAATTCAATATTTTAAAATTTTATAAATATTCAAATTCTCTGTTGTGACATATATGTTAGCTCAAGCGATGCAAAACAGTATGCCAACAAAGAAGAACAAGAAATCAACCACCCAATAGATTGGCAAACTTCAAGGATTTATGTCAAGTATTAGGCACTGTAGTGGTTTGACCACCCACCGATTCATGCTCGCTAAGTTTCGAAATTCTAACCATGATCTTGTAGTGTTTTATGTAACACTACAAGCATCACCACAATCTAGGTTATATCACATAACACCAACAAGATTCAAGCCCTCAAAGTCACTATTAGAAGGTTTCTGGGTTGTCCAGAAACTTAGGCAGTCCGACTAGGTACTTTCCAAATTCAAATTAATCTATGTTCCACCATGTTTCATGTGATCTAATGGTTCAACTATGTTGTCCTTATGTCAAGGAACAATTATATACCAATATTTCAAATCCAACAACATTATAAGCTCCAGATTTGCTCACCAAATGATGTCGAAAGTATATGTTCATCGAAGTTTCGGGTTTTCCGTAAAATCAAATCGTGAACGGATGGTCTAGTTTAACCACCGCCACGCTCGATCCGATGATGATTTAAATGATCTAAATCCAAAAATATGAAGTACACATGACAAGCTACAAACCTATTACAACAACATCAATAAACAACATACAACCCGATGCATCTAGAGCTTGAAAAACTTGTCGACGAAAAATCCTTTTAGGGTTACCTGCAATTTACCCTACCAACGCTTATTAACTCACTTTGACCATGAATATCTTATACTCGGACATGGAATGGTCAGTGATTCCACTTCCGCATCAAAGACCTCATGTCGACTACCAATACAAAACATAAAACAAAAAAAATAAAAAATACATCGAATCATGGGCTCTTTACATTAGCTTGTCGCACCACAAATCATGTTCTTGCACACGCTTTTGAAAAACTCCATTTTACCCACTTTGATGCTATGAATCCGTGATAGATCATCATAAAAAACATTCTTGAGCACAAATCTAAACATTCAAACACAAAAATTTTCTTAGCATACAAGATCAAATTAGGTTTTAGGGTTTATATCTTCTTGCTAAATCTTTGATCTTAGATCTCCTTATTTGATATTGGTTGATCTAGGGGCTGTCTTTAGGACTGATATACTTGATATATTCAGAGGTTTAGAGAGAGAAGGAGCTGGTTGAGGTAAGTTAGCAAAATGAACAACTTTTGTGACTTTTTCTCTCTTTATCTCTTATAATTACTTGATGCAATGCATGTTGCTGATATAGAGGCTACCCTAGACTTATTTGCTTGAGTTTTTTGGTCATACAAGTCAATAGTTGGTGAACCACTATAGGTGTTGGCAATTTTTTACAAGTTACCAATTAAAGAAATGAAAAAGGGTATTTTTGTCATTAGCATTATCATTTTTAATGGCAAACTTGTCAATTGCCCTAACCCTTAGGGTTTAGGTATTAACCATTAGGGTTTAGTGTTTGAACTCTTAGGGTTTAGGGTTTGAACCCTTAGGTTTTAAAAATAAATTATAGAACTTCCAAATTAGGTTTTCAAAATCGAAAATTAATATTTCTAAATTATAATTAGAATTTTCTAATTATATTAAAATTTCTTAATCATACTTTAAATCTTGCTAATTAGGATTAATATTTCCTAATTAAAATTGCTAATTTAGCAATTAGGGTCAAAATTATACATTAGGGTTTATAACCCACGAATTAGGGTTTTAAATAGAAAATAAATTTTCTAATTTAGAAATTAGGTTTCCTAATTAGTTTAGGGTTTTCTAATTAATTTTAACTTGAAAATTAGGATTAATGTTTCCAAATTAACATTAAAATTATTAAATTAACAATTAGGTTTTTCCTAATTATCAATTAGGGTTTCTAATCCTAAAATTAGGGTTTCTAATTATTAGGTTTTCTAATTATTA
Source organism: Panax ginseng (assembly GCA_020205605.1). Taxonomy (NCBI): domain Eukaryota; kingdom Viridiplantae; phylum Streptophyta; class Magnoliopsida; order Apiales; family Araliaceae; genus Panax; species Panax ginseng. The sequence continues at coordinate 117,362,774 of CM035136.1, read as the reverse complement.
GGGTTTCCAGTAAATCATTAGGGTTTTCCCTAATTAGGTTATAATTAATAACGTTTAAATCTTATACTAGCATTTGCATTACCAATTTAGGGTTTTTAACATCCGAATTAGGGTTTTTGATTCTCGTAACTCAAATTAGGGTTTCCGAAATCTGGTTTTAGGGTTTCTTATAAATCGTAAGAATTTTCTAACCTAACGCCGACATTCTTAATATATACTTAGGTTTGTCACCGATATAGATTATCCGTCAACCTCGACCCGTAACTACATATACTTTTAACACATATAATACCATATACACAGAACATATTCACTTATATACTTAATCCTGAATAATTCATCACAAAAATTTTAAATTCATAGAATTCCTTCTCAAAAATCGTAAATCCATTCACTTATTTTTTGTCTAGGTTTATCATTTAACCTTAATTCAATATTTTAAAATTTTATAAATATTCAAATTCTCGGTCAGGACATACATATTAGCTCAAGCGATGCAAAACAGTATGCCAACAAAGAAGAAAAGAAATCAACCAGCCAATAGATTGGCAAACTTCAAGGATTTATGTCAGTGTGCACGGTAGGTGGTTTGACCACCCACTGATTCATGCTCGCTAAGTTTCTGGGAAATATCTAACCATGATCTTGTAGTGTTTATGTAACACTACAAGCATCAGCCACAATCTAGGTTATATCACATAACACCAACAAGATTACAGCCCTCAAAGTCACTGTTAGAAGGTTTCTGGGTTGTCCAGAAACTTAGGCAGTTCAACTAGGTACTTTCCAGTCCAAATTAATCTATGTTCCAGTCATGTTTCATGTGATCTAATGGTTCAACTATGTTGTCCTTATGTCAAGGAACAATTATATACCAATATTTCAGTCCAACAACATTATAAGCTCCAGATTTGGCTCAGTCAAATGATGTCAGAAAGTATGTTCATCGAGTTTCTGGGTTTTCCAGAAACTGAAATCGTGAACGGATGGTCTAGTTTAACCACCTGCTACGTTCGATCTGATGATGATTTAAATGATCTAAATCCAAAAATATGAAGTACACATGACAAGCTACAAACCTATTACAACAACATCAATAAACAACATACAACCTGATAGATCTAGGAGCTTGAAAAACTTGTCAGACGCTGAAAAATCCTTTTAGGGTTACCCAGAATTTACCCGGCCAACGTCGGTTAACTCACTTTGACCATGAATATCTTATACTCTAGACATGGAATGGCTGTGATTCCACTTCCAGATCGAAGACCTCATGTCAGACTACCAATACAAAACATAAAACAAAAAAAATAATAAACAGACACGAATCTGTGGCTCCTGACATTAGCTTGTCAGACCACAAATCATGTTCTTGCACAGTTTTTGAAAAACTCCATTTTTACCCACTTTGATGCTATGAATCCGTGATAGATCATCATAAAACATTCTTGAGCACAAATCTAAACATTCAAACACAAAAAATTTTCTTAGCATACAAGATCAAATTAGGTTTTAGGGTTTATACCTTCTTGCTAAATCTTTGATCTTAGATCTCCTTATTTGATATTGGTTGATCTAGGGGCTGTCTTTAGGACTGATATACTTGATATATTCAGAGGTTTAGAGAGAGAAGGAGTTGGTTGAGGTAAGTTAGCAAAATGAGCAACTTTTGTGACTTTTTCTCTTTTTATCTCTTATAATTACTTGATGCAATGCATGTTGCTGGTATAGAGGCTACCCTAGACTTATTTGCTGGAGTTTTTTGGTCATACAAGTCAATAGTTGGTGAACCACTATAGGTGTTGGCAATTTTTTACAAGTTACCAATTAAAGAAATGAAAAAGGGTATTTTTATCATTAGCATTATCATTTTTAATGGCAAACTAGTCAATTGCCCTAACCCTTAGGTTTTAGGTTTTAACCATTAGGGTTTAGTGTTTGAACTCTTAGGGTTTAGGGTTTGAACCCTTAGGTTTTAAAAATAAATTTTAGAACTTTCAAATTAGGTTTTCAAAATCGAAAATTAATATTTCTAAATTATAATTAGAATTTTCTAATTATATTAAAATTTCTTAATCATACTTTAAATCTTGCTAATTAGGATTAATATTTCCTAATTAAAATTGCTAATTTAGCAATTAGGGTCAAAATTATACATTAGGGTTTATAACCCACGAATTAGGGTTTTAAATAGAAAAATAAATTTTCTAATTTAGAAATTAGGTTTTCTAATTAGTTTAGGGTTTTCTAATTAATTATAACTTGAAAATTAGGATTAATGTTTCCTAATTAACATTAAAATTATTAAATTAACAATTAGGTTTTCCCTAATTATCAATTAGGGTTTCTAATTATTAGGTTTTCTAATTATTAGGGTTTCCAGTAAATCATTAGGGTTTTCCCTAATTAGGTTATAATTAATAACGTTTAAATCTTATACTAGCATTTGCATTACCAATTTAGGGTTTTCAACATCCGAATTAGGGTTTGGATTCCTTAACTCAAATTAGGGTTTCCGAAATCCTGCTTTTAGGGTTTCTTATAAATCGTAAGAATTTTCTAACTGAACGTTGACATTCTTAATATATACTTAGGGTTTGTCACCGATATAGATTATCTGGTCAACCCTTGACCCGTAACCATATACGGAACACATATAATACCATATACACAGAACATATTCACTTATATACTTAATCCTGAATAATTCATCACAAAAATTTTAAATTCATAGAATTCCTTCTCAAAAATCGTAAATCCATTCACTTATTTTCTGTCTAGGTTTATCATTTAACCTTAATTCAATATTTTAAAATTTTATAAATATTCAAATTCTCGGGTTGTGACAGACATGTTAGCTCAAGCGATGCAAAACAGGGCGCCAACAGCAAGAACAAGAAATCAACCAGCCAATAGATTGGCAAACTTCAAGGATTTATGTCAGTGTGCACGGTAGGTGGTTTGACCACCCACTGATTCATGCTCGCTAAGTTTCTGGGAAATCTCTAACCATGATCTTGTAGTGTTTATGTAACACTACAAGCATCAGCCACAATCTAGGTTATATCACATAACACCAACAAGATTCAAGCCCTCAAAGTCACTGTTAGAAGGTTTCTGGGTTGTCCAGAAACTTAGGCAGTTCAACTAGGTACTTTCCAGTCCAAATTAATCTATGTTCCAGTCATGTTTCATGTGATCTAATGGTTCAACTATGTTGTCCTTATGTCAAGGAACAATTATATACCAATATTTCAGTCCAACAACATTATAAGCTCCAGATTTGGCTCGACCAAATGATGTCGAAAGAAAGTATGTTCATCGAAGTTTCGGGTTTTCCGAGAACCAAAATCGTGAACGGATGGTCTAGTTTAACAACCTGCTACGTTCGATCTGATGATGATTTAAATGATCTAAATCCAAAAATATGAAGTACACATGACAAGCTACAAACCTATTACAACAACATCAATAAACAACATACAACCTGACAGATCTAGGAGCTTGAAAAACTTGTCGACGAATGAAAAAATCCTTTTAGGTTACCTGAATTTACCCTACCAACGCTCGGTTAACTCACTTTGACCATGAATATCTTATACTCTGGACATTGAATGGCTGTGATTCCACTTCCAGATCGAAGACCTCATGTTAGACTACCAATAAAAAAAATAAAACAAAAAAAATAAAAAACAGACACGAATCTGTGGCACCTGACATTTGCTTGTCAGACCACAAATCATGTTCTTGCACAGTTTTTGAAAAACTCCATTTTTACCCACTTTGATGCTATGAATCCGTGATAGATCATCATAAAACATTCTTGAGCACAAATCTAAACATTCAAACACAAAAATTTTCTTAGCATACAAGATCAAATTAGGTTTTAGGGTTTATACCTTCTTGCTAAATCTTTGATCTTAGATCTCCTTATTTGATATTGGTTGATCTAGGGGCTGTCTTTAGGACTGATATACTTGATATATTCTGAGGTTTAGAGAGAGAAGGAGCTGGTTGAGGTAAGTTAGCAAAATGAGCAACTTTTCTGACTTTTCTCTCTTTATCTCTTATAATTACTTGATGCAATGCATGTTCTTTGGTATAGAGGCTACCCTAGACTTATTTCTTTGGAGTTTTTGGTCATACAAGTCAATAGTTGGTGAACCACTATAGGTGTTGGCAATTTTTTACAAGTTACCAATTAAAGAAATGAAAAATGGTATTTTTATCATTAGCATTATCATTTTTAATGGCAAACTAGTCAATTGCCCTAACCCTTAGGTTTTAGGTTTTAACCATTAGGGTTTAGTGTTTGAACTCTTAGGGTTTAGGGTTTGAACCCTTACGTTTTAAAAATAAATTCTAGAACTTCTAAATTAGGTTTTCAAAATCAAAAATTAATAATTCTAAATTATATTTAGAATTTTCTAATTATATTAAAATTTCTTAATCATACTTTAAATCTGGCTAATTAGGATTGATATTTCCTAATTAAAATTGCTAATTTAGCAATTAGGGTCAAAATTATACATTAGGGTTTATAACCCACGAATTAGGGTTTTAAATAGAAAAATAAATTTTCTAATTTAGAAATTAGGTTTCCTAATTAGTTTAGGGTTTTCTAATTAATTATAACTTGAAAATTAGGATTAATGTTTCCTAATTAACATTAAAATTATTAAATTAACAATTAGGTTTTCCCTAATTATCAATTAGGGTTTCTAATCCTAAATTAGGGTTTCTAATTATTAGGTTTTCTAATTATTAGGTTTTCAAAAATCATTAGGGTTTTCCCTAATTAGGTTATAATTAATAACGTTTAAATCTTATAATAGCATTTGCATTACCAATTTAGGGTTTTCAACATCCTAAATTAGGGTTTTGATTCTTTAATCAAATTAGGGTTTCCAGAACCGGTTTTAGGGTTTCTTATAAATCGTAAGAATTTTCTAACTGAACGTTGATATTCTTAATATATACTTAGGATTTGTCACCGATATAGATTATCTGGTCAACCCTTGACCCGTAACCATATACGGAACACATATAATACCATATACACAGAACATATTCACTTATATACTTAATCCTGAATAATTCATCACAAAAATTTTAAATTCATAGAATTCCTTCTCAAAAATCGTAAATCCATTCACTTATTTTCTGTCTAGGTTTATCATTTAACCTTAATTCAATATTTTAAAATTTTATAAATATTTAAATTCTCGGGTTGTGACACACATGTTAGCTCAAGCGATGCAAAACAGGGCGCCAACAACAAGAACAAGAAATCAACAAGCCAATAGATTGGCAAACTTCAAGGATTTTAAAGTGGTAGGGCCGCTAGAATTTAAAGGAACCATAGATCCTATTGAAGTGCAAACTTGGGTGAAGGAGATGGAGAAGACATTTATTATTGCGAGAGTAGCGGAGAACCAAAAGACAACTTTTGATATCTATTTGATGATGGGAGAAGTTAATTATTGGTGGGAAACAAATCAGGCTATAGTTGGGACAACAGTAGTAACATGGATAAGGTTTAAGGAGTTGTTCTTTGAGAACTATTTCTCACCAAGTATGCAAGCCATGATGGAAGTGAAGTTTTTAGAATTGAAGAAGGAGAACATGTCGGTATCAGAATACGCCGCCAAGTTCAACGAGTTAGCAAGATTTGCACCTCATCAGGTGGATACGGAGGTAAGAAAAATGCAAAGATTTGAGAATGGACTGAAGCCAGGGATATTTAACAAGGTAGCAGTGTTGCAGATCAATACATTTGTCAGTTTGTTGGAGAAAGCGATTATTACTGAAGGAAGAAGTGAAGCTGCATCCCGATACCATCAGGAGAAGAAGAGGAAGACGAATGAAGAAGGTAGTAGTAGTGGGAGTAATCCTAAAAAGCGAAAGTGGAGTGAAAATACCCAATCGGGTAACAAGACAGGAGAGAATAGGAATAGAGGTGAGCCATGTGGGGTTTGTGGGAAGAACCATCTGGGAGTTTGTTTGATGAGAAAAGGAGTCTGTTATAACTGTGGTCAAGAGGGACACATGTCTTCTAATTGTCCTAGTCCAAAGAAGATAGAAGGTTGTTTTGCATATGGATCATCTGGTTCGGAATTGCCCGAAGAAGAATGTACATAAAGGAAGTATCAACAAGGGACCCAGTAGCGGAACACTGACGATTAAAGGACCCACTCAGTTAGGAAGACCTAAGTCCCATACTTTTAACATGATGGTTCAAGATGCAGTGGCTGCACAGGAGGTGGTGACAGGTAACGATTTCACTTAGTAATATAATTACATGCATTTTATTGGATAGATATCGTTGTGAGTTATTTCCATTTGCGGATCCAAGTCACAGTTTAATATATGAGACATAAATTAATATTGTGTTTATAATAAGAAATTGATTATACAACTTTAAAAGATATTAGAGAGTAAGAAAGTGGTGATTCCGAGGATGGAATCCTTATAAGGAGGGGAGAATGTGAGGATCCATAATTTCAAAGAATTCAAATTTTACGAATAAAGTTTTTTATATACAATATTGATATTGATTATCAATATTGTGCTGAATATCTGTGATACGAGTTTAGAAAAATGGTTAAACTGTGTATTGATTGAGTAATATGTGTGAAGTTTGGTTATACAGTCGATGAAAACCCTAGTTACGGATAGGGATTCGATAATTAATACAGTTATAATAATTGTATCTGTGTGTATGTGTTTGTACAATATATAATTAATGAATAATGTTGATCAGATAAGGTATAACCTTAGTAAACCATAATGGTAGATTAGAAACCCTAATTTATGATTAAGAAACCCAAACGAACAGTTAGGAACCCTAATTGCATTTCTAGGAACCCTAATTTCTGATTCGGGAACCCCAAACCCTAATTATGATTATCAAACCCTAAGGGTTAATATTAAAAGGAATGATGTCAAATGAATAGAATACCCTTAAAATCATGACCGAAATTGCCAAAGCACCCTTTTGGAGGCAAAATAACCAATATACCCTTTACTTAAGATTTAAGCTAAGAGATTTGAAAATCTTGTGACTCAACTTCTTTATGGATATCACCATGTGCTTAAACCAAACCAAATCTGATCTTATATGTGCCACCTTGCATAACTTAGATTCAATGAATCAAAAGTGAGAGATTAAAGAGAGAGAAAACCAAAAACTTAGCTCATTTGTGATCAACACTTAACCAAGCTCTTCTCTCTCTAAAGCCACAAAATACATAAATATTTCAGTCCCTAACCAAGTCCATAACACATCAAGATCAGTTGAGGAAGCCAAGAATCAAAGCTTGTTCAAGAGAGGTATAAACCCCAACTTATGTTTAATCTTGTATGCTAAGATAAAAGTTGTGTTTATGTGTTTAAATTCATGATATAAGATGTTATTTAGTGATCCATGATGTTATATCATAGATCTATAACATCAAAGTACTAAAAATCATGTTTTTAAAATTGTCAAGAACCCTAGTTCTATGGCCTGACAACCAATTGTCAGAGGCCATAGATCTAGATTTGTTAATGATTTTACTTGTTTGATGTGATAGAATTGTAGTATGCTATGTGGGGTATAATTTGGAAGTGGAATCATGCTCATACCATGTAAAGATTACAAGTTATTGATGGTCAAAGTGGGTTGATCGACCATGACTTTGTGATTTCTGGGTAACCTAAAAAATTACCAGATGGGTCTAATAAGATCTTCGAGAGCATTGATCTATCAGATGTTATGTGATTTGTTTATGTTAGTGTATCAAAGTTATACTCTGTTATATGGACTACAGATTCATGGTCTTAGATCACATAAATAACAAATAAGATCAAAGTAGTGGACATTCAAACTAGGTTGACAGAGCATGCTTTTGAGTTTTTCAGAATTTCAAAATATTTCTTGAATACTTGGTTCATCATATCTATAAAGGCAGCATGAGCATTAGTCAATCCAAAGGGCATGACTAGGAATTCGTAATGTCTGTATCGAGTTCTGAAAGCAGTCTTTGGAATGTCATCAGCTTTAATCTTTAATTGATGATATCTAGAACAAAGATCGATCTTTGAAAAGAATTTGGCGCCTTGCAACAGGTCAAACATGTCATCAATACGAGGCACGGGTACCTATTTTTGACAGTGACATGGTTCAACTCCCGATAATCAATACAAAGTCGCATACTCCCATCTTTCTTCTTCACGAATAGAACATGAGCACCCCAAGGAGATGTACTAGGACGAATGAAATCGATATCTAATAATTCTTGCAGTTGGGTCTTTAACTCCTAAAGTTCAATATGAGCCATTCGATATGGGGCTTTGGAAATGGGTTTTGTACCGGGTTCAAGGTCAATACAAAATTCAATTTCACGCTCTGGGGGTAGGACATGAAGTTCTTCAGGGAATACGTCAGAAAATTTATTAACAATAGAAATATCATTCAAAACTGACGTATTTTTATTTAAATATATGACATGAGCTAAGAAAGCTTGACATCCGTTTTTCAATAAACGAATAGCTTTATGGCTTGAGATGATAGTGATTGATTTTAATGGTTTGGTTGCTTGAATTCACATAATAGGTTGGTTAGGAATATGAAAGCTAACAACCTTACGAAAATAATCAATTTTTGTATGATTAGTAGTTAACCAATCAATCCCTAGAATTACGTCAAACGTAAGTAATTTTAAGGGAATAAGGTTGACAGGTAATTTAAGGGTACCGATTTGAACCAAACAAGACTTATAAACAGTGGATGTAATGAAGGTTTCTCCCAACAGAGTTTTAACAGATAAGTCAAAGTCTAATTTCTACGGAGTCAAATTTAAACGTTCAGTGCAAGTAGGAGAAATAAAAGAATGGGTAGAACCGGTATCAAATAAGGTATATACTTCGCTAGAGTTTATGTTAAGCTTACCCGTGTTGACCTCGTTCGGGTTCCTTGCTTTCTGGGAGGTCATAACAAACACTCTCCCTTGAACTACTGGTTTTGACTTGTTTGGGACGTCATTTGATGTCACCGTTCCAACTGGACTTGGCTTCCCTGTACGACATAATCTAGCTAGGTGACCTTCTGTTCCACAATTGTAATACATTTTGGTCTGATGTGCATAGTTTGGACTAATGTGTCCCTCCCCTCCGCATTTGAAGCATATAATAGGTGGTCGTTCTCCTTCCTTAACAACGGGTGTTGGTGCTGACGTCTTTCCATCATTGTTGAATCTCCTCTTCTTGAAATGTCCACTTTTATTGTCTTGACCATAATTACCACCGAAGTGGTTACCATTTCTGGCATGTTGATTCCCTCCACGTTTGTTATCGCCGCTTCGATGACTGCTACCACTGGTATTATCATTTTGCCTGCTGCTCTCCCTTAGTTGAGACGTCTCATTATTGCGCTCCAATTGAAAGTAGTATGCATACAAGCAAATCATGTATGATGATAAAGCATATACTTTGTAATCATTCTTATTTATTTATTAATAAAAGAATTATTTATTAAAGGCATTTATTATCTACATGGTGCTGTTTTAATAATATCTGATAAACCCATAGTTTTAAGCAATGCTTTTAGAATCATAATGAGAACATGCTAATGAGATCTAAGTTCTTAGATAGCTTAAAACTAAAAAAGGGATTAGTGAATCCGAATCGATTGGTACGTATGTTGCTTTGTTCATTGGATGAGGATGATTGATCTCATGATCATTTGTGTGGAGACACTAAAGCAAGTATATATGTGCTTATTAGAGAATAAGTTCACTGAACGTGACTCGCTATTGAATACATAATGGAGTTTTACATGTCTGTCAATAGGAATTCTTGTAGTGATAGTAGTACAAATGATCCTTAGACTTGAGATCATAATAGTATCTTATATATAATAATTACACTTTGACTTATTCCTTAAGACTCTTAGAGTATATCAAACGGTATGCTTGGGTGTAATAAGTTATATATGAAGATAGTGAATGATCAATAAAGAATCTACCACTTCTAGTAAAAGAAGAGAAATGTCATATGTGATTCGATAAATGACAACCCAGGAATCCTTGGCCAATGTGGAATGAAATTAAAAAGTAGTTTCTAATTTGCATTCATTAGGAGTTGTGCATTTAGGAATCAAAATACATATAATTAAATAAAATAAGACTTGACAGTAATTCCACGTCTTATATTTAATTGGGACATTGTATAATGGAAGGATTGAATTGTACGGTAACTATTAACTCAAAGGTCCTTTTATGATTAATATTGAAATCTATATTATCTGGAAAGTTGTTGATCGCTAGGGAGGTTTATCCCTATTGTAGAATAAATATTATTTATTTAAATAAATTAATCGTTTAATTTATTTATTTAAATAAGATTAGAATTGTTCTAATTAATTTATTCACAACCGATTTAATATGGAGAACCTAAAGGATCACTCCATAAAAGGAAAAATAATTATTTAAGAAGTTAATGGCATAATCGTAATAATATGTTAAGTATATTTAATTTAATCTATGGTGATAAAATAAATTAAATAACTTAATATTTATTATTTAATATTTTAGAAATATTAAATATAAATTAATAAGATGAGTCTTATTAATATTATTAGAATTATTATTATTTTAATTTCTAAAAGAGTTTAGGAATTAATTTAATATAAGTACTCTCATTTATTCCTAATATGATTAGGAGGAAAAATTAGTTAAAGGAGTTTAATTAATTATCCCTAATAAGATTAGGGAGCCCATTTAATTAAAAAAGTTTAATTAAATAAATAATATCTTATTTTAATTAAATAGGGTTACCTAATATCTTTATAAGAGGAGTCTTATATCAGATATCAAGATATACGTAATTTCAATTGTTGAAGAGTACGCCCCCATTTTTCTATAGAGATAGGAAAAACTAGGGTTTGAGCCAATACATCCTTCTTCTTGAAAATTCTTCTTCCTTGGTGGATCACCTCTAGAGGCCATATACTTGGGTGGCTAACATTGATCAAAGGAAGGAATCTACCTGGAGATTCAAGGAGATCGTGGAGAAGTAGGAGGTGAACTCGTACCCGTGGAAGCTTGCATCTATAAGTGTATGATTCCATAACTTCTTGTTCTTTGTTTTAATTAATAATATGCATAAAGAATGATCTGGGTAATTAGTTTGTGAAATTTTTTAAAATATGATTTGATTATGCTTCCGCTATTTTTGCAATTTGATTGCTACTTTGATTTTCACAAAACCTAACAGTGGTATCAGAGCCAAACTTTATGCAAATTATTTATTATTTTTGATTCCGTATATGTATGGGTATGTATTTTGAATAATTTATTGGGCATATTTTATTATATAAAATTATTATTTTATAAAAAAAACGTTGAATTCTGAACCTGCACGGAACAAGAGTTATCGCGCTTATACGTTGCAGTATTATGGTTAAGGAAGTAATCAGTTAATATGATTATATATATATATATATATATATATATATATAATAGTTACCCAACATGATTTACTAACTTTAGCTCTTATTATATTTAAATATATATGATAGTTATATAGTTATAACTCTTAATATGTACTAAATCAAGTATGGTATATATATATATATATATATATATATATATATATATATATATATATATATATATATATAGAGCCCTTCCATAAAGCAAATCCTGCTATGAGTCTCTGTCTTGACCCTCTTTTTTGGACCGTTGATAAATTGAATAGATGGATGTGATTAACTTTTCTATTTGATAAGTTTAAGACAAAGTTGTTGTGCATAATTATTTACTGCATCTACTTCTATTTTAATAAGGGAGGCCCACGAAAATTAACTTGTCAAGATAGTTATAAAAATGATTATTTATTATTAAAATAATCCTACGAGTTAACCTTTTTTTTTTTTTTTTCTTTTTTCATTTCCCCTTATATAATAATGACTCAAATTATTAAAATGATTTAAAATAATAAAAATGATTATTTATTATTAAAATAATTAAGTACTTAAGAGCTTGTCTTGGCTTTACCTTTTTTTTCATTTTTTTTTTTCATTTCTCCATTATATGTAATGACTCAAAGACATTAAAATGCATTAAAATAATAAAATAAAAATTACTTTAATACAAAATGATTACTACCGGCATTAAAATAATAAAATAAATTCAATAGAATGACAGTTGATATATCTGGTATTAAAATAATATTAAAATGCTCAATTTAAGACAGTCGATACGACTTATAATAAAAATTGAAAAAAATAACCTATTTGAAGACAAATTTTGTCACTACCGTGACAATAAAAATTGAAAAAATGATTTAATTCAAGCAATTCGCTGCTAAACAGATTCGAACTCGTAACCTCAAACTCCATACACTCGTCATATGACAACCCGAGCACCACGGGCCTAGCTGTTAATTTCAACCAAGGATATATCTTTATATTAAAACTTCACCATCCCCAAAATCTATATTCTTGCATTATTATTATATTACGATTTATTATTATTATTATTAAGTCTATATAATACATATGGGGGTTTTTAAAATAGAAATAAGTTAATATCTATATTTATTATTATCCCCTTTAATATTTTTTCTTATTTTTGTAATAATATCAATAAAAGGATTATTAATATATTAAAAAAATTATCATTCTTTAATAAAATATAAAGTGATCATTATAAATCTTACATTATTAGTATTAATAATTTTATTATTAAGCAATGATTATTAGTAATGATTTTATATATTAAGCAATGATTTTATTATTAAGAAATAATTTTATTATTAATAAAATTAGTTCAATTAGTCTAATAAATAATGATGATAATTTTTCAAGTCATTTCAGAAATTAATTTACTTAACTAATTTATAAAAGTAGTGAAGTATTATTATTATAATAATAATGTGATTATCAATATTAAAAGTACAGATTATACCAATACTAGTACTGCATAACATTAAGAGGAATAGTACATATTACATGTTATTTTCATAAAATAAAAAAACATAGCATGATTAATACAACCGACGCCTATTTTTTTTGGCTCAGAATCCCTAGCACTCGATAGTGATTTCGCTTATCGTGGTTCCGCTTTCAAAGCCACAAATTGCACATTTTTGATGAGTCTTAGAATGAATGATTTTCTCGAGTGCACTCTTGAATCTAGATTGTTTTTGCGGCCCTTTGTTTGAGAAATATTAGGAGGCAAAAACTCTTCTTCTTTCCACCTCTGCATCTTCATCGTCATTATCGTATCCCATATCATGATTTGGATCTCCAACTCGCAATCAATGTCGCCATCTCGCCAGCTTCAAAGAATATTCTCATCCGGATCATACTGTCAACCAACTCTTTTCCTCGTGCATTCCGTTTAAGAACAATTTTGTAACCTCGAGACTGAGCAAGCCGCTTTGCTCGCTAACTCCTGGTAATCACTCATCAAATGATTATAAATAAGATGCTTGATTTTGTTCGAAGTCAGCAGATGTGGAGTTAAAGAGTAAGTCTTCACCATTGCTTTTGTTCGCGTCTCTTGTCCACCGATGAAGGATCATGTCGCTCGGTATTTGTGAAATACTCTTTGCTATGAAATATCTCAAGATGTGCCTGCATAATTCACCAGAGTGAGAAAACATTTGGCAGTTACATGTTACCGATCCCAGTTGACGATTGTTGACAACTTCTTTATATCTTCCACCACTTTCAGTTGATTCGCATTATACAACGTGATAAACCTTAGTATCGGTGACACATACAACTCACTAAGTTTCAACATTGTATTTCATGGAATCGATTTAATTGACGTTGAAAATGTCTAAACATCTCTGTTGTGTACATTTGTGCAGCATGAACTTCTAAAGATGAACCGAGTACCATAATCCTTTTACGATATTTTGTTATGTAGTTGGACTTCCTCTCCCTGATAAACTGTCTTTCTACAGCCTTTTGACTCTGATGTACAAAACATAGCATACCTGTTGATGCATTAACATACTCATCAAAAAAGGCATGCATGTTCTCGCTTCTTCTAGTGGTAGTCATTCCCGCAGAAAAATATCTCTTTGTATATGCTGGAATCCATTTCTGTCGTACATCATACAAACTTCCAAGCCATTCATTGGTATACAATTCATAGGAACTTATCAGAATATGCCAACGCTCTTCAAATTCCTCGATGGACAATGAGTTATACACACAGTTGTTAAAATCATTTTTGAACGATGGGTGCTCATAATAAACATGATGCAATTTTTCAGGAAATTTATTGCTAATATGCCAAGAACACAATAAATGATAACTAGAAGGAAGTACCGTAGCAATAGCATTACTCATGGCTCGCCTCTTGATCAAATGATGATGGTTGTAGGTTCTCTTGTAGTCCATGGCTTCAAGCCATGTCTGTAATACCCAAACGAAAGTGTCCTCTGTCTCGCCTCGTAACAATGCAAATCCAAAAAATATAGATTGATAATGGTGGTTGACCCCCAAATGGAACAAACGGCATGCCATACTTATTTGTCCCAGATGTACTATCAAATGTCACAACGTCTCCGAACCGTTGATACATAAACCTTGATCGAGCGTCAACCCACAAAATACAAGCTATGCGGTTGTTTTCACCGGGTTTCACTCGGGAAAAAAATTTGCTGGCACTTCCGGATGCAAGTTTGTTCAAATGATTGACAGCAGCTTGTGCATCATTTTCATCTGCAGAATCACGCCTTAAATCTCGCACCACATTCTCAACATTAGCAGTAGAGAAAGGAACATTTTGCAACCCACCTCCCATTGTGCTCAAAACATTCATCATCTTACTAGACCAATAATTTGGACTTATTTAAAGTGTCAATTAAATTTCTTGCAACAGGAGTAATATTTCTGTGAGTCTCGATCAAATCTACTTTGGTGGGGGTCACTAAATGATGATTATGCTCTAATTCAACAGTAGAAATACGCCAATTGTCTTCTTTCTTATTGTGGACAACATATATTCTAGCTTTGCACATTGTTCATCCTATAGAGTCTCTCTGTCTAGTTATTTTATTACTACTATCTTCATCATCAGGTAAACTCTTGCCAACAATTGGTGTACCGGCTTTCTTACATACATACTGCCTAGATCTGATATCATTCGTATTAGTATGTTTATGACTAGTTGCAATTCTAATCTCAAATCCATTTTTACGTGTATATGATATATAAAAATATTCAACCTCTTCCAACGTACAAAATAATTGACCAACGTACGGAACAATATCAGATTTATTACTTTCAACTTCACTGACAAATTCAGATGTATTATATGACATTTTGAAAAACTTACTTGTGAATAATAGTGATGAATTTTGCTCGCTCAGAACTTCAACTTGATTTTCTAGAAGTGAAAGTGGGCAACCAGATGAAACATATTATGAGTAGAGGTGAAAAGAGAAATTGAAACGGAGAACAAATTCTATGGAAGGATAAGAAGATAACTTGAGAAAATAGCTGATTCCTAGACAATATTTAAAGGGTAATAAAATAATAAAAAGTACATAAGCCGCTACTATATGTAACGGCTTTATACTCAATTCGTAATAATAATAGAATAATAATAATAATCGAATAATTATAATAAAAAAATGAGAAAATATAATTTGGGGGGAAATGGAATATTTTAAGATATATCCAAATCAGAGGTAAAATATGACAGCTAGGCCCGTAGTGCTCGGGTGGTCATTTGAGGAATGTTTGGAGCTTGAGGTCATGGGTTTGATTACATCCAAAGAGCTAAAAATTAATTTATTACAAGTTTCAGATAGCTTGTATCTACTCGAGAGCATTTTATAAATAATATATTTTAATTTTTATTCTAAGTTCTAAGAAGCTCGATCTACCGCAAAAGAGACAAAACTTTGGTACCACATCGCCTCGGAGACAAAATCAATCATCGCAGATTGACTACTTTTTCTCGCCAAATCGCCGCCTCGGGAAAGAACACCTGCAATCTCGGTAAACTAAAAAGCTGAATTAAACAATAGTATCAGTGTTTGAATTTGGTCCTAAATGTATTTCATGTACCGACTTGCATGAGCTTATTTAACCATCTATTGAGAACACACGTTACTAAATTTCAGTATATAGCTAGATAAAATTACAGTAACAGAGAGTGGAGAGGGAGTATTTCGGAAGAGAGGAGCAAAAAACTTCAACAAGTTGAAGCGGCTGTCTTCCATTTATTAGATTTTAAAGACACCGAACTTCAACAAGTAAGTTTTTATTTATTGTTATTTGTTCAGTTTTTAATAGTTTCTGTTGTTGTTATTATTTTCGTATAATAGTAAAATAATATTATTACAATATATAAATGAAAAAACTTATTACATTGTACTCAATTGTTCCATTTTTTTTATTACTGCATGTTATTACTGAATTAAAAGCATGTAATACCATGCATGTATTTATTTTTGTTGTCATTAATGCATGTTATTACTGAATTAGTTATTACTGTCATTTTGCAGCATGTTACTTTCAACTTCATTTTGTCATGCATCTTTATACTAATATGGAATTGATGTATTTTTTTAGGTAAAAGATGGACAGTTGGGAATATGGGCCAATTGATCCAAGTGTTCTGCATAATCAACAAGATCATGTATCGATGACATATATCATGGGAGAGATAGGGAAAAACTAGGCTCCAAATCAATATACCGATCGAAATATAATCAAATGGGGCTTTGACAAAAACAAAAAATCCTTTTAGATAAATGTGGATTTGGAGTATTTAGTTTTCAAGGTGTTGTACACCAAACCCACCTTAGTCTAATATCCGCCTTTAGTCGAGAGATGGCGCTTGAGACCAATACTTTCATTTAAACTGTGGAGAAATAACAATCACGTTAGAGGATGTTCACTTTATTTTTGGGTTACCGGTGGTGGGAAAGCCCTTAATCGTCCCTCATTGCCACCAATTTGAATTATTTTAGGGATTGTTTTGGAGATAAATTAGCTGGTGAATATTTTAGTTCAAAAAAATGCAGTGCAATTTCATTAGTGTGGTTGCATGAAAATTTTTATAAATGTCCCGAGAATGCAAGTAAAGATGTTGTAGGGCGACACACAAAGGCATACATGTTGTGGTTGTGTGGGGCAATATTATTCCCTAATAGGAATAGAAATAGTGTGCACCCACGATATATGTCTTTTATTGCCAACGCTGAAGATTGTGTAACTTACTCTTGGGGCGCAGCAGTGTTAGCATATTTGTATAGATCTTTATATACTGCTACTAGGAAAGGAGTTAAATACATTAATGGTTGTGTTACATTGTTATAAATTTGGGCTTATGAAATGCAAAAATATTGGAAAGCCAAACCCTTGGCCACAATCATCCTTATGGTTACCTAGGGCTTTAACATGGTCCTATTTTGGAGCCCACAGCTACCTCTGGTAGACGGAGAATCCCCATCACCATTTGTCATTTTACCGAGGGAGTTAGATATTAAGTTTATGTGGGATGTGGTTTGGCGGCTACTTACAATGTGGGATGATGATATCGCGGGATTTAATTTTGAAGGCGGTTGTTGTTTGGGATCTCGTGGGGTCCCTTGATCCATTTTGATATTATGGAATTTTAGATGCCGAACCGTGTGATGAGATAGTTCGAGTTCATGCAAGGCATACCATCAACAGCCAAAAACCACGGTGACCTTAGGACGGAGAAATTTTTTTAATTTATTGATGTCGAGGATTGCATGGCCTTGAGAGGGGAATATATTTCGAGGTGGGAGGCATACATGAATCATCTCGAAGGACAACAAACTGAAATTTCTGATTATGTTCCAATAGATGATTACATGGTCTGGTATAGGAAAATTACACGTTGGAAAATCCACCGACCTCGACAGGCAAGCGACCTCGACAGTTGTTATGATCCTCGGGCCATTTACAACCAACAACACCTTATTCAAATGGTATAAAATTATATTCTTCTTTAATTTATCATGTATTGGAGTAAATACTTAATAATACATTTATTCATATTTAGTGTGAATAATATTTTTTTGTGTTTATCTTACATGACAGGTTGAGAGTGCAAAGTCGTTACTTGATAAATTTTCAGTACTTACTCAGCTGCCTCCCGAGTTGGTTCTGCAAAAAAATAATTGGGATTTCCAATACGCCCTATACGACTTTGAAGCAAGAGGGAAACAAATACCTCGACAAGGGGTCCCACAAATTTTGGACCACAGTCCCAATACACACAACTCAATGAAGGGCTTGGGAAACAAACTGATTATGTTGTACAAGAGAGCTACATACCCACCCCACAAGTAATCGAGTAGAGCTCCATTCCCACCACCCAAGCCTACGAGGAGTGTTACATTCCAACCTTCAAAACCTATGAGGAGTGTTACATTCCAACCAACTCTGACTTTACAGGACTTTCTGACGCCAAGGGATCTAGTTCACAAAAGGTATATATAGTTATGTTAATAGTGATGGTTTTAATTATTATTGCTATATAATAATAATGTATATTTGGGTCTCAATCAGGTACAAGATGCGGGAGACCACATCTCTTATGGACCAAAAGGGTCCTTATCCAAAAGACTTAAAGATTGGAAGGAGACATTTATAAATAAACATATGTTTGGAAACGTGGTGGCACCAGAAGAGGATTTATATCCTTTGTCACATCCGCGCCAGTTATATGAATTAGACCACAATGCAGTGCAATCCTTAGGGCCTGGGAGTTGGATATTTGAGCATGTCATCGACGCTTATATGTTGTTGCTACAAGACAGAGAGGAATACTACAGGTCGCGGGGAATACAAAGGTGGTCCCAATTTGGTTTCATGAATTCATTCTTCATGCATCTTGGGCAGGGCTATGTGCCCTGCACTAACGTGAATATTGCATGGAGTTTTTGTAATCCGTATGTTAACCAAGATGTTGGTCCACCTTTACACGAATGCAAATACATATTCATGCCGGTGTGTAGTACCAATCAACGCCATTTTGTCTTGTTCCTATTCGCAATTGAAGATTGGATGGTTACCATAATTGACCCGCACTACAATGACACTATGTATATTAAGTTACATGAAATGTACTCAGAATTCGTTAAAGTTGCGGTATGTTTAGTTTTAAAATATTTTAATTTTATAATGTCCTTTAATATTAAAAAATCATTAACCAACTACTTTGTACATGCAGGTACATTTGATACCATTTTGTTTGTGAAATGGTAATCCGATGCGTGAGTGGCCCAAATAATCCTCACATGCAAGCGCACCTTAAAGATTCGATCAAACAACACAACAACTCGTGATCGTGGCATTTTTGTATGCAAGTATGTTGATTGCTTCGTTAGGGCCAATGGTAATATTTCAAAAGAAGTGGTCCTTGGAAGATGTCACGCCTTTTCGTTATCAAGCGTCGTCGCATGGGAGCTCTACAAGAAATCCAAAGATTACTTCCTCCTCGAGATATAGAACTTGTCCAATGTTATCTAATGTACATATTAATTAATAAGAATGTCTATTTGGTTGAACTTTATGGGATTTTCAAATTCATAACTTAGTAATATGAATATTATTGAATCACATAAAACCACTTCATATTATTAATAATGAAAAAAATTATCTATATTGTTGAACTCATGGATATTTTTATTCGGACTAATATTAATAATCACATTATTTATATTAATATTAAAAATAATTATTAATATTATTATTAATAATAGTAATACATGAATATAATAATAAATAGATAATGCATTCATTTTCTATCATTGAAACTTAATATAATAATAATAATATAAATGTAATAATAATCTAGATTATAGGGGATTTAAAGTTTTAATATATTATATAGACTTATTAATAATAATAAATCGTAATATAATAATAATGCAAGAATATAGATTTTGGGGGATGGTGAAGTTTTAATATAAAGATATATCCTTGGTTGAAATTAATGCTAGGCAGTGTGGTGCTTGGGTGGTCATATGACGAGTGTATGGAGTTTGAGGTTGCGAGTTCGAATCTGTTTAGCAGCGAATTGCTTGAATAAAATCATTTTTTTCAATTTTTTATTGTCAGCCGTGACAAGCTGTACCGGCCGGCTATTTTTTTCAATTTTTTATTGCAAGCCGTATCAGCCTGTACCGGCCGGCATTTTAATATTATTTTAATGTCAGCCGTATCATCCTCAGATCTAATTAAATTTATTTTATTATTTTAATGCTACCAGATGTACTGCATCTTCTACCGTGATTTTATTTTATTATTTTAATGCATTTTAATGTGCTGAGTCATTACATATAATGGAGAAATGAAAAAAAAAAAAAAAAGGTAAAGTGTAAGACAAGCTCTTCTCTTCTGGTGGATTATTTTAATAATAAATAATCATTTTTATTATTTTAAATCATTTTAATGTGCTGAGTCATTACATATAAGGGAGAAATGACAAAAACAAGGTTAAGCCAGTACAAATTCTTCCAGCCGGATTATTTTAATAATAAATAATCATTTTTTATAACTATACTGACAAGTTAATTTTACGTGGGCCTCCCTTATTAAAATAGAAGCCGGTACAGGTAAATAATTATGCACAACAACCTGTGCCGGCTTATCAAATAGAAAAGTTAATCGCAGCCATCTATTCAATTTATCAACGGTCCAAAAAGGGGGTGTTGCACAGTACTCATAGCAACCGGTTGCTATGGAAGGGCTCTCATATATATATACATATATATATAATATAAATAATTTTATAATTAAAATAAAGAGTTTATTTTAATTTTAAAATTGGATTTCATGCAATTTAAAAATGCCCATTAAATGATATTCATATATATATGGAATGATTTTTTTTATTGATACATATGGTGATATGTATGATAATAAATGAGATTGATTATGGACTATTGACCAATGTGATTGGATTTATTTTGGTTTGATGTTTGAATGAATCGGTTTTATTAAATGGGGTTAGCATACCTTGTCTTTTCTGATTTTCTTCTTGATGTAAATTCTATCTCTCTCCTATGTATTTCTCATTGACTGCTGATCAAGGTTTCTATTTAAATTAAATAGTTTATGTAATAGGATTAGTTAGAATTGTTTTTCGAAGAATCAGAGATCAAGGAGAAAGGAGCGCTCGAAGATCCGTTTGTAATGGAGCCTGGGTTTAAATGTAATAGTTATATTTAAATTTTTATTCTTGCACCCTAGGGTTTGACCTTTTGGTTCACTTGGTCGCTCTAGTGAACCAAACTAGACTAAAAGTCCATAATCAATCCAGGTAGAATATAGTATTCTATATGTGCATGCTAGTATTATATATATTATATATTATGCAAACATGCTTCATATGTTTAATAATATGACGCGTATTTTATATATATATTTGCATGCACGCTAAACAAGATGAGACTAATAATAACAAACCCCTCAATGAAATTATATTAAGTTGTAACGTTCAAAGATATTTGGAATATTGAATGTCGCCTTCTATCATGATAAAAATAATAGAGCATTGAATATTTTATATGAGTTTTTTCTGCACACACAAGGCAAGTATTAAATATTTGAGATGTTGTTTTTATTACATTTGATGTTTATAAGGAATTGAACATTACCGCTTTGTTGTGCACACACAAGGGCTGTAGTTTTCTCTTCACTTATATGGAAATGTTGGGTATGACTTAACTTAAATCATTTTAGTTCGGATGTGCACACACTTGACCATTATGATTTATGAGGCAAAATATAAGGAGTTATATGATGATGTAATTGACAAGAGTTGTCTTACTATTTATTTATATATAGTTTGTTGTGCACACACAAGGCTATATACATTTGAAATGGGATCCTTATTCTCACTAGCAAATCTTTAATTAGATATTGCCGAACTATATTCATGAGGGTAATATAGTTTGAAGAAAATAGTGGGAGATACTTCTGACGCCCCCAAAATAGGTCTATTCCATCCAACCCATTCTGAGTCGCCAAATACATGGTACATAAAACAACTACAACTTTATTACAATAATTGTCGTGCAAAATACAACAACTCATGTGTTGTGAGTTTTGATACAAATATATATATCAACTGTGACTCTTGACACCAACTTGGGTAGTACGTCACCATGACATCTTACATAAAGGTATAGTCAAAAACTGTTTTAGAAATTAAAATCTTTGGGAAGTGCTCAAGAAAACCTTCGTACATGGGAGGCCATGCTTCCAGGTTATGATAGATATCATATGGCCACAGAATTATCCTTGGTTGACCCAATAGACCCCAAAGAAAAATGAGAAGATTACTATTATATTCTTTCCAATGGTGAGTCTTCTCTTGACATATCATTATCTCCACTGTCTCTAATTGAGAATTATACTTCAAACAAACACCAAAATCATATAGGTAGTGCGCGTAGATATACTCAGTAAGTGGATGAGTACAACCCTGTCTTATGATGACACGAGGTTGTATGTCATTAGACATCTTGTATGATAGTGGCAAAACACCCTTCCAAAGTTGAGTTCACCTCACGCTATTTGGTTCACCAAAATTAAATATTAAATGACGTATATAATACGACACACTTATCTAAAGTCTCAATAAAATTATTTTCATACTATTTAGGGAGAACCTCAATAGCTAAAAGGGTGAGCACAACTAGCTCAGTAAAGAATATCATGACTAAAGATAATTAAATTATCAATAGCCTTCATCAGTAATAAATCAGAGATTTAGAACATATGGTATATGATAAAACTTTTCAACCATAGTTGCAGCAGAACGAGCAATCCATTAGAAGAGTTAAATAGACTATAAAGTCTATTATCTTCTCCACATTAAAAATCCACCAATAATATTTTATCCCTGTAAAATCAATCAACAGTTCCTTTCCACAATTATATGAATAACTCATAATCATAATTGTAGTTCTAAATTCCTTTTCACGTCCAAGACAAAGATAATTTTCATCACCTGAAACATCAACATCATGGTTATACCAAATCACAGTTCATGTTCATAATCATACTAATAAATTCATCTTTGTACTACGGCCCAAAGATATTCATCAACAAGTCATCTTTGCACTACAGGCCAAAGATATTCAACAACAGTTCATCTTTGCACTACGGGCAAAGATATTCAACAACATGTCATCTTTGCACTACGGACCAAAGATATTCATATCTCAAAGAAATACATAATCATTTCAGAATTTATATAAACCATAATTATAACCATGTTGATCAATTCACCTTTAAATTTAAGCTAAAAATATTCAATTGTAAATTCAATGGTCATGATCATACTAGTAAACGATTCAACTTTGCACTACTGGCCAAAGTGAACCCATAGTCATGATTGTGATAACCCGAGATTTCGAATAATTAAAATTTTACGAATAAATTTTTTTTTTATTGACATTGACTGTTAATAGTGTACTGAGAATTAGTGAGACTAGTCTCGAGAATTAGTCAATATATGTTTTGATTGAGAAATTAGAGTAGAGTTGTGCTTAATGACTTTTAGAAAACCCTAACCCTAATTTTCGGATAGGGATTCGGCAGAAAAAATACAATTAAAATAATTGTATTGTTGATTATGTGTTTGGATCAGATAGAAATGTTGATCAATGATTGACTGGATAAGGTTTAATATTAATAAACCTTAATAAGGGATTTAAAACCCTAATCTGAAATTTAGAAAATAAATTGTACAGTTAAAAACCCTAATTGTACGTCGGGAAACCCTAATTTCAAAACCGGGAATTGTAAACCCTAATTAGGCAACCCTAATTTTTATTAGCATGCCTAAAGTGTTTGTTAAACATAAATATGATTAGAAATCACTAATTATATTTTTGTAATTTAAATTTCTATTTTAGAAACCCTAATTTTATTTTAGAAAATTTATTTTTCTAATTAAACCCTAAATATGCAAACTATGGGAATTAAAATTTTTAGACCTAAAGGGTTCAAACCCTAAACCTTATTGTCCAAACCCTAAACCCTAAGGGTTTGTGTATTGGACAAGAATGCCATTAAATATATTTATCAAATGTCAAAAATACCCTTTTTACATTTTAAATGAGCTAACTTGCAAAATTGGTAAAATCTTTAGTTGTTCACCTAACCATTTGACTTGGTGACTCTAGAAATTCAGCAAATCAGCAGCCAAAAATCGTCCAAATGATCAGATCTAGCAACTTAGTATAATATATAAGTGTTAAAGAGAGAGAAAGTTCATAAAAATTCTCATTTGGACAATTTGCTCTCACCAACTCTCTCTCTCACTTAAAGCTCCGAAAATCACAACTAGATCAGTCCTATAAACACCTCTTAGATCAATCATAAACATATTGGGAGGATTAGATCAAGATTCAAAGCTAAAGGTATAACCAAGTTTTTATTTTTGATCTTTGTTGCTTGAGAAATTTTTGTGTTTATGTGTTTAAGATATTGCTAGAAGATGTTTTTAGTTGATCTATGTTGATATAACACGGATCCATAACATCAAATGGCTTTAAAATGGTGTTTTTCAAAAACTGTCAAGAACAAAATCTGTGGTCTGACAACCTAATGTCAGGCGCCACAGATCGTTACTCATTTGTTGTTTTTGTTGTTTAAAAGCTTTAAGTTGTAGCCTGGTAAGAGGTCTTTAATCTGTAGTTGGTATTCTTTGCTAAATGATGTCTCGGATCGGGAGTTATTAACGGTCAAAACTGTTGATCGGGATTAATGAGTGACTTTCTAAATGACCCGTAACGTTGAAATCAATGTCTGACTAGATTTTGTAGTGTCCGGATCTGTCAGTCTGTTTAGTGTTTGATGTTGTTTATTAGTACATCCTGTAGCTGGTTATGTGTACTACAGATCCGGGTCCGTATATCTTTTATAACGTCTACAAATCAATCGTGAAAGGTAGTCAAAGTAGACCGCCCGATCCGTTTTTTTAACTTTCTGGCAAACCTAGAAACAGTTAGAACAACTGTTCTGACATACTTTGACCATATGTTTCATATTGATTCGGTTGTTGATAAACAAATTTGTTGCTTTAGTATTGTTCACTGACACATGGACTACATGTTCAAACTTTTATATCACATAAACAATGAACCAAAGCAGAAATAATTGAGCTTGAATATGGCAACTCGAATCGCTTTCGCCCGAAAAATTCCCGTGTCACGCTTGTCAGTGATTTTAGAGGCTTGAATCTTGATGGTGTTGAGTGATATCACCTTGATTGTTGTTGATTCTTGTAGTGTTACATAAAACCTACAAGATCGTGCTTAAAGATTTCCCAGAAACTGTTTGGATCGAGAATGGCAAGTGGTCAACCCATGACCCTCTAGAACTGGTCTGACAAGACCAAGAACACCAAAGGCGACAGCAAGTGTCGCTAAAGACCATTAGCGACGGTTTAATTAATTAATTTTCTGAATATTCCGGAAATTAATAAAAACTAGAAATAAATTCTAAAAATTACCAAATGGTTTTAAAAATTATTTTAAATTATGAAAATAATTTCAATTAATTGAATATTTTTCTTTAATATTTATAATTATTTAAATATTAAAGGTATTTAATTTATTTAATTAGTGTATTAAATAAATTAGAGAAAAATGATTTAATATTATGAAAAATCATTTTAAATAAGAAAAATGTATTTAAAAATATTTTGAGTTATAAAATGTAACTTTTAATATTTTTGGAGAATTTTCATTAATAATTTAATATTAATGATATTAGATTTATTTGATTATTAAATTAAATAAATAAGATAAAATGATTTAAATGATTTAAAAATCATTGTTATTGAGAATAAAGTGTTAGAAAATATTTTAAATTATAAAATATAATTTTCAATATTTTTGGAGAATTTTCATTAATAAATTAATATTAATGATATTTGATTTATTTAATTTTGATATTAAATAAATGAATTAAAAATTATTTTATTGATTTAAAAATCATTTAACAATGAGAAAAATAGTTTAAAAATATTTTAAGTTATAATTAATGACTTTTAATATTTAGATAATAATTTCATTAATATTTATATATTAATGGTGGTGATTTAAAAATGATTTTAATTACTTTAAAAATCATTTAAGTGGAATATTGTTGATTTAAAAATATCTTAAGTTATTGATGATAACTTTAATATTTTGACAAGTATGTTATTAATATTTTAATATTATTAAATATTAATAGTGATAAGATTATTCGATAATTAAATCATTTAAAAATGATTCCGATGTGTGAAAAATTATTATAAATTATAATAATTGCTTGATAATTATTAAAAGCTTCAAAAAATATTATAATTGATAATTGACTTATCTAAATTAATATTGAAGCTTAGAGACCAAGTTTAATGGACAATCAATGTGTTAATTGTCGGATAGGGTGACTAGAACACCGAGAATGGACCGAAGTCCAACCAGCATCTGGTATAGTTAGACTTGTTATGTGTTTATATAGGTTATAAACACTGATGTGGCTATGTGGTAATATGCCTAGGAGAAGTTTGACTGTGAACTACAAAGTATTTACGTGTTATGAATAATTGTGCTAATTGTAAGACCGATATTATTGGTTATAGGTCTTTCAAAAGCAAATAAGTATTTTGTGTAGTCAGTAATCGTTGGAAGAGGCAAGTTTCCTAACTCAACCTTGAGTTAAATTTATTCAATTATTATAGTGGTTAATTATTGCTAATTACACCACATCCGTGGAATTTATTGTTGATTATTCGCAGTTAGTACATGCTTAATAATTCAAATTGAATTATTGATTCGTAAATATATATTTGTAGAATAATCTGTTGTTGGATATTTATATCTGTAGAAGTTAGAATTGACAATACGAGATAATTCTCGCTTATTGTCAAATTACACCGAGAAATGTCTTACCTAATTATTCTAATGCGAGATTTAACATTTGTTAGAACTTGATAAGTTCGAGAAGAGAATTCAATTATTATTGATAGATCGATGCCAATTATTTCGGCTAAGATTGAGAAGTAAAAAGAATTTGAAATCACAAGATTTCGTTGTTAAATCAAAATCTTGATTCCGATCGAGAAGAACAACCTTTTATAAAAAGGGAATATCATTAAATCGTATATTCGATCATTATTGCCATTTACTTAAATATTATGCATAATATAGGGTATAATAATAAGTCGATCACTTGTTATACTTGGCAGAGGGGTATGATTTAATCTTTACTATTATCTCGATACACTGGTATATCAAAGTATAACTTTGATAGTTACTCGAGAAGAGAAGTTCAAAGATCTTGTGTGATCACTTAGTATAAATCGAAAAAAATCCACTTTGCAAATTCAGTAGAATTAATTCTTGATTATTCAATTGAATATATCGTAGAACCTTGAAAGCGTTGTACCCTTTCATCATTACATTATTATGCAAAGATAGAATACGAGAAGACTTGTTATTGAATAACCATTTGTTCAAATTATTTCAAAGTTCCCTAACTTTGGTTTCATTCTATCAAAATATAGATAGTCCGGTGATTTGAATACTTATACATTTATTGTATGTATTAACTTGTCAGGCAAATTTGTTGCTCACCCTTGCAAAATAAAACATTTCAAATTAGGGGACGAAGTGGCGGGAGGTCTCACAAGAATAAAGGCAAAGGCGTTGTAATAAACTAGTTATGATTAACATATTTATGATGTTGTATTTGTAAACCCTTTTGTATATCTAAAGGGTACGTTTGTAAAGTTAAGGTTAGAAAACCTGGGTGATGTATTATAAAAATCTGATAAAAACTTATGTAAGATACTATCTATATAGATTATGGGTAGTTAAATGCTATTTATATTGTGGATCGTGAACACCAAACTCGGGAGTCAGGTAACCCGAATTTGGGGGCGTCACAATGATTATACCAGTAATCTACCCATCTTTACACTCAAGTCAAAGAGAAATTCCATCACCAGGGTTATAAAAATGTTATATATGATAATAAAAATAATATGATCAACAACCTATTAATTTCAAGAGTAAGATTCATAAATCAACGATAATTTGGTCAGAAAAAGAAACCAAGTTTGTTGTGAATAATACCCATGAATAGTAACTCATGAATAGTAACTCATGAATAGTAACTCATGAATAGTAACTTGTGAATAGTAACTCGTGAATAGTAACTCATGAATAGTAACTCGTGAATAGTAACTCATGAATAGTAACTCGTGAATAGTAACTCATGAATAGTAACTCGTGAATAGTACTCCGTATTCGTACATAGTATCATATACGTAAATAATGTCATATATGTAAATAGTACCATATACATTAATAGTGCCGTATACGTGAATAGTAATCCCGACTCAAAAAGGTAAAAATTCCACAATAAAATCCATACCAATATTTCAGTATAATGATATTGAAAGAATAACATCATTATGAAGAATATAACATCCCTTAATATCCCTTACCTCAAAAGAGCAGCACTTCTGACTGGATATCGGATATAACGCTGAAGAAAACTTGCATCGTATAGCAACACTCAAGATATCTAAATACTAACAAAAATATGCTTGATCATATAGAGAGAGAAACCTATGTTTCGTGTGATTTTCAATTCTAACTTAGCCTCTATTTATAGGAAAATGTTAGCACGCCAAGCGCACTTGACTCAGAACTCCGATGGCTTTACCTCCTACTATTCCACTCACCAAAATCAGCCATCTTCCCCAACAACCAAAAGTGGGGCCCACCCATTTCTAGAATTTTCCACCAAAATCATTTATAAACCTAATTTCCGAATCACTCACCTCTTAAAATTCATAACAAATCATTTGTTCATTTTTAACGGTTCAAAATTTGTGAACATATACTCAACTTATATATGTATAACATATCCAAAAATCACAACGATCCAACAGTCGGATCAAAATTATAACTCACACAATAGAGCTTTAAGAACACCGATTTGATCTTTTAATACCTCAAATCCGATAAAATACTGATAAAACACCTCAACATTAATTCCTTCATTTATAACCACATAAATAAATCCATCATTTATATCCACATCAAATAAATATTTTCTTATCATATAAATCAATAATTAATTATTCACAAATAATATTACAGAAATCACATTTATGACAACTAGGCCGTTCTCAGGAAAGAGGGGGCTTTCCGATAAGGATTTCTCCTTACTGGCGCGCAATTAGGTAACCAAACTTCTCCTTGACATAACTATCTAGACATTGCCAATAATGTTATCTAATAATATTATTCAAATAATATGAATTATCGATCTGATAATGGAAATACGTTGCAGTGACAATTATTGAACAACAATAATATAAAATATCAACGTAGCAATTATTGAATCAATAAAATAAAATATTGAATAGTAATTACTGTAACCATTATTGTGTAGTGCCTTCTTACGTAAGAATTAATAATTCAAAATGTGTGCAAAAACCGTAAAGCTATTGGCAACGTAGTATTCATCAGATTTTTAACCACCGGGTATTCCAACAGTGTTAACGGTAACCATTACGCCGTTATTTATAAAAACTCAAATTTGTCATTTTCTTCATTCGACAGTTATCCGTTATGGGGCCCACAAATGACTGCGAATATTCCTCGACAACAATGAATATTTTATAACCACTTACGTATTTTGAAAAAATTCATATATCACCCTTAACTTTAACCTTTTATCAATTTAACTATTTACTAAATAGGAAAATTGAATACTTTTATTTCATAAAATTCGGGGTCTTACAATCTCCCCTCCTTATGAAATTTCATCCCCGAAATTTACGTACCTGGTATTTCAAAGAGTTGAGAATACCTTGCTTTCATTTCAGATTCCATCTTCCCTATCATCATGATTTCTCCATTGCTCATCTCATGTATTTCAGATATCATTCTAGAATACAGCTTCAAAACAAGGGTTAATTGAACAAATTAACATATCACATAATATCCCGATATTATGACTGACAAATAAATAAGCTTAGGTAGGACACACTAGCGAAGGATTTACTCATCTCTCCCCTCCTAGTTCTATTCCCCGATCTCCGCCAGAGATCATATCCCTAAGCTCTGATACCAACTGTGACGCCCCCAAAATAGGTCCATTCCATCCAACCCATTCTGAGTCGCCAAATACATGGTACAGAAAATAACTACAACTTTATTACAACAATTGTCGTGCAAAATACAACAACTGATGTGTTGTGAGTTTTGATACAAATATATATATCAACTATGACTCTTGACACCAACTTGGGTAGCACGTTACCATGGCATCTTACATAAAGGTATAGTCAAAAACTGTTTTAGAAATTAAAATCTTTGGGAAGTGCTCAAGGAAACCTTCGTACATGGGAGGCCATGCTTCCAGGTTATGATAGATATCATATGGCCACAAAATTATCCTTGGTTGACCCAACAGACCCCAAAGAAAAATGAGAAGATTACTATTATATTCTTTCCAATGGTGAGTCTTCTCTTGACATATCATTATCTCCACTGTCTCTAATTGAGAATTATACTTCAAACAAACACCAAGATCATATAGGTAGTGCGCGTAGATATACTTAGTAAGTGGATAAGCACAACCCTGTCTTATGATGACACAAGGTTGTATGTCATTAGACATCTTGTATGATAGTGGCAAAACAACCTTCCAAAGTTGAGTTCACCTCACGCTATTCGGTTCACCAAAATTATATCAAATAACGATATAATAATGCACACACTTATCTAAAGTCTCAATAAAATTATTTTCATAATATTTAGGAGAACCTCAACGACTATAGACCACCGCTCTATTCCCCTCATTATCCCCGGCCGACCCAAATTTACACTTTTATTACCAAAGGGAATTGTGAAGCAAAAGGGTGAGCACAACTAGCTCAAGTAAAGAATATCATGACTAAAGATAAATTAAATTATCAATAGCCTTCATCAGTAATAAATCAGAGATTTAGAACATATGGTAGATGATAAAACTTTTCAACCATAGTTGCAGCAGAACGAGCAATCCATTAGAAGAGTCAAATAGACTATAAAGTCTATTATCTTCTCCACATTAAAATCCACCAACAATGTTTTATCCTCAGAACATCAATCAACAGTTCCTTTCCACAATTATATGAATAACTCATAATCATAATTGTAGTTCTAAATTCCTTTTTCTCGTCCAGGAGAAAGATAATTTTCATCACTTGAAACATTAAGATCATAGTTATACCAAATCACAGTTCATGTTCATAATCATACTAATAAATTCATCTTTGCACTACGGCCCAAAGATATTCATCAACAAGTCATCTTTGCACTACAAGGCAAAGATATTCAACAACAGTTCATCTTTGAACTAAGGGCCAAAGATATTCAACAACATGTCATCTTTCCACTACGGACCAAAGATGTTCATATCTCAAAGAAATACATAATCATTTCAGAATTTATATAAACCATAATTATAACCATGTTGATCAATTCACCTTTGCACTTAAGCTAAAAATATTCAATTGTAAATTCAATGGTCATGATCATACTAGTCAACGATTCAACTTTGCACTACTGGCCAAAGAGAACCCATAGTCATGATTATACCAATAATCTACCCATCTTTACACTCAAGTCAAAGAGAAATTCCATCACCAAGGTTATAAAAATGTTATATATGATAATAAAAACAATATGATCAATAACCTATTAATTTCAAGAGTAAGATTCATAAATCAACGATAATTTGGTCAGAAAAAGAAACCAATTTTGTTGTGAATAGTACATGTGAATAGTAACTCGTGAATAGTAACTTATGAATAGTAACTCGTGAATAGTAACTC
Source organism: Panax ginseng (assembly GCA_020205605.1). Taxonomy (NCBI): domain Eukaryota; kingdom Viridiplantae; phylum Streptophyta; class Magnoliopsida; order Apiales; family Araliaceae; genus Panax; species Panax ginseng. The sequence continues at coordinate 117,330,882 of CM035136.1, read as the reverse complement.
ATGAATAGTAACTCATGAATAGTAACTCGTGAATAGTAACTCATGAATAGTAACTCGTGAATAGTACTCCGTATTCGTACATAGTACCGTATACGTAAATAATGTCATATACATAAATATTACCATATACATTAATAGTGCCGTATACGTGAATAGTAATCCCGACTCAAAAAGGTAAAAATTCCACAATAAAATCCATAACAATATTTCAGTATAATGATATTGAAAGAATAACATCATTATGAAGAATATAACATCCCTTAATATCCCTTACCTCAAAAGAGCAGCACTTCTGACTGGATATCGGATATAACGCTGAAGAAAACTTGCATCGTATAGCAACACTCAAGATATCTAAATACTAACAAAAATATGCTTGATCATATAGAGAGAGAAAACTTATGTTTCTGGTGTGATTTTCAATTCTAACTTAGCCCTCTATTTATAGGAAAATATTAGCACGCCGAAGCAGACTTGACCTGTAACCTGATGGCTTTACCTGCTACTATTCCACTCACCAAAAATCAGCCATCTTCCCTAACAACCAAAAGTGGGGCCCACCCATTTCTAGAATTTTCCACCAAAATCATTTATAAACCTAATTTCCGAATAAGTCACCTCTTAAAATTCATAACAAATCATTTGTTCATTTTTAATGGTTCAAAATTTGTGAACATATACTCAACTTATATATGTATAACATATCCAAAAATCACAACGATCCAACTATTTGGATCAAAATTATAACTCACAATAATAGAGCTTTAAGAACAATTTGATTTGATCTTTAAATACCTCCAATCGATAAAATCTTGATAAAACACTTCAACATTAATTCCTTCATTTATAACCACATAAATAAATCCATCATTTATATCCACATCAAATAAATATTTTCTTATCATATAAATCAATAATTAATTATTCACAAATAATATTACAGAATCACATTTATGACAACCAGGCCGTTCCCAGGAAAGAGGGGGCTTTCCGATAAGGATTTCTCCTTACTGGCCCGCAATTAGGTAACCAAATTCTCCTTGACAGAACTATCTAAACATTGCCAATAATGTTATCTAATAATATTATTCAAATAATATGAATTATTGATCTGATAATGGAAATAATGTGCAGTGACAATTATTGAACAACAATAATATAAAATATCAACGTAGCAATTATTGAATCAATAAAATAAAATATTGAATAGTAATTCCTGTAACCATTATTGAGTAGTGCCTTCTTACGTAAGAATTAATAATTCAAAAATACTGTGCAAAACCGTGTGCTACTGTGCAAAGTGTATTACTGTATTTTAACCACCGGGTATTCCAACAGTGTTAACGGTAACCATTACGCCGTTATTTATAAAAACTCAAATTTGTCATTTTCTTCATTCGACAGTTATCCGTTATGGGGCCCACAAATGACTGCGAATATTCCTCGACAACAATGAATATTTTATAACCACTTGCGTATTTTGAAAAAAATTCATATATCACCCTTAACTTTAAACTTTTATCAATTTAACTATTTACTAAATAGGAAAATTAAATACTTTTATTTCATAAAATCCGGGGTCTTACAATATCCCCTCTTTATGAAATTTCATCCCCGAAATTTACGTACCTGGTATTTCAAAGAGTTGAGAATACCTTGCTTTCATTTCAGATTCCATCTTCCCTATCATCATGATTTCTCCATTGCTCATCTCATGTATTTCAGATATCATTCTAGAATACAACTTCAAAACAAGGGTTAATTGAACAAATTAACATATCACATAATATCCCGATATTATGACTGACAAATAAATAAGCTTAGGTAGGACACACTAGCGAAGGATTTACTCATCTCTCCCCTCCTAGTTCTATTCCCCGATCTCCGCCAGAGATCATATCCCTAAGCTCTGATACCAACTGTGACGCCCCCAAAATAGGTCCATTCCATCCAACCCATTTTGAGTCGCCAAATACATGGTACAGAAAACAACTACAACTTTATTACAACAATTATCGTGCAAAATACAACAACTCATGTGTTGTGAGTTTTGATACAAATATATATATCAACTGTGACTCTTGACACCAACTTGGGTAGCACGTTACCATGGCATCTTACATAAAGGTATAGTCAAAAACTGTTTTAGAAATTAAAATCTTTGGGAAGTGCTCAAGAAACCTTCGTATACTGGGAGGCCATGCTTCCAAAGTTATGATAGATATCATATGGCCACAAAATTATCCTTGGTTGACCCAATATACCCCAAAGAAAAACGAGAAGATTACTATTATATTCTTTCCAATGGTGAGTCTTCTCTTGACATATCATTATCTCCACTGTCTCTAATTGAGAATTATACTTCAAACAAACACCAAGATCATATAGGTAGTGCGCGTAGATATACTTAGTAAGTGGATAAGCACAACCCTGTCTTATGATGACACAAGGTTGTATGTCATTAGACATCTTGTATGATAGTGGCAAAACAACCTTCCAAAGTTGAGTTCACCTCACGCTATTCGGTTCACCAAAATTATATCAAATAACGTATATAATACGACACACTTATCTAAAGTCTCAATAAAATTATTTTCATAATATTTAGGGAGAACCTCAACAGCTATAGACCACCGTTCTATTCCCCTGTTATCCCCAGCTCGACCCAGCTACACTTTTATTACCTGAAGGGAATTGTGAAGCAAAAGGGTGAGCACAACTAGCTCAGTAAAGAATATCATGACTAAAGATAAATTAAATTATCAATAGCCTTCATCAGTAATAAATCAGAGATTTAGAACATATGGTAGATGATAAAACTTTTCAACCATAGTTGCAGCAGAACGAGCAATCCATTAGAAGAGTCAAATAGACTATAAAGTCTATTATCTTCTCCACATTAAAAATCCACCAACAATGTTTTATCCCTGTAACATCAATCAACAGTTCCTTTCCACAATTATATGAATAACTCATAATCATAATTGTAGTTCTAAATTCCTTTTCTCGTCCAGGACAAAGATAATTTTCATCACCTGAAACATCAAGATCATGGTTATACCAAATCACAGTTCATGTTCATAATCATACTAATAAATTCATCTTTGCACTACGGCCCAAAGATATTCATCAACAAGTCATCTTTGCACTACAAGGCAAAGATATTCAACAACAGTTCATCTTTGAACTAAGGGCCAATGATATTTAACAACATGTCATCTTTTCACTACGGACCAAAGATATTCATATCTCAAAGAAATACATAATCATTTCAGAATTTATATAAACCATAATTATAACCATGTTGATCTATTCACCTTTGCACTTAAGCTAAAAATATTCAATTGTAAATTCAATGGTCATGATCATACTAGTCAACGATTCAACTTTGCACTACTGGCCAAAGGGAACCCATAGTCATGATTATACCAATAATCTACCCATCTTTACACTCAAGTCAAAGAGAAATTCCATCACCAGGGTTATAATGTTATATATGATAATAAAAACAATATGATCAATAACCTATTAATTTCAAGAGTAAGATTCATAAATCAACGATAATTTGGTCAGAAAAAGAAACCAATTTTGTTGTGAATAGTACCCGTGAATAGTAACTCGTGAATAGTAACTCGTGAATAGTAACTCGTGAATAGTAACTCATGAATAGTAACTCATGAATAGTAATTCGTGAATAGTAACTCATGAATAGTAACTCGTGAATAGTACTCCGTATTCGTACATAGTACCGTATACGTAAATAATGTCATATACGTAAATATTACCATATACATGAATAGTTCCGTATACGTGAATAGTAATCCCGACTCAAAAAGGTAAAAATTCCACAATAAAATCCATACCAATATTTCAGTATAATGATATTGAAAGAATAACATGATTATGAAGAATATAACATCCCTTAATATCCCTTACCTCAAAAGAGCAGCACTTCTGACTGGATATCGGATATGACGCTGAAGAAAACTTGTATCGTATAGCAACACTCAAGATATCTAAATACTAACAAAAATAAGCTTGATAATATAGAGAGAGAAAACTTATGTTTCTGGTGTGATTTTCAATTCTAACTTAGCCCTCTATTTATAGGAAAATGTTAGCACTGTCAAGGCGGACTTGACCAGAACTCGATGGCTTTACCTGCTACTATTCCACTCACCAAAAATCAGCCATCTTCCCCAAAAACCAAAAGTGGGGCCCACCCATTTCTAGAATTTTCCACCAAAATCATTTATAAACCTAATTTCCGAATAAGTCACCTCTTAAAATTCATAACAAATCATTTGTTCATTTTTAACGGTTCAAAATTTGTGAACATATACTCAACTTATATATGTATAACATATCCAAAAATCACAACGATCCAACGGTCGGATCAAAATTATAACTCACACAATAGAGCTTTAAGAACACCGATTTGATCTTTTAATACCTCCAATCCGACAAAATACTAATAAAACACCTCAACATTAATTCCTTCATTTATAACCACATAAATAAATCCATCATTTATATCCACATCAAATAAATATTTTCTTATCATATAAATCAATAATTAATTATTCACAAATAATATTACAGAATCACATTTATGACAACCAGTAGCTCCTCAGAAAGAGGGGGCTTTCCGATAAGGATTTCTCCTTACTGGCCCGCAATTAGGTAACCAAATTCTCCTTGACAGAACTATCTAAACATTGCCAATAATGTTATCTAATAATATTATTCAAATAATATGAATTATTGATCTGATAATGTAAATATTGTGCAGTGACAATTATTGAACAACAATAATATAAAATATCAACGTAGCAATTATTGAATCAATAAAATAAAATATTGAATAGTAATTACTGTAACCATTATTGAGTAGTGCCTTCTTAAATAAGAATTAATAATTCAAAAATACTGTGCAAATCCGTGTGCTATTGTGCAACAACGCGTATTACTGTATTTTAACCACCGGGTATTCCAACAGTGTTAACGGTAACCATTACGTCGTTATTTATAAAAACTCAAATTTGTCATTTTATTTATCCGACAGTTATCCGTTATGGGGCCCACAAATGATCGCGCTGTCGTACGAATATTCCCCGACAGAAAGAATATTCCACGACTAAACGAATATTCCCCGACAACAATGAATATTTTATAACCACTTGCGTATTTTGTAAAAATTCATATATCACCCTTAACTTTAACCTTTTATCAATTTAACCATTTACTAAAGAGGAAAATTGAATACATTTATTTCATAAAATTCGGGGTCTTACAATACCAATATAAAATAAGACCTAATTTATTTTGGTAATTAATTAAATGAATGTTTTCTAAAATATTATTTTTTTTACATGCAGAAGTTTTTAAAATGTCACATTCACTAATTTCACTACGTAGCATACTTTATGCTAACAAATTGACCGGACCGAATTACACGGATTGGTTAAGGAATCTGAGAATTGTTCTCACTGCTGAAAAGATTTCTTATGTCCTAAATTTGCCTGTACCTGCAAAAGTTGCAGAAACAGCCTCTGAGGAAGAGATTGATACTTTTATATAGTGGCAAGATGATGCATCAGTGGCTCAATGCATCATGCTCGCATCCATGAGTAACGAGCTTCAACGTCAACATGAAAACATGGATGCTCCTACTATGCTACTGCACCTTCAAGAGTTGTATGGTGAGCAAAGTAGGACTGCTAGATATGAAATATCTAGGAGCTCTTCTGATCGCGGATGACCGAGGGTACTACTGTTGAGACTCATGTCCTAAAGATGATTAATTTGATTGAAAGTCTAGGACAGCTTGGGTTCGTCATGGATGGGGAGTTGAGTCAAGATTTGATCTTGCAGTCACTCCCTAACACCTTCACACAATTTGTTGTGAATTTTCACATGAATAAGTTGGATGTCAGCTTGCCTAAATTACTTAACATGTTGAAAACTACTGAAGGGCACTTCCCATCCAAGAAGGACCATGTCTTAAAGGTGGATGATTCTTCCAAGAAAAGGAAGAGGCCCAAGGTATCTTCTCAAAAGAAGAAATCCAAGAAGGTAAAGGGTAAGGCGAAAGTGAAGGATCAAAAGAAACCTGATCCAGCTAGTAAAGTAATTTTCTTCCATTGCAGTAAGCCGGGTCACTAGAAGAGGAACTGCAAGGATTATCTTGCAGAACAAAAGAAGAAGAAGCTTGGAGAAACTTCAAATCCTAATCAAGGTTTGTTTATGATTGAAATTAAATTTTCTGAAAGTTAATCTTCTACTTGGGTATTGGATACCGGCTGTGGTTCTCACATATGTAATAATATGCAGGGACTGGTCAGAAGTAGAAAGCTAAGCAAGGATGAGGTCGTCCTATGAGTAGAAAATGGAACAAAGGTTGCTGCATTAGCTGTAGGGACTTATTGTTTAGCAGTGCCTACATGCAAATCCATTAGTTTAAATAATTGTTATTTTGTTCCGTCACTTATTAGAAACATTATTTTAATATCTATATTGGATATGGATGGTTTTGACGTTATAATAAAGAACAATAGTTATTCTATTTATAATAATAATGTTTTATATGGTGTTGGTAATTTACGAAATGGACTTTACATTTTTGACTTGCATGAAAATATACTTCAAATTGAACAAACTAAGAAAAGGAAAATAGATGATGTTAACTATACCTATATGTGGCACTGTAGACTTGGTCATATTAATGAAACAAGATTATCCAAGTTGTATAAAGATGGGCTCCTAGAGCTATCGGATTATGAATCATATCCAATTTGTGAATCTTGTCTAATGGGAAAAATGACTAAATATCCTTTTAGTGGAAAAGGAGAAAGAGTTACAGAGTTGTTAGCGTTGGTACACACGGATGTATGTGGACCTATGATAACGAATGCACGGGGAAGGTATTCTTATTTTATTACATTCACTGATGATCACTCATGATTTGGATATGTGTATTTAATGAAATACAAATCTAAATCATTTAAAAAATTCAAAGAGTTCAGAAATGAATTAGAGAAACAAACGGGCAAAAGTATTAAGATTCTTCGATCAGATCGAGGTGGTGAATACTTAAGCAGTGAGTTTCTCAATTGTCGCAAAGAAAATGGTATAATCTCACAATGGACTCCACCTGGGACGTCACAGCTGAATGATGTGTCTGAAAGGAGAAATCAAACACTGTTGGACATGATTCGCTCCATGATGAGTTTTACCAATCTTCCAGTATCATTCTGGGGATATGCCCTAGAAGTGGCTACATATCTACTAAATAAAGTTCCCACGAAATCCATCCATAAGACTCCATATGAGATGTGGACATGGAGGAAGCCTAGTCTTAAGCATGTTAAGATTTTGGGATGTCCAGCTTATGTGAAAAGGTTTCAGAATGATAAGATTGGGACAAGATCTGATAAGTGTACTTTTGTGGGATATCCTAAAGAAAGTTTAGGATATTATTTCTACATTCCTACTGAACAAAAGGTGTTTGTTGCCAAACATGTTGCCTTCTTGGAAAAGTAGTTTATCCTTAAAGGGGTCAGTGGGAGGAAAATAGATCTTAAAGAAATTCAAGAACAACAAACCACTACAGATCAAAAGGATAAACGTGTCCATGTAGATATTCCTTCTGTACCACACCCTATTCGTAAATCTGGAAGAGTACCAAAGATACCTGATAGGTATGGACTTGTCATAGAAGATGATGATGAGGTACGCATCATAGATGATAATGATCCATTGAATTACGAACATGCTATGAGTAGTAAAGACTTAGAGAACCAAGGAGGTCCAATCCCGAGTGACTATTACGCAAGACAACAGATAGACTTTAAAGCTTGAAGACCGGAGGGCATGGTCCCATCTTCCTGACTTCGTAAAACCTCTAATCCCATATTATTGCGTAACTCTCGACAAACGGCGGTCTGAAATAGGTCTTAAATACCTCAGTCGGATGCCCGAATTACAATTCTGAAAGTTTGAGCGGACATTACAAAGCATGCGTGCACGTACTTTGAGACGATACATCTGCGGCCTAGCCGCAGGTACACCTACGGCTCCCCCCTCTATAAATAGAGGGCTTGGGTGGCCATTTTGGAAGAAAAAAAGGCGAGGAAGCCTTGTCTAATTTGCTATGTACTCACCCTATATTGAGTGCTTTCTCATTTTAAACACTTGTGAGCTTACATATAGCTACTTTTTGTACCGGCAGGAGCCGAATGCTCATCCCTTTAAAGATATAGAATTCTTCTTTGGAAGCCTACTGTAAGCCTTCTCACACACTTTAAAGCCTTTCTCTTCATCTTTGCACACACCAATCTTCACGTTGAGAGTCGTGTTGCGTGTGTATTCCCAGACTTCAGTCCGTGGTTTCATTCTAGTTTGTACATATATATATACTTATATATATATATATATATTTTTTATATGGACTAACATTATAGAGTTATACCTCGATTGAGCCTAGACTTCGGTCTGGAGCATTTGTTTGCTTTCATATATATATATATATATATATATATATATATATATATATATGAACTGTGTGTCGAAATTTGTTCGATGAGCCTCGGATTTTACATCCTGAGCGCGTTATCGCTTTAATATATATATATATATATCAACTCTTGTCGGACTTTGTTCGATGAGCCTAGATTTTACATCCGGTGCATTTACCGCTTATATATATATATATACGTTTAGTCCCGCCTGGAGTTTACTTCGTGGTCGTTGATTGTTTCTACAGCTTTTTTGACATTTCTGAGCCCCCATGAAGGTGCTTCGTGGTGGTTGATCATGTCTGTATATATATATAGATATATATTTACAGCTTTTATATATATATATATATATATATATATGTATATGCTTACTGCTTTATTATCAATTGCGGCATCACGTGAGCCTAGGAATAATGTGATCACAGATTCAGTTTACTGGATCTAGATTCGGTTCTCGTGATGGACATTTCCAGCTGTAAGCATCTTGTAAAATTATTCACGGTGTTTGGATTTCCTCATATGGTTTTCATAACCACGAGGAGTTCGGCGCTATTTTGTACATTATTTTATCGAAGATGTCAAGTCGAACACTTAATAAAAATTGGAGTGTAAAAGGTCTCAATTACTATTGAGCACAAGGGTTTGAAAAACCTATTTTATAAAACATCACTGCCATATGTTGTTTAAAACTGAATTTTTACACAAATTCAAACCCTGTGTATATAGGTGCAAACGAGGCCTCACACTACTTCCAAATAACAACACATTGACACACACACACACACACACATTCATATAATAGTTTCTTAAAAAGTGGTGGTCACCGTGGTAACACGGATGTCGGGGGGTGCCTAACACCTTCCCTCCACATAATTAAGTCCCCGGACCCTAATAAATCTCGGTTTCACCGAACCGTTTAGCAGTGTCACATCACTGGGTCAATGTGTAAACCTTTTCTCAGTTGTGTTGGTACAACCATATAAAAAACCAACTGGCGACTCTTAACAGTCCATCTTCGACATGACACATGTCAGACCTTTTTCACTTGTTTTTTTAAACAAATCTCACCTAATATGAGAACACCAAAAGAACAAGTAACAAAAAGGGACAAATAAAAATCCCGACGTCGACAGGTGGAGACTCTGCTGGGGACTCTAGTATGAGGACTTAAGCCGCTATTTTAAGCTTTTTAAAACTGTTATATGTTTGTGTGTGAATGTTGCATTTACATTTATGATGAATGTGTACGAATGCATATATATATTTTCTGCGCTTAATGCTTTACACTATATCTGCTTGTGATATTAGTGCATCGCACATGTCATCATTCTCATAAACGGTGAGACACGTTGTATGTGAATGTATGTTGTGTGGTTCCTCCATCAGGGGGCTATCCTGTCGGTGTTTGATTATTAGACTCGTAGGAAGATTAATTCCAATGAGGCTCAGGAAATACACCACCCAAATTAGGTCCAATTTAAAGACCGGATTAACTTCACGTCAAGTAAATTACGATAATTTGGGAACCTTCACGCCAAAAGCCGCGAGAGTAACCTAAGATAAGTTAGCCTCTGATAAACCAAACATGGAGGAAAGTGTCTTCATGCTTTTTCATCTTAAAATTACTTTTAAAGTCAATTACTTGTAATTTCATTCGATATTCATCTCCATGTAATGAGAAATATTTAGAAACATGTGTACATACATATTTAAATTAAAACATGCTATCTTGGATTATAAACAGCTAACATCCGCCTTACAGGATAATATTCCTAGAACGGATACATAGCATGTAGACATTTATACATTCCCCAAAGAATAAATTATGCAAGTATTTTGCAGGGAAGCAATCGGACCTATCACCCGATCAAAATCCAAAAAGGCCATGAGCCTACAGTCAATTATATCGTCATCAGACCAGACTGACCTTAATCCAATTTCGTGCAAAGAATTTGATGGATTAAGTAAACAAATCATAGATTTAACTGTTCTGCTTAAAGAACTACACCAGTCTACTCAGGGTACAAGGATACCCATACATGTTGAATCCTCTACACAAGGAGGAACCCAAGGTCCTGATAAAGCCATTACAGAACCTGAACTTTAGTTGGATACGACCAACAAGATTCATGATATCACCATCTCAAAAGAGATCCAAACACCGGTGACATTAGAAAGAAAATCCTTCAAATGGAAGAAACCCTTTATGCGATCAAAGGAATTGGAGCACACGGAAGTGTCTCATATGTTGATCTTTGTATATTCCCTGGTGTTCATTATCCAGAAAAATTTAAAACTCCTGACTTCGAAAAATATTATGGATTAGGAGATCCTTACACACATTTGAAGGTGTTCATTGGAGCACTTGGATCTTATGCAGAGGACAAAAAGCTTAGGATGCAGCTATTCCAAAAGAGTCTGACTGGAGAAGCCCGTTTATGGTATACAAGATTAGACAATTCAAAGATCAATAGTTGGGAGGAGCTAGCTCATGCCTTCCTTACTCAATATAGCTTCCAATCTTAGAGGGCTCCTGACCGGTACCAGATTACCAAGGTCAAGAAACATCCCAATGAGTCTTTCAGAAAGTATGCTCAAAGGTGGAGGCGCCTTGTTGCTCAAGTTATTCCTTCCATGACGGGGTCAGAAATGGTCATGACCTTCATAGACATATAGGAAACTCCTTTTTATGAAAGAGTCTTAGCTGGAATTGGTAAACCATTTTCTAAAATGATTAAGCATGGGGAGATGGCTGAGATGGGATTGAAGTCATGAAAAATTCAAGACCTAGCTACCCTTAAAGCTGTTGCTGAGCAAATCCAATCTGGAAATTATGGAATCAACCCCCGGAGGGTCCATAAAAAGAAAGAGGATGATGTTTCCTTGATACCACAGGGTCAAAAAGGCAGTCAGAACAAGCCTATCCAGAGGAGAAGTTACACTCCCTTTCAAGCACAGTCTTCAAACCCTCCATTACCAAAAGGTGGAGAAGTCAAACGTCCTCGAGTGTTCACACCCTTAGGGGACTCGCTCGAGAACATTTTGACTCTTCTGACAACTCAGAAGAAAATTACGCATCTTCTTCCACCAGCCCACCCTAATGGGATGGGTTTCAATGCTGCTCGGAAATATGCTTATCATGCCGGGGTACCTGGACATGATACTCAAGATTGTTGGGCCTTGAAATACAAGATCCAAGATTTAATAGACAACAGTGAGATCGTGGTCACCAAACCAGATCAACCTCATGTACAAGACAACCCTCTTCCTCAACACAAAGAAGAAGAGGTCAACATAATCAATTGGAGCAATGGACAGAGTTCAAATTTTAACGGTGAGTCATCCCAGATCATCAAAGACGGTGTTGACAAATGGGATTATGCAAAGTTCCAGTTCATAGTGGAACAAAAGATGAAAGCTCTGTGTAAGCAGATAGAGCAATTGGAAGAACTGGGTACCTACCAACATCAAGTCACACGCCAATTAGTTAGCTAGGAGCATGCTAGTCTTCTCCCTTTTGTTGGGAATACTCCCTCATCACCTTTAGAAAAAGAAACACTGGAAGACAAAGTGACAAAGAGAGCAAGTGCCAAAACCCGTAGGGATTTTGCCAATAGAAGGGAATTTACATACCTGGGCCAACCTATGGAGGAGATACTTCAGATGCTGATCAATGAAGGAAGGATCAATTCCCTCCTGCCTCCAATTAATTCCCATTCAGGACGGTTTAATTATGATGGAGTATGCCAATATCACTCCCATTCTCGCAGTCACAACACGGAAGAAGGTTGGGCACTCCACCACCTTATTCAGAACTTAATTGACAGTGGTGTCCTGCAGCTAGCAGAAGACGATACGGTGCTATTTGAGAGTGAGAATACTTGTCCTACTAAATGGAAGGGACTTGCAGTAGTTATATCCGCCGAGGCTGATGGGACTGTCAAACCTCTCATAATGAAAGTAATTCAACTCAAAGGAGTTGACAATCCTTTGAATGTGGCTGCTCCCGAGCCGATTAACTTGCCATTAAGACCACAATATCCTGTTATCAGCTTACAAAAGGTCCCATGGAATTATGGAGAAGCTGAAGGATCCACCTCTCATACAACTGCGACAGTGTCGAAGGAAAATCCACTGTATCTTCCCCAATGGATGATGAAGTCTACCATCAAATCAAAAGGGAAAAAACCAATGGAGAAGATTAAAAAATTCCTCCACACTATGGGTCATAACGAAGCCAAGGTGGTTTTAAGCTTAAGAGAAGCTCCACACCAAATTTCAATCCTGGACTTGGTTTTAACTTCTGAGGATCACAGGAAGATCTTGCTGAAGGTTTTGAAAGAAGCCTACTTGTCAACATCAGTGGGTGTGAAAAAATTTCAATATTTGGTTGATCAAATTTTTAACAACAATGTGATATCTTTCATTGATGATGATATACCGCCCGAAGGGACCGGACATTGCAAGCCATTACACATTACGGTTTTGTCCTCCGGGTACATGCTAGCTGGAGCCTTGATAGATGGAGGTTCATCTCTAAATATTTGTCCTTACGCTACTTTGCTGAAGATGAATGTCAATCTCAAACGGATTCGAAGTAGCCATACGATCATCAAAGCTTTCGACGGAGCCCACCGAAATTCAGTCAGAGAGATTGTGCTACTAATCAAAATTGGTCCCCATACATTCTTCATATCTTTTCACGTGCTCAAAATAGATTCAGGATACAACCTGTTATTGGGAAGACCGTGGATTCATATGGCTGAGGTTGTCCCCTCCCCTCTCCATCAGCAATTTAAATACATCATGAGTGACAGCCTAGTCACGTTTAACGTTTAATCGGAATGTCTTAAACAAAGTGACATACCCCTCATAAGTTTCAATTCAGAAGTTGAGCCGGTCAGTTTTCATGCCCTAGAGGTGAGCAACACTCACTACCACCCTATTGGGGCGCCACCTCTCACACACACAATTTCTGCCGAAGTAATGTTGGCTACTCAAGAAATGATATCTTTGGGTCATCAGCGGGGACAAGGGCTGGGTAAATGTCATCAAGATATTAAGCACCCTATTCAAGTGATCAGTCAAACTGGGAAAGCTGGACTGGGCTATTCTTCCAGTTCCAGTCAAAGGAATCCACATAAGCATCATCAGATTCTTGCAGCTTCAGTTACACGACGATTGTCTTCACTTGTAAATCCTGAGTCCGCACAACCTCCTGTAAAGGTGCCATCCAGCGTAATGGCTATGTTATTTCCCAAGCCAATACTGGTAAAGGAGAAAGAAGTCTTTATTCCAGACCCCCGAGTGGAAGAGGAAGAACGAAGAATTATGCAAGACATCGTCAGAATGATGTCAGACATACGCATTATTATCCATGATGAACATATAAACAAATACACCCCAGACGATGATTTCCCAGACATAATGGTCATCATTCGGGAGAAGGAGGACGATGACAACCCCTCCATCACTGCAGTCCACAAAGACTTTTCCCTCAACAATTGGAGCAGCACTCTTTGTATTGGTCTACGAGGGTAAAACGGGCAGGAACTCTTTCTGCCCTGTAGATATCATAACTGCTTACTTTTCTGTACAATATTAGCAGTTATTTTGTCAGCACATGCTAACACTGTGTATGATCAAACCATTTTGTATATACTAAGTGAATGCATATTTTGTTTTAGGACCCCGAATTTAAATGTGCATGTACTTGCTGATAAGGTGCCTCTTCTCCACAAGGATTGTAACTTTGATGTAGAGTTGGATTCAACCTTGATGGAAATACATGAGGTCATTGAGGTGCCTCTAGAGATTAAAGAATGGGTCAAAGACAATCCTAAACCCAACCTTGATCAAACCACTTCCTTCAATCTCGGAACCTTAAAAAGCCCTAAGTTAATCCAGATTGGTTCAGACCTTACCCCAAACCAAACGAATGACATGTTTATGCTACTAACCCAATTTCAGGATGTGTTTGCATGGTGTCATGAAGACATGGTGGGTTTGTCCACTGACATTGTTCTTCATCGCCTTCCCATTAAAGAGGGATTCAAGCCAGTCAAATAGAAGCTCAGGCAATTGAAACTTGAGTGGAGTTTAAAGGTGAAAGAAGAAATTGTGAAACAATTTCAAGTTGGTATTATCATGGTATCCACATATCCTAAATGGATATCCAACATCGTTCTCGTGCCTATGTCTGGAGGAAAGGTGTGAGTTTGAGTGGATTACCGAGATCTAAACAAAGGTTGCCTTAAAGATAGCTTTCCCGTGCCATTTATCCACATTCTCATTGAAAATACTGCTCAATACGACATGTACTCCTTTGCGGATTGCTTGCGGAGTACCACAAAATTATGGTTGCTTAGGAGGATCGTGAGAAAACTATTTTCATCACGCCTTGGGGAACCTTTTGCTATAGATAGTTGTCATTTGGCCTCATCAATGCCAGAGCCATCTATCAACGAGCTATGATGGCTCTTTTCCATGACTTAATACACAAAGAGATAGAGATCTACGTGGATGACATCATTGTCAAGTCCCGAAGGGATGAAGACCTTACACCATCTCATAAAGCTCTTCAACAGGTTGCGTAAGTATAACTTGAAGTTGAATCCAGCCAAGTGCGCCTTTGGTGTTAAATCAGGCAAGTTGCTGGGATTCCTAGTTAGCCACAATGGAATTGAGCTCGTTCCCACCAAAATCCAGGCCATCACGGAAATGCCCATTCCTCAGACAGAGAAGGAAATACGGGGATTTTTGGGAAGAATCAACTTCATTAGAAGGTTCATTTCTTAATTCACAGTAACCTGTGAGCCTATCTTCAAGTTATTAAGGAAGAATTCCTCCATGAAATGGAACAATGAATGCTAGAAAGCCTTCTTTACAATCAAAAAGCAGCTAGTCAAAGCTCCTGTTTTGGTACCACCCAGGGATGATGCTCCCCTGTTCATGTACTTGTCCATAAGTGACAATTCCAAGGGTCAGATATCTCGATAGAAAGACGACAGAGGCCAATAACGAAGTTATCTATTACCTCAAAGAAAAGATTCAAGAAAGAAAGGAACACAAGTACACTCTAATTGAGAAGACTTGTTGTGCTTTAGCATGGGCTTCTATGAGGTTTTAGCATTACCTCCATCATCAAACAACCCATCTCATATCCCGCGTGGATCCTCTCAAGTACATGTTCAATAAACCCATGTTAAATTGCCGACTGTCCAGATGGCAGTTGATATTATATCAATTTGATATCGTCTACGTGACGCAAAATTCCATCAAAGGTCAAGAAATTGCGGATCAACTGGCCACCGCGCCTGCAGGGGATTTCAAACCCTTGGAAACCTACTTCCCAGATGAAGGGGTAATGATAGTTTAACAACACCATCAATACTATACATGTCATACATGGAAAATGTATTTCAATGGAACTGTTAATATGAAAGGTTATGGCTCTAGAGCAGTTCTAGTGTCCGGTACGGGGGATCAGTATCCCATCGTTGTCAAATTATAGTTTGTCAGCACCAACAACACAGCTGAGTATGAATGCTGTATCATGGGGCTAAAACTTGCACGTTCAATGGGCATCAGGCGGTTAACTGTCTTTGGGGATTCAGAGTTGGTGGTCATACAATCCATTGGAATCTATCAAACCAAATAGCTACATTTGATGCCTTACCATCGACAAGTTTTACAGATGGATTTAGAGTTCGAAGAAATCTCCTTTCTACACATTCCTCATAATAGGAATGACTTCGCAGACGTGTTAGTAACTTTGGCCTCCTTGATTCAAATGCCAGACAAGGAACACATGCCAAGCGTCATTTGCCCTGTACAAGGCACCAGCCTATGAGAACTATGTTGGAGAAGTATCGGATGAGTTATCTCCCATCCAGTACCCTTGGTATCAGCATATCAAGGAGTACCTACGAGATGGATCTACACCCGCTTAGGCGAGCCCGACTGAGAAAAGGCGGATCCATCGACTTGCTATAAAATTCTACCTGAGCGGAGATGCACTCTACAAAAGAGATGCAGGACTAGGTCACCTCAGATGTCT
The DNA here is from genome assembly GCA_020205605.1 of Panax ginseng. Classification (NCBI taxonomy): domain Eukaryota; kingdom Viridiplantae; phylum Streptophyta; class Magnoliopsida; order Apiales; family Araliaceae; genus Panax; species Panax ginseng. The sequence continues at coordinate 117,314,304 of CM035136.1, read as the reverse complement.
GGACCATGACCAAGCTCAGAGACTCATGGATGAGGTCCATGGTCGAGTATGTGGCCCACACATGAGTGACCCCCTACTTATTAAGAAGATACTTAGAACATGACATTACTGGTTTACCCTCAAAGTTGACTGTGATGATCTGATAAGTAGGTTTTATACCTACTTATCTGGTATCTGTTACTTGAATTAGTTGTTTAATCTCATGTTTCTTAGTTACTTTTCAAGCATTTTGTGTTTGTTTTGTAGATTATATGATTGGGAGCTGAAATCGCAAAGAAAAGCAATCCGAACTTCATTTGGGCATTCATGTTTATTTCATGTTCTTGGATTGGAACTTGGATTATATTGTATAGCTTCTTCTTAGATTTTCAGAACATCTTAAATCATTCTAATCGGAGTTCGGATGTAAGAGTTATGATCTTTGTACCAACGGACGTCGAACATCACTGTTTTGGGTGGCCATTTGCCTATCAGTCACTTTCAGTCCAATTTCGACCTTCATCCGTCCATTATTTCTCAATTCTTAAAGAACAAAAGTTGTTGAGCTCGTCAATTTCTTTGATTTTATAGGTGACAGGCTTCGTAACTCTTCCCGGATCAAAAGTTATAACCTTTTTCCCAAAGGACGTCAGAGCAGAAAAGGGACCCCGGCTGGGGCGGGCTTTTCCTTCACAAAACCACCGCCGGGGCGGGCATACCAGCTGGAAAATAGTAGGGACTCCCGTCGGGGTGGGCCCTTTACAAGGCTAGACCTCGTCAGGGCGGGGGTACGCGCAAGAAACTCGATTTTTGTCCAAATTTGAGTTCGGGAAGGATTATTTCGATCCGATTGACTCAAGGACTTCTGAGAGGACTTAAAGACATATAAAGAGACTTATAAAAGGATGAGAATAACATAGATTATTTTATAGAGAGGATTCCATTAGATTAGATTATAGTAATTTAGGACCAAAACACTAGTTCTTATGAGATTTGGAGATTGAAGCAACTTTGAGACCATTGAAGATTCAAAGTAGGAGCAAGGAGGGAGCTTCAAATCTGCAAACAGCAGATTCTATCTTCTCATCTTCTTCTATTTTTGTCTTTTAATGATTATTCAAGTGTGGATTCTTAGTTTTAATTCAATAATCATGAACTAATTCTTTATTTGAGATTACAATGCTATCAATTATTATGTTCTATTGTGAGGATTATCTATTGTGATTTGGACTTAATTGCTTAATTGCCTAGCTAACAATTACCGTGATAATCTATATGAACTCGAGAGATGAAGTTTAGATTTAGATGTGATCATGATAGTATGTGTTTGTGATTTCTGCATAGATTGAATTCATGATTCGTGTTTAGGATAGAGATATGCCTTTACGCCATATGTAATCTTATAGAGAACTTGTGCTTTAAATCCTTTTTAATTGTAATTCACATAGATATATAGTGAATTAGTTAATTAGGGTGTCTTGCTTAATTATATCATCTGTGGATTTAAGTGAGTATGGGTATTATGCATTAAGAGGTGGTTTTATCTGCTTTAGTGTTCTTGATTAACAATTCAGGATAGAGAATAATTGATGAGAAGTGTGTTAACTTAAACGAAGAAATAAGTGAAGTTGTGATCTTAAATCTCCATAATCTTAATTTAACTAGTGGTATATTAATTATTTTATTTATAAATTGAACTTCATTCATTTAAATAAGATTGAGTTGGTTACGGGTTAGTACTTGGTGATTATTGTTAAATAATTCCTCATGGGAACGATACTTTACTTTAACTTTATTACTTGTTGACCACGTATACTCGCGTGTTGTGCGTAATTATATTTTACCCAACAAGTTTTTTGCGCCGTTGTCGGGGAATTAGTTAATATATTTTTGCCAATATTAGCTTCAATCAAATTAGTCTTAATTTAAACAATTTTTTCTTTTTTTTTAAATTCTCTTCCTATTTTTCTTTCTTTTCAGGTACCATGGCGAAATTTAATTATCAATGGTCGTATACGAGAATGACTCAGCCAAGGGGAGCGGGGATTGATGGTCTCAATGCATTTTTTGCATTATCAGCGTAGCTTGAGACACTTTCGAGGAGGTTGGACATTGTTGCAGCCCAATGTAATCGAAGGATAGCAGTTAATTGCAATTATTGTGCTAGTAATCATCCGAGTCATCAATGCACCGTTAGTTTTGGGCCGAGACAACACGGTGGTGAATACCTCAACGATTATACATATGCTAATTATCATCAAGTTTGGGGTATCACCCGGATTCGTTATGGAGCTATACTTATGAAGACCAATACAACGCTCCAAATCCAACATACACACCGGAATTTTCATGTCCACCTCCATTGCCACAAGAAGAAAAGCCAAATCTTAGGGAAGTAATATTGAAGGGCATAGCAAACCTAGAGGAGATGAGGATTAGACAAAAGCTGTCAACCAAATATTTTAATAATCAGATGGAATAACTCGTCACTACATCAACCAATGGTCCTCAATACATGGCTTCCGACACTGAGACAGATAATTCAAGGTTGGAGGAATTTTTGTCCAAGTTCGTAGCATCAAATGAGGAGAAGAGGATTAATCAAGAGCGGTCAATTCAGAATCAAGAGATATCAATTCAAAATCTGCAGAACCAGATGGATTGAATGCTCAAAGCCTTGAACAACTGTCCTCAAAACAATTGGTGTTATGACGAGGATTCCGAGATTGATGAAGTGCCCGAGCCAAATCTACAACTGGATGAGACACGAGATGTTGAAAAAGAGGAGACAAGTGGGGATAATGAAAATAAGGTCGGTGAAGAACTAACTATGAGTACCAATGAGGATGAGCCGATGTTATTAGTGCCCCAAGTTCCTTCTCCGTTAAAGATCAAGGGTCCAAGTAGATTTGCAAAATCGTGTCCGCTTGGTAGTCATGTCATCGGCAAGGCTCTTTATGACATGAGAGCTAGTACAAATGTAAAGCTATGGTGGGATGAGGAGGAGAAGATAGAAGAAGAGCCTGTTGTTCTTTCCATGCCTCAAAGCCCCAATCGAATCATAGGCTCAACGGACAAAAAAGCACCTAGTTATTCAACATTCTCAATTGGGCACATATTTAAACAAAGCATGCTAGGTGAATTTAATTCGATAGCCCTCACAAATGGGAACCTACCAAAAGCTACATTATTTCCGATGGATTGAGGGTTCCTCAACTATCAAAGAAGAATTGGATAGCGTTGACCAAACAAAGTCAGGCTGAAAGACTGTAATTCAAGCGCTAACTGAGAGGCAACCCAGGAATTTTTATATTTATATACTTTACTAGTTTATTTAGTAGATATGAATTAATTTTCTTGTTAAGTTCTCATACCAATCCAAGTGCTATTCTAATCCATGTTGTCTATCTTCATTGCAGGTATTGGAGGTTCAATGGACATGCAAAAGATTATGAAAAGGTTATTCAAGTCAAATTAAAGTGTGGTGCCCAATTTGTTCCATGTACCTAACTTATTCTCCAAACTTAGCGGATAAGGAGGACGATTGCTATATTTTCAGGGAAGTCCTCTGCTTTACTTTTTTTCTATATCAGCCATTGAGGATAATGTCTAGTTTAAGTTTGGGGGGCATTTTAGTGTCGTATTGCATATAGTTAGTTATTTACATTGTAGTTCATATAGTTATATTTAGTTTTTGTATTCAGTTTCTTGAAATAAAAAAAAAATAAAAAATGGATAAATTAGTAGTTAGTTTACTATGTTTATATAGCATCTTGTACATATTGCACGAATCCAGCTGTTTGATATTTTAAGTTTGTTTTAGCCAATGATGAGATTGGAATTGGGTAGACAAGTATAGTACTGACTATTAGAGCTTTGATGTGATTTCTTGTTATGAATTGAGTCTTTTTCTGTTTGAAACTAGTATAATAAGGATATCACAATAAAAATAACTTGTTGATTGATTGAGTTTAAATTGATACATAATGGGATTCTAAAGGATAATGATAGTTTGAATGAAAAAATGACAAGAATAAGTAGTGATGGCTAAAGTTAGACAAGAACCTAAGTTTGGGGGAAAATTTGGGGTATATAAGCTATAAAAAAAAAGAAAACAGAAAAAGAAAAAAGTATGAATAAACATCGTGGCGTGCTTGTCTAGTTTTGTGGCCTTTGTTACTTGAGTAAGTAAGCCCGAGGGGATTGTCTTTATACCTAGCGCCCTAAGGTCTTCATGGTCTTGGAGTCGTTGGTCGAAAGCTCGTTAAGGTAGCATTGAAAAACATAAGGGAATAAGACAGCATAGCTATATGTATATAAAACAAAAGAAAAAATATAAATAAAACGCGAAATAAGAGCAAAAAGCCCCTGTGGATGAAAAATAAAGCATAAGTATCCCATGTTGACCCTCGATATTGGTAATTGTTTGATTTTAGTTGGATCTAGCTTGTTTTTGGATTTCTTGAGTTTACATTGTATGATACATTCGAAGAGACTTGTTATGTGTTAAATTTGATTTTATATCAGTTAACATTGTTGTGGAGCACACACGCACTATATTAGTGATAACAGTCTAATATTTGATGATTGATTGAGAAATTATTGATTTGTTTTTATATGATGTATTATCATGTTTACTTGATTTCTCTAAGGCCGGTTAAATACACTTGTTTATGTCATTACTGCCGGATTCGTAGGCATGTAGATTAGTTGCATTGCATAGCATTGTTGTTTTGTGTTTTTGCCTGAGGACAAGTAAAGGTTTAAGTTTGGGGGTATTTGATAAGTAGGTTTTATACCTACTTATCCGGTATCTGTACTTCAATTATTTGCTTAATCTCATGTCTCTTAGTTACTTTTCATGCATTTTGTGTTTGTTTTGTAGATTATATGCTTGTGAGCTGAAATCGCAAAGAAAAACAATCTGAACTTCATTTAGGCTTTCGTGTTTATTTCATGTTCTTGGCTTGGAACTTGGATTATATTGTAGAGCTTCTTCTTAGCTTTCCAGAACATCTTAAATCATTCCAATCGGAGTTCGGATACAAGAGTTATGATATTTGTACCAATGGACGTCCAACGTCACTGTTTTGGGTGGCAATTTGCATAGCAGTCACTTCCAGTCCAATTTCGACCTTCATTCGTTTATTATTTCTTAATTCTCAAAGAATGATAGTTGTAGATCTCGTCGATATCTTCGATTTGATAGGTGGCAGGACTCGTAACTCTTCCCAGATCAAACATTATGGTCGTTTTCACAAAAAAGGGACCCCCGTCGGGGCGAGGGTACACGCAGAAAACTTGGTTTTTGTCCAAATTTGAGTTCGGGAAGGATTGTTTCGATCCGATTAACTCAAGGACTTCCAAGAGGACTTAAAGACATATAAAGAGACTTATAAAAGGAGCATAATAACATAGATTAGATTAGAGAGAGGATTCCATTAGATTAGATTATAGTAGTTTAGGACAGAAACTCTAGTTCTTATGAGATTTGGAGATTGAAGCAACTTGGAGACCATTGAAGATTCAATGTAGGAGCAAGGAGGGGGGTTCAAATCTGCAGACAACAGATTCTATATTCTTATTTTCTTCTATCTTTGTCTTTTAATGATTATTCAAGTGTGGATTCTTAGTTTTAATTCAATAATCATGAACTAATTCTTTGTTTGAGATTACGATGTATCTTATTGTGTAGTTTATTTTAATATGATTCGTTATCAATTATTATGTTCTATTGTGAGGATTGTTTATTGTGATTTGGAATTAATTTCTTAATTGCCTAGCTAACAATTACCGTGATAATCTATATGAACTCGAGAGATGAAGTTTAGATTTAGATCTGATCATGATAGCATGTGTATGTGATTTCTGTATAGATTGAATTCATGATTCGTGTTTAGGATAGAGATATGCCTTTACGCCATATGTAATCTTATAGAGAACTTGTGCTTTAAATCCTTTTTAATTGTAATTCACATAGAGATATAGTGGATTAGTTAATTAGGGTGTCTTGCTTAATTATATCATATGTGGATTTAAATGAGTATGGGTATTATGCATCGAGAGGTGGTTTTATCTGCTTTAGTGTTCTTGATTAACAATTCAGGATAAAGAATAATTGATGAGAAGTGTGTTAACTTAAATGAAGCAATAAGTGAAGTTATTATCTTAAATCTCCATAATCTTAATTTAACTAGTGGTAATTAGAATTGATTTATTTATAAATTGAAATTCATTCATTTAAATAAGATTGAGTTGGTTACGGGTTAATACTTGGTGATTCTTGTTAAAAAATTACTCGTGGGAATGATACTTTACTTTCACTTTATTACTTGTTGACCACGTATACTTGCGTGTTGTGCGTGATTACATTTTACCCAACATGATCACGTAAAGAGGTGTTATCAATGCCAAATTCATGGAAATGCCATCCACGCCCCTCCGAGGGAGCTCCACAATATGAGTTCACTTTGGCCCTTCTCAATGTGGGGAATGGACGTGATCAGACCCATCGATCCCAAAGCCAGTAATGGGCATCACTTTATATTCACCATGATCGACTACTTCACCAAGTGGGTAGAAGCAGCCTCCTTCCCTAGGGTTACCAAAGAAGTCATCGTTGCTTTCATAAAAAATAATGTCATTTGTCGATATGGAAAACCAGAGGTAATTGTGTCAGACAATGATAAGAACCTCAACAACAAAATGATGGAGGAGTTATGCAGTAAATTCCACATCAAACATCTTAATTCCGTTATCTATCGTCCAAAGATGAATGGTGTTGTTGAAGCGGCTAACAAAAACATCAAGAAGATCATGCAAAAGATGTCCTCCAACCACAAGGAATGGCATGACTTATTGCTTTCTTACTCATTAGCCTACGAACATCGGTCAAGACACTTCCACTGGGGCAACCCCCTACACATTAACCTATGGGATGGAAGCAGTGCTCCCCATAGAAGTGGAAATGGAATCCCTCAGAGTGTTGATAGACACTCAGCTGGATAAAGACCAATGGGTACAAGACAAGTATCACCAATTGTCTCTAATAGACGAAATGCAAACGACGACAATCTTCCATGGTCAGTTATATCAACAAAGGATCACCAAATCCTACAGCAGAAAAGTCCAACTATGGACGTTTAAGCAACATGACTTGGTTTTAAAGAAGATCCTTGACAACCAAGATCAGTCCAAAGGAAAATTTGCCCCTAACTAGGATGTCCCGTTTGTTGTCAAGGAGGTATTGACAGGAGGCGCTCTCAGATTGCAGGAAATTGACGGCGATGAATTTCCACAACTCATCAACTCGGACACCGTGAAATGGTACTATGTCTGAAGTTACCATCAAGCAAATATCCTGGTGCTGGATAATCAGATCACCAGTCATTCCGGTTATTTAACCCTTCACTACACACAACCCTTTTTCATACTTTTCCCCTCAAGGAAACATACTCTTCAAGCCAGCAGCCTGGCTTCATTCCGTTCATACAACTTCGGTTATCCCCCAAGGGATTGAACCTTTCACACTTGCAGTTTATCCTGAAGACGAGATTAAAATTTTCTAAGCTTGCAGTTTGTCCTGAAGACGGGGTCAAACTTTTTCACACCTGCAGTTTGTCCCAATCATGGGATCAAACTTTCTTCTCCCCGCAATATAGCCTGCACATGGGATTCATACTTCTCTTCGGCTGGGAATCGTCTTGAGGGACGAACTACGTCAACTCGATCTCCTCTTCAATAGGAGTACGTAGGCAACCATTTTACATGGCCTGGTCGCAATAAAACAAAAACAACAAAAAAATTTCTTACACCCTTCTCCTTACAACAACAAAAACATTCCTACACCATTTCTGCCACATACAACATTGAACCTCTTACACCAGGTTTGAACTAGGCAGACCTGATCTCCTCTTTAATAGGAGTACGTAGACAGCCATTTATGGTTCGGTCTCACCCCCTACCAAAACACCAACACTTGTCAGCGGTACTGGGATCATCCTTCAATCCATATCATTTCACCTGACCTTCGCACTAAAGGGTGGAATTACACTCGAACTCCTCCTAAATAGGAGATTCGGTGACCATCTAAGCTGCGGTTGTACCTTGAAGAGAAACACCAATCCATAAGAGATGGAATTAACTAGGCTCCTCCTAAATAGGAGTACTGGCGACCATCTATGGGGCGGTCAATCTCATAGAAGAAAGCCACATTCTTCTCTACATTTCCATACAGAAACCAGTCCCAAGACACCAAAGATGGTAGGGATCCACATAGATCAGTGATCCATTCTGAACTATCCAATGACAACTCAGTGTCCATCCATTAAGGAGGAATTTAGAACACATCACGATCACAAGACCTGAAGATGCAGGTAAAATATCAAGCAAGTATTCATACATATTTAAAAGGGAAGTGATCAACAATATATTTCCATGCTATATATATAATGTTGTTTGACATACACAATGTAAACTATACATGACAAAATGGCTAAGCTAGTCTGTGCAAGAAAATACAAGCCCATCTACAAATCAGTGAATATGCGAGCTATCAAGCCCAACATGGCATCCCTCTCAGCAGAAGGAGGTAACACTGTGGTCTCCTATACAAGGCTATCCACACGAGCTAACAGATCTACATCCATCTTCATGGTGACTCTGTGCTCATGATGTACGTGCTCATCTCTGCAATCATGCCAGTGGTAAGGGATTTCACTATAGTACTATCTGTAATGGCTACGTCCTGGGAAGATATGGCGCTATCCCTCTCAACTATCACGGTATCTCTGGCTGATCTGGCCTTATCCCGCTCAATAATAGCGGCATCTCTACGAGCTACTGCCTCGTCTATCTCTAACAAAGCTGCGTCTCTCCCATCAAGAGCAGTCAACATCAAGGCTCTAGCCTGATCTCTCTCGAAGGTCATCAGATGAAGACTCTGCTCAAATTATTGTGCCGAATGCTGGATCACAATAGTGCTAGTACTAGGAGAATCCAAAGGAGATGTTGGCAACCCAGTGAATGGTTCCTCCTTGATGTGAGAATCAATGTCCTCCAAGGGCTCTCCATCGTCGGAATCACTATCTGGTACTGTGGATACTATCGCAGCCGATGAAGTCTCTATCTCCATCCACGCAGAATACTCTGGCGAACAGCCCGGATGGCTAATAGAGAAAGCAGTTATCTCATGTTGTTCCCAATATGCATACACCCGGGATCGATCCTCTGCTGATAGATGGGGAGAAGCTAAACGCTGACCTAGCGCCCCCTCGAAAGGATGGAAGTCCTGAAACTGGTCAAACTGCGACATCACGGCCAGCAGGTGATAGGTAGTCATGCCCCTCAAACCAGCCAGAGGGAGATAGTCCATGCCCGAAGCATGAGTAATGAAGTTGTAGGGTGAGCTAAACCCTGTGCACGGCAGAATGCCAAACGGATCTCCAATATCCGCCAAAACATAGACCAAGACATAGCGTATGTATACTCCGATGGCTGAAAGGAGTAAGACATAGCTATACCCGTGTCGGCGGAAGGTCCCAATCGGTCTCAAGTGTGACATAAACCTCACGTACAACATGATCGAACTGCCTGTGTATACCCCCATAGGGTAAGTGCTGTAAAATGTGGCCGACCTCAACGTCTCCGCCACAATCATCGGGATAATGGTATGACCCTCCCTGAGAGCTCTCATTGCCATAATAACACCGATATCTAGCTCGTCCATATATCGTGGCATGTACACATACGCCACTATGCACATAAAGAATGCATCCACTCTGGCCAAATGCCACTAGTCCTCTAGTATGGTGAAATCTCCAGAATGCCGAGCATAGTTGTCCTCAAGGCCAAATCTGTCAAACAGAAAATGCTGGGATATCATATGGCCGGATGTGATCTCATCTTCCACAACCCTACGCCTAAATCCAATGAGGGTCATGAACTGTTGACTTATGTCCCCAATAGCCATATGCACGCAAGGTCTGTCACGTAGGAACATCGTCAAACGTGCATACTCCTCCAGAGTCGGAGTCAACTCCTGGATCCCAAACCGGAAACCTGCCTCTCTGGTACCCAGTGATCCAGCATGCCCTCCACAAATCCTACGGTAACCTAACATATCAAGAGGGTCATAGTATGCTGCAGCATCTGATCTACAGTAACCCTGTCTGATGGTGACATACTATCATACCACGATCTAAGACGTGATGCCACAAATAATGGTGGGGTATGATCTATGCGGCTGACTGTCAAAGAAGACATTTTTGTGGGCCGTATCATAAGACCATCTAGGGGTCATTGCTAAATATCTCTGTACATACATACATATGCATAACATGATACATGAATTACAGATAATTGATGGAAATATGATATAGGTAATGGAAAAATGTTCATAAATTCCTAAGTATATCATCATCTAATACATCTTCTTTGTACAACTGAAAATACAGGGAAATGGGACATAGACGCCATACTACTAATAGAGGCCTATCAAAAGATATAGTGAGAATGGGGCAATGTTGTCAATATCTACATCATCAATCATGTCCACCTGATGTAACTCTTCCTGAGTCACTGGATCTCTATCAACAGGGATGTCGGGCCTATACAAAGGAGGATATGCGCCGACAAAGCCAAATGGGTCATCTGAGGGGCCAACGCCTAAGCTAGAAGGATCAAACGAATCTACCTCTGCCGGATCTCTGCCCAAATACCGAATAAAGAAATGTGTCTGGTCTAGTCGCTGGCTCAAACTGTCAATCTATGTCAAATGAGTCGGATCTCGGACACAGGCTAGCCAATCCATCATCATCCCGAATCCTGGAACCATATCCCCTATGAACTGAGTGGCGCGGGTCTGAGCTCCAATAGTACGAGGGGACCACCAACGCTGGAACATCTCCTGAGTGTAGGGACCTTCTGACAGTGCAAAACCATCTACCCCCAGCAATGGGATATCAATGACGGGTGGCTGTGACACATGCCAATAACGCCTGGCAGGAGGCAAGATAGGCATACGGATCTCTCCTGTATTGCTCTTGATAGTACGCTCTCCTAAATAGAGCTCCCATCCTCCAGCAGTAAAGAGAGGAACCCTATGGGTGGAAATCACGTACTCGACACCAGTCCGGTACCCATCCTTAAAACCCATGGTCAAGTGCTCCCCAGAATAGGGAATCCATGTGATAATGTCAGCTGTCAACAACTCTAGCTGTAGGCGGCAATGAGTAAAACCCTCGAATACAAGGACCTCCACCAGTATGGAATGATGCCATCGCCGTCCTCGTGGATAGGTATCTAAACCTAGCAAACTCACAGGACGCAGACATTGAAGCCTCTCATAGGCCCAAAACTACCAACACAAATTCAAACATCTGCGGTTAATAAACACTCTTAACCTACATATGGGAAACTATAAGAGAAATACTCACCAGCAGAAATGGGTAGAATCCTAACCAAGCCTCGGTCAAGCCCTAAGAATGCATACGTATGCCCCTGAGGAAATAGGCGAAGGTGTAGGAACCCCAGGCATACTATCCTATACCATCCACATGTCGCATTACGCTAATCAAAGAAAACAACACTGTAGAAGAGTTATCTACTATGAAGCAGCCCCTAATGATCATCATGACCAATCGCCGAAGAATGAGATCCCTGAATCTGACAACATCTATCCCGGGCTCGCTCAACAGTCCACTCATAGAATCCACACTCAAAGGACCCGCACGCACAGTCCTGCCTTTGAGCGCCTTGTTTGGAACTCCTAGCAAGGCACTTGTACCCCTCCAAACTCCACACCTATGATAAACCACCAATCCATCGGCGTCATCATCACCTCACAGTCCAAAAAATGTAGAGACTGAGTCTGGTGAAACCAGCGCTCAGACAATGCCCTGAGGTAACCCTAGGGACAACGACTAGGAAGGATGGAAAAGAATGCCCTAAATCCCCAGTTATGCACAATCGCTCTATAATCAGGATGCAGAGCCTGGTACATAGAGTGAATGCTGAACCAGTTCCCTTGAGGCTGTGTAAAGCCAGGAACCTACATGAAATGCAGATCAACATCAAAATCCATTACTCCTCGTCAATAGGAAATAAAGAAGATTAAGATCTAACATTATACCTCGTTGGCATGCAAATACATTGAGGGATGTCGACTCAAATCTCCCAGGAGCTCTGGGTTTGCCACTTGAATAATCGGGAGGTCCCTACGGGGAACATGTACAGCAGGAGCGGGGTCTGTAACTGGAACATCCTCCTCCTCGTCCTCGACGTCCGGTACATCAACCTGGACTGGAAGTATCATCACCTCCACTAACCGACAAGGCTGTCTAACAGAATGGGGTCGAGGCACTTCAGAAGCCCTCCTCCATACACTAGAAGTGGTCCTACGGGAGCTACTCGGCTGATCTAGATCCATACTATCTGGATAAAAGTCTCTAAATTAGCTCAGAAAGGTTTTGGTAATTTCTAAACTGGTGCTTTCTTTTCAAAATGCATTTTATGACTACATGCATGCATGCATTACTTTAACATACACCTACAGTAGAGTTAGAAATGCATGATTGTTCAATGCTTACATTTTGGAAATTGTTTGTCATAGTCCTCTTTGTAAATAGGACTATCCACATGCACATAGACATACTATATGCATTATAAAGTCAAAGTCATCAATCCATAAGGGTAGTTTAATTAGCAGGATTACTTTGCATTTTTACCTTTTGCTCATTTGTCCTCAAATATGATAAGAAATAGTAGAAAAAGGTGTCAATTTGACTATCTCAAAAGTCACTTTTTTCACATCATTATATTCAACATGGTTTAATACTAACATTTACTATGTTGAATATTTTTTATTAAGTCATTTGAGCATACATATTAACTACTATGTGTTTAGATGCATTTTATGTGATAAGTCATTTTCCAACGGAAAAAAACTGGAAAATAAGACATGCATACATTACCAGTACAATGTAGAAAACTTGTACAATGTCAGAATTTACAGAAAGACGTCCGAACTCAGCAGATCTAAAGAAGAGCTCTCAGATTTCCTTCGCGGTGCAACTTGAAATGACTTGAGAAAGCAACCTACAGCATAAATAGCCATCCAAGGTTGGCTGCAGGTCCATCTACGGCTGCTGTAGGTGTACCTGCGGCACCCTTACGTGATTCCCACCCCTCCGTCTCGGTCCAGTTCGAGTTGCAACGGAGTTCTCATAAGTTGAAAAAGCCAAATCAAGAATAAAAACGCTACGCGATTGTGCAGAATAGCTTACAATCCTGCTTTTTCTCAGATCAAGCCATGGGTCTGCACATCACTCATTGGTATTCGCCCGAGCATAGGGAACACTATGCCGATGATCTTTGCTATTACAAATCACACTCGGCAATACCTTGCGAAGGTTCAATGCCTCCAATTCAGGGTCGTCACCCTAATTTTCAATGAGATCCCCAGCGGGGGCTTCACGCAGTCTCAATATGAGATCCCCGGCGGGGGCATCATGTAGTCTCAAGATGAGATCCCCGGCGGGGGTATCACACATTCTATAGAATAATCCTTGGCGGGGGCATCACGCGGTTGTATATATCGAAGTACATATCCCCGATGGGGGTTACAATGCAATGTCATCCGTTAACACACATATCAACGGAGGTCAAGAAGCCTTGACATCATTGTAATCGTTAGCAAATAAATCCAACGAGGCGTCGGAAGCCATCTGATGATTTTAGCCGTTGATACACACATCAGCGAGGATTAAACATTCCCCGGCGGGGGTTACAACGCAATGTCATCCGTTGACACACATATTAACGAAGGTCAAGAAGCCTTGACATCATTGTAACCATTGGCAACTAAATCCACTGAGGCGTCGAAAGCCATTCGATGATTTTAGACGTTGATACACACGTCAGTGAGGATTAAACATTCCCCGGCGGGGGTTACAACGCATGTGCCATTGATTCACACGTCAGCGAAGGTCAGGAAACCCTAACAACACATACTATTTGCAGTAAATCCAACAAAACATTAATATGTCATGGCGATACAAACTAGGGAAGATTAACATCATCGAGGAGGATCGATGATGGAATATGTTATACACATCCTCGAGCAGACATAGCGTTATCCCCACAGATCTCTCCTACACGAGAGGCACATCTTCAAAATAAAGTCTATATCAAGGATTAAGGACTTTGGTGATAACCCCAAAATAAACATCCTAAGAGATTCGGATCACACATCCAATCTGGTCATCGTTGCCAATCCCCGGTAGAAGCAACAAGGTGCCGACAATCATCCCCAACATGTTGGACAACAACCCAATATACATACATGCATTTTCATCATGTTGCTGCACTTTGCATCGTGTTTATCTTGTTACATTTCAAGTGTCTAGGATTCTTTATCCTATTCATGCATTGCATTGCATGAATATGATAAAGAGGGCATCTGTAGACACTCGAAATTTTCTGCACACCTGTCACTGACATTGTAGGAGGGCAGATTCATCTTTCAGAGATAACCTAGGAAGACAGCTCACATCCAGTCCGAATACTACCGGAAGTTCAGCCTCAACCCCGGAACACACACCGGGAGTATCAGTTCAAACCTCGGAGATAACCCCGAGGTATGCAGTTCCAATACCGGAAATTCCACCGGAGTAGGCCGATTCATCTCGGAGATAACCCCAAGATATTCAGTCTCAATCCCAACACTGGGAGTAGCAATGACCAACCTTGGAGATAACCCCAAGGAATGCAGTTCGGGAGATAACCTCGGAAATGCTTTTTCAAATGCATGCAATCAGCTTCAACCTCATCACTTACACCGAGGCACTCAGTACATGACCCGAAGATAACATCGGGAAGACAGGCACACCTCAGAGATGACACTGAGGACCTTCAACACTTGCAGTAGTCCAATCTCAGAGATAACCTTGAGCAACATATACTTTATCAGCTCAAACCGGCGATAACCCCGGTGAGGGGCAAAGTCGTCATCTTGCCACCTTGACGCCACATCGCACCGTCTCAACATTTCATACATACATTTCTCCACAGTAATATCCCACAAGAATCAATGAGGTCCAATCCCGAGTGACTATTATGCAGGACAACGTATAGAATTTGAAGCTTGAATACCGGAGGGCATGGTCCCATCTTCTTGACTTCGTACAACCTCTAATCCCATGTTATTGCGTAATTCTCAAAAAATGGCAGTCCGAAATAGGTCTTACATACCTTAGTCGGATGCCCGAATTATAAATCTGAAAGTTCGAGCGGACATTACAGTGCATCCGTGCACGTACTTTAAGATAGCATGACCCGAGAAGCCCGGGGCAACTTGGCCAGCCGCAGGTACATTTGCGGTCGAGTCGCAGGTACACCTGCGGCTCCCCCCTCTATAAATAGAGTGCTTGGGGTGGCCATTTTGGAAGAAAAAAGGCGTGGAAGCCCTGTCCAATTTACTCTGTACTCACCCTATATTGAGTGCTTTCTCATTTTAAACACTTGTGAGCTCACATATAGCTACTTTTTGTACCGACGGGAGCCGAGTGTTCATCCCTTTAAATATATAGAAGTCTTCTTTAGCAGCCCACTGTAAGCCATCTCACACACTTTAAAGCCTTTCTGTTCATCTTTGCACACACCAATCTTCACATTGAGAGTCGTGTTGCATTTCTATGCCTAGACTTCGGTCCATGGTTTCATTTCAATTTGTACATATATATATACTTATATATATTTTTTTATATATGGACTAACATTATCGAGTTATGCCTCAATTGAGCCTAGACTTTGTGTCTGAGCGTTTATTTACTTTATATATATATATATATATATATATATATATATATATATATATATATATATATATATATATATATATATATATATATATACATTTATATATATGAACTGTGTGTCGAACTTTATTCGATTTGAGCCTTGATTTTCCATTCTGGAGCGCTTATCGCTTTATATATATATATATATATATCAACTGTTGTCGAACTTTGTTCGATGAGCCTCGATTTTACATCCTGAGCGTTCTTTGCTTTAATATATATATAATTATATATATCAACCGTTGTCAAACTTTGTTTGATGAGCCCGATTTTACATCCGATCGTTTACCTCTTTTATATATATATATATATATATATATATATATATATATATATATATATATATATATATATATATATATATATATATTTGACATTTAGTCCCACACGGAGTTTACTTACGTGGCGGTTGATCGTCTTTTGACTTTATTTACTTTTCGTCACTTTGGAGTTAACTTCGTATGGTTGATTGCTTTTACGCCTTTTATTTACATTTTTGATCCCCCATGGAGGTGCTTCGTGATGGTTGATCATGTCTGTATATATATTTACAACTTTTATATATATACAGGCTTACTGCTTTATTATCAATTGCGGTATCATGTGAGCCTAGGAATCATGTGATCATAGATTCAGTTTACTGGATCTAGATTCGGTTCCCGTGATGGACATTTCCAACTGTAAACAGCTTATAAATTTATTCACGGTATTTGGATTTCCTTAGATGGTTTCCATACCCACGAGGAGTTCGACACTATTTTATACATTATTTTATCGAAGATGCCTCTTATCTCGAAAAATTAAAAACAATCAAGCCGAACACTTAATAAAAATGGGAGTGTAAAAGGTCTCAATTACTACTGATCACAAGGGTTTGAAAACTGAATTTTTACATAAATTCAAACCCTGTGTATATAGGTACGAACGAGGCCTCACACTACTTCCAAATAACAACAAATTGACCCACACACACACACATTCATATAACAGTTTCTTAAAAAGTGGCGGTCACCGTGGTAACACAGATGTCGGGGGGTGCCTAACACCTTCCGTCTGCATAATCAAGTCCCCGGACCTAATGAATCTCGGTTTCACCGACCCGTTTAGCAGTGTCACATCACTGGATCAATGTGCAAACCTTTTCTCAGTTGAGTTGGTACAACCATATAAAAAACTAACTGGCGACTCTTAACAGTCCATTGTCGACATGACACATGTCGGACCTTTTTCACTTGTTTTTTCAAACAAATCTCATCTAACATGAGAACACCAAAGAACAAGCATCGAAAAGGGACAAATAAAAATCCCGACGTCGACAATTGGGATATGGTTAAATGTATAGATTAAAGAAAGAAGAGTTGAACTTGAAGTTTAATTTCTAAATTATTGAAGAATGTAGTCAATGGAGATTCATGTTGGTTAGTATAATGAGATAGCATGTATGGAGCATGTTAAAGGATTTTCGAGTTAAGTTTCTGTTTTTGTTGAAGCGAATACATATGCGCATTTGAACTTAAGGTGCTTACGACCGCTGACTAACAAGCCTTAAGACCGGTAGCAGCTACGCCTTTGGCCTGCAGATGGTTCAGGATGAGTTTGTGTAATATGAACTTTAAGAGTTGCATATTAGTGGCTAATATGTTATATAAAGGATCATAAGTGACGTTCCTACTATCCATGAATGGATTTAGATAACAAAGCATGAATTGAATGTGGGTTAGTTATGGAAATTAACTAAATAAGAATAAATATTGGTTAACTTAAATTAAGTTGAAAATTATATTATGGAATAATATAATTGTGTGGCAGTGACATGATAACAAATTAAATGAAATGAGTAATTCACTTAAGTAAAATGGTGAATTTATATATGTGCTTAAATAAAGAAAATGAAATGATTATGTTAAAAAATTTTGGTATTTTGATATATTACATAATATGGTAATATATGAAAGGGTTTAATATTTGAAAGATGTTAATGTAATGATTGAGAAAGTTGCCTTAGGACGATCGAATAATTATACGCATAGTGTATACTTTAAATAATTAATAGAGTAAATATTAATTATTCTAAGTGTAAATGTTGTACATATTATATGTATGTAATTATTTAAGTAAGCTAAATAATTTAGCGTTATGATAAAGTATGACATAAACTTTATATTAAATAAATAATAAAATAATGTGGAATTGGGGAAAAGCCAAACGTGGCCTAGACCACTAATATTTTATTATAGAAATAATGAGCTTGAGTTATATGTAACTCCAGTAAATGGGATAAATGAGCCTTGTGTGGTCTGAGTATTAAAGTTAAACTAGACTGAAGGTTTAACTGAAATTATTAAAAGAGAATTAATGATGATCATTATGATATTTAAGGGTGTTAGGAAATAATGGGTTGAAAGTACTCAACTAAATTATATTTAGCCCAATTAAAATATTATTTGGACTAGCCCAATGTACATGAGATATAAGATTATATATGGGTGTATATTTAAAATATAAGTATACTTCTTATATGTGGGTAGGTACATTATATGTGTATATACGTGCCCATAACTTAATTTAATGTAGTAATGATTATAATTGATTTAACAAGCCCAAAAGGAATTTGCCTTAGTAAAATTAGACCCATTTTTATTGATAAATTAGAGAGTTATAACTTCTGTCCCATATTCATTGCCCCTAATATGTATCAGCCGTGAGTTAGGCCATTGGCCTAGTCTACTATTAATAATGAAAGTTCAGAGCTGATAATGGCTAGAGGAATGGAGGAGGAGGGAGTGGGTTACCAACTCTTCGTTGCCCTTTGGCTTGTCCTTCTCCCTACCAGTTCAAAACATTGTGTAAATGAATTGTCTGAGTATTGAATTCTCTATAAATATAGACTCCCTCATCTCATTTCTATTTTGTTGAGATGTCTGAGAAATGGCTATGGAGAGTCAATAAAATTGGAGAGCAATCAGAGGTTTGAAGGGCTATAGTTAGCAAATTCAAGCATCAAGAGGTAATAATTCTAAGATGCATGCTCTTGATTTCCTAAGTTTGCACTTTCTCAGTAATATCATGAAAAAGTAGCTTTTGAGTCACAAATATGATGGCTAAGGGGTGTTGTAATCCATGAATTTTTGCTAGATGTTGTTAATATAGTGAAAAACAAAAACAAAGAGAGTTAAACGGATCAATTTAGTTCAGAAACGATTCGTAGTGAACGAATTCGCTAAATTTGTCAAAATGTGAAAATATAGCATGAACATTGAATTATAACCCTTAAAATGATTTGTTAATATGTTTGAAGTGTCATAATTAGTCTGTATATGAGTAGCTAAGACTTTAACGAGTCCAACGAATCGAAAACCAACTAATTCAGACTTAAAATGAGAAAGTTATGTCAAAAACTATAATCTGTGCGAAGCCATGCATGGGCGCACAGATAGGGCTGGGAAATGGTGCGGGCGCGCTAGAATGGTGAGAGCAAGGGGCGCGACCGCGAACAATTTGTGAGTGGTGTGACTATTTTGACATGTTCTGGTAAAATGACCATAACGTTTTCATACGGACTCTGATTAAGGCAATTCAAGATGATCTAGAACGAAGACGAATAGAACTACAACTTTTGTTCTTTAAGTATTTCAATTTTAGGTCATTAGGAAGGGTCAAAATAGTCATCTTCATGACTGTTACGTATTCTACGGCGATCGGAGGGCGTCGAACGAGCACATACGCAAGTATAGTGCTCCCGACGATGGAATATGTTATTCTAAGTGATAAAACATGAATATGAATAATAATAGACATGTCATATGGCTAAGATTACTTTACTCATAATGGAATGCTTTAACAATGATTTCTAAAAGAAAAGTTAAAGTTTTTGAGAAACGAAAGTTGATGAATTTGATGTACTTTGATTTCTGACGTTGGACCCTATGTACGCATATAAACATCCATGAAATGTAGTTTTAAAGTTACCTAGCATATACTAGATTGATATAGCTTGGTTTAACATATTTTGAAAGAAAACTTAGATGTTTTGAGAACTAATAGTTTCAAATAGTATGTAGAGTATACTCTGACCTTTCTAGCATGCATATTAAGATGCCTTATGCCTCTAGACATGACGAATATGTTCGTCATCTAGCTAAGCATGAATTGGACCTTTCAAGTGTGGTTTAAAATAAGTTTTCAAGTAAATGAACTATGCTATGTCTATGAAAATGAGATAGAGACATGTGAACATGCGTATTAAAGGCTTATTAGTGCCAATGTTTAAAAACTTATAAACATTTAACCTTTGATAAAAGAGGTTGATAAGCCTTGTTGATGTAAATCATTCAACCTAGAGCAATGTAATTCAAAACTAAATGATTTGAAATGAGAACTTGAAGAAATATCAGAACCTACTTGATGTATGTTATATTATGTATTAGAATGCATAGTATATTAGGACTAGACTGAGCAATGAAAAGCTCAAGTCTGGTTTGGGCAAGGAGTAGCACGGACGCGCCACTCCCAAGCTTAAATGCAGCACGCCCGCGCCGTCCTGTAGAGTGACCAAGAGCAGTTCGTTAACTGCATGGTCTTAAGTTATGGTTATATGTTGTCCTTATAGACTACAAGATATGAAACAAGATTGTTTAGTTAAATATGATAGTAGAATTAGCTAGTCTCATAGTTATCCTAAGTTCAAGTAAAAATGAAACCAAGTTAGGAAACAATATTTGTTCTTATATTAAGAGTGAATGAAATGTATAACTGATGGGTATGAATCCATGATTATATAACTGTGTAGGGATACACGCAGTTCAGATAAGCTTTAAGCATTTAAGTCATAGTTGATAAACTACGAATCAGGCAAGTCTTTCAGTTCTTATTTGTTATATGAATTCGATAACTGTTAGTTGAGCGATATTATGCCATGAGAATGTTGATGTACATATATGAAATGCATATGAGATATGTATGAAATGTGAAAGTTGATCTTTGATGATATGTTTGTGATATAAATCTCTATGCCTGTTATGTGAGAAGTAATATGCGTAGTAAATATTAATGGATTATGAATGCATGTGCTGAGTATGCTATTATATGCTATATGCTGCATAAAAACTGTTAGAATTGCTGGTATGTCAAGCTCACCCTTGCAAATAACCACTTTTGCAGGTTAAAGACTCACGGTAAAGATTACATGCTACTTGATTAATAAAGTTCAATAGTATCGGTGGAGATTGATTGATTTATTTAAATATATGCTCTTTAACCATGTTTAGGTTCTAGGAAATGTATATAATAGTAGTTTACGATGTGTAAAACATATTGAGTTATAAAGTTGTATTATGTTATACATAGAGGAATTTGAATCGAGTTGTAAAGATTTATACATTAATTCGAATAGAATGAATCATAAAATAATTTGATTCAGGGATTTGTAATTGATTCAAGTTAAGAAATCAATAAAAGTTTAATTTTTCAAAGGAGATTGAAAAAGTTTAAATTATTCCGCATATTTTTATAACATTGAATGTGATGTATAACAGGAATACTAAATGAACAAGTTGTGAAACTTATAAAAGTTTGGGGTCATTACATAGATCTTGGAATTGGAAAGAATTTATATTCTAAATTGTAATAAGCAAAGTTATATTCATTAAGTTATGAATAAAAGATATAAATAGTTGACGATAGTAGTATCGTGGCGGACCGAGTCCGAGGTTTAAAGGAACCTAGATTTGGGGGCGTCACACATATGATGTTTGTATAGTGAACACCAATTCATGTAGGAATTGAAGTACCCAAATTTGGTGGTGTCACACTACCTAAGGTTCATAACCAACATCTTTGATACCAACTACGAGGACCCCAGATCCGGACCCCAAATCACCGCGAATCTGGTACAAACAAATTCTATTTCTATCGCGAAAGATTTAAACATAAATTGTTTATACAATAAACTTTACACACTATCCCCAAGGTCGAGAATCTTAACTTATACACAATTCATAAACCTATCTGACATACAATGTTTATTATGATACATTAATATTATAATTTAGCTGCACATGTAAACTAAAGTTTGAACTATCTTTGACTTTTCCTTGTATCTGACGTATTCGCCTTATCTGCAATGTTTTTCATGATATTACAAGGGTGAGCAACAAGTTTGCCAAGCAAGTTTAAGTTCAATAAATTAAAGATATAGCATGATAGAAAGAATTGAACAATAAGCTGGCTAAAGTTCTACAATATAATTGTGAACTAGCATGGACAAATTTTCAAAGCTGAACGAACATTGAACATGAACATATCAATTATATCTGGACTGAATGGTAATAAAGGTGATCAGCCTTTCGTACCTGATGAATACATGAAATATGCACTGAGTACGATTCAATAATTCATAGACATGATAATCATCAATGATTATTCACAAGCATATACGCAAAATTATAACTCAGGGTGGAGTTAGAGAAAACTCGCCTATTCGGTCGATTATTGTTACACATTCTATTTAGCTTGTCTGAATACCTAATATAAATAATATTGATCTATAAATTAGAATAATATCATCACAGTATTAAATAACCTAAACACATTAACACATAATCCTATCAATCTATACAACACATAAGACCTAACCTCAAGTCAAACTTTTACATTCTGAGTCGAGTTCGGTACAATTCGACATCTTGACTTCCTAATGGGATAATTTTCGAGTTTAAGTTCAATTAAACTCTGCCTAAACACCTAACAATTATCTTAGATAATTTTATTATCAATCAAAATATTTTTCATAAGCTCGTAATAATTTTCAGATAATTATTATCATTTATCACGATTTTCATTTATTAATTTCGTATTTATATGAATTAAATACCACTTAATTCCATTATCATTAATATTTATTTAATATTAAATATTAATAAAAATCATAACATAATATTATAATATATTTATAATATATCAAAGTATTTTAATACCTTAAAATCATATTTATATGATTTTTAAACCTTTAAATTCATTATCCGATAATTGCCAAGTAATATGATTTTTAAATCACTAATTCTATTTTTCCATAATTTATTTAATATATTTATTAAATAAATTAAATCCCATTAATATTAATTAATTAATAAAATTCATCACAAAATATCAAAAGTCATTAAAAATAACTTAAAATATTTTCTTATACCATAATATAATTTTTCATGATTTTTAAGTATTAAAATCATTTTTGGACTTTAAAATAATTTTTAGTAATTTATTATGTATTTTTTAATAATTAAAAACTAATTTTCTCTAATTATTAAGTATATTAATAATTTTCAAAAATTAAGTGTCGCTAAAGGTTACTTTAGTGACAAAACCGTGGCTATTGGTGTTCTTGGCTAAAATCCAGAAATGCATGTCAGACACCAAGGTCCCCACTTTGACTAGCATTTGATCTTTGTTCGAAATGTTTTCTGGGCAGTCTAGTGCATCAATATTATAGTACTTATGTAATACTATAAGAATTAACAAGTTCCATGATCATCCTGCATCATAACAACAAGATATAGGCTTACCAAATTCATGTCAGAGTTGTTCTTCATTTCTAGGTTTTCCATAAATGAAGAACAGTTGCAGGGGTTACTTTCCAGGTCTTGGATCTATGTGTTCTAGGTTTAGTTTGTAGAATCTAATGGTTGAATCTTGTAGAACACATGTCAGAGTACATTTCAATAACATTTCATCAACCTAACAACATTAAATTAAAGAGATATTGGTCGGTCTAAGTACTGGTCAGGAAACGCCTTTGAAGTTTTTCGGGTTACCCAGAATCTTCATCCGGCCAGTTGGTTAACGGTTGTTTGACCACGATTATCTATGATTTTGTGCAAGATCTGTTTGTTATAAGGGCTTGGATATGCAGTTCACACGACAGGCTACAAAGATCAAACAACAACATGGCCTAAACACTAACATACATCAAGATCTGAGGCTTAGAAAATGTTGTCAAACGAAATTTGGGTTTCTAGGCTGCCCAAAAACTCAGTTTTCGTGAATGGTCAATGAGGTTTGACTGATTATATCTTACGATCTAGACATGATCTGACCCTGTTTCAAGTTCCAGATCAAAGCATACATAGCATAGAATAGATCCATAACATAAAACACAACAAACCAAAAACAGAGAAGGATCTAGGGCCTCTGACATTCAGTTGTTAGACCATAATTTTCTAATTTATCTAGATTTCTAAAAACTCCAATTTCGAGCATTTATATGTTATAGATCATTGATCTAACAACCCAGATCATTAAATGACACCCTAATACATAACTTTAAACAACAAACCACAACATTAACATCAAATCACATAATTTCTAAGTTTATGGTTTTTGATACCTTTCTAGCTTGGATCTTGAATCTGATCCTTGATCCTGATCTTGTTAAGCTAAGAGGTTATTATGTCTTAAATTTTGACTCTCTTCCTCAGTCAATCTCAAAATTTGGAGAGAGAAAAGAGGTTGGCAAAAATAAAAAGTAAAGTGAAGTTTTTCTCTCTCTTTGATTTATATATTAATTTGATATAATGTATATAATAACTGAGCTAGATGGCTGAGATTTGTAGATATAGAGCACATGGTCAATATATTAGGTCACCAACTCACTAACATGGCTAGATCTACACTCCAACCGTTAAAGAATACAAAAGGGCAAAATGGTCATTTGATTTCAAAATTTAATGGCTTAAATGTCAAATGCTCCGACCCTTAGGGTTTAAACCTAAGGTTATAAAAATTAAAATTTTATGATTTTCTAATTAGTTTTTAAAATGAAAAATTATGATTTCTAACTTATAATTAGGGTTTCGTAATTATAGTGTAATTTCTTAATCACATTAGGGCTTAAAAATAAGGATTAATATTTCCTAATTAAATTTGCTAATTTAGCAATTAGGTTCCATAATTGTACATTAGGGTTTCAAACTTTAAAATTAGGGTTTAAACTTTTAAAATTAGGGTTTTCTAATTAATTATTAGAGTTTCCCTAATTAAGTCTATAATCATAATCATGTACCTTTAAATTCCCAAATTAGGGTTTTTGAATTTTGAATTAGGGTTTTCGATTCCCAAAAATGAAATTAGGGTTTCCAGAACCAGTAGTAGGGTTTCTTATAATTTGTTAGGGTTTTCTAGCTGAACATTGACGTTCAAATATAATATTAGGGTTTGACACTGATATAATTTATCTGGTCAACCATTGACCCTTAACCACATTCTGTACACATATATAACCATATACACAGAACATATAAACTTATTCACTTAATCCAGAATAATTCACCACAAAAATTTTAAATTCACAAAATTCCTTCTCGGAAATCTCAAATCCATTCACTTATTTTATGTCTAGGTTTATTATTCAATATTTAATCCATCATTTAAGATTTAAATAATTATCTAAATTCTCAGGTTGTCACAGATGTGCCTTGGGAGGCGGCACTGCAGTGTCAACCTGGGCCATCAGGTACTGTTGAGTGGCGCCACAGTGCGAGGAAGAAGGAAGGACCCGGCGCCGCATGGCCGGTGCAGGGAAAGGCCAAGTGAGGAGAGTTTAACTGCTCAAATCCTAGGGGAAGTGTACGGATAGACAATGAACATGTAGTTCACGTATTGTAACACTTAATCAAGTGATTTAAACCTTTAGTAAAGGTACGAAAATATTTAACAAGATTAAAAGACGAAGAATGTAAATGCTAGATTACGTAATCGATATCCAGGGACCGTAGTTTTGATAAAACGAATGTGTGGGATTGCTATTGTGACGCCCCCAAAATAGGTATACATCACCTATTGTGAGTCGCCAAATATATGGTACAGAATACAAATACAATCTTTAATATACAACAAGAGAGCTGTGAGTTTTAATACAAATACCGCCTTCTGACAATATCCACTCTCGAATAAGTCCTCATTACATTTATTGTCACCCTATTTAATGTAATAGTGAGGACTACTAATACTATCATCCGTCCCATCACTCCGCTCCCCGACTTGTCCCAACTATATTCTCATTTCCTGAAGAGAATAGTGAAAGAAAGGGTGAGCTCAACTAGCCCAGTAAGAAATATTATGACTAAGATAATGCAGAATAAATTATCATTAGCCTTCAACAGTTTTAAACTGATAAAATATAACAAACATCAAGTTTAACTGCAGTGAAACAAGCAATCCATTAGAAGAGTCAAGTGGAGAATAAAATCTACTATCTTCTATGATTTAAAAGGTTTTTCATGACTTTTATTGCTAGGACTCAGCTTAATAAATAATCCACATCATCGAATCACCCCTGCACTACGGCCAAGGATATTCTTTAGTATCACGACAACAATTATCCATGCACTACGGACCAAGAATATTTGTGTATTCATTAATGGTCATGATCTTGCCAACAACTATCCATCAATGCACTACAGGCCAATAAGGACTTTTTGCACATCATTTGTAACATTACAGTCATGATTACACCGAATAATCCCTGGTCATAATCATACCAAGTCCATCTATGCACTACAGGCCACAGATGACTTTCAACATAATATAAACATGAGGATGATGACAATGATATAAGAATTCAATAAAACAAGTTCAAGAATTAATTTATCCATGAACCAATAACGTCCAAATTGTCACCATGATACTGCTTTGTAGAGTAAAATTCAAAAATGCTCAGAAGAATATTTTCATGAAAAGATACTGAATGAAGTGCAAATATCAAGGATATTCCACTAATTTCATGGAGTATAGAAGTCAAAACTTTAACCAACTGAGTATAATAACGAACGGAATAACAAAAGAAATCACCATACATGCGGTACTTTGCATAGACAGGTTATTCCAACAGATTAATAAATGTAATCTAACTCGGTCAAAGTAAATTCAACCGGCGCGAGAATGTTCCAACGAATAATAATAAAGATTTAAACCAGTCCCAAGCTTAACGCATGCATACATGATATTCCAACAGTATAATAATAAAGATTTTAACCGGTCCGCAGAACGCATGCACGATAAGATATTCCAACGGTAATAATAATAAAGATTTTAACCGGTCCCACGTAAGCGCCTGAGCGGTGATATTCCAACGAAATAATAATAAAGACGGAATATTAGAAGAATGTCACCAAGTATAGGGTGATCACGTATACTAGTTATTCCAAAGAGAATAATAAAGAATGGAATAAATGTAAGTTCTCTTCACTAATACAAAAGAAATAATACCCCTTACTTAATACAACAAATAATATCCCTTACCGTAAAAGAAACCAAATATAAGAGTAGGGAAGGAACAAAATACTTTTCTATAGCTTCTATAATTTCTCTCTAGAGTTTCAAAGAATTTGTAAGAAATAATGAAGGAATGAGCTTCTATTTATAGAAAAATGGATCTGCATAAGAACTAACTCATGAACAGTTAGAGATTGATTTACTTTAATCGACGGTCCATATTTAAAGCAAAATCTTTTAAATAAAATATAATATATTCTATTTATAATCTAATAAAACGAATAACTTTATAAAAGATTTTACTATGCAAATACTATGCATGCACTATGCATAATAAAATATAATATATTCTAATTATTGTCTAATAAAATAGATAACTTTATAAAATTATTCTGCTTTTATATAAAAAGATTTTACTATTAGCCTAATAAAATGAATAACTTTATAAAAGTATTACATTTTATATAAAAAGTTTTTCTGCTTTATTACATTAATAATACCAATAAAACAAAATGAGTGACTTATCACATAAGCATCAATAATCAATACTGGTAATACTCTTTGTAACAACTCACGCATATTCTTGTACTTTTAACACCGGGTGTTTCAACAGTTAACGGTAAAACTTCCGCCGTTATTTTCATAAAGTATTTTTGTTGTTTTCTCAATCCGACAATAATTCCGTTGTGGGGTCCACCAATGATTATGCCGTTGTACGAATATTCCCTGTTAAAACGAATATTCCCTGACAAATCGAATATTATATAACAACTTCCGTACTTTGAAAAATTTATAAATATTACTCACAACTATAACATTATATCAAATTTACTCCATAATATTCAAAAATGATATTTATAGAAAATTCATCTTTATTTATAAAAGTTGTGGTCTTACAACCTCCCCTTCTTATGAAATTTCGCCCTCGAAATTAGGGTACGTACCTGGTATGTCAAAGAGGTAAGGATACCTTGATTTCATTTCAGATTCTAACTCCCAAGTCATTTCCTCAATATCGTGGTATGTCCACAAAACTTTGACTTGAGGTATAACCTTGGAGTGTAGAATATGTTCCTTCTTATCTAAGATTTGAACAGGAACCTCTTCATACGTAAAATCTTCCGCTATTTCGTCTGGTTCTAACTCAATAATGTGGTTCGGGTCTTTCACATATTTACGTAACATGGATATGTGAAAAACGTTATGAACACGAGACATACTTGGCGGTAAAGCGAGTCTATAGGCCACAGTTCCTACCTCGATCGAGGATTAAAAATGGGCCGATGAATCGAGGATTGAGCTTTCCTCTCTTTCCAAATCTCGTAACTCCTTTCCATGGAGCAACACATAACAACACATGATCTCCTATATCGAATTTCACATCATTTCGATGAAGATCAACATAACTCTTTTGTCGATTTTGTGAGGTTTTTATACGTTGCCGGATAGTTTGAATCTTTTTTGTAGTCATACGTACCAACTCTGGTCCCAACAACGTTGCTTCTCCCACCTCATCCCAACATACTGGAGAACGACACTTTCTTCCATACAACACTTCAAATGGAGCCATGTTAATACTTGCTTGATAACTGTTGTTATAGGAAAACTCCACCGATGGTAAGAACTTGTCCCAACTTCCCTTGAAATCAAGGACACAGAGTCTTAATAGATCTTCAAGAGTTTGAATAGTCCTCTCCGACTGTCCGTCCTTCCGAGGATGATATGCTGAGAGCTAAATCAGTAAATCTGTGCCCATAGCTTTCTGTAAACTAACCCAAAATCGTGAAGTGAATCTTGGGTCTCGATCAGAAACTATGGATACTGGCATACCATGTAGTCTTACAGTCTCGTTTATGTACATACGAGCAAGACGTTCAAGTGTATAAGTTTCTCGTATCGGTAAGAAATGAGCAGACTTGGTCAATCTATCAACAATGACCCAAATCGCATCTATACCTTGAGAAACCTTGGGAAGATCCGTAACGAAATCCATGGTAATGTGCTCCCACTTCCATTCTAGAATTTCAAGTGGTTGAAATAGACCTTTTGGTACTTGATGCTCCGTTGTAACTCGTTGACAAGTTAGACACCTTGAGATAAACAACGCTATCTCTCTCTTTATATTGCTCCACCAAAATGTATGACGAATATCATGATACATTTTGGTACTCCCAGGATGGATTGCAAACGTTGTGTTATGCACCTCCATCATGATTTTATACTTTAAATCAGGGTCGTTAGGAACACAAAGTCTAGAGTTGACTCGAAGTATTCCTTCTTCATCGATTCTTGCTTCCGGCATAGCACCTTCTTGCACTTTCTTCCTCATACGCATCAGCTCCAGGTCTGTAGCTTGAGCAGCTTTAACTTTATCATTTAAGGTCGGTTCTACTCGTATATTCGACATCATCACATGGGTCCCTGGAGTCTTCAACTCTGTCTCCATCCTTTGCAAGTCACATAAAATGGGCCTTTGTGTTGACAATATCGCACTCGTACTTGCATATGATCTTCTACTCAATGCGTCAGCCACCACGATCACTTTTCCAGGATGGTATTGGATGGTATGATCATAATCTTTCAATAGTTCAAGCCAACGTCGTTGTCGCATGTTGAGTTCCTTTTGAGTGAAGAAATATTTGAGGCTTTTATGATCCGTAAAGATCTCCACCTTCTCCCCATACAAGTAATGCCTCCAAATTTTAAGTGCGAAGACAACAACTGCTAACTCTAGGTCATGAGTAGGATAATTCCTGTGACGCCCCCAAAATAGGTATACATCACCCATTCTGAGTTGTCAATACATGGTACAGAAACAACTAAACTTTATTATTACAACAGTAAAACTGTGAGTTTGAATACAAATATTATCTTCTAGACAATATCTATACTCAAATAAATTCTCATCACATTTATTGATACATTATTTTACAAAAGTGGTGAGGACTACTAAACAACTCTCTCTAGAACCTTCATTCCATACCCGGACTCGTACTCGCTATATTCTCGCCTCCTGAGAAGAAAAATGGAACAAAGAGGAAAAGGGTGAGCTCAACTAGCCCAGTAAAGAATATTATGACTAAGATAATATACAGAAAATTATCGTTAGTCTTCAACAGGGAAAAATCTAATAGAATACAATTGACAATAAGTTTTAAATCAATATTCGCAGCGGAAATAATAATTCATTAGAAGAGTTAAGTAGAGAATGCAAACTACTATCTTCTATGTATGAATTTAAAAGTTCATCGCTCTATCTTTTATCCTCAGTAACATCAATCAATATATATCCGAAATCAAATATTCATCTTTGCACTACAGCCAAAGATATTCATCGATTAGTCATGTTCATCTAAACACTGCTCATCTTTGCACTACGGGCCAAAGATATTCATCAGAAATCATTCATCTTTGCACTACAGGCCAAAGATATTCAATAATATCATCATTTAAGACTGAGGATGATGAAAAATATTTTTAAATAAACGAATCCAGTGAAACAAAATGACAAGGATTAAGGATTTGTACTTTGTTTTATCCACGTCCAACAGTACCTCAAAAATAATCATAGTGGTGTAAAATTCAAGAATGATCAAAACATGGATACAATCAAAGCTAGTATCCACAATATATATTTTAGACGAAAAGGGAAAATTTTCATTTTTCGATGAATAGTCCGTATTAAGTGAATAGTGTCGATATCGTGAATAATTAGTCGTATACGTGAATAGTAACTCTGACACCAAAAGTTCCAAATTTAATAAAAACTTCAGATCTATATTTCAGCATAATGATATTGAAGAAATAATATCATTACTAAAAAAATAATATCCCTTACCTCGAAAGATCTCAGACTTCTAAAATGAAACACAGGATATAGGCTATGACTTGAACTTGCACCAGTATAGCAATACTCAAAATATACTCAAAATACTCACAAGAATATGCTCGATAATATAGAGAGAGAAACTTCAGTTTCTGGTGTGATTTTCAATTCTAACCTAAGCACCCTATTTATAGGAAAATGCTTAGAACACCAAAGCAGAAAATTTAATATAATAATATTATTATTTTTTTCCACAACTTCCTACGCACCAAGAATCTGAATTCAGCTCCTTCCACACACATGTGAAACGCACCAAAATAAAAAAAACATTTTTGTTACTTAAAATATTTTAAACTTTCAAAAATTAATTATTTCGGAGCTTCGGAACTTCAATAATTCATAATAAATAGCCTTTTTATCAGAAAATTAAAATCACGCAAGTTTTAATAGGAAATTCAATTCTCTACAACTTTGCAGAAGAAAGTTTTTCCAAATTCCAAATGTAAATTGACCAAAATCCACAAACAGGCGATTTTTACACGAAAGCTATAATCAAATTTCGATTAAGAAATGGGGTCCAATTGACACATAAAACATGCTTTAAATTTTTTGGTAACAAAAATACTCCTCCTCCACATATACTCATATATCCCACATTCATCGTAAACATATAATCATTATTATATTATTAAAATATAATAATATATTTAAATTAATTATTTTATCAGAAAAAGATAAAATTTCAATTTTCAACAATTGTCACATTAAAAATTTTCTCCATCTATATCCACATAAAATCAATATTTTTCTCATCATATGAATCAATAATTAATTATTCACAAATAATATTACAGAATCACAATATTGACAACCGAGCGGTTCAAGGAAAGAGGGGCTTTTCAAAAGAATTTCTCCTTCTTGGCCATGAATTAGGTGACCAAACCTCTCCTTAGACAGAACTTTCTAGACATTGCCAATAATATTATCTAATAATATTATTCAGATAATATGAATTATTGCTTCAATAATGAAAAATATTGTGTAATGAAAATTATTGAAACAACAGCAATATAAAATATCAACGCAACAATTATTAAATCAATAAATTAAAATACTGAACAGTAATTACTGTAACCATTATTGAGTAGTGCCTTATTACGTAAAAATCAATAATTGGTGCAATACCGTGTGCTACTGTGTTTTATCCACCGAGTATTTTAACAGTATTAACGGTAACAACTACGCCGTTATTTTTAAACAACATATATTTGTCGTTTTCTTCATCCAATCGTTTTTCCGTTATGGGGCCCACAAAAGACTGCGCCATCGTACAAATATTCCCCGACAGCAAGAATATTTCACGACCAAACGAATATTCCCCGACAATAATGAATATTTTATAACCACTTGCTTATTTAGAAATATTTGCGTATTTTACCCATAACTATCCACATTAATCAAATCAACCCTTACTATTTCAAAATAATAAATAGTGAAAATTAAATTTCATTAATAATAAGTTGGGGTCTTACAACCTCCCCTTCTTATGAAATTTCGTCCTCGAAATTGACATACGTACCTGGTGTTTCGAAAAGGTGAGGATACCTCGCTTTTATTTCCGTTTCCAATTTCTAGGTCATTTTCTCTATAGCATGATTCCTCCACAAAACCTTAACTTGTGGTATGACCTTTGTGCGTAGGACATGCTCCTTCCTATCCAAGATCTTGACAGGTACCTCTTCGTACGTTAAGTCTTCGGCTATCTCGTCCTGTTCTAACTCTATAACGTAGTTCGGGTCTTTCACATATTTACGAAGTACAGATATGTGAAACACATTATGAACACGAGACATACTCGGAGGTAACGCGAGTCTATAGGCTACATTTTCTACTCGGTCAAGAATTTGAAATGGACCAATAAATCGTGGATTGAGCTTTCCTCTCTTCCCAAATCTTGTAACTCCCTTCCATGGAGCAACTCGCAACAATACATGATCCCCTATACTAAATTCCACGTCCTTTCGATGAAGATCCGCATAACTCTTTTGTCGATCTTATGCCGTTTGTATATGTTGTCGAATCAGTTGGATCTTTTCGGTAGTCATACGTACTAACTCGGGTCCCAACAATGTTGCTTCACCCACCTCATCCCAACATATTGGAGAGCAACACTTTCGTCCATATAATGCTTCAAATGGAGCCACACCTATACTTGCTTGACGATAAGCGTTGTTGTAGGAGAATTCCACCAATGATAAGTACTTATCCCAACCGCCTTGAAGTCTAGGACACGAGTCTTAATAGATCTTCAAGAGTTTGAATAGTCCTCTCGATTGTCCATCCGTTTGAGAATGGTATGCGAATCAATCGTAAATCGCCCCCATAGCTTTTTGCAAGCTAACCCAAAATCTTGAAGTGAATCTTGGGTCACGATCCAAACTATGGATCTTGGCATGCCATGCAACCTCACAATCTCATCTACATATATACTAGCAAGACGTTCAAGGAATAAGTCTCCGTATCGGAAAGAAATGTGCGAGACTTGGTTAATCTATCAACAATAACCCAAATGGCATTGATGCCTTGAGAAACCGTGGGAAGACACATAACGAAAATCCATGGTAATGTGTTCCCACTTCCATTTCGGAATCTCAAGTGGTTGCAACGGACCCTTAGGTACTAGATGCTCCGCCTTTACACGTTGACAAGTTAAAAACGTTGAGATAAACTTTGCAATCTCTCTCTTTATATTGTTCCACCAAAATGTATGTCGAAGATCACGATACATTTTGGTACTTCCAAGATGGATTGCAAATGGTGTATTGTGTGCCTCCATCATAATCTTGTACTTCAAATTAGAGTCATTAGGAACACAAAGTCTGGAGTGGACTCGAAGTATTCCTTCTTCATCAATTCTCGCTTCCGGAATAGCACCTTCTTGTACTTTCTTCTTCATACGCATTAGCTCTTTCGATTGCGGTTGGCTTGAGCAACCTTAACTTTTTCTATTAAAGTTGGCTCTATGCGTATACTTGACATCATCGCACTCATTCCTGCATATGATCTTCTACTCAACGCATCAGCTACCACGTTCGCTTTTCCAAGATGGTATTGAATAGTGTGGTCGTAGTCTTTCAATAGCTCGAGCCAACATCGCTGCCGTATGTTGAGTTCTTTTTTAGTGAAGAAATATTTAAGACTTTTATGGTCTGAATATATCTCCACTTTCTCCCCATATAGATAGTGCCTCCATATCTTTAGCGCGAAAAGGACTGCTGCCAACTCTAGATTATGAGTAGGATAATTCCTCTCATACTCTTTAAGTTGTCGCAAGGCATAGGCTATGACTTTCCCACGTTGCATGAGAACACATCCTAACCCTTTCCCCGAAGCATCGTTGTAGATAACAAATCCATCCGTACCATATGGTATTGTTAGAACAGGTGCCGAAATGAGTCTCCTCTTGAGCTCTTGGAAACTCTTCTCGTATTCCTCGCTCCATATGAATTTTATATCTTTCCGAGTTAGCTGAGTTAATGGAGTAGCGATTCGAGAAAATCCTTCCACGAATCTCCGATAATAACTAGCTAAGCCCAGAAAGCTACGTACTTCGGTCACCGACTTCGGTTGCTCCCAACTTTGTATTGCTTCAATCTTCGCCGGGTCCACGGATACTCCATGTTTTGACACCACGTGCCTAAGAAATGCTACTTCCTCAAGCCAGAACTCGCATTTCTTCAATTTGGCATATAGTTTGTTTTCACGAAGCCTTTGGAGTACCAGCTTCAAATGGTGCTCATGATCTTCACGACTTTTGGAATATATGAGGATGTCATCAATAAAGACAACAACGAACTGATCCAAATATTCCTTGAATACTCGGTTCATCATATCTATGAAAGCCGCAGGAGCATTAGTCAATCCGAAAGACATGACTAAGAATTCATAATGCCCGTGTGAGTCCTCGAAGGCGTGATTTGG
This sequence comes from Panax ginseng, assembly GCA_020205605.1. NCBI lineage: Eukaryota > Viridiplantae > Streptophyta > Magnoliopsida > Apiales > Araliaceae > Panax > Panax ginseng. The sequence continues at coordinate 117,279,396 of CM035136.1, read as the reverse complement.
AATATCCTCGCCTAATCTTCACCGATGATGATATCCAAAACGAAGATCAATTTTGAAAAGAATTGTGCTCCTTGCAATCGGGTCAAACAAGTCATCAATACGAGGTAGAGGATACCTATTCTTGATGGTGACATGGTTCAAATCCGATATAGTCAATATAAAGTCACATCTACTACCGCCTTCTTCTTTACGAATAAAAACAGAGCACCCCAAGGAGATGTACAAGGATCGAATGAAATCGATGTCCAACAACTCCTGTAGTTGGACCTTTAACTCCTGAAGTTCAATAGGAGCCATTCGATATGGGGTTTTAGAAATGGGTTTTGTACCAGGTTCAAGATCAATAAAGAATTCAACTTCACGTTCTGGGGGTAGACCGGGAAGTTCTTCAGGAAATACGTCAGGAAAGTCAATAACAACAGGAATATTATTCAAATTTGACGTGTCTTTATTCAAATCCATAACATGGGCTAGGAAAGCTTGACATCTGTTTTTCAATAAATGAATATCTTTATGATTAGATATGACAGTGATTGATTTTAATGGTTTAGTTGCTTAAATTCGTACAACAGGTTGGTTAGGAATATGAAAACTAACAACCTTACGAAAATAATCAATTTTGGCATGATGAGTAGTTAACCAATCAATCCCTAAAATCACATCAAAAGAAAGTATCTTGAAAGAGATAAGGTCAACATGTAAGGTGATGGTTCCAACTTGAATCAAACAAGATTTATAAACAGTGGATGTGATGAAAGTTTCTCCTAACGGAGTTTCCACAGATAGGTCAAAGTCTAATTTCTCCGGAGTCAAGTTTAAACATTGAGCACAAGCAGGAGAGATAAATGAATGGGTAGCACCGGTATCAAGTAAGGTATAAACTTCGCAAGAATTTATAAATAGCTTACCCGTGATCACCTCGTTTGGGTTCCTCACATTTTTACCATTCACAACAAACGCTCTTCCAGGAACCGTTGACTTTGACTTTTTTTGGGACAGTCTTTTAAGTCACCGTCCCCGCTGAACTATGTTTCGCTACCATACAATCTCGAGCGATATGTCCCTCCTTTCCATAATTATAGCATACCTTGAACTGTTGTGGACAGTTTGGACTGATATGTCCTCTTTTTCCGCATTTATAAAGATATGATTGGGTGGTCGTTTCTCCTCCCTTAGAACCGATTCTTTCGCCAAGACCGTCGTCTTCACATTGTCGTTATTAAATCTCCTCTTTTTAAAATCTCCTCCTGACTCGCTTCTTCTATTTTCATGGCCATGATTACCACCAGAGTGGTTACCATTTTTTTCCATCTTTTTCTTTCTCCGCTGGTTATCGTTGTTTTATTGACTGCTATCTCCGGTATGATCCTGATTGTGGTCCCTCAGTTGACCGTACTCGTTATCTCGCTCTAATAATTGAGCCCTGTTTACAATATATGAATAGAGAGAAAATTTATGAGAAATGAGATATTGTCGTATGTCGGGTTTCAAACCTCTCAGAAACATCCGCGTCATACGTTCCTCATTCTCCACCAAATGAGGTGCAAATCTGGATAACTCTGCAAACTTTGCCTCGTACTGAGACACCGTCATGTTGTTTTGTTCTAATATGATGAAATCCACTTCCTTCATATGACGAACACTTTCAGGAAAGTATTTGTCATTAAATAGTTTTTGAAACGACTCCCAAGACATCTTTGAGTCTTGGTTTGATGGAGTACGCTTCACGAGACTCCCACCGAGAGGTCCGCCTCGCCACTTTAACATAAAGGTGGCAAATGGAACCTTCAGTTCCTCCGTGCATCCCAAGACATCTAATATCTTGGTAATTTTCTTGACTCATGTTTCCGCCATGATCGGATATGGCTTTCCCTTAAATTCTGGTGGTCCCAACTCTTTGAACTGCTTGGCTGTGACAACCCGTGAATTGCTATCATTTCCTCCTGTATTTTGAACACGAGTCTCCCTCGTCTGATTTTGCATGAATTGCAAAAAGCTTCTAAACATCCCCTCGTGGTGTTGTTCATCATCTTCTCAGTGGTGTTGTTCACAAGAGGAACATTGCCAGCCTGTTGCACGTTCTCCTCGTTGGTGAGTACAAAGGTCTCCACTCTCTCATTTCCATTGTTAATATTCTCAATCGACATTATCAAATCTTTGTCATCATAAAACAAGGGTTAATTAAGGAAATCAATATATCACATAATATCCCTATATATCTTGACCAACTAACAAATAAACTTAGGTAGGACACACTAGCGAAGGATTTACTCGCCTCTCCTCGTAGTTCTACTCCCCGATCTCCGCCAGAGAGATCATATCCTAAGCTCGATACCAACCGTGATGCCCCCAAAATAGGTATACATCACCCATTCTCGAGTTGTCAATACATGGTATGTAAACAACTACAACTTTATTACTACAACAAGAAAAGCGTGAGTTTGAATACAAATATTATCTTCTAGACAATATCTATACTCAAATAAATCCTCATCACATTTATTGATACATTATTTTACAAAAATGGTGAGGACTACTAAACAACTCTCTCTAGAGCCTTCATTCCATACCTCGACTCGTACTCGCTATATTCTCGCCTCCTGAGAAGAAAAATGGAACAAAAAGGAAAAGGGTGAGCTCAACTAGCCCAGAAAGAATATTATGACTAAGATAATATACAACAAATTATCGTTAGTCTTCAACAGGGAAAAATCTAATAGAACACAATAGACAACAAGTTTTAAATCAATATTCGCAGCGGAAATAATAATTCATTAGAAAAGTTAAGTAGATAATGCAAACTACTATCTTCTATGTATAAATTTAAAAGTTCATCGTCTATCTTTTATCCCTGTAACATCAATCAATATATATATCTAAAATCAAATATTCATCTTTGCACTACAGGCCAAAGATATTCATCAGTTGGTCATGTTCATCTAAACACCTGTTCATCTTTGCACTACGGGCCAAAGATATTCATCAGAAACCATTCATCTTTGCACTACAGGCCAAAGATATTCAATAATATCATCATTTAAGACTGAGGATGATGAAAAATATTTTTAAAGAAACGAATCCAGTGAAATAAAATGACAAGGATTAAGGATTAAGGATTCGTACTTTGTTTTATCCACGTCCAACAATACCTCAAAAAATAATCATAGTGGTGTAAAATTCAAGAATGATCAAAACATGGATACAATCAAAGCTAGTATCCACAATAGATATTTTAGACGCGAAAAGGAAAATTTTTATTTTTCGATGAATAGTCTTATTAAGTGAATAGTGTCGTATATCGTGAATAGTAACTCGACACCAAAAGTTCCAAATTTGATAAAAACTTCAGATCTATATTTCAGCATAATGATATTGAAGAAATAATATCATTACTAAAAAAATAATATCCCTTACCTCGAAAGATCAGTACTTCTAGCTGAAACACCGGATATAGGTTATGACTTGAACTTGCACCGTATAGCAATACTCAAAATATATTCAAAATACTCACAAGAATATGCTCGATAATATAGAGAGAGAAACTTCAGTTTCTGGTGTGATTTTCAATTCTAACCTAAGCACTCTATTTATAGGAAAATACTTAGAACACCAAAGTAGAAAATTTAATATAATATTATTATTATTTTTTTCCATAACTTCCTACGCACCAAGAATCTGAATTCAGCTCCTTCCACACACATGTGAAACACACCAAAATAAAAAAAACATTTTTGTTACTTAAAATATTTTAAACTTCCAAAAATTAATTATTTCGGAGCTTCGGAACTTCAATAATTCATAATAAATAGCTTTTATCAGAAAATTAAAATCACGCGAGTTTTAATAGGAAATTCAATTCTCTACAACTTTACAGAAGAAAGTTTTTCCAAATTCCAAACAGAAATTGACGGAAATCCACAAACGGGCGATTTTACAGGCTATAATCAAATTTCAGTCAAGAAATGGGGTCCACCGACACATAAAACATGCTTTAAATATTTTTGGTAACAAAAATACTCCTCCTCCACATATACTCATATATCCCAGATTCATCATAAAAATATCATCATTATTATATTATTAAAATATAATAATATATTTAAATGAATTATTTTATCAAAAAAAGATAAAATTTCAATTTTCAACAATTGTCACATTAAAAATTTTCTCCATCTATATCCACATAAAATCAATATATTTCTCATCATATGAATCAATAATTAATTATTCACAAATAATATTATAGAATCACAATATTGACAACCAGGCAGTTCCTAGGAGAGAGGGGGCTTTCCAATAAGAATTTCTCCTTACTAGCACGCAATTAGGTGACCAAACCTCTCCTTAGACAGAACTTTTTAGACATTGCCAATAATGTTATCTAATAATATTATTCAGATAATATGAATTATTGCTTCAATAATGAAAAATATTGTGTAATGACAATTATTAAAACAACAACAATATAAAATATCAACGCAGCAATTATTAAATCAATAAATTAAAATACTGAACAGTAATTACTGTAACCATTATTGAGTAGTGCCTTCTTACGTAAGAATCAATAATTGGTGCAATACTGTGTGCTAATGTGTTTTAACCACCGAGTATTTTAACAAAGATTAATTATTGAATAACAACGCCTGTTATTTTTAAACAACTTATATTTGTCGTTTTCTTCATCCAATTGCTTTTCAGTTATGGGGCCCACAAAAGACCTGTTAAAATCATTTAATATTTCCGACAACAAGAATATTCCACGACCAAACGAATATTCTCCTAATAATAATGAATTTTTTATAACCACTTGTTTATTTTGAAATATTTGCGTATTTTACCCATAACTATCCACATTAATCAAATCAACCCTTACTATTTCAAAATAATAAATAGAGAAAATTAAATTTCATTAATAATAAGTTGGGGTCTTACAATTCCTCTCATATTCTTTGAGTTATCTTGAGGCATAAGCTATGACTTTCCCATGTTGCATGAGAACACGTCAAAACCCTTTACCCGAAGCATCACTGTAGACGACAAATCCCTCCGAGCCAGATGGTATTGTCAGAACAGGTGCTGAAATGAGTCTCCTCTTGAGTTCTTGAAAACTCTTCTCACATTCTTCGCTCCAACCGAACTTTGTATCTTTCCAAGTCAGCTGAGTTAATGGAGTAGCTATTCAAGAAAATCCTTCCACGAATCTCCGATAATAACCAGCTAAGCCGAGAAAGCTATGTACTTGATCATCGATTTAAATTGCTCCACTTTTTGATTACTTCAATCTTTGTCGAATTCACAGGATATTCCAAGACTTGATACTACGTGCCCAAGGAATGCTACTTCCTCAAGCCAGAACTCACATTTCTTCAACTTGGCATAAAGCTTGTATTCACGAAGCTTTTGGAGTGTCAGCCTCAAGTGTTGCTCATAATCTTCACGGCTTTTGGAATAAATAAGGATGTCATCAATAAAGACGACCACAAAGTGATCCAAATATTCCTTGAATAATTGGTTCATCATATCCATGAAGGCGGCGGAGCATTAGTCAATCCAAAGGACATGACTAGGAATTCATAATGCCCATCTGGGAAGTTCGCAAAGCGTCTTTTTGAATGTCATCGGTTCTAATCTTCAATTAGTGATATCCTAACGAAGATCAATCTTTGAAAAGAATTTGGCTCCTTGCAACTAGTCAAACAGGTCATCAATACGTGGCAATGGGTACCTATTTTTGATGGTGACATGATTCAACTCCCGATAATCAATACAAAGTCGCATACTCCCATCTTTCTTTTTCACGAATGGAACAGGAGCACCCCAAGGAAAAGTACTAGGACGAATAAAGCAAATTTCTAACAATTCATGCAGTTGGGTCTTTAACTCTTGAAGTTCAATAGGAGCCATTCGATATGGGGCTTTGGAAATGGGTTTTGTACCGGCTTCAAGGTCGATACAAAATTCAATTTCACGCTCTGGGGGTAGGCCAGGAAGTTCTTCAGGGAATACGTCAGGAAATTTATTAACAATAGAAATATCATTCAAAACTGACGTATTTTTGTTTAGATCTGTGACGTGGGCTAAGAAACTTGACATCCGTTTTTCAATAAACGAATAGCTTTATGGCTTGAGATGACCGTTATTAATTTTAATGGTTTGGTCGCTTGAATTCGCATAATAGGTTAATTCGGAATATGAAAGCTAACAACCTTACGAAAACAATCAATTTTCGCATGATAAGTAGTTAACCAATCAATCCCTAGAATCACGTCAAATGCAAGTATTTTCAATGAAATAAGATCGACAGGTAATATGAGGGTACCGATTTGAACCAAACAAGACTTATAAACAGTGGATGTAATAAAGGTTTCTCCCAATGGAGTATCAACAGATAAGTCAAAGTCTAATTTCTCTGGAGTTAAATTTAATTGTTGAGCTCAAGTAGGAGAAATAAAAGAATGGGTAGAACCGGTATCAAATAAAGTATAGACTTCGCTAGAGTTTATGATAAGCTTACCCGTGATGACCTCATTCGGGTTCCTTGCTTTCTTGGAGGTCACAACAAACGCTTTCCCTTGCACTACCGGCTTTGACTTTTCTGGGACGACCTTTGGTGCCTCCATCCTGGTTGAACTTGTCTTCGGTGAACGACAAAATCGGACTAAGTGACATTCACTTCCACAATTATAACATGCTTTGGACGGCATCGCGCAGTTTGGACGGATGTGTCCCTCCGCTCCGCATTTGAAGCATATGATAGGTGGTCTTTCTCCTTCCTTAACAACGGGTCTTTGGTCTTTGGCGTCTTTCCATCATTGTTGAATCTCCTCTTCTTGAAATGTCCATTCTTATTGTTTTGGCCCTGATTACCACCGAAGTGGTTACCATTTCTGGCCTGTTGATTCCCTCCACGCTTGTTGTCACCGCTTTGATGACTGTTCTCGTTGGTATTATCATTTTTTACCGCTTTGCTTTATCTTTTGGTTGCGTTGACTCGTTATCGCGCTTCCACTAATCGAGCTATATTTACAACATCCGAATACAAACACGGTTTATGAGAAATAAGATGTTGGCGTATCTCGACTTCAAACCTCTTAAAACATCCGCGTCATTCTCTTTCATTATCCACCAAGTGGGGCCTTGGCCGGGATAACTTCGGCAAACTTTGCTTCGTACTTTGCGACACGGTTATATTATTTTGTTCCAACTTGATGAACTCCACCTCCTTCATGTGACGAATACTTTCGGGAAAGTACTTGTCATTGAATAGTTCTTGGAACTTCTCCCAAGACATTTTCAATGCGGAAGGTTGAGTACGCTTTACCGATTCCCACTAGTAATTTGCCTCTCCTCGCAACATAAAGGCGGCAAAGGGAACCTTTTGCTCCTCGGAGCATCCCAAGACATCAAATATCTTGGTGATCTGCTTTATCCATGCTTCCGCCTTAAGTGGTTTTGGCTCTCCAATAAATTCCGGTGGTCCCAGCTCCTTGAACTGTTTAGCGGTGATCGTCCGACAGTTTCCATTGGTTCCACCTACATTTTGGACAGGAGCCGCTCTCGCCTGTTGTTCCATAAATTGCATAAAGCCTCTAAACATTCCATCATTCATCATTTGGTCAGTGTTGTTGTTTGCATGAGGATTGTCACCTTCCTGATGCACATTTTCCTGATTATTGATATGTAGTGAATCAACGGTCGCCTGTGCTCCATTGCTATTCTCAACATTCTCGGATGTCATTTTCAGATACTGCCACAAAACAAAAGGTTAAATGACATTTAACATATTATCCCTATATTCTGACTGACCAATTAAATACCAAAAAAACTTAGGTAGGTCATACTGGCGAAGGAATTCCCCGTCTCTCCCCTCTTAGTTCTATTCTAACATCTTAGCCAGGGATCATATCCCTAAGCTTTGATACCAACTGTGATGCCCCCAAAATAGGTATACATCACCTATTCTGAGTCGCCAAATATATGGTACGTATCTGAAATACAATCTTTAATATACAACAAGAGAGCTATGAGTTTTAATACAAATAATGTCTTCTAGACAATATCCACTCTCAGAATAAGTCCTCATTACATTTATTGTCACACTATTTAACAGAATAGTGAGGACTAATAATACTATCATCTGGACCATCACTCCGTTCCCCGACTCGTCCCAGCTATATTCTCATTTCCTGAAGAGAATAGTGAAAGAAAGGGTGAGATAAACTAGCCCAGTAAGAAATATTATGACTAAGATAATGCAGAATAAATTATCATTAGCCTTCAACAGTGTTAAACTGATAAAATATAACAAACATCAAGTTTAACTGCAGCGGAACAAGCAATCCATTAGAAGAGTCAAGTAGAGAATAAAATCTACTATCTTCTATGATTTAAAAGGTTTTTCATGACTTTTATTGTTGGGACTCAGCTTAATAAATAATCCACATCATCGAATCACCACTGCACTACGACCAAGGATATTCTTTAGTATCACGACCACAATTATCCATGCACTACGGGCCAAGAATATTTGTGTATTCATTAATGGTCATGATCATGCCAACAACTATCCAGCAATGCATTACGGGCCAATGAGGACTTTTTCCACATCATTTGTAACATTACGGTCATGATTACACCGAATAATCCCTTGTCATAATCATACCAAGTCCAACTATGGCCACAGATGACTTTCAACATAATATAAACATGAGGATGATGACAATGATATAAGAATTCAATAAAATAAGTTCAAGAATTAATTTATCCATGAACCAATAACGTCCAAATTTTCAACATGATATTGCTTTGTAGAGTAAAAATTGAAGAACACTTAGAAGAATATTTCCATGAAAAGATACTGGATGAAGCGCAAATATCAAGGATATTCCACTAATTTCATGGAGTATAGAAGTCAAAACTTTAACCAACTGAGTATAATAACGAATGGAATAATAAAAGAAATCACCATGCATGCGGTACTTCGCATAGACAGGTTATTCAAACAGATTAATAAGTAACGGAACCGAGTCGGTGAAATTAACCAACGGGGATGTTCTAACATAATAATAAAGAGCGGAACCAAGTCCCGCCAGAACGCATGAATATATGATATTCTAACGAATAATAATAAAATTTTAACCGGTCCCGGCGTAAGCGCCTGCACGAGATATTCCAAAATAATAATAAAAAGACGGAACTAGGTCCCAAGAACGCATGTTAAGGGATATTCCAACAGAATAATAATAAAGACGGAATATTAGAAGAATGTCACCAAGTATAGGGTAGTCCGCGTATACTGGTTATTCCAGCAGAATAATAAAGAATGGAATAACATAAGTTCTCTTCATGAATACAAAAGAAATAATACCCCTTACGAGTACAACAAATAATATCCCTTACCGTAAAAGAAACTGAATATAAGAGTAGGGAAGGAGCAAAATACTTTTCTATAGCTTCTCTATAATTTCTCTCTCTAGAGTTTCAAAGTGAATTAAAGAAATAATGAAGGAATGAGCTTATATTTATAGAAAAATGGATTGCGTAGTAACTAACTCATGAATGGTTAGAGATTGATTTATTTTAATCGACGGTCCATATTTAAAGCAAAATCTTTTAAATAAAATATAATATATTCTATTTATAATCTAATAAAACGAATAACTTTATAAAATATTTTACTATGCAAACACTATACAAAATAAAATATAATATATTCTAATTATTGTCTAATAAAATAGATAACTTTATAAAAGTATTCTGTTTTATATAAAAATATTTTACTATTAGCCTAATAAAACGAATAACTTAATAAAAGTATTACATTTATATAAAAAGTTTTTCTGTTTTATTACATTAATAATACCAATAAAACAAAACTGAGTGACTTATCACATAAGCATCAATAATCAATACCGTGTGCTACTGTGTAACTATGTATATTACTATACTTTTAACACCGGGTGTTTCAAAAGTTAACGATAAAACTTCCGCCGTTATTTTCATAAAGTATTTTTATCGTTTTCTCAATCCGACAATAATTCCGTTGTGGGGTCCACCAATGATTGTACCGTTGTACGAATATTCCCTGTTAAAACGAATATTCCCCGACCAATCGAATATTATATAACAACTTGCGTACTTTGCAAAATTTATAAATATTACCCACAACTATAACATTATATCAAATTTACTCCATAATATTCAAAAATGATATTTATAGAAAATTCATCTTTATTTATAAAAGTTGGGGTCTTACAGCTATGATTGTGATTCCTTAGACGTTGAGTGACGATGATGATGTATAACATTTCGATGTTATGATGTCGTAATGAGAGTAAGTGTAAAGCATATAAACGCTGTGAGCGCAATGTAGTTGCTATGAACGAATGGTCTTAGCATACAACGAACCTTACGGCTTTGACATTAAGAAAGAATAATAAACATGGGGTTCATGGGATGGGTAACGATGAAAGCGATTAAAACCTTGAATAAAGGTTGAATGAGAGATTAAGAGACGAGCAACGTGAACGTAGAATGTGTAAACGATTCTCGTGAATTGTATTCGCGTCGGGCGAACGTTCCAAGTATACATTAGTTGTATGACTTAGACGTTGATGAAGGTAGTAAGTAAGATATGAATTATCAAGAAAGTTGTAGCGAACAGTAATACGATAAGGAAAGTCTGAGGGTGAGTCAGATAGAGAATGTTATAATAAAGTAAGCGTTAAACACCAAGATGTTATTGAGTGATCTGTGTTGTCATATCTTTGATCCATAACATCAAGATACATGAAATTGAAGTTTTTTTTCAAACTGCCCAAGAACACCAAGATGCCTTGACAAGCTAATGTTAGAGTTCATAGATTCTTCTCTCATTGTTGATTTTTGTGGTTTTATGTTTTTGGATTGGTAGTCGACATGAGGTCTTCAATGCTGAAGTGGAATCACATCCATTCCATGTCCAGTATAAGATATTCATGGTAAAAGTGAGTTGACCAAAGCGTTAATAAGGTAAATTTTGGGTAACCCAGAAAGGGTTTTGCAGTGTGTGACAAGTTTTTCAAGCTCTTAGATCTGTCAGGTTGTATGTTGTTTATTGATGTTGTTGTAATAGGTTTGTACCTTTTCATGTGTACTTCATATTTGAGGCTTTAGATCTTTTAAATCATCATCAGATCGAACGTAGAAGGTGGTCAAACTAGACCATCCGTTCAAGATTTCAGTTTCTGGAAAACCCAGAAACTCAATTAACATACTTTCTAACATCATTTGACCGAGCCAAATCTGGAGCTTATAATGTTGTTGGACTGAAAGATTGGTATATAATTGGTCCTTGACATAAGGACAACAGATTTGAACCATTAGATCACATGAAATATGACTGAAACATAGATTAATTGGACCTGGAAAGTACCTAGTCGAACTGCCTGGGTTTCTGGAAAACCCAGAAACCTTCTGACAGTGACTTTGAGGGCTAGAATCTTGATGGTGTTATGTGATATAATCTAGGTTGTGGTTGATGCTTGTAGTGTTACATAAACACTACAAGATCAATGTTTAATAGTTCACAGAACATGTTTGGATTGAGAATTATAAGCGTACCAAACGTGACCCCTTGAAACATTATTCGTTAGTGTTCTTGAGGCCATGAACACCTAAGACAATGAGAAAAGTGTCGCTAAAGGCCTATAAATTGACGGCTTAATTATTTTAAATTCTTATTTTTGAAAATTATTTATTTTAATTAATAAATCGAAATAAATAGTTTTTAATTATTAAAAATACAAAATAAATTCCTAAAAATTATTTTAAAGTCCTAAAAATAGTTTTTAATTATTTTGAGTATATTTCATAAATATTTAATATTTTTGGAATATAAATGGTATTTAATTTATTTAATTATAATATTAAATAAATTATTTAAAAATGATTTTATTACATGAAAATCATGAAAAATTATATTAAGGTATACAAAAATATTTTAAGTTATTTTAATGAATTTTAATATTTTGTGATAAATTTCATTAATTAATTAATAATAATGTTAATTAGTTTATTTAATAAATATATTAAATAAATTATGGAAAAATAGAATTAATGATTTATAAATCATATAAAAATGATTTAAGTGTTATAAAAATATTTTAGTTATACAATATAACTTTCGATATTTTGTCATGAAAATATTAATATTTTAATATTAATAGCAACTATCGGATAATGAATTTAATTGTTTAAAAATCATATAAAGGTGATTTTAAAGTATTAAAAATACTTTGTGATATTATAAATATATTATGACATGTATTTCATTAATATTTGAAAATAAATAGATATTAATGATAATAGAATATTGTGGTATTTATATTATATAAATACGATTTTAATGATTAAAAAATTATGATAAATAGTAGTAATTATTTAAAAATTATTACGAGCTTATGAAAAATATTTTATGTAAGACCCCGAATTTTATGAAGTAAAATTATTCAATTTTTCTTATAATTACAATTCAGTAAATGGTTAAATTGATAAAAGTTAAAGTTAAGGGTGATATATGAATTTTTTTTCAAAATACGCAAGTGGTTATAAAGTATTCATTATTGTCGGGGAATATTCGTTTGGTGAATTGGGTGCGGTATTACCGTCACGCTGAACAACTCTGACGCAGGTGCATGAAGTTCTGTGTTATATTATCATGCTACTGTGAGGTCTATTTATGGGATTCTCCTAGCAGGCGCTACCGGAGTTGGCTCATAGATAGATGGCGCAATCATGTGACTACTTCATGTTGCCTTCTTCTGCACTTACGGTGTTTGGTTTTCTATTCTTTGCCTTTGTTCTTTTTCTTCTTCTTCTTTCTTCACTTTCTTTTCTCATCCTTCAATTGCCTTCACATTCCTCACTCAACTTCTAGATGCCCTCTTCGCATGCTTTAGCTCACTACAATCTTCATTCTAGTCATTGGTCACCATATTATGTCATTGCCTTGCCATCACCATGCCTTTGGAGTCTCCTTGATGCAACCTACAAAACAAACATAAAAAGCAATCAATCAATACTAAAAATACTTAAGTTTAAGCATAATCCTAGCAAGTTGATAACCAATAAGTAGGTATAAAACCTACTTATCAGCCGCTAAATTCAACGAATTAGCGAGATTTGCACCACATCAGGTAGATACGGAGGCACAAAAAGCGTGAAGATTTGAGAACGAACTGACGTCAGGGATATTTAACAAGTTAGCTGTGCTTCTGATCAATACATTTGCGACCTTATTGGAAAAAGAAATTATTGTTGAAGGAGGAAGTGAAGCTGCATCCAAGTACCATCATGAGAAAAAGAAGAAGACGAATGAAAGAGGTAGTAGTGGAGGGATTAATCCCAATAAGCAGAAGTGGAATGATAATACCCAATCGGGAAACAAGTCATGAGAGAGAAGAAAGAAAGGTAAGCCGTATGCGGTTTGTGGGAAGAATCATCAAGGAGTTTGTTTGAAGGGAAAAAGAGTATGTTTTAACTGTGGCTAAGAGGGACACATTTCTCCCAATTGTTCCAGTCCAAAGAAGATACAAGGTTGTTTCTTTTGTGGATCGTTAGATCATTAGATTCGGAATTGTCCAAAGAAGAATGTGGATAAGGGAAGCAACAAATAAGGAACCAGCAGCGGAACATTGACGATCAAAGGACCTGCTCAGTCGGGAAGACTAATGACACACACTTTAAACATGACGGTTCAAGATGCAGTGGCTGCATAGAAGGTTGTGACATGTAAAGATTTCGCTCAGTAATATAATTATATGCGTATTATTGGGTAGATATCAATATGAGTTGTTTTTACTTACGGATCCGAGTCACAGGTTAGTATATGAGTCAAAAATTAGTATTGTGTTTATATAAAGGAATTGATGATACAACTTTAAAATATATTAGAACGTAAATATGATCATAAGGTCTATGGTAAACCATAAAGGTTACGTATTTTTGCTTCGAATTGGGATCAGTAAGAATAGATGAAGTAATAAACATAAACTGAATATAAACAAACAGTGATTTCGGGGAAGAAATGTGACAACCCGAGAATTTAGAAATTTTTTAAAATCTTTATTAATTGATTTAAGGTTGAATATTAGAACCTAGACAGAAAATTAGTGTATGCGTTTATTATTTTTAAGAATGAATTTTGAGGATTTCAAAATTCTATGAATGATTTAAGTGAATTATTCAGGATTAAGGGAATAAGCGTTTATGTTCTGTGTATATGTGTGCATGATGTGGTTAAAGGTCAAGGGTTGACCAGATAAACGATGTCGGTGACAAACCCTAAGTATATATTAAGAACATCAACTTTCGGTTAGAAAACCCTAGCGATTAAGAAGAAACCCTAGAAATCGGTTCTAGAAACCCTAATTTCAGTTCCCAGAATTCAAAACCCTAATTCGAGGTATGAAACCCTAATCTGGGAATTTAAATGATTATTATATTACTTAAGTGCTATTAGGTAATATATTTATTAGGGTAAAGCTTAATTAATTAGCAAACCCTAATTTCAGATTTAGAAAACCCTAACTTCGGGATTTGAAACCCTAATTTATAATTAGGGAAAACGAAAGTGTTAATTTAATACTTTTAATGTTAATTAGGAAATATTAATCCTAATTTTTAAAGTTATAAGTAATTAGAAAACCCTAATCTAATTACGAAAATTTAATTTCTAAATTAGAAAATTATTTTTTTATTAGAGACCCTAATTAGTGGTTTATAAACCCTAATGACCATTTTGACTCTAATTGCTTAATTAGCAATTTTAATTAGAATATGTTAATCTTAATTAGTAATATTTAAATTATGATTAAGAAATTTTAATATAATTAGTAAATGCTAATTATAATTTAGATATATTAATTTTCTATTTTTAAAACATAATTTGGAAGTTCTAGAATTATTTTTCTAAACCCTAAACCTTAAAATGGTTCAAATCCTAACCCAAACCATAAACCCTAAGGGTTTGGCTAATTGACAAGTATTCCATTAAATTAGTAAGCTAAATGACTATTATGCCCTTTGTTGAATAATTGAAGGTTTCTTGCAAATCTTGCCAAGTGTGAGTTGTTCACCCACTCCACCAACTCCATGTGGACTAAATAATCCAGCTCCCAGCCGAAATCAACAGATCTAAGCATTGTATCAAGTTATTTAAATAGATTAAGAGAGAAAAATGGTTACTTACATTTTTATTTTTCACCAAGCCCTTCTCTCTCTAGAAATTCGGGAGTTAGAGTGAGAGAGTGATATATACTAAGCCAATATCAGTCCCTAACTTTACAAGATCAGAATCAAAAGGCAGAAATCAAATATCAAACGTGAAAGAGGTATAAACCCTAAAGCTTTGAAATCTTGTGATCCATTGTTATTTGTAATGATTTGTTGTTTTAAGTTGTGTATTAGGGTGTCACTTGATGATCTGGGTTGCTATATAGTGAATCCATAACATCAAAGTACACGAAATAACAATTTTTAGAAATCTGGAAATCTAAAAAAAAGTGGTCTGACAGTCATATGTCAGAGGCCCTAGATCTTTCTCTGTTTTAGATATATGTTGTTTTATGTTATACATATGTTCTATGTCATGAGGACTTTGATATGAAGCTAGAAACAAGGCCAAATCACTAGTAGATTGAAATATATGAGCAAATCAACTGCGTTAGCAAACCAAGATCGACATTTTCGGGTAACCCAGTTTGCCCGAGTAAAAGTCCTGACATGATTACTTTGCAGGGCCTTGATCTTACTGTGTGTTGCTGTTTAGTCCATGTTGTTGTTTGATCCTTGTAGCCTGTTGTGTAAGCTACATACTAAAGGCTTTGTATCAACGGATCCCGTGGCCAAGATAAATCGTAGTATTGAGCAAATAAACTACTGATTGACCAATCGCCGTATGAAGATCTGGGTAACCCAGAATCTTCAAAGGCAGTTTATTTGACGCTACTTTGACCGGCTAGAATCCTCATTTTTGTGATGTTTTTAGACTGATCGAATGTTATAAAGTTTTACCTTGACATATGTTCTACACCATTGAACCACTATATTACATAAACAAGACCTAGACTACAAGATAAAAGAATCAAAAGTAGCACACCCGGACTGTTCTTCATTTCTGGAAAACCCAGAAATGAAGAACAACCACTGACAAGGATTTATGAGACTTATATATCATGAATCTGATATTGTATGGACATAAACTTAGTTGGTAGTTGTTGTATTACATTAGTACTACAATAGTAAAGCAAGAACAAGTCCAGAAACCTATTGATCACATATCTACCAATGGTCAAACCAAGCCCCTCGAACATTGACATGATTTTCTGGGCAGCTCAAGAACAGGGCCAAGAACACCATTAGCGATGGATTCGTCACCTAAGGCCCATATAGCGACACTTAATTTCGAAAATTAATAATTTTAATTAAATAAATAGAAAAAATGGTTTTTAATTATTAAAAATACTAAATAAATTCTGAAAAATTATTTTAAAGTCTGAAAAATAGTTTTTAATTATTTAGAGTATATTTCATAAATATTTAATATTTTTGGAATATAAATGCTATTTAATTTATTTAATTATAATATTAAATAAATTATTTAAAAATGATTTAAATACTTGAAAATCATGAAAAATAATATTATGGTATAATAAAATATTTTTAGTTATTTTAGTGACTTTTAATATTTTGTGATGAATTTCATTAATTAATTAATATTAATGATAATTAATTTATTTAATAACTATATTAAATAAATTATGGAAAAATAGAATTAATGCTTTATAAATCATATAAAAATGATTTAAGTGTTATAAAAATATTTGAAGTTATAAAATATAACTTTTGATATTTTTTCATGAAAATATTAATATTTTAATATTAATAGGAATTATCGGATAATGAATTTAATTGTTTAAAAATCATATAAAGGTGATTTTAAGGTATTAAAATACTTAATGATATTATAAATATATTATAATATTATGACATGTATTTCATTAATATTTGATATTAAATAAATATTAATGATAAAAGAATTATGTGGTATTTAATTTATCTAAATACGAGTTTAATGATTGAAAATTCATGATAAATAGTAATAATTATTTAAAAATTATTGTGAGCTTGTGAAAATATTTTGACTGTTATTAAAATTATTTGAGTTAACTGTTAAGTGTTTAGGCAGAGTTTAATTGAACTTGGACTCGATAAAAATCCGACTAGACCGTCGGGAAGTTAGATTTGTGTCGGGTTCAACTCAGACTGCAATAGTTTGACTTGATACCGAGTCTTATGTGTGTTGTAGCTGATAGGGTTATGTGTAATGTGTTTAGGTTATTCTATGTATATCTATATATATAATAGTATTATATTGTGATGATATTATTCTAATATTGGAGATCTATATTACTAATATTAGGTCTTCGGATAAAGCGATATAAATTGCGTAGCGGTAATCAACGGTTTAGGTAAGTTTATTTTTACTTAACTATACTAAGAGTTGTTTCATTCGGATAAGCTTATGGTTAATCATTGCTGGTTGCCATGAATTGTACTCTATACATATTGCATGTATAAGTCAGGTATGAAAGGCTGATGACCTTCATTACCAGTTGGTTCAGATATATTTGTTCATGTATAATACTTGTTCAGTCAAAAGTTTTTTCCTGCTAGTTCACAATTATATTATTTTATTATAGCCAGCTTATTATTCAGACTCTTTCAATCATGATATATCGTTATATTATTGAACTTAAACTTGCTGGGCAATCTTATGCTCACCCTTGCTATATCATGATAAAACATTGCAGATTAAGACGAATGTGTCGGATACAAGGAAAGGTTAAAGACAGTTCCAACTTAAAGTTATTGTGTGCGATTAGTTTTGTAATAGTGTAGTTTGATAATAATGTTATATGTTAGATAGTTTATGAATTGTGTACAAGTTAGGTTACTCTATTTTGGGGAAATAGTGTGTAAAGTGTATTGTATAAACAATTTATGTTTATATCTTTCGCAAATATAGTAATAGTTTTAGAATGATCGAACCGGATTCGCGGTGATTCGGGACCTCGGATTCGGGGCCGTCACAGTTGGTATCAAAGCCGTAGGTTATGAACCTTAGGTAGGAATACCTGAGACTAATAATCGCAGTGATTAGGATAAGTACTAACTCACATAGAGTTAGTTGGTCGGTAAGTTTCAAAGATGAATCTCGGCGAGTATAAAGATACGGAGTTCCCTAACTCCGATAATAAAGGTGAACAGTAGTGGTGAATAGATCGGGTCTAAAAGACTAAAAGTGTAGTGATAGAAGATCGTAAAACAAAACGATCAAGACATAGAAATAAATCGTAATATATACGATAAGATCACCCCGTGATCTGATAAGGTGATAGCAGGGGGAAGAATCAATCTAATGATTGAACAGTTTACAACAAGATTGTTAAGTGTCAGTTGTACTATGAATTGGTACAGATTTAGAATAGGATTATGAATACGAGTTAAATGAAATTCGTATTGAGAAGGGTGTTAGTGTTAGGTGGGGATTCAATTGAGGATTCATGTCGGCAGCTAAGTTGTATGATTCCTTGTGTGGGCGGGGAATTGTACTTGGTGTAAAAACTACTTAGTTCTGACAATGATAATCATTGAAATATTTGTGTCGCGCTATTTGATATATGTATGTTAAGAGGGTGATTCCTTTCTCATGTGTATAACAAATAGATAGGTCATAGGTAGAGGATATATGATTAAGTACGAGTTCTTAAAACTCATACTTATGTGACATGCTTGACTAATAGTTATATGAAATGTTTATGAACCCATCAGCTAATGGACGTCAAAGGTCTGGCTAGGATAAGTTCTTAAACTCATATGATTGTAGTAATTTATGGACTCATAAGTGTGGTTTTACGAACTGAGCATAGTTGTGTGTGAATGGATAATTGAGGATTATAGGAACAGATAGATTGTTAAGCCAATGATTATTAGTGGAGACATAAGTTTTCTAAAACACCTAGCTATGCTAGACTTTGAGATTTTGACATCAAGCTAAATACGCACTATGTGCTTTTAAAAAAAAATATATGTAGACTCGTAATCATTTTTGAAACGGTTTAAAGTATAGTCTATGCTACTCATTTCAGCTAGACGTAAATGATTTGAAATATCAAAATATATTTTATTTATCACTCATGTACCATGTAACCTGGTGCAGAGATGATAAAAAGTTGATGGAGTTATAAATTCAGGAATACTTAGTGTGAATTTGATCTAAAATCGTTGTTCCACTATTGTATGATGTGTTATGACAAAGTCATATAATGACGACATCATCAAACGGACTGTTAATACAGTACGGCATCATGACGTCATTCTCGAAAATATTTTCAAAAATTTTAATTTGCCAACGGGGTTTGGCTACATCTAAATAATTCGATTGAATTGAATTATTGATATGAGTCTATGCTATTCGATTCAGCTAGACTAATGTTTATGAAAACTCTAAGTGTTCATTGAAAGAAATTTCTCGAACCAAATTATTTTGGTGCGGAATCATATGATAAGATTGAGGTGGACTATGTTGTTTGGATAAATAATCCAATCAAGTAGAGTCAATATTCGCAATACATGATTAATACGTTATGCATGACGTAAGAGTACGATAGGCTAATCACCTAAAGTACTAGCAACAGTAGTTTACCTTCTTTGTGATTGCAAACATACCAAGTAATGTATTATTTTGTGGTATGATCAATACCGTTAAAACTATGTGTTCATGGTCTATATGACCCCTCAACACAATTTGAAAACTTTTACAGTACTTGTGAGTGGTGTATTGGGTAGCATGTGATGATGAAAATGAATGGTGTATGGTGTATGGTGTAAGGTAAATTTCGAGGACAAAATTTTTAGAAGAAGGGGTGAATGTGACAACCAGAGAATTTAGAAAATTTTTAAAATTTTTATTAATTGATTTAAGGTTCAATATTAGAACATAGACAGAAAATTAGTGTATGCGTTTAATATTTTTAAGAATAAAATTTGAGGATTTCAAAATTCTGTGAATGATTTAAGTGAATTATTCAAGATTAAGGGAATAAGCGTTTATGTTATATGTATATGTTTGCATGATATGGTTAAGGGTAAAGGGTTGACCAAATAAACGATGTCTGTGATAAACCCTAAGTATATATTAAGAACGTCAACGTTCGGTTAGAAAACCCTAGCGATTAACAAGAAACCCTAGAAACCGGTTCTGGAAACCCTAATTTCAGTTCCGAGAATTCGAAACCCTAATTCGAGGTATGAAATCCTAATATGGGAATTTAAATGATTATTATATTGCTTAAGTGCTATTAGTTAATATATTAATTAGGGTAAAGCTTAATTAATTAGCAAACCCTAATTTCAAATTTAGAAAACCCTAACTTCAAGATTTGAAACCCTAATTTATAATTAGGGAAAACGAAAGTGTTAATTTAATACTTTTAATGTTAATTAAGAAATATTAATCCTAATTTTTAAAGTTATAAGTAATTAGAAAACCCTAATCTAATTACAAAAATTAATTTCTAAATTAGAAAATTATTTTTCTATTAGAAACCCTAATTAGTGGTTTATAAACCCTATTGACCATTTTGACCCTAATTGCTTAATTAGCAATTTTAATTAGGATATGTTAATCCTAATTAGCAAGATTTAAATTATGATTAAGAAATTTTAATATAATTAGTAAATCATAATTAGAATTTAGAAATATTAATTTTTTATTTTTAAAACCTAATTTGGAAATTTTAGAATTATTTTTTCAAACCCTAAACCCTAAAATGGTTCAAACCCTAAACCCTAACCCTAACCATAAACCCTAAGGGTTTGGCTAATTGACAAGTATGCCATTAAATTAGTAAGCTAAATGACTATTATGCCCTTTGTTGAATAAGTGAAGGTTTCTTGCAAATCTTGCCATGTGTGAGTTGTTCACCCACTCCACCAACTCCATGTGGACTAAATACTCCAGCTCATAGCCGAAATCAACAGATCTAAGCATTGTATCAAGTTATTTAAATAGATTAAGAGAGAAAAATGGTTACTTACATTTTTATTTTTCACCAAGCCCTTCTCTCTCTAGAAATTCGGGAGTTAGAGTGAGAGAGTGATATATACTAAGCCAATATCAGTCCCTAACTTTACAAGATCAGAATCAAAAGGCAAAAATCAATGATCAAAGGTGAAAGAGGTATAAACACTAAAATTTTGAAATCATGTGATCCATTGTTATTTGTAATGATTTGTTGTTTTAAGTTGTGTATTAGGGTGTCACTTGATGATCTAGGTTGCTATATAGTGAATCCATAACATCAAAGTACACGAAATAGCAATTTTTAGAAATCTAGAAATCTGGAAAAAAGTGGCCTGACAATCATATGTCAGAGGCCCTAGATCTTTCCCTATTTTAGATATATGTTATTTTATGTTATATATATGTTCTATGTCATGAGGACTTTGATATGAAGCTATAAACAAGGCCAGATCATTAGTTAATTTAAATATATGTGCAGTCAAACTGTGTTGACTGGCTACGACTGACTGTTTCTGGGTAACCTAGTTTGCCCATAAAAGTTTGACAGTTACTTTGCAGGGCCTTGATCTTACTGTGTGTTGCTGTTTAGTCCATGTTGTTTTTTGATCCTTGTAGCCTATTGTGTAAGCTACATACTAAAGGCTTTAGATCAACTAGATCCATAGCCGAATCGTAGTAATAACCAGAATCTTCAAAGGAATTTTCTTTGACGCTACTTTGACCGGCTAGAATCCTCATTTTTGTGATGTTTTTAGACTGATCGAATGTTATAAAGTTGTACCTTGATATGTGTTCTACACTATTGAACCACTATATTACATAAACAAGACCTAGACTGCAAGATAAAGGAATCTAAAGTAGCACACCCGGACTATTCTTCATTTCTGGAAAACCCAGAAATGAAGAACAACCTCTCACAAGGATTTGTGAGACTTATATATCACGAATCTGATGTTGTATGGACATGAACTTAGTTGGTAGTTGTGTATTACATTAGTACTACAATAGTAAAGCAAGAACAAGTCCAGAAACCTATTGATCACATATATACCAATGGTCAAACCAAGCCCCTCGAACACTGACATGATTTTCTGGGCAGCTCAAGAACAGGGCCAAGAACACCATTAGCGACGGATTCGTCACCTAAGGCCCCTATAGCGACACTTAATTTCGGAAATTAATAATTTTAATTAAATAAATAGAAAAAAATGGTTTTTAATTATTAAAAATACTAAATAAATTATGAAAAATTATTTTAAAGTCTGAGAAATAGTTTTTAATTATTTAGAGTATATTTCATAAATATTTAATATTTTTGGAATATAAATGGTAATTAATTTATTTAATTATAATATTAAATAAATTATTTAAAAATGATTTAAATACTTGAAAAATCATGAAAAATAATATTATGGTATAATAAAATATTTTTAGTTATTTTTAGTGACTTTTAATATTTTGTGATGAATTTTATTAATATTAATGATAATTAATTTATTTAATAACTATATTAAATAAATTATGGAAAATAGAATTAATGCTTTATAAATCATATAAAAATAATTTAAGTGTTATAAAAATATTTTAAGTTAAAAATATAACTTTTGATATTTTTCATGAAAATATTAATATTTTAATATTAATAACAATTAATAGATAATAAATTTAATTGTTTAAAAATGGCAAAAGCACATTTTAACCATTTGTGGTTATAGTGATTTAACGAAATAGCCACTCTGCTTTTAAAATATTCAATTAGCCCACTGTACTTTTTAAAAATATTCAATCGAGCCCATTCGGTCAATTTTTTTATAATATAGTTAACAAATTGCTTACGTGGCTTTTAAAAACAAAATAAAAAATGACATGGTAATTACGTGGCAATAGATTAACAAATCTATTTTTAAATAAAATAAAAATGACATGGTAATAACAACAAATCATTTTTAATGATTTTTTAATTAAAAAGCAGTTTGTTAAAAAGCAGTTTGCCACGTAATTAAAAAAAGATTTGTTAAAAACAGTTTTTTTTAAAACATAAATTTTTAATTTTTTTTAAAAAGGATTTATTTTAAAAAATATAATTATTTTAAAAAAGAATTCTTTTTAAAATAGAATTTTTTAAAAGCGAATTTGTTAAAAAAGCGATTTTTAAAAAATTTGTTTTTTAAAATAAAAGTTTTTTTAAATAATTTTTTTTAAAAAAAATGCAATTTGTTAAAAAATTGATTTGTTGTTATTACCATGTCATTTTTTATTTTATTTAAAAAAGCAGATTTGTTAATCTATTGCCACGTAATTACCATGTCATTTTTATTTTGTTTTTAAAAAGCCACGTAAGCAATTTGTTAACTGGCGATTACAAAAATGGACTAATGGCTTTGATTGAACATTTTAAAAATACGCATTGGGCTAATTGAATATTTTAAAAGTACGTGGCTATTTCGTTAAATCACTATAACCACGATGGTGAAAAGGTGCTTTTTGCCGTTTAAAAATCATATAAAGGTGATTTTAAGGTATTAAAAATACTTAATGATATTATAAATATATTATAATATTATGACATGTATGTCATTAATATTTGATATTAAATAAATATTAATGATAAAGGAATTATGTGGTATTGAATTTATTTAAATACAAGTTTAATGATTGAAAATTCATGATAAATAGTAATAATTATTTAAAAATTATTACGAGCTTGTGAAAATATTTCGACTGTTATTAAAATTATCTGAGTTAATTGTTAAGTGTTTAGGCAGAGTTTAATTGAACTTGGACTCGATAAAAGTCCGACTAGACCGTCGGGAAGTTAGATTTGTGTCGTTCAACTCTCGCATCGCAATAGTTTTTGACTTGAATCTTTTGAGTCTTATGTGTGTTGTAGACTGATACGGTTATGTGTTATGTGTAATGTGTTTAGGTTATTCTATGTATATCTATATATATATATATATATAATAGTATTATATTGTGATGATATTATTCTAATATTGGAGATCTATATTACAAATATTAGGTCTTCGGATAAAGTGATATAAATTGCGTAGCGGTAATCAATGGTTCAGGCAAATTTATTTTTACTTAACTCTACTAAGAGTTGTTTCATTCGGATAAGCTTATGGTTAATCATTGCTGGTTGCCAGGAATTGTACTCTATACATATTTCATGTATAAGTCAGGTATGAAAGGCTGATCACCTTCATTACCAGTTGGTTCAGATATATTTGTTCATGTATAATACTTGTTCAGTCAAAAGTTTGTTCCTGCTAGTTCACAATTATATTGTTGAATTATAGCCAGCTTATTATTCAGACTCTTTCAATCATGATATATCGTTATATTATTGAACTTAAACTTGGTGGGCAATCTTATGCTCACCCTTGCTATATCATGATAAAACATTGCAGATTAAGACGAATGTGTCGGATACAAGGAAAGGTTAAAGACAGTTTCAACTTAAAGTTATTGTGTGCGATTAGTTTTATATTAGTGTAGTTTGATAATAATGTTATATGTTAGATAGTTTAAGAATTGTGTACAAGTTAAGGTTACTCGATTTTGGGGAAATAGTGTGTAAAGTGTATTGTATAAATAATTTATGTTTATATCTTCCGCAAATATAGTAATAGTGTTAGAATGATCGAACCAGATCCGCGGTGATTCGGGACCTTGGATTCGGGGCCCTCACATTAAATCATTATAAGGACGGGAGAATGTCAGGACCTTGAATTTAAAATAATTATATTTTTATGAATAATTTTTTTTAATATCGGCATTGATTATCAGTATTATGTTGAGTATCTGTGTTATGAGCAAAGCAAGATATTCAAACTATTTATTGACTAAGAAATATGTATAAAGTTACGTTAAACAACTAATGAAAACCCTAACCCTAATTACGGATAGGGATTTCATAGTTAATACAATTATTATAATTGTATATATGATAATGTGTTTGTATAGTATGAGATTAATGATCAAGTGTTGATCAGATAAGGTATAACCTTAGTAAACTCTAATCTTAGATTAAAAACCCTAATTTATAGTTTGGAAACCCTAACGATCGGTTAGGAACCCTAATTGTATTTTCGGAAACCCTAATTTCCTATCCCTACACCCTAATTAGAAAACACTAATGGTGATTATTAAAACCTAAGCGTTACGATTAAAGAGAATCATGTCAAAAGACTAAACTACCCTTAAAATTATATGGGAAATTATCAAAATAACCTTTTGGAGGCAAAATTACTAAAATACCCTTTACTTAACTTTTAAGTTAAGAGATATTGCCAAATCTTGTGACTAATCGCTTTAGATCTCCCATGTGCTCAAAATCCAACCCAAATCAGATCTTATATGCCACCTAGCAACATCCAAGTTCATTGAATCAAAGTTAAGAGATTAAAGAAAGAGAAAAACCAAGCAAAGTCTCATTTGTGTTCTATACACTTAACCAAGTCTCTATATCTCAAAGCCACGAAAATTAACTAGTAAATCAATCCCTAAATAAGTCCATAACACCTCAAGATCATATTAGGAAGCGAAGATCAAAGGATATAATTCAAAGAGAGGTATAAACCCTAACCAAGCTAGATCTTGTATGCTAAGAATTTGTTTGTGTTTATTTATGTGTTATAGGATATTATTTACTAATCTATGATGATATATCATGGATCCATAACATCTTAGTGCTTGAAAATGAAGTTTTTAAAAACTGTCAATGTGAGAGACCCAAATCCGGGTACCAAATCACCGCGGATCTGGTTCAATCATTCTATTACTATTACTATTTGCGAAAGATATAAACATAAATTGTTTATACATTAAACTTACACACTTTTCCCCAAGGTCGAGTAACCTTAACTTAATACACCATTCATAACTTATTTGACTTACAATAACATTAATATCATACAATACTATTACAAATCTAATCGCACACATTAACTTTAAGCTGGAACTGTCTTTGACCTTTCCTTGTATCCGACGTATTCGTCTTAATCTGCAATCTTTATCATGATATAGCAAGGGTGAGTATAAGATTGCCCAACAAGTTTAAGTTCAATAATATAACGATATATCATGATTGAAAGAATCTGAATAATAAGCTGGCTATAATTCAACAATATAATTGTGAACTAGCAGGAACAAACTTTTGACTGAACAAGTATTGAACATGAACAAAATATATCTGGACCGAATGATAATGAAGGTGATCAGTCTTTCATACTTGACTTATACATGCAATATTTACATAGTACAATTCTACAATGGCAATCAACAATGATTATCCATAAGCATATCTGAATGAAACAACTCTAAGTAGAATTAAGTAAAACTTGCATGTTTCGTTGATTATCGCTATGCATTTAATAAGCTTTGTCTGACGACCTAATATATACAGAATATTTATCTATAAGTTAGAATAATATCATCACAATACTTAAAATAACATAAACACATTATCACATAACCCTATCAGTCTACAACACACATAAGACTTAGTATCAGATCAAACTATTTAAGTCTGACTTGAGTTCGGAAAAAATCTAACATCCCGACGGTCTAGTCGAACAAAACTCCGAGTTTAAGTTCAATTAAACTTTGTCTAAACACTTAACCATTATCTAAGATAATTTATTAACAGTTAAAATGTGACAACCCCAAAATAGGTCCATTCCATCCAACCCATTCTGAGTCGCCAAATACATGGTACAGAAAACAACTACAACTTTATTACAACAATTGTCGTGCAAAATACAACAACATATATGCTGTGAGTTTTGATACAAATATATACCAACTGTGACTCACATCCCAACTTTGGATAGCACGTCACAATGGCACCTTACATAAAGGTATAGTCAAAAACTATTTTAGAAATTAAATCTTTGGGAAGTGCTCAAGGAAACCTTTGTACATGGGAGGCCATGCGTCTAGGTTATGATAGATATCATATGGCCACATAATTATCCTTGGTTGACCCAATAGACCCCAAAGAAAAACAAGAAGATTACTATCATATTCTTCCCAATGGTAAGTCTTCTCTTGACATATCATTATCTCCACTGTCTCTAATTGAGAATTATACTTCAAACAAACACCAAGATTATATAGGCAGTGCTCGTATATATACTCAGCAAGTGGATGAACACATCCCTGTCTTATGATGAGACGAGGTTGTATGTCATTAGACATCTTGTATGATAGTGACAAAACACCCTTCCAACGTTGTGTTCGCCTCACCCTCAACAACTATAGACCACCGTTCTATTCCCCTGTTATCCCCCACTCGACCCAGCTACACTTTTATTACCTGAAAGGAATTGTGAAGCAAAAGGGTGAGCACAACTAGCTTCGAGAAAGAATATCATGACTAAAGATAATTAAATTATCAATAGCCTTCATCAGTAATAAATCAGAGATTTAGAACATATGGTAGATGATAAAAATTTTCGACCATAGTTGCAGCGGAACGGGCAATCCATTAGAAGAGTCAAATAGACCATAAAGTCTATTATCTTCTCCATGTTAAAAATCCACCAACAATGTTTTATCCTCAGAACATCACTCAGCAGCCCTTTCCACAATCATATGAATAACTCATAATCATAATTGTGGTTCTAAATTCCTCTTCTCATCCAGGACAAAGATAATTTTCATAACCTATCTTCACCTGAAACATCAAAGATCATGGTTATACCAAATCACATTTCATGTTCATAATCATACTGATAAATTCATCTTTGCACTACGAGCCAAAGATATTCGTCAACAGACCATCTTTGCACTATGGCCAAAGATATTCAACAACATGTCATCTTTGCACTACGGGCCAAAGATATTCATCAACAAACCATCTTTGCACTACAGGCCAAAGATATTCCTCAAAAGTTCATATTTGCACTACAGGCCAAATATATTCATCAACAGTTCATATTTGCACTACAAGCCAAATATATTCATCAACAGTTCATATTTGCACTACAGGCCAAATATATTAATATCTCAAATAAATATATAATCATTTCAGAATTTATATAAACAATAATTATAATCATGTTGATTATTTCACCTTTGCACTTAAGCTAAAGATATTTAATTATAAATTCAAAGGTCATGATCATACCAGTCACAATTCAACATATCACCCTTAATGAATACTTTATAACCACTTGCGTATTTTGAAAAAAAATTCATATATCACCCTTAACTTTAACTTTTATCAATTTAACCATTTACTGAATTGTAATTATAAGAAAAATTGAATAATTTTACTTCATAAAATTCGGGGTCTTACATAAAATATTTTTCATAAGCTCGTAATAATTTTTAAATAATTACTATTATTTATCATAATTTTTTAATCATTAAAATCGTATTTATATAATATAAATACCACAATATTCTATTATCATTAATATCTATTTATTTTCAAATATTAATGAAATACATGTCATAATATATTTATAATATCACAAAGTATTTTAATACTTTAAAATCACCTTTATATGATTTTTTAAACAATTAAATTCATTATCCGATAATTGCTATTAATATTAAAATATTAATATTTTCATGACAAAATATCGAAAGTTATATTGTATAACTAAAAATATTTTTATAACACTTAAATCATTTTTATATGATTTATAAATCATTAATTCTATTTTTCCATAATTTATTTAATATATTTATTAAATAAACTAATTAACATTATTATTAATTAATTAATGAAATTTATCACAAAATATTAAAATTCATTAAAAATAACTTAAAATATTTTCAGTATACCTTAATATAATTTTTCATGATTTTTCATGTATTAAAATCATTTTTAAATAATTTATTTAATATTATAATTAAATCAATTAAATACCATTTATATTCCAAAAATATTAAATATTTATGAAATATACTCAAAATAATTAAAAACAATTTTTTAGACTTTAAAATAATTTTTAGGAATTTATTTTGTATTTTTAATAATTAAAAACCATTTATTTTGATTTATTAATTAAAATAAATAATTTTCAAAAAATAAGAATTTAAAAATAATTAAGCCGTCGCTATAGGCCTTTAGCGACACTTTCTGTCGTCTTAGGTGTTCTTGGCCTCAAGAACACTAACAGTCAATGTTTCAAGGGGTCACGTTTGACTGCCTATAATTCTCAATCCAAACATGTTCTGTGAACTATTAAACATTGATCTTGTAGTGTTTATGTAACACTACAAGCATCAACCACAACCTAGATTATATCACATAACACCATCAAGATTCTAGCCCTCAAATTCACTATCAGAAGGTTTCTGGGTTTTCCAGAAACCCAGACAGTTCGACTAGGTACTTTCCAAGTCCAATTAATCTATGTTTCAGTCATGTTTCATGTGATCTAATGGTTCAAATCTGTTGTCCTTATGTCAAGGACCAATTATATACCAATCTTTCAGTCCAACAACATTATAAGCTCCAGATTTGGCTCGGTCAAATGATGTTAGAAAGTATGTTAATCGATTTTCTGGGTTTTCCAGAAACTGAAATCTTGAACGGATGGTCTAGTTTGACCACCTTCTACGTTCGATCTGATGATGATTTAAAAGATCTAAAGCCTCAAATATGAAGTACACATGAAAAGGTACAAACCTATTACAACAACATCAATAAACAACATACAACCTGACAGATCTAAGAGCTTGAAAAACTTGTCAGACACTGCAAAACCCTTTCTAGGTTACCCAAAATTTACCCGGTCAACGTCGGTCAACTCACTTTTACCATGAATATCTTATACTCTGGACATGGAATGGATGTGATTCCACTTCCAGATTGAAGACCTCATGTCAGACTACCAATCCAAAACATAAAACCACAAAAATCAACAACAGAGAAGAATCTATGAACTCTAACATTAGCTTGTCAAGGCATCTTGGTGTTCTTGGGCAGTTTGAAAAAAAACTTCAATTTCATGTATCTTGATGTTATGGATCAAAGATATGACAACACAGATCACTCAATAACATCTTAATACACAACATTTAACATATAAACACAAAGTTTAACATGAATGAAAGTGATTTCTAAGTTTAGGATTTTATACCTTCTTTGAGCTTTGATCTAAAATCTGATCATCAAGATCTGTTTTTGGTGTTTTAAGGACTTGAATATGGACTGGTATAGTTGACAATTTCAGAACTTTTGAGAGAGAATGAGTTTGTTAAGTGTTTGGTAGCGAATAGACAAAAAGTCTAGACTTTCTCTCTTTTAATTCTCTAAATTAGATACAATATATGTATGTAATTTCAAGGTGTCCCTCTAGATCAGATTGTAGTTGAGATTTAAGTCAAAAGGCTAGCATTAGTTGGTGAGCCACTACAATTTTGGTGAGATTTGCAAGCTAACTCTTAAATAATGTAATAAGGGTATAATGGACATTTTGCACATAAATTTAATGGCAACATGGTCTTTTGTCCTAACCCTTAGGGTTTAGGGTTGAACCCTTAGGGTTTTTAAAAATAAATTCTAGAATTTCCAAATTAGGTTTTCAAAATAGAAAATTAACATTTGTAAATTATAATTAGAATTCTCTAACTATACTAAGGTTTCTTAATCATAATTCAAGTTTGCTAATTAGGATTAATATTCCCTAATTAATATTACTAATTTAACAATTAAATCCATAATTGTACATTAGGGTTTCTGACTGAACAATTAGGGTTTTAAATAAAAAAAATTGAAATTGGGATTTGCTAATTAATTAAGCTTTACCCTAATTAATATTATAACTAATAGCACTTGAGCATTATAATTATCCTTTAAGTTCCCAGATTAGGGTTTTAATTTCCCAGAAATCTAAAATTAGAGTTTCCAGATCGGGTATACAGTTTTCTAATAATCAATTAGGGTTTCAAGTAATTCATTATGGTTTTCCCTAATAAATTAAAATTAATGACGTTTAAACCTATTCATAGCATTTAAATTCTCGAATTAGGGTTTTCAATATCCGAATTAGGGTTTCGAATACCCGGAACAGAAATTAAGGTTTCAAAACCGGTTTCTAGCTAGGGTTTCTTATAATTCGTTAGGGTTTTCTAACCGAGCATTGACGTTCTTAATATATACCTAGGGTTTGTTACAGATATCATTTATCTGGTCAACCCTTGACCTTTAACCACATATTGTACACATATATAATCACATACACAGAACATATTCATGTATATCCTTAATCCTGAATAATTCACCTAAATCCTTCACAGAATTTTGAAATCCTCAAAATTCCATCTCAAAAATATCAAACGCATACACTAATTTTCTGTCTAGGTTCTAATATTGAACCTTAATTGAATTAATTTAAAATTTAATTTTTTTCTAAATTCTCGGGTTGTCAAAGTCAAGAACCCTAAAATATGGTCTGACAATCAAATGTCAGAGGCCATAGATCCAAATCTGTTAATTGTTAGACTTGTTAGTTGTATCAGTGTTGTAGTATGCTATAAGGAGAGTAATCTGGAAGCGGAATCATGTTCATATCATGTCAAGATTCCAAGTTATTAATGGTCAAAGTAGGTTGACTAGTCATGACTTTGCATTTTTGGGTAACCTAGAAAATCTCCAAAATGGTCTGACATCTTTTTGTTGGGCTTAGATCTTACATGGGTTATGTGTTTAGCTTGTGTAAGTGTAACATGGTTATACCCTGATATATGTACTATAGAACCATGACACAATCAATAGAATCAAAGTTATTAGTAGTTAAAGTAGGTTGACCAAGCACAAAAATAGTTTTCTGGAAATTCCAGAAAATTGAAGAACTTGATTTCTGACAGGGTTTGACCAACCCAGATCTTGCATATGTGATGTAGTTAAGCTACCTATGTAAGTGTAGTACTATTTTTCTTTGACATGTGATCTATAAGAATGTGACACTCTAACACCCAAACACTGCACATAAACAAAGTTATTCAAGCTACAAAGTACCTACCAAGAACTGTCTGGGTTTTTGGGTAACACAGAAAACCCAGAATAGGCCTGACAGACACTTTGAGCCCTTGGATCTTCATGATGTGTAGCAGTTAGACCATGAAATTAGTCTGTACTTGTAGTATTACACTAGTACAACACCATGAATACACTTTCAAGCCCATAAACTTAACCAGTTAGGAATTAACCTTGATCAAAGTAGGCCCAGGGCATTGACCATGGTTGTTCTTTAGTGATGAAGAACACCACTCGCGATTGTTTTCGTCGTTAAAGCCTATAGAGTTTTATTAAAATTAATTATATTAATTTCTAATAAATCAATAAAAATAGAAAATAATTCCTAAAAATTCAAAAATAAGTTATAAAAATTAACTTTTGATAATTTCACATAATTTTCATTAATATTTTAATTTATTTAAATATTAATGATATTAAATTTATTTAATAATTATATTAAATAAATTAGTTAAAAATGATTTTAATATTTTAAAAATCATTTTAAATGATAATAAAGTGTTAAAATAAATTTAAGCTATAAAATATGACTTTAATATTTTTAGATACATTTAATTAATAATTAAATAATAATGATAATAATTTATTTAATAATTGTATTAAATAAATTGTTTAAAAATGATTTTATGATTTAAAAATCATTTAATATGATATAAAGGATTTAAAAATATTTTAATTTATAATAAATAACTTTTAATATTTTGATGATAAATACATTTATATTTGAATATTAATAGTAAATATTTTAAATATTATTTTAAATATTTTAAAAATCATTTAAGGGTAATATTAGTGTTTTAAAAATATTTTGAGTTATTATAAATAATTTAATATTTTTAATATGATTTCATTAATATTTTTAAAATTTTTAAATATTAATTATAATGTGATTATTCAGTATTTAAATCATTTAAAAATGATATCAGTGTTTGAAAAATTATTATAAAAGATAATAATTATTTGAAAATTATTATAAGCTTCCAAAAATATTATAAATGATATTTTAATTATCTAAAATAATATTGAAGCTTTGGAATAGAGTTTTATTGAAAATAAACTTGTTTATTATCTGACATAGCAATCGAGATACTGTATTGATACTGAAGTCCAACCAAACTGAAATAGTTTGATTTGATAAGTGTTTTTATATGTTCTAAACATTGTTGTGACTATATGATTATGTGTCTAAGTTATATAATGACTTTAATAACAGTATTATGTGATGTGATGTGTTACTCTAATTGCTAGACCAATATTATTGATGAAAGGTGTAAGACCCCAACTTTTATAAATAAAATGAATTTTCTATAAATATCATTTTTGAATATTATGGAGTAAATTTGATATAATATTATAGTTGTGGTTACTATTTATAAATTTTGTAAAGTACGCAAGTTGTTATATAATATTCGATTGGTCGGGGAATATTCGTTTTAACAGAGAATATTCGTAGATAACTGGCAAGACAATCATTGGTGGACCCTACAACGGTATTATTGTCCGGATTGAGAAAATGACAAGAATACTTTATGAAAATAACTAATGGAAGTTTTACCGTTAACTCGCTGAAACACCCTTGTGTTAAAAGTACAAGAATATGCGAGTCGTGGTTAAAGAGTAACACACGGTATTGATTATTGATGCTTATGTGATAAGTCACTCAGTTTTGTTTTATTGGTATTATTATGTAATAAAATAGAAAAGCTTTTTATATAAAACAAAATACTTTTATAAAGTTATTCATTTTATTAGGCTAATAGTAAAATCTTTTTATATAAAATAGAATACTTTTATAAAGTTATCTGTTTTATTAGACAATAATTAGAATATATTATATTTTATTATGCATAGTGTTTGCATAGTGCCTGCATAGTGTTTGCATAGTAAAATCTTTTATAAAGTGATTCGTTTTATTAGATTATAAATAGAATATATTATATTTTATTTAAAAGATTTTTCTTTAAATATGGACCATTAGATTAAAGTAAATCAATCTCGATCGTTCATGAGTTAGTTACTATGCAGTCCATTTTTCTATAAATAGAAGCTCATTCCTTCATTATTTCTTACGAATTCACTGAAATCTAGAGAGAGAAATTATAGAGAAGCTATAGAAAAGTATTCTGCTCCTTCCCTACTTTTATATTCAGTTTCTTTTACGGTAAGGGGTATTATTTGTTGTACTCGTAAGGGGTATAATTTCTTTTGTATTCATGAAGAGAACTTCTGTTATTCCATTCTTTATTATTCTGCCGGATTAACCAGTATACGCGGAATACCCAATACTTGGTGACATTCTTCTAATATTCTGTCTTTATTATTATTCTGTTGGAATATCATATATCATGACGCTTCTGTTGGACTGGTTCCATCTTTATTATTATTATTCGTTGGAATATCCTATTTGTGCGTTCTGTGGGACTGATTCCGCCTTTATTATTACTTTGTTGGAATATCACATCGTGTATTTACAGGACACGTTCATCTTTATTATTATTCGTTGGAGCATCCTCGCTTGCGCGTAATTTCACCGACCTCGGTTCCGTTACTTATTAATCTATTGGAATAACCTGTTTATGTGAAGTACCGCATGCATGGTGATTTCTTTTGTTATTCCATTTGTTATTATACTTAGTTGGTTAAAGTTTTGACTTTTATACTCCATGAAATTAGTGGAATATCCTTGATATTTGTGCTTCATCCAATATCTTTTCATGGAAATATTCTTCTAAGCATTCTTGAATTTTACTCTACAAAGCAGTATCATGTTGACAATTTGGATGTTATTGATTCATGGATAAATTAATTCTTGAACTTGTTTGATTGAATTCTTATATCATTGTCATCATCCTCATGTTTATATTATGTTGAAAGTCATCTGTGGCCTGTAGTGCATAGATGGACTTGGTATGATTATGACCAGGGATTATTCGGTGTAATCATGACCGTAATGTTACAAATGATGTGGAAAAAGTCCTCATTGGCCTGTAGTGTATTGATGGATAGTTGTTGGCATGATCATGACCATTAATGAATACACAAATATTCTTGTCCCGTAGTGCATGGATAATTGTGGTCGTGATACTAAAGAATATCCTTGGCCGTAGTGCAGGGGTGATTTGATGATGTGGATTATTTATTAAGCTGAGTCCTAGCGATAAAAGTCATGAAAAACCTTTTAAATCATAAAAGATAATAGATTTTATTCTCTACTTGACTCTTCTAATAGATTACTTGTTCCGCTGTAGTTAAACTTGATGTTTGTTATATTTTATCAGTTTAACACTATTGAAGGCTAATGATAATTTATTCTGCATTATCTTAGTCATAATATTTCTTACTGGGCTAGTTGAGCTCACCCTTTCTTTCACTATTCTCTTCAGGAAATGACAATATAGCTAGGACGAGTCGGGGAACGGAGTGATGGACCAGATGATAGTATTAGTAGTCCTCACTATTCTGTTAAATAGTGTGACAATAAATCTAATGAGGACCCCATTGAGTTTGTATATTGTCTAGATGACAATATTTGTATTAAAACTCACAGCATATGTTTAGTCGTATTTTACACAACTGTTGTATAATTAAGTTGTATTTGAATTTTGTACCATGTATTTGGCCACTCAAGATTGGTGATATATACCTATTTTGGGGGCCTCACAGTTGGTATTAGAGCTTAGGGATATGATCCGTGGCTAAGATGTGAGAATAGAACTAGGAGGGGAGAGACGGGGAATTCCTTCGCTAATATGACTTACCTAAGTTTATTTGGTATTTAATTGGTCGGTCAGAATATAGGGATAATATGTTACATGTCAATTAACATTTTGTTTTGTGGCAGTATCTAAAAATGACATCTGAGAATGTTGAGAATAGCAATGGAGAACATGCGATCGTTGATTCACCACATATCAATAATCAGGATAATGCGCATCAAGAAGGCGATAATCCTCATGCCAACAACAACACTGACCAAATGATGAATGATGGAATGTTCAGAGGCTTTATGCAATTTATGCAACAGCCTTTATATTATGAAATGTAGGTGGAACCACTGGAAACTCTCGGACGATCACCGCTAAACAGTTCAAGGAGCTGGGACCACCAGAGTTTATTGGAGAGCCAAAACCACTTAAGGTGGAAGCATGGATAAAGCAGATCACCAAGATATTTGATGTCTTGGGATGCTCCGAGGAACAAAAGGTTCCCTTTGCCGCCTTTATGTTGCAAGGAGAGGCATATTACTGGTGGGAATCGGTAAAGCGTACTCAACCTTCCGCATTGAAAATGTCTTGGGAGAAGTTCCAAGAACTATTCAACGACAAGTACTTTCCCGAAAGTATTCGTCACATGAAGGAGGTGGAGTTCATCAAGTTGGAATAGAATAATATGACCGTGTCGCAATACGAAGCAAATTTTGCCGAGTTGTCTCGGTTTGCGTTCTACTTGGTGGATAATGAAGAGAGAATGACACAGATATTTTTAAGAGGTTTGAAGCCAGAGATACGTCAACATCTTATTTCTCATAAACTGTGTTTGTATTTGGATGTTGAAAATAGGGCTCAGTTAGTGGAGCGCGATAACGAGTCAACGCAACCAAAAGAGAGCAGCCGACAAAATGATAATACCAGCGATAGTAGTCATCGAAGCGGTGACAATAAGTGTGGAGGGAATCAACATGCCAGAAATGATAACCACTTCAGTGATAATCAGGACCAAAACAATAAGAATGGACATTTCAAGAAGAGGAGATTCAACAATGATGGAAAGACGTCAGCACCAACACCCGTTGTTAAGGAAGGAGAATGACCACCTATCATATGCTTCAAATATGGAGGGGAGGGACACATCAGTCCAAACTGCGCGACGCCATCCAAAACATGTTATAATTGTGGAAGAGAAGGTCACTTAGCCCGATTTTGTCGTTCACCGAAGATAAGTTCAGCTAGGATGGAGGCACCAAAGGCCGTCCCAGAAAAGTCAAAGTCGGTAGTGCAAGGGAGAACATTTGTTGTGACCTCCCAGAAAGCAAGGAACCCGAATGAGGTCATCACGGGTAAGCTTATCATAAACTCTAGCGAAGTCTATACCTTATTTGATACCGGTTCTACCCATTCTTTTATTTCTTCTACTTGCGCTCAACGATTAAATTTGACTCCGGAGAAATTAGACTTTGACTTATCTATGGAAACTCCATTGGCAGAAACCTTCATTACATCCACTGTTTATAAGTCTTGTTTGGTTCAAATCGGTACCCTCATATTACCTGTCGATCTTATTTCATTGAAAATACTTGCATTTGACGTGATTCTAGGGATTGATTGGTTAACTACTTATCATGCAAAAATTGATTATTTTCATAAGGTTGTTAGCTTTCATATTCCTAATCAACCTATTATGCAAATTCAAGCGAGCAAATCATTAAAATCAATCATGGTCATCTCAAGCCATAAAGCTATTCGTTTATTGAAAAATGGATGTCAAGCTTTTTTAGCTCATGTCACGGATCTAAACAAAAATATGTCAGTTTTGAATGATATTTCTATTATTAATAAATTCCCTGACGTATTCCCTGAAGAACTTCCTGGCCTACCCCAAGAGCGTGAAATTGAATTTTGTATC
This sequence comes from Panax ginseng, assembly GCA_020205605.1. Taxonomy (NCBI): domain Eukaryota; kingdom Viridiplantae; phylum Streptophyta; class Magnoliopsida; order Apiales; family Araliaceae; genus Panax; species Panax ginseng. The sequence goes on along the minus strand of CM035136.1, from coordinate 117,241,645 downwards.
GACCTTGAACCCGGTACAAAACCCATTTCCAAAGCTCCATATCGAATGGCTCTTATTGAACTTCAGGAGTTAAAGACCCAACTGAAGGAATTATTAGACATTGGCCTTATTCATCCTAGTACTTCTCCTTGGGGTGCTCCTGTTCTATTCATCAAGAAGAAAGATGGGAGTATGCGACTTTGTATTGATTATCGGGAGTTGAATCATGTCACCATCAAAAATATATACCCATTGCCACGTATTGATGACCTGTTTGACCAGTTCCAAGGAGCCAAATTCTTTTCAAAGATTGATCTTCGTTTCGGATATCACCAATTAAAGATTAGAACCGGATGACATTCCAAAGATCGCTTTAACTCCAGATGCGGCATTATGAATTCCTAGTCATGTCCTTTGGATTGACTAATGCTCCTGCTGCCTTCATGGATATGATGAACCGAGTATTCAAGGAATATTTGGATCACTTTGTGGTCATCTTTATTGATGACATCCTTATTTATTCCAAAAGCCGTGAAGATCATGAACAACACTTGAGGCTGACACTCCAAAAGCTTCGTGAATATAAGCTTTATACCAAGTTGAAGAAATGTGAGTTCTGGCTTGAGGAAGTAGCATTCCCTGGGCACGTGGTATCAAGTCATGGAATATCTGTTAACCCAAAGAAAGATTGAAGCTATTCAAAGTCGGGAGCAACCTAAATCGATGATCAAGTCGTAGCTTTCTCTGCTTAGTTGGTTAATTATCGGAGATTCGTGGAAGGATTTTCTCGAATCGCTACTCCATTAACTCAGCTAACTCAGAAAGATACAAAGTTCGGTTGGAGCGAAGAATGTGAGAAGAGTTTTCAAGAACTCAAGAGGAGATTTATTTCAACACCTATCCTGACAAGACCATCTGGCTCGGAGGGATTTGTCATCTACAGTGATGCTTTGGGCAAAGTGTTGGGATGTGTTCTCATGCAACATGGAAAAGTCATAGCCTATGCCTCAAGACAACTCAAAGAATATGAGAGGAATTATCCTACTCATGATCTAGAGTTGGCAGCTGTTGTCTTCGTACTAAAGATTTGGAGGCATTACTTGTATGGGGAGAAAGTGGAGATCTTTACGGATCATAAAAGCCTCAAATATTTCTTCACTCAAAAGGAACTCAACATACGACAACGATGTTGGCTTGAACTGTTGAAAGATTATGATCATACCATCCTGGAAAAGCAAATGTGGTAGCTAACGCATTGAGTAGAAGAACATATGCAAGTGCGAATGCGATATTGTCAACGCAAAGGCCCATTTTGTGTGACTTGCAAAGGATGGAGATAGAGTTAAAGACTCCAGGGACCCATGTGATGATGGCGAATATACGAGTAGAACCGACTTTAATTGATAAAGTTAAAGTTGCTCAAGCTACAGACCTGGAGCTGATGCATATGAGGAAGAAAATGCAAGAAGGTGCTATATCGGAAGCAAGAATCGATGAAGAAGAAATACTTCGAGTCAACTCCAGACTTTGTGTTCCTAACGACCCTGATTTAAACTATAAAATCATGATGGAGGCGCACAATACACCGTTTGCAATCCATCCTGGGAGTACCAAAATGTATCATGATATTCGTCATACATTTTGGTGGAGCAATATGAAGAGAAAGATAGCGCTGTTTATCTCAAGGTGTCTAACTTGTCAACGAGTTAAAGCGGAGCATCAAGTACCAAAAGGTCCATTGCAACCACTTGAAATTCCAAAATGGAAGTGGGAGCACATTACCATGGATTTCGTTACTGGTCTTTCTAAGGTTTCTCAAGGTATAGATGCGATTTGGGTCATTGTTGATAGATTAACCAACTCTGCTCATTTCTTACCGGTACGAGAAACTTATACACTTGAACGTCTTGCTCGTATGCACATAAACGAGATTATAAGACTGCATAGTATGCCAGTATCAATAATTTCTGTTCGGGACCCAAGATTCACTTCACGATTTTGGGTTAGTTTGCAGAAAGCTATGGGCACAGATTTATGATTTAGCTCGGCATATCATCCTCGCATTTTAACGGACAATGGAGAGGACTATTCAAACTCTTGAAGATCTATTAAGACTCTGTGTCCTTGATTTCAAGGAAAGTTGGAACAAGTTCTTACCATTGGTGGAGTTTTCCTACAACAACAGATATCAAACAAGTATTGGCATGGCTCCATTCGAAGCGTTGTATGGAAGGAAGTGTCGTTCTCCAGTATGCTGGGATGAGGTGGGAGAAGCAACATTATTGGGACCAGAGTTGGTACGTATGACTACAGAAAAGATTCAAACGATCCGACAACGTATAAAAACCTCACAAGATCGACAAAAGAGTTATGCTGATCTTCATCGAAAGGACGTGGAATTCGATATATGAGATCATGTGTTGTTACGTGTTGCTCCATGGAAAGGAGTTACGAGATTTGGAAAGAGAGGAAAACTCAATCCTCGATTCATCGGCCCATTTTTAATCCTCGATAGAGTAGGAACTGTGGCCTATAGACACGCTTTACCACCAAGTATGTCTCGTGTTCATAACGTTTTTCACATATCCATGTTACGTAAATATGTGAAAGACCCGAACCACATTATTGAGTTAGAACTGGACGAAATAGCGGAAGATTTGACGTATGAAGAGGTTCTTGTTCAAATCTTGGATAAGAAGAACATATTCTACACTCTAAGGTTATACCTCAAGTCAAAGATTTGTGGAGAAACCACGATGTTGAGGAAATGACTTGGGAGTTAGAATCTGAAATGAAATTAAGGTATCCTTACCTCTTCAACATACCAGGTATGTACCCTAATTTCGAGGGCGAAATTTCATAAGAAGGGGAGGTTGTAAGACCCCAACTTTTATAAATAAAGATGAATTTTCTATAAATATCATTTTTTAATATTATGGAGTAAATTTGATATTTTATAGTTGTGGGTAATATTTATAAATTTTGCAAAGTACGCAAGTTGTTATATAATATTCGATTGGTCGGGGAATATTCGCTTTTAACAGAGAATATTCGTATAACCAAGACAATCATTGGTGGACCTACAACGGTATTATTGTTTGGATTGAGAAAATGACAAGAATACTTTATGAAAATAACGGCGGAAGTTTTACTGTTAACCTGTTGAAACACCCTATTGTTAAAAGTACAAAGATAATATCAGAGTAGTTACAAAGATAGCACTTGAGTATTGATTATTGATGCTTATGTGATAAGTCACTCAGTTTTGTTTTATTGGTATTATTATGTAATAAAATAGAAAAGCTTTTTATATAAAACAAAATACTTTTATAAAGTTATTCATTTTATTAGGCTAATAGTAAAATCTTTTTATATAAAATAGAATACTTTTATAAAGTTATCTCATTTTATTAGACAATAATTAGAATATATTATATTTTATTATGTATAATGTTTGCATAAGGCTTCTGATAGTGTTTTCATAGTAAAATCTTTTATAAAGTGATTCGTTTTATTAGATTATAAATAGAATATATTATATTTTCTTTAAAAGATTTTGCTTTAAATATGTACCATCAGATTAAAGTAACTCAATCTCGAATTGCTCATGAGTTAGTTACTATGCAGTCCATTTTTCTATAAATAAAGCTCATTCCTTCATTATTTCTTACGAATTCAATTGAAACTCTAGAGAGAGAAATTATAGAGAAGCTATAAAAAAGTATTATGCTCCTTCCCTACTCTTATATTCGCTTCTTTTACGGTTAAGGGATATTATTTGTTGTACTGTAAGGGGTATTATTTCTTTTGTATTCATGAAGAGAAACTTCATTATTCTATTCGTTATTATTCTCATTGAATAACCAAAGATATCTGTGAATACCCTATACTTGGTGACATTATTCTAATATTCCGTCTTTATTATTATTCTGTTGGAATATCCTATCTCGTAAGGCTTACGCCGGACACTGTTCCGCCTTTATTATTATTATTCATTTGGAATATCCTATTCATGTCAAGCGCTTAAAGCTTCTGACTGGTTCCGTCTTTATTATTATTCTGTTGGAATATCCTGTCTGTGCTTTTATGTCGGACTTGGTTCCGTCTTTATTATTCTGTTGGAACATCCTGTCGGTGCAAATTTCTCCTGACCTGGTTCCGTTACTTATTAATCTATTAGAATAACCTATCTATGCGAAGTACCGCATGCATATTGATTTCTTTTGTTATTCCATTCGTTAGTATACTCAATTGGTTCAAGTTTTGAATTCTATACTCCATGAAATTAGTGGAATATCCTTGATATTTGCGCTTCATCCAGTATCTTTTCGTGGAAATATTCTTCTAAGCATTCTTGAATTTTACTCTACAAAGAAGTATCATGTTGACAATTTGGACGTTATTGATTCATGGATAAATTAATTCTTGAACTTGTTTTATTGAATTCTTATATCATTGTCATCATCCTCATGTTTATATTATGTTGAAAGTCATCTGTGGCCTGTAGTGCATAGATGGACTTGGTATAATTATGACCAAGGATTATTCGGTGTAATCATGACCGTAATGTTACTAATGATGTGGAAAAAGTCCTCATTGGCCCGTAGTGCATTGATGGATAGTTGTTGGCATGATTATGACCATTAATGAATAAACAAATATTCTTGGCCCGTATTATGTGTTAATATAATTATATCATGTGGACATATAAAGATTGATTAAAGTAAAAGCTTGAAGACGCTTAAGGTAAATTTTCTAAACTCTTGTATATACTTTTTGTTAGACAAGTTTTGAAGTTCATGAAATGTTATGCATAAAATGTTTAAGAAAGAGTCGATGTCACTTCGGCTAGACGAAGATTAAAGTATTTGTTAATTTCAATACAAATCTTTCTAAATATTTTTGTTGTCTCTTATGCCAATTGCTTTGGTGCGGATTCAAAGGTAAGCCTGAGTATAAATAAACAAAGGTTTTTAAGTCATAAATTGACTGAAACACAAGGTGTCACAAATTAAACGTAAGTACGTTTAACAGAGAAGTGTTGTACAACATAGGCTGATCACCTAGACGTACTCGTAATGAATATCGAACTTGTGGTCTTAGTGTTGAGTTGTCATTTTCAAGAAAGAAAAATAAAGAATGTTGATGGTCTTTGACCAAACTTTGAATTTAACTGGTATTTATCATCATTAAATGTTTTAAAGGAAAGAAAAGTGTTATTTTTTATTCATAGTACTTCATAACTATTTGTTCAGTTATTGTTGGTCGGAAAACCAATCACTAAACACGCGCAAGTTTACGCGGTCTAACAAGTAATATAGTGATAAGTAGAGTGTCGTACCAACGAGGAATTATCACTAATATTTACCAAATTCCAACTCTGTATCGCTAAAGTCTTATTCGAACAACAATAAATGGAAGTGTGATTAATCTAATTATAACTAATTAACAAAGCAAGTAAATGGATAAAGAATGGTAATCGAATGAATTACAAGTTAAGACTACAACTTCACCCCACTCAAGCATTCTATCGAATACAAGACGTGATATGCTTCATCAAACTACCTACCATTCTCTCTTTGGTCTTAATGGTCACGACAATTTGTCAACCGAGAACACACAGGTGCTCATTGTAGCGCCCCAAAAAATTGAACCTTTTGTAAGTATTTTTATAATGAATAAAATAATATTATTTGTTATTATTATGTGTTAGTAAGATGAATGTCTTTCTATAACCTAGAAACGTCGGAAAGTCATGGTATTTTAACTACGTGAAGGAATTAAAGATTTTGAATTTCCAAGATGAAAATAAAAGTTTTCTGAGAAATTTTCAAAAAACCACTATTCATCGATTTCCGCTCGAGAATTATTTTTGAACTTCCGAGAAATACATAAAAATAGAATATCGAGGTGAGATGGATTATGTACTAATAATTCAAGTATGGAAAATGTAATATGTCGCCTGCGGACTTAATTTGAGAACGGTAGGAAAATCAAGCGGTAAGAAGTTAATGATCGTATGCTACGTAGGTATTGTACGAGGAAAATAAATACGAGTATGGTACAAAGTATTATACGAGTATGTATGAATAATGGAATACCGTATATTATGAACTAGTATACAAATTAGAATACGAGAATTATACGTATAGTATACGTTATAAGGCATTTAGATAAATGGATTGGACTAGTAGGATTATGTAACAATTGAATAGTCTAATAAGAATTAAGGTGCAAGCCCAAGTGTTTGTTAATGTGAAGCCCAAAATAAATTAATGCAAGCCCACAAGATTAAGTTGAACAAATTAAATCTAAGCCCAAGATAGGATCCAAGGGACTAGTGTGATCCATGGGGCAACCCATGGGTGATCTTGGTGCCCAAGTATTGGATATGTTTTGTGGAGGACAAGTAATAAGTGTAATGGGCAAGTTTACTTAGGGATTAAGTATGGAATAGTATGGAGGTGTAATAAGGAGGTGGATGTTCTTTTGACCTTTATGCCCTAACTTTAGAAAGCCTATAAATAGAGGAAGAGCTTGTTCATTATTTGTTTGTTCACTTTCATCAAATCTAAGCAACTTATTTGTTAGAGAGAATAAGCACATATAAGCTAAACTTCCATTATTTCAAGAAGAAGAAAATAACTAGTTCATAAAAGGTAATGATCTTATATCATATATCTTCGATCTCTACCATTGTAGGGTGATAAGATAAGTGTAGATTAATAAACATGTATGCTATTAAATCATAAGAAATTGGATAATTAATGGACTTAAGTCGTATAAGTCATGAATACGTAATTTAAACCTTAGTAAGTTATGAATTTATGATGATCATATATGAACTTGTAACATATTTACATAAATGAAGTTAATATGTTAATAAGATGTAAAAATGTTGATTAAAGGACTTGAATCAATAATAAATCATAAGAAATAAAATCTTGTAGTTTATAATTTGTTAAGTTATAAACTAATGAAGAATAAGCCATAACCTAACTTAAAAATAAGTTGAGATGTCTATAGGATGGATTAAATTCATTTAGAACGATGAACAAATCATAAGTAATGAAGTTTTGCCGGAATTCACACGATTATATGATAATCGTCGAATTCGTGAAATTCTCGGAATGGAAGTCGAATTTTGAGTTTAAGTTCGAAAACATTGGTTTTTGATGGAGACAAGTCTTATTTGGCATTATAGAGTTGCGGACTCGAAAATGACCGAATTCTGACTTAGAACGAAGAAACGAGCGTTGAACGTTCACGAACGTTTATCGTTTTCATTAGAAATGAACCAATAGGTGAATTTAGAGTTAACGAAGTCAAAAAGATAAAATTCTTGCATGAACACGTAGAGTATTTGATTTGTGAACCATAGGCTCTTGAACGAGCCAATTTGGATTTATAACAAAGAAGTTACGAGTTCGGGAATCTCACAAAGTTGAAAAACCATCAAATTTTTTCTCAGTGCATGGAAATGGCGCCATATTTCACATTAAAACTAAATAGGTGTCGTCAGCAATGTAGAGCTCGACTTGACCGAGAGAAGTTATGACCTCATCGGAGTTTCACATACAAGACGACGACCCGTAACGAAGGGACTTGCGCCGCAGCGTCGAGTTCGGTCTTTAGCCCCTAGAGTATGGCGCTGAAGCATGCTACAACGCCAGCCTTAGGGTTTACATAGAGATGAATGGTTATGAAGGTAAAAAGAATGACAATGAGTAAATACAAACTTAATAAACATGAAGTAACATTGTTAAGACATTGTTAAACCTTAAGTATGATCACTTAGGGTTGAAAAAAGTCAATTGCATGTGAACATAAGAACGACATCACAGAACGCCAGAACCAATAATAACAAATCTAAGTCATAATTAGATTGAGAAGAATTAAGGGTAAGATTCGTTAGGAACCATGTCTGTTTATTCATGACCTAATGTGTTATGTGATGTTATCATCTACTGTAGAGACCTTAAGGACTTAAAGTGCACGTGTAATAACTATAATAGACGCTAAAGGCAAGTATTCTAACCCTTGTTTCAGTTCATTCTGGACAAGCTTTGTGATTCATGTATTCTTACGCATGAACTAATGTCTAAAGAAGTCAAAGCCAATTCTTTCGGCTAGACTTACGTTATGTTGGATTTCTTATAATCTATCAAAGTATTTTTAATGTTTTACCAAACTATATTGGCGTGGTTTTAAAAATAAAGACTGAGTATGCTAAATTATTTTGTCGTAAAAAAATAGGCACGTGAGGTTGCCACAACTTAAACGTACATACGTTTAATGAATGTAGTGTTGATCAATATAGAGTACTATATGTTGATAAGCTAGACGTGCTCGTAAGCTATGCCGGACTTACAGACTTAGTGTCGGGATGTCCTTTCAAAGAACTTATGAAATGATCATGGTCTTGGACCGGAATTGATGTTTTACTAAATATTGTTATTGTAAAACGTTTTGAAGCTAAAGAGGTGCTATTTTGAATTATCGATAGTAATTCATAACTATTGTTCAGTTATTGAAGATATACGATTCCTATGTTTCAAACATGTTAATTTTATTAGAATTGTTTTACTTGTTGAGCTAGTTAGGCTCACTATGATGCCCCCAAATTTAGACACTCATATCTCGAATTTAGTTTGTCACGTACTAAATCTAATATCACAGTAAAATTATTAACAATGGAAATAATAGAATAATTTACATTGATATAATATAAATATTCGCGTCCCAAGGTACCATAACCATTACTACAACAATCTAGTGATTAAACTTAAACATAATTAATCATCCTTAATACATCATAATAAGAATAACAATAGTAATACTACAAATCTTAAAGGACTAAGTTAATATGTAGCCTTTCCCTTTCCCTTATCCTTTCTCGAGGTACCGCCTTGCTCTGCCTTAATTGTAATGTTTCTAGGGAAGCAAGAATGAGAAACGAGTTTGCCCAGCAAGTAATATAGCAAGAAAAATAAGTAGTTATAGCATTTGAATCTTCAAAGGTATAACAATAATTGAGAGTTCAAGGATACCAAGAATTATCAAGAGTATTCAATAGGTGTCACTACAGACTGAAGAATATCAACGAAATTTAAAGATTTATTCATTTCGAGGTTCAATAAGAATGAACACTGAACAATCATTAAGGACTAAGAACTCTTACTGGAATTAACATTAATATACTGCAATCCAAGATAAACAAGTACACCAGGTGATCAACCAAAGGTACCCTACGTTATGCATAACATTTAATCATACTCATGTGCGCACGTCGGTTCCCCGATAATATAAAATTTCCCCTTTTTAAGAGGGTTGTTCATCTCACTAGATTTACAAGAGTATGTATCAAGTCAATTGGTTGGGATAGCTTTCATAATACATGATTATAGTCTAGCCGAATCAAAGGCTTAGACCACTTTTATAATGCATTTATGAACGATAAGTCCAATGTTTGTAACAATGTTAAGGCATACAAATGATTTCTGAATAGTAATAGATATTTGTTCGATATAAGTATGGCCAAAATTCGGTTTATACAATATACAATGTAAAGAATTTAGAAAACTTGCATTCAATATGAGAATCAAACGAAGTTAGAGAACTCGCACAAAATCAAAAGTTGTGAGAGTTAGGAGACTTGCCTTTAGCGTTGATTACCACTTATAGCGTAAAATCACCTCAATGAACTATGTTATCCTATTTATGTATGTATAGGTATTCATTAGTCACACACACTTGATATACATATTTTCATACTTTCTAAATTCATGTAGGTTACACACAATCAAACTCATAGATGCATAACTCACATTGATTTTACCATTAAAATCTTTAGAACATTTTTAGTTCTCTTATACTCACATCATGTGCAAAACATTACATAAGTTACTCATACATGTTGAAGAATCTTTAGGCTAAGTTTTGTCCTTGGTTATATTTACCCTAAATTTCCATTTTACAAAGTTAAAAGAGCTCATTATATCAATTGCTAACTATAGTATTCATTAAACCACATAATATTGCCAAACAACTTGTTTCCACACATGCTTGCATAGTTTATAAGTTGTCCCACTAGATGTGTGATCATATCAGTTATCTCTAGAGGCATAAAGCATCCTATCATATTTGTTCAAAAGTTCACAATACAAATCATAGAGTTTTTCAACTTAATAGATTTTCAATTATTAAGATTTCATGACCAACAACTACACATGCGCAGTACGTTGAGTTTACATTTCATGTGTATGTATGAGACTAACTAAGTTATAAACATATGCTCAAAAGGTTAGATTCAAACAGGCGTAAGGTTTTCTAAGCATGGTTTTTATCTTTTAACTTATCAGTCAAAAGGTTATGATTCACTCCAAACCTACTAAACATCTTGCAACATACATTGATACATGTTTAAGGATTATGCATGTTCTTGGAGTCAAGTTAAGTTAAGACTTCTTGCATCAAACAAACAAAACAAAATTTTAAGTTGTTATAAGATCGCTCCCCAATGAGGCGGGCATTTATTCTTCAGGACCTACATTTGAAGTGCATGATCATTACCTTATGAGCACAGGTATCCCCTGTTCGAACTATTATACAATCTTCAACCCAACACCCATCCAAACAACAATGTAATGATATATAACAATCCCAAACATACAAACAATTAAATTCACAAACCAATTCAAGATTTTTGCTATTTTTCCAAAGTTTAACACATTTAGCGATTCTCTTAACGACGGATTCATTACTTTACCAATTTACTGCGTTTAACTTTCGTTGGTTTCATATTTAACCATATTAACAATGTCTAGCATCAATTAACACATTCTAGCATGCTTCAACCATAAACCTTTTAACTCAAAACAAGTATTTTCGTAATTTTCTAAGAACTTTGCAAAACTTGAATGTAAGAACATATAAAAGAGGATTACCTTCTCTGAAGTTAAATTGCTACTCTAGCTTCAATTTTCAGATAATATAAGCTCAACAACACTCTCACTCTAATTAGAAATTCTCAAAGAAATCAACAATTCACATTTGAGAGTGGACCTTCTATTTATAGAGGGATTATTGTCCATTTGGAGATTTTGCCCTATGGATTGTTTCAATGGAAGATTGAAAGAACCATTGTGCAACAAAAGGATGGTGGACAGCTCCACCAACTCCATCTTCTCCCTTTCCCATAGTCATCATTTCCCTCTTGGTTTTCAACAAGTATAGAGCCATAGGCTTTTTGTAAAACACGGCTGAACTTTTTGGAATGTTTTGACTATGATTTTGGGACATTCTAATACTCAGCATTTTATTAGCACACTTTGGTTTATTTTACACTTTGTTCACAAATGAGCATATATATACACCCACTCATACATTACACATAAAATCATATAATCTATGTACATTGATTTATTTCAAATAATATTTATCCTAGACTAGGATATAATTTAATTGGGTACCAATATTACTTCTTATTCCAATTCTACATAGATATTAAAATAATCACTTATTATTAATTATTCATTTAATCAAAGTTATTTTCTCCCATAGGTCTAGAATACACATTTAAGTACCCCTACACACAACATGGGGTCACAAGACTCTTTTTCACCAAACATATTAAAGCACGTAAGTTAATCTTACTTTTATCATATGGTTTTATATAATAATTCCAATGTCACACCTCATCTCATATTTAATGAAAAACCTTATTATATATGATTTCTCCTTACATGTTATTATTCATAATAATTAATGAATAAAAATTAGTCAATGACATTATTTATTTATTAATAGTACTAATTAATCCATTTCATCAGTAATAAATTAGAACTTTCTCATCTTACCACTTTGTCACACTAGGCAATTTTCACAAGCTTAAACTAGGCTTCTCATCACTTTTGCTACAGTGCTTCATTAGCACATACTTAATCAATTACATTAATTACCACAACTCATGCCAATACTACATATATATTTAAATTCAAAAAAATATATAAACAATCTTTATTCTAAATATTATAATTTATTAAAATTCGCGGGTATTACATCCTCCCCTTATAAGAATTCCGTCCTCGGAATTGTATAAGGTTACACAAATAAATGGGGATAATCCCTTCGCATCTTATCTTCTAATTCCCATGTGGCTTCTTCGGTATCGTGGTTTCGCCAAACCACTTTTACAGAAGATATAATTTTATTCCTCAATGTTTGCTCTTTTCTATCTAGTATTTGAATAGGAGTCTCCTCATATGTTAAATTTTTCTCTACTAGAATAGGCTCATAGGAGATCATGTGTCTATAGTCGGGCTTGTATGGACGTAACACCGAAATGTGAAACACATTGTGGATGTGTTCCAATTCATGTGGTAATGCAACTTTGTATGCCACTTCGCCCACTTGTTTTAAAAATTTGAACGGTCCTATGAACCTCAGACTTAATTTTCATTTCTTTCTGAATCTTATCTTTCCCTTCCAAGAAGACACCTTCAAAAACACAAAACTTCCGACTTCAAAGTCTCGGTTTTTACGATGCAAATCGGCGTACTTCTTTTGGCAATCTTGAGCTGCTACCAATCTGGCCCTTATTGTTGTTACCACGTTAGCCGTTTGTTGAACTAATTCTGGTCCCAAAAGTCATTGTTCTCCGACTTCGTCCCAACACAATGGCATTATACACTTTCTCCCGTAAAGAGCTTCATATGGAGGCATACCAATACTCGCATGATATCTATTATTGTAAACGAATTCTACCAATGGTAAATGGTCGTCCCAATTCCCTTTGAAGTCCATCACGCAAGCTCTAAGCATGTCATCCAATGTTTGTATTGTTCGTTCACTTTGTCCGTCAGTTTGAGGGTGATAAGCAATACTTAATCTCAACTGAGTTCCCATTCGATCATGTAAACTTTTCCAGAATTTTAACGTGAAACGCGGATCTCGATCGGAGACAATTGACACTGGCACTTCATGCCGTGACATGATTTCATTCACATATAAATTTGCTAATTGGTTCAAACTGAATCAAATCTTTATGGGTAGAAAATGAGTTGTCTTTGTCAGTCGGTCCACGATAACCCAAATGGCATTATAACCCTTCTGTGTGATCAGGAGTCCAACCACGAAGTCCATTGTAATATGCTCCCATTTCCATTCTGGTATTTCCAGCAGTTGAAGTAGTCCACTAGGCCTTTGATGTTCTGCTTTGACCCTTTGACAAGTAAGACATCTACTAACGCATTCTGCAACTTCTCTTTTCAAATTAGGCCACCAAAAGTGGTGTCGAAGATCCCAGTACATCTTTGTGCCTCCTGGATGAACAGAGTACGTAGTATTATGTGCTTCGTGCAAGATTTCCTCTCTTAGTTTGGTTACAACTGGCACCCATACTCGACCCTCAAATCTTAATATACCATCCTTATCTACTTTGAACTTTTCTTCCTCATTTTCTACTATTCTCTTCCTTATCTTCTCACATTCTTCATCTTTCTCTTGTGCTTCTTTTATTCTATCCAATAATGTCGGGTGAGCTTCCATCATGAATAATTTTCCTTCTGCTTCTTTCAGTTCTTCCACCTCTATTTCCAAATTTTCCATTTCTCTTATTAATTCCTCTTGAGTTGTCAATTTTAATAACTTCTCCCTTCCTTTTCTACTAAAAGTGTCGGCTACTACATTTGCTTTTCCCGAGTGATAAAGAATTTTGCAGTCATAATCCTTGATTAATTCCAACCACCTTCTTTGTCGCATATTCAACTCCCTCTGTGTGAAGATATATTTCAGACTCTTGTGGTCTGTGTATATCTCACATTTTTTTCCATACAAATAATGCCTCCAAATCTTTAAAGTAAATACTACCGCTGCTAACTCCAAGTCATGGGTAGGGTATCGCTTTTCAAAATCCTTCAACTGTCGTGACGCATACGCAATGACCTTGCTATGTTGCATTAGCACACAACCAAGTCCTCTATGTGACGAATCACTATACACTACAAATCCTCATGTATCATCCAGTAATGATAATACTGACGCTTCACTCAACCTTCTCTTTAATTCTTGAAAACTCTCCTCGCATTTTTCCGTCCACACAAACTTCACCGTCTTCCTCGTTAGATTGGTCAGCGGGGTTGCTATCTTAGAAAAATCCTGGATAAATCTTCGATAGTACCCAGCTAAACCTAAGAAACTTCTTATTTCTGTTGGCGTCCTTGGTTGTTCCCAGTTACTTACCGCCTCCACTTCTGAAGGAACCACAAAAATTCCATTTTGATCTATCACGTGTCCTAAAAAATGAACCTTCTCCATCCAAAATTCACATTTTGAAAATTTAGCGTACATCTTTTCACTTCTCAAGGCTTCCAATACCATTTTCAGGAGTTCGACATGATCTTCTCTAGTTTTTGAATAAATCAAAATGTCGTCAATAAACACCACTACGAACTTATCTAAGTATGGCTTGAAAACTCGGTTCATCAAGTCCATAAATGCTGCCGGAGCATTAGTTAACCCAAATGACATCACTAGAAATTCATAATGTCCGTAACGAGTTCAGAATGTCGTCTTTGGTATGTCCTCCTCTAGCACTTTCAGCTGATGATAACCCGTTCGTAAGTCTATCTTAGAAAAACACTTCGCTCCCTTCAGTTGGTCGAAAAGGTCGTCTATCCTTGGTATTGGATATCTATTCATAATCGTCACTTGGTTCAATTCCCGATAGTCGACACAGAGCCTCATCGATCCATCCATTTTCTTTACAAACAACACTGGTGCTCCCCAAGGAGACACACTTGGCCGAATATAACCCTTATCTAGCAACTCTTGTAAATGTATCATCAATTCCTTCATTTCTACTGGCGCCATACGATATGGGGCTTTTGAAATCGGTGACATTCCTGGTGCTAAGTCTAATATGAATTCGATTTCTCTGTCTGGCGGAAGACTAGACAGCTCGTTTGGAAACACATCTTGAAAATATTTGACTGTTGATATATTTTCATTTCCTCTCCCTTTTTTTGAGTATCTACTATATAAGCCAAAAAACCTACGTATCCTTTCTTTAACAATTTCTTGGCCTGCATCATCGTAAGGCAACATGATTTCTTGAGCAATGAGCTACCATAAAACACTACCTTAGACTAATTTGAAGTCTGAAGGTTCACACTCTTCTCTTGATAATTGATTATCGCAGCGTGGCTGGATAACCAATCCATTCCTAATATAACATCAAACCCTCCCAGTCTAATCGAAATTAAGTCTACCTTTAGTTTGTGACCTCTAATTTTTGCACAACAGTTTCAGTAAACAAACTCTACAGGAATTACTTCCTTATTCGCAATCTCTATATTCAAAGAATTTTCTAAGCGTCCATGGGGTATCTTTAGTTGTCTAGCAAATTCTTCCGACACAAAGGAATAGGTAGCACCCAAATCAAATAATACATATGCATTTATATTATTGATTGGGAGAATACCTGACACCACATACTTTGAAGTCACTGTGTCTTGGACATTCATGTTAAAGGTTCGGGCAGTCGGTCGGATGGATTGCGTTGGTCCGTCGATCATCAGCTTGCTGCCCCTTCATTGTTGGCCGCTTCCTCCGCTGCTCCCCTTCTTTGGGCAATCCTTGATTTGATGCTCAGTTGAGCCACATGCAAAACATCCCTTGATCTTTTTTGGTTTTGGGAAGTTAGGTGAAATGTACACTTCCTGGCCGCAGTTATAGCAGACGCTACGTCCCTTCCAGCACTCCCCTTGATGGTTTCTCCCACATTTCGAGCAAGCTTCACTTCTTTTCTTAAACCCTCATCGATAACCCTCTAACTGACTGATGTTCCGATTGTTGGTATTGTTGTTGTTGTTATGGTTGCGGTTATCCCATTTTCTCTTTCCCAGATGGCTTCCACCAGTACTACTCCCTCCATGAGTTTTTCTCCCATCATTCTTGTTTTTCTTCTCCTTGTTTTATTGGCTCAATGCCTCGCTACCTCCCTCAGCAATTATTCCCTTCTCTAACAATGTGGCGAGCGAGTCGATTTGAAGGACCGACACCTTGTTGAACAACCAAGGCTTTAGTCCGAGTTTGAAGCGTCGAGCTTTCCTTTCTTCGGTGTCTTCTTGATGTGTTGCGAATCGTGCGAGTTCATTGAACTTGGTCGCGTACTGCGCCACCGTCATCTCCCCTTGTTTCAGTTCTAGAAACTTTACTTCCATCTTATTCTTCATGCTCTTCGGGAAGTAATTCTCTAAGAACAAAGCCTTAAACATTTCCCAGGTTATAGTCCCTTCTCCCGCCCTCTGTTGATTTGCTTTCCACCAATAGTTTGTTTCACCCCTCATTATATATGTAGCGAACACGGTTTTTTGGTCTTCGCCCACACGAGCAATGGCGAAGGCTTTCTCCATTTCCTTGATCCACGTTTACGCTACGATAGGATCAGTAGTACCCACAAATTTCGGAGGTCCTACACTCTTAAATTCCTTGAAGTTTGTGACCAAAGCTACTTGGGGGATGGGTGGAACTGGTTCATTTCTTCCCCTACGAGCTTCTCCTAACAAATCTATAAGCCTCTGTATCGGATCTATTGGTCTTTTCTCATCATTAACCGATTCTTGTGGTGCAGTTACTCTACGTCAGGGCGGCATGCTTCTGCATCATAAAATTTTCATTTTATTATCTAACTATATTACTTAGGCATTTCATAAATAGAAAAAATAAAAATATAACACGTTTCGTAATTAACATCATTTATATTCATATGCCAAATCGTTACAATTACATGGTTATCTCTAGCATACTTCTATAAATGACAACGCATATCCCCTAATATCACAAAAGACGGGGACGACACTAGCTTACTACCCCTCTAACATTTTTCAAAAGTTGGGGTTACCATCATCTCACATCTTATACAAAGACTGAGATTACAACAAAATATTAACAACACATAAATAAAACTACTACACTACTGAGCTTTTCCCTCTAGACTCAATCTAACATCCCACGCTCCACGGCGCTCTGATACTATTTTTGCGTAATGTGTGCCACCATATCCCGACTTATGGTATGTCGGGTCTGTCCTTTCTCAGCTGGGTACTGATTTACCCCATCGATCAACCTCTCTATAGTCGTGCGTAGAGCATAGCCCATCTTGTTTATCTTCCTCCTCTTGCACTACACCTCATCCTCTAGATCATCTACCCTATCATTGGAATCCTCTCACTTCTCCTCGAAGTGAATCCTATCCATCACCTCCATCTCTAACTGAGTTCGGAGAGCCTCCTTCTCTGTCCTCTCTCTCATCACTCTCTGCTCCATTTCTTCCAACTTCCCTGCCAGATCTACATTTCTAGCCACTGCCCTGTGAAACAAGGTTCCCATCTAGATCCCTACCTCCTTGCGGTGAGCAATCTCCACCTCCAACTCTTGCATCACTAGCTTTTTCTGGTGGTCCTCGTCCCTCAGTTTCTAGAACTCGGACTCCCTCTCTCTAGCCTCAGCCTCTAACTCCTCCACTCTACATCCCAACTCTAGGATTCGCTCCTCATACTCTCCCAACATCCAATCCTCGAACGTAGTCTCATCGGAGTCCTCCATAGGCTCATCCCCCATAGGCTCCTCCTCCGGATAAGACTCCTCGGGTAAGGGCTCCATCTCATCCTCCTTGTAATCCTCATCGATAGGGGCCACTGCTGATAAGGGCTCTGCTATCAATGGTGCCTCAAATACCACGTGTATATCATGCGGCTCCTCTTCTACTACTCAGCTAGGTCCTCCCACGTCAATCATCCTACAATCACCAACATAAGACAAAACAAACAACAACTCCATTAGAATGTTAAATAACATAAGTTCATTGTATAGAATGAAGTTATATTCTATACCACACTAAGTCACTCTCTATGAAAACTCTATATGAGTTTCATCCCTCTCTATCTTCTAAGTTCTCCTAAGTTGTAATCTAAGGACTCTAGCTCCTAAGGTTTATAACTATTGCTTTGATACCAACCTGTGACACCCCCAAATTCAGACACTCATATCTCGAATTTAGTTTGTCATGTACTAAATCTAATATCACACTAAAATTATCAACAACGGAAATAATAGAATAATTTGCATTGATATAATATAAATATTCGCGTCCCAAGGTACCATAACCATTACTACAACAATCTACTGATTAAACTTAAACATAATTAATCATCCTTAATACACCATAATAAGCATAACAATAATAATACTACTACTCTTAAAGGACTAAGCTATTCTGTAGCCTTGCCCTTTCCCTTGTCTTTTCCCGAGGTACCGCCTTGCTCTACCTTAACTGTAATGTTTTTAGGGAAGCAAGAATGAGCAACAAGTTTTCCCAGCAAGTAATATAGCAAGAAGAATAAGCAGTTATAGCATTTGAATCTTCAAAGGTATAACAATAATTGATAGTTCAAGGATACCAAGTATTATCAAGAGTATTCAATATGTGTCACTACAGACTGAATGATATCAATGAAATTTCAAGATTTATTCATTTCGAGGTTCAATAAGAATGAACACTGAGCAGTCATTAAGGACTAAGAACTCTTACTAGAATTATCAATATTATACTACAATCCAAGATAAATAAGTACAACATGTGATCAACCTAAGGTATCCTACATTATGCATAACATTTAATCATACTCATGTGCGCACGTCGGTTCCCCGATAATATAAAATTTCCCCTTTTTAAGAGGGTTGTTCATCTCAGTAGATTTACAAGAGTATGTATCAAGTCAATTGGTTGGGATAGCTTTCATAATACATAATTATAGTCTAGCCGAATCAAAGGCGTAGACCACTTTTATAATGCATTTATGAACGATAAGTCCAATGTTTGTAACAATGTTAAGGCATACAAATGATTTCTGAATAGTAATAGATATTTGTTCGATATAAGTATGGCCAAAATTCGGTTTATACAATATACAATGTAAAGAATTTAGAAAACTTGCATTCAATATGAGAATCAAACGAAGTTAGAGAACTCGCACAAAATCCAAAGTTGTGAGAGTTAGGAGACTTGCCTTTAGCGTTGATTACCACTTATAGCGTAAAATCACCTCAATGAACTATGTTATCCTATTTATGTATGTATAGGTATTCATTAGTCACACACACTTGATATACATATTTGCATACTTTCTAAATTCATGTAGGTTATACACAATCAAACTCATAGATGCATAACTCACATTGATTTTACCTTTAAAATCTTTAGAACATTTTTAGTTCTCTTATACTCACATCATGTGCAAAACATTACATAAGTTACTCATACATGTTGAAGAATCTTTAGGCTAAGTTTGGTCCTTGGTTATATTTACCCTAAATTTCCATTTTACAAAGTTAAAAGAGCTCATTATATCAATTGCTAACTATAGTATTCATTAAACCACATAATATTGCCAAACAACTTCTTTCCACACATGCTTGCATAGTTTATAAGTTATCCCACTAGATGTGTGATCATATCAGTTATCTCTAGAGGCATAAAGCATCCTATCATATTTGTTCAAAAGTTCACAATACAAATCATAGAGTTTTTCAACTTAATAGATTTTGAATTATTAAGATTTCATGACCAACAACTACACATGCGCAGTACGTTGAGTCCACATTTCATGTGTATGTATGAGACTAACTAAGTTATAAACATATGCTCAAAAGGTTAGATTCAAACAGGCGTAAGGTTTTCTAAGCATGGTTTTCGTCTTTTAACTTTTCATTCAAAAGGTTATGATTCACTCCAAACATACTAAACATCTTGCAACATGCATTGATACATGTTTAAGGATTATGCATGTACTTGGAGTCAAGTTAAGTTAAGACTTCTTGCAACAAACAAACAAAACAAAATTTTAAGTTGCTACAACACTTCTTCACGGCAAGAGCATTTATGCTTCAGGACCCCCGCCAAGTCTTGGGCATGCCCCATGTCAAAATCCCACCCCCCTGTCGGGGCCGGCTTTATGCACAGAATGACCCCCGTCGAGCCGGGCATGACTGTTACCTTATGAGCACAGGTATCCCATGTTCGAACTATTATACAATCTTCAACACAACACCCATCAAAACAACAATGTAATGATATATAATCGATATAAACTTGCTAAAAAATATCCCTAGCATACTTCTAACAATCCCAAACATACAAACAATTAAATTCAAAGACCAATTCAAGATTTTTGCCATTTTTCCAAAGTTTAACACATTTAGCGATTCTCTTCAAGACGGATTCGTTACTTGACCAATTTACTCCGTTTAACTTTCGTTGGTTTCATATTTAACCATATTAACAATTTCTAGCATCAATATACACATTCTAGCATACTTTAACCATAAACCTTTCAACTCAAAACAAATATTTTCGTACTTTTCTAAGAACTTTGCAAAACTTGAATGTAAGAACATATAAAGGAAGGTTACCTTCTCTGAAGTTGAAATTCTACTCTCGCTTCAATTTACAGATAATATAAGCTCAACAACACTCTCACACCAATTAGAAATTCTTAAAGAAATCAACAATTCAAATTTGAGAGGGGAACTTCTATTTATAGAGGGATTATTGTCCATTTGGAGATTTTTCCCTAAGGATTGTTTCCACGGAAGATTGAAGGAACCATTGTGCAACAAAAGGTTGGTGGAAAGCTCCACCAACTCCATCTTCTTCCCTTCCCAGAGTCATTATTTCCTTCTTGGTTTTCAACAAGTATAAAGCTATAGGCTTTTTGTAAAAAACGGCTGAACTTTTTGGAATGGGACTATGATTTTGGGACATTCTAATACTCATCATTTTATTAACACACTTAGGTTTTTTTTACCTTTTGTTCACAAATGAGCATACATATACACCCACTCATACATTACACATAAAATCATATAATCCATGTACATTTATTTATTTCAAATAATATTTATCCTAGACTATGATATAATTTAATTGGGTACCTGTGACGCCCCCAAAATAGGTATACAACACCCATTCTGAGTCGCCAAATACATGGTACAGAAAGCAAACTACAACTTCAATAATATAATTGTCGTGCAAAATACGACAACACATACGGTGAGTTTAAATACAAATATTGTCTTCTAAACAATATCCACACTCAAATAAGTCCTCGTTACAATTATTCAAACACTATTTTACAGAAATAGTGAGGACTGCTAAAACATCTTTCTAGAACCATCACTCCGCACTCGACTAGTTCTCGCTTATGTTCTCACCTCCTGAGAAAAATGGAACAAAAAGGAAAAGGGTGAGCTCAACTAGACCAGTAAAGAATATTATGACTAAGATAATATACAACAAATTATCGTTAGTCTTCAACAGGAAAAATCGATAAAATATAATAGCCAACAAGTTTTAGATCAACAATCGCAATGAAACATCAATCCATTAGAAGAGTAAAGTAGAGAATAAGTTCTACTATCTTCTAAGATTTAAAAGTCCATCATCAATATTTTATCCCTCAGAACAACAATCAATATACATCTTTAATCGAGATATTCATCTTTTTGCACTACAGGCCAAAGATATTCATTTGTATCACCAGATTGGTCATGTTCATCTCAACACTGCTCATCTTTGCACTACGCCAAAGATATTCATCGATTAATCATTTATCTTTTGCTACAAAAGAAGATATTTAGTAATATCATCATTTAGGACCGAGGATGATGAAAAATATTTTAAAGAAAACGAATCTAGTGAAACGGAAGGACAAATAGTAGGGATTCGTATAACAGTTTATCCAAGATCAATAATACTTCATAAATACCAATTTTGAAGAAGAATTCAAAAATAAAGATCAAAACATGGATACAATCAAAGATAGTAACCATAATAGACATCTTGGACAAAAAAGAAGAAAATTTCATTTTTCTATTGAATAGTGTCAGATTCGTGAAAAGTGTCGTATACGTGAATAGTAACCCCGACACAAAAAGTTCTAAATTTGATAAAAATTTAGATCAATACTTTGGCATAATGATATTGAAGAAATAATATCATATATGAAGAAAATAACATCCCTTACCTCAAAATATCAGTACTTCTGATTGGAATATTGGTATAAGGCTAAAGAAAACTTGTACTGATGAATAGAAACTCACAAAGTATCTAAATACTCACAAAATACACTCAATAATCTAGAGAGAGAAAGAGAGAAAACTTGTTTCTGGTGTGATTTTCAATTCTAACTTAGCCCTCTATTTATAAGAAAATGTTAGCAGACTTGACCTGCAACCTGATTGCTTTACCTGCTACTATTCCCACCCACCACATTTGAAATAAATTCAGCACAATTCTTCACCAACCACAAGTGGGGCCCACTCAATTCTAGAATTTTTCACCAAAATCATTTATAAACCTAATTTCTAAATCAGTCACCTCTTAAAATTCATAACAAATCATACGTTCATCTTTAACGGTTCAAATTTTGTGGATATATACTCAACTTATATATGTATAACATATCTAAAAATTACAACGATCCAACTATTTGGATTAAAAATTATAACTCACACAATATATCTCAAAAACACCGGTTTAATTTTTAATACCTTCATTCCGACAAAAATACTTATAAAACACCTCAATATTAACTCCTTCATTTTTAACCACAATAAATATATCCAACATTTATATCCACATAAAATAAATATTTCTTTATCATATGAATCAATAATTAATTATTCACAAATAATATTACAGAATCACATTTATGACAACCAGTAGCTCCCCAGAAAGAGGGGCTTTCCAATAAGAATTTCTCCTTATTGGTAGCGCAATTAGGTGACCAAACCTCTCCTCGATGTAACTTTCTAGACATTTCCAATAATGCTATCTAATAATATTATTCAAATAATATGAATTATTGATCCGATAATGGGAAATATCGTGCGGTGACAATTATTAAAATAACAATAATATAAAATATCAACGCAAAGAATTATTGAATTAATAAATAAAATATTGAATCGGTAACTCATGTAATAATTATTGAGTAGTGCCTTCTTCACGTAAGGATCAATAATTCATCAATACTGCATCCACGCCATTCATCGTATTTTAACCACGTGGTATTCCAATAGTGTTAATTGTGAATAACTACGCCAAGTTATTTATAAAAACTCAAACTTGTCGCTTTCTTCATCCGATAGTTATTCTCATTATGGGGCCCATAAATGATCTTGGCCGTCGTATGAATATTCCCCACAACAAGAATATTCCACGACCAAACGAATATTCCCACAACAATGATTATTTTATAACCACTTGCATATTTTGCAAAATTTGCACATTTCACCCATAACCAGAGAATTATATCAAATTAATACCTTATTATTCACAAATATAATTAGAGGAAATTCGATTTTATTTATAATAAGTTGGGGTCTTACAACCTCCCCTCCTTATGAAATTTCATCCTCGAAATTGACATACGTACCTGGTGTTTCAAAAAGGTGAGGATACCTCGCTTTCATTTCTGATTCCAACTCCCAGGTCATTTCTTCAATAGCATGGTTTCTCCATAAAACCTTAACTTGTGGTATAACCTTGTTGCATAGGACATGCTCTTTCCTATCCAAGATCTTAACAGGTACTTCTTCGTACGTTAAATCTTCGGCTATCTCGTCTAGTTCTAACGAAATAATATGGTTCAGGTCTTTCACATATTTACGAAGCATGGATATGTGAAAAACATTATGAACATGAGACATACTTTGAGGTAATACGAGTCTATAGGCCACATTTCCTATTCGGTCAAGAATCTCAAATGGACCAACAAATCTTGGATTGAGCTTTCCTCTCTTCCCAAATCTTGTAACTCCCTTCCATGGTGCAACACGTAACAATACATGATCCCCAATATTAAATTCCACGTGTTTTTGATGAAGATCCGCATAACACTTTTGTCGATCTTGTGCTGTTTGTATACGTTGTCGAATCATTTAGATCTTTTATGTAGTCATGCGTACTACTTCTGGTCCCAACAACATTGCTTCTCCCACCTCGTCCCAGCATACTAGAGAACGACACTTTCGTCCATACAATGCCTCAAATGGAGCCATGCCTATACTTGTTTGATAACTATTGTTGTAGGATAATTCCATCAGTGGCAAGTACTTATCCCAACTTCCTTTAAAATCTAGGACACAAAGTCTTAATAGATCTTCAAGGGTTTGAATAGTCCTCTCTGATTGTCCTTTCGTTTGAGGATGGTATGCCGAACTGAATCGTAAATCCGTGCCCATAGCTTTCTGCAAGCTAACCCAAAATCGTGAAGTGAATCTTAGGTCACGATCCGAAACTATGGATACTGGCATGCCATGCAATTGCACAATCTCATTCACGTACATACGAGCAAGGCGTTCAAGGGAATAAATCTCACGTATCGGTAAGAAATGGGCTGACTTGGTTAATCTATCAATAATAACCCAAATCGCATCTATGCCTTGAGAAACCTTGGGAAGACCCGTAACGAAATCTATAGTAATGTGTTCCCACTTCCATTTCAGAATCTCAAGTGGTTGTAATGGACCCTTTGGCTCTTGATGCTCCGCCTTTACACGTTGACAAGTTAAACACCTCGAGATAAACTCCGCAATCTCCCTCTTCATATTGTTCCACCAAAATGTATTTCGAATATCATGATACATTTTGGTACTCCCAGGATGGATTGCAAACGGGGTGTTTTGTGCCTCCATCATGATTCTATGCTTCAAGTCAGAATCGTTAGGAACACAAAGTCTTGAGTTGAATCTAAGTATTCCTTCTTCATCGATTCTCGCTTCTGGAATAGCTCCTTCTTGCACTTTCTTCTTCATACGACGTATCCAGTGTCCGTGCAGCTTGGCGGCTTTTAACTTTATCGATTAAAGTCGGTTCTACTCGTATATTCGCCATCATTATGTGGGTCCCTGGAGTCTTTAATTCTACCTCCATCCTTCGCAAGTCACACAGAATGGGCCTTTACATTAACAATATCGCACTCGTACTCGCATATGATCTTCTACTCAATGCGTCAGCTACTACGTTCGCTTTTCCAGGATGATATTGAATAGTGTGATCAAAATCTTTCAATAGTTCAAGCCAACGTCGTTGCCGCATGTTGAGTTCTTTTGGGTGAAGAAATATTTGAGGCTTTTATGGTCCATATAAATCTCCACTTTCTCCCCATACCAATGAGTGTCTCCAAATTTTCAACGCTGAATCTGAATGTCGCTAACTCTAGATCATGAGTAGGATAATTCCTCTCATATTCTTTGAGTTGTCGTGAGGCATAAACTATGACTTTCCCATGTTGCATGAGAACGCATCCTAACCCTTTGCACGAAGCATCATTTGATATCACAAATCCATCCGTACCAGATGGTATTGCCAGAACAGGTGCCGAAATGAGTCTCCTCTTGAGCTCTTGGAAACTCTTCTCGCAATCCTCTCTCCATACAAATTTTGTATCTTTTCGAGTTAACTGAGTTAACGGAGTAGCAATTCGAGAAAATCCTTTCACGAATCTCCGATAATAACCAGTTAAGCCTAGAAAGCTACGCACTTCGGTCACCGACTTTGGTTGCTCCCAACTTTGTACTGCTTCAATTTTTGCCGGGTCGACATATACTCCATGTTTTGACACCACGTGCCCAAGGAATGCTACTTCCTCAAGCCAGAGCTCGCATTTCTTCAGCTTGGCATAAAGTTTGTTTTCACGAAGCCTTTCAAGTATCAGCTTCAAATGGCGCTCATGATCTTCACGGCTTTTGGAATAGATGAGGATGTCATCGATAAAGACAACAACAAACTGATCCAAATATTTCTTGAATACACAGTTCATCATATCCATGAAAGCAGCAGCAGCATTAGTCAATCCAAAAGACATGACTAAGAATTCATAATGCCCGTACCGAGTTCTGAAGGCAGTCTTTGGAATATCCTTAGTTTTAATCTTCAGCTGATGATATCCAGAACGAAGATCGATCTTTGAAAAGAATTGTGCTCCTTGCAACTGGTCGAACAGGTCATCAATGCGAGGTAGCGGATACCTATTCTTGATGGTGACATGGTTTAATTCTCGGTAGTCAATATAAAGTTGCATACTCTCGTCTTTCTTCTTTACGAATAAAACAGGAGCACCCCAAGGAGATGTACTAGGACGAATGAAACCTATGTCTAACAATTCCTATAGTTGGACTTTTAACTCCTGAAGTTCAATAGGAGCCATTCGATATGGGGTTTTTAGAAATGGGTTTTGTACCCGGCTCAAGGTCAATAAATAATTCAACATCACGCTCGGGGCGCACCGTGAAGTTCTTCAGAAATACATCGTAAAATTCTCTAACAACGTAAATATTATTCAAATCGACTTGTCTTTATTCAAATCCATAACATGGGCTAAGAAAGCTTGACATCCGTTTTACAATAAACGAATAGCTTTATAGCTTGATATGATAGTGACTGATTTTAGTGGTTTAGTTGTTTGAATTTGTATAACAAAGTTGGTTAGGAATATGAAAACTAACAACCTTATACGAAAACAATCAATTTTGGCATGATGAGTGGTTAACCAATCAATTCCTAAAATCACATCAAAAGCAAGTATCTTTAAAGATATAAGATCAACAGTAATGTGATAGTGCCAACTTGGATCATGCAAGATTTATAAACTCATAGATGTAACGAAGGTTTCACCCAACGGAGTTTCAACAGATAAGTCAAAGTACAATTTCTCCGGAGTCAAGTTTAAACGTTGAGCACAAGAAGGAGAGATAAAAGAATGGGTAGAACCGGTATCTAGTAAGGTATAAAACTTCGCAAGAGTTCAAGATTAGCTTACCCATAATCACCTCGTTCGGGTTCCTCGCGTTTTGGCCAGTCACGAAAAACGCTCTTCCAGGAACTGCTGATTCCGACTTATCCGGGACAGCCCTTGGAGTAACCATCCCCGTTGAACTTGGTTTTGCTACAGAACAATCCCGAGCTATGTGGCCTTCCTTTCCATAGTTGTAACATACCTTGGATTGTTGTGGACAGTTTGGGCTGATATGTCCCTCTTTCCCGCATTTGTAACATCTAACTGGCGGTCGTTCTCCTCCCCTAGAATTTGTTGTTGGTGCTGGTGCTGCTGTTGATGTCTTCCCGTCATTGTTGAATCTCCTCTTTCTGAAATTTCCACTTGACTCACCTCTCCTATTATCATGGCCACGATGACCACCCGAGTGGTTACCGCCTTTGTTCGTATTTTTCCCTCCTCGTTGGTTATCATCGCTCTGATGACTGCTGTCACCGATATGACCCTGGTTGTGGTCCCTCAGTTGAACATACTCATTATCTCACTCTAATAATTGAGCCCTGTTTATAACATCTGAATATAAAGAAAATTTATGAGATATAAGATATTGCCGAATCTCGGGCTTTAGACCTCTCAGAAACATCCTCGTCATTCGTTCCTCATTTTTGACCAAATGAGGTGCAAACCTGGATAACTTTGCAAACCTCGCCTCGTACTGGGACACCGTCATGTTGTTTTATTCCAGTCTGATAAACTCCACCTCCTTCATATGACGAATACTTTCAGGAAAGTACTTGTCATTGAATAGTTTCTAAAATGTTTCCCAAGACATACCGAAAAGTGCCGGTCGGAGTACGCTTCACGACTCCCACCAAAGAGTCTCGCTTCACCGCGAACATAAAGGTGGTGAATGGAACCTTCTGTTCCTCCGTGCATCCCAAGACATCGAATATCTTGGTAATTTGCTTGACCCACATTTCCGCCATGATCGGATCCGGCTTTCCCTTAAATTCTGGTGGTCCCAACTCCTTGAACTGCTTGGCTGTGACAAGCCGCGCATTGCTATCATTTCCACCCGTATTTTGTGCACGAGTCTCCCTCGTCTGGTTTTGCATGAACTGCAAAAAGCTCCTAAACATTCCATCATTCATCGTTTGCTCGGTAGTGTTGTTTACAGGAGGAATATTGCCTTCCTGTTGCACGTTCTCCTGGTTTGTAACTAAAGGTTGTTCCACAGTCTCATACACTCCATTGTTAACATTCTCAGCGGCCATTCTTAAATACTGCCACAAAACAAGGGTTAATTAAACAAATTAAAATATCACATATATCCCTATATTATGACTGACCAACAAATAAGCTTAGATAAGACACACTAGCGAAGGATTTACTCATCTCTCCCCTCCTAGTTCTATTCCCCAATCTCCGCCAGAGACCATATCCCTAAGCTCGATATTAATCATGACGCCCCCAAAATAGGTATACAACACCCATTTTGAGTCGCCAAAATGCATGGTACGTAAAGCAAACTACAACTTCAATAATACAATTGTCGTGTAAAATACGAGAACACATACTGTGATTTTAAATACAAATATTGTCTTCTAGACAATATCCACACTCAAATAAGTCCTCGTTACAATTATTCAAACACTATTTTACAGAAATAGTGAGGACTGCTAAAACATCTTTCTAGAACCATCACTCCGTACCCCGACTAGTTCCTGCTATGTTCTCACCTCCTGAGAAAAATGGAACAAAAGGAAAAGGTGAGCTCAACTAGCCCAGTAAAGAATATTATGACTAAGATAATATACAACAAATTATCGTTAGTCTTCAACAGGAAAAAAAACGATAAAATATAATAGCCAACAAGTTTTAGATCAACAATCAGCAATGAAACAACAATCCATTAGAAGAGTCAAGTAGAGAATGAGTTCTACTATCTTCTAAGATTTAAAAATCCATCATCAATATTTTATCCTGTAACAACAATCAATATACATCTTTAATTAAATATTCATCTTTGCACTACGAGCCAAAGATATTCATTTGTATCACCAGTTGGTCATGTTCATCTCAACACCTGTTCATCTTTGCACTACGGGCCAAAGAAATTATTCAGTTAATCATTTATCTTTGCACTATAGGCCGAAGATATTTAGTAATATCATCATTTAGGACTGAGGATGATGAAAAATATTTTAAAGAAAACGAATCCAGTGAAACGGAAGGACAAATAGTAAGGATTCGTATAACAGTTTATCCAAGATCAATAATACTTCATAAATACCAATTTTGAAGCAGAATTCAAAAATAAAGATCAAAACATGGATACAATCAAAGATAGTAACCATAATAGACATCTTGGACAAAAAGAAGAAAATTTCATTTTTCGGTGAATAGTGCCGTATTCGTGAATAGTGCCGTATACGTGAATAGTGCCGTATACGTGAATAGTAACCCCGAAACAAAAAGTTCCAAATTTGATAAAAATTTAGATCAATACTTTGGCATAATGATATTGAAGAAATAATATCATATATGAAGAAAATAACATACCTTACCTCAAAATAAATATATCCAACATTTATATCCACATAAAATAAATATTTCTTTATCATATGAATCAATAATTAATTATTCACAAATAATATTACAGAATCACATTTATGACAACCAAAGTTTCCGTGAAAGAGGGGGCTTCCAATAAGAATTTCTCCTTATTAGCGCCAAGAATTAGGTGACCAAACCTCTCCTTGATGTAACTTTCTAGACATTTCCAATAATGGTATCTAATAATATTATTCAAATAATATGAATTATTGATCCGATAATGGGAAATATCAAAAAATGACAATTATTGAAACAACAATAATATAAAATATCAACGCAACAATTATTGAATCAATAAAATAAAATATTAAACAAGAATCATCGTAACAATTATTGAGTAGTGCCTTCTTACATAAGGATAAATAATTCATCAATACTCAGATATCCACGCCAGACATCGTATTTTAACCATCGGGTATTCCAACAAATAAGCTATAACAACTACGTCGTTATTTATAAAAACTCAAACTTATCGCTTTTTTCATCCGACGCTTTATTCATTATGGGGCCCACAAATGACTAGCATTGTCATTTAATATTCCCCGACAACAAGAATATTCCACGACCAAACGAATATTCCCAACAACAATGATTATTTTATAACCACTTGCATATTTTGCAAAATTTGCACATTTCACCCATAACCAGAGAATTATATCAAATTAATACCTTATTATTCACAAATATAATTAGAGGAAATTCGATTTTATTTATAATAAGTTGGGGTCTTAAAGTACCAATATTACTTCTTATTCCAATTCTACATAGATATTAAAATAATCACTTAGTATTAATTATTCATTTAATCAAAGTTATTTTCTCCCATAGGTCTAGAATACACATTTAAGTACCCCCTACACACAACATGGGGTCACAAGACTCTTTTTCACCCAACATATTAAATCACATAAGTTAAGCTTACTTTTATCATATGGTTTTATATAATAATTCCAATGTCACACCTCATCTCATATTGAATGAAAAACCTTATTATATATGATTTCTCCTTACATGCTATTATTCATGATAATTAATGAATAAAAATTAGTAAATGACATTATTTATTTATTAATAGAACTAATTAATCCATTTCATCAGTAATAAATTAGTACTTTCTCATCTTACCACTTTGCCACACTAGGCAATTTTCACAAGCTTAAACTAAGCTTCTCATCACTTTTGCTACATTGCTTTATTATCACATACTTAATCAATTACATTAACTACCACAACTCATGCCAATACTATATATATATATATATATATATATATATATATATATATATATATTTTATATTCAAATAAATATGCAAACAATATTTATTCTCAATATTATAATTTATTAAAATTCGCGGGTATTACACTCACTCTTGCTTGAACCATATGAATGCAGCTAAGATCGAATGGACCGACGGATCCAGCAAGGATAAAGTGAAGGCTAAGGCAAACCCTTAGATTATTTATGTAATAGTATAGGTTTGTAATGATAATATTTGATATTATGACAAGAACAAGTGTAACGGTTATAAAGAACCTGGGGAATGTTAATATTATTTTGAATATATATGAGACATATTCGTTATTTTGAGGCATTTCAATTGAATGTTTGTGTGAACTGTAGCACCGTATAGCACCGTCTGTCGGGTTGGAAGATACCCGGATTTGGGGGCGTCACAGGTTTTTATCAAAGCATTAGGTTATAAAACTTAAAGGGGGATTTGAACCTTAAGTCATAACCTTAAGAAAAGTCAAAGAAATAAAAAATGGAAATTAACCCTATAAAAATGCATTATATATGTTATGTGTTTTTATTATTCTACTGACATGTACTAATCAAACTTATTTGTGTTGTTGTAGATGGCAGGAGAAAATGGAATGTATAGAGACGTATAGGTAGTCACTGAAGGATCAGTTAATCAGATTGAGATCATACCGAACCCCATAGCAGCAGAGCCAGAAGTAGTAGTTGTTGAGTCTAGAGACTCAGAGAGCCTAGACTTAATGTCTGTTTTGGATGGCATGTTAGAAGAAGAGGTGGAGGTAGTGTCCTTCAACCCAGTAGCAATAACAGCAGAGATGGCTCCGGGGGAGTCAATGATGTCATTGTTTATGTCAGTATTGGAGAGAAACATCCATTACTGTCAGGAGGTGAATGAGTTAAAAGTAAAGATCCAGGTTGTCTTGGAGGATAAGACAGACATGGAGTCAATGTGGGAACAGGAGCATGATGAAAGGATTTTAGCCAAGGACAAGGTCCATGAGCTGAAACAGGAGGTCTTTGAGCTCAGGGGGGAGCTAAAGACCAAGAAGCAGAAGATAGGGAGAATGTCATATATTCATAAGAAGTCTCATGCGGACTTCCAGCAACAGGTAGCTGGCTATCCCATAGAAGCAGGGCAGACGCGACATATTATCAGCTGTGATATTATCGTCGGTCTTGCCAAGGCAGATTTTGATAATGCCTTAATGCAAATGTAATCTATTAGTAGATAGAATAGTTAGACATGTAAATATTTTGTATCTAGTAGTGACGTAAACCCCACTTTTGTATATCAAAGGGTAGTCTTTTGGTAAATCCCAATTTTTGGAAAGAAATTGCGGGATAGTAATGTAATCAGCTTAGGCTGTGTAATGTAATCGATGTAGTATTATACTACAAGAAATGAATCAATATAAGCCTTTTTCGAAACATATTAAGTAATGAATGTTTAAGTTATTGTCTAAATCTTGAATAATAACTAAATAACAGGAAAAGAATAATAACGAAATGTATTGTTTATTGTAACAGGAAAATGCCGCCAAGAAGAGGATCACGTAATCAGGGCACTAACGTAAATCAACCGGAGGGAGGTTTGGTTAACCCTATGCAGGAGTTTTTTAATCTTTTAATAGCCGCATTTAATAGGAATGGGGCTAATATCCCCTTAAATCCTGGAGTAGTACGAGCTACTATGTTTAAGGATTTCAAGAGTGTGGGTCCGCTGGAGTTCAAAGGAACTATAGACCCTATCGAAGCCCAAATGTGGGTGAAAGAAATTGAGAAGGCATTTGTCATAGCAAATGTCGATGAGGCCCAGAAGGTTGCCATTGTAACCTACATGATGAAGGGAGAGGCCAACTTTTGTTGGGAGGCCAATCAGGCTATGGCCGGTATAGAGAACTTAACGTGGGTGAGGTTCAAGGAGATATTCTTCGAGAACTATTTTCCCAGGAGTATGCAGGGGAGAATGGAGATGAGGTTTCTCGACTTAAAATAAGGGGACATGAGGGTTCCCCAATACGCTGCCAAGTTTAATGAACAGACGAGGTTTGCTCTACACCAAGTGGACACCGAGGTTAGGAAGGCGCGTATGTTTGAGCAGGGCTTGAAACCCTGGCTCTATAAATGTATTTCTGTGTTCCAAAGTACTTCGTTTGGGACCATTTTAGAGAAGGCAATAATCACCAAAGGTGGTGGCGAGGCTTTGAGCCAATACCACAAGGTTAAAAAGAATAAGGGGAAAGTAGATGAGGGAGTGAAGATTGAAAGAGCCAGTGGGAGTGGCGAGTGACAGAAGCAGAAAGTATTTAACTCTGGGAATATCGGAGTGAAGCAAGGAGACCCGAAGAGGAGGATGGAGGCATGCAAGACCTGTGGGAAGACTCACTTAAGAGTCTGTCTCAAGGGGAAGGTCGTTTGCTACAACTGTGGACTGGAGGGGCACATTGCGCCTAACTGTCCAAGTCCAAAGAAAAACCACGGATGCTTTGTGTGTGGGTCAACTGACCACATGGCAAAGAACTGCCCGAAGAACGGGACGGACGGGAATAAGGGAACTAATAGTGGTAAGTTAGTTATTGGTGGTTCAGCGCAGCCGGGTAGGCCAATGGCCCGTAAATTTAACATGACAGTCCAAGATGCGATGATATCTGGGGACGTAGTCGTAGGTATAATTCTGATCAATGACCTAAATGCTTACGTGATGTTTTATTCGGGTGCTACTTGTTCGTTTATAGCATGTGATTTTGTAGACAATTAGGATTACTTCCCGAAAGTTGCCAATACCTTTAAATATAAAGGTAGCAAACGAAGAGATAATTCCTATTGAAGATATTCATAGGAGTTGTTGCGTAGACATAAGGGGTTGTAAATTATTGGTAGATTTGATATCGATAAAGTTAGGAGAATTCAACGTAATTCTCGGAATGGATTAGTTGGTTAACCATGGGGCAATTATAGATTGTCAGAAGAAATATGTGAATATTAGAACGTTAAGACAACTTCATATAATATTTTACGGTAATAAACTGGGGCGTTCGTGTTATCTTACGATTACATAAACTAGGAAATTATTGAGGAAGGGGTACGTAGGTTATCTGTTCCATGTAGTGGATACCCAGAGAGTGGGAGCGACCATAGAAAAAAATACCTATAGTTACTGAATTCATGGATGTATTTCCAAGTGAATTGCCAGGTCTTCCACCTGATAGGGAGACCGAGTTCGTAATAGACATTGTGCCAGGAGCGAAACCTGTTTCCAGGGCACCGTATCGTATGGCGCCAGTGGAGATGAAGGAGTTAATGGTGCAGTTATAAGAAATGTTGGACAGGAAGTACATTCAACCGAGTGTTTCACCGTGGGGAGCACTGGTACTGTTTGTCAAAAAAAAGGATGGATCGTTAAGACTTTGTATCAACTATCGAGAGTTGAACAAGTTAACGATAAAGAATAAGTACCCATTGCCCATGATCGATGATCTTTTTGATCAGTTGAAAGGGGCAAAGTATTTATCTAAAATAGATTTGAAGGCGTGGTATGACAAGCTGAAGGTTAGGAATGAAGACGTACCAAAGACAACATTCAGAACTCGATATGGTCATTACGAGTTTCTGGTGATGTCATTTGGATTAACTAATGCACCAGTTGCATTTATGGATATGATGAACAGAGTTTTCAAACAATATTTGGACAAGTATTTCGTGTTGTTTATCGATGATATTCTAGTCTATTCTAAGATGCTAGAAGATCATGCTGAACACCTAAGATTAGTGTTGGAAACACTAAGGAAGGAGAAGTTATATGCAAAGTTCACTAAGTGTGAATTTTGTCAGAGAGAGTATAGTTTTTAGGTCATGTCATTGACCATGAAGGGATTTCAGTAGATCCAGCGAAGGATGAAGCTGTGATAAATTGGGAACAACCGAAAACGCTGACTGAGGTGCGGAATTTCCGAGGGTTAGCAGGTTACTATCAGAGATTTATCTAGGATTTTTTGAAGATAGATACTCCGGTGACTAACTTGACAAGGAAGATGGTGAAATATGCATGGACGGAGAAGTGCGAGGCTAGTTTTTAAGAACTGAAGAAGATGTTAAGTGAAGCGCCTATTTTGTCATTACCCGATGACACATGAAATTTTGTAGTTTATAGCGATGCTTCGAATAGAGGACTTGGTTGCGTGCTCATGTAGCATGGAAAGGTCATTGCGTATGCATCAAGGAACTTGAAGGATTATGATAAAGTTTACCCTACTCATGATCTAGAACTAGCCGCGGTAATGTTTTCCTTAAAGATATGGAGACATTATCTTTATGGGGAAAAATGTGAGATATACACGGACCACAAGAGTCTAAAATATATCTTCACACAGAAGGAGTTGAATATGAGGTGGAGGAGATGGCTGGAGTTGATAAAGGATTACGACTGTGAAATCTTGTATCACCCTAGAATTAAAGGAGTTGAATGATACGGAATTAAAGGAGCAAGTTTTACAAGAGGCTCATAGTTTGAGGTACTCGATTCATCCTGGTAGCACCAAGATATCAAGACCTTCGACTAAGTTTTGGTGGCCGAACATGAAGAGACAGATAGCAGAGTATGTGAGTAGGTGTTTGACTTGTCAGAAAGTTAAGGCCGAACATCAACGACAAAGTGGCTTGTTACATTTATTGGAAATTCTGGAGTGGAAGTGGGAGCATATCATGATAGATTTTTTGGTGGGACTTCCGACTACTTAGAAAGGATATGATGTGATTTAAGTAATGGTGGACCGGTTGATGAAGTCGACTCACTTTTTGCCAATTAGGGTTAAGTATAACTTAGACCCGTTAGCTAAACTTTATGTTAATAAAGTTATTTCCAGACATTGAGTGCCAATTTTGATCATGTCAGATCGTTACTCGCGGTTCACATCGAACCTTTTGAGAAGTCTGTAAGAGCAGTTGGGGACGCAGTTGAAGTTGAGTACGGCATATCATCCACAAACCGATGGACAGAGCGAGAGGACAATTCAGACAGTAGAAGATATGTTGAGATCTTACGTCATGGAATTCAAAGGTAGTTGGGATGATCATCTACCGTTAGTAGAGTTTGCTTATAACAACAGTTATCATGAAAGCATAAGTATGCCGCCTTACAAAGCCTTGTACGGAAGAAAATGCAGAATACCATTGTATTGGGATGAAGAGGGAGAACGTCGAATGCTAGGACTAGAATTGGTGCAGCAAACAGCGGATATAGTGAAGCTAATACGAATGTGATTGGTAGCAGCTCAAGATAGACAAAGGAAGTTTACATATTTGCATCGAGTAAATAGGGAGTTTGAAGTAGGCTAGCATGTATTTCTAAAGGTATCTCCCTGGAAAGGAAAGATACACTTTGGAAATAAGGGAAAGTTAAGTCCTAGGTTTATAGGACCTTTTGAAATATTAGAAAAGGTGGGAGGGGTAACTTCTATGGTAGCGTTACCTCCAGACCTAGAACGAATACATAACGTGTTTCACGTATCTGTATTACATCCTTATAAGATGGATTACAAACACATAATAGAGTATGAGCCTATTCATATCGAGAAGGACTTAACATATGAGGAGCTACCGATTCAAATCATCTTTAGGAAAGAGCAAGTTCTATGGAACAAAGTTATACCTTCCGTGAAGGTGTTATGGAAGAACCACGATGCCGAAGAAGCAACGTGGGAACTTGAAGAAAAGATGAAGAAGAATTACCCTTATTTGTTTGTGTAATTTTTTTAAGCAAGATTTTGGGGATAGAATCCTTATAAGGGGGAGAGAGTGTAACACCCCAGAAAATCGAACCTTTTGTAAATATTTTTATAATGAATAAAATAATATTATTTTTTATTATTATGTGTTAGTAAGATGAATGTCGTTCTATAACCTAGAAACGTCGGAAAGTCGTAGTATTTTAGCTACGTGAAGGAATTAAAGTGTTTGAATTTCCAAGAAAAAAATAAAAGCTTTCCGAGAAATTTTTCGAAAAACACTATTCATCGATTTCTGCTCGGGAATTTTTTTTTGAACTTCCGAGAAATACATAACAATAGAATATCTAGGTGAGATGGATTATGTAATAATAATTCAAGTATGGAAAATGTAATATTTCTCTTGTGGACTTAATTTGAGAATGGTAGGAAAATTAAGCGTTAAGAAGTTAATGATCGTATGATACGTAGGTATTGTACGAGAAAAATGAATACGAGTATAGTACAAAGTATTATACGAGTATGCAAGAATAATGGAATACTATATATTATGAACTAGTATACGAATTAGAATACGAGAATTATACGTATAGTATACGTTATAAGGCTTTTAGATAAATGGATTGGACTAGTAGGATTGTGTAACAATTGAATAGTCCAATAAGAATTAAGGTGCAAGCCCAAGTGTTTGTTAATATGAAGCCCAAAACAAATTAATGCAAGCCCACAAGAATAAGTTGAACAAATTAAATCTAAGCCCAAGATAGGATTCAAGGGACTAGTGTGATCCATGGGGCAACCCATGGCTGATCTTGGTGCCCAAGTATTGTATATGTTTTGTGGAGGCCAAGTAATAAGTTTAATGGGCAAGTTTACTTAGGAATTAAGTATGGAATAGCATGGAGGTGTAATAAGGAGGTGGATGTGCTTTTGACCTTTATGCCCTAACCTTGGCAAGCCTTTAAATAGAGGAAGAGCTTGTTCATTATTTGTTTGTTCACTTTCATCCAATCTAAGAAACTTATTTGTTAGAGAGAATAAGCACATTTAAGTTAAACATTTATATTATTCCAAGAAGAAGAAAAGCTTGTTCAACAAGAGTATGACTCTTATCCTATAATCTTCCATCTCTTCAATGATAGCTTGATAGAGAAGTGATTGTCATCTATGCTAATAAATCATAAAAAAATATAAGCTAAAGACTTAAGTATTAATAAGCCGGGAATAAGCACTTTATGGTTGAATAAGCTATGAACTAAGTAATAAGTGTAATGGGCAAGTTTACTTAGGGATTAAGTATGGAATAATATGGAGGTGTAATAAGGAGGTAGATGTGCTTTTGACCTTTATGCCCTAACTTTAGTAAGCCTATAAATAGAGGAAGAGCTTGTTCAGTATTTGTTTGTTCACTTTCATCCAATCTAAACAACTTATTTTTTAGAGAGAATAAGCACAAATAAGCTAAACTTCCATTCTTTCAAGAAGAAGAAAAGAACTAGTTCATCAAAGGTAATGATCTTATGTCATATATCTTCCATCTCTACCATTGTAGGGTGATTAGAGAAGTGTAGATTAATGAACATTTATGCTATGAAAACATAAGAAATTAGATAATCAATGAACTTAAGCCGTATAAGTCATGAATAAGTAATTTAAACCTAAGTAAGTTATGAATTTATGATGATCATATATGAACTTGTAACATATTTACATGAATGAAGTTAATATGTTAATAAGATGTAAAAATATTGATTAAAGGACTTGAATCAATAAAAAGTCTTATGAAATGAAACCTTGTAGTTTATAATTTGTTAAGTTATAAACTTATGAAGAATAAGCCATAACCTAACTTAAAAATAAGTTGTTTTAATGTGTAGGTTGAGATGTCTATAGGATGGATTGAATTCATTTAGAACAATGAAAAAATCATAAGTAATGAAGTTTTGCTGGAATTCACACGATTGGACGATAATCGTCAAATTCGTAAAATTCTCAGAATGGAAGTTGGATTTTGAGTTTAAGCTCAGAAATGTTAGTTTTCAATGGAGACAAGTCTTATTTGGCATTATAGAGTTGCGGACTCGAAAATGACCGAATTCCAACTTAGAACGAAGAAACGAGCGTTGAACGTTCACAAACGTTTATTATTTTCGTTAGAAATAAACCAATTGGTGAATTTAGAGTTAACGAAGTCAAAAAGATAAAATTCTTGCATAAACACGTAGAGTATGTGATTTGTGAACCATAGGCTCTTGAACGAACCAATTCGGACTTATAACGAAGAAGTTACGAGTCAACGAATCTCACAAAGTTGAAAAACTGTCAAAATTTGCTGGTGCACAGAGCTGGCACCGCAGTGCCAACCCAAAGCCAAATAGGTGTCTCCGAAGCACCGAGCTTGGCCGAGAGAAGTTGTGACCTATTGGAGTTTCGCACCGCAGTGCGACCCATAACAAAGGGACTCGCACCGCAGCGCCGAGTCCGGTCTTTATCCCCTGGAGTATGGCGCCGCAACGCGGTATAGAGAAGGAATGATGGCGCCGCAGCGCCAACCTTATGGTTTTCATAGAGATGAATGGTTATGATGATAAAAAGAAAAACAATGAGTAAATACAAACTTAATAAACATGAAGTAACATTGTTAAGACATTGTTAAACCTTAAGTATGATCACTTAGGGTTGAAGAAGAATGGTAAGATTGAGAAGAATGGTAAGATTGAGAAGAAGGGTAAGATTGTTAAACATTGTTAAGACATTGTTAAACCAATAATAACAAATCTAAGTCATAATTAGATTGAGAAGAAGGGTAAGATTCGTTAGGAACCATGTATTTTTATTCATGACCTAATGTGTTATGTGATGTTATCATCTACTGTAGAGACCTTAAGGACTTAAAGTGCACGTGTAATAACTATAGCAGACGCTAAAGACAAGTATTCTAACCCTTGTTTCAGTTCAATTTGGACAAGCTTTGTGATTCATGTATTCTTACGCATGAACTAATGTCTAAAGAAGTCAAAGCCAATTTTTTTGGCTAGACTTACGTTATGCTGGATTTCTTATAATCTATCAAAGTATTTTCAATGTTTTACCAAACTATATTGGTGTGGTTTTCAAATAAAGACTGAGTATGCTAAATTGTTTTGTCGTCAAACGACAGGAACGTGAGGTTGCCACAACCTAAACGTACATACGTATAATGAATGTAGTGTTGATCAACATAGAGTACTATAGGCTGATCACCTAGACGTGCTCGTAAGCTATACTGGACTTACGAACTTAGTGTCAGGATGTCCTTTTCCAAGAACTTATGAAATACTCATGGTCTTGGACCGGAATTGATGTTTTACTGAATATTGTTATTATAAAATGTTTTGAAGGAAAAGAGGTGTTATTTTGAATTATCGATAATACTGCATAACTATTGTTTATTTATTGAAGATATATGATTCATATGTTTCAAGCATGTTATTTTTATTAGAATTTTTGTACTTGTTGAGCTAGTTAGGCTCACTCTTGCTTGAACCATATGAATGCAGCTAAGATTGAACGGACCGACGGATCCGGTAAGGATAAAGGGAAGGCTAAGGTAAACCCTTAGATTACTTATGTAATAGTATAGATTTGTGATGATAATACTTGATATTATGACAAGAACAAGTGTAACGGTTATAAAGAACCTGGGGAATATTAAAATTATTTTTAATATATATGAGACATATTCGTTCTTTTGAGGTATTTCAATTGAATGTTTGTGTGAATTGTAGCACCGTGTAGCACCATCTGTCGGGTTGGAAGATACCCAGATTTGGAGGAGTCACACTTATACACCTCTGTTGAGGTATGCACAAGCATATCCTCTCCAGATCCACCCGCTAGGGAATAGAACAGAAAAGAACATCCAAGCTAGGTGATAATCCTACACATGTCTATACGAATTAACCTAACAAGGATTTAGGCATAAGTTCTCAATTATGTCGCACGTAGCGCAAATATATATGTCTATTCTACGTACAACTTATGCAGTCGAAACCCATAATCACATGCCAATATATTTAGGTGTAAATCTACAATCCTTCTGTCGATATCATATAGATTACCAAAATCATCACTAATGTGTTAGCGAGAATCATTAAGCATGAATATATTAAACCAAATCATATGGTGCTAACTAAAGAGATATGACAGTCAATTTAAATAACAAAGGGTTCCATTATAACCTCAGAGCCAATATTCAGTTCATAGTTATTGAACAAAATATACGTAGTAATAAAGATAACATTTATGGACTACAAAATCAGAGGAAATAAATAGATAAGAATAAACTCTGTCGAGGTTCTTCAGTCTCCAACATTTTGCTCCTCTTGAGCTTTCCAATCCGTGTAGCTCACTGATCTTGATGCTCCAAGGAAATCCAGACTTCTCCCTAAACTACCTAATCTATATTTATAGACCTTAACTAAGAGAAAAAGAAAGAGAAAGAAATTATAGAAGAAAGGAGAAAAACTAATATATCCTAAACTAAGCTATATGATTATATGATGTATGGTCTGATACCTATTGCAGAGGCTCTGTTGACAAATATATACCTATTTCCTTCTTTTCGCTAGGTCAAACCAAGCCCCTCCATGTCTGGGCACCGGAGCTTGCACTGCGGTGCAGACAATAAAGCCTATGGTGGTGCTGCGTCGCCACATTAGCATTAAAAAGACCGGAGGTCGCGCTGCAATGCAAGTCCAAGATGGAACAGTGGCGCTACAACGCCATGATGACATCAGCATGGACCAGGGGGTGGCGCTGCGAGCATAAAGGTTGGCTTTGGCGCCGCAGCGCAAGTATGTGAAAGATGACCATTTTGCCCCTTGAAGGCTAGAAAACACCTGTAAAGCCATAAAGTATCCGATTAGCGGGTATACAACTATATAAAATCTATGAAGATCAGGCAACTATTTAAGCCATAAAGTATCCGATTCGCAGGTATAAATCCCACTCATAAAATACCCCCAAACTTAAGTCTTTGCTTGTCCTCGAGCAAACTATCTAACACAACACTAATACTAGAAAAACAAACGCGAAAGAAAATATAACTATATGCTAGTATAATGGCTTCTAAGCTCGATCATAGCTATTCCTAGAGAACAGGGCAAACACCGATAGGAGTAAGGGTTCATTCAAATTCAAGTATAAGACTGTATTCGATCCATTTTATGTGTGTGTGGAGACCAACCGTCTAAACTAATCATAACTCAAATAAGTTCGCACAGTCGAATGTTAATACCAATAGCACACTCCGTAACTTAAACATTCAACAAGCACTAAGAATATGATGCAAGTGCAGGGAAAGATCAAAAGACTCTAGCATGAAGACAGTAAAATCTGACTCGGATAGTCCTTAATTACCTTAGGCTATTCAGAACTACCCATGAATGAGCTTTTGATCAGTGACTCCCAAGCCAGATGACTTTAGGGCAGTAGGTGTAGAACACCCCTATGAATCTAATAACCCGAGCAGCAAAGGCCACGTAATCAACATAAGCCAACTGAGACTTTACGAAAAAAATGAAGATTATTCGGCGAGTGCATTTTATGCTCCATCTCAACATCAGTCCTGCGTTTATGGGGGTGTACATTTTACGCTCCATCTCGACCCACCACAAAACTTTCGATATTCAACCTTCTTTTATTTTTATTCTCATGGCATTTTATTATATTTTTTTATTTTTTATTTTTATATATGTCAACATGCCAGAATCCAAGATCCAAAACTGTATAAACGTCTAAGTCTTTTATTACCTTGTAAAAATGAAATTTTATAAGAGTGAACAAACTCTCAAAGGAATAAACACGCGAACTAAATTCGAAAAATAACTAGTTAACACAGTTGGTCGGTGCTTGCTAAGAAGGACAGATCAATAACAGTCTAAACTTATCAATTGAATAAACACATAGCTCGTACATGCTTGGCACGACTTTAAGAGATATACATAATTACTTGGCGCTTGTCATAAGCCACAATAAAAAATTAATGACAAATAAAACACCCTTGCTTAATAACAACTCAAAATAGGGTAAAAAGGCCATTCTCATGGCACAAGAATATAAATCCGTATAAGTCCCAAAAAGATGGGTATAAACCAACAACCATGCTGATAATAATTGAAGCATTAATAAATAATAACAAAAAAATAGTCCATGGCATCCATAATAATAAGAATCCAAAACATAATCCCGCAGTTCAAAACGACTGCACCACAATATTGATAAAAACATAAACAGAGTACTAAATAACAACCTAACATGGTAATGGACAAAAATAAATAGATAATAATCCCTAACACACCCAAAATTAAGGTGAGAAATGCCCTCATTGCTAAACATATATCA
Organism: Panax ginseng; assembly: GCA_020205605.1. Taxonomy (NCBI): domain Eukaryota; kingdom Viridiplantae; phylum Streptophyta; class Magnoliopsida; order Apiales; family Araliaceae; genus Panax; species Panax ginseng. The sequence goes on along the minus strand of CM035136.1, from coordinate 117,198,842 downwards.
ATCTATACAACAGGGCTTCCTGAAGATCGCTCACTCAGCAGCGGCATCGTCCTCGTCAGCCTCGGCGGGCGGTGATGGTAGAGGGTATGGTGGGAAGACATGAGGCTCTGGGAACTGGAATGGTGTGAACTCAGCATCCTAGTCACTATACACAGTGTATATACTCTGCATCGTGTTGACCAGCTCAGCTTGATACTGCATAGCTATGTCCTACCTCTGGGCCACTGCTGCAATGTGCATCTGTGCCTCTCCGTCGTGTTTCTGATGCAGCAGGGTGAGGGATGCCATAATATCTGCCAGTAGTCCCTGTGAAACTGGGCCTGCGTCTGGTGGCTGCGATGGCTCGGGCTCAGCTGTAGGAGGTGGCTCGATGGGTGGCCCGTATCTATAACGCCCAAGAAAAATAAACCTTTTGTAAATACTTTTATAATAAATAAAAATAATATTATTTGTTATTATTATGTGTTAGTAAGATGAATGTCATTCTATAACCTAGAAATGTCAGAAAGTTGTAGTATTTTAACTACGTGAAGGAATTAATGTGTTTGATTTTCCAAGACGAAAATAAAATCTTTCTGAATTTTTTTTCGAAAAACATTATTCATCGATTTCAGCTTGGGAATTATTTTTGAATTTTTGAGAAATACGTAACATTAGAATATCAAGGTGAGATAGACTATGTAATAATAATTCAAGTATGGAAAACGTAATATTTTGCATGCGGACTTAATTTGAGAATGTTAAGGATTAAAGTCAAAAGAAATTGACTTGTGGGATCTTGTATGAAGTACAAGTCCAATAAGAATTAAGGTGTAAGCCCTTGTATGATTAATGTTAGAGCCCAAGTGTTGGTTAATATGAAGCCAAAATTAATTTAATGCAAGCCCAAAGCTTAAGTTAAACAAACTAAACCCAAGCCCAAGTTAGGATCCAATAGGTGAGCATGATCTATAGGGCAACCCATAGGTGATCTTGGTGACCAAGATATTAATGTGGTGGCCAAGTAAAGTGAGTGGTTAGCAAGTTTCTTTAGGGGTTAAGTATGGAATAGTAAGGCGGTTACTAAGGAGGTGGGATTGGCTTTTGTCCATAATGCCCTAACCTTAGAAGTTCTATAAATAGAAAGTTGGATTTTATTATTTGCTTGTTCATTTTTCATCCAACAACTTCCAACAAGTTAAGTGCTTAAGTGTTAGAGAAAATAAGCATGTTAAGTTAGACTTTCAAGAAGAAACAAAGAACTAGTTCATCAAAGGTAATGATCTTATGTCATATATCTTGTGACACCCCCAAATCCCGGTACTTCCTTTCCACAAGATTTGGTGTTCACTTAATCAAAACATTCATATCTAACTACCCAATCATAATATAATTGAATAATAAAACCTACCCATACATGATTACGTTAATAAAATTATCTCCCAGGTTATCTAACCTTTAATTACAATCATTCAAATGCAGAAATTAAATTATTACATCACATCATTATTAAAATTCTATCATCATAACGATAAAACAAAATTACAAGTCTACATCACTTGTACATTTTTCCCTTTCCTTTGCTAGTTGTAGGTTTATTTACCTTCTCAACCATAGGTGTAATAAGTATATAAATATTCAAGAGTGAGCAAACAAAGCTCACTTGAAATAAGAATAAATAACTTTACAATATTTGCCAAAAAATAGGCTCAATAGAACTGAATGATATGTTTTATTAACATTACAACATTTGCCGAATAATAGGCTCAATAGAACTGAATGATATGTTCTATTAACATTACAATATTTGCCAAATAATAGGCTTAATAGAACTGAATGATATGTTCTATTAACATTATAACATTTTCCAAATAATAGGCTCAATAGAACTGAATGATATGTTCTATTAACATTACAACATTTGCCAAATAATAGGCTCAATAGAACTGAATTATATGTTTTATTAACATTCTAAAACATACTACTGAGGGTCTAATGACCACGAACCATGTCCACAGTTATAAGTAATCTTTAAACTTTAACTTTAACATCCATATGACTATAAGGACTCTACGTACTTAGGGGGATCAATCTTTCATACAATGTATTGTGCACAACCATTTCAATGCTAAGCGTAAAACCCTAAAAATATGGTTTTCATCTCAGTATTTAAAGTACAAGTCCGCACCAAAGAAAGTTTGGTTTGGATAAGCTTTCAAGGGTAATTTGAAGTTTAACGATCATCAATTAGGGAACTAGTTGAATCAACAATACTTGATAACACAATAGTTGTTTAATAACAACATAACTTAGAACATTTGAGAATCGTAGGTGAACTGACTATATTCTAGACTCATGCTTGAAATAACTAGAGAGCATAAGTATTGATCAAAATAAAGAAATGGTAAACCTTGGCTTGAACAATAATAAGCTAGGTCTATAATCTTGTCAAATTAGAATTTTAGATACCGAACATGCATTAGTTGATAGAAAGCTGGAAACAATGCTTACTCCACATGGTAATAAAATATACAAAGTGATTGAACCATTCAACTCAAGGAATTAGGGTTCAAGAAACATTTATTATAAAAGTATAAAATAAAGAAACTTGTTTAACTATAAACAAGTTAGAGTAAGTCAACAATGATTAGAATTTCAATAATTTAGAATTAAAACATGCTCAATGTAATAGATGAGATTTTGGAACTTGCATCATCATAAATAACTAGATACAAGAACTTGCTCAATATAAAAAGATAGGTTTAGAAACTTTCTCAATCAAAAGAATGAAGTTACACAATGTAATAATAGAACCAACGCAACGAAAGTGTAAAGTTAGAAAACTTGCCTCGAGTGTAAGCTAAAATATTAAAACTCACGTTCACCTATACACAGTATTAAAACCACAACTTCTATTAGACATACTAATATTCACTTTTCAATATAACCCGCATTACTAGCTAAACTTGTTATTTTAGCACAAGTCTTAAGATACCATGGAAATAACAGAAATTATAAGTGTTAACCTTAGCAACAAATGTTTACTATTCATCAAGCTCACTACTTCTTAATATACGACATTCATCACTTACTAATTATTCAAGCTTTGAATTTATCGATTACATATCATAGTTCTGTTTTAACCTTCTTACTACGTGTATGGCGCTTAACCATAACCTTAGACCAAGTGGTAAGGTTTCCCCATGGTCTGCAGCAAAGAAGTTCGCTTTGCTTTATATCGATTAATGTGTGTGTAGTTTGCACCACACACCAAATTTCAAATGATGCAGCGCATACTTGTTATTGTAATTTTTAGTCTTGGCACCAGATAAATTGCTACTTGGTGCACGCAGAAAAGCGGAACTCGGCATGAACATTTGTTGTTTTTAGCCCAACTGACACGAATTTCACACACCAAACAGTGAAATTAACACGTAAGATAAATATAACAATATCATAAACATGATTGCTAACATTTTCCATCAATTAAAACAATTTAACAACACTTCCAACTATTTTAATTTCTCAAATTCAAAGTTTTTCATATAAAACTTCATTTTTGATATTCATCCCAAGAATCAACACTGTGACTTCAATACTTGGCCAAATTACTTCATTCAAACTACGTTATGCTCGTTTCTTAATGAACTAACATATACCAGACTCAATTTATAGTTTAACATCTGAATTGGCCACTAAAATTGATAATTACCCAAGCCATATTAAGAACACAAATATTAGCATGCAAACTCTTGTCTACATACAATCTCAACCATCACAATATATATAAACATAATTACATCATTGTATAGCAACAATTCAACGAATTTGATTTCACAGAGTACATGAAATTTTGCCGTAATTCATATATGTAGAATATACATATATATTAAGGTTATATAAGAAGTACCTTCAAATTGCTTGCAATTCTTTTTGTTAAACACTGCAAATGCTCTGAAATTCTTCTCTCTCAAATTACTCTCACAAAACTCAGTACTATCAAACTTGGGAAACAGAATGCGTAAAAGAAAACCAACTGGTATACAAGCGTAAGAAATAAAACTGATAACCCTTAATAATAATATTAATTGCTATTTCAGTTACTAACTGTTGGGTAAATTCTAGTTACGCACAACACGCAAGTATACGTGGTCAACAAGTAATAAAGAGTAAATAAAGTATCGTTCTTACGAAGAATTAACTAATAAAATTTCACCAAGCACTAGCCCATAACCATTTCAGTCTTATTTAAACGAATGATATTATATTTTATATTTAAACTATTAAATTAAATATACCTAACTATTCCTAGAGTGAGACTAGATAATGAAGACCTGAGATTATAATTTTATCTATTGTCTCATTCAAATCCATACATTTCATGTTAAACTAAACTAATTGTACCGGTTTGTTAGTCGAGAACACGAAAGTAAACTATAGCCATCTCTCAATGTACCATACCTATATCACGTATGATCCACAATTGATAGAACACACGTGAACACCCATATTACCTAAACCACTATATGTCTATGTGATTTACAAATAATTAGGGTTTAAGCCCCAAATTCTCAATAGACTACGAATGATGCCTCGGTATATGTTTATCCTAAGCACGAATCATACATTCCATCACCATGTAGAACATATAAACATAAGCTATCAAGATTAAATCTAAACCCATACTCCATCTTTCAATTTCATATGGGTTATCACAATAATTGATGGCCAATCAACTAAGCAAATAAACATGAATCTTAATAGACAATCCCATAACAATCAATAAGTTTAACAATGAAATATATCAGAAATAAATAATCTATAGAATCCATTGCAATCTTAGAATAGAAGTTAATTCATAATTGATTCAATTCTACCATCCACATATTGAATAAACATAACAAGATACAATTAGGAATCAAAGAGAGAGTAAGAATAGAGAATGGTAGTGCAAATTTGTTCTCTTGCTACAAGGTTGAATCTCCAATGCTTTCCAATCGCTTCAAGTCTTCAATCTAATCCACTCGAGAAATCACTACTCTAATATACTCTAATCTACTTATTCAAAGTTGAAGAAAGAAAAGAATAGTAGCTTGAGTCCCCAAGGGGTGGAATTCCCCTTTACAACTGATGTACGTCAAGTATATATAAGCCCTAATTGAACCCCCTTCTCAGTTACGCTTCAAATAAAATAAAGTCGGCTGACTTCATCAACGTCACGCCAGCGCGCCTTTCCTTTCCCTTAGTAATTCTCGCGCGGCGCATGACTTGCGATGTGCCCCTCTGCCTGTCCAAATTGGTGGTCATACAGCGTGCATCCTTTAGCTTTGTAGTCGCAGCATGCGCACGGCTTTTGAACTTTGAATCCTTAGGTTCTGCTGCTGCTTCTTCCTTTTCATGCCGAGCTCGTGCCGTTTCCTGAACTTTTACACCAATATAAGTTCTCAGTACGTGCAATGCAAAATATCATCAAATGTAACTAAAAACATACTAAAATGTACTTGAGATGGGCATAGTTCTCGTAAATTGATATCTAATAAGTAGGTATAAAACCCACTTATCAAATACCCCCAAACTTGAACTATTGTTTGCCCTCAACTAATGCAACGTAATGCAATCTATATGCTATGCAAGCTACGCTACTATGACAATGAATCCCAAGATTTCCAGCCATGTTAAGAATTCCAATAAGATATGCCTCAGAGAGATATCAAGATCCAAGAACAAAGCATCAAACTAAGCTAAAGGCATAATGACACACAATCAGATAGTCCTAACCTGCTATAAAGATGTTGTGTGTGTGTGATGTGTTCACAGATAAACTTGACAAAGGTGAAGATACCATATGCTTTATTGATTAAGGAAGAAAATTGAAGTTTAAATCAAGAACTGCATATACTAATGAGACATCAACTACTGCAACACATCAATACAAACTAATGTTCAACAATGGGTTTATTCAGCTTTATTTTTACTCGCGAGGGCGATTTTCGCACTTTCCCGCGGTATGTATTGAATTTTCTTTTTATTTCCCATGACTGTGCAATGTCTCATTCCATTAGGCTAACAGTGCTACCCCTAAGCGAGCTTTAAACCAACGACTCCTAGACCATTAAGACCTTAGGATGCTAGGTGTAGAGACAATCCCCTCGGGCGTACTAAATAAAGTAACAAAGGCCCCGAAACAAGACTAGCCACGGTAATTATTCAATATTTTTTCTATTGTTTTTTAAGCAAGCATATCCATGCGTTCCCCAAAACTTGTGTTTAAGTGTCTTCAAAGTCATTACTCACTTCCTACACAATTCTATCATTAAAAACAACATTTCCCTCTCAGCAGACAAGCATGCTAATCTTAACCAACAAACAAATAGGAACATTATCGTGCTACCTGGTAACATCTAAACCGCAAGCACGAATTATATCCTGTATAAAATTATAACTAAGCTCAAGATATCCACTAAATTCAAAAATCTATCAAATTTCTATGTCATCATTGCCAAATTTGAATTCAACTAACTAAAAGCCTGGGATTATGCAATGTTATGCAACTAAACACATACTAAGTAAACAAGACAAAAGAAAACTAAAAAAAAAATCATACTAAAATACCCCTACTATGCAACTTAAACATGCAATCAAACTATATGCAACAACTACTCACTACAACCCACTACCCCCAAACTTATAATAAACAATGCCCTCGTTGTAATTAAAAGTGAAAGAATACTCCCCGAAGTGGCAATGTAATATCCGTTCGGCTCCTCATGATCCGATGGTATATCAGGCGATGGCTAAGTTTGAGATATTCTATAGTTGGAGACTGAGTGTGGGTTGCTAACTGTCCGAATGATTGAGTCAGAAATTCTAAAAATTTAGCATTTTTTTTTATGACTGAGCTATGGCGTGGCCGCGTGGTGTTTGGCTTGTAGTTGGGCGCGGCCGCGCGACCCTGTACTCTGGGAGCTTTTGTTTTTGACTTCTGTGTAATCCTAAATGCTTATACCAATTGGATTGAACCTAAGAAGAGAAACAATAAAACTATTATTAAGACTTGCCACTATCTAACATCTACTAAATATGGAAATGTAAAAAAAAGAATTAAACAAGGAGGGAGAAAGATTGGATGGGGTGCCTCCCATCGAGCACTCGATTTATAGTCCGTTAGCTGGACTCTTTTCTTGACACCGCTATCTAATTCCTCTACGATAAGCTAGGAACCCTCCTTCCATTAGAACTGCAATGTGCGTAGGTAGGTTCCCCATCTTACGTGTCTGTGAATTGAAAAAACCTGGCATATTTCCTGTACATGATGCCCCCAGTTCTATTGCATAGCCGGGTGCTCCTTCCGTTGTGTCTGTGAATAGATTTTTGCATTGAGGCATGACAGATACAACATGATTCTATTCTTCTATTATCTCTTCCTCAGCCCCCCATGGTTTGTAAGAGGCCTCGTAATCGCAAAAATTCTTGCTTTGGATGTGACTACCAAGGGGACATGGGTGTGCAAAATTCACTGAATTTTTCAACTATAATTGAGAAGGCACTTGGGGTATTATACACGTTAGCTCATTATCTTCATTTTCCATACCCCCAGTTGTCTCCTCCATGTCCACTCTTTTCAGTTCATTTAGTGGCATGAACACCTCTGGCTCTCCATCAGTTTCATCGTCCATGTCATAGCACCAATTATTTTGAGGGCGATTGTTCAAGGCATCGAGTATTTGATCCATTTGATTCTGCAGATTCCAAATTGACCTCTCTTGCTCAATCATCGTCTCCTCAGTTGATGCTACAAACTTGAACCACAAATCCTCCACTCTTGAATTATCTTGTTCAGTTTCAAAATCCATGTATTGAGGACCATTCATTGAGGAGATAATGAGTTTTTCCGTTTGTTTGTTAAGATTTTGGCTTGATAACTCCTGACTCATCATCATCTCGTCATGGTCTACTATGCTTTTTGACATGAATTCCTTCAACCTTGAATTTTCCTCTTGTTACGTTGAAGGTGGATATGAGAAATCTGATGGATGTGTTGGACTTGGGATGCAGTATTGGTTGGGATAGTTATAACTACATTCATAATCTGGGTGATACACCCAACCTTGTTGATAATCAGGATAAACATCGTTGTTGAAGTAATCACCCCCAAACTGCACTTGATAATGAAGACCTAACTATTCCTAGAGTGAGACTAGATAATGAAGACCTAAGATTACAATTTTATATATTGACTCATTCAAATCCATACATTTCATGTTAAGCCAAACTAATTGTACCGGTTTGTTAGTCGAGAACACGAAAGTAAAGTATAGCCATCTCTCAATGTACCATACCCATATCACGTATGATCCACAATTGATAGAACACACGTGAACACCCACATTACCTAAACCACTATATATCTATGTGATTTACAAATAATTAGGGTTTAAGCCCCAAATTCTCAATAGACTACGAATGATGCCTCGGTATATGTCTATCCTAAGCGCGAATCATACATTCCATCACCATGTAGAACATATAAACACAAGCTATCAAGATTAAATCTAAACTTATACTCTGTCTTTCAAGTTCATATGGGTTATCACAGTAATTGATGGCCAATTAACTAAGCAAATAAGCATGAATCTTAATAGACAATCAGAAAACAATCAATAAGTTTAACAATGAATTATATCAGAAATAAGTAATCCATTGCAATCTCAGAATAGAAGTTAATTCATAATTGATTCAATTCTACCATCCATATATTGAATAAACATCACAAGATACAATTAGGAATCAAAGAGAGAGTAAGAATAGAGAATGGTAGTGCAAATCTGTTCTCTTTCTCCAAGGTTGAATCTCCAATGCTTTCCAATCGCTTCAAGTCTTCAATTTAATCGACTCGAGAAATCACTATTCAAATATACTCTAATCTACTTATTCAAAGTTGAAGAAAGAAAATAATAGTAGCTTGAGTCCCCAAGGGGTGGAATTCCCCTTTACAACTGATGTACGTCTAATATATATAAGCCCTAGTTGAACTCCCTTCTCAGTTATGCTACAAATAAAATAAAGTCAGCAGATTCAGTCAACATCGCGCGTGGGTTCACGCTTCCCCTTAGTAATTCTTGCTTGCGGTATGCGACTTGCGATGTTCCCCGTCTGTCGGTAGGGTGGTCGCATGCGGTGCGTATCCTTTAGCTTTGTAGTCGCATGGCCATGACGGCTTCTGAACTTTGAATCCTCAAGTTCTGCTGCTACTTTTTCCTTGTCATGTCGAGCTCGTGCCATTTCCTGCACTTTTACACCAATATGTGGTCTCAGTACGTGTAATGCAAAATATCATGAAATGTAACTAAAACATACTAAAATGTACTTGAGATGGACATAGTTCTCGTAAATTGATATCCAATAAGTAGGTATAATACCCACTTATCAAATACCCCCAAACTTGAACTATTGCTTGCCCTCAAGTAATGCAACATAATGCAATCTATATGCTATGCAAGCTACGCTACTATGACAATGAATCCCAAGATTTCCAGCCATGTTAAGAATTCCAATAAGATATGCCTCAAAGAGATATCAAAATCCAAGAACAAAGCATCAAACTAAGCTAAAGGCATAATGACAAACAATCAGATAGGCCTAACCTACTATAAAGATGTTGTGTATGTGTGATGTGTTCACAGATAAACTTGACAAAGGTGAAGATACCACATGCTTTATTGCTTAAGGCAGAAAATTGAAGTTTAAATCAAGAACTGTATATACTAATGAGACATCAACTACTCCAACACATCAATACAAACTAATGTTCAACAATGGATTTATTCAACTTTATTTTTACTCGCGAGGGCGATTTTCACACTTTCCCGCGGTGTTTATTGAATTTTTTTTTTATTTCCCATGACTGTGCAATGTCTCATTCCATTAGGCTAATAGTGCTTCCCCTAAGCGAGCTTTCAACCAACGACTCCCAGACCATTAAGACCTTAGGGCGCTAGGTGTAGAGACAATCCCCTCGGGTGTACTTACTCAAGTAACAAAGGCCCCGTAACATGACTAGCCACGGTAATTATTCAATTTTTTTTCTATTTTTTTAAGCAAGCATACCCATGCGTTCCCCAAAACATAAGTTTAAGTGTCTTCAAAGTCATTACTCACTTCCTACACAGTTCTATCATTAAAAACAACATTTCCCTCTCAGCAGACAAGCATATGCTAATTTTAACCAACAACCAAATAGGAACATTATCGTGCTACCTGGTAACATCTAAACCACAAGCATGAATTATATCCTGTATAAAATTATAACTAAGCTCAAGATATCCACTAAATTAAAAAATCTATCAAATTTCTATGTCATCATTGGCCAAATTAGAATTCAACTAACTAAAAGCCTGGGATTATGCAATGTTATGCAACTAAACACATACTAAGTAAACAAGACAAAAGAAAACTTAAAGAAATTCATACTAAAATACCCCTACTATGCAACTTAAACATGCAATCAAACTATATGCAACTAACTATATGCAACAACCCACTACCCCCAAACTTATAATAAACAATGCCCTCATTGTAATTAAAAGTTAAAGAATACCCCTCTAAGTGGCAATGTCATCTCCGTTCTCCTCCTCATGATCCGATGGTATATTAGACGATAGCTAAGTTTGAGATATTCTATAGTTGGAGACTGAGTGTGGGTCATTGATCGTCCAATGCTTGAGTCGAAAATTCTAAAAATTTAGCATTTTTTTCTCGTGGTCGAGCTATGGTAAACAAGCCAGCAGTGTTTGTCTTGTAGTTGGATGTGGTCGCCCGACCCAGTACTCTGGCAACTTCTGTTTTTGACTTCTGTGTGATCCTAAATTCTTGTACCAATTGGATTGAACCTGAGAGGAGAAAACAATAAAAATATATTTAAGACTTACACTATCTAACATCTACTAAATATGGAAATGTAAAAAAAAAAATTAAACAAGGAGGGAGAAAGATTGGATGGGGTGCCTCCCATCGAGCACTCGATTTATAGTCCGTTAGCTGGACTCTTTTCTTGACACCGCTATCTAATTCCTCTACGATAAGCTAGGAACCCTCCTTCCATTAGAACTGCAATGTGCGTAGGTAGGTTCCCCATCTTACGTGTCTGTGAATTGAAACAACTCGGCATATTTCACATACATGATGCCCCAGCCTATTGCATAGCCGGGTGCTCCTTCCGTTGTGTCTCGTGAATAGATTTTTTGCATTGAGGCATAGATGATACAACATGATTCTATTCTTCTATTATCTCTTCCTCAGCCCTCCATGGTTTGTAAGAGGCCTCATAATCGCAGAAATTCTTGCTTTGGATGTGACTACCAAGGGGACATGGGTGTGCAAAATTCACTGAATTTTTTAACTCTAAATGAGAAGGTACTTGCGGTATTATACACGTTAGCTCATGATCTTCATTTTCCATACCCCTAGTTGTCTCCTCAATGTACACTCCTTTCAGTTCATTTAGTGGCATGAACACCTCTGGCTCTCCATCAGTTTCATCGTCCATGTCATAGCACCAATTGTTTTGAGGGCGATTGTTCAAGGCATGGAGTATTTGATCCATTTGATTCTGCAGATTCTGAACTGACCTCTCTTACTCAATCATCTTCTCCTCAGTTGATGTTACAAACTTGAACCAGAAATCCTCCACTCTTGAATTATCTTGTTCAGTTTCAAAATCCATGTATTGAGTACCATTCATTGAGGAGATAATGAGTTGTTCCGTATGTTTGTTAAGATTTTGGCTTGATAACTCCTGACTCGTCATCATCTCGTCATGGTCTACTATGTTGTTTGACATGAATTCCTTCAACCTTGAATTTTCCTCTTGTTGCATTGAAGGTGGATATAAGAAATATGATGGATGTGTTGGACTTGGGATGCAGTATTGGTTGGGATAGTTATAACACCATTCATAATCTGGGTGATACCCCCAACCTTGTTGATAATCAGGATAAACATCGTTGTTGAAGTAATCACCCCAAAACTTCACTTGTCAAACCTTGATGTTGCACTGATAACTCAGATGCTCGTCAGCACAGTATTCACATATAACTACTATCTCTCGAGTGCGTTGGGCTGCAAGAATATCCAACCTCTCCGAAAGTGTTGCAATTTGTGCTGACAATGTAGAAAATAAATTGAGTCCCTCAATGCTTGTGTCCCTTGGTTGAATAATATTTGTATAAGGCCATTGATAAGCAAAGTCACGCATGGTACCTGAAAAGAGAGAAATATAAGAAGATAATTAAAACAAAAAAATGTTTAAATTAAGACTAATTTGATTGAAATTAATGTTGGCAAAAATTTATTAAGCTAATTCCCCGGGAACGGCGCGAAAAACTTGTTGGGTAAATTTTAGTTACGCACAACACGCAAGTATACGTGGTCAACAAGTAATAAAGAGTAAGTAAAGTATCGTTCCCACGGAGAATTAACTAATAAAATTTCACCAAGCACTAGCCCATAACCATTTCAGTCTTATTTAAACGAATGATATTATTTTTATATTTAAACTATTAAATTAAATAAACCTAACTATTCCTAGAGTGAGACTAGATAATGAAGACCTAAGATTACAATTTTATCTATTGACTCATTCAAATCCATACATTTCATGTTAAGCCAAACTAATTGTACCGGTTTGTTAGTCGAGAACACGAAAGTAATGTATAGCCATCTCTCAATGTACCATACCCATATCACGTATGATCCATAATTGATAGAACAAACGTGAACACCCACATTACCTAAACCACTATATATCTATTTGATTTACAAATAATTAGGGTTTAAGCCCCAAATTCTCAATAGACTACGAATGATGCCTCGGTATACGTCTATTCTAAGCACGAATCATACATTCCATCACCATGTAGAACATATAAACACAAGCTGTCAAGATTAAATCTAAACCCATACTCCGTCTTTCAAGTTCATATGGGTTATCACAGTAATTGATGGCCAATTAACTAAGCAAATAAGCATGCATCTTAATAGACAATCACATAACAATCAATAAGTTTAACAATGAAATATATCAGAAATAACTAATCTATAGAATCCATTGCAATCTCAGAATTGAAGTTAATTCATAATTGATTCAATTCTACCATCCACATATTTAATAAACATCACAAGATACAATTAGGAATCAAAGAGAGAGTAAGAATAGAGAATGGTAGTGCAAATCTTTTCTCTTGCTCCAATGTTGAATCTCCAATGCTTTCCAATCGCTTCAAGTCTTCAATCTAATCCACTCAAGAAATCACTACTCTAATCTACTTATTCAAAGTTGAAGAAAGAAAACAATAGTAGCTTGAGTCCCCAAGGGGTGGAATTCCCCTTTACAACTGATGTACATCTAATATATATAAGCCCTAGTTGAACCCCCTTCTTAGTTACGCTTCAAATAAAATAAAGTCAGATGCTTCAGTCAACGTCGCACGCGGGCGTGCGCTTCCCCTTAGTATTCTCGCGCGGGCGCGCGACTTGCAGTGTGCCCTGTTTGGTCTAGCCGGGTGGTTGCGTAGGCGCGCATCCTTTAGCCTGTGTAGCCGCGCGACTTCTGAACTTTGAATCCTCAGGTTCTGCTGCTACTTTTTCCTTGTCATGCCGAGCTCGTACCATTTCCTGCACTTTTACACCAATATGAGTTCTCAGTACGTGCAATGCAAAATATCATGAAATATAACTAAAAACATACTAAAATGTACTTGAGATGGGCATAGTTCTCGTAAATTGATATCCAATAAGTAGGTATAAAACCTACTTATCACTAACTAACGTATATAATATAAATATATTATATTTATTATTTATTTTATTTATATAATTTAAAATTAAAAGAATTCCAAAAGCCATATGGCCTTGTTTGGCAAACCATTTAAAATTAAAGAATTAATATTCTTGAACCTTGTTTAGATAAACTAAATTAAAAATACTTTAATTTATTTTTATAACTCCTTATAATATAGTTACTTGTCACACTTTATTTAATCAAGCTTTCATATTTAATTTTATTAATTCAAATAACAATTAATTAACTAAATCATTTAATCACATAACTCAATACAAATAATTAACCATTAAATTGAAATATCAATATAATAATAATTTCCTTAATTCATTAATTATTTATTTAACAAATAATTAACCAAATAACCAAATAAAATAAAATCTATTAAACAAATGTTTATTCAACGATAAATGCATTCATTAAATATTTATATAATTCAATAAATATTTAATATTACAATTAAAATTCTGGAATGTTACATCATTCCCTTCTTAAAAAGATTCTGTCCTCAGAATCACAATTCAAACAATTAAATCGTCACATTCTTCCCTACTTACAAAGATTCTATCCCCAGAATCAAAGACATAGATTAAACAAATAACTCAGGTTAATTTTTCATCATTTCAATTTCGAGTTCCCACGTTGCCTCTTCGACATTGTGGTTTCTCCATATCATCTTCACAGAAGATATCACTTTATTTCTGAGCACTTGTTCTTTCCTGTTGACTATCTGGATAGGAATCTCTTCATAAGACAAATCTTTATCGAATTAAAATGGTTTGTACTCGATCACGTGCTTGTAATCGAGTTTATATGGTCATAACACCGAAATGTAAAAAACATTATGATGTTTTCCAACTCTGGAAGTAGAGCTAACTCATAAGCCACTTCCCCCACTCTTCGTAGTATCTCAAAAGGTCCAATAAATCTTGGGCTGAGCTTTCTTTTCTTGCCAAAATGAATTTTTCCCTTCCAAGGAGAAACTTTTAGGAAAATGAAAGTTCCTACTACAAATTCGTAATTCTGCCTGTGTTGATCGGCATACTTTTTTTGTCTTTCTTGGGCTGCTACCAATCTTGTTCTGATGAGTTTGACAACCTCAACAGTTTGTTGTACCAGTTCTGGTCCTAACAGTTAGCGTTCACCTACTTCATCCCAAAGACATTGGAGTTACGCACTTTCCGTCAGATAATTCCTCGTGGGTGGCATCTTAGATGCTCATGTGTAATAGCTTGTTGTTGTGGCGTAATTCCACCAACCAGAAATGTTCTTCCCAGCTTCCTTTGAAATCTATAATGCATGCTCTCGGCATATCTTCCAACATTTGGATTATTCGTTCATTTTGCCCGTCGGTTTGCGGATGGTATGATGTACTCATTCGCAATTGTGTTCCCATACATCCTTGTAGTGTCTTCAAGAAGTTTGACGTAAATCGCGGATCTCTATCTGATACAATTGACACTGTCACTCCATGCCTCAAAAAGATCTCTTTAATGTACAACATTGTTAATTGATCAAGATTGAACCTAATGTTTATTGGTAAAAAGTGAGCTATTTTTGTCAGTCTGTCCACTATCACCCAAATCGCGTCGCATCCTCTCTGAGTAGTTGGAAGGCCCACCACAAAATCCATTGTGATGTGTTCCCACTTCCATTCTGGTATTTCTAATGGTTGAAGTAATCCGCTTGGTCTTTGATGCTCGGCCTTGACTCTCTGACATGTCAAGCATTTTGCAACACATTCGGCAACGTCTTTTTTCATATTTGGCCACCAAAAATGTTGCCGCAAATCTTGATACATTTTCATACTTCCTGGATGAATCGAATATCTTGTGTTGTGTGCTTCGGTCAAGATTTCATCTTTAAGCTCTGGTACTACTAGAACCCAAATTCTTCCTCGAACCGTAGTAGTCCTTCGGTATCGATCTTGTATTTTACATCACTACCCTCAACCACTTTCTCTTTGATCATTTCGCATTCTTTATCTTGTAGTTGAGCACTCTTCACTTTGTCCACCAAAGTTGGACTAGCATCTATCTGGAATAGTCGTTCATCGGATTCCTTTGGAAATTTCATTTCCAACTCTAGCTTTGTCATTGCTGAAATAAGCTCCTCCTGAGTGGTTATCAGCATCACCTTCTCCCAACCTTTCCTGCTCAAAGCATCTGCAACCACATTCGCTTTGCCCATGTGATAAAAGATCTCACAATCGTAATCTTTTATCAATTCCATCCATCTTCTTTAACGCATATTCAGGTCCTTCTGTGTGAAAATATACTTCAGACTTTTATGGTCTGTATAGATCACACATTTTTCTCCATAGAGATAGTGTCTCCATATCTTCAGAGCAAATACTACTGCAACCAATTCCAAATCATGAGTCGGATAACCTTTCTCATAATCCTTCAGTTGTCTTGATGCATACGCAATTAATTTGTCATTCTGCATACGAACACAATCCAACCCTTTATGTGAGGCATCACTAAACACCACAAAGTTTCATGTACTATCTGGTAATGACAACACAGGTGTAACACTTAGTTTCTTCTTCAAATCTTGAAAACTCTCTTCATACTTCTCCGTCCAAACAAATTTTACTGATTTCATTGTCAAATTTGTTAGCGGAGTGACTATTTTAGAAAAATCTTGAATAAATCTTCTATAATAATCGGCCAGTCCCAAGAAACTCCTTACCTCCGACGGTGTTCTTGGTTGTTCCCAATTGATTAAAGCTTCCACTTTTGATGGATCAACTGAAATCTCATCCTTGTCAATCACGTGCCCAGGAAATTGTACACGATCTAGCCAAAATTCGCACTTAGAGAATTTCGTGTACAACTTTTCCTTTCTTAGTGTTTCCAATGTCAAACGTAAGTGTTCCAAGTGTTCTTCTTGAGTTTTGAAATACACCAGAATGTCGTCGATGAATACCACTACAAACTTGTCTAAGAATGGTTTAAACACCCTATTCATCAAATCCATGAATGCAACAGGTGCATTGATTAAACGAAAAGACATCACTAGAAACTCATAATGTCCATACCGAGTTTTGAATGTCGTTCTAGGTATATCCTCCTTCCTCACCTTCAATTGGTGATACCCACTTCTCAAATCTATTTTCGAGAAGTATTTAGCACCCTTCAACGAATTAAACAAGTCATCTATTCTTGGTAATGGATATTTGTTTTTAATAGTGACTTTGTTTAATTCTCTATAATCAATGAAAAGACGCATTGACCCATCCTTCTTCTTCACGAATAACACCGACGCTCCCCACAGTGATACGCTTGGTTGAATATACTTCTTGTCTAGTGTTGAGTAAAATTGATACGCGCAAAACACGCAAGTGTACGTGGTCAACAAGTAATATAGTAGTGAATAAAGTATCGTTCCCACGAGGACAAATTAGCAAGAATTTTAACTTCACAATTATCAATTTTCTATTAATCCTAATTCTATTAAACTATTTAATTCAATGGTTTAAAATTATAGAAACTAAATTAATAAATAAATAAACTATCACAAAATAATCACTAATATCAAAATCCAGAATTTCAAACAATTAATGGAGAATTAAACTTATGATTTCACCCTAAGCTTCACTCTGATTTTCAAACCTTTATTCCAACTTAATTTAATATCCAATTTTAATAATCAAGAACACGAATGTAATACTAGCCACCTCTCGATGCACTAATACCATATTAACTTAAATCCACAATTAAGATAGAAACAAGTTAAACACCTAAATCAACCAACTCACTATATCTATATGTGAACTATAATTAAAGAAGGTTTAAGCTTATGTTCTCTATCCGATTACATGTGATGTCAAAAATATCTCTACCTTAACAATAATCAAAAATCTGCTATTCACAAAATTCATGACACATGCTATATTAACTAGGTCTAGATTTGAATATCCTCTCTCGATTCCATTCAAATCCACAAGGAATTGTTGATCAAGCAATTCATAAATTCACACTCAAATTAACATAGATAAATTGAAAATATTTTATTGAATTGGAAATCAAAGTTATAGAATCATCGTTTCACCCAAGGATCCATCACAAGTCTAATAAGCGAATTAGTTCATCACGAATGAATTAAAAACTTAATAATCTAATGGAAACATCCTTTCAATTACAAATAAAAGACTAAAGAGAAGAAGAATAATGAACACCCTTCACGTAGCCTAGAATTGTAACCGTCACGATAATCTCTTCAAATTACTCCTCCAAAGCTCGCACTTGAATCCTGGAATTTTTCTCTGAATTATGCTTCTTGTGTGTGTGATTTTGTTGTTTGCAACGTAATATCTCGCTCTCTATCTGTTTTGGCCGAAATATCTCTTTTGTAGAGTCCATGCGCCTGACAAAACCTCCAAAATCCATATTGTAGCAGTCTTCAAAAGGCGCAGAGTCTCCAGTTTTCAAGACCGCCCCGTAAGGGTAGTACAAGCAATAAGGCCATATGACATGCTCACTACTAAACGAATTTTTGCGACTTCATACGTTTTTCCAACTTTACTCCAAAAGTCTGCCGTTCTTCACCACTTGCATCCATGACAACCCTACACATAAAATAACATGAAACGAGTGAAAACGAGGACAAAATAAGAAGATAAATACGAATTTAAACTTGAAATGAACATCGATTCGTGTATATTAAATCCACTTATCAAAATCCCCCAAACTTAAACCGTGCTAGTCCTCGAGCACAAAACAAACTACATGCTATGCAATGCAATGAGATGAAATAAATAAAATCTAAATCCTAAAAATCCAACAATATCGTAGAAACTAAATTATCCCATCGGCCTCAGAGAAAACAAGCAACCCTACAGTACGAATTACCAAAACCAATCCACGGTTTCATATTAACTCTCAAATCTTGAACAATTACCACTGATACAATGTGCGTGTGTGTTCAACATCTATGATTACTGATACGAACTCCAATTCAACACATAAGTAATTTCTTAAAAGGACTCATATAGTGCAAACTTAAAAATGTCAAAAATAGGCGTATTACAATTAAAACTAAAACTACGCAATACCAAATTCAAGGGTTCATGTAAGGTACTGATACTTCTTTTATTTCATTCTCTTTTTTATTCACAGGGGCTTTTTGATCTTTTCCCATTTTATTCTTTTTTTATATAAATACACATAAGTGTGTGCAATGTCTCATCCCATTAGGCTAAAAGTGTTACCCCTTATAAATATACGTAAGTGACCGAGCTTTCGACCTGTAACATTCCAGAATTTTAAAGTGTAATATTAAATATTTATTGATTTATATAAGTATTTAATGGATTATGTTAATTGTTGAATAAATAATTTATCAATTTGAGTTGATGTGATTTAGTTAATTATTTGTGGAATAAATAATTAAGGAGCTAAGAAAATTAATTGTTATGAGGATATATACTAATTTAATTTAATAATTAAGTTAGAGAGCTAATAATGATTAAATGAATTATAGTATTTTAATTGGAATTGTGATTAAAATAAAGTGTTAGTTGATTAAATAAAATTACAATTATAAAGAAATTATAGTTTTGTGATAATGATTTATGTATTAAAGTAATTCAATAGATTAATATTTGAATTGATTATTTAATTAAATAGAAGTGTGACAAATAACCTTGCTATAAAGGAGTTATTAAAATAAATTAAGGGAGTTTAATTCAGTTTTGCCAAACAATGCCTAATGCCTATTAAGTCTTTTATCTAATTGGGTTTTACCAAACAAGGCATAAGGATTAATGAGTTATTTTTAAGTTAGTTAACCAAACAAGCCTTATGGCTTTTGATTTCAAAAGAAATTGTAACTGATGTCAGTTAAGTTAGTATTATATTATATATTTAATATATATTATATCCTATATACGTTAGATATCTAGTACGTAGTTAGAGTTAGGGAGAAAAACAACTCATAGAAAAATAAGAAGAAGAGAAGAAGAAAAGTGAGAGGGAATTGGAGAAAAAAAGAAGCTTGAGAATCAAAAAGGGTTGACCATCATCTTCTTCAAACAAGGTATCATCTAAACTCTATTATGGTCGTTCTTTTCAAAATTATAGTTGTATTCTCTCTCTCCCAATTTTCTCCATGAAAGCTTTGTAGAAGTGGAATTTTTGTTATGTATAGGTTTTATATGATAATCTAGTGTTATTAAACTATTTTCTTAAGCTATAAATGAGAATAGTCCATGAATTTATATTATGTATATGGTTGTGAAGAAAAAGTATTTTTACAGAGAGTTTTTGTGAATATATATTGTGAAGCTTAAGGTAGAAATTGACAGTCAATTAGTTGTTTAATTGATAAATTGATCGTCTAATTTGATAGAGTATGCACAATTATTGATAACATGCTTTGAATTAATTGTTTTGGTTGAAAACAAAATTTACAGTGTTGGTTTTCATTGAAATATCAAAAATGGAGTTTTTGTCAAAAATAGTGAAATTGGATGTTTTAAATTGGTTGTTTATGTTGTTGTATGGGTAGAAACATGTTAGAAGTTCTTGACTTATGTTTACGTGAAGTTATTGTATGATTTGCATGTGAATTAGTCTGTTAGAAACGAGCTTGTAGGCCAAATTGGCTTTTTTTTGCACGGTTGTCGGTAGGCATCGACGATCTTTGAAGTTTTATGCGCATGACACGGCCGATGAAATGCGTTCTTGGCGCCGAAATGAAATCACCATGCCGCAGCGCAACCCACAGTGTAAACTGTGGTGCTGCGGCGCGAGTTAACAGAATGTTCTGACAGTTTTGTTTATGTATACAAAACATGAAAATAAATGTTGTGTTAATAATATGAATGTTAAATGATGATTTCAGTAGTATTAAACTATGAATGAGCATGTTATCAAGAGTTAATTAGTATTAACGTAGTTTGATTATGTGAATGGGTAATTTAACCTACATGATGTATATATTTAGGTTATATAGATATAAAATGTTGTTAATGACTAATTATGTCATGATGACATATATATAGGGTATTGATTCAAGTTGTAAAGTTTAGCTTGTGCTAAAGGCAAGTTTTCTAACTCTAAAACTTCGTTGTACAAGTTTAAATTTTGTTGAGCACATTATTTCTTTTAATTCCATTTCAATTGTACAAGTTGCTAACTTTACACTTTTGTAGAGTTAGATTGTTTATTATTTATAAAACTCTTGTATCTATTGGTTCATGTGAATACAAGTATTCCAAATCTTATATTATTGACCAAGTTCTTTATGATGTAACTTGTGATTTAGCATACGAGTTGTTCTAATTTAATATTCTAGTATTGAACATCTCTATCGTTCAAATTACTATTCAATATGCATGTTTAATACCCAAAATTCTCAATAACCTTGAATGTTATGATTATTCAATGCTTATGCTATTAGATTATTCCTAAAGCATAATGTTAATTTACAAATATCAATTCAGTTATGAATATTCCATAGCATACAATTATTTCTTTTGTAATCAACTAATCCTTAGTTGATTACCGTTGAATCCTAAATTACCCTGTAATGTATCTAAACTAAACTTACTTTGGTACGGACTTGTATTCTAAATACTGAGATGAACAACTCTTTTAATAGAGGTTTACGCTTAGCGTTGAAATGGTTGTGCACAATACATTGTACGAAGGGTTGATCCCCCAAAATGCGTGGAGTCCTTATAGTCTAATATTTGTTAAAGTTAAAGTTGAAAGATTACTTATAACTGTGGACATGATTCGTGGTCATTAGACCCTCAGTGAATGTTATAATTTTTAGAAAGTTAATAGAATATATTGTTCAGTTCTATTAAGCCTAATATTGGCAATTATGTAAAAGTTTAAAGATTTATTTATTGTTATTTCAAGTGGGCCTTGTTTGCTCACTCTTGCCTGTAAAATTTCTTACAGCTAAAGTTGAAACTGGTGACGTACCTAGCACCAGTAAGGGAAAAGGTAAGATGAACAAGTACTGAAGACTTGTAAAAAGTTTTGATAGTTTACTTTTAGACTGTGATTTAAAGATTGTAATGAAGTTTATTTTATTTTTCGCATTTGAATGATTGTTGTTAAAGGTTAGATAACCTGGGATATTTTTATTTAAGTTTAATCCTGTATGGGCAGGTTTTTATTATTCAATTTTATTATAATTGGGTATTTATAAATGAATGTTTTGATTAAGTGAACACAAAATCTTGAGGAAATGAAGTACCAGGATTTGGGGGTGTCACATGTTGGTATCAAAGCTTTAGGTTATGAACCTTAGGTGGGGGGAAAAGCCTTAGGAAGTAACCTTTGAAAAGATAGTGGAGATAACTCTTATCGAGTTTTAAGAAAGAAGTAATAAAACACTTATGTGCTTATGTGTTTATAGTTTATGTATTCGTGAGTGTCGAGTAGTAATGATTAATAATTAAAACTTTAAAACTTTGTTATCAGGATGACTAATGTCGTAGAATCCAATCGGAGCTAGGAGGGAGGGACCTCAAATTCCTATAGAGGAGGAGCCTCGTGACATTCGAATGGTTTAGGAACAACTCTTCGCCACGGAGTCGGCCCAGCTTAGTCACGATAGTTGAAGATGAGGATGATGATGTCGAGATGCAGACGAGGAGGATCCCGTTGAGTTACCAAAGGAGGTTTGAGGATGACGAGGCGAGGAGGAAAGGATTCCACTTAACTCGATGGTGGCCAGTATATACGATGAGGTGCATGGCCATCGTAACGTAGAACTTCGGGATATAGTTGAGGAGTTGCAAGAGATAGTAGTGAACAATGTGATCGCAATGACACAAAAAAGATGGCGAGATCCAGGATCGTGATGAGCAATGACAAACATCGAGGAGAAACTAATCTGCATCAAGGAGAGACGAATAATTGATTGAGATGGTTCTTTGAATCAAGAACAAGTTGAGAGAAGAAGCTGCTAAGAGGGCAAGAGCTGAAGATGCATACGAGGAAGCTTATCAACGAACTGGAAGAGCAGTAAGGAACTGACAGGAAAAAAGGATGAAGATAGAAGAGATGGATAAAGTATTTGACACATCAATTAATTGAGCTCAAGATCTGGTCATGGGGTATCCGATTCAGTTTGTGACGCTGCCATCATATGTATTAGATCGCAGGACAATGTTTTGAGTCATGGAGGAAGAACATGATAAGGCTAAGAAGTATCTTAATAGATCATCGTAGAAAATGTGCATTTAAAGCACGTAATAAGTATTAAATAATGTGTAAATCCCTAGTGTTAAGTAACCATGGGATATGATAATAATGATGTTGTCCTGTAACTTTTGTAGTTCAGGAAAGGAATGTAAATAGCAGTGATGCTATTGTTTTTATGTTTTTTGAAGTAATGATTAATAAATAAAAGTTATTATTTTATTCAAAGTGTTATGTGTTATGTGGTTATTTCTTTTATGGAGGCAAGTTAATTAGAAATACTTAAAGAAGTTGAGTAATAGTCTAATAGATGTTTGTTTTAACAGAAAATGCATCCCAGACGTGAACCACCCCGACAGAGAAACAATGATATAACTACCAATAACGACAATGTTGATTTGTAACCCCTGCTCAACAACTAGTGACACTACTGACAGGAGCGTTGCAGAATCAACCACAAAACCATGGTACAACGTTTAAGAATTTCAAGGCGGTTGGACCACCTGAATTTCGTGGGTCTATGAATCCAGTCGAAGCACAGACCTGGATTATGGAGATAGAAAAGGTGTTCGATGTCGCTAGGGTAGGGGATGATCAGAAGACTGCTTTCATAACATTCATGTTGAAAGCAGAGGCTAGTTATTGGTGGCAGGCCAATAAAACTAGTGAAGGGCCAGGAGTGATGACCTGGGATAGGTTCAAGGAGTTGTTCTTCGAGACTTATTTCCCAGAGAGTTCGAAGAGTCAGCTGGAAGTACAGTTTCTGGAACTAAAGCAAGGAATGATGACGGTATCTGAGTATGCCACAAAGTTCAACGAATTGGCGAGGTTTGCACCATATCAGGTTAGCACAGACGAGAGTAAGGCAAAGAGATTTGAACAGGGACTGAAGCCCTGGCTGTACAGTAGGGTCTCCCTGTTCCAGTTGAATACATTTGCAGCGGTGATGGAGAAAGCAGTACTCGCTGAAGGTGGAGGCGAGGCAGTGACAAAGTTCAACCAGGAACAAAAGAAGAAGAAGAACAAGAATGAGATAAAGAATGGAGGTGGTAGCAGTGGAAACAACAACAACAACAACAATAACAACAACAACAACAACAACAACAACAAAAGCAACGACATGAAGAGGAAGTGGAATGGGAACGTGGGTGCTAGAAACAAGCAGGGTAACCAGCAAAACAAAAAGTTTGAAGCATGTGCGACATGCGGGAAATTTCATAAGGGTGCGTGCTTGATAGGAAAGCGAGTATGCTACAATTGTGGCCAGGAGGGTCACATCGCCCCAAATTTCACTCAATCGAAGAAGAATGTATGCTTCACGTGCGGATCCAAGGATCACTTTGCTCGTGAATGCCCTAAGAAGAGGGAAGGAGTGACAACCAGAAGCAATGGAGGTAACAATGGAGGTATATGGGCCATTGCAGGACCTGCAGCATCAAACAAACCCACAGCCAGAACCTTCAACATGACTGTGCAAGATGCTGTGCAATCAAAAGATGTAGTGTCAGGTATTATCCTAATCAATGATATAAATGCTTATGTATTATTCGATTCGGGTGCTACTTGTTCATTTATATCTGATGAATTTGCTAAGAGGTTAAAATTTCCTAGAGAAGAACTGAATTTTCCTTTGAACATAGAAATTGCGAATAAGGAAGTAATCCCTGTTAGATTCGTATACAAGAACAGTAGGGTAAACATTAAGGAGAATATCTTGTTGGTAGATTTGATTCTGATTAGACTCGGGGAGTTTGATGTAATTTTGGGAATGGATTGGCTGTTCAAATATGGAGCAGTAATCGATTGTCACAAGAAGTGTGTAAACCTTATGACTCCGTTAAAGGTAGTATTTTATGGTAGCAAGTCACCTAGACAAATGAAATGTCTGATGACTATGCAGGCCAAGAAGTTGTTGAGTCAAGGTTGTGTGGGCTATTTAGCTTACATAGTCGATACTCAGAAGAAGGGTGTGAAATTAGAAGAAATACCGGTAGTGAGAGAATTCAAAGACGTGTTTCCAGAAGATTTGCCAAGACTTCTGCCTGACAGAGAAATTGAGTTCATGATCGACTTAACGTCAAGAACAGCACCGATATCGAAGGCCTCGTACAGAATGGCTCTGGTAGAAATGAAGGAACTGATGGTACAGTTGTAAGAGTTGCTGGACAAGAAATATATTCAACCAAGTGTATCACCGTGGGGAGCACCAGTTTTATTCATTAAGAAGAAAGATGGAACAATGCGTCTTTGCATTGATTATAGAGAGTTAAACAAAGTCACTATTAAGAATAGGTATCCATTGCCTAGAATAGATGACTTGTTTGATCAGCTGAAGGGTGCTAAATATTTTTTGAAAATAGATTTGAGAAGTGGGTATCACCAATTGAAGGTAAGAAAGGAGGATATACCTAGAACGACATTTAGAACTCGGTACGGACATTACGAGTTTCTAGTGATGTCTTTTGGTTTAACTAATCCCCCTGCTGCGTTCATGGATTTGATGAACAGGGTGTTTAAACCATTCATAGACAAGTTTGTAGTGGTATTTATTGATGACATTCTGGTGTATTCCAAAACTCAAGAAGAACACGTGGAACATTTATGTTTGACATTGGAAACACTAAGGAAGGAAAAGTTGTACGCGAAATTCTCTAAGTGCGAATTTTGGCTCGACCGTGTACAATTTTTGGGTCATGTTATTGAAAAGATGAGATTTCAGTGGATCCAGCAAAAGTGGAAGCTGTGATCAATTGGGAACAACCAAGAACACCATCAGAAGTGAGGAGTTTCTTGGGACTTACCGGTTATTATAGAAGATTCATTCAAGATTTTTCTAAGATAGCCACTCCACTAACAAATTTGACAAGGAAAGCTGTAAAATTCGTTTGGACGGAGAAATGTGAAGAGAGTTTTCAAGATTTGAAGAAGAAGTTAACTATGGTACCTGTGTTGACATTGCCGGATAATACAGGAAATTTTGTGGTGTATAGTGATGCCTCACATGTGACGCCCCCAAAATAGATCCATTCCATCCAACCCATTCTGAGTCGCCAAATACATGGTACAGAAAATAATTACAACATTATTAATACAATTGTCGTGCAAGATACGACAACACTTAAACTGTGAGTTTAAATACAAATATATACCAATTGTGACTCATGTCCCAACCGTGGACAGCACCTTATAATGATACCTTACATAAAGGTATAGTCAAAAACTATTTTAGAAATTAAAATCTTTGGGAAGTGCTCAAGGAAACCTTCGTACATGGGAGGCCATGCGTTTAGCTTATGATAGATATCATATGGCCACAGAATTATCCTTGGTTGACCCAATAAACCCCAAAGAAAAACGAGAAGATTACTATCATATTCTTCCCAATGGTGAGTCTTCTCTTGACATATCATTATCTCCACTGTCTCTAATTGGGAATTAAACTCCAAACAAACACAAAGATTTTATAGGTAGTGCTTGTAAATATACTCAGCAAGTGGATGAGCACAACCCTGTCTTATGATGACACGAGGTTGTATGTCATTAGACATCTTGTATGACAGTGGCAAAACACCCTTCCAACGTTGGGTTCGCCTCACCCTAGTTGATTCACCAAATATAACTCTAAATGATAACCACCGTTCTATTCCCCTGTTACCCTCGCTCGACCCAGCTACACTCTTATTACCTGAAAAGAATTGTGAAGCAAAAGGGTGAGCACAACTAGCTCAGTAAAAAATATAATGACTAAGATAAATAAATTATCATTAGCCTTCAACAGTAATAAATCAGAGATTTAGAACATACGGTAGATGATAAAACTTTTTAACCATAGTTGTTGCGGAACGAGCAATCCATTAGAAGAGTCAAATAGACCATAAAATCTATTATCTTCTCCATGTTAAAAGTCCTTCAACAATGTTTTATCCCTGTAACATTAATCAACAATTCATGTCCACAATCACGTGTATAACTCATAATCGTAATCGTAGTTCTAAATTCCTTTCCTCATCCAGGACAAAGTTAATTTTCATCACCTGAAACATCAAAGATTACGGTTATACCAAATCACAGTTCATGTTCATAATCCTACTAATAAATTCATCTTTGCACTACGGGCCATAGATAATCATCAACAAGTCATCTTTGCACTACAGGCCAAAGATATTCATTTATCTCATCTTTGCACTACATGCCAAAGATATTCAACAACATGTCATCTTTGCATTACGAGCCAAAGATATTCATCAGAAATCATTTAACTTTGCACTACAGGCCAAAGATATTCAGTTATATCATCATTTAGGACTGAGGATGATGCAAAATATTTTAAAGAAAACGAATCCAGTGAAACAAAAGAACAAATATTAAGGATTCGTAATTTAAACAACCCAAGTTCAAAAATACTTCATAAATAACCAGAGTGGAGTAAAATTCAAGAATGAAGACCAAAACATAGATCCAATCAAAGATAGGAATCATAACAGACAATCTTGGACACAGAGAAGAAAACTTAATTTTTCTGTGAATAATGTCGTATTTGTGAATAGTGTCGTATACGTGAATAGTGCCGTATACGTGAATAGTAACTCCAACACCAAAAGATAAAAATTTCACAAAAAACAACATCATGCTTCATGAATAGTACTCGTGAATAGTAACTCATAAACAGTAATTCATGAATAGTAACTCATGAATAGTAATCCCGACATGAAAAAGTTCCAAATTTGATAAAAAGTTCAAACCAATATTTCAGCATAATGATATTGAAGAAATAATATCATTTATGAAGAAACTAATCTCCTTACCTCATAAAGAATAGTACTTACATCGTAATCATCGGATATAGTGCTAAAAGAACTTGCAATAGTATAGCAATACTCAAGTACTAAAATACTCACAAAAATACGCTCGATATATAGAGAGAGAAAGAGAGAGAAAACTTCAGTTTCTGGTGTGATTTTCAATTCTAACCTAAGCACCCTATTTATAGGAAAATGCTTAGAACACCAAAGTAGAAAATTTAATATAATAATATTATTATTATTCCACCACGTCCTACATACACTCATTGAATCCAACATCATCCATCTACTCAAATAAAAACAACAAAAACGTTTTTGTTAATTAAAATAATTAAAACTTCCAAAATCAATTATTTCGGAACTTCAGAACTTCAATAATTCATAATAAATAGTCCTTTTATCGGAAAATTTGAATTTCGCGCCTTTTCATAGAAAATTCAATTCTCTACAACTTTGCAGAAGAAAGTTTTTCCAAATTCCAAACAAAAATTGACCGAAATCCATAAACGGGTGATTTTACAAGCTATATTCAAATTTTAGTCAAGAAATGGGGTCCACCGACACACAAAACATGTGTTAATCATTTAATGCAACAAAAACACTATTCCTCCATATATACTCATATATCTCGCATTCATTGTAAAAATATCACGATTATTATATTATTAAAATATAATAATATATTAAATAAATTATTTTATCGAAAAAGATAAAATATCAATTTTCTATAATTGTCATATTAAAAAAAATTTCTCCATCTATATCCACATAAAATGAATATTTTCCTCATCATATAAATCAATAATTAATTATTCACAAATAATATTATAGAATCACAATAATGACAACCAGTCAGTTCACAAGAAAGAGGGGGCTTTCTAATAAGGATTTCTCCTTATCTGCACGCAATTAGGTGACCAAACCTCTCCTTAGATGTAACTTTCTAGACATTGCCAATAATGTTATCTAATAATATTATTCGAGATAATATGAATTATTTCTTCGATAATGGAAAATACTGTGTAGTGACAATTATTAAAACAACAGTAATATAAAATATCAATGCAGCAATTATTGAATCAATAAAATATTGAACAGTAATTACTGTAACAATTATTGAGTAGTGCCTTCTTACGTAAGAATTAATAATTGGTGCAATACCGTGTGCTACTGTGCAACAACGCATATTACTGTATTTTAACCATCGGGTATTCTAACAGTTTTAACGGTAACAACTACGCCGTTATTTATAAAAACTCCTTTTTGTCGTTTTCTTCATCCGACAGTTATTCTGTTATGGGGCCCACCAATGGCTGCGCCGTCGTACGAATATTCCCCGGCATAAATAATATTCCACGACCAAACGAATATTCCCCAATAGAAATGAGTATTTTATAACCACTTGCATATTTTGAATTTTTTTTATATATCACCCTTAAGTTTAACTTTTATCAATTTAACCATTTACTGAATAGTAATTATAAGAAAAATTGAATACTTTTATTTCATAAAATTCGGGGTCTTACATCACATAAAGGGTTGGGTTGTGTTCTTATGCATAACGGCAAATTTATTGCGTATGTATCAAGACAACTAAAGGATTGTGAGAAAGGGTATCCGACTCATGATTTGGAATTGGCTGTAGTTGTATTTGCTCTGAAGATATGGAGACACTATCTTTATGGAGAGAAATGTGAGATCTACACAGACAACAAAAGTCTGAAGTATATTTTCACTCAGAAGGATTTGAACATGCGTCAAAGAAGGTGGATGGAACTGATAAAAGATTATGATTGTGAGATCTTTTATCATCCGAGAAAAGCGAATGTGGTTGCAGATGCTTTAAGCAGGAAAGGTCGAGAGAAGTTGATGCTGATAACAACTCAGGAGGAGCACATTTCAGCAATGACAAAACTGGAGTTGGAAATCAAATTTCCAAAAGAATCTAAAGAACAATTATTCCAGATAGAAGCTGGTCCAACTTTAGTGGACAGTGTGAAGAATGCTCAACTACAAGATAAAGAGTGTGGAAAAATCAAAGAGAATCTGATTGAAGGCGGTGATGTAAAATACAAGGTCGATACCAAAGGATTACTACGGTTCGAGGGAAGAATTTGGGTTCCAGCAATGCTATAACTGAAAGATTAAATCTTGACCGAAGCACACAACACAAGATATTCGATTCATCCAGGAAGCAAAAAAATGTATCAAGATTTGCGCCGACATTTTTGGTGGCCAAATATGAAAAGGGATGTTGCTGAATGCATAGCGAAATGCTTAAATGTCAGAGAGTAAAAGCTGAACATCAAAGACCCAGCAGATTACTTCAACCTTTGGAAATACCGGAATGGAAGTGGGAACACATCACAATGGATTTTGTGGTGGGTCTTCCAACTACTCAGAGAGGATGCGATGCAATTTGGGTGATAGTGGACAGACTGACGAAGTCAACACACTTTTTACCAATAAAGATTAGATTCAATCTTGATCAGTTGGCAAGATTGTACATTAACAAGGTCGTTTCGAGGCACGGAGTGCCAGTATCAATTGTGTCCAATAGAGATCCGCGATTCACATCAAATTTCTGGAAGAGACTACAAGAATGCATGGGGACACAGTTGCGAATGAGTACGACTTATCATCCACAAACAGATGGCCAAAGCGAACGAATAATTCAGACATTAGAAGATATGCTAAGAGCATGCGTCATGGACTTTAAAGGAAGTTAGGAATAACATTTACCGTTGGTGGAATTTTCTTACAACAACAAGATTACCACGCTGAAAGACATCGCATGCCACCTTACGAGGCATTATGCGGTGAAAGTCTGAGAACTCCTTTGTCTTTGGGATGAAGTCGGTGAAACGTCAATTATTAGGACCGAAGCTCGGTACAATAATAAGCTGGACGTTGTTACACTCATCGTAACAAGATTAGTAGCAACCAAGGCAGACGGAAAAAAGTATGCTGATCAACACAGACAAGATCGTGCATTCGACGTAGTAACTTTTGTATTCCTAAAAGTTTCTCCCTGGAAAGGGAAAATTCATTTTGGTAAAAAGGGAAAGCTAAGCCCGAGGTTTATTGGACCCCTTTGAAGTACTGCGAAGAGTGGGAGAAGTGGCTTACGAGGTAGCTCTGCCTCTAGAGTTGGAAAACATTCATAATGTTTTTCATATTTCGGTGTTACGACCATATAAACCCGACTACAAACATGTGATCGAGTACGAACCGTTGCAGTTCGAGAAAGATTTGTCTTATGAAGAGGTTCCTATCCATATAGTCGACAGGAAAGAACAAGTGCTTAGGAATAAAGTGATACCTTCTGTGAATGTGATATGGAGGAACCACAACGCTGAAGAAGCTGCGTGGGAACTCGAAGAGAAAATGTTGAAAGAATACCCTGAGTTATTTGTTTAATCATGTCTCTTGATTCTAGGGGCTGTAATCTTTGTAAGTAGGGAAGAATGTAACGAATGATTTGTTTGAGTTGTGATTACGAGGACGAGAATCCTTGTAAGGAGGAATGATGTAACATTCCAGAATTTTAAAGTGTAATATTAAATATTTATTGATTTATATAAGTATTTAATGGATTATGTTTATTGTTGAATAAATAATTGTTCAATTTGAGTTTATGTGATTTAGTTAATTATTTGTGGAATAAATAATTAAGGAGCTAAGAAAATTAATTGTTATGAGGATATATACTAATTTAATTTAATAATTAAGTTAGAGAGCTAATAATGATTAAATGAATTATAGTATTTTAATTGGAATTGTGATTAAAATAAAGTGTTAGTTGATTAAATAAAATTATAATTATAAATAAATTATAGTTTTGTGATAATGATTTATGTATTAAAGTAATTCAATAGATTAATATTTGAATTGATTATTTAATTAAATAGAAGTGTGACAAATAACCTTGCTATAAAGGAGTTATTAAAATAAATTAAGGGAGTTTAATTCAGTTTTGCCAAACAATGCCTAATGCCTATTAAGTCTTTTATCTAATTGGGTTTTACCAAACAAGGCATAAGGATTAATGAGTTATTTTTAAGTTAGTTAACCAAACAAGCCTTATGGCTTTTAATTTCAAAAGAAATTGTAACTGATGTAAGTTAAGTTAGAATTATATTATATATTTAATATATATTATATCCTATATACGTTAGATATCTAGTACGTAGTTAGAGTTAGGGAGAAAAACAACTCAGAGAAGAAGAAGAAGAAGAGGAAGAAGAAGAAGAAGAAAAGTGAGAGGGAATTGGAGAGAAGAAGAAACTTGAGAATCAAAAGGGGTTGACCATCATCTTCTTCAAACAAGGTATCATCTAAACTCTATTATGGTTGTTCTTTTCAAAATTATAGTTGTATTCTCTCTCTCCCAATTTTCTCCATGAAATCTTTGTAGAAGTGGAATTTTTGTTATGTATAGGTTTTTATATGATAATCTAGTGTTATTAAACTATTTTCTTAAGATATAATTCAGAATAGTCCATGAATTTATATTATGTATATGGTTGTGCAGAAAAAGTATTTTTACAGAGAGTTTTTGTGAATATATATTGTGAAGCTTAAGGTAGAAATTGAGAGTCAATTAGTTGTTTAATTGATAAATTGATCGTCTAATTTGATAGAGTATGCATAATTATTGATAGGATGCTTTGAATTAATTGTTTTTGTTGAAAAACAAAATTTACAGTGTTGGTTTTCATTGAAATATCAAAAATGGAGTTTTTTGTCAAAAATAGTGAAATTGGATGTTTTAAATTGGTTGTTTACGTTGTTGTATGGGTAGAAACATGTTAGAAGTTCTTGAATTATGTTTACATGAAGTTATTGTATGAATTGCATGTGAATTAGTTTGTTAGAAACGAGCTTGTAGGCCAAATTGGCTTTTTCTTGCACGGTTCTTGCGTCATCGATCGATCTTGAAGTTTACAGCCATGGCATGCCAACCAGACGTTATGCGTTCTTGGCGCCACGGCACCATCCTGCCTTGTAGCGGCAACCGTGCCAATATAATCACCGTGTAATATGTATTATCATCTGTATATGCAAGCACACCCACCCACATGTAAAATTGTGAAAGCCATGCAGCGATTTAACAGAATGTTCTGACAATTTTGTTTATGTATACAAAACTTGAAAATAAATGTTATGTGTTAATAATATGAATGTTAAATGATGATTTCAGTAGTATTAAACTATGAATGAGCATGTTATCAAGAGTTAATTAGCATTAATGTAGTTTGATTATGTGAATGGGTAATTTAACCTACATGATGTATATATTTTGGTTATATAGATATAAAATATTGGTAATGACTAAATATGTCATGATGACATATGTATAGGGTATTGATTCAAGTTGTAAGGTTTAGCTTGTGCTAAAGGCAAGTTTTCTAACTCTAAAATTTCGTTGTACAAGTTTAAATTTTGTTGAGCACATTATTGCTTTTAATTCCATTTCAATTGTACAAGTTGTTAACTTTACACTTTCATAGAGTTAGATTGATTTTTATTGATAAAACTCTTGTATCTATTGGTTCATATGAATACAAGTATTCCAAATCTTATATTATTGAGCAAGTTCATGTATGTTCTTATCTTCCTCGAAATCCAGAATGATAAAGTCCGCAGAGAATATAAACTTATCCACTTTAACCAGAATGTCCTCTACTATGCCTCTCAGATATGTGACTGACCTATCTGCCAACTGCAATGAAATATTCATAGGCTTTGGCGCGGGCAAACCCAATTTTGTGTATACTGACAATGGCATGAGGTTTACGCTCGCCCCCAAATCACATAAACATTTGTTAAACGACATTTTCCCGATTGTGCATGGGATAGTAAAGCTCCCCGGGTCTTTAAGTTTTGGTGGTAACCTGCAACGTAACACTTTTCTACACTCCTCTGTTAGTGCCAATGTTTCAAATTCTTCCCATTTCTTTTTCCCCGACAGAATTCCTTTCATAAACTTCGCATAACTCGGCATTTGCTCTAGGGCCTCTTCGAATGGGATGTTAATCTGGAGTTTCTTGAACACGTTTAAAAACCATGCGAACTGCTTATCTGATTTTTGTTTTTAACCCTCTACTGAAACGGTGGCGGAGGATAAACAATTGGCTTATTATTTAACTTTATTTCCTCGCCCTTGTTACCTTCCACCACGTTGTTGTCATCAACTTTTTCCTCCGGTGTCGCTGAATTTTCTTCATTATTACCCCCGAGATGTTTTCCATTTCTCAACATAACTGCTTGATATTGCTCATGACTACCCTTTGGATTTCTCTCAGTGTCACTTGGTAACGTTCCTTGTGGTCTATTATTTAATGCTAATGCCAGCTGTCCAATCTGATTTTCCAAATTCTTGATAGCCAAATCTTGTGATTTCATTGCCATCTCTTGATTTTTCATTATCATTGCTTGATTTTTTATTGTTGCCTCATTGTTAGTTATGTACTTCGACACCATTTCCTCGAAATCTGATTTCCTTTCCTGATGTTGAACCGATTGTTCGTGACTCTGAAAACCTGGGGGATATGATGGTCATGGAGCTTGATTTTGTTTGTTATTGCTCCACGAGAAATTTGGGTGGTTCCGATTCCCTTGGTTGTAGGTGTTTTGGTATGTGTTCTACGGAATTCTGTTATAGTTACCTATGAATCGGATTTGATTCTCGGATTAATTATTGACCGATCCGTAGGATGATCACCCGCACACAATTCACATACTACCGCAACCTGATGTACTTGAGCCCTTGTCATAGCATCAAACTTCTTGGACAACGCATAAATCTTTGCTTGTATATCGGTCACCCCATCTACTTCCAAAATCCCAGTCGCCTTTGCCTCTGTCATTCTTGTTGTGGGCCACTGGTAGTTATTTGGCGCCATGGTTTCGATCAAATTGTAGGCTTCCTCGTAACTCTTAGCCATGAATGCTCCGCCTGACGCTGCATCAATACTGGTTCGGACATTCCCATTTAGTACGTTATAAAAGGTGTTCATTTGCAGCCACTTGGGCAATCCATGATGCGGGCACTTTCTAAGTAATTCCTTGTACCTCTCTCATACCTCATATAGCGACTCCCCATTCTGTTGCTCAAACATCGTTATGTCATTCCTCATTTTAGCAGTTTTCGCCGGTGGGAAAAATTTGGCAAGAAATTTTTGAGCCAAGTCTTCCCATGTAGTAATCGATCCCAGCGGCAGAGAATGTAACCAACTCTTCACCTTGTCCCGTAAAGTGAACGGGAACAAGCGAAGTCTCACTGCCTCATCCGACACCCCATTGTACTTGAAAGTGTCACACATTTCCAGGAAACTGATTAAATGCTCATTCGGATCGTCATTTGCCATTCCCCCAAACTGAACTGAATTCTGCATCATCTGAATGGTCCCAGACTTGATTTCAAAAGTATTCGCAGCTATTGCAGGCCTAGTGATGCTCATTGCAGATCGATCCTTAATTAGTCATTGTAAAATCCTCAACGCTTTACGGTCTTCTACCACCATTGTTTCTTCCTTATCGGAATTTTGGAATTCGTTCCTCATTTTTTCGATCCACTTACTTAAGCTCTGAAATTTCCTTTCAATGTCGTCCTCAAAAGGAAGCAAGTCTGGATGTTTGGATCGTGTTTGCATAAACCAATGTCAAAAACCTGAAATAGGAAAAACAAAAACAAAAACTGTTTAATTAAAACTGGACTAATTAAATCGATATCGTAAAAATATTAAAATCTAGGCTAAATTGTCCCCGGCAACGGCGCCAAAATCTTGTTGGGTAAAATTAATACACGCAAAACACACAAGTGTACGTGGTCAACAAGTAATATAGTAGTGAATAAAGTATCGTTCCCACGAGGACAAATTAGCAAGAATTTTAACTTCATAATTATCAATTTTCTATTAATCCTAATTCTATTAAACTATTCAATTCAATGGTTTAAAATTATAGAAACTAAATTAATAAATAAATAAACTATCACAAAACAATCACTAATATCAAAATCCGGAATTTCAAACAATTAATGGAGAATTAGACTTATGATTTCACCCTAAGCTTCACTCTGATTTTCAAACCTTTATTCCAACTCAATTTAATATCCAAGTTTATTAATCAAGAATACGAATGTAATACTAGCCACCTCTTGATACACTAATACCATATTAACTTAAATCCACAATTAAGATAGAAACAAGTTAAACACCTAAATCAACCAACTCACTATATCTCTATGTGAACTAAAATTAAAGAAGGTTTAAGCTTAAGTTCTCTATCCGATTACATGTGATGTCAAGCATATCTCTACCTTAACAATAATCAAAAATCTTCTATTCACAAAATTCATGACACATGCTATATTAACTAGGTCTAGATTTGAATATCCTCTATCGATTCCATTCAAATCCACAAGGAATTGTTGATCAAGTAATTCATAAATTCACGCACGAAACATAGATAAACTGAAAATATTTTGTTGAATTGGAAATCAAAGTTATAGAATCATTGTTTCACCCAAGGATCCATCACAAGTCTAATAAACAAATTAGTTCATCAAGAATGAATTAAAAACTGAATAATCTAATGGAAACATCCTTTTAATTACAAATAAAAGACTAAAGAGAAGAAGAATAATGAACACCCTTCACGTAGCCTAGAATTGTAACCGTCATGATAATCTCTTCAAATTACTCCTCCAAAGCTCGCACTTGAATCCTGGAATTTTTCTCTGAATTATGCTTCTTGTGTGTGTGATTTTGTTGTTTGCAACGTAATATCCCACTCTCTATCTGTTTTGGCCGAAATCTCTCTTTTGTAGAGTCCATGCGCCTAACAAAACCTCCAAAATCCATATTAAAACAAATCTTCAAAAGGCAAAAGAGGAGTCTCGGGTTTGGCACCCTAGCCTGTGTGGTATATAAGCTCCAATAAGGCCAGCCAGCAGAGCATGCCTTCGCTAAAGGAATTTTTGCGACTTCATGCGTTTTTCCAACTTTGCTCCAAAAGTCCGCCGTTCTTTACCACTTGCATCCATGACCACCTTACACATAAAATAACATGAAACGAGTGAAAACGAGCACAAAACAAGAAGATAAATACGAATTTAAACTTGAAATGAACATCGATTCGTGTATATTAAATCCACGTATCATCTAGCAACTCTTCCGGTTTTACACTCTTCTTCTGAGTATCGACTATGTAAGCTAAATAGCCCATACAACCAACACAGCCTTGACTCAACAATTTCTTGGCCTGCATAATCGTCAGACATTTCATTTGTCTAGGCGACTTACTACTATAACGTACTACCTTTGATGGGGTCATAAGGTTTACAAACTTCTTTTGGCAATCAATTACCGCTCCATATCTGAACAGCTAATCCATTCCCAAAATTACATCAAAATCTCTCTAAGTCTAATCGGAATCAAATCTACCATCAAGATTTTCTCCTTAATGTTCACCCTACAGTTCTTGTATACGAACCTAACATGGATTACTTCCTTATTCGTAATTTCTAAGTTCAAAGGGAAATTCAGTTCTTCACTAGGAATTCCTAACCTCTTAGCAAATTCATCAGATATAAATGAGCAAGTAGCACCCAAATCAAATAATACATAAGCATTTATATCATTGATTGGGATAATACCCAACACCACATCCTTTGATTGCACAACATCTTGCACAGTCATGTTGAAGGTTCTGGCGGTGGGTTTGTTTGATGATGTAGGTCCAGCAATGGGCCATGTACCTCCACTGTTACCTCCATTGCTTCTGGTTGTCTCTACAACCTTCTTCTTAGGGCATTCATGAGCAATGTGATCCTTGGATCCGTACATGAAGCACACATTCTTCTTAGGTTGAGTGCAATTTGGGGCGATGTGACCCTCCTGACCACAATTTAAGCATACTCGTTTCCCCATCAAGCACGCACCCTTATGAAACTTCCCGCATTTAGCACATGCTTCAAACTTCTTGTTTTGCTGGTTACCTTGCTGGTTTCCAGTACCCCCGCTTCCATTCCACTTCCTCTTCAAATTGTTGTTGTTGTTGTTGTTGTTATTTTTGTTTCCACCACTACCACCTCCATTCTTAATCTCTACCTCATTCTTCTTTTTCTTTTGTTCCTGATTGAACTTTTTCACTACCTCGCCTCCACCTTCAGCGAGTATTGCTTTCTCCATCACTGCTGCGAAAGTCTTCAACTGGAACATGGAAACCCTACTATACAACCAGGGCTTCAGTTCCTGTTCAAATCTATTGGCCTTCTTTCGTCGTCAAATCTTGACTTGATACTGGTAAAACCCTTACCAACTCGTTGAATTTAGCGGCATATTCAGATACCGTCATCATTCCCTGCTTTAGTTCCAAAAACTGCACTTCTAGCTGACTCTTCGAACTTTCTGGGAAATAGGTCTCGAAGAATATTTTTTTAAACCTATCCCAGGTCATTACCCCTGGCCCTTCACGAGTTTTATTGGCCTGCTACCAATAACTAGCTTCTGCTTTCAACATGAATGTTGCAAAAGCAGTCTGCTGATCTTCCCCTACCTTAGTGACATTGAACACCTTTTCTATCTCAGAAATCTAGGTTTGTGCTTCGACTGGATTCATGGACCCACGGAATTTAGGTGGTCCAACCGCCTTGAAATCCTTAAACGTTGTTCCTTGTTTCTGTGGTTGATTCTGCTACGCTCCTGTCAGTAGCCTCACTAGCTGTTGAACGGGGTTAGCATCAACATTGTCGTTATTGGTTCCTTCAATGGTTCTCTGTCGTGGTAGTTGACGTCTGGGAGGCATTTTCTGTTAAAAATATACTCATTAGATTTTTATTCAACTCCTTAAAGTAATTTCTGCTTAACTTTCCTCCACAAAAGAAATAATCACATAACCACGTAACACTTTGAATAAAATAACAACTTTTATTTATTCATAATCTCTTTGAAAATATTAAACAATAGCATCACTGCTATTTATATTACTTTCCTGAACTACAAAAGTTTTAGGACAACATCATCATCATATTCCATAGGTTTCATAGCACTTGGGATTTATAATTTATTTAACATTTTATTCATCGCCTATCAACTATGATGTTCTACTAAGATACTGCTTAGCCTTACTACGTTCTTCCTCCATGATCCAGAACATTGTTCTACGATCTAACACATATGATGGCAGGTGTCTCGAACTGAATAAGATATCCCATGACCTGATCTTGAGCTCGATTGATCATGGTGTTGAATACTTTATCCATCTCCTCCATCTTCATCCTCTTTGCCTGTGCATCTCTCCCTGTTATTCCGGTTCGTTGAAAAGCTTATTCGTATGCGTCTTCAGCTCTTGCTCTCACTAGCTTCTTCCTTCAGTTCGTTCTTCAGTTCTGCGATTACCTCGATCAATTGTTCTTTCTCTCCTTCGGTGTGTACTAGCTTCTCCTCGACATTAGTCAATCATTCCTCACGATCCTGGATCTCCCAATTTTCTGTTTCATTGCAGTCTGTTGTTCAGCTATTATCTCTTGCAATTCTTCAAATGTATCCTGAAGTTCCACGTTACGGTTGTAGACTTCATCGTACATACGAGCGGCTATCGAGGTTAGTGGAGTCTCTTCCTCCTCATCCTCATCATCCTCATCCTCCGGTGGCAACTCAACGGGATCCTCCTCATCCGTCTCCACGTCATCATCCTCATCTTCAACTACTGTGACCAACGGGGCTGAATCCCGTGGCAGTAGTTGTTCCCAAACAACTTGAATGTCGCGAAGCTCATCCTCTATAGGCATTTGAGGCCCTTCCTCCCTAGCCTGACTGGATTATCCGACATTAGTCATCTTAACAACAAAATTTTAAGTTTTAATTATTATTCATTACTACTCGACACTCACGAGCACATAAGTTATAAACACATAAGCACATAAGTGTTTTATTACTTCTTCCTTAAAACTCGATAAGAGTTTATCACCACTATCTTTTCAAAGGTTACTTCCTAAGGCTTTTCCCCACCTAAGTTTCATAACCTAAAGCTTTGATACCAACTTGTGACACCCCCAAATCCTGGTACTTCCTTTCCACAAGATTTGGTGTTCACTTAATTAAAACATTCATATCTAACTACCCAATCATAATATAATTGAATAATAAAACCTGCCCATACAGGATTACGTTAATAAAATTATCTCCCAGGTTATCTAACCTTTAATTATAATCATTCAAATGCGAAAATTAAATTATTATATCACATCATTATTAAAAGTCTATCATCATAACGATAAAACAAAATTACAAGTCTTCATCACTTGTACATTTTTTTCCTTTCCTTTGCTAGTTGTAGGTTTATTTACCTTCTCAACCACAGCTGCAATGTAACATTCCAGATTTTTTAAGTGTAAGTTATAAATATTTATTGGATGTGTTTGTTATTGAATAAGTAATTGTTCAATTTGATTGAGTTGATTTAGTTAATTATTTATTTGCTAAATAATTAATGTGATTAGTTAATTAATTATTTATTTGTTAAATAATTAATGTGTTATGTGGATTGACTTATGTGATAAAGTGAATTATTTAATAAATTGTTATTAAATAAAGTATGACAAATAGCTATGTTATAAAAGTTATTAAAAATAAATTAAAGTCATTTTAATTTAGTTTCACCAAACAAGGTGTAAGTATATTAATCCTTTATTTTATAAATGGTTTTGCCAAATAAAGCCCTATGGCTTTTGGAGTTTTGAAATTTAAATTGTTTATAAGATAAACTAAATAATATATATATATATATATATATATATATATATATATATATATATATTTAGAAGTGGTACGTTATATATTTTATAACCGATGTTAGTATTGATTAGGCTTATTATGGCCATGTCAGTTTTATGTTACGCGTATTGGTTATCGGTTGAGTTACGTTGTTAGTAGTCTAAATTATTACTGAGAAAAGAAAGAAAGGCTAGAGAGAGTTTTGAGAAAAAAGAAAGAAGTTCAGAGTTTTGAGAGAGTTTGAGAGAAAAACCTGATTTTCAAAGCAAGTCTCATTAACAAAGATTAAGTAAGCAAGCAAAAGGTGGGTTTCTCTAACCTTAATATATGTACATATATATATTTATGGTTTTATGATGCCTTTTGTCTCTGTTCTTCAACTTTCTTTATGTAAAGATTTTTACAAAACTTTACATAAAACTATGTTGGTATAAATTTGTCGAGGAGAAGCATGTGCTGCGTATAGTTGTAATTGTTATCACTAGTATATATATATATATATATATATATATATATATATATATATATATATATATATGTCTGCGCTAATTAGAGGCTAAAGGAAGAAATTGGTTTTACAATTGGGTATATAGATGTCGTATATAATTTGTAGAGATATCAAAAATAGTATATATTAATTGTGAAAATTGTGAAATTGAACTATACAGTGGAATTTCAGTTCACTGTATTTTATTTGTCAACAATGGAGCTTTGAGTTTTAACCAAATATTATTTTAGTGATTTAAGTGTTTTAAATTTGTTGTTCAATTGTTGGTAATTGGTATAGATATGATTATTAACGTGTATGTGTAATTTATATAAGTTATACATGTGAGTTAGGGGAAAGTGTTGTTACAAATTTAAGACAGTAGCTTTGGCTCTGTTCTTACATTTTGGTTCGTGAGTTTGGCACCCTAGCATTAAAATTCACGCTCAGTAAGTCAAGTTTCAAATTATGGCGCCAAATCATCCCAAACCAACTTAGCGCCTCGGTAGCAAATCGTCAGCCGGACCTCGTCTTGTGTGAGAGTCCTATATAAGTCTCGTGCAAAGCGCCCGACTCAGTACAAGCATGTGCATTGACCTGATAAAGCTGTGGCGCCTCGGCGCCACTTAGCAAAATGTTCTGAAATTACTTCTGTCTTGCACAGAAGTCTAAAATTTTGATAATAATACTACAAGACCAAATTAATTCTGTTATTATAGTATTGTAATGTGTTGAACGAACATGGTGTTAATACCTAACTAATTTATTATCGTTTAGGAATATGATTTGATTACATGGTTAGACATTGAAACCATACGTGATGTAGTGTTGATTATGACTAATCATGTCATGTTAACACATGTATATAGGATATTGTGATTTGGATTATAACGATTTAATCTACGCATGTGAGGCAAGTTCTCTAACTCCATACTCTCGTTGAGTTAGTTGTGTTTATACAAGTTTTCTAATCCTAAAGCTTACGTTATGCAAATTTCATATGCTATACTTAATTGAGTAAAGTATTTCCATTAAGCAACTTAATTGTATCCAGTTATTCATGATGATACAAGCTTCCCATCTCCACACTTTCGTTGAGATAGTTATTATGATTATGCAAGTTTTTCCTAACTCTAAACTTGTTATATTAGCATGCAAGTATCGTTATTCTGTTGAATCAGTTTATTGTTCAAGTTATTATTTGGTGTGCATGGTTGATAATAAACTTTAAGATATAACCTTAGCTTAATACTGTTCAAAGCAATGTATGATAGATTATTCAATTGTTATGCTATTAGAATTATTCCTAAAGCTTGAACTCAGAACGAAATGTTTATTCAGTCAGGATTATTCAATAACATAGTGTTATTATCTTTTATTCAACTAATCCTAAGTTGATGTCCGTTGAATTCAAAATTGACTTGAAGTGTATCCAAACCAAACTATCTTTGGGGCGGACTTGTACTCAAAATACTGAGATGAACAACCCTATTTATAGGGGTTACGCTTAGTTTTGTACTTTGTGCTGAAATGTTTGTATACAATACATGTACGAAGGGTTGATCCCCCTAAGTACCTTAAAGTCATTATGGTCGTATGACCGTAAAAGTTTAAGTTGAAAGATTACTTATAATTGTGGACAAGTTTCGTGGTCATTAGACCCTAGTGAATGTTTAAAATGTTAATAGAACTCATTGTTCAGTTCTATTGAGCCCCTGAATGGGCAAGGAATGTTTCAGTTCTTTTAAGCCTCTGAATAGGCAAGGAATGTATAAGAAGTTAATATAACTTATTGTTCAGTTCTATTTAGCCCCTGAATGGGCAAAGAATGTAAAAGTTATTCATTGTTATTTCAAGTGAGCCTTGTTTGCTCACTCTTGCTTATAAAATCCTTACAACTAAAGATGGAAAGGGTGACGTACCTAGCACCAATAAAGGAAAGGGAAAGATGAACAAGTACTGAAGACTTGTAATAGTTTTGATAGTTTTATTATCAAACTTTGGTTTAAAGATTGTAATGAAGTTTATTTAAATTTAACCGCATGAATGATTGTTTGTAAAGGTTAGATAACCTGGGAGATATTATTTTATGTAATTCCTCTATGGGCAGGTTTATTATTCAATTTTAATTATGATTGGGTAGTTATAAATGAATGTTTTGATTACGTGAACACCAAATCTTGAGGTAATGAAGTACCGAGATTTGGGGGTGTCACATGCAATAAGTATATAAATATGAAAGAGTGAGCAAACAAAGCTCACTTAAAATAAGAATAAATAACTTTACAACATTTGCCAAATAATAGGCTCTATAGAACTGAATGATATGTTCTATTAACATTACAACATTTGCCAAATAATAGGCTCAATAGAACTAAATGATATGTTCTATTAACATTACAACATTTGCCAAATAATAGGCTCAGTAGAACTAAATGATATGTTCTATTAACATTCTGAAACATACTACTGAGGGTCTAATGACCACGAACCATGTCCACAGTTATAAGTAATCTTTCAACTTTAACTTTAACAGTCATATGACTATAAGGACTCCACGTGCTTAGGGGGGATCAATCCTTCGTATAATGTGTATGTGCACAACCATTTCAACGCTAAGCGTAAACCCCTAAAAATAGGGTTGTTCATCTCAGTAATTAGAGTACAAGTCCGCACCAAAGAAAGTTTGGTTTGGATAAGCTTTCAAGGGTAATTTGAAGTTTAACGATCATCAACTAGGGAACTAGTTGAATCAACAATGCTTGATAACACAATAGTTGTTTAATAACAACATAACTTAGAACATTTGAGAATCATAGGTGAACTGACTATATTCTAGACTCATGCTTAAAATAACTAGAGAGCATAAGTATTGATCAAAATAAAGAAATGGTAAACCTAGGCTTGAACAATAATAAGCTAGGTCTATAATCTTATCAAATTAGAACAAGCTGGAAGCTGGAAACAATGCTTACTCCACATGGTAAAAAAATATACAAAGTGATTGAACCATTCAACTCAAGGAATTAGGGTTCAAGAAACATTTATTATAAAAGAATAAACTAAAAAAACTTGTTTAACTATAAACAAGTTAGAGTAAGTCAATAATGATTAGAATTCTAATAATTTAGAATTAAAACATGCTCAATGTAATAGATGAGATTTTGGAACTTGCATCATCATAAATAACTAGATACAAGAACTTGGTCAATGTAAAAAGATAAGTTTAGAAACTTTCTCAATCAAAAGAATGAAGTTACACAATGTAATAATATAACCAACTTAACGAAAGTGTAGAGTTAGAAAACTTGCCTCAAGTGTAAGCTAAAATATTAAAACTCACATTCACTTATACACAGTATTAAAACTACAACATCTATTAGACATACTAATATTCACTTTTCAATATAACCCGCATTACTAGCTAAACTTGCTATTTTGGCACAAGTCTTAAGATACCATGCAAATATCAGAAATTACAAGTGTTAACCTTCACAACACATGTTTACTATTCGTCAAGCTCACTAAGTCTTAATATACCACATTAATCACTTACTAATTATTCAAGCTTTGAATTT
The DNA here is from genome assembly GCA_020205605.1 of Panax ginseng. Lineage (NCBI taxonomy): Eukaryota > Viridiplantae > Streptophyta > Magnoliopsida > Apiales > Araliaceae > Panax > Panax ginseng. Next base: position 117,154,207 of record CM035136.1, on the reverse strand, counting down.
ATCGATTACATATCATAGTTCTGTTTTAACCTTCTTACTACATGTATGACGCTTAACCATAACCTTAGACTAAGTGGTAAGGTTTCCCCAAGGTCTGCGAGTAGCGCATGATTTCTCTGCTTCATATCGATGTGTAATAGCGATTTTAGCCTTGGCACCGTAGCGACTAAATGCACAGAGGCGGACTTCGGCATGAACAATTGTCGTTTTTAGCCCAACTAACACGAAATTCACCCACCAAACAGTGAAATTAACACGTAAGATAAATATAACAATATCATAAACATGATTGCTAACATTTTCCATCAATTAAAACAATTTAACAACACTTCCAACTATTTTAATTTCTCAAATTCCATGTTTTTCATATAAAACTCCATTTTTGATATTCATCCCAAGAATCAACACTGTGACTTCAATACTTGGCCAAATCATTTCATTCAAATTACGTTATGCTCGTGTCTTGATGAACTCACATATACTAGACTCAATTTACAGTTTAACATTCGAATTGACCACTAAAATTGACAATTACCCAAGCCATATGAAGAACACAAACACTGTCATTATTTTCTTTTATTGTTATCCCAATATTAGCATGCAAACTCTTGTCTACATACAATCTCAACCATCACAACATATATAAACACAATTACATCATTGTATAGCAACAATTCAACGAATTTGATTTCACAGAGTACATGAAATTCTACCGTAATTCACATATGTAGACATATACATATATATTAAGGTTGTATAAGAAGTACCTTCAAATTGCTTGCAATCCTTTTTGTTAAACACTACAAATGCTCTGAAATTCTTCTCTCTCAAATTCTCTCAACTCTCATAAAACTCAGTACTCTCAAACTTGGGAAATAGAATGCGTAAAAGAAAACCAACTGGTATACAAGCGTTAGAAATAAAACTGATAACCCTTAATAATAATATTAATTGCTATTTTAGTTACCAACTAACGTATATAATATAAATATATTATATTTATTATTTATTTTATTTATTTTATTTATATAATTTAAAATTATAAGAATTCCAAAAGCTATAAGGCCTTATTTGGCAAGACATTTAAAATTAAAGAATTAATATTCTTGAACCTTGTTTGGATAAACTAAATTAAAACTACATAATTTATTTTTATAACTCCTTATAATATAGTTATTTGTCACACTTTATTTAATCAAGCTTTCATATTTAATTTAATTAATTTAAATAATAATTAATTAACTAAATCATTTAATCACATAACTCAATAAAAATAATTAACCATTAAATTGAAATATCAATATAATAATAATTTCCTTAACTCATTAATTATTTATTTAACAAATAATTAACCAAATAACCAAATAACCAAATAAAATCAAATCAATTAAACAAATGTTTATTCAACGATAAACGCATCCATTAAATATTTATATAATTCAATAAATATTTAATATTACAATTAAAATTCTGGAATGTTACATATCTTCCATCTCTACCATTGTAGGGTGATAAGAGAAGTGTAGATTAATGAAGATGTATGCTATGAAATCATAAGAAAATGAATATTCAATGGACTCAAGCCGTATAAGTCATGAATAAGTAATTTAAACCTAAGAAAGTTATGAACTTATGATGATCATATATGCACTTGTAACATATTTACATGAATGAAGTTAATAAGATGTAAGAATGTTGATTAAAGGACTTGAATCAATAATAAGTCATAAGAAATGAAATCTTGTAGTTTATAATTTGTTAAATTATAAACTTATGAAGAATAAGCCATAACCTAACTTAAAAATAAGTTATTGTAATGTGTAGGTTGAGATGTCTATAGGATGGATTGAATTCATTTAGAAAGATGAACAAATCATAAATAACGAAGTTTTGCCATAATTCACACGATTGGATGATAATCGTCGAATTCGTGAAATTCTCGGAATGGAAGCCGAATTTTGTGTTTGAGCTCGGAAACGTTGGTTTTTGATGGAGACAAGTCTTATTTGGTATTATAGAGTTGCGGACTTGAAAATGACTGGATTCCGACTTATGACGAAGAAACGAGCGTTGAACGTTGACGAACGTTTATCATTTTAGTTAAAAATTAACCAAGAGATGAATTTAGAGTTAACGTAGTCAAAAATATAAAATTATTGAATGAACACATAGAGTATGTGATTTGTGAACTTAAGGCTCTTGAACGAACCAATTCGGACTTATAACGAAGAAGTTACGAGCCCGGGAATCTCACAAAGTTGAAAAAGCTAAAAAAAATGCAGTGCATTGCAGACCTATAGATCATGGCCCAAATTTCAAGGCCAAATAGGTGGCGGCGCAGATGTAACTTAGCACCTTAGAGAAAGTTTGTGACCTCTCGGGAGTTTCACGCTGCAAGAAGTCGTAGTATTTTAACTACGTGAAGGAATTAAAGTGTTTGAATTCCCAAGACAAAAATAAAAGCTTTCCGAGAAATTTTTTGAAAAATACTATTCATCATTTTTCGCTCGTGAATTATTTTTGAACTTCTGAGAAATACTTAACGTTAGAATATCAAGGTAAGATGGATTATGTAATAATAATTCAAGTATGGAAAACGTAATATTTCGCCTGCGGACTTAATTTGAGAACGTTAGGAAAATTATGTGTTACGAAGTTAATGAAATAATCGTATGATACGTATGTATTGTGCGAGGTAGTATATACAAGTATGATAGAAAGTATTATACGAGTATGTAAGAATGATGGTATATCATATATTATGAATTAGTATACGAGTTAGAATACGAGAATTATATTTATAGTATTTGTTATAAGGTTTTTAGTTAAATGGAATGGACTAGTAGAATTGTGTAACAATTGAATAGTCCAATAAGAATTAAGGTGCAAGCCCAAATGTTTATTAATGTGAAGCCCAAATCAAATTAATACAAGTCCACAACAATAAGTTGAGCAAATTAAATCTAAGCCCAAGAAAGGATCCAAGGGACTAGTGTGATCCATGGGGCAACCCATGAGTGATCTTGGTGCCCAAGTATTGGATATGTTTTGTGGAGGCCAAGTAATAGGTGTAATGGGCAAGTTTACTTATGGATTAAGTATGGAATAGTATGGATGTGTAATAAGGAGGTGGATGTTCTTTTGACCTTTATGCCCTAACCTTAGCAAGCCTATAAATAGAGGAAGAGCTTGTTCATTTTTTGTTTGTTCACTTTCATCCAATCTAAGCAACTTATTTGTTAGAGAGAATAAACACATATAAGCTAAACTTTCATATTATTCCAAGAAGAAGAAAAGCTAGTTCAACAAGGGTAAGACTCTTATCCTATAATCATCCATCTCTTCCATGATAGATTGATAGAGAGGTGATGGTCATGTATGCTAAGAAATCATAAGAAAAGATAAGTTAAAGACTTAAGTATTAATAAGACGGGAATAAGCTCTTTATCCTTGAATAAGCTATGAACTAAGGCAGAATTTGTAAGACTTATATCATAATTACATGAATGAAGTTAGTATGTTAATAAGATGTAAGAATGATGGTTTGAAGACTTTAACAATCATAAGCCATGTGAAACAAAGTTATAAGTATTTTATACTTTAATAAGTTATAAGCTCAAAAAGAACATGTAATGACTTAACATAAAAATAAGTTTTTATAATATATAGGTAGAGATGTCTAGTTGATGGATTGAATCCTTTTGGAATGATGAACAAATCTTTAGTAACGAAGTTTTGCCAGAATTCACACGATTGGACAATAATCGTCGAATTCGTGAAATTCTCGGAATAGAAGTCGAATTTTGTGTTTGAGCTCGGAAACGTTGGTTTTCGATGGAGACAAGTCTTATTTGGCATTATAGAGTTGCGGACTTGAAAATGACCGGATTCTGACTTAGAACGAAGAAACGAGCGTTGAACGTTCACGAACGTTTTTTGGGGTCATTATTAGTTTTATATTAAACCCATTTCATATTTTATAATATTCATTTCATTTGACTTAAAACACTTTTTACGTTCATTAACACTTATCACGGCGTTTCGACGTTTATTCGCCATCATCGCTTGGATTTTCTCTCTTGTGTATGCTTACTATGCTTCTATAATTTATCTAATACATCATTATATTAATGTTAAGCATCATTATATTTACTAACATTCATGTTTTATAACTTTGAACAACATCTTTTATCGTCAAGAGCACTACACTAGCATACGTGCATGCCCGGCACCCTCCGATTGCCTTCGAAAACATAATAGTCCTAAAGATGACCATTTTGACCACTGTTCCCGACATCAAATTGAACAACTTAAAGAACAACAGTTGTAGGTCTACTCTTTCTCGTTCTAGATCATCTTGAATCTCCTCAATCGGAGTTCGTATGAAACAGTTATGCCCATTTTAGTAAAACATGTTCTGGCAGATTTTCTCAGCAGTTGTAAGTCAGACCACCCCCATCGGGGCCGGAGTCTTGCCCTATAAATAGCCCACCGGGGCGGGCCTAGCTACTGTAAGTGGGAAATTTCATGCCCTGCTACGAGCTAACAAGCCAAACTACTTTCTAACCTTCATAATTTGAGTTATACATGTCCAAATTAGTCCATTTTCGATTATATGGATTCGTAATTCATAGAACTACAACATACTATAATACCCATCAACTAAAATAAATATTAACTACCCCAAATATGAATCTATAACTCATGTTCATGCAAATGTTCATGTTTTGGACAATTTAGCGAAATCATTCACTACGAATTCGTTTCTAAACCAAATCAAGTAATTCTAATTGTGATAACTCATATTCTTAATATACTAACATAATATATGATCAATTTCCACAATAAATCATAACCAAACATTAATTTGATAGTTTCAAAAGCCATTTTTTCAAAAATTAATTCACAGAAAATCATTATGAACAAAATTCCGCTTGTTTATCAAAATTACATGGATTGAATTATAAGAACAACCATATAACTCATAATTCATCATGTTCATCATATCTTTGTGAATTGAAACTTTTGAACAACTATAAAACTCTAAAACTATGAAAACATAGAAGAACATGATTTTAAAACTTATTTTTACAACACTTGTATTGTGAAAATCCTTTAATGGCATACAATCACATATGAAAACATATGAACACCATATATACATATAAATACATAATCATAAAAACCTAATTTTACAAAGACTAAATACATAACATCTTAATTTAGTATAAGGGTTAGTTTGATACCTTTCTAGGTTAAATTTGGAGAAAATATGGAGATGATGAAAGCTTTTCTTTTGTTTTTTCAAGGTTTCCCTTCATCTTATTCTTCTTCTTTCCTTTGTTCTTAGTTTAGACTTAGGTTTAGAAAACTAACGTAACTTAGTTTATATACAATATACATATAACACATATAATTATAGAGTATGTAACTCCCAATATAAGTACATATACTAATTATCAATTTAATATATAAGTTACAAAAATTAGAATTTTAAAAGCCCTAAGAATTGTTTGGCAAAACCATATTAAAATAATGACTTAATCATTCCTTAAGCCCTTTTTTGGCAAAACAAGATTAAAATAATAATTTCAAAAGCTCTAAGGCTTTGTTTGGTAAAACCAAATTAAAACTATTTTAATTTATTTTCATAAGTTATTTATAATATAGTTTATTGTCCCACATTGTTTACTTGGATTTCCATATCCAATCTTAATTAAATAAACTAATTACCACATACTAAATAAATTTTCCACTTAACCAAATATAGCTAACAACAATCACATAAATAAAATATTTATAGCTACTCATGTAATCTTTAACAACTCTCTAACTGTTAAATTAAATTAGAGTATTATCTAATAAATTTAATTCACAAATATATACTAACAACAATCACATAAATAAAATATTTATTTAATTTAATAAATATTTTAAATTACAAATAAAATTTTGGATTGTTACATTTATCGTTTTCGTTAAAAATGAACCAATAGGTGAATTTTATGTTAACAAAGTCAAAAATATAAAATTCTTGCATGAACACGTAGAGTATGTTATTTGTGAACTAATGGCTCTTGAACGAGCCAATTCGGACTTATAACGAAGAAGTTATGAGGCCGAGAATTTCGCTAAGTAGAAAAACTGTCCAAGATTTCTAGTGCACAGAGCTGGCGTCGCGACGCCAGTCCAAGGCCAAATATGTGGCGTCGTAGTGCCGAGCCTGGCCAGGAAAATTTGTGACCTACTGGAGTTTGGCGCCGCAACACGGCCCATTGTACTGAAGTTGGTGCCGCAGCGCCAGAACCGGGGAAGACCTACTGACGAGTCGCGTCGCGACGTTGGTCAAGGAAAGAAAGTTGGTGCCGCAGCGCCAACCTTAGGGTTTTGACAATGAAGAATGTTTATAAGTAGAGCATGAATGGTAATTGATTAATAATGAACTATAACTTAAAAGTGACGTTGTTAAATACATGGTTTGAACACTTAGTGGTAAAGAAAGATCAATTGTATGTGAATGTAAGAACGATGTAACGGAACGCCGAAATCAATAATAACAAATCTAAGTCATAATTAGATTGAGAAGAAGGGTAAGATTCGTTAGGAACCATGCACGTTTATTCATGACCTAATGTGGTATGTGATGTTATCATCTACTGTCGAGACCTTAAGGACTTAAAGTGCACGTGTAATAACAGTAGCAAACACTAATGACAAGTATTTTAACCATTGTTTCAGTTCAATCTGGACAAGTTTTGTGATTCATGAATTCTTACACATGAACTAATGTCTGAAGAAGTGAAAGCCAATTCTTTCAGCTAGATTTACGTAATGTTGGATTACTTATAATCAATTAATGTATTGTTAATGTTTTACCAAACTATGTTGGTGTGGTTTTCAAATGAAGACTGAGTATGCTAAATTATTTTGTCGTCAAACGACAAGCACGTGAGGTTGCCACAACTTAAACATATATACGTTTAATGACTGTAGTGTTGATCAACATAGAGTACTATAGGCCGATCACCTAGACGTGCTCGTAAGCTATGCCAAACTTACGGACTTAGTGATGGGATGTCCTTTTCAAAGAACTTATGAAATGCTCATGGTCTTGGATCGGAATTAATGTTTTACTAAATATTATAATTGTAAAACATTTTGAAGGATAAGAAGTGCTATTTTGAATTATCTATAGTACTTCGTAACTATTATTCAGTTAGTGAAGATATATGATTCTTATGTTTCAAGCATAACACTGTATTAGAATTTTTTACTTGATGAGCTAGTTAGGCTCACTCTTTCTTGAACCATATGAATGAAGCTAAGATCGAACGAACTGACGGATCCGGCAAGGATAAAGGGAAGGCTAAGGCGAACCCGTAGATTACTTATGTAATAATATTGGTTGGTAATGATAATATTTGATATTATGAGAAGAACAAGTGTAACGGTTATAGAGAACCTGGGGAATGTTAATATTATTTTGAATATATATAAGACATATTCGTTCTTTTAAGGAATTTCAATTGAATGTTTATGTGAACTGTAGCACTGTGTAGCACCATCTGTCGGGTTTGAAGATACCCAGATTTGGGGGTGTCACAGGTTGGTATCAAAGAATTAGGTTATAAAACTTAAGGGGGGATTTAAACCTTAAGTCATAACCTTAAGAAAAGTCAAAGAAATAAAAGATGGAAATTAACCCTATAAAAAAATGCATTATATATGTTAGGTGTTTTTATTATTCTACTAACATGTACTAATCAAACTTATTTGTGTTGTGTAGATGTCAGGAGAAAATGGAATGAATAGAGACATACATGTAGTCAGTTAAGGGTCGATTAATCAGATAGAGATCATATCGAACCCCATAGCAGCAGAGCCCGAAGTAGTAGTTATGGAGTCTGGAGACTTAGAGAGCCTAGACTTAATGTATGTGTTCGACGACATGTTAGAAGAAGAAGTGGAGGTAGTGTCCTTCAACCTAGTAGTAATAGCAGCAGAGATGGCTCCGGGGGAGTCAATGATGTCATTGTTTATGTCAATATTGGATAGAAACGGAAAGTATTTAAACTCTGGGAATACCGGAGTGAAGCAAGGAGACCCGAATAGGAGGATGGAGGACACCTAGCAACATTAGGTTCAATGAATCATAAAATAAGAGATTTAAAGTATGAAAATACTCACTTTATTTTTCATTATTGTCAAGCCCATTTTCTCTCTATATTTCGGGGTTGAGAGTGAAAAGGGAGAGATAAGATAAGGTTATATCACTACTTAGCTTTCCTTTATCAGCTCATCAAGATCAGAATCAAAGCTCAAGCTTCAAAGTGGTATAAACCCTAATTCTAGAAATCCTTAAACATTTGTGTTAATGTTGTTGTTTGTTGTTTAGATATGTGTTAAGAGGGTGTCACATGTTGATCTGAGTTGCTAGAACATGGATCCATAACATCAAAGTGCTCGAAACTGAAGATTTCTTAAATCTAAAAAAAAATTTATAGCATCATCTAACAAACAAATGTCATGCTTCATAGATCGGTGTCTATTAATGGTTTTAATATTTTAAATGGTTGTACTTGTAGCCTGCAAGACTTGTGGGAAGACTCATTTAGGAGTCTGTATCAAGGGGAAGGTTGTATGCTACAATTTTGGTTAGGAGGAGCACATTGCGCCTAACTGTCCAAGTCCAAAGAAGAACCACGGATGCTTTGTATATGGGTCAACTGACCACATGGAAAAGAACTGCCCGAAGAAGGGGACGGATGTTACACCCCCAAATCTGGGTATCTTCCAACCCGACATATGGTGCTCCACGGTTCTACAGTTCACACTAACATTCAATTGAAATACCTCAAAAGAACGAATATTTCTATATACATTCTAAAACAATATTACCATTCCCCCATGTTCTTTATAACCGTTACATTTGTTTTTGTCATAATATCAAATATTATCATTATAAACCTATACTATTACATAGTTAATCTACAGGTTCTCCTTAGCTTTCCCTTTAACCTTGTCGGATCCTTCGGTCTTTTCGGTCTTAGCTACATTTATATGGTTCAAACAAGAGTGAGCATAACAAGCTCATCAAGTACAACAATTTCATCTAAACGACATGCTTGAAACATAGGAATCGTATATCTTCAATAACTGAACAATAGTTATGAAGTACTATTGATAATTCAAAATAACACTTCTTTTCCTTCAACATATTTTATAATGACAATATTCAGTAAAACATCAATTCTGGTCCAAGACCATGAGTATTTCATAATTTCTTTGAAAAGGACATCCCGACACTATGTCCGTAAGTCCAGCATAGGTTACGAGCATGTCTAGGTGATCAGCCTATAGTACTCTATGTTGATCAACACTACATCCGTTAAACGTATGTACGTTAAAGTTTTAGCAACCTCGCGTGCCCATCGAATAATCGATGTAAAATACATTTGTTTATTCATATTGAAGCTTACCTTGAATCTGTACCAAAGAATTGGCGTAGGATAACGTTATCAATTTTATATTAAAAAACTTGTAAAAAAATCAATCTATCTTTCTAGATTAGTCTAGCCAAGTTAAAACTGGCATCGATCCTTTTCATAAAACAATTCATGCATCTCATAAAATGAATTACTGAAAACCTGACTAACACGAAGGTTAGACAGGCGATCAGAAAAACTAGCCTTCAGCGTCTTCTACAATAAAATTACTTTTCTTTTGAGTCTTTATGGTATCTACAACACATAACCACATAACATACCACATTAGGTCATGAATGAACATACATGGTTCCTAATGAATCTTACCATTCTTCTCAATCTAATCATGTATTAGATTTGTTATTATTGGTTCCGGCTTGCCGTCGTTCTTACCAACTTCTTTCTCTTCTATAACTTAAATGAAATTATTTCATTAATACAACTCGTTTCAAGTATTTATCTGCCCTTACGGCTTATTATCGCTCATCATTTCAGTATTAATAACTTACGTTCAATTAATCTTTCGTTCAACCTTTAGTGTATTACTTAAGGTTTAAACATTTTAAACAATGTCATTTTAGGTGTTAGTTCATTAATAAACAACCAGCTTCCTTCTATCCACATAAGCCTTCATTACTTTACAAAACCCTAGTGATGGCACTGCGGCGCCACTTCCTTCTATGTCGTCTTCATGCATGAAGTTAGCAATAATCGAAACTCGGCCTTGGTGCCAAGCGGCGCCATGCTTAGTTCATTCGGTCACGCTACAACACGAGACTTCAGTAGCTCACAGCCATTCTTGGTGCTGTGGTGTAACTTATAAGGCTTTGTCTAGCGTTGCGGCGCCAGACCTCAGTCCCAGAATTTTTTTGACATAAAACATTTTAGGTGAGATTCCCGGGCTCATAACTTCTTCGTTATAAATCCGAATTAACTCGTTCAAACGTCATTAGTTCACAAATTACATGTTCTACGTATTCATGCAAGAATTTTTTAATTTTGAATTTGTTAACTCAAAATTCACCTTTTAGTTCATTTTAATGAAAATGATAAACGTTCGTGAACGTTCAACGCTCGTTTTTTCGTTCTAAGTCAGAATTTGGTCATTTTTGAGTCTGTTACTCTAGAATGCAAAATGAGACTATTCTCCGCTGAAAACCAATGTTTCCAAACTCAATATCAAAATTCGACTTCCATTCCGAGAATTTCACGAATTCGACGATTATCGTCGAAACTTGTGAATTCCGACTTAACTTCGTTTCTTATGATTTGTTCATCATTTCAAATGGATTCAATCCATCATGCTAACATCTTTACATACATATAACATTAACTTATTTATATGATAAGTTATTACTTGTTCTTTATAAGTTTATAACTTATAAAAGTATAAACTACTTATGATTCCATTTCTCATGATTTATCATGGTCTTCATCTTTTAACCACCATCCTTGCTTCTTATTATCATACAAATTCATTATTATAAACATAAGACAAGTTTCTACAAGTTCTTCCTTGGTTCATAACTTATATATAAACAATGTGCTTATTCACGACTTATTAATTAAGACTTAAGTCATTTGATTCATCATTCCTACTCCTTCTTAGCATAAATGTTCTACCACTACTCACTTCTCTAACAATTGAATTGAAAGAAATTCATGGTTTAAGTTCTTACCTTTGAAGATCACTTGGTTTAAGCTTTGTTCTTCCTTCTTGCTTCTTAGATTAAGAAAGACTAACTCTTACTTTTCTTGCTTATTCTCTCAAGCCAATAAGCACCATATAAGTTGTAATGTATTAGATGAAATGAACAACCAACAAATGAGCTATCACCTCTTCTATTTATAGGAAATCCTAGATGAGGGCTTAATGGTCAATAAGTCATTCCACCTCCTTACTATTCCTAGCTTAAGCATTAAGTTAACTTGGCCCCCACATTTACTTAACTATTAAGTATACTTGCTCCCTACTTCCTTTGCTTGGCCATCACATTATTTACTTAGCCATTAAGCTTACTTGATTACCACACTTACTTAGCCATTAAGTATACTTGCTCCCTACTTTGGATCATCCATGGTTTGCCCCATGGTTCATACTTACCCATGGATTCTTACTCATTGGATTCTTACTTTGGGCTTTACGTTCAATTAGCTTAATTAAATTATCTCAAACTTTGGGCTTACAATAAACAAACATTGGGCTTGTTCATTAATTCATATTTGGACCCTAAACTTTAATTCTAATTGGACTTATCCATTCCTAAATAATCCTACAAGTCAAATTCATTTGGCTTAAAGCCTTATAACGTCTAATTTACGTATTAATCTCGTATTCCATTCGTATACTTATTCATATATGACATACCATCATTCATACACACTCGTATAATACCTCGTATCATACTATTATTCATTACCTCGTACAATACCTATGTATTATACTATCATTGCTTTAATTCATTATATGCATTTCATTTCGTTCTTGGAAATCACTTTACTTAACCGTTAGGTTTTAAGTCCGCATGCGAAAAACTGCGTTTTCCATAACTGAAATATTATTGGATAATCCATCTTACCTCGATATTTTACCGTTACGTATTTCTCGGAAGTTCAAAAATAATTCCCGAGCAGAAATGTGTGAATAGTGTTTTTCAGAAAATTTCTCGGAAAACTTTTATTTTCATTTTGGAAATTCAAACACTTTAATTCTACCACGTAACCAAAATACAACGATGTTCCGACATGTTTAGGTCATAGAACGACCTTCATCTTATTATCACATATAATATAATTTTATTCATTATTAAATCAAATAAAATTATTTTACAATTTGCTCGATTTTATGGGGCGTTAGAAAAGACGGGAACAGGGGCGCCAATAGCGGTAAGTTAGCTATTAGTGGTCCAGTGTAGATGGATAGGCCGATGGCCCGTACCTTTAACATGACAGTCCAAGATACGATGGCATCGGGGGACGTAGTCGCTTGTATTATTCCGATCAACGACCTAAATGCTTACGTGTTGTTTGACTCGGGTGTTACTTGTTCGTTTATAGCATGTGATTTTGCTAGACGATTAGGATTACTTCACGAAAAGTTACCAATACCTTTAAATATTAAGGTAGCAAACGAAGAGATCATTCATGTTGAAGATATTCATAGGAGTTGTTGCGTAGACATACGGGGTTGTAAATTATCGGTAGATTTGATACCGATAAAGTTAGGAGAATTTGATGTAATTCTCGACATGGATTGGTTGGTTAACCATGGGGCAATTATAGATTGTTAGAAGAAATATGTGAATATTAGAACGTTAAGACAACCTCAGGTAGTATTTTACGGTAATAAATCGCCGGGACGTTCGTGTTGTCTTACGATGACACAAACTAGGAAATTATTGAGGAAGGGGTGTGTATGTTATCTGTGCTGTGACAACCCGAGAATTTAGAAAAATTTTAAAATTTTAATTAATTGATTTAAGGTTCAATATTAGAACCTAGACATAAAATAAGTGTATGCGTTTGATATTTTTGAGAAGGAATTTTGAGGATTTCAAAATTTTGTGAAGGATTTTGGTGAATTATTCAGGATTAAGGGTATAAGAGTATATGGTTATATATGTGTACAGTATGTGGCTAAGGGTCAAGGGTTGACCAGATAAACGACATTTGTGATAAACCATAGGTATATATTAAGAACGTCAACGTTCGGTTAGAAAATTCTTACGATTAACAAGAAACCCTATAAATTGGTTCTGAAAACCCTAATTTCAGTTCCGGGAATTCAAAACTCAAATTCGGAATTAGAAAACCCTAATTTGGGAACGCAAATACTAGTATAATGTTTAAACGTTATTAATAATAACCTAATTAGGGATAACCCTAATTGATTTAGAAAACCCCTAATTTTTGGATTAGAAACCCTAATTTATAATTAGGGGAAAACCTAATTGTTAATTTAATAATTTGATGTTAATTAAGAAATATTAATCCTAATTTTCAAGTTATTAGTAATTAGAAAACCCTAATCTAATTAGAAAACCTAATTTCTAAATTAGAAAGATTGCTTTTCTATTTAAAACCCTAATTCGTGGGTTATAAACCCTAATATATCATTTTGACCAAAATTGCAAAATTAGCAATTTTAATTAGAAAATACTAATCCTAATTAGCAATATTTAAATTATGATTAGGAAATTTTAATATAATTAGAAAATTCTAATTATAATTTAGAAATTTTAATTTTCGATTTTAAAAACCTAATTTGGAAATTCTAGAATTTATTTTTAAAATCTAAGGATTCAAACCCTAAACCCTAAGAATTCAAACCCTAAACCCTAAGGGTTGTAGCAAATGACAAGTATGCCATTAAAATTGTGTGCAAAATGTCTAAAGTACCCTTTTTGTATATTTTTATTCGATAACTTGTCAATCTTGCCAAAATGAGAGTTGGTGACCAAATAAATTTTGACCATGTGTTATATATCTCAGCCAAATTTGATATTGCAGGACACCTAGCAACATTAGGTTCAATGAATCATAAAATAAGAGATTTAAAGTATTAAAATACTCACTTTATTTTTCATTATTGTCAAGCCCATTTTCTCTCTATATTTCGGGGTTGAGAGTGAAAAGGGAGAGATAAGATAAGGTTATATCACTACTTAGCTTTCCTTTATCAGCTCATCAAGATCAGAATCAAAGCTCAAGCTTCAAAGTGGTATAAACCCTAATTCTAGAAATCCTTAAACATTTGTGTTAATGTTGTTGTTTGTTGTTTAGATATGTGTTAAGAGGGTGTCACCTGTTGATCTGAGTTGCTAGAACATGGATCCATAACATCAAAGTGCTCGAAATTGAAGATTTCTTAAATCTAGAAAAAAATTTATAGCATCATCTAACAAACAAATGTCATGCTTCATAGATCGGTGTCTGTTAATGGTTTTAATATTTTAAATGGTTGTACTTGTAGTATGGTATGTGGTTTTTGTTCTGCAACTTGAATCAAGGTTGGATCATGTCTTGATTTCCTGTTATAAGCAGTCAAACTGCGTTGACCAGTCACGAAAATGGGTTTCTGGGTAACCCAGAAACCCAGATATTGTCTGACAGTGTATTTGCAGGTCCTTGATCTTGCTTCTCTTTGATTGTTAGGTCATGTTATTGTTTTAACCTTGTAGACTGGTATAGATACTACATATTCATGCTTCTAGATTACACAGATCCATAACAGAACCCAAGATTTAAGTGGTCAAACTTGAGTTGACCATCAGTCTTTTAAATTTTCTGGAAAACCCAGAAAATTCATGACCCAGTTCTTGACCACTACTTTGACCGTCTAGATCTCTTTGAATTGTTGTTGTTATGATTATCTAAGGTTATATAATTATACACTGATATCTCCACTTCAAATATGAACCTTAATATCACACAAAACAAGCTTTGGATGCATGTTGAAAGAATCGAAAAGTAGTCACTTGGACTGTTCTTTATTTCTGGAAAACCCAGAAATGAAGAACAACCTCTGACATGCTTTTGTGAGGATTATAATGATCAGATTTGATATATTACATGCATACTACATCATCAACACTTTATCCAGCCCAGAAAAGCTTAGGATCATAGATCAACTGATGGTCAAACCACCTACCTCGAACACTGGCAAGAATTTTTAGGCAGTCTCAAGAACACTCAAGAACACTTATACCGACGGTTCTGTCACTATAGGGCCCTTTATTAATAATTTAATTCTGAAAATTAATTATTTTAATTAAATAAATCAAAATAAATGGTTTTTAATTATTAAAAATACAAAATAAATTCCTAAAAATTATTCTAAAGTCCGAAAATTAGTTTTAATTATTTTGAGTATATTTCATAAATATTTAATATTTTGGAATATAAATGGTATTTAATTTATTTAATTATAATATTAAATAAATTATTTAAAAATGATTTTAATACATGAAAAATCATTAAAAATAATATTATGGTATAAGAAAATATTTTAAGTTATTTTTAGTAACTTTTAATATTTTGTTAGAAATTTCATTAATTAATCAATATTAATGATAGTTAATTTATTTAATAAATATATTAAATAAATTGTGGAAAAATAGAATTAATGATTTAAACATCATATAAAAATGATTTAAGTGTTATAAAAATATTTTAAGTTATAAAATATAACTTTTGATATTTTGTCATGAAAATATTAATATTTTAATATTAAAAGCAATTATCGGATAATGGATTTAAGTGTTTAAAAATCATATAAATATGATTTTAAGGTATTAAAATTACTTTGATATAATATAAATATATTATAATATTATGTTATGATTTTCATTAATATTCGATATTAAATAAATATTAGTGATCAAGAGAATAATGTGATATTTATATTAATACTCAGTTATTAAATAATGTTTTTAATTACTTTAAAAACATTTAAAGGAAATAATAAAGTATTAAGAATACTTTGAAATATTATAAATATGTTATAATATTATGACATGTATTTAATTAGTATTTAATATTAAATAAATATGAATGATATTAGAATATTGTGGTATTTAAACCATATAAATACGAATTTAATGATTGAAAAATCAAGATAAATGATAATAATTATTTGAAAATTATTATGAGACTTGGAATATTATTTTGACTAATAATAAAATTATATATGATGGTGGTTAAGTATTAGACAGAGTTTAATTGAACTTAAACTCGATATTTGTCTGATTAGACAATCGGAATGTTAGAATTGTATCGAACTCAACTCGAACTTCAATAGTTTGACTTGATGCTAGGTGTTAAGTGATGTATAGACTTATAGGGTTATGTGTTATGTGCTTAGGTTATTCTATGTATATATATAATAGTATTAAATTGTAATGATATTATTCTAATTTGTATATCTATATTATTTATATATTAGGTCTTCAGTTAAAGCTTATTAAAATGCGTAACGATAATCAACGAAACAGGTAAGTTTTACTTAACTCTACCTAGAGTTGTTTCATTCAGATATGCTTATGGATAATCACTGTTGATTGCCATTATAGAATTGTACTCTGTACATATTGCATGTATAAGTCAAGTATGAAAGGCTGATCACCTTCATTACCATTCGGTCCAAATATATTTGTTCATGTTTAATACTTGTTAAGTCAAAAGTTTATTCGTGCTAATTCAAAACTTTATTGTTGAATTATAGCCAACTTATTATTCAGATTCTTTCAATCATGATATATCGTTAACTTATTGAACTTAAACTTGTTGGGCAAACTTATGTTCACCCTTGCTATAACATGATAAACATTGCAGATTAAGACAAATACGTCAGATACAAGGAAAGGTCAAAGACAGTTCCAGCTTAAGTATACGTGTGTAGTAGATTTGTAACAGTATTTGTTGGTAGAATGCATATTATGATTTGATGTTTTAATGTATATGCTCATGATTATTTGTAAATTCCTTCCAAATAAGATATGTACAAGGACTTAGTGATAGATCAAATTTGTTAAGTTGATCTAAGATCTTAACGTGTATCATTCTGTAATAGAATGTATAGATAGAAAGATCAAAGCTGTTAAGTTGATCTTGAGATGTAATAGATAGGCTTTGAAGAAATCGTAGTGTATCATCTGATCAACATTGCAGAAGTCAAGGAAAAAACGTAGAGCTTAAAAGATCTTAGTGTGCCTGCCTTGAAGGGACTCTTCAGAAATCTTAGAGTGGTCCCAACGTTTGCCGAGCCATTTCGACGATCGTAGTGTACTGAAGGAAACGTGGAGTTTACAAGTCAACGATCGTAGTGTGCTCTCGGAAACGTAGAGTAACAACACGAGCAAGAGAAGATCGTAGTGTGCAAGGATTTAACAGAAATCGTAGTGCTCTCTGATGATAGCATCATATCAAGCACCAAGGCGACAAGTCACTACGATCTGAATCGTAGAGTATCATGATCTGAATCGTAGAGCATCTGTCTTGTGTCAGAAAATGTCGAGCCTCATGATTTGTGTGAAGACAGATTCCAACATATGAGAAATGGATTCTAGACGTTGAAGCTCTCATCAGTCCCAAAGTAATAAGAAATATCCTTAGTATTCAACAAAGAAGCGTATTGAAGAAGCTAAGGAAAGTACCATTGGTAAGGGGGAAAAAACCTTTTCAGGTGTTAGGTGAGAAAGCAGTCTGCAGTGTCAATGGGCCAGAATGCAGTTTTAGAAGATGTGCAGAAATGTCTCCATCAAAGATCAGAAAAGTCAAATGCATTTAATTCCTCAACGGATGGATCCAACGGATTGTTTTCAAGATCACATATATACAGATTAGACAGATGAGAGAGAAAGAGAAGCAAGCATTAAACAAACAACGTGAACATCTCTCTCAAGCTCAAATCTACGATCTGAGATATTGAAAAGCTTGCTCAGCTACTCAGTTCTTTCGAACAAGTGCTTACAAAGCAACTGAGTAGCAACCATCAAGAACTCCACATTATCAACCAACTGAAGAAGAGTACCAAGTCTGCTGGACTTGAAGAGTTCGTAGTGAACTGTAAGAAAGCCAAGTCTCCTGACTTGAAGAGTTTAAGAGTGAACGAAGAAGTTCCTAGACTGATGGTCTAGAAGGAATCTGTGTGATTCAGAAGTTGTAAAAGACATCCTTAGTGGATTACCTACTTGTCGAAGTAGAAGAGTGGACTAGGAGCTTTAATTGCTCTGAACCACGTAAAACGACTGTGTCTTTTACATTCATACCATAACTGCTATATCTGTTATAATTGCCATAACTTCCTCACTCTCATAACTCCATTGCTTAGTAAAGAAGATTAAAACAAACATTTATTCCGCTAAGTTTTAATCATTATCAAAGAACAAGTTTAAAACGAAAAGATTTTTAAATATCTATTCAACCCCCCCTTCTATATAACTATTGTGCCAACTAGGAAGTAACAGTATTGTATCTTAATATTATTGTAAGTCAAATAAGTTATGAATTATGTATTAAGTGAAGGGTACTCGACCTTGGGGAATAGTGTGTAAAGTTTATTGTATAAACAATTTATGTTTATATCTTCCACAAATAGTAATAGTTATAGAATGATTGTACTCAAATCATGGTGATTTGGGACCCGAATTCGGGGCCCTCACAGTTGGTATCAAAGCTGTAGGTTATGAACCTTAGGTAGGAATACATGAGACTAATAACCGCAGTGATTAGGATAAGTATCAACTCAAATAGAGTTAGTTGGTCGGTAAGATTCAAAGACGAATCTCGGCGAGTTATAAAAGATACGGAGTTCCCTAACTCTGATAATAAAGTTGAACAATAGTGGTGAATAGATAGAGTCTAAAAGACTAAAAGCACAGTGATAGAAGATCGAAAAGAAAAACGATCAAGACATAGAAATGAATCGTAATTTATAGGATGAGATCACCCCGTGATCTGATAAGGCTATGGTATGGAGAAGGATCAAGTGAATGATTGAAAAGTTTACATCAAGATTGTTGTGTGTTTATAAGAATGAGTACGAATTCAGGAAAGGATTATGAATACGAGTTGAATGAAATTCGTATTGAGAAGGTAGTTAAGATTAGGTGGGGATTTCAATTGAGGACTCATGTCAGCAGCTGAGTTGTATGATTCCTTGTATGGGTGGGGAATTGTACTTGGTGTAAAAACCACTTAGTTTCTGGTAATGATAATCATTGAAATATTTGTGTCGCGATATTTGCTATATGCACGTTAAGAAGGTGATTCCTTTCTCATGTGTATAACAGATAGATAGCTTATAGGTAGAGAATATAAAGTTAAGTACGAGTTCTTAAAACTCATACTTATGTGACATTCTTGATTCATAGTTATATGAAATGTTTATGAACCGCTCAGCGAATAGACGCCAAAGGTCTGACTAGGACAAGTTCTTAAACTCATTTGATTGTGGCAAGTTCATGAACTCATAAGTGTGGTTTGACGTTGCAGCTCTCATCAGTCCCAGAGTAATAAGAAATATCCTTAGTATGCAAAAAAGAAGCCTATTGAAGAAGCTAAGGAAAGTACCATTGGTAAGGGGGGAAAACACCTTTTTAGGTGTTAGGTGAGAAAGCAGTCTGTAGTGTCAGTGGGCCAGAATGCAGTTTCAGAAGATGTGCAGAAATGTCTCCGTCAAAGATCAGAAAAGTCAAATGCATTTAATGCCTCAACAGATGGATCCAACGGATAGTTTTCAAGATCACATATATACAGATCAGACAGATGAGAGAGAAAGAGAAGCAAACATTAAACAAACAATGTGAACATCTCTCTCAAGCTCAACTCTACGATCTAAAATATTGCAAAGCTTGCTCAGCTACTCCGTTCTTTCGAACAAGTGCTTACACAGCAACTGAGTAGCAACCATCAAGAACTCCACATTATCAACCAACTGAAGAAGAGTACCAAGTCTGCTGGACTTGAAGAGTTTGTAGTGTTGTAAGAAAGCCAAGTCTGCTGGACTAGAAGAGTTCAAGAGTGAACTAAGAAGTTCCTAGACTGCTGGCCTAGAAGGAATCTGTGTGATTTAGAAGTTATAAAAGACATCCTTAGTGGATTACCTACTTGTCGAAGTAGAAGAGTGGACTAGGAGCTTTAAGTGCTCTGAACCACTTAAAACGACTGTGTCTTTTACATTCATACCATAACTGCTACATCTGTTATAACTGCCATAACTGCCTCACTCTCATAACTCCATTGCTTGGTAAAGAAGATTAAAACAAACATTTATTCCGCTAAGTTTTAATCATTATCAAAGAAAAAGTATAAAATGAAAAGATTTTTAAATATCTATTCAACCCCCCCTTCTAAATAACTATTGTGCCAACTAAGAACTAACAATTGGTATCAGAGCATGTTCTATTTTACAGCTTACAAGCTTTAGTAGATCCAATGGCACTCGTACCAAGTGAATCTAGGACCGGGGGAGGCAGCAAGCCACCAATGTGCAACAAGGATAAATTTGCTAACTGGAAAGTCAGGATGCAAGCGTACATGGACTCAATAGATGAAGATCTATTTGAGACTATTCAAAATAGGCCCTATATTCTAACAAAGCTTGCACTAACCACAGATGATCCAAACAGAATTCAAATCAAGGTTAAAGAAGAATGGACAGACAACGAGAAGAGAGCTGTCCAACTTGACAAAAAGGCCAAGAACATCTTGTTCCAATCCTTAGAAGACGATCTATTTGAAAACATTGTCAACAGCAAAACAGCTAAGGAAGTTTGGGAAGCACTGCTGATCATGCACGAAGGAACTGAAGAAGTTAGAGAGAACAAGCAATCTCTTCTGATACAACAGTATGAAATGTCCAAGGAGAAAACGTAACTGCCACCTATGAAAGATTCAACGTTCTGCTCAACTCTCTACGAGCATATTGAAAGGTCTATCCTAACAAAGATTTGACCATAAAGTTCATGAGAGCCCTACCAAGCAGGTGGGATGCCAAGACCACTGCAATAAGAGAGTCAAAGAATCTTAATGAGATGACAGTTCAACAGCTATATGGAAATCTCCAGACATACGAACTAGAGCTGACCCAACGTGCTGAAACCTTATCAGAAGGAAGAAGGAAGGATAAGGGTGTTGCTCTCAAGGCAAATGAAGGTTCATCAAAGGTCAACACTGAGATTGACTCTGACTATGATGAAGACGATGATAAAGACCTTGCTATGCTGGTAAAAAGACTGAGAAGATTCATGCGTCAAGGCAAAACCAGCAAGCGAAAGAAGGTCAGCAACTACAGCAGACAGAGCAAATAAATGTTCTATGCTACAACTGCAAGAAGCCTGGCCACTTCATTGCCAACTGCAACAAACCTCTAAGAGAAGAACTAAAGAAGAAACAGCATGCAAAGAAAGAATTTAAAGGAAACAAAAGGCCTTAGAAGAGAGACAAAGGCCTGGTAGCTGGAGGATCATGGAGTGATTCAGATAATGACTCAAATGTTGACTTCGGAGATGAAGAAGAACCACAAATGGCCAATCTGTGCCTAATGACCAAACATGCAAAGGACAAACAAAACCTCAACATACATGATATAAGTCTCGATGATGTATTTGACTTCAACTCACCTGATGTAGACATAAAAGACTTAAGAACTGCACTGCATGGCATAACCACTGATCTACATCAATATATGAAGTAGTTCAGAGTTTTGTCTAAGTATCATTCACTTCTTCAAGAGAAGAAGAAGAAAGTACAAGGAGAGCTTGAAACAGCCCTTCTAAGTACTAATCTTCTCTCCAAGCTTGAGGCTGAGAATGAGACCTTAAGACAGAGAAACACACTCAATGCACAAAAAGAGTCTAATCTAACATCCAAAATTGAGGATCTAGAAAAGACTATCTCTACATGGAAAAAATCTTCATCATCAATGGACTACTTGCTCTCTAGTCAGAGAAGCACATTCGACAGAACAGGCCTAGGCTTTGGGGAATCCATCTTAGAGCCTTGCGTGGAAAAGACAAAGGAAACTAGCACTAGTAATGCCTCAAGTTTCAGTAGAAGCATTACCTTTGTGAAATCCTTAGAGATGGAAGAACAAGTTCAACCTTGTCCTACTGTCTCCATTCTTACTCATAGGAGCAAATGATCTTATGCTGGTCTGGGGTTCATAAAAGAGAAGAGTAACCTAACCTCTACTCACCAACCTCGAAGAATCGTAGAGTCAAGTAAGTCCAACTCTACGAATCAACCGGGAAGGTACAGTAAAGGTAAGACACACTCATCACTATTTATGAAATCCAAGGACACGTGAAAAAATGAGAATCAGTTTAACAGAAGGATAATTAAAGAACCACACAAGTCCAAATGGAGGATGAATCATCATGCACACGCTGGCATGCATCATACTAGGTGTTTTATATGAAATAAATATGGTCACAAGGCTGCCAAGTGTTATTATAATTCCATGCATATGAGACTCAAGATCAAACAGATTTGGGTCCCCAAAGGCACTAACAAAGAAGGACCCATGCAAATATGGGTACCAAAATGAAGGTTCAATATTTTGATAGGAAAAAAGTTCCACGATCACTACATGGTATCTAGATAGTGGATGCTCAAGGCACATGACCGGAAACAAAGCCCTCTTATCTAACTATATAGAAAAGGAGGGTCCCTTAGTCATCTTTGGAGACAACGGCTTGGGCAAGACAAGAGGATATAGCTCTGCTGGCAATGGTGCAGTATCTTTCAGCAAGGTAGCATATGTAGAAGGTCTGCAACACAACCTTCTAAGCATCAGTCAACTCTGCGATAAGGGTCATCAAGTGACATTCCTCAACAACCAATGTCAAGTCTGAGATTTGAAGACATCTGCTGTAAAGCTAACCGGGACAAGAGAAGGAAATGTCTACACAGTGGATCTTGGTCAACTAAGCTCAGATGAGACAATATGTTTTCTGGCAAAAGCA
Source organism: Panax ginseng (assembly GCA_020205605.1). Classification (NCBI taxonomy): domain Eukaryota; kingdom Viridiplantae; phylum Streptophyta; class Magnoliopsida; order Apiales; family Araliaceae; genus Panax; species Panax ginseng. Next base: position 117,131,256 of record CM035136.1, on the reverse strand, counting down.
TCTGAAGAAATGAGATGGCTATGGCATAGACGATTGTCTCACTTAAACTTCAAGAGCATGTCTAAACTGCCATCAAAAGATCTCCTAGCTGGCCTACCAAAGTTCAACTTCGTAAAAGAAAGGCCATGCAATGCCTGTCAGCTTGGAAAGAAAACCAGAAGCTCATTCAAAAGCAAAACTGCCAACTCTATCGACAAGCCCTTGCAATTGCTTCACATGGATCTATTTGGGCCAATTCCAACAACTAGTCTTGGAGGAAAAAGATACTCTCTAGTTATAGTCGACGACTACACCAGATTCACATGGGTATTCTTCCTAACTTCAAAGGATGAAATGAGCTCTCAATTAATCAAGATGTTCAGACTGGTGATGAACGAGAAAAGGAGAGAAAATCAAGGCCATAAGGAGTGATCACGGCAGAGAATTCGACTTCTCAAAAATGGACCAGTTCTGCATAGATAATGGGATCAGTCATAACTTCTCAGCTCCACGAACTCCTCAACAAAATGGAGTATCTGAAAGAAAGAACAGAACTTTGATAGAAGCTAGAAGAACTCTACTTGCAGCAGGGACATCTTTGAATACTTCAAGCGTAAGTCATCGCCAACACCGCATGCTACACGCAGAACAGATCATTAATTCACTCTACGATCAAGAAAACGCCCTACGAACTGTGGAAAGGAAGGAAGCTAAGTGTCAGCTACTTCCATGTGTCTTTGGTTGTGCATGCTACATTCTCAACAATGGAAAACAAAGATGTCGACAAAATTCCATTGAAGTCGACGAAGGATCTTTCCTTGGTATGCCACGATGCAATGAAAGCTTACAGAGTGTTCAACAAGAAGACACCGAATGTTGAAGTCTCGATACACATCATCTTTGATGAAACCGACTTAGACAAAACAAAGGCCTCAAGACACTATTTATCGATAAAAGCGGACACTACGAATGAAGTCGTCGAACTCAATACTACAATCGTAGTGCCAGACAGTGAAATCATAGAGCATGAGAACGTGATCGTAGAGAGGTCAATGCAAGACAGCGAGCCTCCACTCCAAGAAGACGAGATAGACCTTGAAGACTTAAGCCAGGAAGGCATCAAGAAAGATGTAGATGTCCCAATCGGCAACAGATGGGCAAGAGATCACACTCAGGATCTAATCATTGGAGATCTGAGTGCTAGAGTCAAAACAAGAGCTGCTACTCAGAATGAATGCTTTTATCTAAGCCTCCTGTCACAAATAGAACCAAAGAAGATATAGGATGCTATTGAAGACTCCAGTTGGATAGAAGCCATACAGGAAGAACTCAACCAATTTGAACGAAGAAAAGTATGGAGATTGGTACCAAGACCAAAGAGTCATCCTGTGATAGGAACTAAGTGGGTCTTCAGAAACAAAATGGATGAAGATGGGGTCATAACCAGGAACAAGGCAAGACTAGTGGCAAAAGGCTATTCTCAAGAAGAAGGTATCGACTATGATGAGACATTTGCACCTGTTGCCAGACTAGAAGCCATCAGAATCTTTCTTGCCTTTGCTGCCCACATGAAGTTCAAAGTCTTTCAGATGGATGTCAAAAGTGCATTTCTAAATGGAGAACTCCAAGAAGAAGTCTATGTAGAGCAACCTCCAGGTTTCATCAAATCATCTCTTTCCAATTATGTCTATAGATTAGATAAAGCCTTATATGGTCTTAAACAAACACCTAGAGCATGGTATGAAACATTGACTAACTTTTTAATTGAAAATGGGTTCACTAGAGGTAGAGTAGATATCACACTATTTCTTAGAAAGCATAAAGATAAAGTCTTACTAGTTCAAATATATGTTAATGATATTATTTTTGGTTCTACTGACGAAAAGTTATGCAAGAGATTCTCTAAGCTAATGCAGAGCAAGTTTGAAATGAGCATGATGGGTGAGCTAAATTTCTTCATTGGACTGCAAGTAAAGCAGACTGATGAAGGAATTTTCATAAACCAAGCCAAGTACATCAAAGACTTACTGAAAAAGTGTGGCATGGAATCAGCCTCTACCATAAAAACATCAATTGCTCCTGCAACCAAGCTTGACAAGGATGAGAAAGGTAAAAGTATTGATATAACTCAATACAGAGGTATGATAGGTTCTCTTTTATACCTAACTGCCAGTAGACCAGACATAATGTTTGCAACATGCATATGTGCTAAATTTTAGGCTAACCCTAAAGAGTCACATTTATCTGCTGTAAATAGGATCTTCAGGTATCTCAAGGGTACACCTTACTTGGGGCTTTGGTACCCCAAGGAATCCTCATTTGAACTAACAGGATACACAGATGCTGATTTTGCAGGATGCAAAATAGATAGAAAAAGTACAAGTGGCACTTGTCAACTGCTAGGAAACAAACTTGTGTCCTGGTTCAGCAAAAAGCAAAACTCAGTGTCTACCTCAACTGCAGGAAAATTTAATATATTCTCACTGGCAAATTTCTTTGTACTCGAGATCCTATGGATGAGAAATCAGCTAGCTGACTATAGGTTTGATTTCAAATCAATTCCCATACACTGTGATAACACAAGTGCCATAGAAATAACTCATAATCATGTTATGCATTCTAGGACTAAGCATATAGAAATAAGGTATCACTTCATTAGGGATCATGTGCAAAATGGAACTATATCTTTACAATATATCCCTACTAAAAATCAACTTGCTGATGTTTTTACAAAACCACTAGATGAATCCAGATTTAATAAGTTAATAAGTGAGTTAGGCATGCTAAATCTATAACCATGAAATATATGCTCTAGATTGTGCTAACGATGACAGATACAAAGGATGAACTCAAAATCGTAGACATGATCAAGGAAAGTTCACGATCGTAGAACTGAAAAGATAACTACCTCGACGATCGTAGGACATACTCAACGAATGATTGATCAGACTCGACGATCGTAGGATAGACTCAACGAATGATTGATATCAGACTCGACGATCGTAGGACAGACTCAACGAATGCTGAACAGACTCGACGATCGCAGAATAGACTCAACGATCATAAGACTATCTCAACGATCATAGTCTTCCTAAGGACACCTCAGTTCTGAAAAAGCCAAGGGCAAATCAGTACATTCCTGAACAGTTAAAATCGTAGAACCAAGCAAAAGTCGACACCTATCCCACTAAGCGAAAAAGAAGAGAGGGAAGTTACAAGTACAAATTAAAATCGTATTTTTTGAAATCTGAAGTTCAAAAGATTATCTCTCTCTCTCTCTCTCAAAGCAAAATCCCTAACTCAGACGAAAACTCAGTCGAATCTCACTTCCAGTTAGAAAATTAATGGCGTCATCCAACGTTATCTCAGGATACAGACTCTGTTTTGACGAGTTCAAGACTGCTCCACCACAATTTCACAAGACGCTGGCCATACTGAAGAAGGCAGGTCTCGAAGAGGCGTTGAGCGAAGACACACTAATATATCCCAAACTAGTGAAAGAATTCTACCAGAATGGTGTGTTTGAAAACGACACCATCACTACAAGAGTCCTAAATAGATATCGTAGAGCCCCATAGTCAAAATAGTGAACCTCAGGCCCCTCCATCAGACATACCATCCTCCTCATCAAATGACTATTTTAGTCTTGATCTTGCTCTCTACTCCTTCCACAATCTGACTCAGAAAGAATCCCCTCCATTCAACAATCCTCAAGCCAGTGAAACTCTTCCAAATCTGCCCACAAAGGATGACTTGAAAGAAGCAACTAAGGACATGGTCAAGAATATAGAAGAAAGCCAGGAATCTCACTTTGGCCTCATCCATATCCGGCTGAATCAAATGATCACAACTACAAATAACTTTCCTGGTACTATGAATGCTGAGCTTACGAAGAAGCTGAGGGAAATTATCCAGGAAATTCTTAAGAGCATGAAGGACAAAGATGAGATTCACTTCCAGGTAGCCACCAAACAAAGAGAGGTTGTTTTTGAAATGCAGAAAAATCAAGAAGTACAAAATAAACTTATGCTAGAAAACTTCATCAACTTGAAAGCCTCAGTCCAAGAATTCCAGAAATCATATGTCAATCAGAAACATCAGAATGATATTGTTCTCACTGCCCTCCGAAACAAAGAAGCAAGATCTAAAAAACGGCTCAAGGAAAGTAGAGAGGACATCGCTCAGACACAAAGTCAACTGAACGAGCTTATCCAAGGAGTGAATCAACTTTCTGCAAACATTCGAACCCTTGATGCTGACATAAAGGGGGAGAATAAAGGGAAAGGAGTTCAAGGAGCACAGGGAGATCAGGGCAGAGGCAGAGGAAACCAAGAAAGGGGAAGAGGACAATTTGCACAAAGCCCTCCTACAAGACAATTCCAACAACAAACTGCACGATCAAGCAATCAGACTCAATGATCTGATCAGTAGGAAGTCTTGATGGCTCATCCTTTAAGAAATCAAGGGCCAACTATCAGCTCACCAATTGTGACCACCACAGGCCTAAGAATGCCAATTGGAGATCCAACATTCATGAATAGGCATGAGCACAACCCGATAGTAAGTCTGAATGAGCTGCAAGAGTTGACCAGAAGAGATGAAGCAAGCAGGAAAAGAAGGGCTGAGGAGTATGCCAACCCACCAAGAAAAAGGCCAAAGAAATAGAGATAAGTTGAAACTTTAAATTCTTATTGATGTAAAGCAAAAACTGTAATATTTCTTAAACATCAATAAATTCATGCTTATTCTCTAGAAATTTCAGCTGCTCACTGAAATACTAAGTCATGTTTAAATTTCCTGCAAATGCATCTAGACACTAATAAATCATGACAACAAATCTCCTTGGTTATGTCAACATCAAATAGGGGGAGATTGTTGGGAGAATGCATATTATGATTTGATGTTTTAATGTATATACTCATGATTATTTGTAAATTCCTTCCAAATAAGATATGTACAAGGACTTAGTGATAGATCAAATTTGTTAGGTTGATCTAAGATCTTAACGTATATCATTCTGTAATAGAATGTATAGATAGAAAGATCAAAGCTATTAAGTTGATCTTGAGATGTAATAGATAGGCTTCGAAGAAATCGTAGTGTATCATCTGATCAACATTGCAGAAGTCAAGGCAGAAACGTAGAGCTTCAAAGATCGTAGTGTGCCTGCCTTGAAGGGACTCTTCAGAAATCGTAGAGTGGTCCCAACATTTGCCGAGCCATTTCGACGATCGTAGTGTGCTGAAGGAAATGTGGAGTTTACCAGTCAACGATCGTAGTGTGCTCTCGAAAACGTAGAGTAACAACACGAGCAAGAGATGATCGTAGTGTGCAAGGATTTAACAGAAATCGTAGTGCTCTCTGATGATAGCATCATATCAAGCACCAAGGCGACAAGTCACTACGATCTGAATCGTAGAGTATCATGATCTGAATCGTAGAGCATCTGTCTTGTGTCAGAAAATGTCGAGCCTCATGATTTGTGAGAAGACAGATTCCAACATATGAGAAATGGATTCTAGACGTTGCAGCTATCATCAGTCCCAGAGTAATAAGAAATATCCTTAGTATTCAACAAAGAAGCGTATTGAAGAAGCTAAGGAAAGTACCATTGGTAATGGGGAAACACACCTTTTCAGGTGTTAGGTGAGAAAGCAGTCTGCAGTGTAAATGGGCCAGAATGCAGTTTCAGAAGATGTGCAGAAATGTCTCCATCAAAGATCAAAAAAGTCAAATTCATTTAATTCCTCAACGGATGGATCCAACGGATAGTTTTCAAGACCACATATATACAGATTAGACAGATGAGAGAGAAAGAGAAGCAAGCATTAAACAAACAACGTGAACATCTCTCTCAAGCTCAAATCTACGATCTGAGATATTGAAAAGCTTGCTCAGCTACTCAGTTCTTTCGAACAAGTGCTTACACAACAACTGAGTAGCAACCATCAAGAACTCCACATTATCAACCAACTGAAGAAGAGTACCAAGTCTGTAGTGAAGAGTTCATAGTGAACTGTAAGAAAGCCAAGTCTCCTGACTTGAAGAGTTCAAGAGTGAACTAAGAAGTTCCTAGACTGCTGGTCTAGAAGGAATCTGTGTGATTCAGAAGTTGTAAAAGACATCCTTTGTGGATTACCTACTTGTCGAAGTAGAAGAGTGGACTAGGAGCTTTAAGTGCTCTGAACCACTTAAAACGACTGTGTCTTTTACATTATCTGTTATAACTGCCATAACTGCCTCACTCTCATAACTCCATTGCTTAGTAAAGAAGATTAAAACAAACATTTATTCCGCTAAGTTTTAATCATTATCAAAGAACAAGTTTAAAACGAAAAGATTTTTAAATATCTATTCAACCCCCCCTTCTAGATAACTATTGTGCCAACTAAGAACTAACAGTATTGTATCTTAATATTATTGTAAGTCAAATAAGTTATGAATTATGTATTAAGTGAAGGGTACTCGACCTTGGGGAATAGTGTGTAAAGTTTATTGTATAAACAATTTATGTTTATATCTTCCGCAAATAGTAATAGTTATAGAATGATTGTACCGAATCCGCGGTGATTTGGGACCCGAATTCGGGGCCCTCATAGTTGGTATCAAAGCTGTAGGTTATGAACCTTAGGTAGGAATACATGAGACTAATAACCGCAGTGATTAGGATAAGTATTAACTCAAATAGAGTTGGTTGGTCGGTAAGATTCAAAGACGAATCTCGGTGAGTTATAAAAGATACGGAGTTCCCTAACTCTGATAATAAAGTTTAACAATAGTGGTGAATAGATAGAGTCTAAAAGACTAAAAGCACAGTGATAGAAGATCAAAAAGCAAAATGATCAAGACATAGAAATGAATCGTAATGTATAGGATGAGATCACCACCTGATCTGATAAGGCTATGGTATGGAGAAGGATCAAGTGAATGATTGAAAAGTTTACATCAAGATTGTTGTGTGTCTATATGAATGAGTACGAATTCAGGAAAGGATTATGAATACGAGTTGAATGAAATTTGTATTGAGAAGGGAGTTAATATTAGGTGGGGATTTCAATTGAGGACTCATGTCAGCAGCTGAGTTGTATGATTCCTTGTATGGGCGGGAAATTGTACTTGGTGTAAAAACCACTTAGTTTCTGGCAATGATAATCATTGAAATATTTGTGTCGCGATTTTTGCTATATGCACGTTAAGAGGGTGATTCCTTTCTCATGTGTATAACAGATAGATAGCTTATAGGTAGAGAATATAAGGTTAAGTACGAGTTCTTAAAACTCATACTTATGTGACATTCTTGATTCATAGTTATATGAAATGTTTATGAACCACTCAGCGAATGGACGCCAAAGGTCTGACTAGGACAAGTTCTTAAACTCATTTGATTGTGGCAAGTTCATGAACTCATAAGTGTGGTTTGACGAATTGGGTATAGTTGTGTGTAAATGGAGTATTAAAGATTATAGGAACAGATAGATTGTTAAGCAAATGATTATTAGTGGAGACATAAGTTTCCAAAACTCCTAGCTGTGTTAGACTTCAAAATTTTGACATCAAGCTAAATACGCACTATATGCTTTTGAAAAAAAAATAGTATATATATATATATAGACTTAATCTCCGTTGTTATATATATATATATATATATACTCGTAATCATTTCTGGAATGGTTTAAAGTATAGTCTATGTTACTTATTTTGGCTAGACACAAATGATTTGAAATATCAAAATATCTTTTATTTATCACTCATGTACCATGTAACCTGGTGCAGAGATGATAAAAAGTTGATGGAGTTGTAAATACAGAAATACTTAGTGTGAATTTGATCTAAAGTCGTTGTTCCACTATTGTATGATATGTTATGAGAAAGTCATGCAATGACGACATCCTCAAACAATCAAGTAATACAAGATGCAAGATCATGACGTCATTCTCAAAAATATTTTTCAAAAAAAAAAAATTTATTTGCCAACGGGGTTTGGCTACACCTAAATAATTCGATTAAATTGAATTATTGATATGAGTCTATGTTATTCAATTCACCTAGACTAATGTTTATGAAAACTCTAAGTGTTCATTGAAAGAAATTTCCTGAACCAAATTGGTTTGGTGCGGAATCTAATAAGACTGAGGTAAATTTGTGTGCCTATGGCAGTGACGAAAAACAATTTCGACCAGAAGTACTTAATAAGTACAGGGCATACCGGGCTAATCACCCACTATGATCGTAAGTTATGACAGTTAGCGAATGAATTTCCATATAACCTTTGCGAAAATGATAGACAATAGTCTATATAACCCCTCAACAGAATTGAAATTTTTTAATTCTTCTGAGGAATGTATTGGGTAGCATTTAAGGCGGAGTATGAATGGTGTATGGTGTAAGGTAAATTTCAGGGACGAAATTTTTAGAAGAAGGGGTGAATGTGACAACCCGAGAATTTTGAAATTTTTTAAAATTTTAATTAATTGATTTAAGGTTCAATATTAGAACCTAGGCAGAAAATAAGTGTATGCGTTTGATATTTTTAAGAAAGAATTTTGAGGATTTCAAAATTTTGTGAAGGATTTTGGTGAATTATTCAAGATTAAGGTTATAAGAGTATATGTTCTGTGTATATGGTTATATATGTGTACAATATGTGGTTAAGGGTCAATACTTGACCTAAGAAACGATATCTGTGACAAACCATAGGTATATATTAAGAACTTCAACGTTCGGTTAGAAAATTCTTACAATTAACAAGAAACCCTATAAACTAGTTCTGGAAACACTAATTTCAGTTCTGGGAATTCGAAACCCTAATTCGGAATTAGAAAACCCTAATTTGGGAGCGCAAATACTAGTATAATGCTTAAACGTTATTAATAATAACCTAATTAGGGATAACCCTAATTGATTTAGAAAAACACTAATTTCTGGATTAGAAACCCTAATTTATAATTAGGGGAAAACCTAATTGTTAATTTAATAATTTTATGCTAATTAGGAAATATTAATCCTAATTTTCATGTTATTAGTAATTAGAAAACCCTAATCTAATTAAAAAACCTAATTTCTAATTTAGAAAGATTACTTTTCTATTTAAAACCGTAATTCACGGGTTATAAACCTTAATATATCATTTTGACCCTAATTACTTAATTAACAATTTTAATTAGGAAATACTAATCCCAATTAGCAAGATTTAAATTATGATTAGGAAATTTTAATATAATTAGAAAATTCTAATTATAATTTAGAAATATTAATTTTCAATTTTGAAAACCTAATTTTGAAATTCTAGAATTTATTTTTAAACCCTAAGGGTTCAAACCCTAAACCCTAAGGGTTGTAGCAAATGACAAGTATGCCATTAAAAATGTGTGCAAAATGTCTAAAGTACCCTTTTTGTATATTTTTATTAGATAACTTGTCAATCTTGCCAAAATGAGAGTTGGTGACCAAATAAATTTTGACCATGTGTTATATATCTCAGCTAAATCTGATATTGGAGGACACCTAGCAAAATTAGGTTTAATGAATCATAAAATAAGAGATTTAAAGTAAGAAAATACTTATTTTATTTCTCATTATTGTCAAGCCAATTCTCTCTCTATATTTCGGGGTTCAGAGTAAAAAGGGAGAGACAAGATAAGGTTATATCACTACTTAGCTTTCCTTTATCAACTCATCAAGATCAAAATCAAAGCTCAAGCTTCAAAGTGGTATAAACCCTAATTTTAGAAATCCTTCAAAATTTATGTTAATGTTGTTGTTTGTTGTTTAGATATGTGTTAGAGGGTATCACTTGGTTATCTGGGTTGCTAGAACATGGATCCATAACATCAAAGTGCTCGAAATTGAAGATTTCTTAAAGCTGGAAAAAAATTTATAGCATCGTCTGACAAGCAAATGTCAGCCTACATAAATCGGTGTTTATTAATGGTTTTAGTGTTTTCAATGGTTGTACTTGTAGTATGGTATATGGTCTTTGTTATGCAAATTGAATAAAGGTTGGATCATGTCTAGATTTCCTGTTATAAGCAGTCAAACTGCGTCGACCAGACATGAAAATGGGTTTCTGGGTAACCCAGAAACCCAGATCTTGTCTGACAGTATATTTGCAAGTCCTTAATCTTGCTTCTCTTTGATTGTTAGGTCATGTTATTATTTTAACCTTGTAGACTGGTATAGATACTACATATTCATGCTTCTAGATGACACAGATCCATAACAGAACCCAAGATTTAAGTGGTCAAACTTGAGTTGACCATCAGTCTTTTATATTTTCTGGAAAACCCAGAAAATTCATGACCCAGTTCTTGAACACTACTTTGACCGTCTAGATCTCTTTGAATTGTTGTTGTTATGATAATCTAAGTTTATATAATTGTACACGGATATCTCCGCTACAAATGTGAACCTTAGTATCACACAAAACAAGCTTTGGATGCATGTTGAAAGAATCGAAAAGTAGTCACTTGGACTGTTCTTCATTTCTGGAAAACCCAGAAATGAAGAACAGCCTCTGACATGCTTTTGTGAGGATTATAATGATCAGATTTGATATATTTTGGCTAGGGGATTAGTTTCTAGTTGTAGTATTACATGTATACTACATCATCAACACTTTATCCAGCCTAGAAAAGCTTAGGATCATAGATCAAGTGATGGTCAAACCACCTACCTCGAACACTGGCAAGAATTTCTAGGCAGTCTCAAGAACACTCAAGAACACCTATAGCGACGGTTCTGTCGCTATAGGGTCCTTTATTTAATTAAATTCAGAAAATTAATTATTCTAATTAAATAAATCGAAATAAATGGTTTTTAATTATTAAAAATACAAAATAAATTCCCAAAAATTATTTTAAAGTCTGAAAATTAGTTTTTAATTATTTTGAGTATATTTCATAAATATTTAATATTTTTGGAATATAAATGGTATTTAATTTATTTAATTATAATATTAAATATATTATTTAAAAATAATTTTAATACATGAAAAATCATGAAAAATAATATTATGGTATAAGAAAATATTTGAAGTTATTTTTAGTAACTTTTAATTTTTTGTGAGAAATTTCATTAATTAATCAATATTAATGATAGTTAATTTATTTAATAAATATATTAAATAAATTGTGGAAAAATAGAATTAATGATTTAAAAATCATATAAAAATGATTTAAGTGTTATAAAAATATTTTAAGTTATAAAATATAACTTTTGATATTTTGTCATTAAAATATTAATATTTTAATATTAAAAACAATTATAGGATAATGCATTTAAGTGTTTAAAAATCATATAAATATGATTTTAAGGTATTAAAAATACTTTGATTTAATATAAATATATTATAATATTATGCTATGATTTTCATTAATATTTGATATTAAATAAATATTAGTGATAAAGAGAATAATGTGATATTTATATTAATAATAGTTATTGAATAATGTTTTTAATTACTTTAAAACATTTAAAGGAAATAATAAAGTATTAAAAATACTTTGAAATATTATAAATATGTTATAATATTATAACATGTATTTCATTAGTATTTAATATTAAATAAATATGAATGATATTAGAATATTGTGGTATTTAAACCATATAAATACGATTTTAATGATTGAAAAATCAAGATAAATGATAATAGTTATTTGAAAATTATTATGAGACTTGAAATATTATTTTGACTAATAATAAAATTATCTATGATGGTGGTTAAGTATTAGACAGAGTTTAATTGAACTTAAACTCGATATTTGTCCGATTAGACAATCGGGATGTTAGAATTGTACCGAACTCAACTCGGACTGCAATAGTTTGACTTGAGGCTAGGTGTTATGTGATGTATAGACTTATAGGGTTATGTGTTATGTGTTTAGGTTATTCTATGTATATATATATAATTGTATTAAATTGTGATGATATTATTCTAATTTGTATATCTATATTATTTATATATTAGGTCTTCAGTCAAAGCTTATTAAAATGCGTAACGATAATCAACGAAACATGCAAGTTTTACTTAACTCTACTTAGAGTTGTTTCATTCAGATATGCTTATGGATAATCATTGTTGATTGCCATTATAGAATTGTACTCTGTACATACTGCATGTATATGTCAGGTATGAAAGGCTGATCACCTTCATTACCATTCGGTCCAGATATATTTGTTCATATTTAATATTTATTCAGTCAAAAGTTTGTTCGTGCTAATTCAAAACTATATTGTTGAATTATAGCCAGCTTATTATTTAGATTCTTTCAATCATGATATATCATTAAATTATTGAACTTTAATTTACTGGGCAAACTTATGCTCACTCTTGTTATATCATGATAAACATTGCAGATTAAGACAAATACGTCAGATACAAGGAAAGGTCAAAGACAGTTCCAACTTTAGTATACGTGTGCAGTAGATTTATAACAGTATTGTATCTTAATGTTATTGTAAGTTAAATAAGTTATGAATTATGTATTAAGTGAAGGTTACTCCACCTTGGGGAATAGTGTGTAAAGTTTATTATATAAATAATTTATGTTTATATCTTCCGTAAATAGTAATAGTTATAGAATGATTGTATCGAATCCGCGGTGATTTGGGACCTGGATTCGGGGCTCTCACATGTGCCATGTTGTTGATACCTAGAGAGTGGGAACGACCATGGAACATGTCGACGTCGGGATTTTAGTTGTCCCTTTTCGTTACTTTTTTTTTGGTGTACTCATGTTAGGTGTGATTTGTTTGAAAAAATAAGTGAAAAAGGTCTGACATGTATAATGTCGACGATGGACTGTTAAGAGTCGCCAGTTGGTTTTTTAAATGGATGTGCCAACACAACCGAGAAAAGGTTTGCACAATGACCTAGTGATGTGACACTGTTGAACGGGTTAGTAAAACCGAGATTCTTTAAGGTCTGTGGACTTGATTATGCGAAGGGAAGGTGTTAGGCACCCCCCGACATCCGTGTTACCACGGTGACTGCCACTTTTCTAGAAACTGTTATCTAAACGTGTGTGTATGTGGATTAATGTGTTATTTATTTGGAAGTAGTGCGAGGCCTCGTTCACACCTATATACACATGGTTTGAATTTATGTAAAAATTTAATTTTTAGTAAGATATGGTAGTGACGTTTTGTAAAAGAGGTTTTTCAAACCCTTATGTTTAATAGTAATTTAGACCTTTTACATTCCCATTTTATTAAGTGCTCGGCTTGATTGTTTTTATTTTCGAGATGCGAAGCATCTATAAGAAAATAATATACAAGATAATGCCGACTTCCACGTGGGTATGAAAACCATCTGAGGAAATTCAGACATCACACATAAATTTACAAGCTGCTTACAGTTGAAAATGTCCATCACGGGAACCGAATCTAGATCCAATAGACTGAATCTATGATCACATGATTCTTAGGCTCACATGATGCTGCAATTTGTATGAAAGCAGTAAACATGTATATCTATATAATAAAACAGAACCCATTTTGAATCTTTCATTTGACAAAGCACAATGACAATTCAGATTCATTCTAACTTGATTCTTCAAACTTAATCTAAAAGCTCATATTTCTTTCCGCCCAAATTAAATTCACCCCTACACCCTACTATCTCTCATGTTCGATTCACACACAAAATCTTTCTCTCTCCTCTCTTATTCACACACAAACAAATAATAATAATAATAATAATAATAATAATAGTAATAATAGTACTAATAATAATAATTATGGATATTATAATAGTACTAATAATAATAATAATAATAATAATAATAATTATTATTATTATATAGTAACAGAAATAGTAATAATAATAATTATTATAATAAGTATAATAATTATTCAGATTCATTCTAATTAATTTGGGCGGGAAAGCACAAGTACGGTTCAGATTAATTCTAATTTTAATTCAAAACAATAATAATAATAATAATAGTAATCGTAACAACAACAACAACAACAACAACAACAACAATAATAATACTAATAATAATAACTATTATTATAATAATAATAAGAAAACTAATAATAATATTAAAAATAAAAATTATAATTATAATAATAATAACAATAATAATTATAATAATAAAATAATAATAATTATTATTATTACAATAATTATAATAATAATATTATTATAGTAGTAATAATAATATTATTATAGTAGTAATAATAATATTATTATAGTAATAATAATAGTAATAAAGTAATAATAATTATAATAATAATAATAATAATAATAATAATAATAATAATAACAACAACAACAACAACAACAACAACAACAACAACAATAATAATAATAATAATAATAATAATAATCGGTGTTCTTCGGTGGATTTTTCGTTGTTGGAACTGCATGCCTCGGGGTTATCTCCGAGGTTGGAACTGTTACTCTCGGTGTGTGTTCCGGGATTGAGATTGAACTTCCGGTAGTATCTGAACTGGATGTGAACTGTCTTCCATGGTTATCTCTGAAAGACGAATCTGCATTCCTGCAAAGTCAGTGACAGGTGTGCAGAAAATTTTGAGTGTCTACAGATGCCCCTCTTTATCATATTCATGCAATGCGATGCATGGGTAGGATAAAGAATCCTAGAAACTTGGAATGCAACATGATGTATGATGCATGTGTGCGGGGTTGTTGCCCAACATGTTGGGGATGATTGCCGTCTCCTTGTAGCTTCTACCGAGGATGGGAAACTATGACCTGATTTGGATGTGTGATCCAAATCTTGTAGGATGTTGACGTTGGGGATATCACCAAAGTCCTTAATTCTTTATACAGTCTTGATTCTGAAGATGTGCCTCTTATGTGTAAGAGATCTACGGGAATACAACTTTGTCTGTTTGAGGATGTGTATAACATATTCCATCATCGATCCTCCACGATGATGTTGTCCTTTCCTGGTTTGTATCGGAAGGATATGTCAAGGTTCTGTTGGATTTATTGCCAACAACATATGTTGTCAGGGTTGCCTGACCTTCGTTGATGTGTACATCACCGATGTGTGAATCAACGAATGAAAACCCAATGGGGTAGACTATCAAGGCCGCTTGACCTTCGCTGGCATGTGAATCAATGGTTGAGATGCGTTGTAACCCCCACCAGGGATCCGCTGGGGAATATGAATACCAAAGTACGAAATCATTGAATAGCTTTCAATGCATCGATGTGTTTACTTGTCATCGGCTGAAATAACGTCAAGGTTGCTTGACCTTCATTGATACGTACACCAATGGATGATAATGCGCGGTGACCCCCACCGGGGAATGCGTTGTAACCCCTGTCGGGGTATGCTTTATAACTTAGGGTTACGACCCTGAATTGGTGGCATTGGACCTACGTCAGGTATTGCCGAGCGTGACTTGTAACATTTCAAATCATCGACATAGTGTACCTTGTGCTTGGGCGAATACCAATGAGTGATGTGCAGACCCGAGGTTTAGTTTGAGAAACCAGGATTTGTAAGCTATTCTGCTCAATCGCGTAGCATTTTTATTCCTAATTTTACCTTCTCAGTCTATTAGAACTCCTTTGCAACTCAAATTGGACCGAGCCAGAGGGGTGGGACCCACATAGGGGTTATCGTGGCAGTGAGAGCTCTCAGGGAGGGTCATACCATTATACCGATGATTATAGTAGAGACTACGAGGTCGACTATATCTTCTTTGCACTTATCCGGCATGAGAGTGTTTACTGGGTAGCTTCGGTCGTCTTTGTCACGTGTGGTTTATGTCACACTTGAGACCGATCGGCACTTATAGACGGTATGGATATTGTTTCATCCATGATATAGCCATGTCATACTCCTTTCAGCCTGCAGAGTGTTTGGACGCTATGTCTTGGTCGGTATTTCTGACGGAGATTAGTGATCCGTTTAGTATATTACCGTGTTCGGGGCTCAGCTCACCTTACAACTTTAATACTCATGCTCCTGGCATGGATTATCTCCCTCAGGCTGGTTTGAGGGGCATGACTACATATCACTCGATGGTCGTGATGTCGCAGTTTGACCAGTTTCAGGTCTTTCATCCTTTTGAGGGGGCGTTGGGCCAACGTTTAGCTTCTTGCTACCTTTCAACAAAGGATCGATCCCGTGTGTATGCTTGTTGGGATCAGTGTGAGAAAGATACTTTCTCTGTTATCCATCCGGGATGTTCGCTAGAGTATTCAGCGTAGATGGAGACAGAGACTGCATCAGCTACGGTAGTATCCACATTGCCAAGTAGTGATCCAGACGATGTAGAACCACGGAGGACGTTGATTCTCACATCGAGGAGGAGCAATTTACTAGGTTGCCAACATCTCCTTTATATTCTCCCGAGATTAACCTTTGTTGTGATTCAAAGATTCAACCACAATACTTTGAAGCGAGTCTTCATCTGTTGACCTTCAAGAGAGACCAGGCTAGAGCCTTGATGTTGATAGCCCTTAATGGGAGAGATACAGCTGTGTTAGAGAGAGATGAGGCATTAGCTCGTAGAGATGACGCTGTTGTCGAGCGGGATGAGGCTAGATCAGCCAGAGATGCAGTGATAGTTGAGCGGGATAGTGCCATATTTGCCCGAGATGTACCCATCAAAGATAGTACCGCAGTGAGGTCCCTTACCACTGGCATAATTGCAGAGATGATCACTTATATTGATGAGCATATGGTCACCATGCAGATGGCTACAGATCTGTTGGGTCATGTGGATACCCTCGTATAAGAGACCACAACTTCACCTCCTTCTTCTGAGAGGGATGCCATATTTGGCTTATTAGCTCGCATATACCCTGACTTGTAGATGGGATGGTATTCTCCTGCATAGACTAGCATAGCCATTTTGTCATGTACAATTTACATTGTGTATATCAATTAACATTATATATAGCAGGGAAATATATTTTTGATCACCTCCCTTTTTAGATATATTAGTTGCTTGCTCGATATTTTGCCTGCTTCTTCAGGACTTGTGATCTTCGTGTATTCTGAATTCCTCCTGGATGGATGGACATTGAGTTGTCTCTGGATAGTTTAGAATGGATCATTGATCTCTGTGTATCCCTACCATCTTTGGTGTCTTTTGACTAGTTTCTGTATGGAAATGTGGAGAGGAGTATGGCCTTCCTCTCTGAGATTGAGTGCACCACAGATGGTCGTCAGTACCCCTATTTAGGAGGAGCATAGTTAATTCCATCTCTTATGGATTGGTGTTGCTCTTTGAGGTATAACCGTAGCTTAGATGGTCTCCGAATCTCCTATTCGGGAGGAATTCAGGTAATTCAACCCCTTTGGTCTGAAGCTGAATGAAATGTAGTGGATTGAAAGATGATCCTAGTACCAGTTGACAAGTGTTTGTGTTTTGGTAGGGGATGAGACCAAACCATAAATGGCTGCCTACGTAATCCTATTGAAGGGGAGATCAGGTCTGCGTAGTTTGAACCTGGTGTAAGAGGTTAAATGATGTATGTGGCAAAAAGGATGTAGGAATGTTTTTGTTATTTTTGTTTTGCTAAGGAGAAAGGAGTAGAAATGTTTTTTGTTGTTTTTGTTTTTTGTAAGGAGAAGGGGGTAGAAATGTTTTTTCTTTTATTGCGACCGGGCCATATGAAATGGTTGCCTACGTACTCCTATTGAAGAGGAGATCAGGTCAACGTAGTTCGCCCCTCAGGATGAGTTGAAAAGCGTGATCCCATGTGCAGGTCAGACTTCGGGGAAGAGAGAGTTTGATCCTAGGTTGAGGATAAACTGCAGGTATGAAATGCTTGATCCCAAGTTTGGGGTAACAAACTGTTAGCGCGAAAGGTTCTATCCCTAGTGGGATGACCAAAGTCGTAGGAACGTAGTGAAGCCAGGCTGCTGGCTCGAAGAGTATGTTTCTCTGAGGGGAAAAGTGTAGAATAGAGTTGTATGTGGTAAAGGGTTAAAAAACCGGAATGACTGGTGATCTGATGATTGATAAGTGGGTTTTATACCTACTGATTGGATAATAATTCACGCGAACTGTGCCCATCTCAAGTACATTTTAATGTGTTTTTAGTTGCATTTCATGTTATTTTGCATTGCATGTAATGAGAACTCTTTTGGTGTAAAAGTGCAGGAAATGGCCAAATTTGGTGGTATTAGTTGGCATGAGGCTATGGATGCATGGTGTGATGCCCCCAAAACAGGTATACATCACCCATCTTGGTTCGCTAGATACAAGGTACTGAATTCAAATACAACTTAATTATACAACCGTCGTGTACAATACGACAAAACATAACATGTGAGTTTGAATACAAATCTTGTCTACTAGAGAGTATAAAAACTCAAAAGGAGTCCTCATTATAATTATTATCACACTATTTCACTGAATAGTTAGGACTACTAATGCACCATCTAGGACCATCACTCTGTTCCCCGACTAGTCCCTGCTACGTTCTCATTTCCTAAAGAGAACAATGAAAGCAAAAGGGTGAGCTCAACTAGCCCAGTAAGAAATATTATGACTAAGATAATGCAAAATAATTTACCGTTAGCCTTCAACAATGTTAAACTAATAAAATATAATAAATATCAAGTTTAACTACAGCGGAACAAGCAATCCATTAGAAGAGTCAAGTAGAGAATAAAATCTACTATCTTCTATGATTTAAAAGGTTTTTCATCACTTTTATTCTTTGGGACTCGACAATAAATAATCCACATCATCGAATCACCCCCGCACTCTGACCAAGGATATTCTTTAGTATCATGACCACAAATTATCCATGCACTACGGGCCAAGGAAATTCGTGTATTCATTAATGGTCATGATCATGCCAACAACTGTCCATCAATGCACTACGGGCCAATGATGACTTTTACCACATCATTTGTAACGTTACGATCATGATTAAACCGAATAATCCTCGGTCATAATCATACCAAGTCCATCTATGCACTCACAGCCATGATGACTTTAAACAAAATATAAACATGAGGATGATGACAATGATATAAGAATTCAATAAAACAAGTTCAAGAATTAATTTATCCAGAACTAATAACGTCCAAATTGTCAACATGATACTTCTTTGTAGAGTAAAATTCAAGAATGCTCGGAAGAATATTTCCATGAAAAGATCTCGGATGAAGCGCAAATATCAAGGATATTCCACTAATTTCATGGAGTATAAAAGTCAAAGTTTTAACCAACCGAGTATAATAAAGAATGGAATAACAAAAGAAATCACCATGCATGCGATGATAGCATCCAGGCAAAGGTTATTCCAATGAATAATAAATAACGGAACCAGTCCGGCATAAAACACATGCATGTGAGATATTCCAATAGAATAATAAAGACTAGAACCCAGTCCCATGTAAAACGCATGCAGTGAGGATATTCGAATGAATAATAAAGAATGAAATAACAGAAGAATTTCACCCAGAATAGGGTAGCTTGCAGTATCTGAGTTATTCCAATAGAATAATAAATAATGGAATAACAGAAGTTCTCTTCATGAATACAAAAGAAATAATACCCCATACGGGTACAACAAATAATATTCCCTACCTTAGAAGAAACTGGATTTTGGAAAAGTGAAGTAACAAAATACTTTTCTTCTTTCTCTCTATAGTTTCTCTCTCTAGAGTTTCAGTGAATTCGTAAGAAATATTGAAGGAATGAGCTTCTATTTATAGGAGAATGGACTGAATAATAACTAATTCATAAACGGTCCAGATTGATTTACTTTTAAACGGACGGTCAATATTGGTTTACTATTAAAACTTATAGCAACGGTCCATACTGATTTACTATTAAAACATTAAACCAACGATCCATATTGATTTACTATTATAACTTTCCACCAGCGGTCCATATTGATTTACTATTATATCTTCAACCAACGGTCTGAAATATTAGCACATCTCCTCATGGAATAATATTGTACCCAGCAATGATTTGGACCGAAAAGAAATATATCTTACAGGTGAATAGTACCCCATAAATAGTAACTCGTGAATAGTAACTTGTGAATAGCACTCCGACACGAAAAGTATCCCGAATTCCCGATTGAACAATATATCCTCCAGACATCAAGTATACTAACACAAATAAGTCCAACACAATGGAACAATAAAATTCATCTTTAATCAACACGAAAGATTAGGTGCGCAATTAGGTGACCAAACCTTTCCTTGACAGAACTTCTAGACGTTGTCAATATTGCAAATAATAATATGAATAACTTTGTCATCTCAATTACTGATTTAATAATATATCATATTATGCAGATGATATTGTAACAATTATTTAATCAATAATATGAGAGATATGATGCAGCAACTACTGTAGCAATAATTGAGTATAATTGAGTGACTTCTCACGTAAGCATCAATAATCAATAATGTGTGCTACTATGAAACCACGCGTATTACTGTACTTTTACTACCGGGTAGTTCAACAATTTTAATGGTAACACCTCCGTCTTTATTTTTATAGAAAGATAATTTTTTCGTTTTCTAACTACGACAATACTTCCGTTGTGGGGTCCACCAATAATTGTGTCGTCGTACGAATATTCCCTGTAAAAATGAATATTCCCCGACTAATTGAATATTATATAACCACTTGCTTACTTTGCAAAATTTGTAAATATTACCCACAACTATAACATTATATTAAATCAACACCATAATATTCAAAAATAAAATTCGAGAAAATTATTCTTTATTCATAAAAGTTGGGGTCTTACAACCTCCCCTTCTTATGAAATTTTGTCCTCAAAATTAGGGTACATACCTGGTATGTCGAAGAGATGAGGATACCTTGACTTCATCTCAGATTCTAACTCCCAAGTCATTTCCTCCACATCGTGGTTTCTCTACAAAACTTAGACTTGAGGTATAACCTTGGAGCGTAGAACATGATCCTTCTTATCTAAAATTTTAACAGGTAACTCTTCTTACGTTAAATATTCCTCTATTTCGTCTGGTTCTAACTCAATAATGTGGTTCGGGTCTTTCACATATTTACGTAACATAGATATGTGAAAAACATTATGAACACGAGACATACTTGGCGGTAAGGCGAGTCTATAGGCCACAGTTCCTACTCGATCGAGGATTAAAAATGGGCCGATGAATCGAGGATTGAGCTTCCCTCTCTTTCCAAATCTCGTAACTCCTTTCCATGGAGCAATACGTAACAACACATGATCTCCTATATCGAATACCACGTCCTTTCGATGAAGATTAGAATAACTCTTTTGTCGATCTTGTAAGGTTTTTATACGTTGTTGGATTGTTTGAATCTTTTTCGTAGTCATACGAACCAACTCCGGTCCCAACAACATTGCTTCACCTACCTCATCCCAGCATACTGGAGAATGACACTTTCTTCCATACAACGCCTCAAATGGAGCCTTGCCAATACTTGTTTGATAACTATTATTGTAGGAAAACTCCACCAATAGTAAGAACTTGTCACAACTTCCCTTGAAGTCAAGGACATAGAGTATTTATAGATCTTCAAGAGTTTGAATAGTCCTCTCCGACTGTCCGTCCATCTGAGGATGATATGCCGAGCTAAATCGTAAGTCTGTGTCCAAAGCTTTTTTGCAAACTAACCCAAAATCGTGAAGTACATCTTGGGTCTCGATCAGAAACTATGGATATTGGCATACCATGCAGTCTTACAATCTCATTTGTATACATACGAGCAAGACGTTCAAGTGTATAAGTTTCCCGTATCGGTAAAAAATGAGCAGACTTGGAAAATCTATCAACAATGACCCAAATCGCATCTATGCCTTGAGAAACCTTAGGAAGACCGGTAACGAAATCCATGGTAATGTGCTCCCACTTCCATTCTGGAATTTCAAGTGGTTGCAATGGACCTTTTGGTACTTGATGTTTCGCTTTAACTCATTGACAAGTTAGACACCTTGAGATAAACAGCGCTATCTCTCTCTTCATATTGCTCCACCAAAATGTATGACGAAGATCGTGATACATTTTGGTACTCCTAGGATGGATTGCAAACGGTGTGTTGTGTGCCTCCATCATGATTTTATACTTTAAATTAGGGTCGTTAAGAACACAAAGTCTGGAGTTGACTCGAAGTATTCCTTCTTCATCGATTCTTGCTTCCGGCATAACACCTTCTTGCACTTTCTTCCTCATACGCATCTGCTCTAGGTCTGTAGCTTGAGCAGCTTTAACTTTATCAATTAAAGTTGGTTCTACTCGTATATTCACCATCATCACATGGGTCCCTGGAGTCTTTAATTATATCTCCATCCTTTGCAAGTCACACAAAATGGGCCTTTGCGTTGATAATATCGCACTCGTACTTGCATATGATCTTCTACTTAATGCGTCAGCTACCACGTTCGCTTTTTCCAGGATTGTATTGGATGGTATGATCATAATCTTTCAACAGTTCAAGCCAACGTCGTTGTTGCATTTTGAGTTTCTTTTTAGTGAAGAAATATTTGAAGCTTTTATGATCCGTAAAGATCTCCACTTTCTCCCCATACAAGTAATGCCTCCAAATTTTAAGTGCGAAGAAAACAGCTGCTAACTCTAGATCATGAGTAGGATAATTCCTCACATATTCTTTGAGTTGTCTTGAGGCATAGGCAATGGCTTTCCCATGTTGCATGAGAACACATCCCAACCCTTTGCCCGAAGCATCACTGTAGATGACAAATCCCTCCGAGCCAGATGGTATTTTCAGAACAGCTGCTGAAATGAGTCTCCTCTTGAGTTCTTGAAAACTCTTCTCACATTCTTTACTCCAACCGAACTTTGTATCTTTTTGAGTTAGCTAAGTTAATGGAGTAGCGATTCGAGAAATCCTTCCACGAATCTCCGATAATAACCAGCTAAACTGAGAAAGCTATGTACTTCGGTCACTGATTTTGGTTTTGTCCCAGCTTTGAATAGCTTCAATCTTTGCCGGGTCGACAGATATTCCATGACTTGATACTACGTGCCCAAGGAATGCTACTTCCTCAAGCCAGAACTCGCATTTCTTTAACTTGGCATAAAGCTTTTATTCACGAAGCTTTTGGAGTGTCAGCCTCAAGTGTTGCTCATGATCTTCACGGCTTTTGGAATAAATAAGGATGTCATCAATAAAGACGACCACAAAGTGATCCAAATATTCCTTGAATACTCGGTTCATCATATCCATGAAGGCAGCAAGAGCATTAGTCAATCCAAAGGACATGACTAGGAATTCATAATGCCTGTACCGAGTTCTGAAAGTCGTCTTTGGAATGTCATCGGTTCTAATCTTCAATTGGTGATATCTGAAACGAAGATCAATCTTTCAAAAGAATTTGGCTCCTTGCAACTGGTCGAACAGGTCATCAATACGTGGCAATACGTACCTATTTTTGATGGTGACATGATTCAACTCCCGATAATCAATACAAAGTCGCATACTCCCATCTTTCTTCTTCATGAATAGAACAGGAGCACCCCAAGGAGACGTACTAGGACGAATGAAACCAATGTCTAACAATTCCGGCAATGGGGTCTTAACTCCTGAAGTTCAATAGGAGCCATTCAATATGGGGCTTTGGAAATGGGTTTTGTACCAGGTTCAAGGTCGATACAAAATTCAATTTCATGCTCGGGGTAGGCGGAAAGTTCTTGAGGAATACGTCGGAAATTTATTAACAATAGAAATATCGTTCAAAACTGACGTATTTTTGTTTAAATCTGTGACATGAGCTAAGAAAGCTTGACATCCGTTTTTCAATAAACGAATAGCTTTATGGCTTGAACTGACCGTGATTGATTTTAATGGATTGGTCGCTTGAATTCGCATAATAGGTTGATTAGGAATATGAAAACTAACAACCTTACAAAAATAATCAATTTTTGCATTATGAGTAGTTAACCAGTCAATCCCTAGAATTACGTCAAACACAAGTATTTTTAAAGAAATAAGATCGACAGGTAATGTGCGGTTACCAATTTGAACCAAATAAGACTTATAAACAATGGATTTAATGAAGGTTTCTCCCAACGGAGTTTCCACAGATAAGTCAAAGTCTAATTTCTCCAAAGTAAAATTTAATCGTTGAGCGCAAGTAGGAAAAACAAAAGAATGGGTAGAACGGTATCAAATAAAGTTTAGACTTATTTAGAGTTTATGATAAGCTTACCCGTGATGACCTCATTTGGGTTCCTTGCTTTACGGAGGTCACAACAAACGCTCTCCCTTGCACTCTGGGCTTTGTCTTTTTTCTAGGACTGACCTTTGGTGCCTCCATCCTAGTTGAACTTGTCTTGATGAATGACAAAATCGGCTAAAAGTGACCTTCTCTTCCACAATTATAACATGCTTTGGACTGCATCGCTAGCTTTGGATCGATGTGTCCCTCCCCTCTGCATTTGAAGCATATGATAGGTGGTCGTTCTCCTTCCTTAACAACGGGTGCTGGTGCTGACGTCCTTCCATCATTGTTAAATCTTCTCTTCTTGAAATAGCCATTCTTATTGTTTTGGCCCTGATTACCACCGAAGTGGTTACCATTTCTGGCCTGTTGATTACCAACAGAATAATAAATAATAGAATAACAAAAGTTCTCTTCATGAATACAAAAGAAATAATACCCCTTACGGGTACAACAAATAATATTCCCTACCTTAGAAGAAACTGGATATTGGAAAAGTGAAGTAACAAAATACTTTTCTTCTTTCTCTCTCTAGAGTTTCAGTGAATTCGTAAGAAATAATGAAGGAATGAGCTTCTATTTATAGGAGAATGGACTGAATAGTAACTAATTCATGAACGGTCCAGATTGATTTACTTTTAAACGGGCGGTCCATATTGGTTTACTATTAAAACTTATAGCAACGGTCCATACTGATTTACTATTAAAACTTTAAACTAGCGATCCATATTGATTTACTATTATAACTTTCCACCAGTGGTTCATATTGATTTACTATTATATCTTCAACCAACGGTCTGAAAAATTAGCACATCTCCTCATGGAATAATATTGTACCCAAAAATGATTTGGACCGAAAAGAAATATATCTTACGGGTGAATAGTACCCCGTGAATAATAACTCGTGAATAGTAACTCGTGAATAGTAACTCGTGAATACTAACTCGTGAATAGTAACTTGTGAATAGTAACTCATGAATAGTAACTCGTGAATAGTAACTCGTGAATAGTAACTCGTGAATAGCACTCCGACACGAAAAGTGTCCCGAATACCTGATTGAACAATATATCCTACAGACATCAATTATAATAACACAAATAAGTCCAACACAATGGAACTATAAAATTCATCTTTAATCAACACGAACTTATTCATCATTAATATTATAATTCACAATATTTAACAACCAGGTCGTTCCCAGGAAAGAGGGAGCTTTCCGATAAGGATTTCTCCTTATTGGCGCGCAATTAGGTGACCAAACCTCTTCTTGGACAGAACTTCTAGACATTGTCAATATTGCAAATAATAATACGAATAACTTTGTCGTCTCAATTATTGATTTAATAATATATCATATTATGCAGATGATATTGTAACAATAATTTAATCAATAATATTAGAGATATGATGCAGCAACTACTGTAGCAATAATTGAGTATATGTGACATCCCAGATTGTTAGAAATTATAAATGAGAATTTTATAAATAAAAGTATTATTTATGAGATATGTTGGGTGTGAGTATGTGTATGTCATATATTGTAGAATATGTGAATTGATGTGAAGAGAATGTTATATATTAATTTTAATATATATAAATATTTAATTGAATTATTTATTGAGTTAAATAAATAAATTTTGTTTTGATTATAGAGTAATGTAATTAAGTGTAGTAGATTAATTAAATGAATATTTAGTATTTAATTTAATTAATATAATAATTTTATAAGTTATAGTTCTAATTTAATTGAGATAATTAAATTAGATGAGTTATCGTGATGATTGTTACACAAAAAATTATAAGTTACAAGTAAATATAATTATGTGACAATTTGATGAGATTGATTGATGTTAAGCTATTGATTAATTAAAATAATGAGTATTTCCCAAACATGGTCTTAGGCTTTTCAAGTTCAAATTGGTGTAACCTATGTATTAACTAGTAATTAGTATATCTAATAATTACTAGGAGTTACATATATTATATATTACTAGTATTGTATATTATATGTATATACTACAAGTTAGTATGTTAGTTTTAGAAAACAAACCAAAGAAAGAAGAAGAGAGTTAGAGAGAGTTGTAGGAGAAGAAGAAGAGGAAGAAAAAGAAGAAGAAGGGAAAGCTTTGAGAAGACAAAACAAGCCCCATCATCATCATCTTCATCTCTCTCTTAAATTCATACTAATAAATGTATAATCTAAATTCCTTGTTTTAATTATATTTTTATGTTCTTCATAATGTAGATAATTGTTATGTAGAAGTTGTATTGAGAAATTGAGAGAGATAGAGATAAATAGAGGAATTGAGATGAGCTAGAAGAAGAAGAAGAAAAAAAAAAGCTAGAAGAAGGTAACTTCTAAACTCTTATTTAATCCTTGATTTTTTTGGGTAGATTTATGTTCTAGGGTAAGATCATGCTTAATCTGTTTGTATTGGTTTAATCTTGGATTATCAAGAATCAAACAAGAGGATTCAAAAATGAAAATGAAATGGAAAGAAAATTTGAAGAACAAAATTCGTAGGTTTTTAGTAATTGTGGACATATCTTGTGAAATTCATACCTCTTTGGGTATAATGAGTTAGAAAGTGAGCCTTATATCAAATCGAAGATATGGAAGTAAGTTATATTTTGAAAGTGGAATCACATGAAAACTCTTTGTAGATTTCTTGCAATGTCTGTTTTAGTAAGGCTGGTCCGAAGGGAAAATAATCATCCCGTAAAATCAAAATCATTACGGTTTCTGACTTTGAAAAATTCATATAAATTCGTTTGAATCTGAAGAAACTTAAAACTGCAAAGTTGTAGATATGGACGTTTACTAGCTAGATACGCGAGATTGAGCCATTTTATGGACCGGATCATGTCCGAAATAAATTGTTTAGTAAGGATGTCCAGAAAATGAAATTTTCTAAACTAGTTGATGAATTACAGAATTTGGTTTAGATGGATAAGGGTCTCACTTTAAGGCCTAGATGAGGTTGTAGTACACTGAGTAAGGGTTAATTTTATATAAGAAGGAACAAAAACGGACATGTAATGAACGAGTTACGTTAAAAACGAAAACAACGTTTTGTTAAAGAAATTGTGAAGATGAGTTTTATAATTCTGTTTGAATTAAGATTTTGGGTGATGATATATTTTGATGATTAAAAATATGTTTTGACATATGTAATGAGTATAGATATGTGTTATCATATTCTATTCATAATTAACCATTTAAGATCAAGAGTTGAGATAAGTTAATGTGTGCACATAACGTGCTCGATAAAATGCCTAAGAGTAATAGTATTTTCTAAACTTTGGTATACAAAGTGTCTAACTAATGGCTAATATTGGATATATAAGTATGAAAAGATGATAGTACAAGAATAATAATGGAAAGAAATCGAAAAGGGTAATTTTTGATTTATGAAGGAAAATTAAACATGTAAACAATGTGTTGAATATGCATTTTGAAACCAAAGTGGTATAATAAAATGGTGTGATATACGCATTATTAAACTACAAGTGTGATAGTCTAGCATGTGTGGTGATGAAAATGAAAAATAAAACTGAGTTGCATATAAAATAGTTAGATGTCTATAAAGACATTATAAAGGATAATAAGATAAAGTAGGGTCTTAGAATAAATTTGACCATGAGATTGAGTATTGATTTTATTTATTATCAATCTCACATACAGTGTAGGTTATGCAAGGACGCGAAGTATTAGCATGTTGGTAAAACGCCGGTAAAGGCAAGTCTTTCAGTTCCTTTTTGCTATGTGAACTTGATGATGATCTGCTTTAAAATTTTAGAGTATGATGTATTATATATGTCAAAAGTATGAAATGTGAAAGTCAATCTATGACTATGATGATTGATTTATGAATGTTGATTGAGTAAGAAACTCAATCTTTATAGTTGTTATGTGAACTATAACATGTATGCTATGTTTGTTTATGATTATTCTTATATGTTGAGCATGTTATTATATGATACGTAATGCATGAAAACTGTTAGATTTTGCTGGGCTGTCGAGCTCATTCTTGCAAATAACCATTTTTGCAGATTTAAGAATTGAAGGTAACGCTATGTGCTACTTGATTGTTATGGATCAAAAGTGATATATGAAGATTTAATATCCTAGCTAAGTTGTTATTCTTATAAACCATGTCTAATATTTCGAATAATGTATTAATGTTGAATTGTAATATTGTTTTGCGAATGTAAACTATTGTAGTATTAAAATGATTCTGAGATATTTAGATGTAAAGGTTGAAGGTTTTGGGAACGAGGATAGTTTGTAATAGAAAATTTTAATTATTCCGCCAATTTCAATGGTTGTATTATCTTTTAAAGATATAAAATTAGAGGTTGAATGCATTATTAACGACCGAAGTCGAGAATTAAATTGTATGAATTTTGGGGTCGTTACAGTATAACTGAGTGACTTCTCACGTAAGCATCAATAATAAATACCGTGTACTACTATGCAACCACGCGTATTACTGTACTTTTACTACCGGGTAGTTCAACGACTTTTAATTGGTAACACCTCCGTAGTTATTTTTATAGAAAGATAATTTTGTCATTTTCTAACTAAGACAATACTTCCGTTGTTCGGTCCACTAATGATTGTGCGATGCATTTAATATTCCCCGTAAAACGAATATTCCCTAACCAATCGAATATTATATAACCACTTGCTTATTTTGCAAAATTTATAAATATTACCCACAACTATAACATTATATCAAATCAACACCATAATATTCAAAAATATAATTTGAGAAAATTATTCTTTATTCATAAATGTTGGGGTCTTACACATGGTGTGAGGAACAAGTAGAGCAAGGAGACTAAGCATGGATGACAAAGAAGAATGAAGCGACATGATGAAGCGATGCGGCAAAGAAAGCCGGAGGGCATCTTGCATAAGCCACGCTACTGCATGCTGACAGATTAGGCTTGAGGATCGCATACCGCGAAACACCAAATTGGACCAGATTCTGCAGATCTTGGCGTCCATGTGAGATTACAAAGGAAGAAAGGCGTGGTCACGATGATTGATGCTATTGAGCTGTTTTATTTTATTTTTAATTTTAAGGGTTGTGATCGATTTAAAAACAATTCTGACTGGTGTCGAACGCATCATTCATTAGTTTTACGTGTTTTTCATATTCGTAACTAGGGTTTCCACTTGGAGAGTAGTCCAACGTGAAACCAATCGTAGATTTCGTATTTTTTACTCCACCTTTAGATTTCAGTAATTGTGGATGCTTTACATTAGTTTTGCTGGATATTATTAAGGATTTTGCACGTCACGTTGGGTTTGTAATCAGCAATTGGGTTTGATCGATTCTTTCTTCTCTCTTTCTCAATTGTATACTTATTATCCATGTTTTGCCTTGATCCTATAATGGCTTTTGGTTCAGTCATGAACTAAACTCCATTATGGGATTCTAACGGATTTTAATATGTAGTTTAATTGATTGCTTGAGTGATGGACTATTTTGCATGTCATAAGGAATTTCTATCATGGTTGTTTTGCATGCATGAAGGCTTGATCACCATTCGTTTTTAGTACTTGTATAGAGTTGAAAAATAACATATGAGTATGGACTGTAATCATGATAGCATGCATATATAGGGCTGTTTTGCATAGCTTTGTATTTCGTGAACCAGATAGACATATATTGTTTCACCGTGTGAGTTAAAATAAGGGCTTGTGCTTAAATTCAATATGGTTGCAATTTCACATAGACATATAGTGATTTTGGTTATATTGATGATTACACTTAAGTCTATCACATGTGGATCTCTGTAAAGTAGGCCATACTACATTGAAAAATGGCTATGTCTATATTAGTGCTCTTGGCTACTTTTCTGTGATATGTAAACAATCTTGCATGATGGTGGCAATTAGATGAAGTATTAAATTAAGTTAGGATCCCATTATTTCCAAATTTTATTTATTACCTTATTAGTCTTGTTATTTGCAATTAGAGTAATTCACAATTATAATCATTAGTTTAAGCATATAAAATATAGTGATTTAATTAATGCATAGTGGTTTAAATTAGACAACTTTCCCTGTGGATCGATACTCGACTTACTCTGTATTGCTTGTTGACACAGGTATACTTGCATGAGTTAGAGATCTTTTGTTATAACTAAAAAAGAGGCAACAAGTTTTTGGCGCCGTTGCCGGAGACATGCGTTTAAATTTTTATTATTATCATTAGTTTTAAGCTATATTGTATGACTTAGACAAATCTAATCTTATCTCATTTCCATTTTTGTTTTTGTTTTTGTTTCAGGAACTTGTATAAATTTTTATGCGCACACAGTCATCTAACCCCAACTTAACACCTGCTCAGGACAACATAAACGGGAGAGGTTGGAAAACGAGTGTTCGTAGAAATTTATAAGCATAGTTAGAAAGTACTACATCTAATATGGCAGCCGAGGCACAAGGAGAAGAGAAAAGAGAGGAGCATAGGGCTCTGAAAGAATATTCCATGCCTAATATTAATGGACTACAGTCTAGCATAGTCAGTTAGCGATAGCAGCTAATACATTCAAGATACAAACGGGGCACTATTCAGATGGTACAAAATTTGGTACAGTTCGGGGGTGCCGCTACAGATGATCCGAATGAACACCTATTGAGTTTCATTGAGATATGTGACACGTTCAGATATAAAGGGGTGACGGAGGATGCTATCAGACTTAGGCTGTTTCCATTCTCATTGAGGGATAAAGTGAGAAGTTGGCTTCATTCTTTGCCAGCAGGATCTATAACTACATGGGAGGACTTAGCACAGAAGTTCTTAGCCAAGTTTTTCCCAATGGCTAAGACTAGGAAAAATGAGTACAACAATCTCTCAGTTTGAGCAACAGCAGGGTGAATCCTTATATGAGGCATGGGAGAGATACAAAGAGATGCTACGGAAGTGTCCGCACCAAGGTATGCCAGATTGGATGGTGATCAACACATTCTATAATGGATTGGGATGACAGTCTAGACCGATTGTAGATGCAGCTGTAGGAGGGGCATTATGGGAAAAAAGCTATGAGGAAGCCTATAACCTTATCGAGAGAATGGAATCAAACGATTTTCAAAATCCTACATCTCGGATGCCACAACCCAAAGTTGCAAGTTTATTGGAAGTAGATGCTATCACGCAGTTGTTAGCACAGATAGCAGCCATGGCGAAGAAAATAGATACATTAACAGAAGGTAAAGCAAAGACGATTACATTTGTATGTGAGATATGTGCGGGGTCGCACTCAACAGAGCAATGTGCTATCAGCTCAGAGTCGGTATAGTATGTGAGCAATTACAGAAAAGACCAAGGTCAGTTTCAGAACACATACAACCCCAACAACCGTAATCATCCAAACTTCAGTTGGTCAAATAACCAAGGGAATCAGCAGAATTAGTTTCAACCAAATAATCAGTTTCAGTCACAACCAGCGCATCCACAGTTTACTCCTAAACCACCTTTTCCGCCGGGATTTTCTCAACAACAACAACATCACACTCCAGCTACACCTCAGCAAGAAAAGAAATCAGAAATGGAGGAGATGATGATGAAATACATGGGGAATACATAGGTTATGATCAAAAGAAAAGAAGTGGCTATTAAGAATCTGGAAACTCAGATGGGGCAAATGGTAAACGTGCTTAACAATAGGCCCCAGGGTTCATTGCCGAGTAATACAGAGACAAATCCATGAAGAGACGGGAAGGAGCAGTGCCAAGCGATCACATTGAGGTCTGGGAAAAATATTACAGAGACCATTGCGAGTCGTCGCGCTGCCTCTAATTGTATCGAGGAGGCCGCACTACCGCGAGGAAGAGCAGAAAATCTTTGAAAGGAAATGCTGAAAATTCTAAGTTTTAGCATGAAGAGAAAGATAAAGTAGGTTCAGTGGAGAAGCCTAGGAGTTCAGTACCAATAGTTCACCCTCCGATTCCATATCCGCAGAGATTGAATAAGCAGAGGGAGGATAAATAGTTCAGCAAGTTCTTGGAGGTTTTTAAGGTACTGCAGATTAATATACCATTCGCGGAGGCATTGGAACAAATGCCAAGTTATGCAAAGTTCATAAAGGGTATATTGTCAAGGAAGAGGAGATTACATGAGTTTGAGATAGTAGCCTTGACAGAAGAGTGCAGTGCGGTGCTTCAGCAGAAGTTACCTCCGAAGCTGAAGGATCCGGGCAGTTTCACAATTCCATGCACGATCGAAAAGATGAAGTTTGATAAATGTTTATGTGATCTTTGGGCAAGTATCAATCTGATGCCATTATCATTGTTTAATCAGTTTGATAAATGTTTATGTTTATCTTGGGGCAAGTTTCATTACAGTTAGCTGACAGATCCATCACATATCCATGGAGAATTGGTGAAGATGTATTAGTGAAAGTGGACAAATTTATCTTTTCGTCTGACTTCATCATTTTGGATTACGAGGAAGATCAAAATGTACCAATCATACTGGGGAGACCATTCTTAGCCACAGGAAAGACTGAGATAGATGTGCAAAAGAGGGAAGTCACGATGCGTGTTCATGATCAAGAGGTCACCTTCAATGTCTTCAAAGCCATGAAGTGTCCAGCAGATGAAGAGGAATGTTTCCGAATTGATTTGATGGATCGGCTCTTAAATGATAAAGTAGAGAGTCTGGTGGAGTATGAACCTATGAGAAGTGTAATTGCTAAAAATTCAGAGTTGGAGGAATTCAGATTACAGGCGTATGAGAAGTCGAAGCTGTACGAAGAGAAGGTGAAGCAATGGCATGACTGAGAAACCCTCAATAAAACATTTGAACCAGGACAAAGGGTTTTACTTTATAAATTTAAATTTAATTTTTTTCCTGGGAAACTGAAATCAAGATGGTCTGGACCATTTATAGTGAAGATTGTCTATCCGCATGGGGCAATTGAAGTATTTGATATGTGTCCGGACAAGCCTTTCAAGGTGAATGGACAGCGACTGAAGCATTACTGGGGTAGTGAGGTGGACAGACAGAAAGTCACCACAAATCTGTCTTCAACATGAGATTCCAAGACAGTCAAGCTAATTGACTATAACTTAGCGCTTGATGGGAGGCAACCCATTATTTTATCTTTTATCTCTATTTATTCAGTTCAAGTGTTTTGTTAGTTCATTTTCATCCTTATTTAAGATAATGTGATTATCTTTGCATAATTAGCATAGTAGCTAAAATTGAGTAGGAACATGTTTGTGCATTGCATTGAAATGAGGATGACACAATATACACTCACGTTTATCTAGTAAATCATGATCTGATAGTGTCTATTGGTGTATGCAGGTGAATAACCAAGATGCAGTACTGCTTTACATCATGAAAACCAGCAGTGCATAATTTAACCTCGCGCAACCGCACATGAATACAGTATATAAATTGCACGCCCGCGCGCTCCAAATTGCTATGCTGAGCAAGATCCTAGCGCGCCCGCGCACACAAACCATTGAACATTCACGCGCCCACGCGCGACATCAGATGTGGAAAATTTTAAAAGTTAAAAACGTGTTGGAGATCATTTGGGCTCTAATTTGAAAACATAACAGAAGCGTATTCACCGTGCTCTCTCCCAAACGCACATCTCTTCATCTCTATCAGTTACATAATTGAAGCCTTCAATCTCTCCACCACGTAATCATCCACGATTTCTCCCACGTTCCACATCCACTCAACATCTACACTGCAGTATAAATCGAGGGCTTCTAAGTAGGTTTGCAGAAATGAGTTTGGGGGTTATCATATCATAGGCTCTCACTCATCATCAAACAAATCATCTGCATTATCTCTATCTTCTGCAAATGGGTCCTAAGCATGCTCGATCCATATCATCATCTTCCTCTAGCAGTCAAGGGGAGGATATGGTTGATCACACCAAGTTTCTGGATTTGGAAGCCCAGCAGGAGTATTACTGAATAGTGACCAAAACCTTTGTGAAAGAAAGAGGGTTTAAGCCTGAAGGGCAAGATGGTCAGCTATGTGACATGATCCGCGAAAGGGGAAGGCTTGGATTGGCTGCCACGCCCATACCTATTCCAATGGGAATTATCAGAGAATTCTATGCGAATGCGAAGGCAACAATGAGTGGGTTATCCGTGGTGCACGGTGTGCAAGTGGATTTCAGACCTCCTGCAATCAGGGAAATTTTCAGGTTAACTGACACACCACCGACTGGGTCTGCGAATTGGGTAACAGGTGCACATATGGAAACGGACTTAGAATTGGTTATTGCTGAATTGTACGTGCCTGGCAAGAAGTGGACTTATAAAGCCGGCACGAATCAGCCTCGCATATTTCCCGCAGCCATTTTGAATCGATATGCTAAGGCGTGGAATTTGTTCATATGTGCCAAACTAGTTCCTTCGTCTCATTAGCACGAGATCACAGCGAAAAGGGCAATCATTCTATGGGGCATAATCACCGGAAAATATATCGATGTGGGTCATCTCATCCATTAAAATATGTTACGCTATCTATGGGGGAGTAGTACAGGGACCATTCCACACGCGTCAGTTGTAGCTATGTTGTGTGCTAATCAGGGCTGCCATTGGGAAAATGAGCAAATACAGAACCCAAGCCAGGATATCACCCACGCCACCATTGCAAAATTCAAGGATTGGGCAGGAGGTGTACCACACCTGCGCGGATGAGGATTTATTATCCAGCCCATTTTCCCAGAGACACTACAGTAGCCCTCTTAGACAGATGAGGCAGGCCCGTCAACCCTAGTTCCCTTTGCTATTGGGGATCGACAGCTCCAAAGGTTGGAACGAAAAGTCGACGCCATGTACGACAATTTTTCAGCGTTTGCAATGGGGTTGACGAGGTCATTAGCAGCACAGCAAGGGACAATGCTTGAGTGGCCTCAGTTCGGGACAGCTGTGCCATATCCACCACCAGATTCACCACCCGCAGAGGGTGGTACGGCTAATCATTAGGGGAGTTCTCTTTCACCTTTTACCTTCATTCATTGGGGCAATGAATATTATAAGTTTGGGGGTATTGGGGTAGTAGTATAGTAGCATATAGTTTTTACATGATTAGTTTAAATTTTTGCATGTTTATTTGCATGTTCATGTTTAGTTTAATTGTTTGTGTTATTTTTTATAGTTTGCATGTCTCACAAAGCCTAGCCTTATGGAAATTTTGTCTAGCCGATGATGATAGGGAAGTTTGAAGGATTTTTTTGAGTATTTTGGGATAACATGAGCTGAGATATAATGTTTTACACAATGCAATTATTAATGCTGTTTAAATGCTTTTGGTTTGCACGGACGTGTTCACAAACACTTGTAGGTATAAGAATTATGTGTTGCATTGCTCGATAGAAAATGTAGTTGTAAAAAGAGGAATATGTGGAAAGTGAATTTAGTCTGTATAAAACATTGATATTCAAACTTTGGGAAAACATGGGTATGCTATGTATAAAAAATAAAAATAAAAATAAATAAATAGGAATTACATGGCTAGTCTTGTTTCGGGGCCCTAGCTACTTGAGTAAGTACGCCCGTAGGGGTGTCTTAACACCTAGCGCCCTAAGGTCTTTCATGATCTGGGAGTCGTTGGTTGAAAACTCGCTAAGGGGTAGCAGTGTTTGCCTAATGGAATGAGGCATTGCACAGTCATGTGAAAAAAAAGAAAAGAAAAATAAAAATAGCAATAAACACCGCTGGAAAGAGCGAAAATCACCCTCGTGAGTAGCAATAAAGCAGTTAAGCCCATTGTTAAACCTTAGTTAGTTTTAATATGTTGGAACAGTCTTTGTTGCATAAGTATACATGAGTCTTGATTTAGACTGTAATTTTATGTTTTGAGCAATTGAGCATTTGTATTCTTTGCATAAATCAAGTTTTGGTGAACACAACACACACACACACACACAGCATCTCTATAGCATTTATGAATTATTTGAGTGTATGACATTATGCCTACAGTTTGGTTTGAATTTGTATTCTTGAATCTGGATACTTCGCTGAGGCATTTTGGACTGGAATTCTGTTATAGCTGGAACAATGTGAGACTAGTTTGCATCATAATTTAGTTGCATAGTAATATAGCTGCATTTTCATTGTTCATTAGTATGCATTGCTTGAGGGAAAGTAACAATTCAAGTTTTGGGGTATTTGATAAGTGGGTTTTATACCTACTGATTGGATAACAATTCACGCAAACTGTGCCCATCTCAAGTACATTTTAATGTGTTTTTAGTTGCATTTCATGTTATTTTGCATTGCATGTACTGAGAACTCTTTTGGTGTAAAAGGGTAGGAAATGGCCTAATTTGGTGGTATTAGTTGGCATGAGGCTATGGATGCATGGTGTGAGGATCAAGTGGAGTAAGGAGACTAAGCATGGATGACAAAGAAGAATGAGCGATATGATGAAGTAGCGAGAGCAGAAGCCAGAGTGCAGATCGCAGAAGCCATGCGCATGGCGTAAGGGCGTAAGATTAGGCTTGAGACGCCGCGCTCCGCCTGTGACCCAAATTGGACCGATCTGAGATGCAGACGCATGCCAGATTCTGAAAAGAAAGGGCGCGTGGCCGCATGCGATAACTGATGTTGCTGAGCTGTTTTATTTTATTTTTAATTTTAAGGGTTGTGATCGATTTAAAAACAATTTTGACTGGTGTCAGACGCATCATTCATTAGTTTTACGTGTTTTTCATATTCGTAACTAGGGTTTCCACTTGGAGAGTAGTCCAATGTGAAACCAATCGTAGAATTTGTATTTTCTATTCCTCCTTTAGATTTCAGTAATTGTGGATGTTTTACATTAGTTTTGATGGATATTATTAAGGATTTTGCACGTCACATTGGGTTTGTAATCAGCAATTGTGTTTGATCGATTCTTTCTTCTCTCTTTCTCAATTGTTTGCTTATTATCCATGTTTTGCCTTGATCCCATAATGGCTTTTGGTTCAGTCATGAACTAAACTCTATTATGGGATTCTAATGGATTTTAATATGTAGTTTAATTGATTGCTTGAGTGCTGGAATGTTTTGAATGTCATAAGGAATTTCTATCATGGTTGTTTTGCATGCATGAATGCTTGATCACCATTCGTTTTCAGTACTTGTATGGAGTTGAAAAATAACATATGAGTATGGATTGTAATCATGATAGCATGCGTATATAGGGCTATTTTGCATAGCTTTGTATTTCGTGAACCAGATATACATATACTGTTTCACCGTGTGAGTTAAAATAAGGGCTTGTGCTTAAATTCAATATGGTTGCAATTTCACATAGACATATAGTGATTTTGGTTATATTGATGATTGCACGATGTCTATCACATGTGGATACTATGTAAGTAGGCCATAGTACATTGATAAATGGCTATGTCTATATTAGTGCTCTTGGCTACTTTTCTATGATATGTAAACAATCTTGCATGATGGTGACAATTAGATGAAGTATTAAATGAAGTTAGGATCCCATTATCTCCAGATTTGATTTATTACCTTATTATTCTTGTTGTTTGCAATTAGAGTAATTCATAATTATAATCATTAGTTTAAGAATATAAAATATAGTGATTTAATTAATGCATAGTGGTTTAAATTAGGCAACTTTCCTTGTGGATCGATACTCGACTTACTCTGTATTGCTTGTTGACGCATGTATACTTGCATGAGTTAGAGCTCTTTTGTTATAACTAAAAAATAGGCAACAATGATCCAACACCAGGATGTTTGCTTGATGGTAACTTCAGACATAGTACCGTTTCACAGTGTCCGAGTTGATGAGTTGTGGAAATTCATCGCCGTCCATTTCTTACAATTTGAGAGCACCTCCTGTCAATACTTCCTTGACAACAAATGGGCCTTCCCAGTTAGGAGCGAGATTTCCCTTAGATTGATCTTGGTTGTCAATGATCTTCTTTAAAACCAAGTCATGTTGTTTAAACTGCCGTAGCTGGACTTTTCTGTTGTAGGATCTGGTGATTCTTTGTTGATATAACTGACCATGGAAGATAGTTGCGGTTCGCCTTTTGTCTATTAGAGACAATTGGTGAAATATGTCTTGTACCCATTGATCTTCATCTAGTTGAGTGTTTATCAATAATCTGAGGGATTCCATTTCTACTTCTATGGGGAGCACTGCCTCCATCCCATAGGTTAATGGGTAAGGGGTTGCCCAGTGGAAGTGCGCATTGAGGTCTTGTAGGCTAACAGAGTAAAAGGTAATAAGTCAGGCCATCCTTTGTGGTTGGCGGACATCTTTTGCATAATCTTCTTGATGTTTTTGTTAGCCGCTTCAACAGCACCATTCATCCTTGGATGGTAGATGACGGAGTTAAGATGTTTGATGTGGAATTGACTACATAATTCCTCCATCATTTTTTTGTTGAGGTTCTTAGCATTGTCTAACATAATCACATCGGGTTGTCCATATCGACAAATGACATTATTTTTTATGAAAGAAATGATGACTTCTTTGGTAACCCTGGGGAAAGAAGCTGCTTCTACCCACTTGGTGTAGTAGTCGATCATGGTGAAGATAAATCGATATCCATTACTGGCTTTAGGTTCAATGGGCCCGATAACGTCCATTCCCCACATTGAGAAGGGCCAAGGCGAACTCATGTTGTGGAGTTCCCGTGGAGGGGCGTGAATAGCATTTCCATGAATTTGGCACTGATAACATCTCTTGACATGGTCATCGGAGTCAGCTTTGAGAGAAATCCAGTAATGTCATGTCCTGAGGATCTTCTTAACAAGGAGGGGGCCACAGACTCCACCATAGATCTCATCCATAAGCCTTTGAGCTTGGTCTTTGTCTAAACATCTGAGGAGACCTTGTCCTGCCTCTCTTTTATAGAGGGCATCTCCTTTACAGAGGGCATCTCCATTCAGGTAGAATTTCATAGCAAGTCGATGGATCCGCCTTTTCTCAGTCGGGCTCGCCTCAGTGGGTGTAGATCCATCTCGTAGGTATTCCTTGATATGCTGATACCAAGGATATTGGATGGGAGGTAGCTCATCTGATACTTCTCCAACGTAGTTCCCATAGGCTGGGGCCTTGTACAGGGAAATTGTGACGCTTGGCAAGTGTCCCTTGTCAGGTATGTGAATCAAGGAGGCTAAAGTTGTTAATGTGTCTGCTAAGTCATTCCTATTACAAGGAATATATAGAAAGGAGATTTCTTCGAACTCTGAAACCATCTATAAAACTTGCTGATGGTAAGGCAGCAAATGTAGCTCTTTGGTTTCATAAATTCTCGTGGATTGTCTGACCATTAACTCCAAATCTCCAAAGACAGTTCACCTCCTGATGCCCATTGAACGGGCAAGTTTTAGCCCCATAAGACAGCCTTCATACTCAGTTGTGTTGTTGGTGCTGATAAACTGTAATTTGACGGCTACGGGATACTGCTCCCCCATACCGGATACTAGAACTGCTCCAACTCCAGAACCTTCCATATTAATAGCTCCATTAAAATACATCTTCCATGTTTGGCGTGTACTGGACTGATGGTGTTGTTGAACTGTCATTACCCCTTCATCGGGGAAGTATGTCTCCAAGGGTTTGAAATCCCCTGAAGGTGCGGGGGCCAGTTGATCCGCAATTCCTTGACCTTTAATGGACTTTTGAGTCACGTAGACGATGTCAAATTGTTGTAGGATCAACTGCTATCTGGACAGCCGGCAATTCAACATGGGTTTGTTGAACACGTACTTGAGAGGATCCACACGAGATATAAGATGTGTTGTGTGTCCATGGAGGTAATGTTGTAACCTCATGGAAGCCCATGCTAAAGCAGAACAAGTCTTCTCAATCAGAATGTACTTGTGTTCACTGCTGCTGAATCATTTATTGAGGTAATAGATAGCTTGTTCTTGTCCTCTATCGTCTTTATGTCCCAACATGCAGCCCATGACATTGTCACTTATGGACAGGTACATGAACAGGGGAACATCATCCCTAGGTGGTACCAAAATGAGAGCTTTGACAAGATGCTCTTTGATCGTAAGGAAGGCCTTCTGGCAATCATTTGAGGCTGAGGAATGGACATTTTTGTAATGGCCTAGATTTTGGTAGGATCCAGCTCAATCCCTTTATGGCTGACTAGAAATCCTAGCAACTTGCCTGATTTAACGCCAAAGGCGCACTTGGCTGGATTCAACTTCAAGTTGTACTTACGCAACCTGTTGAATAGCTTTCTGAGATGGTCTAAGTGGTCCTCCTCCTTCCAGGACTCGACAATGATGTCATCCACATAGATCTCCATCTCTTTGTGCATTAAGTCGTGGAAGAGAGCCATCATAGCTCGCTGATAGGTAGCTCCGGCATTGATGAGGCCGAATGATAACCGTCTATAGCAAAAGGTTCCCCAAGGCATGATGAAAGCAGTTTTCTCACGATCCTCCTCAGCAACTATGATCTGATGGTACCCTGCAAATCAATCAGCAAAGGAGTACATGCAGTATTGAGTAGTATTGTCAATGAGAATATGGATAAATGGCATTGAAAGCTATCTTTAAGGAAAGCTTTGTTCAAGTCCCGATAATCCATGCAAACTCGCACTTTTCCTCCAGGTTTAGGCACGGGAACGATGTTGGATATCCACTCAGGATATGTGGACACCATGATGATGCCAGCTTGAAACTGTTTCACAATTTATTCTTTCACCTTTAAACTCCACTCAGGTCTCAATCGCCTGAGCTTCTGCTTGACTGGCTTGAATCCCTCTTTAATGGGAAGGCGATGAAGGACAATGTTAGTGGACAAAACCCACCATGTCTTCATGAGACCATGCAAACACATCCTGGAATTGGGTTAGTAGCGTAACCATATCATTCCTTTTGTTTGGGGTAAGGTCTGAACCAATCAGGATTAACTTAGGGCTTTCTAAGGTTCTGAAATTAAAGGAAGTGGTTTGATCAAGGTTGGGTTTAGGTTTGTCTTTGACCCATTCTTGAATTTTTGGAGGCACCTCAATGTCCTCATGTATTTCCATCAAGGCTGAATTCATATCTACATCAAAGATACAATCTTTGTGGAGAAGAGGCACCATATGCTGAAGTACAGGCACATCCAAATTCAAGGTCCTGAAACAGAATATGCTTTCACTTAGTATATATGAAAGGGTTTGATCATACAAAGTTTTAGCATGTACTGGCAAAATGACTGCTAATACTATATAGAAAAGTAAGCAGTTATGATATGTACAGGGCAGAAA
This sequence comes from Panax ginseng, assembly GCA_020205605.1. Lineage (NCBI taxonomy): Eukaryota > Viridiplantae > Streptophyta > Magnoliopsida > Apiales > Araliaceae > Panax > Panax ginseng. Next base: position 117,089,890 of record CM035136.1, on the reverse strand, counting down.
GAGTTCCTGCCCATTTTACCCTTATTGACCAATGCAAGGAGTGCTGCTCCAATTGGCAAGGGCAAAGTTCGAGTGGACTACAGTGATGGAGGGGTTGTCATCATCCTTCTTATCCCGAATTATGGCCATTATGTCTGGGCAATCATCGTCTGGGGTGTATCTGTTTATATATTCATCATGAACAATGATGCTTATGCCCGACATCTTTTAGATGACGTCTTGCTTAATTCTTTATTTCTCTTCCTCCACTTTGGGATCTGGAATAAAGATTTCTTTCGCCTTCACTGGTACCGCTTGGGAAATAACATAGCCATTACATTGGCTGGCAACTTTACCGGAGGTTGTGCGGACTCAGAATTTGAAGATGAAGATAATCGCCAGGCGGCTGAAGCTGAAGGAATCTGATGATGTTTATAAGGATTCCTATGACTAGAACTGGCAGAATAGCCTAGTCCAGCTATCTCCGTTTGACTGGACACTTGAATGGGGTGCTTGATGCCGTGGTGATCTTTACCCAGGCCTTGTCCCGGCTGATGACCCATTGACATCATTTCTTGAGTAGCCGACATTATTTAGGCAGAAATCTTGGGTACGGGAAATGCCGTTCCAATAGCATGGTACTGAGTGTCGCTCACTTCCAAGGCATGGAAACTGACTGGTTCAACATCTGAATTATGTCACTATGTTGAGGACCTTCCGGTTCAACGGTGACCGTGACTAGGCTATTATTAATAATGTATTTCAATTGTTGATGAAGGGTGGAGGGGACTGCCCCGGCCATATGAATCCACGGTCTTCCCAAGAGTAGGTTGTATCCTGAATCTATCTTAAGTACGTGACAAGACACGCAGAATGTATGGAGACCAATTTTGATTGGCAGCTCAATTACTCTAACCGAATTCCAACGGGCTCCATCAAAAGCTTTGATAATCGCATGGCTGCTCCAGATTCGGTTGAAATTAACATTCATCTTCACCAATGTAGCGTATGGACAGATATTTAGAGATAAACCTCCATCTATCAAGACTCCAGCTAGCATATATCCGGAGGACAAAACCACAATGTGCAACGGTTTGCAGTGACTGGTCCCTTCGGGTGGTATATCGTCATCAGTGAAGGATATCACATTGTTATTAAAAATGTGATCAACCAAATGTTGAAATTTTTCCACATCCACTGATTTTGGTATATAGGCTTCTTCTAAAACCCTCAGTAAGATCTTCTGGTGATCCTCGGAAGTCACGACCAAGTCCAGAATGGAAATTTAGTATGGAGCTTCTTTTAAGCTTAAAACCACCTTGGCTTTGTTATGACCCATAGTGCGGAGGAATTTTTCAATCTTCTCCATGGGTATTTCTCCCTTTGATTTGATGGTAGCCTTCATCACCTGTTGGGGAAGATATAGTGGATTTTCCTTCGACACTGCAGCAGTTGTATGCGAGGTGGATCCTTCAGCTTCTTCATAATTCCATGGAACTTTTTTCAAGCTGACAATAGGATATTGTGCTCTACATGGTAAATTGGTTGGCTCTGGAGCTGCCGCTTTCAAAGGATTGTTGCTTCCTCTGAGTTGAATTGCTGGTATGGTGAGTGGTTTGCTAGTCCCATCAGTTCTAGTAGATATGACTGCTACCAATCCCTTCCACTTAGTAGGACATGTATTCTCACTCTCACGTAGTACAATATCATCGTCTACTAGTTGTAGGACACCATTTTCAATTAGATTCTGGATAAGGTGGCAGAGTGCCCAATATTCGTCTGTGCTGTGACCGCGAGAATGGGAGTGATATTGACATACTCCATCAGAATTGAACCGCCCCGAATAGGGATTAATTAGAGGGAGAAGGGAAGTGATTCTTTCTTCATTGATTAACATCTGCAGGATTTCCTCCATAGGTTGCCCCAGGTATGTAAATTCCTTTCTATGGGCAAAATCCCGACGAGCTTTGGCATTCGCTCTCTTTGTCACTTTGTCCTCCAGCGTTTCATTTTTTGAAGGTGACGAGAGAATATTCATGACAAAAAGAAGGAGACTAGCATGCTCCTGGCTGACTAACTGACGGGTTACTTGATGCTGATAGGTCACCAGTTCTGCCAATTGCTTAATTTGCTTGCATAGAGCTTTAATCTTACGTTCCATTATGAACTAGAACTTAGCATAATCCCATTTGTCAAAACCATTTTTGGGGGTCTAGGAGGACTCGCCGTTGAGATTGGAATTCTGTCCATTGCTCCGATTAATCATATTGACCTCTTCTTCTTTGTGTTGAGGAAGAGGATTGTCTTGTACGTGATGTTGATCTGGTTTGGTGACCACGATCTCACCGTTGGCTATTAGGTCTTGGATCTTATGTTTTAAGGCCCAACAATCCTGAGTATCATGTCCAGGTGCCCCGACATGATAAGCACATTTCCGAGAAGCATTGAAACCCCTTCCATTAGGGTTGGCTGGTGGAAGAAGGTTCGTGATTTTCTTCTACGTTGTCAGAAGAGTGAGAATATTCTAGAGTGAGTCCCCTAATGGTGTGAACACTCGAGGGTGTTTGACTTCTCCACCTTTTGTCATTGGAGGGTTTGAATATTGTGCTTGAAAGGGAGTATAATTTCTCCTCTGGATAGGCATGTTCTGATTGCCTTTTTGACCTTGTAGTATCAGGGAAACATCTTCCTCTTTCTTTTTATGGACCCTCCGGGGGTTGTTTCCATAATTTCTAGATTAGATGTGCTCAGCAACAACTTTAAGGACAGCTAGGTCTTGAATCTTCCCTGACTTCAATTCCATCTCAGCCATCTCCCCGTGTTTGATCATTTCAGAAAATGGTTTACCGATTCTGGCTCAGACTCTTACATAGAAAGGAGCTTCTTGTTTGTCTATGAAAGTCATGACCATTTCTGATTCTGTCATGGAAGGAATAACTTGAGTAGCCAGGCGCCTCCACCTTTGAGCATACTCTCTGAAAGACTCGTTGGACTGTTTCTTGACCTTGTTAACTCGATACCTGGGTCGGATCCATCTCGAGACCGGAAGTCATGATTGAGTGAGGAAGGCGTGTGCTAGCTCTTCCCAGCTATGGATCTTTGAGTTGTCTAATTTAGTATACCACGAATCCAAGCTTCTCGATCAGGACTCTTTTGGAACAATTTGCATTCGAGCTTCGTCCTCAGATAAGATCTGAGTTCTCCAATAAACACCTTCAAATGTGTGTAAGGATCTCCTAGGTCGTCATACTTTTCGAAGTCAGGAGTCATAAACTTTTCTGAATATAATTAACACCAGGGAATATACACAGGTCAGCATATGAAACACTCCCGTGTGCTCCAATTCCTTTGATAGCACGAAGGGTTTCTTCCATTTGAAGAACTTTCTTTCTGATGTCATCGGTGTCTGGATCTCCTGTGAGATGGGTGGCATCATGAATTTTGTTGGTCGTATCCAACTGCAGTTTAGGTATCGTAATGACATGAGTTCCCCCTTGTGTAGAGGATTCAGCATGTATGGGTATCTTTGGACCCTGAGTAGACTGGTGTAGTTCTTTAAGCAGAACACCAAATATGTAATTTGTTTGCTTAATCCGTCGAATTCTTTGCAAGAAACTAGATTAAGGTCAGTCTGGTCATATGATGACATAATTGATTGTAGGCTCGCTGCCTTTTTGGATTTTGACCAGGTAGTAGGTCCGATTGTTTCCATGTGAAAGACTTGCATAGTTTAGTCTTTAGGAAATATGGAAATAATAACATGCTATGTGATGTGTTCGTTTTAGGAATTTGATCCTGCAAAACGGATGTCAATTATTTGTAATACATGATAACATGTTAAATTAAATATGTATGTGTACACATTTCTTCATATTTCTCATTACATGGAGATGAATATGGAATGAAATTACAAGTAATTGATTTTACAAGTAATTTAAAATGAGAAAACATGAAGAGACTTTCCTCTGTGTTGGGTTTATCAAAGGCTGACCTATCTTAGGTAACTCTCGCGGCTTTTTGGCATGAAGGTTCCCAAATCACCGCAATTTACTCAACGGGAAAATAATCTGGTCTTTCAATTGGTGCGAATTTGGGTGGTGCCTTTCCTGAGTCTCGTTGAAATTAGTCTTCCTACGAGTCCAGTAATCAAACACCGACAAGATATCCTCCTGGTGAAGGGACCACACAACATACATTCACATACATCGTGTCTTACCGTATGAAAATGATGACATGTGTGAAGCACTAATATCACAAGCAGATATGGTGCGAAGCACTAAGTGCAATAAGTAAATGCATTCGTACACATTCATCATAAATGTAAATGCAACATCCACACACAAGCAGATAATAGTTTTGAAAATTTTTGAGATAGCGGCTTAAGTCCTCTTACTGGTGTCCCCAGCAGAGTCGCCACCTGTTGACGTCGGGATTTTAGTTGTCCCTTTTCATTACTTGTTCTTTGATGTTCTCATGTTAGGTGAGATTTGTTTGAAAAAACAAGTAAAAAAGGTCTAACATGTACAATGTCGACGATGGACTGTTAAGAGTCGCCAATTGGTTTTTTAAATGGTTGTACCAATACAACCGAGAAAAGATTTTCACATTGACCCAGTGATGTGACACTGTTGAATGGGTCGGTGAAATCGAGATTCATTAAGGTCCGAGGACTTGATTATGCAGAGGGAAGGTGTTAGGCACCCCCCGACATCCGTGTTACCACGCTGACTGCCACTTTTCAAGAAATTGTTATCTAAATGTGTGTGTGTGTGTGTGGATCAATGTGTTGTTTATTCTGATGTAGTGCGAGGCCTTGTTCGCACCTATATACACAGGGTTTGAATTTATGTAAAAATTCAATTTTTAGCAAGATATGGTAATGACGTTTTGTAAAAGAGGTTTTTCAAACCCTTATGCTCAATAGTAATTGAGACCTTTTACACTCCCATTTTATTAAGTGCTCGGCTTGATTGTTTTTATTTTCGAGATGCGAAGCATCTATAAGAAAATAATATATATGATAATGCCGACTTCCTCATGGGTATGAAAACCATCTGAGGCTCACATGAATTTACAAGCTACTTACAGTTGAAAATGTCCATCACTGGAACCGAATCTAGATCCAATAGACTGAATCTGTGATCACATGATTCCTAGGCTCACATGATGCTGCAATTTGTATGAAAGCGGTAAACATGTATATATATATAAGCTGTAAATATATATATACAGACATGATCAGCCACCACGAAGTACCTCCATGGGGGATCAGAAAATGTAAATAAAGCTGTAAAAGTCATCAACCGCCATAGAGAAAACTCCAGGCGGGACGAAACGTAAATAAAGATGTAAAAGCGATCAACTACCACGAAATAAACTCCAGGCAGGACGAAACATAAAGAAAGCTGTAAAAGCGATCAACCACCACGAAGTAAACTCCAGGTGGGACGAAATATATATATAAGCAATAAACGCACCGGATGTAAAATCCAAGCTAATCGAACAGAGTTCGACAACAGTTATATATATATATATATATATATATATATATATATATATAAGTAAATAAGTAAGTAAACACTCCAGATATAAAATACAGGCTCATCGAACAAAGTCCGACACACAGTTAATATATATAAGTATATATATATTAAATCAGTAAACGCTCCAGACCAAAGTCTAGGCTCATCGAACAAAGTCCGACACATAGTTCATATATATAAGTATATATATATAAGCCAATAAATGCTCCAGATCGAAGTCTAAGCTCAATCGAGGCATACCTCGATAATGTTAGTCCATATATATAAATATATGTATATACAAACTGAAATAAAACCATGGACCGAAGTCCGGGAAAACACACGCAACAGGACTCTCAACGTGAAGAAGGGTGTGTGCAAAGATGAAGAGAAATGTTTTAAACTGTGTGAGAAGGCTTACAGTGGGCTGCCAAAGAAGACTTCTATATTAAAGGGATGAACACTCGGCTCCCGCTGGTACAAAAGTAGTTATATGTGAGCTCACAAGTGTTTAAAATGAGAAAACACTCGGTATAGAGAGAGTACGGAGCAAATTTGACAGGGCTTCCTCGCCTTTTTTTCTCTTACAAATGGCCACCTCAAGCCCTCTATTTATAGTGGGGGGAGCCACAAGTTTACCCACGGCTACCTGGGTTGCCCCGGGCTTTGCGGGTCACGTTGTCTCGCAGTACGTGCATTCAGGCACTATAATGTCCTCTTGAACTTTCAGAATTGCAATCCGGGCATCCGACTTAGGTATGTAGGACCTATTTCGGACCGCCATTGTCGAGAGTTGCACAATGGCATGGGATTAGAGGTTGTACGAAGTCAGGAAGATGGGATGGTGCCCTCCGATCTTCAAGCTTCAAATTCTATCTGTTACCCTGCATAATAGTCACTCGGGATTGGTTTTCCTTGATTCTTGTGGGATATTATTGTGTAGAAATGTATGTATGAGATGTTGAGACGAAGTGAAGTGGCGTCAAGGTGGCAAGATTATGACTTTGCCTCGACATGATGGGTTTTTGCCAGTTTGGGATAATAAAGCAGACCTTGCTCAGGTTTAAAGCTCAGATTAGTCTGCTGCAAGTGTTGAAGGTCCTCAGTGTTATCTCTGAGGTGTGCCTGTCTTCCCGGTGTTATCTTCGGGCTTTGTACTGAGCGCCTTCGGTGTGAGTGCCGAGGTTGAAGCTGATTGCATGCATTTAAAACAAGCATTTCTAGGGTTATCGCCGGAACTGCATTCCTTGGGGTTATCACCAAGTTTCGTAGCTGTTACTCCCAGTGTTGGGACTGAGACTGGATAACTCAGGGTTATCTCTGAGATTAATCGGTCTTAACCGAGTGTTAACCTGTGGAGATGAAGGAGTTAATAGTGCAGTTACAAGAACCGCACGTGCCTGTCGTTTGACGACAATACAATTTAGCATGCTCAGTCTTCATTTGAAAACCACACCAACATAGTTTGGTAAAAAATTGACAATACTTTGATAGATTATAACATATCATAAGTCTAGCCGAAAGAATTCGCTTTGACTTAATCAGACATTAGTTCATGCATAAGAATACATGAATCAAAAAGCTTGTCTAGATTGAACTGAAACAAGGGTTAGAATACTTGCCTTTAGCATCTGCTACAGTTATAACACGTGCACTTTAAGTCTTTGAGATCTCTACAGTAGATGATAAGATCATATAACACATTAGGTCATGAATAAACATACATAATTCCTAAAGAATCTTACCCTTCTTCGTAATCTAATTACGTATTAGATTTGTTATTATTGGTTCCGACTTCCCGTTACGTCATTCTTACGTTCACATACAATTGACTTACCTTAACCCTAAGTGATCATACTTGAGGTTTAATCATGACTTAATAATGTTTCATTAAGTTCCTTAGTTCATTGTTAATCAATTACCAATCATGCTCTACTTATAAACATTCTTCATTGTTAAAACCCTAAGGTTGGCCTTCATCGGCGCCCACTCCCTTTACTCCAGCTACAACAAGGCTTTCCATACTCGTGGGCTAAAGACACGGACTCGGCGGTGCGGTGCGTGTGACAACCCAAGAATTTAGAAAAAATTTAAAATTTTAATTAATTGATTTAAGGTTCAATATTAGAACCTAGATAGAAAATAAGTGTATGCGTTTGATATTTTTGAGAAGGAATTTTGAGGATTTCAAAATTCTGTGAAGGATTTTGGTGAATCATTCAGGATTAAGGGTATAAGCGTATATGTTCTATGTATATGGTTATATATGTGTACAGTATGTGGTTAAGGGTCAAGGGTTGACCAGATAAACCCTAATATTATATTAAGAACGTCAACGTGCAGTTAGAAAACTCTTACGATCAACAAGAAACCCTAGAAACCAGTTCTTGAAACCATAATTTTAGTTCCGGGAATCCGAAACCCTAATTCAGAAATTTAAAACCCTAGTTTGGGAATTCAACGGCTAGTATAATGTTTAAACGTTATTAATAATAACCTAATTAGGGATAACCCTGATTGATTTAAAAAATCCTAATTTCTGGATTAGAAACCCTAATTTATAATTAGGAAAACCCTAATTGTTAGTTTAATAATTTTAATGTTAATTAGGAAACATTAATCCTAATTTTCGAGTTATAAGTAACTAGAAAGCCCTAATCTAATTAGAAAACCTAATTTCTAAATTAGAAAGATTATTTTTTTATTTAAAACCCTAATTATTGGGTTATAAACCCTAATGTATAATTTTGTCCTTAATTGCTAAATTAGCAATTTTATTAGGATATATTAATCCTAATTAGCAAGTTTGATTTATCATTAGGAAATCTTAATATAATTATCGAATCCTAATTATAATCTAGGAATATTCATTTTCTATTTTAAAAAAAATCGAAATTAGGAAATCTTAGAAATTAAATTGCAAAGTTAAGGGTTAAACCCTAAATCCTAAGGGTCAAACCTTAAACCCTAAGGGTTAAAACCTAAACCCTAAGGGTTTGAACCATTGTCTAGTTTGCCATTAAAATTATTATGCAAATGACCAAAATACCCTTTTTATATTCTTTAATTAGTTAACTTGTAAAATTGACAACAACTTTAGTTGGTGACCTAATTATTTGACTTGCATGACCAAAAATCTCAGCCACAATCTGATTTGCATGACACCTTGCATTATATACATACATTGTATCTATGTTTAAAGGATTAAAGAGAGAGAAAGTTCACAAATTTGGTTCACTTGTTATCCAACTCTCAACTAATTCCCTCTCTCTCCTTAGCCATGAAATACACAGGTATTTTAGTCCCTAGATAACTTCCTAACACACCAAAATCAGTGGAGGAGAGCTTGATCAAAGATTTAGCAAGAGAACGTATAACCCTAAACTCAACCTAGATCTTGTATGCTAAGGTAAAGTTTTTGTTTATGTGGTTAGATTGGAGCTACAATATGTTTGTATGATGATCTATGATGATCTATCATAGATCCATAGCATCAAAGGCCTTAAAAAGTGAAGTTTTCAAAAACTGTCCAAGAACCCTAATGTCGTCTGACAAGTGATTAATAGGTTTTATATCTACTTATCTGGTATCTGTTACTTGAATTATTTTCTTAATCTCATGTTTCTTGGTTACTTTTCATGCATTTTGTGTTCGTTTTGTAGATTATATGCTTGGGAGTTGAAATCACAAAGAATTGGTATGAAAACGCAAAGAAAAGCAATCCGGACATCGTTTGGGCTTTTATGTTTATTTCATGTTCTTGGTTTGGAACTTAGATTACATTGTATATCTTCTCCTTAGATTTCCGGAATATCTTGACTCATTCCAATCGGAGTTCGGATGCAAGAGTTATGACATTTGTACCAACGGACGTCGAACGACACTGTTTCGAGTGGCCATTTGCATAGCAGTCACTTCCAGCCCAATTTCGACCTTCATATGTTCGTTATTTCTAAAATCGTAAAAATTGAAAGTTGTAGATCTCGTCGATATCTTCGATTTGATAGGTGGCAGGCCTCGTAAATCTTCCTGGATCAAAGGTTATGCCCAATTTCCCAAAGGACGTCAGAGAAGAAAATGTTCCTTCACAAAATCCCCACCGGGGTTTGCATGCCAGCTCCAAAGCAGGCCCCTAGCCCGCCAGGGCGGGATCTTTTAGTGTATAAACCCCCGCCGGGGCGGGGGTAGCCTAGAAAATACGAATTTTGTCCAATTTTGAGTTCGGGAAGGATTGTTTCGATCTGATTGACTCAAGGACTTGCAAGAGCACTTAAAAACATATGAAGAGACTTATAAAAGGAGGAGAATCACAAGGATTAGGGGAGATGAGACTAGAGAGAGGATTCCATTAGATTAGATTATAGTAGATTAGGACCAAAACTCTAGTTCTTATGAGATTTGGAGATTGAAGCAAGTTGGAGACCATTGAAGATTCAAAGTAAGAGTAAGGAGGGAGCTTCAAATCTGCAGACAACATATTTTATCTTCTCTTTTTCTTCTATCTTTATCTTTTAATGATTATTCAATCGTGGATTCTTAGTTTTAATTCAATGAACTAATTATTTGTTTGAGATTACAATGGATCTTATTGTGTAGTTTATTTTAATATGCTTCGCTATTAATTATTATGTTCTATCGTGAGGATTGTCTATTTTGATTTGGACTTAATTGTTTAATTGATTGGCCATCAATTACCGTGATAATCTATATGAACTCGAGAGATGAAGTTTGGATTTAGATCTAATCATAATAGCATGTGATTGTGTTTTCTCCATGGCGTTGGAATACATAATTTATGTCTAGGATAGAGATATACCTAACATCGCATGTAATCTTATAGAGAACTTGTGCTTTAAATCCTTTTTAATTGTAATTCATATAGAGATATAGTGGATTAGTTAATTAGGTGTGTCTTGCTTAATTCTATCATCCGGATTTTAAGTGAGTATGGGTATTATGCATCGAGAGGTGGTTTTATCTCGCTAGTGTTCTTGATTAACAATTCAAGATAGAAAATAATTGATAAGAAGTGTGTTAACTTAAATGAAGCAAAAAGTGAAGTTGTGATCTTAAATCTCCGTAATCTGATTTTTAATTAGTGATAATTAGAATTATTATAATTTAATAATTTAATTTATATAATTTGAAATTCATTCATTTAAATAAGATTGAGTTGGTTACGGGTTAGTACTTGGTGATTTTCTATTAAACAATTCCTCGTGGGAACGATACTCTACTTTCACTTTATTACTTATAGACCACGTATACTTGCGTGTTGTGCGTAATTAGATTTTACCCAACAAGTTTTTGGCGCCGTTGCCGGGGAATTAGTTAATATATTTTTGCCAATATTAGCTTCAATCAAATTAGTCTTAATTTAAACATTTTTTTTTCTTTTTATTTAATTTTCTTCTTATTTTTCTTTTTTTTTTCAGGTACCATGGCGGAATTTAATAATCAATGGCCGTATACGAGGATGACTCAGTCAAAGGGATCGGGGATTGATGGTCTCAACACATTTTCTGCAATATCAGCGCAACTTGAGACACTTTCGAGGAGGTTAGACGTTGTTGCAGCCCAACGTAATCGAAGGATAGCAGTTAATTGCAATTATTGTGCTGGTAATCATCCGAGTCATCAATGCACCGTTAGTTTTGGGTCAGGATAACACGGTGGTGAATACCTCAACGATTATACATATGCTAATTATCATCAAGTTTGGGGGTATCACCCGGATTCATCATGGAGCGATACTTATTACGCTCCAAATCCAACATTCACACCGAAATTTTCATGTCCACCTCCATTGCCACAAGAAGAAAAGCCAAATCTGAGGGATGTAATATTGAAGGGCATAGCAAACCTAGAGGAGATGAGGATTAGCCAAGAGTTGTCAATCAAAAATTTTAATAATCGGATGGAACAACTCGTCACTACTTCCACACATGGTCCGCAATACATGGCTTCCGAGACTGAGACATATAATTCAAGGTTGGAGGAAATGTGGTCCAAGTTCGTAGCATCAAATGAGGAGAGGAGGATTAATCAAGAGCGGTCAATTCAGAATCAAGAGATATCAATTCAAAATCTTACGAATAGGATAGAGCAAATGACCAAAGCCATAAGAAACCTTCCTCTAAACACTTGGCCTTATGACATGGATGACGAAATTAACGGAGAACCCGAACCAAATCTGCGATTGGATGAGCCACAAGATATCGAAAGTGTGGAGACAATTGGGGATAATGAAATAGAGGTCGACGAAGATCTAAATGGGTCTCCACCAACGATCAAAGAGTCAGTCGGATTTGCAAAATCATGCCCACTTGGTAGTCATGTCGTCGGCAAAGCTCTTGATGACATAAGAGCGAGTATAATTTTGAATCCATGGTGGGACGAGAAAGAGAAGATAGACAAAGAGCCCATTGTGTGTGACAAGCTTCCATTCCCCAAAGTGATCACATACACAATGGAGAAAACACCTAGCTGTGGGACGTTCTTGATTAAGAGCATACCAAATCAGAGCATGCTAGGTGACTTTGATGAATTGGCCATCACAAATGGAAACCTACCAAAAGCTACATTATTTTTGATGGATGGAGGGTTCCTCAATTATCGAAGAGGAATTGGATAGCATTGACCAGACAAAGTCAGGCTGAAAGAATATAATTCAAGCGCTAACTGGGAGGCAACCTAGGAATATTTTAATTTATTTATATGTTCTCCTAGTTTATTTAGTAGATAGGAATCCAAGTGTTATTCTAATCAATGTTGTCTCTCTTCATTGCAGGTATTGGAGGTTCAATGGATAGGAAAATGATGCGTACGCACCAAATAGCCACCATCACCACAAGCTTAAATGATTACAGAAGTCCTCGTCCACTTCATGCTTTATTTTACAATGAGGACATTGTAATTGTTAAGTTTGGGGTAGTTAAATAATTTAGGTTTATTTATGTTTGCATTCATGTAGTGTAATTACATAATAGTTTGCATAGTAGAGTAGTTACATAATAGTTTTTATTTATAACTAAAAAAATAAAATAAAAAATATATTAGTTAGTTACTATGTTCATTTGCATGAATCCAGTTGTTAGATAGTTTACAGTTTGTTTTAGCCAATGATGAGATTAGAATTGGGTAGACAAGTATAATACTGACTATTAGAGCTTTGATGTGATTTCTTGTTATGAATTGAGTCTTTTTCTGTTTGAAGCTGGTATAATAAGGATAGCATAGTAAAAACAACTTGTTGATTGATTGAGTTTAAATTGATACATAACGGGATTCTAAAGGATAATGCTAGTTTGAATGAAAGAATGACAAGAATAAATAGTGATGACTAAAGTTAGACAAGAACCTAAGTTTGGGGGAAAAAGTGGGGTATATAAGCTTCTAAAAAAAAGATATCGAGTTGAATAAATTAAGTCATGTGGTGGGTCGAGAAGAAGGGTGAAATGCACTCCTCATAAACATAGGCGTGAGATGGAGCATAAAACGGACTCCCTATCCAAAAAGAAAAAGAAAAAAAATAAAATATATAAAACGGGAAATAAGCGCAAAAAGCCCCCGTAGATGATAAATAAAGCATAAGTATCCCATGTTGACCCTCGATATTGGTAATTGTTTGATTTTAGTTGGATCTAGCGTGTTTTTGGATTTCTTGAGTTCACACCGTATAATGCCTTCGAAGAGACTTGTTATGTGTTAAATTTGATTTTATATCAGTTAACATTGTTGTGGAGCACACACACACACACTATATTAAATGATAATGATCCTAAGATTTGATGATTGATTGAGAAGTTACTGATGAGTTCTGATATGATGTATTATCGTGTTTACTTGATTTTTCTAAGGCCGGTTGAATAGACTTGTTTCTGTCATTACTGATGGATTCGTAGGCATGTAGATTAGTTGCATTGCATTGCATTATTTTTTTGTGTTTTTGCTTGAGGACAAGCAAATGTTTAAGTTTGGGGGTATTTGATAAGTATGTTTTATACCTACTTATCTGGTATCTGTTACTTGAATTATTTGCTTAATCTCATGTTTCTTAGTTACTTTTCATGCATTTTGTGTTCTTTTTGTAGATTATATGCTTGAGAGTTGAAATCGCAAAGAATTGGTATGAAAACGCAAAGAAAAGTAATTCGGACATCATTTAGGCTTTTATGTTTATTTCATGTTCTTAGTTTGGAACTTGGATTACATTTTAGATCTTCTTCTTAGCTTTTCGGAACATCTTGAAACATTCCAATCGGAGTTCGGATGCAAGAGTTATAACATTTGTACCAACGGACGTCTAACATCACTGTTTTGAGTGGCCATTTGCATAGCAGTAACTTTCATCCCAATTTCGACCATCATCCGTCCGTTATTTCTAAAATCGTAAAGATTGAAAGTTGTAGATCTTGTCGATATCTTCGATCTGATAGGTTGCAAGTCTCGTAACTCTTTCCGGATCAAAAGTTATGGCTGTTTTTCCAAAGGACATCAGAGCAGAAAACTTTCCTCCACAAAACCGCCGCCGGGGTGGGCATGCAAGTCATAAGACAGGCCCCTAGCCCACCGGGGCGGGCCCAAAACAAGCCTAGACCCCCGCTAGGGCGGGGGTATGCCCATAAAATGCGCGAAAATGCGAATTTTGATCCAATTTGAGTCCGGAAAAGATTGTTTCGATCTGATTGACACAAGGACTTCTAAGAGGATTTCCAAGAGGACTTAAAGACATATAAAGAGACTTATAAAAGGAGGAGAATCACAAGGATTAGGGGAGATTAGAGACTAGAGAGAGGATTCCATTAGATTATATTAGAGTAAATTAGATCAAAACACTAGTTCTTATGAGTTTTGGAGACTGAAGCAACTTGGAGACCATTGAAAATTCAAAGTAGGAGCAAGGAGTGAGCGTCAAATCTATAGACAATAGATTCTATCTTTTTATCTTCTTCTATCTTTGTCTTTTAATGATTATTCAATTGTGGATTCTTAGTTTTAATTCAATGAACTAATTCTTTGTTTGAGATTACAATGGATCTTATTGTGTAGTTTATTTTAATATGATTCGCTATTAATTATTATGTTCTATCATGAGGATTGTCTATTTTGATTTGGACTTAATTGTTTAATTGATTTGCTATCAATTACCGTGATAATCTATATGAACTCGAGAGATGAAGTTTAGATTTAGATCTAATCATAATAGCATGTGATTGTGTTTTCTGCATGGCGTTGGAATACATAATTTATGTCTAGGATAGAGATATACCTAACATCGCATGTAATCTTATAGAGAACTTGTGCTTTAAATCCTTTTTAATTGTAATTCACATAGAGATATAGTGGATTAGTTAATTAGGGTGTCTGCTTAATTCTATCATCTGTGGATTTAAGTGAGTATGAGTATTATGCATCGAGAGGTGGTTTTATCTGCTTTAGTGTTCTTGATTAACAATTCAAGATAGAAAATAATTGATGAGAAGTGTGTTGACTTAAATGAAGCAATAAGTGAAGTTGTGATCTTAAATCTCCGTAATCTGATTTTTAATTAGTGATAATTAGAATTAGTGTAATTAAATAATTTAATTTATATAATTTGAAATTCTTTCGTTTAAATAAGATTGAGTTGGTTACGGGTTAGTACTTGGTGATTTTCTATTAAACAATTCCTCGTGGGAACGATACTCTACTTTCACTTTATTAACAAGCATATGTCAGCCGCTCTAGATCTTTCTTTGATTATGATTTTTGTTGTTTTAAAGTTTTAATGTGTAGCTTGTCATGTGGTCTTTCATCTGGAATTGGAATCACAGCCATAACCGGTCTAGATCGTACGTTATTAACGGTCAAAACCTGTTGACCGAGCTTGACCGGCTGATTTCTGGGTAACTCAGAAATCATGTAACCAGGTCTGACAACATTTTTTAATGCCTTGATCTATCAGGTTTGATGTGTATTGTTGATTTTGTTGTACCCAGGCTATAGTGTGTTGTCTGGACTATAGATCCATGCTTTAAGATCCCTTATATCACAAATAGGATCGAAGTAGGGGTGGTAAAACTAGGCCACTCGGCATTGACTTGCGGTTTCTGGAAAACACAGAAACCGGATGAACTTGTTTTTTGACAATGTTTGACCGCATCATGAATTGTGATTCTATTATTGTTGGACTGAGATGAGGATAGATTACTGGTCCTTGACATAAGGACTACATATTTGAATAATGAGACCACATGAACAATGACCGGAACATAGAATTAATCGAGCTTGAAAGTGTTCAATCGACACTGTCTGGGTTTCTAGGTTACCCAGAAAACCCAGATTTGGTCTGACAGGAGGTTTGCGGGTCCAGATTTTCATGCTGTAATATTATTTGACCCAGTTGATGATTGGAGATTGTAGTGCTACATTCCTCCTACACGATCTAAGTCTTAGATTGGACAGAAACAATATAGGAAGAAAATTAAACGTGGTCAAAGTAGTAGCCTTGAGAACCGGCCTGTCAGTGTTTTTGAGGCTCAAAAACACCAATAAATTTGTCGCCTAAAGCCCCTATAACGACACTTAATTTCGGAAATTAATTATTTTAATTAATAAATAGATAAAAATGGTTTTTAATTATTAAAAATGCAAAATAATTTCCTAAAAATTATTTTAAAGCCTGAAAATTAGTTTTTAACTATTTTGAGTATATTTCATAAATATTTAATATTTTTGGAATATAAATGGTATTTAATTTATTTAATTATAATATTAAATACATTAGTTAAAAATGATTTTAATACATGAAAAATCATGAAAAATATATTATGGTAAAAGAAAATATTTCAAGTTATTTTTAGTGACTTTTAATATTTTGTGAGCAATTTTATTAATTAATTAATATTAATGATAATTAATTTATTTAATTACTATATTAAATAAATTGTGGAAAAATAGAATTAATGTTTTAAAAATCATATAAAAATGATTTAAGTGTTATAAAAATATTTTAAGTTATAAAATATAACTTTTGATATTTTGTCATGAAAATATTAATATTTTATATTAATAGCAATTATCGATAATGAATTTAATTGTTTAAAATCATATAAAGGTGATTTTAAAGTATTAAAAATACTTTGTGATATTATAATTATATTATAATATTATGACATGTATTTCGTTAATATTTGATAATAAATAGATATTAATGATAATAGAATATTATGGTATTTATATTATATAAATATGATTATTTAATGATTGAAAAATTATGATAAATGATAATAATTATCTGAAAATTATTACGAGCTTACCAAAAATATTTTAACTGTTAATAAAATATCATAGATAATGGTTAAGTGTTTAAACAGAGTTTAATTGAACTTAAACTCAAAATGTTATCCGACTAGACCGTCGGGAAGTTAGAATTATACCGAACTCGACTCAGACTATAAAAGTTTGACTTGAGGATATGTTTTATGTGCTATATAGACTGATAGGGTTATGTAATAATGTGTTTAGGTTATTTTATATATTGTGATAATATTATTCTAACTTAGCAATCGATATTATTAATATTAGGTTCAGACAAAGCTTATTAAATTGCATAACGGTAATCAACGATTCAGGCAAGTCTTTCTTAACTCGACCTTGAGTTGTATAAATCAATTATATTTATGGTTAATCGTTTCCGATTACCATGTCTAAGAATTATTAAATTGCACCCTGTGCGTATGACATGTATTCATTAGATATGAAAGGCTGATCACCTTCATTACAATTCGATCAAGATATATTTGATCATGTTAAATACTTGTTCAGTCATAAAACTTGTTTATGCTAATTCGCAATTATATTGTTGAATTATAGCCAGCTTATTATTCAAATTCTTTCAATCATGATATATCGTTAAATTATTGAACTTAAATTTGTTGGGCAAACTTATGCTCACCCTTGCTATATCATAATAAACATTGTAGATTAAGATGAATATGTCGGATACAAGGAAAGGTCAAAGACAGTTCCAGCTTTAGTATACGTGTGCAGTTAAGTTATGAATTGTGTATTAAGTTAAGGTTACTCGTGTGACGCCCCCAAAATAGGTATACATCACCCATCTTGAGTCGCCAAATACATGATACAAAATTCAAATACAACTTAATTATACAATAGTCATGTAAAATACGACAAAACATAATCTAAGAGTTTTAATAACAATATTGTCATCTAGACAATATCCACACTCAATGGAGTCCTCATTTAATAGAATAGTGAGGAATAGTAATGCTATCATCTGGACCGTCACTCCATTCCCCGACTAGTCCCGGCTACGTTCTCATTTCCTGAAGAGAATAGTGAAAGAAAGGGTGAGCTCAACTAGCCTAGTAAGAAATATTATGACTAAGATAATGCAGAATAAATTATCATTAGCCTTCAACAGTGTTAAACTGATAAAATATAATAAACATCTAGTATAACTGCAGCGGAACAAGCAATCCATTAGAAGAGTCAAGTAGATATTAAAATCAACTATCTTCTATGATTTAAAAGGTTTTTCATCACTTTTATCGCTGAGACTCAGCTTAATAAATAAACCACATCATCCACACTTTCTGACCAAGGATATTCATTAGTATCACGACCACAAATTATCCATGCACTACGGGCCAAGGATATTGGTGTATTCATCAATGGTCATGATCATACTAACAATTGTCCATCAATGCACTACGGCTAATGAAGACTTTTACCACATCATTTGTAACATTACGGTCATGATTATACTGAATAATCCCTAGTCATAATCATACCAAGTCCATCTATGCACTACAGGCCACAGATGACTTTCAACAAATTATAAACATAAGGATGATGACAATGATATAAGAATTCAATAAAACAAGTTCAAGGATAAATTTGTAAAGATTTATAATTTAATTTATCCAGAAATCAATAACGTCCAAATTGTCAACATGATACTGCTTTATGGAGTAAAATTCAAGAATGCTCAGAAGAAAATTTCCATGAAAAGATACTGGATGAAGCGCAAATATCAAGGATATTCCACTAATTTCATGGAGTATAGAAGCCAAAACTTTAATCAACTTAGTATAATAGAATATATGAAACCGTAAATGGTTTTGCCGCCATGCAGTAATCCACGTAGACAGATTATTCCAACAGAATAATAAACAATGGAATAACAGAAGAATTCACCAGGCGTGCGTAATCCGCACAGACAGGTTATTCCAATAGAATAATAAAGAATGAAACCAGGTCATGTGTAATCCGCATAGACAAGATGTTCCAACAGAATAATAAAGAATGGAACCAGGTCATGCGTAATCCGCACAGACAGGATGTTCCAACAGAATAATAAAGAATGGAACTAGGTCATGCGTAATCCGCACAAAGAAGATGTTCCAACAGAATAATAAAGAATGGAATAACAAAAGAATTTCACCATGTATGCGGTACTTCGCATATACTAGTTATTCCAACATAATAATAAAGAATGGAATAACAACCCTTACGAGTATTGAAAGAAAATAATTCTCTTCATGAATACAAAAGAATAATACCCCTTACCTCAGAAAAACTTGATACTGGAATAGTGAGGTAGCAGACTTCTCTTCTTCTTTCTCTCTATAATTTCTCTCTATAATAATTACTTTAAAGCTTTTGTGAATTGGTGAGAAATGAAGGAAGAATGAGCTTCTATTTATAGGAAAATATAGTTTCGATAATTGTACGTTTTGGGGCTCGAAATATTACAGTATAATATCTTCCTCTTTTTCTTCATTTTTAATTTAGTCCTGCAAGTATTATCAAACTTGTACCACCTCCCCTAATAGTAAATAATGTGAATTAATAGTTCATTCATGTGACTCAATAGTATAATCATGTGAAAAAAACTAATTACAGTATAGTACCTTCAAGTATACCTCCATTTTTAATTTAGTCATGCAAGTATTATCAATGTTGCACCACCTCCCCTAATAGTACATGAATGTGAATCAATAGTATACACATCTGAACAAATAGTTATATGCATGTGAAATAATAGCAATTAATTGCTCATTTATCCGATTAATTACCCGATTGGTCAATATAACCTCCAGACATCAATTATTATTGATATAAATGTCGATTTCCACTAACACTAATAATCCCAACACAATGGAACTATCAATTTCATCTTTAATCAACACAACTTATTCATCATTAATATTATAACTCACAATATTCAATAACCAGGTCATTCCCAGGAAAGAGGGGGCTTTCCGATAAGGATTTCTCCTTATTGGCGCGCAATTAAGTGACCAAACCTCTCCTTGACAGAACTTCTAGACATTGTCAATATTGCAAATAATAATATGAATAACTTTCTCGTCTCAATTATTGATTTAATAATAATAAATATTATGCAGATGATACTGTGATAATAATTGAATCAATAATACGAGAGATATGATGCAGCAATTACTGTAGCAATAATTGAGTATAAGTGAGTGACTTCTCACGTAAGCATCAATAATCAATACCGTGTGCTACTATGCAACCACACGTATTACTGTACTTTTACTACCAGGTAGTTCAACAGTTTTAACGGTAACACTTTTGCCGTTATTATTATAAAAAGATAATTTTGTCATTTTCTAACTACGATAATACTTCCGTTATGGGGTCCACCAATGATTGTGCCGTCGTACGAATATTCCCTATTAAAATAAATATTCCCCGACCAATCGAATATTATATAACCACTTGCTTACTTTGCAAAATTTGTAAATATTACCCACAACTATAACATTATATCAAATCCACACCACAATATTCAAAAATATATTTCGAGAAAATTATTCTATATTCATAAAAGTTGGGGTCTTACAACCTCCCCTTCTTATGCAATTTCGTCCTCGAAATTAGGGTACGTACCTGGTATATCGAAGAGGTGAGGATACCTTGATTTCATTTCAGAGTCTAACTCCCAGGTCATTTCCTCAACATCGTCGTTTCTCCACAAAACTTTGACTTGAGGTATAACTTTAGAGCGTAGAATATGATCCTTCTTATCCAAGATTTTAACAGGTAACTCTTCATATGTTAAATCTTCCTCTATCTAGTCTGGTTCTAATTCAATAATGTTGTTCGGGTCTTTCACATATTTACGTAACATAGATATGTGAAAAATGTTATGAACACGAGACATACTTGGCTGTAAGGTGAGTCTATAGGCCACAGTTCCTACTCAATCGAGGATTAAAAATGGGCCAATGAATCGAGGGTTGAGCTTTCCTCTCTTACCAAATCTTGTAACTCCCTTCGATGGAGCAACACGTACCAACACATGATCTCCAATATCGAATTCCATGTCCTTTCGATAAAGATCAGCACAACTCTTTTGTCGATCTTGTGAGGTTTTTATACGTTGTTGGATCGTTTGAATCTTTTCTGTAGTCATACGTACCAACTCCGGTCCCAACAACGTTGCTTCACCCACCTCATCCCAACATACTGGAGAACGAAACTTTCTTCCATACAACGCCTCAAATGGAGCCATGTCAATACTTGCTTGATAATTGTTGTTGTAGGAAAACTCCACCAATGGTAAGAACTTGTCCCAACTTCCTTTGAAGTCAGGGACACAGAGTCTTCATAAATCTTCAAGACTTTGAATAGTCCTCTTCGACTGCCCGTCCGTCTGAGGATGATATGCCGAGCTAAATCATAAATCCGTGCCCATAGCTTTTTACAAACTAACCCAAAAACTTAAAGTGAATCTTGGGTCTCGATCAGACACTATGGATATCGGCATACCATGCAGTCTTACAATCTCGTTTATGTACACACGATCAAGACATTCAGGTGTATAAGATTCTCGTATAGGTAGGAAATGAGCAGACTTGGTCAATCTATCAACAATGACCCAAATTGCATCTATGCCTTGAGAAACCTTTGGAAGACCAGTAACAAAATCCATGGTAATGTGCTCCCACTTCCATTCTACAATTTTAAGTGGTTGCAATGGACCTTTTGGTACTTGATGCTCCGTCTTGACTCGTTGACAAGTTAAACACCTTGAGATAAACTCTGCTATCTCTCTCTTCATATTTCTCCACAAAAATGTATGTTGAAGATCACGATATATTTTGGTACTCTCGGGATGGATTGCAAACGGTGTGTTGTGCGCCTCCATCATGATTTTATACTTTAAATCAGGGTTGTTAGGAACACAAAGTCTGGAGTTGACTCGATGTATTCCTTCTTCATCGATTCTTGCTTCCGGCATAGCACCTTCTTTCACTTTCTTCCTCATACGCATCAACTCCAGGTCTATAACTTGAGAAGCTTTAACTTTATCGATTAAAGTCGGTTCTACTCGTATATTCGCCATCATCACATGGGTCCCTAGAGTCTTTAATTATATCTCCATCCTTTGCAAGTCACACAAAATGGGCCTTTGCGTTAATAATATCGCACTCGTACTTGCATATGATCTTCTACTTAATGCATCAGCTACCACGTTCGCTTTTCCATGATGGTATTGAATGGTATGATCGTAATCTTTCAACAACTTAAGCCATCGTCGTTGCCTCATGTTGAGTTCCTTTTGAGTGAAGAAATATTTGAGGCTTTTATGATCCGTATAGATCTCCACCTTCTCTCCATACAGGTAATGCCTCCAAATCTTAAGCGCAAAAACGACTGTTGCCAACTCTAGATCATGAGTAAGATAATTCCTCTCATATTCTTTGAGTTGTAGTGAGGCATAAGATATGACTTTTCCATATTACATGAGAACACATCCTAACCCTTTGCACAAGCATCATCATAGATGACAAATCCCTCAAGGCAGGATGGTATTGTCGTAACAGTCTTTGAAATGAGTCTCCTCTTGAGTTCTTGAAAACTCTTCTCACATTCCTCACTCCAACCGAATTTTGTATCTTTTCAAGTCAGCTGAGTTAGTGGAGTAGCGAATTGAGAAAACCCTTCTACGAATCTCTGATAATAACCAGCTAAGCCGAGAAAGCTACGTACTTCGTTCACTGATTTAGGTTGTTCCCAGCTTTGAATTGCTTTAATCTTTACTGAGTCAACAGATATCCCATGATTTCATATCACGTGCCCAAGGAATGCAACTTCCTCAAGCCAGAACTCACATTTCTTCAACTTGGCATATAGCTTGTTTTCACGAAGCTTTTGGAGTATCAGCCTCAAGTGTTGCTCGTGGTCTTCATGGGTTTTGGAGTATATAAGGATGTCATCAATAAAGATGACTACAAAGTGATCCAAATATTCCTTGAATACTCGGTTCATCATATCCATGAAGGAAGCAGGAGCATTAGTTAATCCAAAAGACATGACTAAGAATTCATAATGCTCGTACCGAGTTCTGAAAGCAGTCTTTAGAATGTCATCAGTTATAATCTTCAACTGATGATATCTTGAACGAAGATCAATCTTTGAAAAGAATTTGGTGCCTTGCAACTGGTCAAATAGGTCACCAATGCTAGGCAATGGGTACCTATTTTTGATGGTGACATGATTCAACTCCCGATAATCAATATAAAGTCGCATACTTCCATCTTTCTTCTTCACCAATAGAACAGGATCACTGGACGTACTAGGACGAATGAAACCAATGTCAAAAAATTCTTGCAATTTGGTCTTTAACTCCTGAAGTTCAATAGGAGCCATTCGATATGGGGCTTTGGAAATAGGTTTTGTACCGGGTTCAAGGTCGATAAAAAATTAAATTTCACGCTCTGGGGTAGGCCAGGAAGTTCTTTAGAGAATACGTCAGGAAATTTATTAACAATAGAAATATATTTGAAATCTGACGTATTTTTGTTTAAATCTGTGACATGAGCTAAGAAAGCTTGACATCTGTTTTTTAATAAACGAATAGCTTTATGGCTTGAGATGACCGTGATTGATTTTAATGGTTTGGTCACTTGAATTCGCATAATAGGTTGATTAGGATTATGAAAGCTAACAACCTTACAAAAACAATCAATTTTAGCATGATGAGTAGTTAACCAATCAATCCCTAGAATCACGTCAAATGCAAGTATTTTTAAAGAAATAAGATCGACAGGTAACGTGTGGTTATCGATTTTAATCAAACAAGACTTATTAACAGTGGATGTAATGAAGGTTTCTCCCAACGGAGTTTCAACCGATAAGTCAAAGTCTAATTTCTCCGGAGTCAAATTTAAACGTTGAACGCAAGTAGGAGGAATAAAAGAATTGGTAGAACTTGTATCAAATAAGGTATAGACTTCGTTAGAGTTTATGATAAGCTTACCCGTGATGACCTTGTTAGGGGTTCTTGATTTCTGGGAGGTTACGACAAACCGATCTCCTTGAATTCTTCGGCTTTGACTTTTACTCGACTGACCTTTGGTGCCTCCATCCCAGCTGGACTTGTCTTTGGTGCACGACAAAATTGGGTTAGGTGACATTCTCTTCCATAATTATAACACGCTTTGGACTGCATTGCGTAGTTTGGACTGATATGTCCCTCCCCTCCGCATTTGAAGCATATGATAGGTGGTCGTTCTCCTTCCTTAACAACGGGTGCTGGTGCTGACGTCTTTCCATCATTGTTGAATCTTCTTTTCTTGAAATGTTAATTTTTACTGTCTTGGCCATGATTACCACCGAAGTAGTTACCATTTTTGGCATGTTGATTCCCTCCACGTTTGTTGTCACCGCTTCGATGACTGCTACCACTGGTATTATCATTTTGCCAGTTGCTTTCTCTTGGTTGAGTTGACTTGTTATCGCGCTCTAATAACTGAACCCTATTAACAACATCTAAATACAAACACAGTTTGTGAGAAATTAAGTATTGACATATCTCGGGTTTCAAATCTCTTAGAAACATCCGCGTCATTCTCTCCTCATTACACCAAGGTTTTTAAACCCGGACCGGTCATCGAACCGAAAAAGTTATTGGGTGGATGGGTCACTGGTCCAACCAGTGGTCGGACCGTTATTGACCCAATGACGTCATTAATATGTAATAAATAATAAATAAATAATTATATTAATTATTATTATATATTGTATATAATATTTAGTAAATATGTAAAATTAATCAATTTATCTACAAAAAAAAACTCAACATCTCTAAGATACATTCAAATTCCGAAATTCAACCACAAGTTCAAGTGTTTGATTAAATGAATGCAAAGATATGTAAAATACCAAACAAAGTCTCAACTAAATTACTAAACAAAAATAAAATCCGTAATTGTTTTTTTTAATCTTTAAGGAGAGAACCGGGCAAACCCGTGAACCGGTCATTGGGTCAACCGGTTCAACCCCCAGTTCACCGATTCTGAACGGTTTTTGAGCAGAAATGGTTTAGTGGTCCAAACCGGACCGTTGAGTGACCCGGGTCCGGTTTTTTCCGGTTCAACCGATGGTCCGGTCTGGGTTTACAAACCTTGCATTACACTACTACAAAACAGTAAATAGACAACGCTTAAACCACAACGTTTTTATAAAAAACGTTGAGGTATTTTTTTCCACAACGTTTTTTAACAAAACGTTGTAGATATATATGAAAAAATGTTATCTATTTAAAAAGGGAATTTTTTAATTTTAACTAAATAACGTCTTTTTTAAAAACGTTATATATCTAAAAAAACGCGGAGCTCAAAAAATGCACAGAACTGAATTTGAAATTAAAATAGAATGCAACACTCTCTTTTGTAGCCCAAAACCCAGCCTCTCTTTTCTCTCATTCCCAAATCCATCCTGATCTCGTCTCTGCTTCTCACCACGCCGCCGTCAGCCAGCTCATTGGTCGATTGCTCCACCGTCGTTCTAAACATGGTGGATCTGTCTCTTAAGTTAGCAACAGAAGAAGACAGTGAGTAAGCTTTAAATCCATCCAATGCCCGTGAACATTGCCAAATCCGTCCAGTCATCTCAACACCCCATGAGCCCAATCGAAACTTAACTTCCGCTGCTTGGAAGACCTAGATCTGCCTCCAGAGCCCTTCGACGCCATATACGGGAGTTTTGAAGACCTCAAATCGGAAGACAATCTCTTTTGCACTTACATGGACATGGAGAAGCTCGGAGGCGGTGGCGGTGGCATATCCAATTTGATGAACCTTAACGGAAGTAGCAACTTCAGCTTAGAAAACAATGTCAATGCCGGCGGAGAAGTAGAGAAAAGCAGCTAAGAGGTACCTTACCCGGTTATCCACTTGAGTATATACCATGATTTTTAACTGAATTTCCCAGTGCAATTGGATTTTTTTTTGTTTCATTTCCAGCACATATTTTTATCCATCTTATTATTATTATTAATGCTGCTGTCTGTGCTAGATATGGGAAAAAGACTCTTTAAATTAGCAATTAATTCGTTTATAATATAACTTTTTTTTGCATGATCATCTCTCTGATTTATTAAAGTAATGTCTTTTAAAGTCGAGATTCTGATGATTACTTGGTGAGTCTAGGTATATACTATATAAATCTCAAAGGAGCAGAAACTAGAGTTTCATGGGCTTCTCTTCCCTCAAGCCTGGTGATGTTTGGCAAGGTACAAAGCTTTTATTACATCTTCCATTCGACTTCTTTTGCAATATTAAGATTTTTGTAGTTAAGCTCTCTACTTGATCGGCACTACAGGAGGTGATATGGCAAAGAGATGTTGCTCTGCTTGGTGCAGTTGAGGATTTGCAAGAGGCTTGTGCTGCTGAGAGATTGATCAGATGCCTAAGGTGTGGAAATGTATGAATATTGATATCTTTTGATAAGTTTGTTTGGTAGTTATTATTCGTTTAAACTTTGAATGCATTTTTAGAATTATTAAATCACTTCTACTCTGATTTACCCTTGTACATGAAATTTGAATTGTGGATAAAGAATTCAAAAATATGTTGAGTGCAATAAAACAAAATCAAATAAGCCAAGTGCATAAACTTCTGGTTCTAATTTTTATTTTTTTGGACACATGAATTTCACATATTTGTGTGCACTCCTTATCTTTAATGTTGTTTGAAAGTTTTATAGGACATGTAGTAACTCACATAATAAAGGTTGTGTAATGCTTGTCCACTTTGCTAATTGCTCGACACACCATACATAATGTTTTTTCCATGAATATAACTCTTAAATGGAATCTAGGTCTTTAGTTGTTGAAATGTTTCTCAAGTAAAGAAAACAATTCCATTCAATATGAAATTTGAATTTGCAATATATTGTATGACAGGCCAACTTTATGAAACATTGTTTTTTCCTTGAGATAGATAGTAATTCCTGTTGATTTCTTCCCTGGTGATTTGATTTATTACAAATTGTTGGCCATTACTTTGCTAAGTATTGTTGGCCATTCAGAGCATTAGTGTTGTTTGAATTTTAAATAGCAGGAGCCATAGGAATGGTTTTTTATTTTCATTGTTGAAGGATTTTACTAAAAGGTAAACAATGGCATTATGTTTATGTTAAAAATACTAGGTCATGTTCTACACTTTAATTATATCATTCAGTCTATTTTTCTATATTATAATATGACAATTTTCCCTATAACTGTAATAGTACAACACGAATATGTAATAAATGACAACTACAAACTTGATTTAATTTCAGAATTGAAGGTGTAATAAATGACAACCATAATGCATTCCATGCCTCACATCTATAACTTTTAGTCTTATAAGTTATCTTGCCATGTATACACATGATTAAGAAGTGACAGATTTAGTGATGTTATTGAATTATGGGTTGTGAGTTTGAAATGGGGAATGAGGTTATGAAAAGAGGATGACCCCTGGTTTGAGTAACGAGATCAATCCAAGACCTTGAAGAGGATTAAGAGGTGTTTGTGCTTGTATTTATTCAATATTGTGGTGGTGTTTTCATGGTAGCTATTTAACTTTTTCTTTATCTTAATTGTTTACGGTGATATTTATTACATTCACCAGAGTTTAATACCATAGGGATGAAACTCTATTCAAGATAATGTTGTTTTTACCTCTACAGTAGTGGACTCATGTCATGGTTTTTGAGTCTCTTGTTTATTTAAATTTTTGTAATGGTTTTTTAAGGGAAATTACTTTGGCATTATTAGATTCATGAGACTGTACGTATTATTATTTATAGATGCAATTAATGTTGAAAATGATTTCTGATTCTGGTTCATTGCACTTAGATTTGGTTGATTGTTTTGAAGTTATATATATATATATGATGTCGTGCTTAGTGATTCTTGTAGGGTAAAGAGGGTGACAAAGATGACAGAAAAAGTAGCAGTGGGAGTCCTCTATGGGGTTATTGTAATAACCCGAGATTTCCTAAATAAAATAAATAAGAAAATTTGCGTATAATTTTTTTTATTTAATGACGAGAATAAGTGTCTAGTAATGTGAACGATAAATGCGAATATATTTATTACTTGAAAAATTAGAAATAATTTTGGAATTATTAATTACTACAAATTATATTTTTATGGTAATTAATTTACAGAGCGAAAATGTTTTTATTAATTATTTTCCATGAAAGCATGATTGGAAATAATATATGAAGTGATAATTAGAATTTATATAATATATATTTTATTATATGAATTGTTCAGAATATTTAAATCAAGTATTTTAACTTGATATGCGAAAGAGAAGTCAGATATGAGATCCAAACCCTGAATTGGGATTGTGATCAAGAGATGAGAATAATAATATTATATTATTGTTATAATGATTGACACAATAATTATAATTATGTACTGTGTATGTGCTGACAGATAATATTGAGCAATGACGGTCAATTAGGTCATAGCATATTACCGTGCTGTGAAACCCTAATTATTAAACTCAGTTATGAGAAATGACTGAGTAGCGACTGTGTATATAAAGTTTACTGTGTATATGAAGTTACTGTGTATACGAATGTCTGTAATTAGAAGAAAACCCTAATTACTATTTTTTACGCTGATAATTAGGACAAACCCTAATTATTACAACCCTAATCGGTTGAAGTTAGAGATTGTAATGATTGTGTTAGAACATACACAGATAATTAGAGAATCCTAATGGTCAATTAGAAATCCTAATTGATGGCGTTAAGAAACCCTAATTAGAAAACCCTAATTTTTCAATCAAAACCCTAATTTAAAATTATTGGGTTTAATTACGATGTTATTGTATAAATGTTTTAATTTACCAAAGGATAGAAAGTAATTGGTAAATGATAAGAATTACCATCTAGTGATTAAATACTACATTTAATTGCTATGTACAAAAATGCCCATGAAATTATATGTGAAATTACCAAAATACCCTTTTAGTGTATTATTAGTTATATTATTTATGGAATTTTAAAATCTAAAGTGATAAACCCTAATGGTTATGGATAATGTCTATAATGCCCTTCATGGTAGACATGAGAAGTCTAAACTACCCTTGTGCATTATTAAAGGAAGAAACCAATTATTAGAGTGGAAATGACTAAAATGCCCTTTTTGGCTTATTAGTGTATTATTGGAGGAATCTAGCAACAAATTATGGCCAACATCACTACCCTGCCAATTGAGCATCCAAGACTCAATTATGCTCAGATTCAATCAACCAATCTAGCATCCAAGGCATTTGAATTATTCTATAAATAGAGATTAAGTGAGGATTAAGCTCATTTGTACACTAAAATTGCCCAACTCTTCTAGCTATGCTCTCTCAACCTCTTAGCTCCCAAAAACACTTGCCCATGCACTCCTAAGTACAGCCCCACGATCACAAGCATCAAAAACACAAGATCAAAGTCAGAAATCAAGAAATCAAAGTGAGAAAATGTATGAAATTCCCTAATTTTGAAATCCTTTGATTCGACGTTAATTGATGCAATTGATTGTTTAAAGTAGTGTAATAGAGAGTCTATTAATGTTCTGGGTTGTAAAATCATGAACCCATAACATCAAAGTGCACGAATTTGAAGATTTGAGCAAGTTGGAAAAACCGAATTCACATTATTTTTCACCAAATGTCGAGGCTATAACTCTTTGGTCGATCTCGAGTTTTGTTGTTTAAAAGTTGTTATAGGTAGCCTGATATGTGGTATTTAATCTCCAAAAGGAATAAAGTTCATAGCTATTGTAGATCGGGATTTATAAGCGGTCAAAGTGAGTTGACCTAAGATTGACCAAATTGTTTCTTCAAACCCGTAAAATATTCTAAGTGTCCGTAAAATATTATTTTGGAAAATGTCAGGCCTTATATTTCGGTTATCTTTAATGTGTTTTGTGTTATAAAGGTTGTTATGTGTAGCTTGTTATGTGGTATTTAACCTCCAAAACAAATCAGGTCCATATATATTATGGATTAAGAGTTATTTAAGGTCAAACTGGGTTGACCAAGATTGACGAAAAAATTTCGGCAAAACCTGCAATTTTCTAAGTGTTGATTTTTCTTACAAGGTTTGACCATACTTTAGATGCTTGATTTATTGTTGTTATGATGATGTTAAGTGTTGAAGTTGTAGTCCTACATGTTTTCTACACACTTGAATTGATAGATCACGTAAGAATTTCACGATCATCAAGTTATAGAGGTCCAAAGTAGGCACCTCGAACTGTTCTTCGTGAAGAATAGCTTTGGTAGCTACTTTGATGGCTGATTTATCCCAGATCTGATGTTTGTTTAGAGGTTATGATTGTTGGATCTTGTAGTCTTGTATTTCCTCTACAAGACCCAATTTATAGATTGTCCAAATTCATTAAGATGAGAGAGTTATTCACGGTCAAAGTAGCTACTCACTTGGTTACGCCTTATGAAGATCTGGGTAGGCTCAAGAACACCTATAAGCGACACTTCTCGTCTATATAGGGGCCTTTAGCGACAGCTTTTAATTATTTTAATTTCGATTTTCCTAAAAATGATTTAAAAATTAGAAAAATTAGATTTTAATTATTAAAAATACCAAATAAATTATGAAAAATTATTTTAAAGTCTAAAAATAGTTTTTAATTATTTTGAGTATATTTCATAAATATTTAATATTTTTGGAATATAAAAGGTATTTATTTATTTAATTATAATATTAAATAAATTATTTAAAAATAGTTTTAATTCATGAAAAATCATGAAAAATTATATTATGGTATAAGAAAATATTTTAAGTTATTTCCCATGACTTTTAATATTTTGTGATGAATTTCATTAATTAATTATATATTAATGATATTAAAGTTATTTAATGATTATATTAAATAATTTAGTTTAAAAATGATTTTAATATTATAAAATCATTTTAAATGAAATTAAGGTATTTAAAAATATTTGAAGTTATAAAATATAACTTTAAATATTTAAAGGATAATTTCATTAATAATTTAATATTAATGATATTAAGATAATATTAATGATATTTAGTTTATTTAATAATTATTATTAAATAAATAGTTTAAAAATGGTTTTATTTATTTAAAAATCATTTAAAGAGGATATTAAGGATTTAAAAATATTTGAAGTTATAATTAATGACTTTTAATATTTGGATGAATAGTACATTAATATTTATATATTAATGGTGATTATTTAAAAATGATTTTAATTGTTTTAAAAATCATTTAAGGGTAATATAAATGTTTTAAAAATAGTTTGAGTTATTATAAATAACTTTTATATTTTGGCAATGGTTTCATTAATAGTTTAATATAAATTAATTATTAATGATAATGGAATTGTTTAATGTTTAAATCATTTAATTATAATTCGATGTTTGAAAGTGATATCCCGTCCAAACTAGTGACTTGAGAACCTTTATGAAGTCCGAGTTTGATGAAAAGCACCCATAGTAATGCTTATATCACTATAAGCCCTTGAGTGATAGATTTGAATTATTTTAAAATTTTCAATTTCTGGAAAATTCGAAAATGATTAAAAGTAAAATGTCTGATATTTACAGATGTTGAGGTATAGAATAAGAGTCTTAGACTCAGTATTTACCCGATAAAGCTGTCGGTACGCCGACAAATGTCAGACCCTATAATAGAAAGAAAAGGCTTCTGTAAGAGCATGGATGAGATATTTGAAAAATGTATAAAATATTTCAAGTATAGAATATGAACTAAAAGTATGATCACTGCGATTATGTGATGACGTGATTAGACTAGACTATGTCTTCACTGTAATAGACAGTACTATGTGTTATGATATATTGTTCTAATCAAACGAATGATCTGATTATTGATAGGTTGTGATAAAGAGATAAAACCTAAGTTGAGATTTGTAATCAGCAAATCAGGCAAGTATCTTACCTTTGCATTTCCTTTATGCAATGGACATAAGTAAGAAGTTTCAGAATTATTCTATTCCTATACAGATTATGTACGCTTTGATTATCAACATGTTAGCTCAGATATATATTCTGTTAAGTTGATTTCTAAATGGTTATACAAGTGTCCCCACTTGGATAATCATGGCATTTATTCACATGTTGATATACCTTTGTCAATTACCCGTATACATATATGTTGAATTACATATTATTTTTGAGCAAGATTAAAAACCTTCGGGTTTGGAACCAGGCATGTATGAACATCCCGATAATGGGAAAATTTTTATGCGCTTCGGCGGACAAAGGGTGAGCGATGAATTTCGTTCAAGTTATGTAGTATTGATCAATACAGGGTACAACGGGGCCGATCACCCTCCGGTTGCCCGAAGTTATGACGGTTTGCGGATGAATTTCTGCTAAACCTTTTCGAAAATGAAAAACCATGTTCATAGTATGTTTCTTAAACCCTATTCATGGGTGGAGCCTAATTTCAAGAAATTGAAAGAGAATTGTTATGTGAATTTTTATCAACAGATTACTTCACAACTTTCGATTCGTTGTAGAAGTGTTATGGAAAGAGAATACTTATATTCTTTCAGATTATATATATAATTGCTATTACTTGCTGGGCACTCAAATGCTCATCCTTGCTTAAATTAAATGTTTTCGATAAATGTATGAGCAACTTTGAAGGCTCGAGCACGCAACAAGGGAAATGAAAATTTGCTCAATGAGTTTATATTATGAGTTAATGGTTATAGTTAGTAAGACAATGGAATCTATTGTCGTATTGTAAGGAATGTATTTGAAGGTCACGTGCACTGGGAAGTAAACTTTGATGTATGTAAATTAAGTTCGAATGTATTATTATTTAGTATTATTCAAATTTTAAAGAAATGGTATCGTGGAGAACCGAGTTCGGGTTTCAAGTACTGGATTTGGGGTCGCATACAGTTGGTATCAAAGTCATGAGTTATAAACGTTAGGAATGCGAAACCTAGGTTATAACCTTAGTAGAATGGAGGACGAAAGTTAAGATAGATATTCAGTTAACCAGGAGACGAAGTACTCTGGTGAGAAGTTATAGGATATGATAAGTTGAAGAGATTCATCGAGTTTTAGTGGTACTAAATAAAATATTACTTCATTTTAATGATGAATATATTTTATTTCAATAATGATGTTGTCTCGCTTATTGTGGTCATAGGATGGATGACGAAAGTCAAAATAGTAATTCCTTGACCCAAGAGACGATGGACTCTAGCGAGGAGTACATAGACAGTGAGATGATAAGAGATTTGATAGTTAGGAACGACGACTTAAGGGTTAGAGTCGAAAAAGGTGAGGTACGTAATCGTACTCTCCGATTTTGGAACAACGATACAAGGACGCCGCTCACGAACACAGATGGAGTTAGCAGAGTTACGAGGGAGGTTGGAACAGAGGGAGATACAGATAGGACCGTTGAAGGTTGAGATAGAAGCCAAAGACACCAGGATATATACCTTGGAGCAGGCTTTAGACATCGCCTTCATACGATTCGATGTAAAGTGGATGGAGCGCTTTCTTTGGGCGAGAAAGATAGGCGTTGATGTGTTTATAGAGATGGATTGAATAAATTCATCGTCAAACAAAATAAGAGACAACGATATAAAACTCTTGATTGCTTGTGTATATATACTATATGCTAATCAGGGTAACTTATGTATGTAGATGTCTGGTGGAAAAGATATGTAGAATAAGAAGGATTAGATCCATACCCCCGAGCTAATATCAAGGCCAACAACTAAAATAGAAGCTCAAAAGGAGAAAATGACGATATAGTGATTCGTACACTAAAGTTGAAGTCGCTCAAGCATCAACGAAAGTGCGAGATCTGGAGAACAAGGTTTCTTCACTAGAAAGGTTGTGGGAGATAGAAAAGTTGCTTAATATTCAACTGTGAAAAGCATTAAAAGAAACAATGGAAGAGCAAGATAAGTTCAAAATCCAAATTGACCAGATGGGAGCCTCAAACAACACATCGTGTGCAGCTCCGAGACGTAAGAGAAAAAAAGAAAGATAGAAGATCCCGACTTAGGAAAACTCGATAAGAAGAAAGGGAAGAAGATATGTTATATTTATAACAGTG
The DNA here is from genome assembly GCA_020205605.1 of Panax ginseng. NCBI lineage: Eukaryota > Viridiplantae > Streptophyta > Magnoliopsida > Apiales > Araliaceae > Panax > Panax ginseng. Next base: position 117,055,975 of record CM035136.1, on the reverse strand, counting down.
AGGGACATACCTCTCCTCGTTGCCCCAACTATAAGAAAGGTGGATGTTTTAATTGTGGAATGGAAGGACATCGAGCGAATGAATGTCGAGAGAAGAAAGTCTTGGTAGATAAGTAGTATGGGTTATGTTTAATGTAATATGTGTGATAAGTAATGAACTATTTTCAACTTTTATGTTGGTCAAGATTTTAAATCCCGACTTTAAGTAGTCACAAAGGGATAGGCGATGTTTAAAGCAATATGTATATGGTATGTTAAGTTCTATTAATGTGAGGTGCTATGGTTGGAAGTACCATGATTGTCACAAGTTGGATTAATGAAGTAAGTTGTTATAAAGGTAGCGAGATATTTATCCGAATATTGGTTAATATAGTAAACCAAGTTTCAAAATTTAATATTTTGGAATACATGATTATTTGAGTAGAAAATTTTGTGTTATATGTCGAACGATACGATGAGGCTTAGAATGTAAGGAAATGAAGAATAAATTATGATTATGTCACCGAGACGAAAAACGAAAACCGGTAGCGGAAGATCAACCAGATAATTGAATGTCGAACGCTAAAGACTTTAAGGCAATCCTATTGCTAGGGTATAGAGGATTAAGTGACTCGAGAGAGAAGCGTTTATGATAGTTAGGATAACGGAAAGGGCAAAAGACAAATTTTATCACCTATACGATAAAAGGAAAATGAGATAAAGAAAAGTTTGTGTGCTTTGTGTGAGGCGTAAGAGACATATCTCTTCTAATTGTCTCAATTCAATGATGTATAGCAAATGTTTTATTTATGAATCAATGTAGTATAAGATGAAAGAGTATAAGGTGAAAGAAGAAGAAATGAGATAAGGAATGTGAATACGATAAATGACAAAGAAGATATAAAGCGACAAATCGAAATAAACCGTAAGTGTCTTCATTATGGTCGCTCAAGATATCGTGTGCAGCTGAGGAATACTGTGTGGCAACCGGAAATAGAACTCCAGTGCTATTTGAATAACTTATGTGTCTTATATGATTTTCCCAGTATATATACATATAGTAAATTACTTTATTAAAGAAATTTTGAGGAAGGAATTTGAGTTCTTTAGAGATCAAATTTCATTTATCGACAGACAAGCGTTATGGAGAATAGTTAAAGATCGGGCCGATCAAGTATGATCAAGATCTACGTCATGATGATTATATGTTATGTACCCATTCTGCATATGAGTTTTAAAGCGGTGATTCCGGGACGGAATCCTTATAAGGGAGGTGAATGTAATAACCCGAGATTTCCTAAATAAAATAAATAAGAAAATTTATGTATAATTTTTTTTTATTTAATGACGAGAATAAGTGTCTAGTAATGTGAACGATAAATGCGAATATATTTATTACTTGAAAAATTAGAAATAATTTTGGAATTATTAATTACTACAAATTATATTTTTATGGTAATTAATTTCACGTAGCGTAAATGTTTTTATTAATTATTTTCCATGAAAACATGATTGGAAATAATATATGAAGTGATAATTAGAATTTATATAATATATATTTTATTATATGAATTGTTCGTAATATTTAAATCAAGTATTTTAACTTGATATGCGAAAGAGAAGTCAGATATGAGATCCAAACCCTGAATTGGGATTGTGATCAAGAGATGAGAATAATAATATTATATTATTGTTATAATGATTGACAGTACAATAATTATGTACTGTGTATGTATGACACAGATAATATTGAAAACGATGACGGTCAATTAGGTCATAAAGATATTACCGTCTTTGTGAAACCCTAATTATTAAACTTCGCTTATGAGAAATGACCGAGTAGCATTATGTATATAAAGTTTCATCGTGTATATGAAGTTACTGTGTATACGAATGTCTGTAATTAGAAGAAAACCCTAATTAATATTTTTTACGCTGATAATTAGGACAAACCCTAATTATTACAACTCTAATCGGTTGAAGTTAGAGATTGTAATGGCTGTGTTAGAACATACACAGATAATTAGAGAATCCTAATGGTCAATTAGAAATCCTAATTGATGGCGTTAAGAAACCCTAATTAGAAAACCCTAATTTTTCAATCAAAACCCTAATTTAAAATTATTGGGTTTAATTACGATGTTATTGTATAAATGTTTTAATTTTCCAAAGGATAGAAAGTAATTGGTAAATGATAAGAATTACCATCTAGTGATTAAATACTACATTTAATTGCTATGTACAAAAATGCCCATGAAATTATATGTGAAATTACCAAAATACCCTTTTAGTGTATTATTAGTTATATTATTTATGGAATTTTAAAATCTAAAGTGATAAACCCTAATGGTTATGGATAATGTCTATAATGCCCTTCATGGTAGACATGAGAAGTCTAAACTACCCTTGTGCATTATTAAAGGAAGAAACCAATTATTAGAGTGGAAATGACTAAAATGCCCTTTTTGGCTTATTAGTGTATTATTAGTGTATTATTGGAGGAATCTAGCAACAAATTATGGCCAACATCACTACCCTACCAATTGAGCATCCAAGACTCAATTATGCTCAGATTCAATCAACCAATCTAGCATCCAAGGCATTTGAATTATTCTATAAATAGAGATTAAGTGAGGATTAAGCTCATTTGTACACTAAAATTGCCCAACTCTTCTAGCTATGCTCTCTCAACCTCTTAGCTCCCAAAAACACTTGCCCATACACTCCTAAGTACAGCCCCACGATCACAAGCATAAAAAACACAAGATCAAAGTCAGAAATCAAGAAATCAAAGTGAGAAAAGGTATGAAATTCCCTAATTTTGAAATCCTTTGATTCGACGTTAATTGATGCAATTGATTGTTTAAAGTAGTGTAATAGAGAGTCTATTAATGTTCTGGGTTGTAAAATCATGAACCCATAACATCAAAGTGCACGAATTTGAAGATTTGAGCAAGTTGGAAAAACCGAATTCTGTTATTTTTCACCAAATGTCAGAGGCTATAACTCTTTGGTCGATCTCGAGTTTTGTTGTTTAAAAGTTGTTATAGGTAGCCTGATATGTGGTATTTAATCTCCAAAAGGAATAAAGTTCATAGCTATTGTAGATCGGGATTTATAAGCGGTCAAAGTGGGTTGACCAAGATTGACCAGATTGTTCTTCAAACCCGTAAAATATTCTAAGTGTCCGTAAAATATTATTTTGGAAAATGTCAGGCCTTATATCTCGGTTATCTTTAATGTGTTTTGTGTTATAAAGGTTGTTATGTGTAGCTTGTTATGTGGTATTTAACCTCCAAAACGAATCAGGTCCATATATATTATGGATTAAGAGTTATTTAAGGTCAAACTGGGTTGACCTAAGCGTTGACCGAAAAAATTCTGCAAATTTAATTTTCTAAGTGTTGATTTTTCTTACAAGGTTTGACCATACTTTAGATGCTTGATTTATTGTTGTTATGATGATGTTAAGTGTTGGAGTTGTAGTCCTACATGTTTTCTACACACTTGAATTGATAGATCACGTAAGAATTTCACGATCATCAAGTTATAGAGGTCCAAAGTAGGCACCTCGAACTGTTCTTCGTGAAGAATAGCTTTGGTAGCTACTTTGAAGGCTGATTTATCCCAGATCTGATGTTTGTTTAGAGGTTATGATTGTTGGATCTTGTAGTCTTGTATTTCCTCTACAAGACCCAATTTATAGATTGTCCAAATTCATTAAGATGAGAGAGTTATTCACTTGGTCAAAGTAGGCCACTCGGTTACGCCTTTATGAAGATCTCAGGTAGGCTCAAGAACACCTATAGCGACATTTCATCACTATATAGGGGCCTTTAGCGACAATTTTAATTATTTTAATTTACGATTTTACGAAAATGATTTAAAAATTAGAAATATTATATTTTAATTATTAAAAATACCAAATAAATTATGAAAAATTATTTTTTAAAGTCCGAAAAATAGTTTTTAATTATTTTGAGTATATTTCATAAATATTTAATATTTTTGGAATATAAAAGGTATTTATTTATTTAATTATAATATTAAATAAATTATTTAAAAATAGTTTTAATTCATGAAAAATTATATTATGGTATAAGAAAATATTTTAAGTTATTTCCCATGACTTTTAATATTTTGTGATGAATTTCATTAATTAATTATATATTAATGATATTAAAGTTATTTAATGATTATATTAAATAATTTAGTTTAAAATGATTTTAATATTATAAAAATCATTTTAAATGAAATTAAGGTATTTAAAAATATTTTAAGTTATAAAATATAACTTTTAATATTTAAAGGATAATTTCATTAATAATTTAATATTAATGATATTAAGATAATATTAATGATATTTAGTTTATTTAATAATTATTATTAAATAAATAGTTTAAAAATAGTTTTATTTATTTAAAAATCATTTAAAGAGGATATTAAGGATTTAAAAATATTTGAAGTTATAATTAATGACTTTTAATATTTGGATGAATAGTACATTAATATTTATATATTAATGGTGATTATTTAAAATGATTTTAATTATTTTAAAAATCATTTAAGGGGTAATATAAATGTTTTAAAAATAGTTTGAGTTATTATAAATAACTTTTATATTTTGGCAATGGTTTCATTAATAGTTGAATATAAATTAATTATTAATGATAATGGAATTGTTTAATGTTTAAATCATTTAATTATAATTCCGATGTTTGAAAGTGATATCCGGTCAAACTAGCTGACTTGAGAACCGGTTATGAAGTCCAGGATTTGATGAAAAGCACCCATAGTAACAGTTATATCACTATAAGCCCTTGAGTGATAGATTTGAATTATTTTAAATTTTTCAATTTCTGGAAAATTCGAAAATGATTAAAAGTAAAATGTCTGATATTTACAGATGTTGAGGTATAGAATAAGAGTCTTAGACTCAGTATTTACCCGATAAAGTCGCATTTAAGACAATCGACAAATGTCGAATTATAATAGAAAGAAAAGGCTTCTGTAAGAGCATGGATGAGATATTTGAAAAATGTATAAAATATTTCAAGTATAGAATATGAACTAAAAGTATGATCACTGCGATTATGTGATGACGTGATTAGACTATGTACTCTTTGTTGTAATAAGATGCGATACTATGTGTTATGATATATTGTTCTAATCGAACGAATGATCTGATTATTGATAGGTTGTGATAAAGAGATAAAACCTAAGTTGAGATTTGTAATCAGCAAATCAGGCAAGTATCTTACCTTTGCATTTCCTTTATGCAATGGACATGAGTAAGAAGTTTCAGAATTATTCTATTCCTATACAGATTATGTACGCTTTTATTATCAACATGTTAGCTCAGATATATATTTTGTTAAGTTGATTTCTAAATGGTTATACAAGTGTCCCCACTTGGATAATCATGGCATTTATTCACACGTTGATATACCTTTGTCAATTACCCGTATACATATATGTTGAATTACATATTATTTTTGAGAAAGATTAAAAACCTTCGGGTTTGGAACCAGGCATGTATGAACATCCCGATAATGGGAAAATTTTTATGCGCCTTGGCGGACAAAGGGTGAGCGATGAATTTCGCTCAAGTTATGTAGTATTGATCAATCTGAGTACAATCTGGTCCGATCACCCTCCGTGTTAAGTAAGTTATGACGGTTTCTTGGATGAATTTACGCTAAACCTTTTCAAAAATGAAAACCATGTTCATAGTATGTTTCTTAAACCCTATTCATGGGTGGAGCCTAATTTCAAGAAATTGAAAGAGAATTGTTATGTGAATTTTTATCAAGATCTGATTACTTCACAACTTTCGATTCGATTGTAGAAGTGTTATGGAAAGAGAATACTTATATTCTTTCAAATTATATATATAATTGCTATTACTTGTTTGGGCACTCAAATGCTCATCCTTGCTTAAATTAAATGTTTTCGATGAATGTATGAGCAACTTTGAAGGCTCGTAGCAACGCGAACAAGGGAAAGGAAAGTCATTCAATGAGTTTATATTATGAGTTAATGGTTATAGTTAGTAAGACAATGGAATCTATTGTCGGTATTGTAAGGAATGTATTTGAAGGTCACGTGCACTGGGAAGTAAACTTTGATGTATGTAAATTAAGTTCGAATGTATTATTATTTAGTATTATTCAGCTTAAAGAAATGGTATCGTGGAGAACCGAGTTCGGGTTTCAAGTACCTGGATTTGGGGTCGCCACAGTTATTAAGGTTTCTGGATTCTTTACTACTTCTGACTGCATTCGTAATAGAACAACTGGTGAGCTATTATGGGAAGTTCAATTGCATTTCCTCTTGTCATGCTTTTGTAAATTAATCACATACTCAGTGATGAAGTTTTACTTTATAATTAATCACAAGGACACTGTAATGCTTAGGTAGTAGCTTGCTTTTATGGATAGTTTGGTTTATTTTGTGGATTGAAAAGCGAATTTGAGATGTATATATGGATATTTTGGTATATATTTTGTGGATGTAGTAATTTGAAATTGTAAACGAATGGTATTATTGGGATGTATTTTGAATGGTTGATACATTTTGGCTTTAAATTTAAATGAGAATTTAAACCTTTTAGCTATATATAATGGCATTAGCATATTGCAGGTGCATTGGTAATATAGGTGAGCCACAACCCTTTTTTTTTCTTTATCTACAACATTTTAAAAATGTTGTATAAATTGGTTAAAAACGTTGTCTGATATATTAAACTACAACGTTTTTATCCAGAAAACGTTGTGGAATCATACCTTCTACAATGTTTTTAAGCATCTGCTAATTTATGGAAAATAAATCTACAACGTTTTTTTTCTTAAAAACGTTGTGTAATGTGCTTAACTACAACGTTTTAAAAACGTTGTGTAAGGGTGTCAAATAGATGACACCCTTAACCACGACGTTTTTCTGACTGAAACCACAACATTTTTTTCGCGTTATCTATTTACAGTTTTGTAGTAGTATTATCAACCAAGTTAGACATAAACCGGGACAACTCGACAAACTTAGCTTCGTACTGTGACACAGTCATATTGTTCTGCTCCAACTTGATGAACTCTACCTCTTTCATGTGACGATTACTTTTGGGAAAGTGTTTGTCGTTGAATAGTTCTTGGAACTTCTCCCAAGACATCTTCAGTGCGGCAGGTTGAGTACGCTTTACCGATTCCCACAAGTAATCTGCCTCTCCTCGCAACATAAAGGTGGCAAATGGAACCTTTTGCTCCTCGGAGCATCCCAAAATATCAAATATCTTGGTGATCTACTTTATCCATGCTTCCGCCTTAAGTGGTTTTGGCTATCCAATAAACTCCAGTGGTCCCAGCTCCTTGAACTGTTTAGCAGTGACCGTCCGAGAGTTTCCAGTGTTTCCACCTATATTTTAGACAGGAGCCCTTCTCGACTGATGTTGCATGAATTGAATAAAGCCTCTGAATATTTCATCATTCATCATTTGGTCAGTGTTGTTGTTTTCATGAGGATTGTCGCCTTCCTGATGCACATTATCCTGATTATTGATCTGTGGAGACTCAACGGTCTCCTGTGCTCCATTGCTATTCACAACATTCTCGGATGTCATTTTCAAATACTGCCACAAAACAAGGGTTAATTAACATGTCGCATATTATTCCTATACTCTGACCGACCAAATAAATGCCAAATAAACTTAGGTAGGTCATACTAGCGAAGGAATTTCTCATCTCTCCCCTCCTAGTTCTTGTCTCACATCTCAGCCAGGGATCATATCCCTAAGCTTTGATACTTAATCGTGACGCTCCCAAAATAGGTATACATCACCCATCTTGAGTCGCCAAATACATGGTACAAAATTCAAATACAACTTAATTATACAACGATTAAATGTAAAAATACGACAAAACATAATCTAAGATTTTTAATAAGAATATTGTCATCTAGACAATATCCACACTCAATGGAGTCCTTAATACATTTATTGTCACACTATTTAATAGAATAGTGAGGACTACTAATGCTATCATCTGGACCGTCACTCCATTCCCCGACTAGTCCCGGCTACGTTCTCATTTCCTGAAGAGAACAGTGAAAGAAAGGGTGAGCTCAACTAGCCCAGTAGAAAACATTATGACTAAGATAATGCAGATTAAATTATCATTAGCCTTCAACAGTGTTAAATTGATAAAATATAATAAACATAAAGTTTAACTGCAGCCAAACAAGCAATCCATTAGAAGAGTCAAGCAGATTATAAAATCTACTATCTTCTATGATTTAAAAGGTTTTTCATCACTTTTATCGTTGAGACTCAGCTTAATAAATAAACCACACCATCCCTAAACTACGGCCAAGGATATTCATTACTATCACGACCAAAAATTATTCATGCACTACGGGCCAAGGATATTTGTGTATTCATCAATGGTCATGATCATGCCAACAACTGTCCATCAATGCACTACGGCCAATGAGGACTTTTACCACATCATTTGTAACATTACGGTCATGATTATAAAGAATAATTCCTGATCATAATCATACCAAGTCCATCTATGCACTACAGGCCACAGATGAATTTCAACATATTATAAACATGAGAATGATGACAATGATATAAGAATTCAATAAAACAAGTTCAAGGATAAATTTTTAAAGATTTATAATTTAATTTATCAAGAAATCAATAACGTCCAAATTGTCAACATGATACTGCTTTGTGGAGTAAAATTCAAGAATGCTCAGAAGAATATTTCCATGAAAAGATACTGGATGAAGCGCAAATATCAAGGATATTCCACTAATTTCATGGAGTATAGAAGCCAAAACTTTAATCAACTAGGTATAATAGAATATATGAAACCGTAAATAGATATTTTCCGCCATGCGGTAATCCACGTAGACAGATTATTCCAATAGAATAATAAAGAATGGAATAACAGAAGAAATCACCAGGTGTGCATAATCCGCATGCATGTGTTTATTCCAACGAATAATAAAGAATGGAACCGAGTCATGCGTAATCCGCATGCATGACGGATGTTCCAACAGAATAATAAAGAATGGAACCAGGTCATGCATAATCCGCACAGACAAGATGTTCCAACAGAATAATAAAAGAATAGAATAATAGAAGAATTTCACCATGTATGCGGTACTTCGCATAGACATGTTATTCCAACATAATAATAAAGAATGGAATAACAACCCTTACGAGTATTGAAAGAAAATAACTCTCTTCATGAATACAAAAGAATAATACCCCTTACCTCAGAAAAACTTGATACTGGAATAGTGAGGTAGCAGACTTCTCGTCTTCTTTCTCTCTATAATTTCTCTCTATAATAATTGCTCTAAAGCTTTTGTGAATTGGTGAGAAATGAAGGAAGAATGAGCTTCTATTTATAGGAAAATATAGTTTCAATAATTGCACGTTTTGGGGCTCAAAATATTACAGTATAATATCTTCCTCTTTTTCTTCATTTTTAATTTAGTCCTGCAATTAGTATTAAACTTGCACCACCTCCCCTAATAGTAAATAATTTGAATTAATAGTTCATTCATTTGACTCAATAGTATAATCATGTGAAAAAATTGATTACAGTATAGTACCTTCAACTATACCTCCATTTTTAATTTAGTCATGCAAATATTATCAATCTTGCACCACCCCCTAATAGTACATGAATGTGAATCAATAGTACACACATGTGAACAAATAGTTATAAGCATGTGAAATAATAGCAATTAATTGCTCATTTATCCGATTAACTACCGGATTGGTCAATATAACCTCCAGACATCAATTATTATCAAAATAAATGTCGATTTCCACTAACAATAATAATCCCAACACAATGGAACTATCAATTTCATCTTTAACCAACACAACTTATTCATCATTAATATTATAACTCACAATATTTAACAACCATGTCGTTCCCAGGAAAGATGGGGCTTTTCGATAAGGATTTCTCCTTATTGGCAATTGATTGGTGACCAAACTTCTCCTCGATGTAACTTCTAGACATTGTCAATATTGCAAATAATAATATGAATAACTTTGTCGTCTCAATTATTGATTTAATAATAATAAATATTATGTAGATGATACTGTGACAATAATTGAATCAATAATATGAGAGATATGATGCAGCAATTACTATAGCAATAATTGAGTATAACTGAGTGACTTCTCACATAAGCATCAATAATCAATACCGTGTGCTACTATGCAACCACACATATTACTGTACTTTTACTACCGGGTAGTTCAACAATTTTAACGGTAACACTTTTGCCGTTATTTTTATAAAAAGATAATTCTATCGTTTTCTAACTACGACAATACTTCCGTTGTGGGGTCCACCAATGATTGTGCCGTCGTACGAATATTCCCTGTTAAAACGAATATTCTCCGACCAATCGAATATTATATAACCACTTGCTTACTTTGCAAAATTTATAAATATTACCCACAACTATAACATTATATCAAATCCACACCATAATATTCAAAAATATATTTCGAGAAAATTATTCTTTATTCAGAAAAGTTGGGATCTTACAACTTGACCTTAGGGATAATGTGTAAAGTTTATTGTATAAACAATTTATGTTTATATCTTCCGCAATAGTTATAGAATGATTGTAGATTTGGAACATGGATTTGCGGATCTCACAGTTAGTATCAAAGTTATAGGTTATTGTGATAACCCGAGATTTCGAATAATTAAAATTTTACGAATAAATTTTTTTTTTTTGACATTATTCGTTAATAGTGTATCTTGCGAATTAGTGAGACGAGTCTCGAGAATCACCAATATGTGTTTTGATTTGAAAATAGAGAGTAGAGTTGTGCTTAACAACTTTAGAAACCCTAACCCTAATTTTCTGGATAGGGATTCTAGAAAAATATAATTAAAATAATTATATTGCTAAGAATGTGTTTGTGCTGTATGTTGGTTATGTTGATCGGATAAGATTTGTATTTAATAAACCTTAATAAGGGATTTAAAACCCTAATCTTAAATTTAGAAAATAAATTATACAATTAAAACCCTAATTGTACGCCGGGAAACCCTAATTTCAAAACCGGGAATTGTAAACCCTAATTAGGCAACCCTAATTTTTATTAGCATGCCTAAAGTGTTTGTTAAACTTAAATATGATTGGAAAGCTCTAATTATATTTTTGTATATTAATTTTCTATTTAGAAAACCTAATTGCATTTTTAGGAATTTTATTTTTTTAATTCCTAAACCCTAAATTTGAAAATTGTGGGAGCTAGAAATTTTAAAAACTAAAGGGTTCAATTTCTAAACCCTAATCCAAGTTCCAAACCCTAAGGATTTGTACAAATTCCATGTTTGCCATTAGAATTAATTTACAAATGTCAAAAATGCCCTTTATGGGATTTTTTTTTAAGTTAAATTGCAAAATTGCCCAATGCCTTTATTAGGTCACCAACTCTTTACCAACTATTGACTTTGCAACATAAAATATCAGCCAAATTCAGCTCTCAGCCGAAATTGAAGCATCATGCATGAATCAAAGTCATATATATAGGTTTAGAGAGAGAAAAAAAATCATAAAACTTGATTATTTTGCAACTTTGCTCCTACCAACTCTCCTTCTCTCTTGGTGTCCGAAAATAACTAGTAGAATCAGTCATATTACCAGCCTTAGATCAATCATAAACATATTGGAAGGATTAGATCAAGATTCAAAGCATAAAAGGTATAAAACCCTAAATTTAGAAATCCTTCGATTCTTGGTTAAATGTTGTAATTGATTGTTCAAAGATGAGTAATAAGGTGTCAATTGATGTTCTGGGTGGATAAATCCATGACCCATAACATCAAAGTGTACGAATTTAGTGTTTTTCAAAATCTGGAAATCTGGAAATCTGTGATTTTCAGTTAAATGTCCGATTTTATAACTCCTAGTGTGTTACGTGTTTTTGATGTTTAAAAACTTGTAACATGTAGCCTGTTGTGTGGCCTTTAAGTTTCAAAAAGAATCAGTGTCATTAGATGTCTGGATCGGGAGATATAAACGGTCAAAGACCGTTGACCGGCCATGACCGGGTCGAATTCTGGGTAACCCAAAACGTGATAAACAGTGTCTGACAACGTTTTGTAGCGATCAGATCTGTCAGTATTTTCATGTTTTGATGTTTTTGTTGTACCCATTTTGTAGATGGTTATTTTTACTATAACTTTAGGTCTTTATATCACTTATAAATGCAACGGATCGATCGTGACGAGTGGTCAAAGTAGATCATTCGGTCTGTTTTGATGTTTTCTTCGAAAACCCGAAAATGGTATGAACTCCGTTTACACGTAGTTTGACCGGGACTAATCTAGCAGGTGTGATGTTGGTTAAATGATCTGTTGATTTGTACATGTTCCTTGACATGCGTACTACAATTTTGAACCATCAAACCACTTAAAACATGAACATAATATAGATTCGATTAAGCTTGAAAGTGATCACTTGAAACTGTTTAAACCCAGAAAAATTCCAGAAACGGTCTGACAGTAGGTTTAGCCGCTCAGATCTTCATATTATGTGATGTTATGACTGGTTATTGTAGTATTACAGTTTGTCTACATGATCAGTGTCTAAGGTAGCTAAGAACCTGAATGAACAGAAAGTTACAAGCGATTGAAACGTGGGACAGATTGATTCTGCTGTAATTTCTGTCGTTGTTCTTGAGCTCAAGAACACCAACAATGACGCTAAGTGTCGCTATAGGCTATTAATGACTTTGATTTATTTATTTTATTTTCCTAATATTCCGAAATTAATAAAAATTAGAAATAAATTCTAAAATTACCAAAATGGTTTTAAAAATTATTTTAAAATATGTAAAATAATTTCTCAATTAATTGAATATTTTTCTTTAATATTTATAATTATTTAAATATTAAAGGTATTTAATTTATTTAATTAGTGTATTAAATAAATTAGAGAAAAATGATTTATTATTATGAAAAATCATTTTAAATAAGATTATTGTATTTAAAAATATTTTGAGTTATAAAATGTAACTTTTAATATTTTTGGAGAATTTTCATTAATAATTTAATATTAATGATATTAGATTTATTTGATTATTAAATTGAATAAATAAGATAAAATGATTTAAATGATTTAAAAATCATTTTAATTGAGAATAAAGTGTTAGAAAATATTTTAAATTATAAAATATAATTTTAATATTTTTGGAGAATTTTCATTAATAAATTAATATTAATGATATTTGATTTATTTAATTATGATATTAAATAAATGAATTAAAAATGATTTTATTGATTTAAAAATTATTTAGCAATGAGAAAAAATAGTTTAAAAATATTTTAAGTTATAATTAATGACTTTTAATATTTAGATGATAATTTCATTAATATTTATATATTAATGGTGGTGATTTAAAATGATTTTAATTACTTTAAAAATCATTTAAGTAGAATATTGTTGATTTAAAAATATTTTAAGTTATTAAAAATAACTTTAATATTTTGACAAGTATGTATTGATATTTAAATATTTTTAGATATTAATAATGATAAGATTATTTGATAATTAAATCATTTAAAAATGATTCCGATGTTTGAAATTTTTTTATAAATTATAATAATTGCTTGATAATTAATAAAAGCTTCCGAAAAATATTATAATTGATAATTGACTTATCTAAATTAATATTGAAGCTTAGAGACCAAGTTTAATGGACAATCAATGTGTTAATTGTCGGATAGGGTGACCAGAACACCGAGAATGGACCGAAGTCCAACCAGACTGGTATAGTTAGACTTGTTATGTGTTTATATAGGTTATAAACACTGATGTGGCTATGTGGTAATGTGCCTAGGAGAAGTTTGACTGTGAACTACAGTGTTACGTGTTATGAATAATTGTGCTAATTGTAAGACCGATATTATTAGTTATAGGTCTTTCGAAAGCAGATAAGTATTTGGTGTAGCTGTAATCAGCGGAAGAGGCAAGTTTCCTAACTCAACCTTGAGTTAAATTTATTCAATTATTGTAGTGGTTAATTATTGCTAATTACACCACATCCAGGGAATTTATTGTTGATTATTCGCAGTTAGTGCATGCTTAGTAATTCAAATTGAATTATTGATTCAGAAATATATATTTGTAGAATAACTGTTGTTGGATATTCATATCTCAGTAGAAGTTAGAATTGACAATACAGATAATTCTCATTATTGTCAAATTATAATGAGAAATGTCTTAGCTAATTATTCGCTGATTTAATATTGGTTAGAACTTGATAGGTTCGAGAAGAGAATTCAATTATTATTGATAGATCGATGCCAATTATTTCGGCTAAGATTGAGAAGTAAATAAATTTGAAATCCCAAAGATTTCGTTGTAAAAATCAAACTTTTGATTCCAAGATCGAGAAGAACAACCTTTTATATAAAGGAAACATTTTATTGGTCGTGAATTAATTTGCTATGCTGCTGCTTTAAGTATTATGCATAATATAGGGTACAAAGAGTTGGCCGGCTCTGGAGTACTTGCAAGAGGGGTATGATTTAATCTTTATGGTTATCTGATACATCGAGTATATATCAAAGTAAATCTTTGATAGATACCGAGAAGTTTGAGTATCTTGGATAGATGCCGAGAAATTAAGTTCAAAGATCTTGTGTGATCACCAAGATAAATCGGAGAAATATTTCATTCATAGAATTGATTTTTGATTATTCATTTGAATATCGTAGAAACTTTGAAAGCGTTGTACTCTTTCATTATTGAGTTATTATGTTGTATAGAATACGAGAAGACTTGTTATTGAATAACGATTTGTTCAATGGCTTTCAAAGTTCCCTAACTTTGGTTTCATTCTATCAAAATAGATAGTCCGGTGATTTGAATACTTATACATTTATTGTATGTATTAACTTGCGGGCAAATTTGTTGCTCACCCTTGCTAAATAAAACATTTCACTAGGGACGAAGTTGCGGGAGGTCTTGAAGCGCGAACAAAGGCAAAGGCGTAATTATAAATTAGTTATGTTAAACATATTTAATATGTTGTATTGTAAACCCTTTTGTATATCTAAAGGGTATGTTTGTAATGTTAAGGTTAGAGAACCCGGTAATGTATTATTAAACTCGATAAAAACTTACGTAAGTTACTATCTATATATTATGGGTAGTTAAATGTTATTTATATTTGGATCGTGAACACCAAACTCGGGGTTAGGTAACATCCGAATTTGGGGCGTCAACATTAATGAACCTAAGGAAGGATTACCTAGACTAATAACCGCAGGTGATTAGGATAAGTACTAACTTAAATAGAGTTAGTTGGTCGGTAAGATTCAAAGATGAATCTTGGCGAGTTATAAGATACAGAGTTCCCTAACTCTGAAAATAAAGTTGAACAGTAGTGGTAAATAGATAGAGTCTAAAAGACTAAAAGTATAGTGATAGGAGATCATAAAACAAAACGATCAAGATATAGAAATGAATCGTAATATATACGATGAGATCACCCCGTGATCTGATAAAGTGATAGCAGGGAGAAGAATCAATCTAATGATTGAACAGTTTACAGCAAGATTGCTGAGTGTCAGTTGTACTATGAATTGGTACAGATTCAGGAAAGGATTATGAATACGAGTTGAATGAAATTCATATTGAGAAGGGAGTTAAGATTAAGTGGGGATTTCAATTGAGGACTCATGTCAGCAGGTGAGTTGTATAATTCCTTGTATGGGCGGGGAATTGTACTTGGTGTAAAAACCACTTAGTTTCTGGTAATAATAATCATTGAAATGTTTATGTCGCGCTATTTTCTATATGCATGTTAAGAGGGTGATTCCTTTCTCGTGTGTATAACAGATAGATATGTTATAGATAGAGAATATAAGGTTAAGTACGAGTTCTTAAAACTCATACTTATGTGACATTCTTGATTCATAGTTATATGAAATATTTATGAACCCCTCAGCGAATGGACGACAAAGGTCTGACTAGGACAAATTCTTAAACTCATATGATTGTGGCAAGTTCATGAACTCATAAGTGTGGTTTGACGAACTGGGTATAGTTGTGTGTAAATGGAGTATTAAAGATAATAGGAATATATAGATTATTTAAGCAAATGATTATTAGTGGAGACATAAGTTTTCCAAAACTCTTAGCTATGCTAGACTTCGAAATTTTGACATCAAGATAAATATGCACTATGTGCTTTTGGAAAAAAATATAGACTCATAATCATTTTTGGAACGATTTAAAATATAGTCTATGCTACTTATTTCGGCTAGATGGAAATGATTTGAAATATTAAAATATCTTTTATTTATCACTCATGTACCATGTAACCTGGTGCAGAGATGATAAAAAGTTGATGGAGTTGTAAATACAGAAATACTTAGCGTGAATTTGATCTAAAGTCGATGTTCCACTATTGTATGATGTGTTATGACAAAGTCATACGATGACGACATTCTCAAACGGACTGTTAATACAGTACGACATCATGACGTCATTCTCAAAAATATTTTCAAATTTTTTTTTTGCTAACGGGGTTTGGCTACACCTAAATAATTCGATTGAATTAAATTATTGATATGAGTCTATGATATTCGATTCAGCTAGACTAATGTTTTATGAAAACTCTAAGTGTTCATTGAAAGAAATTTCCCGAACCAAATTGTTTTGGTGCAGAATTTAATAAGATTGAGGTAAATTTTTGTGCCTATGGCAGTGACGAGAAACAAATTCGACCAGCAGTACTTAATAAGTACAGGGCATACCGGGCTAATTACCCACTATGACCGTAAGTTATGATCGATAGGGGATGAATTTCCATATAACATTTGCGAAAATGATAGACAATAGTCTATATAACCCCTCAGCACAATTGAAAATTTTTAATTCTTGTGAGGAATGTATTGGGTAGCATGTAAGGTTGAGTATGAATGGTGTATAGTGTATAGTGTAAGGTGTAAGGTAAATTTCGGGGACGTAATTTTTAGAAGAAGAGGTGAATGTGACAATCCGAGAATTTAGAGAATTTTTAAAATTTTAATTAATTGATTTAAGGTTCAATATTAAAACCTAGACAGAAAATAAGTGTATGTGTTTGATATTTTTGAGAAGGAATTTTGAGGATTTCAAAATTTTGTGAAGGATTTTGGTGAATTATTCAGGATTAAGGGTATAAGAGCATATGTCCTGTGTATATGGTCATATATGTGTACAGTATGTGGTTAAGGGTCAAGGGTTGACCAAATAAACCCTAATATTATATTAAAAACGTCAACGTGCAGTTAGAAAATTCTTACGATTAACAAGAAACCCTAGAAACCTGTTCTGGAAACCTTAATTTTAGTTCCGGGAATCCGAAACCCTAATTTAGAAATTTAAAACCCTAGTTTGGGAATGCAAAGGCTAGTATAAGGTTTAAACGTTATTAATAATAACCTAATTAGGGATAACCCTAATTGATTTAGAAAATCCTAATTTCTGGATTAGTAACCCTAATTTATAATTAGGCAAAACCTAATTGTTAGATTAATAATTTTAATATTAATTAGGAAACATTAATCTTAATTTTCGAGTTATAAGTAACTAGAAAACCCTAATCTAATTAGGAAACCTAATTTCTAAATTAGAAAGATTATTTTTTTATTTAAAACCATAATTATTGGGTTAGCTAAATTAGCAATTTTATTAGAATATATTAATCCTAATTAATAAGTTTGATTTATGATTAGGGAATCTTAATATAATTATCGAATCCTAATTATAATATAGAAATATTAATTTTCTATTTTTTAAAAAATCGAAATTCAAAAATCTTATAAATTATATTGCAAAGTTAAGAGTTAAACCCTAAACCCTAAGGATCAAACCCTAAACCCTAAGGGTTAAAACCTAAACCTTATGGGTTTGGACCATTATCTAGTTTACCATTAAAATTATTTTGCAAATGACCGAAACATTATAACCGAAATTTTTTTTAAATTTAATTTTAAATATTTATTGAGTTATATAAATATTTAATGGATGTGATTATCGATAAATGAATATTTGTTTAATTGATTTAATATTATTTGGAGAATTATTTGTTAAATAAATAATTGATGAATTAAGAAAATGAATTATTATATTGATATTTCAATTAAATGATATATTATTTGTATTGTGTTATGTGATTAAAGTATTTATTTAATTAATTGTGATTTGAATTAATTAAAATAAATATCAAAGCTTGATTAAATATAGTGTGACAAATAACTTATATTATAAGGAGTTATTAAAATAAATTAAAGTAATTTAATTTAGTGTTTACTAAACAAGGCTTAATATATTAATTCTTTAATATTTTAAATGAATTGTCAAACAAGCCTTATGGTTTTTGAGATTTCTAGATAAATAATATAAATAAAACAAATAAAATAATAAATATATTATATTTATATTATATACGTTTTGTGTTATAACCATTAGTATCATTAGTATGTGTATTAAGGTGTCAATTTCTTTTACGTATTATGTATATTGTCTAAGCCTAAACCTAAGAAGAACTACATAGAAAAATTACAGAGAATTATAGAGAGTTTGAGAGTGAAACCTGAGAATTTGTCTGCAATTGCAAGATTGTGCAAGCTAACTTGAAGGTATGTTCACAACTTTGATATTATATATGCATATATGGGTTACACGGCAAAAATTGCATGTTCTGTGAAAATCAAAATTTGTGAATTATTGCTATATAGTTGGTAATTATGATTATATATGTTTATAATGCTAGAGTTTATGTTCAAACAAGAAATCGCATGCTAAATTCGTTAACAGTAGAAGAAAAAGTTTTGACAGTGTATGTTTATATATATTTTTTAATGTGTTCATGAAAAGTACCATTTTAGATGGTCAATTCTCATATTAAACTGTAAATTGAGGCTTGCATATGTTAGTTCAATGAGATATGAGTATAACGTAATTTGAATGAGGTGATTTGGACAAGAATTGAAATTACAATGTTCAATTTTGTGAAGGAACTTGAAAATGGAGTTTTTGTATGAAAACTTGAATTTTGAGAAATTAAAATAGTTTTAGTTAGTGTTAAATTGTGCTAGTTGGTTGTAAATGTGAGCAATCATATTTAGGATAGTTGTATATTTATTATACATGTTAATATTACTGTCTATTGGGTGAAATTTGTGTTTGTTGGGCTAAAGTCGGCTACTGTTCATAGCCTTCTCTTCGTCTGTCTCTGAAAACCGCAGCACATTCTTATTCTTGAGGCAAAAAAAAGCAATAGCACTTGGGTCCCCAAACAACCTTGTATGGCAGCAATTGCGCCATACCTACAGTTTTGAGATTCTAACCTCTTTATTTCAAATGAGACTTGGGAAAGTGTCACAACATGGTCTAAAATTGTGTTAGCATGTTAAATGTGTAATGTTCAGGTTAACATAACATAGTGAGTTGTGGTTAGTACGATCAAAGTTGCAAAAGTGATTAGTAAATCAAAAACGCGTTATGTGATAACATAGTTTATACAATGAACGATAGTTAAGTGTTATGATGATTAACACTTGGGAATTTTGAAATGTAAAGCGTAACATAAGACTTGTGTTAAAATAACAAGTTTAACTAGTAACGCATTTTATATTGAAACGTGAATATTAGTATGTCTAATAGATGTTATGGTTTTTAATACTGTGTTTAGGTGAACTTGAGTTTAATATTTTAGCTTACGCTCGAGGCAAGTCTTCTAACTACATACTTTCACTTAGTTAGTTTGTTATGTTGATGCAAGTTTTCTAACTCTACACTTTCATTGAGTTAGTTCATTTATTATTACTTCATGCTTTTGATTGAGCAAGCTTTTTATATTAAATGTTATTGAATAAGTAAATTGTTTCCAAAATTCATTTGAGCAAAACTCTAGTATTATTGGAAATTCTCAATTGATTGATTCATTCTAACTTGTTTAAAGTTAAGCAAGTTTCTTAAAGTTCAGAAATTTCATTTCTAATGTTATAAAACTTGAACCTTAGCTTATTTTACTGTTCAAGCAAAGGTAAACCATTTTATTCATTCTATTGAATACTTATGCTCTATAGTTATTTTAAGCATGAGATAGATATATAGAATCAGTTCATTTATGATTCTCAAATGTTCTAAGTTATGTTGTTATTAAACAACTGTTGTATTATTCAAGCATTGTTGATTCAACTAGTTCCCTAGTTGATGATCATTAAACTTCAATTACCCTTGAAAGCTTATCCAAACCAAACTTTCTTTGGTGCGGACTTGTACTCTAAATACTGAGATGAACAACCCTATGTTTAGGGGTTTACGCTTAGCGTTGAAATGGTTGTGCACAATACATTGTACGAAGGATTGATCCCCCTAAGTACGCGGAGTCCTTATAGTCATATGACTGTTAAAGTTAAAGTTGAAAGATTACTTATAACTGTGGACATGGTTCATGGTCATTTGACCCTCAGTAGTTTATTTAAGAATGTTAATAGAACAAATCATTCAGTTCTATTGAGCCTATGAGTTGGCAAATGTTGAAATGTTAATAGCATTCATGTTGAAAATGTTGAAATGTTAATAGAACATATCATTCAGTTCTATTGAGCCTATGAGTTGGCAAGTATTGAAATGTTAATAGAACATATTATTCAGTTCTATTGAGCCTATTATTTGGCAAATGTTGTAAAGATATTTATTCTTATCTCAAGTGAGCTTTGTTTGCTCACTCTTGCATATTTATACATTTATTGTAGCTATGAATGAGAAGGTAGATAAACCTACAACTAGCAAAGGAAAGGAAAAAATGTACAAGTGATGAAGACTTGTAATTTTGGTTTTATCATTGATGATAGACTTTTAATAATGATGTAATGTAATAATTTTATTTTCGCACTTAAATGATTGTATTAAAGGTTAGAGCACCTGGGAGATAATATTTTTATTTAAGTAATCTTGTATGGGCAGGTTTTTATTATTCAATTTATTATAATTGGGTAGCTAGATATGAATGTTTTGATTACGTGAATACCAAATCTTGAGGTAATGAAGTATCGGGATTTGGGGGTGTCACAAGTTGGTATCAAAGCTTTAGGTTATGAACCTTAGGTGGGGAAAAGCCTTAGGAAGTAACCTCTGAAAAGATATTGGTGATTAACTCCTAACGAGTTTTTAAGGAAGAAATAATAAAACACTTATGTGATTATGTGTTTATACTTATGTGCTCGTGAGTGTCGAGTAGTAATGATTAATGATTAAAACTTAAATTTTTTTTATCAGGATGACTAATGTCGGAGAATCCAGTCAGGCTAGGGAGGATAGACCTCAGATGCTTATAGAGGAGGAGCCTCGAGACATTTATGTTAGTTGGGAACAACTACTGCCACGGGAGTCAGCCCCGTTGGTCACAGTGGTTGAAGATGAGGATGATGATATGGAGACGGATGAGGAGGATCTCGTTTAGTTGCCACAGGAAGATGAGGATGACGAGAATGAGGAGGAGGAGGAGACTCCACTAATCTCGATAGCTGCTCGAATGTACGATGAAGTCTACAACCATAACATGGAACTTCAGGATACAGTCGAGGAATTGCAAGAGATAGTAGCTGAACAACAGACTGCAATGACGCAGAAAGATGATGAGATCCTAGATCGTGAGGAACGACTGACTAATGTCGAGGAAAAGCTAGAATGGACTTAAGGAGAGAAAGACCAACTGGTCGAGGAGGTCGCTGAATTGAAGAATAAGCTAAGGGAAGAAGCTACGAAGAGGACAAGAGCCGAGGACGCATATGAAGTAATGTTTCAACGAGTCAGGATAGCAGTAAAAGACGCACATGTAAAGAGAATGAAGATGGAAGAAATGAATAGAGTATTCAACACCATGGTTAATCGAGCTCAAGATTGGGTCATGGGATATCCTATTCAGTTCGAGACGCTGCCATCATACGTATTAGATCACAGAACAATGTTCTGAGTCATGGAGGAAGAACGTAGTAAGGCTAAGCAGTATCTTAGTAGAATATCGTAGTTGTTGTACGATGAATAAAATGATTAAATAAATTGTAAATCCCAAGTGTTATGAAACCTATGGGATATGAGGATGATGTTGTCCTGAAACATTTGTAGTTCAGGAAAGTAATGTAAATAGCAGTAATGCTATTGTTTTATGTTTTCAAAGAGGTTATGAATAAATAAAAGTTGTTATTTTATTCAAAGTGTAATGTGATTTATGGTTATTTCTTTTGTAGAAGCAAGTTAAGTAGAAATTACTTAAAAGAGTTGAGTAATAATCTCATGGGTGTATTTTTAAACAGAAAATGCCTTCCAGACATCAACCACCACGACAGAGAAGCAACGAAGGAACCAACAATAACGACAATGTTGATGCTAACCCAGTTCAACAATTAGTGACGTTACTGACAGGAGCGTTGCAGAATCAACCACAGAATTAAGGAACAATGTTTAAGGAGTTCAAGGCGGTTGGACCAACTGAATTTAATGGGTCAGTGAATCCAGTCGAGGCACAAACATGGATTATGGAAATAGAGAAGGTGTTCGATGTTGCTAGGGTAGGAGATGATCAGAAGACTACTTTCGCAACATTCATGTTGAAAGCAGAAGCTAGTTATTGGTGGTAGGCTAATAAAACTATAGAAGGACCAGGGATGATGACCTGGGATAGGTTTAAGGAGATATTCTTCGAGACCTATTTTCATGAGAGTTCAAAGGTCAAATTTGGAAGTACAATTTACTAGAATTGAAAGGCGGGGGAATGATGGCCGGTGTCTGGTATGCCGATAAATTCAATGAGTTGGCGAGGTTCACGCCTTATCAAGTCGATGCTGGATGAACATGAAGTCGAAGAGGTTTGAGCAGGATTGAAGCCACAGTTTGTCAATGGGTTTCCTATTCCAATTGATAACTTCTGCAGCAATGATGGAGAAAGCAATACTCGCTGAAGGTGGAGGCGAGGTAGTGACAAAGTTCAATCAGGAACAGAAGAAGAAGAAGAAGAACGAGGTGGAAATCAAGAATGGAGGTGGTAGTGGTGGAAACAACAATAACAACAACAACAACAACAACTTGAAGAGGAAGTGGAATTGAAATGTGGGTGCTGGAAACCAGTAGGGTAACCAGTAGATCAAGAAGTTTGAAGCATGTGCTACATGCGATAAGTTACACAAGGGTGCGTGCTTGATAGGGAAATGAGTATGCTTCAATTGTGGCCAGGAGGGTCACATCGACCCAAATTTCACTTAACCTAAGAAGAACGTGTGCTACACGTATGGATCCAAGGATCACTTTGATCGTGAATGCCCTAAGAAGAAGGATGGAGTGACAACCAGAAGCAATGGGGGTAATAATGGAGGTACAGAATCAAACAAACCCACAGTTAGAACCTTCAACATGACTGTGCAAGATGTTGTGCAATCAAAGGATGTCGTGTCAGGTATTATCCCAATCAATGATATTGATGCTTATGTATTATTTAATTCGTGTGCTACTTGCTCGTTTATCTCTGATGAATTTGCTAAGAAGTTAGAATTTCCTAGAGAAGGACTGAATTTCCCTTTGAACATAGAGATTGTGAATAAAGAGATAATCCTTGTTAGATTCATATACAAGAACTGTAGGGTCAACATTAAGGAGAATATCCTAATGGTAGATTTGATTTCGATTAGATTGGGAGAGTTTGATGTTATTTTGGGAATGGATTGGCTGTTCAAATATGGAGCGGTAATTGATTGCCAAAAGAAATATAAAACCTTATGACTCAAAATCAAAGGTAGTATCTTCTGGTAGCAAATCACCTAGACAAATGAAATGTCGACGATTATGCGAGCCCAAGAAATTGTTGAGTCAAGGCTGTGTGGGCTATTTAGCTTACATAGTCGATACTCAGAAAAAGAACGTGAAACTGGAAGAGATACTAGTGGTGAGGGAATTTGATGATGTGTTTCCAGAGGATTTACCAGGACTTCCGCTTTGACAGAGAAATTGAGTTAATGATCGACTTAGTGCTCTGGGGACAACCACCAGAATATCGAAGGCCCGTCTGAGAATGGCTCTAGTAGAAATGAAGGAACTAATGGTACAGTTGTAAGAATTGTTAGACAAAAATATATTCAACCAAGCGTATCACCGTAGGGAGCGCCAGTATTATTCGTGAAGAAGAAGGATGGGTCAATGTGTCTTTGCATTGATTATAGAGAATTAAACAAAGTCACTATTAAAAACAAATATCCATTACCAAGAATAGATGACTTGTTTGACCAGTTGAAGGGTGCTAAATATTTTCAAAAATAGATTTGAGAAGTGGGTATCTCCAGTTGAAAGTGAGGAAGGAGGATATACCACGAACGGCATTCAAAACTCAGTATGGACATTTCGTGTTTCTGGTGATGTCTTTTGGTTTAACCAATGCACCTGCTACATTCATGGATTTGATGAATAGGGTGTTTAAACCATTCTTAGACAAGTTTGTAGTGGTATTGATCGACGACATTCTAGTGTATTCCAAAACTCAAGAAGAACACGTGGAACACTTACGTTTGACATTGGAAACACTAAGAAATGAAAAGTTGTACACAAAATTCTCTAAGTGGGAATTTTGGCTAGATCGTGTACAATTTCTTGGGCACGTGATTGACAAAGATGGGATTTCCGTGGATCCATCAAAAGTGGAAGCTGTAATAAATTGGGAACAACCAAGAACACCGTCGGAAGTGAGGAGTTTCTTGGGACTGGCCGGTTATTACTGAGGATTTATTCAAGATTTTTCTAAGATAACTACTCCATTAACAAATTTGACTAGGAAAGCTGTGAAATTGGTTTGGACGGAGAAATGTGAAGAAAGTTTCCAGGATTTGAAGAAGAAATTAAGCATGGCACCCGTGTTGTCATTACCAGATAGTACAGGTAACTTTGTGGTGTATAGTGATGCCTCACATAAAGGGTTGGGATGTGTTCTTATGTAGAACGGCAAAGTTATTGCGTATGCATCAAGACAACTGAAGGATTATGAGAAAGGTTATCCGACTCATGATTTGGAATTAGGCTGCGATGAGTGTTTGCTCTCAAGATATGGATTCACTTTGTCTCTATGGAGAGAAATGTGAAATCTACATAGATCATAAAAAGTCTCAAGTATATTTTCTGCAGTAATGACCTGAATATGCAACAAAGGAGATGGATGGAATTGATAAAGGATTACGATTGTGAGATCTTTTATCACCCGCAAAGCGAATGTGGTTGCGCAGATGCTTTGGCGCGAGAAAGGTCGGGAGAAGTTGATGCTGATAACTACTCAGGAGGAGTTTATTTCAGCAATGACAAAGCTAGAGTTAGAAATCAAATTTCCAAAGGAATCCGATGAATGACTATTCCAGATAGATACCAGTCCAACTTTGGTGGACAAAGGGAAGAGTGCTCAACTACAAGATAAAGAATGTGAAACGATCAAAGAGAAAGTGGTTGAGGGTAGCGATGTAAAATACAAGATTGACACCGAAGGACTACTACGATTCGAAGAAAGAAATTGGGTTCCAGCAGTGCCAGAACATAAAGACGAAATCTTGACCGAAGCACACAACACAAGATATTTGATTCATCCAGGAAGTACAAAGATGTATCAAGATTTGCGACGACATTTTTGGTGGCCGATTATGAAAAGAGACGTTGCAGAATGCGTTGCAAAATGTTTGACATGTCAGAAAGTGAAAGCTGAACATCAACGACCAAGCAGGTTACTTCAACCGTTGGAAATACCGGAATGGAAATGGGAGCATATCACAATGGATTTTGTGGTAGGACTTCCAACGACTCAGAAATGATACGATGCGATATGGGTGATAGTGGACAGATTGACAAAATTTGCACACTTTTTGCCAATAAAGATTAGATTTAATCCTGATCAACTAGCGAAACTATACGTTAAAGAGATCGTGTCAAGACATGGAGTTCCAGTGTCAATTGAGTCAGATAGAGATCCAAGTTTCACATCAAACTTCTTAAGAAACTACAAGAATGTATGGGAACACAGTTGCGAATGAGTACAACATACCACCCGCAAACCAACGGGCAAAGTGAACGAACAATCCAAACGTTGGAAGATATGCTGAGAGCATGCGTCATGGATTTCAAAGGAAACTGGGATGAACACTTATCGTTGGTAGAATTGTTGGGATTCGGCATAGAAATGCAACGGAAATAAACCAATTAAATGCAATTCTGAAACCCTAAAACAGGATCCATTCAAAAAATTCAATTAATTCAGAGGTTAGAAATTATACCGATTGTTAAAGCTAGAATCGATGCGGTCGAATCTCCAACGCAATTCAAACGGACTGCGTCTCTACGGTATCTATACGAACGCTCCACACAAATCTTCCTACGATCTGCAGAAGAAGGAAACGCGGTACTAGCCACCAAGGATGGGGATTTTCTGAAACTATTTTCTCTCTAGTCTCTCTCTAAGAGCAGCTAGGGTTTTGGTTAATGAATAATACCTAAAATGGCTGCTACATATCATATATATAGTGATTAAAAGGAATTATTCAAAACCTAATTTAATAAAATCCAAATTTATATATATATATATCTTAATTAAGTCTTACTTAATTAATATACCTATATATAAATTATCATATTAATTTAAATTCGTAATTTAAATACTATCAATCATATTGACATATTTAAATCTTTATAATTTAAATTAATTCCCTTTTAATTATGTTCTATGTGTGTGACCCTATAGGTTATTATTACGTTGGCAATAATTTTAAAAACATATTATAAAATTATAAACAGTGAGTGGCATCTAGTAATGCATCACTGCTACCCAAGTATTAATAAGATCGATGATTTGATGCAACCTTTTAGTGACCAATGTTTCAATGTAATTTAATTCTTTTAACCTTAATATCCTAGATTAAACTCGAGTCATGGAATGTGTCATACTTTTCATAATTTAATCTGAGTTTTTCTTGATCAATGAGTAGACTATATGAAATAAATCACTATTTGAGCATGGCCATGCATTTCATAGTCCTACTCAATCAAGAGGCCTATGGATATCACCCCTAATACACAGGAGGGTTAAATTCCATCTAGATCACTCATATTACTCACACGATTCATGATGTACCCAACAATCACCTTTATAGTCCACCCTATTAAAGGTGACATTTGATGATATCAAAGTACATAAATTCCCGTGTAGAAATATAGTGATTTTAGGTCAGAGGACCATTACATCATTGTCACTATGAGAATTGCTAATGACACTTCGCATAATGCTCCACATAAAATTCTCATGGTGGGTCTGTCCAGTACATCGTTCTCTAACATGTACCTATGCATTGACTTAATATCTCATATATTTATGACCAATGAGATTTGGTCATCAGTCAATCCACAGACTAGTCTTAATGCATCATTGTTGTCCCATCAACAATGATACTCGACTAGGGACATTTAAGAACAATGATACTAATTGTAAATATATAACCTCATGTTCAAGTCACATACTTGAAACTATATAATTTGTATCAATATTCTAAGGATTTTTATTATGTTAACATTTATATAACGCAGTAAATAAAACCATAATAAAATCATTCATTTATTCAATCAAATATAATATCAAAACGTTAAGCAATTATATCAAATAATTGGCCTCTAGGGCATAAATTCTAACAGTCTCCTACTTGCACTAGAGCCAATCGCTCATGTATCTAATACCCATGTAACTAGTGTGACCGTCGTGCTTCTGCTGCGACAGAGCCTTGGTCAGTGGATCTGCAATATTATCATACGATGGCACTCTTCCTATATGTACATCTCCTCTATCAATGATTTCATGGATGAGATGGTACCGCCTAAGTATATGCTTGGATCGTTGGTGAGATCTGGGTTCCTTAGCCTGTGCAATGGCTCCATTATCATCATAGTATAGAAACAACCGGGATCAACAATGGTTGGAACAACACCAAGTTCAATGATGAACTTTTTAATCCATACAATTTTACTTGGTTTGCACTAGAAGCGACAATATACTCAGTCTCTATTGTAGAATCGACCATCGCTTTCTTGTTTCGAACTTTTCCAGCTAACAACATCACCATTAAGGCATAACACAAAACCTGACTGAGACTTATAGTCATCATTGTCGGTCGAAACTAACATATGTGTAACCCTTCTTTGTCGCCGGGCCGTCTTCACATCCATATACCAAGAATGAATCCTTAGTCCTTTTCGGTACTTGAGGATATTCTTGATCGTTTGTTCGATCTTCACCTTCACTGGATTTGATCGGTATCTCGCTCATCATGCTCAAAGCATACTGAGACATCCGAGACGAGTACATATCATTGTATACATGATAGATCCAATTTCAAGTATAAGGGATCTTTCTCATACGCTCCCTCATCATCTTGTGATTTAGGAGATTGGGCCTTAGAGATCTTTACACCATAAGTCACGGGTAAGTTTCTTCTTTTGCCTCTTGCATCTTTGAACTGCTTTCAACACTTTATCAATATATTTTCTTTGACTTAGGTAGCATTTTTTCTTGATCTATCTCTTTAGATCCCGATACCTAAAATGTAAAAGACATCGCCCAAATCTTTCATGGAGAAACATTTTTCTAACCATGTTTTTACAGCCTGTAAGGAAGGAATGTCATTCCCAATAATTAATATGTCATCAACATATAATAATAGGAATACAATGTGACTCCCACTAACCTTCTTATATACACAAGGTTCATCTTCATTTTTAATAAAGTCAAATTCTTTGATTGCTTCATCAAATCGAAGATTCCAACTCCGAGAGGCTTTCTTCAATTCATAAATGGATCGCTACAGCTTATACACCTTTTTAGCATCCTTTGGTGTGACAAAACCCTTAGGTTGTGTCATATACACATCCTCAAGGAGATTTCCGTTAAGGAAAGCAATTTTGACATCCATCTGCCAGATTTCGTAATCATAAAAAGCTGCAATAACAAGTAAGATCCTGATGGATTTAACCATTGCCACTGGAGAGATGGTTTCATCATAGTCAACACCTTGAATTTTTTGAAACCTTTTACTACCAGTCAGCCTTTATAGGTTTGTACATTACCATCCATGTCAATTTTCTTCTTAAAAAGCCACTTGCACTTTAGATTGGTTTTACCTTGAATGGATCAACCAGAGTCCATACTTGGTTAGTATACATGGAGTCCATCTCAGATTTCATGGCTTCAAGCCATTTCTTAGAATCTGGTCCATTCATAGCTTTTTGGTAGGAAGCAGGCTCATCTTGATTTATGAGCATCACATCGCCGTTTTGAGTCACAAGATATCCATAATATCTCTCAGGCTCTTGGCGTGTCCTACCAGATCTACAAATGCCTTGTGTAATTTAAGCAGGTTCACTTTCCACAATATCTTGTGGTTCCTGCTCACGTTCCAACTCAGGTTCAATGATATTTTGTGGTTCTCGAATTTCTTTGAGTTCTACTTTCCTCCCATTGTTTCCATTAGAGACAAATTCTCTTTCTAGAAAAATACCAGTTCGAGCAACAACCACTTTGTTCTCAGAAGGTTTGTAGAAATAATACCCTTTTATTTCCTTTGGGTATCCCACAAAATTACATTTGTCAGATTTGGGTCCGAGCTTGTCAGAATCCAGACGTTTTACGAATGCCTCGCAACCCCAAATCTTCATGAACGACATACTAGGACGTTTCCCAGTCCACTTCTCATATGGTGTCTTCTGAACCGTCTTTGTAGGAACACTAAGCTCGTGAATGCAAATTGTCTCTAGGGCATGACCACAGAAGCTTATTGGAAGATCTACATGACTCATCATTGATCGTACCATGTCCAACAAGGTTCGATTCCTCCTCTCAGATACACCATTCCATTGTGGTGTTCCAAGTGGAGTGAGCTGTGATATAATACCACACTCCTTTAGAAGGTCATCAATGTCTTGGCTTAAGTATTCACTTCCTCGATCGGATCGAAGGGCTTTTATGCTTTTGCCAAATTGGTTTTGAACTTCATTCTTGAATTCCTTGAAATTTTCAAAGGATTCAGATTTGTGTCTCATAAGATGCACATATCCATATCTACTACAGTCGTCAGTAAATGTAATGAAGTAATAAAACCTACCTCTTGCTAACGAACTCATGGGTCCACATACATCACTATGTATAAGTCCCAATACATAGCTAGCCCGTTCACTGTGTCCAGTGAAAGTGGCTTTAGTAATCTTGCTTAATAAACAAGACTCACATTTCTCATATGATTCAAAATCAAATGAATCCAAGAACCCATCTTTATGGAGTTTGGATATGCGTTTCTCATTTATATGGCCTAAACGACAGTGCCAGAGATATGTCAGATTTGAATCATTTGATTTAAATTGTTTTGTATTTATGTTATAGATAGGCATTTCTAAATCAAGAATATAGAGACCATTAAACAATTGTGCAACATGATGAGTGAGTTTTATACACATGAATTGGATACATTCGGGCTTAATTTATTGTTGTTCTCAAGCCTTTTAGGATGTTTTTATGTGTTTGTGTCTATTCAAGCATGTTTTATATTGTTTTGTAGGATTTGGGACAAAAGTTACATGGATCGACGTTCAGGGTGGCTAGATTCGCGTTTTCGGCTTGCCATTTACACAATTGTCACTTCAAAGCCAATTTGACTATAGTTCCGGATATTATTTCGAAACACTCAAAGAATGAAAGTTGTAGATCTACTTTTCCTCTTTTCGGATCATCTTGCATCATCAAAATCGGAGTTCGGACGAAGACGTTATGGCCATTTTCCCAAAGGACGTCGGAGTAGAAAATGTCAGAAAATGGGGCAGCGCCGGGGAGCCCATTTTAAGCCTATTTGCATTGTATTTGAAGGCGCTATAAAAGCGATGTCTGAAGCGTCGTTCCCTCAAACACCGGGCAGCTTGGGAAAGGCTTGAGTGCGGCCTAGACGCGTTTTGGACGAATTTTGACACCTTTTTTACTCCAAATTGGATTGGGTTTGTTTCTAAGCTAAAAATTGGACTTGTAACCTATAAATACATGATGTAAGGCATAAAATAAAGGGAGATTACATAGATTATACTAGATTAAACACTCCTTTAGATTAGAACATAGCCCTAGTTCTTATTAGTTTTGGAGATTGAAGCAACTTGGAGACCATTGAAGATTCAAAGCACGAGCGAAAGAGGAGTCTCGAGGCTACTAACAATAGATTATATTATCTTCTCTTCTCTTACTTTTATCTTTTAATGTCTATTCAATTGTGGATTCTTGATTTTAATTCATTAATTATGAACTAACTCTTTCATTAAGAATTCAATTTAACTTTTTATGATTATGAATTGATTATTTGATTTATTCTAATTATTTATGTTGAAGTGAATTGCTCATCTTGCTTTGTGCTTATTGATTAATTATCTGATCAGTAATTACCTTGTTACTCTAGAAGGAATTGAGAAAGGAATTCTAGGTTTAGAACTGGGCATGGTGACATGTGACTTAGTTATTTGCACAGTGAATAATTAGGTTTGTGAATAGAATGAGAATATCTATTTGCCACATGTAACACATAAGGAATTGGAATTGTAACGAGTTAAATTTAATTATTTTGCATAGAGATATAGCAAAATTAATCTGGGTTAAATAGAAGGCAAATGATCACTTGAGAAAGGGCTTTTGGCATTTGAGAATTCTTGTTAACAATTCAGTAGACATAATAATTGGAATAGTTGAATAATTGATTTATAATTCATAATTGGGGATATTGGAGGCTTAATCCTTATTTACCTAAATTTAATCAAATCTTAGTTGTTTATTTGCTTTCTTTTAAACTAATCTCTTTTAATTGTTTAATTTAGTTTTCTTAACTAGAAAATTCACAATTTGCGATTGTTTAAATAAAATTGATTTGGTTAAGAGTTAGTAATTGCTAATTTTTATTAAATAATTCATTGTGGGAACGATACTCTACTTTCACTTTATTACTTGTTGACCGTGTATACTTGCACGTATTCATTGATTGCAAAATCGATCAATAAGTTTTTGGCGCCGTTGCCGGGGAATTAGTTTAATATTTTTTTTTACCAATATTAATTTCAATCAAATTAGTCTTAATTTAAATAAATTTTTTTTAATTTTTAATTCTCTTCTTATATTTCTCTCATTTTAGGTACCATGGATGACTTTGAGTATCAATGGCCATACACGAACGTGACTCAACCAAGGGGAATTGAGATTGACAGACTCGCGACACTTTTCACAATGTTAGCACAAATTAAAGAACTTTCGATGAAGTTAGACGTTATCGCATCCCAACAGAGTCGAAGGATGGCAGTTATGTGTGACTATTGTCTTGGCAATCACCCGAGTAATCAATGCACCATCAATCTTGGTAGATAATATGGTGGTAACTACCTCAATCAAGATGCATATGATAATTATGAACAAGTTTGGGGGTATCACCCGGATTCTTCATGGATCTACAACTATCAAGACCAATACTCTACTCCAAATCCAACATACATGCCAGAGAGAGGGATTAATCAAACAGGGTCAATTCTAAATCTTGCGGATCAGATAGAGCAAATGACCAAATTCATAAACAACCTTCTTCCAAACACTTGGCTTTATGACATGGATGACGAAATTGATGAAGTGCCCGAGCCAAATCTACAACTGGATGAAACACGAGATGTAAAAAAAGGAGACAAGTGGGGATAATGAAAATAAGGTCAGTGAAGAACTAACTATGATTACCAACGAGGAGGAGCCGATGTTATTAGTGCCCCAAGTTCTTTCTCCGCCAAAGTTCAAGAATCCGGTTAGATTTGCAAAACCTTGTCCGCTAGGTAGTCATGTAATCGGCTAAATACTCCTTGGGACGAAAAGCGAAAGTACAACTTGAAGCCATGGTTCAATGAGTTGGAGAAGATAGAAGAAGAGATTATTGTGTCCCAAGCTTCAATGCCAGAATCTATTCGCAGACACAATGGAAAAAACACCTAGATGTTGGACGTTCTTTAATGTGATCTTATCTAAACAAAGCTTGCTAGGTGACTTTAATACAATGTCTATCGTAAATTGGAACCTACCAAAAGCTATATTATTTCCGATGGATGGAGGGTTCCTCAACTTTCGTAGGGGAATTGGATAGAGAATTGAAGAAGTCAGGCTGAGACTATAAAACAAGAGCTTATTGGGAGGCAACCCAAGTTTAATTTTATTTTAGTTTTATTAAGTTTTATATTAGTAGTTTTGAATTTGCATTTATTTAGGATTTAATAAAATTGCTTCTATCATGGTTTTACTGAGTTATCCAAGTCAAATTCAAGTGTGGTGCCCAATTTGTTCCATGTGCTTAGCCTATTCTCTCCAAACTTAGCGGACAAGGAGGAAGATTGCTATATTTTCGTGGAAGTCCTCTTGCTTTAATTTTTTCTATTGTAGCCATTGAAGACAATGTCTAGTTTAAGTTTGGGGCATTTTAATGTCGTCTTGCATATAGTTAGTTATCTGCATAGTAGTTTATTTTTTTATGTGTTAGCATTATGTTTTTTTTAGGTTGCATATAATACATGGTTTTTTTTTTTACATCTTCATATATGTGTTCATGTAGTATAATTGCATTTTTTCTTATTTTTGCATGAATCATGTGATAGGTTGGTGTGGTCTTAGCTTTCGCTTATGATAAGATTGGTTTTGCATGTTAACTTGAATAGTGTTGATAATTGATGATGAGTTCTAATTTTAATCATGATGATAATCTGCTGCTCATCTCAAACTTATGTAACCTAGCACTTAAAGTTTAAGCTGCTTTAATCCACTTGGTTCAAGGGTTTCATAATTTGTTTACGAGGGAAAATCTTTGTTAAAATTTAAGGAAATTAGTGAACTGGCGGTAAAGGTTGGAATGACGTAAAAGCTTGAGTTTGGGGGAATCTATGGGATATATATACTAAAAAAAAAATTGAAAAAGAAAAAAAAAGAATAGAAAATCTAGAAAAAAAAAAGAAGAGAAAAATAGTGGTTAGTTTTATTTCGGGGCCTTTGTTACTTGAGCAAGTACGCCCGAAGGGGTGTCTTAACACCTAGCGCCCTAAGGTCTTATATAGTCTGGGAGTCGTTGGTTGAAAGCTCGCTAAGGGGTGGCACTATTAGCCTAATGGAATGAGACATTGCACAGCCATGAAAAAAAAAACAAAAATAAAACACGAGAAAGAGCAAAAAAGCCCTCGTGGTTGAATAAAAGTATAAATAAATCATGTATTTACCCTTAGATTTGGTAATTGCTTAGTTTTAACCGGAGTTGTCATGTTCACAAAAGTAATTGAATTGGAACTGAAATTTTCCTTATAAGAAGTTTGTTATGTGATTATCTTGAACTGTGGTTGGTTAGAATGGTTAACAAGCACACACACACAAATGGAGTGATGACAGTTTGGGTTGACTAATTGGTTAGAGTTATGGATTTTGAATTGATTGGATATATTGTTTGAGTACCAATGGTATCTTTGAGGCTGTTGCTATATATCATCTTTGATTTATTACTCTTGTTCGTAGGGTATATTAGGAAGTAGATTATGCATATGCATTCA
The DNA here is from genome assembly GCA_020205605.1 of Panax ginseng. NCBI lineage: Eukaryota > Viridiplantae > Streptophyta > Magnoliopsida > Apiales > Araliaceae > Panax > Panax ginseng. The sequence continues at coordinate 117,021,311 of CM035136.1, read as the reverse complement.
TTTAGTTGAGTTATTTTGTTTATTTGTAGTTCTTTTGTGTTTTTTGCTTGAGGACAAGCAAATGTTTAAGTTTGGGGTATTTGATGAGTGAGTTTTATACACATGAATTGGATACATTCGCTTAATTTATTGTTGTTCTCAAGTCTTTTAGGATGTTTTTATGTGTTTGTGTCTATTCAAGCATGTTTTATATTTTTTTGTAGGATTTGGGACAAAAGTTACATGGATCGACGTTCGGGGTGGCTAGATTCGCGTTTTCGGCTTGCCATTTACACAACAGTCACTTCAGAGCCAATTTGACTATAGCTCCGTATATTATTTCGAAACACTCAAAGAAGAAAGTTGTAGATCTACTTTTTCTCTTTCCGGATCATCTTGAATCATCAAAATCGGAGTTCGGACGAAGAAGTTATGGCCATTTTCCCAAAGGACGTCGGAGCAGAAAAATGTCGAAAAAATGGGCGCGTGGGCGCCCATTTTAAGCCTATTTGCAGCGCCAAAAGCGCTATATAAGGCGATGTCTGGCGTCGTTCAGTTATTTGAAGCTGGGGGAAGGTCTTGGTGCGGCCTGGACGCATTTAGGGCAAATTTTGACACTTTTTTGACTCCAAATTGGATTGGGTTTGTTTCTAAGCTAAAAATTGGACTTGTAACATATAAATATATGATGTAAGGCATAAAATAAAGGGAGATTATATAGATTAGACTAGATTAAACACTCCTTTAGATTAGAACATAACCCTAGTTCTTATTAGTTTTGGAGATTGAAGCAACTTGGAGACCATTGAAGATTCAAAGCAAGGAGCGAAAAGGAGTCCTCAAGCTAACGACAATAGATTATATTCTCTTCTCTTCTCTTACTTTTATCTTTTAATGTCTATTCAATTGTGGATTCTTGATTTTAATTCATTAATTATGAACTAACTCTTTCATTAAGATTTCAATTGAACTTTTTATGATTATGAATTGAATATTTGATTTATTCTAATTATTTATGTTGATGTGAATTGTTCATCTTGCTTTGTGCTTATTGATTAATTATCTAATCAGTAATTACCTTGTTACTCTAGAAGGAATTGAGAAAGGAATTCTAGGGTTAGAACTGGGCATGGTGACATGTGACTTAGTTATTTGCATAGTGAATAATTAGGTTTGTAAATAGAATGAGAATATCTATTTGCCGCATGTAACACATAAGGAATTGGAATTTTAACGAGTTTAATTCAATTGTTTTGCATAGAGATATAACAAAATTAATCTGGGTTAAATAGAAGGCAAATGATCACTTGAGAAAGGGCTTTTGGCATTTGAGAATTCCTGTTAACAATTCAGTAGGCGTAATAATTGGAATAGTTGAATAATTGATTTATAATTCATAATTGGGGATATTGGAGTCTTAATCCTTGTTTACCTAAATTTAATCAAATCTTAGTTGTTTATTTGCTTTCTTTTAAACTAATCTCTTTTAATTGTTTAATTTAGTTTTCTTAACTAGAAAATTCACAATTTGCGATTGTTTAAATAAAATTGATTTGGTTAAGAGTTAGTAATTTGTAATTTTTATTAAATAATTCCTCGTGGGAACGATACTCTACTTTCACTTTATTACTTGTTGACCGTGTATACTTGCACGTATTCATTGATTGCGAAATCGATCATCACAACACCATAACAAATATCATTTAAGTAAAACAAACACCGATTGTTCTTTATTATAATGAAAAACCTTTCTTGTTCACAAAAGAAACAGAAATAATGTTTTTGCTTATAGCAGGCTCAAAATAACAATCTTCTAATTCTAAAACTAGCCTAGTGGGAAAAGATAAATGATAAGTTCCTACGGCCAGTGCAGCAACTTTTGCTCCATTCCTAACTCGTAGGTCAACCTCTCCTTTCGTCAAAGTCCTACTCCTTCGAAGTTCCTGCACATTAACACAAATATGAGAACAACACCCAGTATCCAATACCCATGATGTAGAAGTAGACAAGTTGACTTTTATAACATATATACCTGAATCAGAAGTCGTACTTCCTTACCTTTTCTTCACTTCTTCCAAATAAGCATGACAGTTCCTCTTCCAATATCCAGGTTTTCCACAGAAGTGACACTAACCTTCTTTAGCCACCTCACCTTTAGGTTTTAATGCCTGTTTGGTTTTGGAATTCGATTTAACAAAAGATTTAGATCATATCTTCTTCTTGCCTTTCCAATTTCCCTTAGCATTCCCCTTTTGCACCATCATTATGGGAGCGGGTCCTGCCTTTCTCATGTTGTTCTCGGCAGTTCTTAACATGCTCAACAACTCAGTAATGGGTTTCTCAATTTCATTCATAAGATAATTCATAACAAATTGAGAGTAGCTGTTGTTCAAGGATTGCAAAACAAGATCTGTTTGGGCTTCCGGAGTGATTGGAAAACCCAACCTATCAAGGTACTCAATATACCCAATCATTTTTAACACATGTGGACCAACTAGATCACGTTCACCCATCTTGCAGTGATACAACGCCTTTCTTATATCATACCTCTCCTGTCGAGTATGCCCTTCGAACAATTTCTTGAAATGCTCGATCATCTCATAAGCATCCATCAACTTATATTGCTTTTGAAGCTCAGCGTTCATGGTTGCTAGCATGACACAACTCACGTCCAGAGCATCATCTTGATGCTTCTTGTAAGCATTATGCTCCGTACGTGGTGCAGTGACAGCTGGTGCTACAGGAATGGGCCCATCAAGGACATATAGCTTGCTATCTTGTTTGAGGACAATCCTCAAGTTCCTATGTCAGTCAAGGAAATTAATTCCACTCATCTTGTCCTTCTCAAGGATTGATCGTAATGAAAGACTATTTGTGTTGTTGTTGTTTGCCATTGATATCTACAATTTATAAGTGCAAAAAATAATAAGTCAAATTATAGAGTTGATATTATGTAATTGATAATAGTACATTTAAAATATACCTCCCACTATTTTATTCAAATTAATAGCCCTCGCCATTAATTTGGAAATCATTTTCTATTAAATCTTTTTAGTGAGCCAAGATCCATATTTCATTATGCCTTAAGTTAGCTTTGGCTAATCTCTTAAAACACAATTATTTAGGTAGACAACCCCTTGTCAATTATATCATATATAACTCCTGGATAGTTTGGTAAACAACATTTGTTTTTAGTCCATCTAATGGTACCTACCAAACTCCATGCCTCTAAGTCCATAATCTTATTCAGATAACTTAGTTAAGTCAGGCCCAATGATTTTAACAGTTTGGATATCACAATTATCCTATCGCATCTTACCTAGATAAATAGGGTACTTTGCTTTGGCAAACCTACATCTATTGATCAAGGTCTTGATGAGCGTTATTCATTGGAAGGCATCTGATTTAGACTTAATATTTTATTGAGGGATTTTTTAAATTAATTTAGATCTCACCAATTTTAATCTTATTAAGCATGCACATTATTTATCATATCATATCACAAACAAGCATAAATAAAGTGCGAAATTAAATGTGTCACAGTTATGGCCCAATCCACTATCAATCTTTTCAAGCTAATGAAAGATTGAAGGTCAATCTAAGGTGGTAAAAGATCTTAAAATAAATAACTTCCTTGGATCTTCCTCAAGTATGTGCCTCCTCTCCATCATCATCTTTCCATCGTGTTCTCCATCTTGACATCTTCATCGATTATAGATTATTACATGACATAAAGAAACCTCGAGTTACATTCGAGGGGATTTAGATGAGAAGAGAATATTACATTAGAATTTATAGAAAGGCACGACATGCAAGCCATATTTCAAAACCAAAAACCACTAACCTATGGGTCAAAAGGCCATAAATGTGCACCATGCATATCAGAATAAGCACATAACAATTTATATATAATTAAAGAAAACTATATATAACATATAGGGGACACGACCATCGTCTTACTCTGACAGGGGGGTCCAAAGGGGTCTCCCACAGCGGTGGTCAACGAAATGGCGGGTTTGGCAGGCGGCGCCCGAAAAATTTTTCAAACTACAATCTGTATTGCAGAATTTTTCCATACGAATCTCTGAAACAGTTTCAGAATAATATATTTAATCCACCAAAATAGTCATAATAACAATACACCAGGTACATATCATATATGTCCAGTTTCAATTAATCATATTAAACTGAATCTGCATACTTCTAATCCAATTAGAACATAAGTTGTATACTGTTATTACGCCATATAACATACAATTAACATAACATCATATACATGCATATCTATTTCTGATATTCATAATACCATAATATGTCGATTACAGAATATCATATACTCAATTAACCGAACATTTAAATTGTATCATCATATATCATATATACCAAAAATAATACAATCAATTTCAGACCGGTAAAATTGTATCATCACATATCATATATATCGAAAGCAATTAAACACGTTATCTGAATTAATCGTTTCGCAAGTAGCTCTGATACCACTGTTGGGATTCGGCATAGAAACGCATCAGATATAAACCAATTAAAGGCAATTCCGAAAGCCTAAAACATGATCCATGCGAAAAATTCAATTAATTTAGAGGTTAGAAATTATACCGATTGTTAAAGCTAGAATCGATGCGGTCGAATCTCCAACGCAATTCAAACGGACTGCGTCTCTACGGTATCCATACGAACGCTCCACACCAATCATCCTACGATCTACAGAAGAAGGAAACGTGGTACTAGCCACCAAGGATGAGGATTTTCGAAAACTATTTTCTCTCTAGTATCGCTCAAAGAGCGGCTAGGGTTTTGGTTAACGAATAATACCTAAAATGACTACTACATATTATATATATAGCGATTAAAAGGAATTATTCAAAACCTTATTTAATAAAATCCGAATTTATATATATCTTAATTAAGTCTTACTTAATTAATATACCTATATATAAATTGTCCTATTAATTTAAATTCGTAATTTAAATACTATCAATCATATTGACATATTTAAATCTTTATAATTAAATTAATTCCATTTTAATTACGTTCTATGTGTGTGACCCTATAGGTTATTATTACGTTGACAATAATTTTAAAATCACATTATAAAATTATAAACAGTGAGCGACATCTAGTAATGCATCACTGCTACCCAAGTAATAATAAGATCGATGATTCGATGCAACCTTTTAGTGAGCAATGTTTCAATGTAATTTAATCCTTTTAACCTTAATATCATAGATTAAAGTCGAGTAATGGAATGTGTCATAATCTTCATAATTTAATCTGAGTTTTTCTTGATCACTGAGTAGACTATATGAAACAAATAACTATTTGAGCATGGCCATGCATTTTATAGTCATACTCAATCAAGAGGCCTATGGATATCACCCCTAATACACAGGAGGGTTAAATTCCATCTAGATCACTCATATTACTCACACGATTCATGATGTACCCAATAATCACCTTTATAGTCCACCCTATTAAAGGTGACATTTGATGATATCAAAGTATATAAATTCCCGTGTAGAAATATAGTGATTTCAAGTCGGAGGACCATTACATCATTGTCACTATGAGAATTGCTAATGACACTTCGCATAATGCTCCACATAGAATTCTTATGGTGGGTCTATCCAGTACATCGTTCTCTAACATGTACCTATGCATTGACTTAATATCTCATATATTTATGACCAACGAGATTTGGTCATCAGTCAATCCACAGACTAGTCTTAATGCATCATTGTTGTCCCATAAACAATGATACTCGACTAGGGACATTTAAGAACAATGATACTAATTGTAAATATATAACCTCATGTTCAAGTCACATACTTAAAACTATATAATTTGTATCAATATTCTAAGGATTTTTATTATGTTAACATTTATATAACGCAGTAAATAAAACCATAATAAAATCATTCATTTATTCAATCAAATATAATATCAAAATGTTAAGCAATTATATCAAATAATTGGCCTCAAGCGCATAAATTCTAACAGTCTCCCATTTGCACTAGAGCCAATCACTCATGTATCTAATACCAATGGAACTAGTGTGACCGTCGTGCTTCTTCTACGACAGAGCCTTGGTCAGTAAATCTGCAACTTTATCATATGTTGGCACTCTTCCTATATGTACATCTCCTCTATAAATGATTTCACGGATGAGATGGTACCGCTTAAGTATATGCTTGGATAATTGGTGAGATCTGGGTTTCTTAGCCTGTGCAATGGCTCCATTATTGTCACAGTATAGAACAACCGGATCAACAATGGTTGGAACAACACCAAGTTCAATGATGAACTTTTTAATCCATACAACCTCCTTGGCTACACTAGAAGCAACAATATACTCAGCCTCTGTTGTAAAATCAGCTACTGTCTCTTGCTTCAAACTTTTCCAGCTAACAACACCACCATTAAGGCAAAACGCAAAACCTGACTGAGACTTATAGTCATCATTGTCAGTCCGGAAACTAGCATTTGTGTAACCCTTTACTGCCAGTTCGTCTTCACCTCCATAGACCAAGAATGAATCCTTAGTCCTTTTCAGGTACTTGAGGATATTCTTGACTACTGTCCAGTGGCCTTCACCTGGATTCGACTGGTATCTGCTCGTCATGCTCAAAGCATACGAGACATCTAGACGAGTACATATCATTGTATACATGATAGATCCAATTATCGAAGCATAAGGGATCTTTATCATACGCTCCTCATCATCTTGTGATTTAGGACATTGGGCCTTAGAGATCTTTACACCATAAGTCAAGGGTAAGTTTCCTCTTTTCACCTCTTGCACGCTAAACCGTTTCAACACTTTATCAATATATGTACTTCGACTTAGGCCAAGCATTTTTCTCAATCTATCTCTATAGATCCTGATACATAAAATGTAGGCAGCATCACCCAAATCTTTCATGGAGAAACATTTTCCTAACCATGTTTTTACAACCTGTAAGGAAGGAATGTCATTCCCAATAATTAATATGTCATCAACATATAATACTAGGAATACAATGTGACTTCACTAACCTTCTTATGAACCCCTCAGCGAATGGACGCCAAACATCTGTCTAGGACAAATTCTTAAACTCATATGATTGTGGCAAGTTCATGAACTCATAAGTGTGGTTTGACAAACTGGGTATAGTTGTGTGTAAATGGAGTATTAAAGATAATAGGAATAGATAGATTATTTAAGCAAATGATTATTAGTGGAGACATAAGTTTTCCAAAACTCTTAGCTATGCTAGACTTCAAAATTTTGACATCAAGCTAAATACGCACTATGTGCTTTTGGAAAACAAAATATATAGACTCGTAATCATTTTTAGAATGGTTTAAAGTATATTCTATGCTACTTATTTCGGCTAGACGCAAATGATTTGAAATATCAAAATATCTTTTATTTATCACTCATGTACCATGTAACCTGGTGCAGAGATGATAAAAAGTTGATGGAGTTATAAATACAGAAATACTTAGTGTGAATTTGATCTAAAGTCGATGTTCCACTATTGTATGATGTGTTATGACAAAGTCATACGATGACGGAATTCTCAAACAGACTGTTAATACAGTACGGCATCATGACGTCATTATCAAAAATATTTTCAATTTTTTTTTTTACAACGGGGTTTGGCTACTGTGAGACCCCAGATTTTACGAATAAATATTTAATTTTCTCGAAATAATTTTTTTTTTAATATTATGGTGTTGATTTGATGTAATAGTTGTGGGTAATATTTACAAATTTTGCAAAAGTAAGCAAGTGGTTATATAATATTGATTGGTCTGGGAATATTCTTTTTTGGTCGGGGAATATCCGCGACGACGTACAATCATTAATGGACCCACAACGGAATTATTATGCGATTGAGAAAACGACAAAAATACTTTTATAAAAATAATGGCGGAAGTTTTACAATTAATTGAAACACCCTTGTTAAAAGTGTAGAATAATGGCGTGGTTGCATAGTAGCATTACACTGGTATTGATTATTGATGCTTACGTGATAAGTCACTCGGTTTTATTTTATTGGTATTATTAATATAATAAAATAGAATACTTTTATAAAGTTATTCTATAAATAGAATATATTATATTCTATTATGCATAGTGTTGCATAGTTTCTGCATAGTGTTTTGCATAGTAAAATCTTTTTATATAAAACAGAATACTTTTATAAAGTTATTCTATAAATAGAATATATTATATTTTATTATGCATAGTGTTGCATAGTGCCTGCACAGTGTTTTGCATAGTAAAATCTTTTTATATAAAACAGAATACTTTTATAATGTTTTTTGTTTTATTAGACAATAATTAGAATATATTATATTTTATTATGCATAGTGTTTGCATAGTGCCTGCATAGTGTTTGTATAGTAAAATCTTTTATAAAGTTATTCGTTTTATTAGATTATAAATAGAATATATTATATTTTATTTAAAAGATTTTACTTTAAATATGGACCGTCAGATTAAAGTAAATTAATCTGGACCGTTCATGAGTTAGTTACTATGCAGTCCATTTTTCTATAAATAGAAGCTCATTCCTTCATTATTTCTTACGAATTCACTGAAACTCTAGAGAGAGAAATTATAGAGAAACTATAGAAATGTATTCTACTACTTCCCTACTCTTATATTCAGTTTCTTTTACGGTAAGGGGTATTATTTCTTTTGTATTCATGAAGAGAACTTCTGTTATTCCATTATTTATTATTACATTGGAATAACTTTTGTGTCCGTAGGCTACCCTATGCTTGGTGAAATTCTTCCATTATTTCATTATTTATTATTCACGTGGAATATTTTGTTCAATGCGTTCTGATGGACCCGGTTCCATTATTTATTATTCGCTTAATATCATATCTCAATAAGGTTCTGTGGGACCGGTTCCATTCTTTATTATTCTGTTGGAATATCCTTTATATGCATTTTACGCCAGACCTGGTTCCGTTATTTATTATTCTGTTGGAATAACCTGCATGTGCGGTCTATCGCATAAATGGTAATTTCTTTTGTTATTCCATTCTTTATTATACTCAGTTGGTTAAAACTTTGACTTCTATACTCTATGAAATTAATGGAATATCCTTGATATCTACTCTTCATCCAGTATCTTTTCATGGAAATATTCTTCTGAGCATTCTTGAATTTTACTCTACAAAGAAGTATCATGTTGACAATTTGAACGTTATCAGTTCCTGGATAAATTAATTTTTGAACTTGTTTTATTGAATTCTTATATCATTGTCATCATCCTCATGTTAATATTATGTTGAAAGTCATCTGTGGCTTGTAGTGCATAGATGGACTTGGTATGATTATGACCAGGGATTATTCGGTATAATCATAACCATAATGTTACAAATGATGTGGAAAAAGTCCTCATTGGTCCATAATGCATTGATGAACAGTTTTTGGTATGATTATGGCTATGGATTCTCTTTGGCTGTAGTGCAAAGATGAATTGTTTTATGGCATGATCAGGACTGTTGATGAAAACATGATTATCATAAGCCGTAGTGCATGGATAATTTGTGGTCGTGATACTAAAGAATATCCTTGGCCGTAGTGCGGGGTGATTCGATGATGTGGATTATTTATTAAAAAGTGAGTCCCAATGATAAAAGTGATGAAAAACCTTTTAAATCATAGAAGATAATAGATTTTATTCCCTACTTGACTCTTCTAATGGATTGCTTGTTCCGCTGCAGTTAAACTTGATAGTTATTATATTTTTTTATGTTTAACACTGTTTAAGGCTAACGATAAATTATTCTGCATTATCTTAGCATTAATATTTCTTATTCGACTAGTTGAGCTCACCCTTTCTTTCACTGTTCTCTTCAGGAAATGAGAACGTAGCTGGGACTAGTCGGGGAACAGAGTGATGGTCCTAGATGGTGCATTAGTAGTCCTAACTATTTTGTGAAATAGTGTAATAATAATTATAATGAGGACTCCTTTTGAGTTTGTATACTCTCTAGTAGACAATATTTGTATTCAAACTCACAGTTTATGTTTTGTCGTATTGTACACGACAGTTGTATTATTAAGTTGTATTTGAATTATGTACCATGTATCTGGCGACTCAAGATGGGTGATGTATACCTAATTTTGGGGTCGTCACAGCTACACCTAAATAATTCGATTGAATTAAATTATTGATATGAGTCTATGTTATTCGAGTCAGCTAGACTAATGTTTATGAAAACTCTAAGTGTTCATTGAAAGAAATTTCCCGAACCAAATTGTTTTGGTGCAAAATTTAATAAGATTGAGGCATACCGGGCTAATTACCCACTATGACCGTAAGTTATGATGGATAGTGGATGAATTTCCATATAACATTTGCGAAAATGATAGACAATAGTCTATATAATCCCTCACCACAATTGAAATTTTTTAATTCTTGTGAGGAATGTATTGGGTAGCATGTAAGGCTGAGTATGAATGGTGTATAGTGTAAGGTGTAAGGTAAATTTCGGGGAAGAAATTTTTAGAAGGAGAGGTGAATGTGACAACCCGAGAATTTAGAAAATTTTTAAAATTTTAATTAATTGATTTAAGGTTCAATATTAGAACCTAGACAGAAAATAAGTGTATGCGTTTGATATTTTTGAGAAGGAATTTTGAGGATTTCAAAATTTTGTGAAGGATTTTGGTGAATTATTCATGATTAAGGGTATAAGAGTATATGTTCTGTGTATATGGTTATATATGTTTACAGTATGTGGTTAAGGGTCAAGGGTTGACCAAATAAACCCTAATATTATATTAAGAACGTCAACGTGCAGTTAGAAAATTCTTACGATTAACAAGAAACCCTAGAAACATGTTCTAGAAACCTTAATTTCAGTTCCGGGAATCCGAAACCCTAATTCAGAAATTTAAAACCCTAGTTTGGGAATGCAAAGGCTAGTATAAGGTTTAAACGTTATTAATAATAACCTAATTAGGGATAACTCTAATTGATTTAGAAAATCCTAATTTCTGGATTAGTAACCCTAATTTATAATTAGGCAAAACCTAATTATTAGTTTAATAATTTTAATGTTAATTAGGAAACATTAATCTTAATTTTTGAGTTATAAGTAACTAGAAAACCCTAATCTATTTAGGAAACCTAATTTCTAAATTAGAAAGATTAATTTTTTTATTTAAAACCCTAATTATTGGGTTATAAACCCTAATGTACAATCTTGTCCTTAATTGCTAACTTAGCAATTTTATTATGATATATTAATCCTAATTTGTAAGTTTGATTTATGATTAGAAAATCTTAATATAATTATCGAATCCTAATTATAATCTAGAAATATTAATTTTCTATTTTTAAAAAAATCAAAATTCAAAAATCTTAGAAATTAAATTGCAAAGTTAAGAGTTAAACCCTAAACCCTAAGGGTCAAATCCTAAACCCTAAGGGTTAAAACCTAAACCTTATAGGTTTGGACCATTGTCTAGTTTACCATTAAAATTATTTTGCAAATGACAAAAATATCCTTTTTATATTCTTTAATTAGTTAACTTGTAAAATTGCCAACAACTTTAGTTGGTGACCTAATTATTTGACTTGCATGACCAAAAATCTCAGCCATAATCTGATTTGCATGACACCTTGTGTGACGCCCCCAAAATAGGTATACATCACCCATCTTGAGTAGTCAAATACATGGTACAAAATTCAAATACAACTTAATAATACAACTGTCGTGTGACATACGACAAAATATAAACTGAGAGTTTTAATACGAATATTGTCTTCTAGACAGTATTCAAATCAAATGGAGTCCTCAATACATTTATTATTACACTATTTTGTAGAATAGTGAGGACTACTAATGCTACTATCTGGACCGTAACTCCGTTCCCTGACTAGTCCCAGCTACGTTCTCATTTCCTGAAGAGGACAATGAAAGCAAAATGGTGAGCTCAACTAGCCCAGTAAGAAATATTATAACTGTAACATTCCAGAATTTTTAAATGTAATTTTAAATATTTATTGAGTTATATAAATATTTAATGGATGTGATTATCGGTAAATGAATATTTGTTTAATTGATTTAATATTATTTGGAGAATTATTTGTTAAATAAATAATTGATGAATTAAGGAAATGATTATTATATTGATATTTCAATTAAATGATATATTATTTGTATTGTGTTATGTGATTAAAGGATTTATTTAATTAATTGTGATTTGAATTAATTAAAATAAATATGAAAGCTTGATTAAATATAGTGTGATAAATAACTATATTATAAGGAGTTATTAAAATAAATTAAAGTAATTTAATTTAGTGTTTACCAAACAAGGCTTAATATATTAATTCTTTAATATTTTAAATGAATTGCCAAACAAGCCTTATGGCTTTTGAGATTTCTAGATAAATAATATAAATAAAACAAATAAAATAATAAATATAATATATTTATATTATATACGTTTATGTTATAACCGTTAATATCATTAGTATGCGTATTAAGGTGTCAGTTTCTTTTATGTATTGTGTATATTGTCTAAGCCTAAACCTAAGAAGAACTACAGAGAAAAATTACAAGGAATTATAGAGAGTTTGAGAGTGAAACCTGAGAATTTTTCTGCAATTGCAAGATTGTGTAAGCTAACTTGAAGGTATGTTCACAACTTTGATATTTTATATGCATATATGGGTTTCACGACAAAAATTGCATGTTCTGTGAAAATCAAAATTTGTGAATGGTTGCTATATAGTTGGTAATTATGATTATATATGTTTATAATGCTAGAATTTATGTTCAAACAAGAAATCACATGCTAAATTCGTTAACAGTGGAAGAAAAAGTTTTCACAATGTATGTTTATATATACATTTTCATGTGTTCATGAAAAGCACCATTTTAGATGGTCAATTCTCATATTAAACTATAAATTGAGGCTTGCATATGTTAGTTCAATGAGATATGGGTATAACGTAATTTGAATGAGGTGATTTGGACAAGAATTGAAATCTCAGTGTTCAATTTTGTGAAGGAACTCGAAAATGGAGTTTTTGTATGAAAACTTGAATTTTGAGAAATTAAAATAGTTTTATTTAGTGTTAAATTGTGCTAGTTGGTTGTAAATGTGAGCAATCATGTTTAGGATAGTTGTATATTTATTATACGTGTTAATATTACTGTCTGTTGGGTAAAATTTGTGTTTGTTGGGCTAAAGTCGGCTACTGTTCATAGCCTTCTCTTCGCTCTGTTCAACATCTAAGACAACACTTGTGCCGGTGTTGAAGCAAAAAAAAATGGCGCAATTTCTTCTTGGGTCCCAAGTTTTTGTATGGCGCAATGTACATATCCTGGTTTGAGATTCTAACTTCTGCTATTTCAGCAGACTTGGGAAAGTGTCACAACATGGTCTTAAATTGTGTTAGCATGTTAAATGTGTAATGTTAAGGTTAACATAACATAGTGAGTTGTGGTTAGTACGATCAAAGTTGCAAAAGTGTTTAGTAAATCGAAAACGCGTTATGTGATAACATAGTTTATACAATAAACGATAGTTAAGTGTTATGATGATTAACACTTGGGAATTCTGAAATGTAAAGCGTAACATAAGACTTGTGTTAAAATAACAAGTTTAACTAGTAATGCATTTTATATTGAAACGTGAATATTAGTATGTCTAATAGATGTTATGGTTTTTAATACTGTGTTTAGGTGAACGTGAGTTTAATAATTTAGCTTACGCTCGAGGCAAGTCTTCTAACTCCATACTTTCATTGAGTTAGTTTGTTATGTTGATGCAAGTTTTCTAACTCTACACTTTCGTTGAGTTAGTTCATTTATTATTACTTCATGCTTTTGATTGAGCACGCTTTTTATATTAAATGTTATTGAATAAGTAAATTGTTTCCAAAATTCATTTGAGAAAACTCTAACTCTAGTATTATTGGAAATTCTCAATTGATTGATTCATTCTAACTTGTTTACAGTTAAGCAAGTTTCTTAAAGTTCAGAAATTTCATTTCTAATGTTATAAAACTTAAACCTTAGCTTATTTTACTGTTCAAGAAAAGGTTAACCATTTTATTCATTCTAATGAATACTTATGCTCTATAGTTATTTCAAGCATGAGATAAATATATAGAATCAGTTCATTTATGATTCTCAAATGTTCTAAGTTATGTTGCTATTAAACAACTATTGTATTATTCAAGCATTGTTGATTCAACTATTTCCCTAGTTGATGATCATTAAAATTCAATTACCCTTAAAATCTTATCCAAACCAAACTTTCTTTGGTGCAGACTTGTATTCTAAATATACTGAGATGAACAACCCTATGTTTAGGGGTTTACGCTTAGCGTTGAAATGGTTGTGCACAATACATTGTACGAAGGATTGATCCCCCTAAGTACGTGAAGTCCTTATAGTCATATGACTGTTAAAGTTAAAGTTGAAAGATTACTTATAACTGTGGACATGGTTCATGGTCATTTGACCCTCAGTAGTTTATTTAAGAATGTTAATAGAACAAATCATTCAGTTCTATTGAGCCTATGAGTTGGCAAATGTTGAAATGTTAATAGAACATATCATTCAGTTTTATTGAGCCTATAAGTTGGCAAATGTTGAAATGTTAATAGAACATTACATTCAGTTCTATTGAGCCTATGAGTTGGCAAGTATTGAAATGTTAATAGAACATATTATTCAGTTCTATTGAGCATATTATTTGGCAAATGTTGTAAAGATATTTATTCTTATCTCAAGTGAGCTTTGTTTGCCCACTCTTGCATATTTATACATTTATTGCAGCTATGAATGAGAAGGTAGATAAACCTACAACTAGCAAAGGAAAGGGAAAAATGTACAAGTGATGAAGACTTGTAATTTTGGTTTTATCATTGATGATAGACTTTTAATAATGATGTGATGTAATAATTTTATTTCCGCATTTGAATGATTGTATTAAAGGTTAGAGAAACTGGGAGATAATATTTTTATTTAAGTAATCATGTATGGGCATGTTTTTATTATTCAATTTATTATAATTGGGTAGCTAGATATGAATGTTTTGATCACCTGAACACCAAATCTTGAGGCAATGAAGTACCGGGATTTGGGGGTGTCACAATAACTAAGATAATGAAGAATAATTTATCGTTAGCCTTCACCAATGTTAAATTGATAAAATATAACAAACATCAAGTTTAACTGCAGCGAAACAAGTAATCCATTAGAAGAGTCAAGTAGAGAATAAAATATACTATCTTCTATGATTTAAAAGGTTTTTCATCACTTTTTATCGCTGAGACTCAGCTTAATAAATAATCCACATCATCCATGCACTACGGCCAAGGATATTCATTAGTATCACGACCACAAATTATACATGCACTACGGGCCAAGGATATTCGTGTATTCATCAATGGTCATGATCATGCCAACAACTGTCCATCAATGCACTACTGGCCAATGAGGACTTTTACCACATCATTTGTAACATTACGGTCATTATTATACCGAATAATCTCTGGTCATAATCATACCAAGTCCATCTATGCACTACATGCCACATATGACTTTCAACATATTATAAACATGAGGATGATGACAATGATATAAGAATTCAATAAAACAAGTTCAAGGAATTTTTTTAAAAGATTTATAATTTAATTTATCCAGAAATCAATAACGTCCAAATTGTTAACATGATACTGCTTTGTAGAGTAAAATTCAAGAATAGTATTGTATCAAAAATGATTTGGACCGAAAAGTAATCAATTTTTGCCATGAATAGTACCCCGGGTGGATAGTAACTGAGTGAATAGTACCCAGTGAATAGTAACTTCGGGAATAGTAACCCGACATGAAAAAGTTAAAACTTATCAAGAATGCTCAGAATAATATTTTCATGAAAAGATATTGGATGAAGCGCAAATATCAAGGATATTCTACTAATTTCATGGAATATAGAAGCCAAAATTTTAACAAACGAGTATAGAATTCAAAATCTGAAATGAAATAATATTACTTACATACTACAGATTATGGAAGAAAATATTATTCCAAGCGAATATTGAACAAAAATAACATCCCTTACCTTGAAAAGAAGAGTATTCTAACGGGTATAGCGTGGATATTCATGAAGAAAACTTTCACTGTTTTCTATGCTCAAAACTTTCTAAAACTCTAAAGAAACACGCTCAAGATTATAGAAGAAGAATTATTTGATTTTGGTGTGATTTTTAATTCTAACTTAAACGCCTATTTATAGGAAAATGCTAGAACGCCATATGAGACTAAATTAATAAAATTATATAATTTTCAAAAACATTCTACGCACAACTCTTGGACCAAAATTCAGCCACCACAAGTGGGACCCATCAAAATTCAGATTTTCCACACCAGCAAAAAATGGGGCCCGCCATGTTTTTAAATAAAAACATTTAATTTCTGAAACTTCAATAATTCATAATAAATAGCCCTTTTATCAGAAAAATAAAAAATATTATATCCATTCCGCACGAAATCGAATTCTCTACAACTTTGCAGAAGAAAGTTTTTCCAAATTCCACACCGAAAATATCCGAAATCCACAAACGGATGATTTTCAATACCTCATAAAATTCATAACAAATCATACGTTAATTTTTAATAGTTCAAAATTTGTGGACATATACTCAACTTATATATGCATAACATATCCAAAAATCACAACAATACAATGGGACCAAACCTCTCCTTGATAGAACTTTTTAGACATTGCCAATAACGCTATCTAATAATATTATTCAAATAATATGAATTATTGATTTGATAATGGGAAATACTGTGTAGTGACAATTATTGAAACAACAATAATATAAAATATCAACGCAGCAATTATTGAATCAATAAAATAAAATATTAAATTCTAATTCATCAGTAATAATTATTGAGTAGTGCTTTTCACGTAAGAATCAATAATTCAAAATACCGTGGAAATATCGTGTATTCCGCATGCAACCCGTGTATTACTATATTTTTAACCACTCGGTATTCTAACAGCTTAACGGTAAAACTTTCACCGTTATTTTATAAAAATATATTTTTGTCATTTTCTCAATCCGACAATAATTCTGTTGTGGGGTCCACCAATGATTGTGCCATCGTACGAATATTCCCTGTTAAAATGAATATTCCCTGACCAATCGAATATTATATAACAAATTGTGTACTTTGAAAAATTTATAAGTATTACCCACAACTATAACATTATATCAAATTCACTCCATAGTATTCAAAAATAATATTTATAGAAAATTCATATTTATTCATAAAAGTTGGGGTCTTACAACCTCCCCTTCTTATGATATTTTGCCCTCAAAATTAGGGTACGTACCTGGTATATCGAAGAGGTAAGGATACCTTGATATAATTTCAGATTCTAACTCCCAGGTCATTTCGTCAACATCGTGGTTTCTCCACAAAACTTTGACTTGAGGTATAACCTTGGAGGGTAAAATATGCTCCTTCTTATCCAAGATTTTAACAGGAACCTCTTCATACGTTAAATCTTCCGCTATTTCGTCCGGTTCTAACTCAATAATGTGGTTCGGGTCTTTCACATATTTATGTAACATAGATATGTGAAAAAATGTTATGAACACGAGACATACTTGGCGATAAGGCAAGTTTATAGGCCACGGTTCCTATTCGCTCGAGGATTAAAAATGGGCCAATTAATCGAGGATTGAGCTTTCCTTTCTTTCCAAATCTCGTAACTCCTTTCCATGGAGCAACACGTAACAACACATGTTCTCCAATATTGATTTCCACGTCCTTTAGATGAAGATCATCATAACTCTTTTGTCGATCTTGTGAGGTTTTTATACGTTGTCGAATTATTTGAATATTTTTCGTAGTCATACGTACTAACTCTGGTCCCAAAAACGATGCTTCACCCACCTCATCCCAGCAAACTGGAGAACGACACTTTCTTCCATACAACGCCTTGAATGGAGCCATGCCAATACTTGCTTGATAACTGTTGTTGTAGGAAAACTCCACCAATGGTAAGAACTTGTCCCAACTTCTCTTGAAGTCAAGGACACAGAGTCTTAATAGATCTTCAAGAGTTTGAATAGTCCTCTTTGACTACTTGTCCGTTTGAGGATGATAAGCCAAACTAAATCGTAAATTCGTGCCCATAGCTTTTTACAAACTAACCCAAAATCTTGAAGTGAATCTTGGGTCTCGATCAGAAACAATGGATACATGTATACCATGCAATCTTACAATCTAGTTTATGTACATACGAGTAAGACGTTCAAGTATATTGTAACGCCCGAGAATTTTGGATTTTGAATGAATTAAATTTTTATTTGATTATGTGAATTAAATGAATTTAATTGATTTATTATGTGAGTAAGATGTTTGAAGGTCATTCTATGACCTAGAATATACGGATGTGGTTAGTATTCTGGCTTTGTGATAGGATTAATTGTTGAGAATTATCAAGACAAAAATGAAGGTTTTTCGAGAATGTTTACGTAAAAACACTATTCATCCGATTTCGTTCGGAGCTAGGGTTTGAAATTTCGAGAAACATTTAATGATAGAATATGAAGACATTATGGAATATCCAATAATCTTTCTGTTATGGCAGACGAAGTTTTCGTCTGTGGACTTAAAACTTAAGGGTTTGTGAAAGAGGTTTTTGAAAGGGAAATGCAATGCGTATAGTCATTTTAATGATTATACATATGAGATACGAGTATTATACTAGTATAAATACGAGTATGGTTTGAAGAATAGTACGACGTATAATACGAATATCGTATGAGTATTAGACGAAGAGAATACAGGAGTTATACGCATAAAATACGAGAAGTATTAATGGAGTATGAGTAAAGAATTTTGGTATAATTCAATTGGAATTAAACCAATAGCAAACCCAATAAATTATATAAGCAAGCCCATGTCAAGGCCCAACGTTAAGTTATGTTAAGCCCAATCTAAAAAGTAAATCGCGGGTCAAACCGGCGGGTCACGGGATGGGTAAAACCCATGGGGAAACCCATGGGATGACAAAAAGGGAGGTGGGCCGGCAACTTGGCCACCAAGTAAAGAGATTACTTGGTGGCTAAGTTGCAAAGGAGGTGGAATGTAGACCATTTTGCCCCTCATTTGGATTTTTATATATGCAAAGCTAGAGTTGGTTAATTGTTGTTTTACAAAGCTTGACCAATACATATTGAGAGAGAGAAAGAGCTCAAAATGCTTAATCATTCTACTTCCAAGCAAACCAATAGACGGTTATCAAGAACGTGAATTACTTCAAAGGTAAATTCTCATAAACCAAAATCTTCATCTTTTTCGATTTCTTTCTCGTAGAAGAATCGTATATTGGTGGAGCATGTTTATTGAGGAGATATAAGAATGCCTATTAATGACCAAATCATTGATAGGTCATGACCGAATAGAAATCGTAAGTGTTTACGTGAGTTAAAACCGTAGAAAGTCTTGAACGTTAACTTAGTTATGAATGATCGATTTGAAAATCGTTATAGCTAAGGATTGTGCCTATTGTTTGGTTAGGATAACTATGATGAATCAATGGAGTTTTCCATTTGATTTGGGTTATAGAACACGAGTAACGAAGTTATGGCAAATTTTGCGACAATAGATGTTAAACGTGGAAAATGTAGAAATCTCGGATTAAAGGTCAAAAGTTGTCGTGTGACTTGAAAACATTGGTTTCCAATGTCAACACGTGAGATAAGGTAGTTAAGAGTCGTTGGCGCAAGAATCATCGCATTCCGACTTATAACGAAGAAAACGAGTATTGAACGGTCAAAAATGTTAAACGAACGCTTAAAATGAACTCAAAGATGAAGTTCAAGTTAACTGATTAAAAAATGTGAAATTCTTATATGAACACGTAAAGGATGTGATTTGTGAGTTGTAGGCTTTTGAATGGGTCAATGCGGATATAAAATGAACAAATTAGGAAGTTGGGAGTTTCATAAGAAAAGCAAAACTGTTTTGGCCAACTGGTGCACAGGGGCGGCGCCGCAGCGCCAACCCAGTGTATAATGGTCGCGCCGCAACGCCAGATCCGGCCGAGTACCCTGCTAACTCACGCCGCAGCGCCGAGTTAGTACTAGGGATGTCGCGCCGCAGCGCCGACAGTGTAAAAATGTTGACCAAGTTAGGTTTTTGTTTCATTTGAATGTAGACCTAAAGTAAGATATTGAATGTACTTAATGTACATACTTAAGCTGACCTTAAATCACTTATAAGGTGATAATGTAAGAAGATTTAGTAAGGTTTAATAAAAATTAAACGAAGAACGCGAGAACGTCATAAGTAAACCGTAAATGATGTTCAACGTTGGTACTCAACCAATAATGATCGAATGTCGGTTAGTAACGTAAAAATGTTAGCGAACCATAATGAAGTATAGAAAGTCGAATCGACTTTAATAACGAAGTTAATTCAAATAAGACATAGAAAAGAAAGAAGTTGGTTATAGACAATAAAGTTAGTTTGTTTGATAACTAATTACAGTGTGCTATATGAATATATCATGTAGATCTTGTAAAGACTGAGAATTGTTAAATTATCTATTCAAAGACGGTTGAAGGCACGTCTTTCTTAAACGCTTGTCTAACCTTCGTGTTAGCCATGTTTTATGTAATGCATGTTATACAATGCATGAATTGTTTTAAAGAAAGAGTCGATGCCTGTTTTAACTTGGCTAGACTAATACTGAAGAGTTGATTGATTTGTTTATAAGTCTTTCGATATAGAACTGTTAACGCTATCATATGCCAAGTATTTGGTACGGATGAGAAGGTAAGTTTGTCTATATATAAACAAAAGTACTTTTCATCGATTATTCGATGGGCACGCGAGGTTGCCATATTGTTAAGCGTAAATACGTTTAACGTAAGAGTGTTGATCAACATAGAGTACAATAGGCTGATCACCTAGAAGTGCTCGTAAGTAAAGATGGGTGGCTGGCCTTAGTGCCGGATATCCTTTTCAAGTATGAAAATGAAAAGAGTATGTTCATGGTCTATTGACCGGTTCATCATTCCTAAGCTATTATATATACTCTAGAATTGTTGTTATGAGAAGTAATAGTTAAATAATTCATAGTGCTTCATAGTTAATTATTCAAATATTGAAATAAAGCATGTAATTGTTAAGGTGATATTCATATGATTCTTTGTTAAGACTTGCTGAGCTAGTTATGCTCATTCTTGCTTGAACCATATGTTTGGAGCTAAAGTCGAACGAACTGAGATTTCTAAGCGAGATAAAGGCAAGGCTAAGATGGACAATTAATCGTCCTGTAATAGATTAGTGTATTTGATTGTAATATACTTATGAAGAACAACAAATGTATTCGGTTTATGAACCTGGGAAAGGATTTATTACAAATGTAATACAAAGATAGTAATTACACTCATTTTGTTGTTATCTTAATGGAATGATTGTATGGATTGTAGTATCGTGAAGTACCACTTGTCGGGTTGGAAGATACCCGGATTTGGGGGCGTCACAGGTTGGTATCAAAGTATTAGTTTATAAAACTTAAGGGGGGAAGAACCTTAGTTTAATAACCTCGTTAGGAAAGGAAGAGTTCGAAGAAAGTTAAGTCGAGTCAAATGTGTTAATAAGGTATTGAGGAAACTCAGTACCAAAAGATTTAAATGAAGAAAAGTAACCCTAAATGGATTAAATGTGATTTGTGCTTATATTATTGTGTATTATGTACTAATCAATTTGTTATATGTTATTGTAGATGTCGGTTGATAGCTTAATGTATAGGTATATACATGTGGTCAGTGAGGAGTCCGTGAATAGAGTTGAGACAGTACCTGTGCCTATAGCAGACATACCTGTAGTGATTCTAGAAGAGTCAAAGCCCGAGGAATATTACTCGAAGGAAGACTATTTTGAGGAGACCATGGGAATAGCATCATATCTGAATATGATGATAGATGTGGAGGATGACATGGAGGTGATATTGATTAATACGGTGATGCATGCCCTAGAGTTGACACCTACAGAGACTATGAGGGCGATGTACCTCTCAGTGCTTGACTGTAACGTGCAACTGCGGTGCAACACCGAAAAGGAAGAGATCAGTGATCTCTACGGTGCGAAGGAGTCTGCAGAGTTAGACTATGAGATAGATCATGATGAGAAAGTGCTCATGACTGACAAGTATAGGGACTATAAGAACGAGGTCGTAAAACTTCGTGAGAAATTAGCTGAAAAAGACCAGAAGATAGCATGAATGTCATATATAAATGACAGTGCGCATAAGGATTTCAAGCTTAAGATAGCTTGTTATTCTATTGAGTTGGGATAGACTCGACATACTATAAGTTGAGATATTGTGTCGATTCTAGCGAACGAGAAGCATGAAAAAGCTGTTAGGCAGTATTAGGAGTTAGTATGGTACATACTTTTGTGTAATGACGTAAAACTCTCTTTTGTATAATTAAAGGGTAGTCTTTTTGTAAATCCCAATTTTTGTGGAAGTCAATCGCGGGATATATATGTAATAGCTTTTGGGCTTTGGAAAGCAACTTGTAAATAGTTCTGATCTATAAAGAAACACTTTAATATAAGGAAGTTTTTATTTTAAATTGCTTTGTTGTGTATGAGTTATTGTTCAGTTGTTTGACGACTAATAATGAAGTAAGCAAATAAGTAATAACGAAACTTTATTTATTTAATCAGAAATGCCGCCAAGAAGAAGACAACGTAACCAAGAGGCGGAATCACATAATGATAACGAGGGGGTCCTAATAACCCAATGCAAGAGTTCGTTAATTTATTAACGGCTGCATTTAACCAAGCTGGGGGTAGAGCATCTGTAAGACCTAGGGTAGCCCGAACGACTACCTTTAAAGAATTTAAGAGTGTAGGTCCACCCGAATTTAAGGGAACAACGGACCCAATGGAGGCCCAGACATGGGTCAAGGAAATATAAAAGGCATTTGTTATTACAAACGTAGCTGAGGTGCAAAAGACCTCTTTTGCGACCTACATGATGAAGGGGGAAGCCAACTACTAGTGGGAGGCTCGCCAGGGTGGGGCTGGAATAGGTGCTGTTATATGGGAACAGTTCAAGAAGGAATTCTTTGAGAACTACTTCCCTACTAGCATGCAAGGGAGGATGGAGATGAAGTTCCTCGAACTTAAACAGGGGGACATGACTGTTCCCCAATACGTGGCCAAATTCAATGAAATGGCAAGGTTTGCTCCACACCAAGTGTACACGGAGGAGAGGAAGGCTCGTAGGTTTAAGCAAGGTCTAAAACCCTGGCTCTATAGTAGGATATCGGTTTTTCAGAGTGCTTCCTACGGGACCATTCTAGAAAAGGCGATAATAGCGGAGGGTGGTAGTGAGGCGTTGACCCAATACCACAAAGATAGAAAAAATAAGAGTAATGGAGAGGGAGGAAATAAGGCAGAGGTTACCAGCGGCAGTGGCAATGTGCCTAAGAGGAAAAATTTTAACCATGGGAATACTGGGGTGAAACAAGGGGATCCTAAACGTAGGATGGAGGCATGCAAGACATGCGGCAAGCCCCATCTGGGAGTCTATCTGAAGGGGAGAACGGGTTGTTATAACTATGGACAGGAGGGTCACATATCTCCCAATTATCCTAATCTTAAGAAAAGTCGGGGCTATTTTATTTGTGGGTCGATCGGTCGGTGGACCACATGGCAAGAAATTTCCCGAAGAAAGGGGCAGAGGGTAGTAAAGGTTCTGGTAGTGGCAATTTGGCCATTACTGGACCAACACCATCATTGGGTAGACCCTCGGCCCGAACGTTTAATATGATCATCCAAGATGCGGTTGCATCATCGGATGTAGTAGCATGTATCATTCCAGTCAACAAAATAAATGCTTACGTGTTGTTTGACTCGGGTGCTACTTGTTCTTTTATAGCATGTGGATTTGCTAAGCAATTGGGATTAAATCCTGAAAAGTTAGAAATACCTTTAGACGTTAAGTTAGCAAACGAGGAGATATTTCCATTGATCACATTCATAGGAATTGTTTCATAGATATCAAGGGTTATAGATTATCGCTAGATCTTTTACCGATAAAGTTAAGGGAATTTGATGTGATTCTTGGTATGGATTGGTTAATTAACCATAGGGCGATAATAGACTGTTATAGAAAGAGTGTAAACTTAAGACTTTTTAAGAAACCTGAGGTGGTGTTTTATGGTAATAAATCACCAGGACATTCTTGTTGTCTAACCATGACATAAGCTATGAAGATGTTAAAGAAGGGGTGTAAGCGTTATCTGTGTCATGTGGTTGATACCCAAAGAGTGTGAACATCATTGGAACATATAGCGGTAGTTCAAGAGTTTACGGATGTGTTTTTGTAGGAGTTACCCGGTATTCCGCCAGATAGGGATATAGAATTCGTGATTGATTTGTTGCCGGGTACGACACCAGTTTCAATGGCACCATATAGGATGGCGCCAGTTGAGATGAAGGAGTTAATGGTTCAGTTACAGGAACTGTTAGATAGGAAGTACATTCAACCGAGTGTGTCTCCATGGGGAGCACCGATATTATTTGTAAATAAGAAGGACGGATCGTTACGACTTTATATCAACTATCGAGAGTTAAACAAGTTAACGATTAAGAATAAATACCCGTTGCGCAGGGTCGATGATCTATTTGATAAGTTAAAAGGGGCAAAGTATTTTTCTAAGA
Organism: Panax ginseng; assembly: GCA_020205605.1. Taxonomy (NCBI): domain Eukaryota; kingdom Viridiplantae; phylum Streptophyta; class Magnoliopsida; order Apiales; family Araliaceae; genus Panax; species Panax ginseng. The sequence goes on along the minus strand of CM035136.1, from coordinate 116,996,573 downwards.
TAGATTTTCGCACGAGGTATCATCAACTGAAGGTGAGGAAGGAGGATGTACCTAAGACGGCGTTTAGAACTCGTTATGGGCATTACGAGTTTTAGTTATGTCGTTTGGGTTGACAAATGCGCCAACCGCATTCATGGAAATGATGAACAGAGTGTTCAAACAATATTTGGACAAGTTCATTGTAGTGTTCATTGATGATATTCTAGTCTATTCTAAGACGCCAGAAGATCATGCTGAACATTTAAGAATAGTGTTGGAAACACTACGGAAGGAGAAGTTGTATGCGAAATTCACTAAGTGTGAATTTTGGCTTGAACGAGTGCAGTTTCTAGGACATGTTATAGATAAAGATGGCATATCCGTAGATTCAGCGAAGGTGGAAGTGGTAAATGAGTGGGAGCAACCGAAAACACCAACCGAGGTTAGGAGTTTTCTGGGGTTAGCGGGATACTATAGAAGGTTCATTCAGGACTTTTCTAAATTAGCTACTCTGTTGACGAATTTGACAAGGAAATCGGTGAAGTATGAGTGGACAGAAAAGTGTGAAAATAGTTTTCGAGAACTAAAAAGGAGGTTGAGCGAGGCACCTGTATTATCTTTACCAGATGATACAGGGGATTTTGTAGTGTATAGCAATGCTTCGCATAGAGGACTAGGTTGCGTGCTCATGCAGCATGGCAAGGTAATTGCGTATGCACCACGTTAGTTAAAGGATTATGAGAAGGTCTATTCTACTCATGACCTAGAATTGGAAACTGTAGTGTTTACCTTAAAAATATTGAGACATTATTTATACGGGGGAAAATGTGAGATATACACGGACCATAAAAGTCTGAAATATATCTTCACACAGAAGGAGTTGAATATGAGACAGAGAAGGTGGATAAAGTTGATAAAAGATTATGACTGTGATATCTTATATCATCCGGGGAAGGCGAATGTAGTAGCCGACACGTTAAGTCGAAAGGGTAGGGAAAAGTTGTCAATGTTAACGACTCAGAATGAGTTAATAACAGAGATGGCCAGGATGGAATTAGAAGTTAAGTTGCCAAAGGAAACATCAGAGATGTTATTTTCAATAGAGAATTGACAAACGATAGTGGAACGTGTTAAGAAAGTACAGATAAGTACTGAAGAATGCGAACGAATTAAAAAGATAATGGAGGAAGACGTGAAGACTAAGTATAACCTTGATAAAGAAGGTTTACTTCGTTTTGAAGGAAGAATTTGGGTTCCAAATAATTCCGAGTTGAAAGAAGAGATTATGTGTGAGGCCCATAGTGTTAGGTACTCGATACATCCTGGTATTACTAAGATGTATCAAGAGCTTCGTCAGAACTTTTGATGGCCGAACATGAAAAGGGAGATTGCAGAATACGTTAGTAAGTGCTTAAGTTTTCAAAAAGTTAAGGCTGAACACCAAAGGCCGAGTGGATTGTTGCAGCCACTAGAGATTGTAGAGTGGAAATGGGAGCATATCACCATGGACTTTGTGGTGGGACTTCCAACGACGAGAAAAGGATACGATGCTATTTGGGTAATAGTGGATGGGTTAACTAAATCGGCTCACTTTCTACCAATAGGAGTTAGGTATAACTTAGAGTAGTTAGCAAAGCTTTATTTCAAAGAAGTCATTTCTAGACATGGAGTACCTATTTCGATTGTGTCCGATTGCGATCCACGATTCACGTCGAGCTTTTGGAGGAGTTTGCAAGAACAAATGAGAACGCATTTAAGATTGAGTACGGCGTATCATATACAGACTGATGGATAAAGTGAACGAACAATTCAAACACTAAAAGATATGTTAAGATCTTGCGTTATGGATTTCAAGGGAAGTTGGGATGAACATCTACCTTTGGTAGAATTCGCTTACAACAATAGTTTTCACGCTAGTATAGGCATGTCGCCTTACGAAGCATTGTATGGAAAGTGTGACGCCCCCAAATCCGGGTACTTGAAACCCGAACTCGGTGCTTCACGATACCATTTCTATAAGCTGAATAATGCTAATAATAATAACAATAATATAAATTTCAAACTTAATTTACATATGCGTCAAAGTTTACTCCTGTGCTCTAGACCTTTAAACATTCATTACATCATAGATAATAAGTATCATTGTCTTAATAAACTATAACTATTACACAACATATTATAAATCTCATTCGTGCAGCTTTCCTTTCCCCTTGTTCTTGCTTGAGCCTTCAGGTTGATCATACTTAACTGAAAACATTTAAATTTAAAGAAAGAATGAGCATTTAATTTACCCAGCAAGTAGTAACAACAATATATATTAGCTGAAAGAATTAAATGTTTTCTTTGAAAGACACTTCTACAACGAATCAACAGGTTGTAAGTAAAATTTGAACCAATAATAACAACATATCATTTTAATATGAAATTTTGAAACTACGTATGCATCTATAACCGGAGATCTGTCAACATACTATGAACATTGTTTTCTATTTTCAAAAGGTTAAATGTAACTTCATCTCAGAAACCATCATAACTTACTAGCACGGGGGTGATCACCATATGCCTCAGATTGATCAATACTACATGCAAGAACGATATTATCGCTCACTCTATCCACCTTAGGTGCACAAAAGTTTTCCCATATTTGGGATGTTCATACTTAGTCGGAATCCAAACCAAAACAATCTGTTGGATACAATAACTTCTATCTTGTTCAATAATATTTTTATGTCTAGCTGAATCAAATAGCTTAGACGGCTTTTAAGTCAATGTATACATACTTGAAATCAATAAGTATGTATCAACATATGATTAAATACAATGGTTATCCAAGTGGGGACACTTGTCTAACCCTATATACGAATTAACGAATAGAATAAATATCTGAATTATATAATAATACAATGATTGGATAATGTAAGAACTTGTATGAATACAAAGATTGGATACATAATCAATAATAATAGAGTTAATAATCTGGCACAATAATATGATTCTGAAACTTTCTTACTCATGTCTGTTGCATAAAGGAAATGCAAAGGTAGAATACTTGCACAATGTAAATAATAGATCAGATACTTGCTCAATAATAATTGGAGTAAGTTTAGGAAACTTACATAACATAATATACCTGTTTGCACGAAATAAAAGTAGTGCATAAGGTTTAGATACTTGCCTGAGCTGCTGCTTACAATAACACAACTTAGATTAATCTTTTATACAGCGACCTATTAGTAATAAGATCATTCGTTCAATTAAACCAATATACTATAACACATAGTACTGTATTTTGCAGTCAGCACATAACCTAATCACATTATTACCCATGTTTAACAACCATTGAATCACAAATAATCACATATCTAATTAAATTATCTAAGTCCAGATCAATTTCTGAAACATATCGGTGTACCGACAACTTTATTGGGTAATTATAGAGTCTAAGACTCTTTCCTATAACTTAGTATCAGTCATATTATTTTTAAATGACTTATAATAATTTTAAAACATTTATTATAATTTATCATGAATTTTCAAACATCGGAATCATCATTATTAAATGATTTAAATATTAATCAATTCTATTATCATTAATATTTAATTAATATTAAACTATTAATGAAATCATTTTTAAAATATTAAAGTTATTTATAATAACTCAAAATACTTTTAAAGTATTAATATTACCCTTAAATGATTTTTAAAATATTTAAAATCATTCTTAAATATTTACCATTAATATTAAAGTATTAATGTTTTATTTGTCAAAATATTAAAAGTCATTAAGTATAACTTAAAATATTTTAATTAATTTATATCCCTTTTAAATTAATAAAACCATTTATAAACTATTTATTTAATATAATTTTTAAATAAATTTAATATTATTAATAATAAATTAATAATTATTAATATTAAATTTTTAATGAAATTATCCTTTAAATATTAAAAGTTATATTTTATAACTTAAAATATCTTTAAACACTTTATTTTTATTTAAAATGATTATTATACTATTAAAACCATTTTTAAACTAAATTATTTAATATAATTATTAAATAAATTTAATATCGTTAATAATAATTAATTAATGAAATTTACTTTTAAATAATAAAAGTTATATTTTATAACTTCAAATATTTTTAAATACTTTATTATTATTTAAAATGATTTTTAACATAATAAAATCATTTTAATTAATTTATTTAATTCATTTAGTACATAACTTAATTATCATTAATATTAATTTATTAATGAAATTTATCACAAAATATTAAAAGTCATTATAAATAACTTAAAATATTTTATTATATCATAATATAATTTTAAATGATTTTAAAGTATTAAAATCATTTTTAACTAATTTATTTAATAATATAATTAAATAAATAAAATACCTTTAATATTCCAAAAATATTAAATATTTATGAAATATATTTAAAATAATTAAAATCTAATTTTTAGACTTTAAAATAATTTTTAATAATTTATTTTGTATTTTTAATAATTAAAAATTATAATTATTTATTAATTTCTGGAAAATAAAATACTATCTGTCGCTAAAGACTACCTATAGCGACAGAACCGTCGCTATAGGTGTTCTTCATGTTCTTGGCCAAACTCAGAAATTCAAGTGCGCTTTATCGGTGGCCTACTTTGACCAAGTGTAACTCAATTGTGTGGTGTGTTTCGGGTAATTTCTAGCCGGATCTTGTAGTCATTATACAACACTACAAGTAGAAATCAACATCTAGGCCATACTATAAACACACAAAGAGGTCTAAGTCTCCAAAGAAGATGTCGTGGGTTCGGGTTTTCCGAAACCCAGCTTAATCTCGACCGCCATCTTGAAGCTCAAATATTTACATGTTCGGTCATTGCAATAATGATATTAAGGTTTTAATTCATAGCTCATATGTCAAGGAACATATATCCAACAACAAATCACCAAAGTATAACACAATAACCAGATTCGATCTAGTCAAACCATCGGAAAGTTCATCCTAGAAATTTCGGAATTTCCGAAAAATCATATTCATGAATCGGATGGCCTAGTTTGAATCATCCATATAAAATCCCTCATGTTTTTTATTTAACAGATCTAAAGGTACAGATCTCAAGTACACATAACATACTATAAATTAAATACATTAACACAATCAAAACATAAAACACATGCAAGATCCGAGATCATGAACATCTTGTCGACTTACTTCTTGGCTTTCAAAGTCACCGAGAAAAGTCCCGTCCAATGTCGGTTCAACGGTATTTGACCGTGAATAACTACCAATCAGTACACTAAATGACCTCTATTCTTTTTGTAGATTAAAGACAACATTACAGGGCTACCAATAATACTTCATAACAACACAAAAACATAATCTAGAAAGGATCTGTGGCATCGACATTCATTGTCGCACCAATCGAACACAATTTTTCCAGATTTTGTAGATCTTCAAATCTGAGCTTCTAAATGTTATGGATCTAACATCTAGCAACCCAGATCATCATAAGACACTATAATAAACAAATTCTAACATTAAATCATAACATCTAACACATAATTTTTGGACAGATTTGAGGCTAGGGTTTTTGTACCTTTTCTAAGCTTTGATTCTGATTTTGTTCTTCTGATCTGCTACTGGTAATCGTGGGGCTTGATCATGGACTAATCTAACAAGGGAATTTCGTGGGTTTGAGCTTGAGAGAGAATGGCTAAGTGCTTGTGAATAGTTTAGGCCAAAAATGAGCACTTTCTTTTTCTTAAATCTAGCAAATCATGTATGCATGTATGAGATGGCTGATCATGTGATGTGTTATAGATTATAGGCTCATAGGTAGGTCTAGGGTGGCTGGCCAGATTTTTGCTAGATCTTGTCTAACAATAATTCAACATATGGGACAAAAGGGCACTTTGGTAATTATTTTAAATTTTAAGGGTACTCTTGTCCAATGTTATTGAATCTAGGGTTTAATCACTAGATTTTACATCTTAAAGTTTCCCAAATAATTTATAGGATCTGGACAATTAAAAATTAAAGTGTAATAAAATTTTAATTTTAAACACACTAATTAAATTAGGGTTTTTAATAGAAAATTAGGGTTTAAATAATTAGGGTTCCTTAACATCATTAGGGTTCCCAAATTAACAATTAGGGTTTCCTAATTATCATTATAATTTACTAAAACAGTAATTAGGGTTTCTAATTTTAGCAAATTAGGGTTTTAATTAATAATTAGGGTTTCTCCTAATTACGTAAATTATATAATAAAATAAAAGAAAATTCATATAACACAAGTACTACACCATCTCGAACTCATAACCGAGTTTAGCAATTAGGGTTTAATAATACGACATGAGGGTTATGACCTAATTTACCATATTTGGCCCACCATTATCAGTCTACACATTTATAGTACATATTTATAGCACTGAAAAATTAAAATATAATGAATATTATATTATTATTCTCATCCCTTGATAAAAAATCCAAATTTAGGATTTGGATTTCATATCTGATTTATCCTTCATATACAACATCAATAATTTAGCTAAAATAATTAACTTAAATATTCTGAACAAATTCATATAATAAAATATTTATTATTATACTTCTAATAATCATTTCATATATTATTTAAATAATATAAAATCATGTTTTCATGGAAAATAATTAATAAAAACATTTTTGCTTACAAAAATTAATTACTATAGGAATATAATTTGTGGTGATTAAAAATTCTAAAATTATTTATAGGTAATAAATATATTTGCATTTATCATACATTACTTGGCACATTCTCATTATTAAAATAATAATAAAAAAACTTATATGTAAAATTTCTTATTTATTTACATAGAAAATATCGGGTTATTACAGAAGGAAGTGCAGAACACCACTTTGTTGGGATGAAGTAGGTGAACGTCGAATGTTGGGACTTGAAATGGTACAACAAACGGCAGACATGGTTGCGCTAATACAAACTCGATTGGTAGCAGCTCAAGATAGACAAAGGAAGTATGCAGATCCTCATCGAGAGAAGAGGGAGTTTGAAGTAGGTTCATATGTTTTTCTAAAAATATCGCCCTGGAAAGGGAAGATATGTTTTGGAAAGAAAGGGAAGTTAAGTCCAAGGTTTGTAGGTCCTTTGGAGATTTTACGAAGAGTAAGAGAGGTAGCTTATGAAGTAGCCTTACCTCCAGAAATGGAAACAATACACAATGTGTTTCACGTGTCTGTGTTGTGTCCTTATAAACAGGACTACAAGCACGTAATAGAGTATGAATCTATTCAAGTAGAAAAAGACTTAACGTATGAAGAACTTCCGATTTAGATTATTGATAGGGAGAAACAACTCTTGAGAAATAAAGTAATACCTTCAGTAAAGGTAATTTGGAGTAACCACGATGCTGAAGAAGCAACGTGGGAGCTCGAAAGTAAAATGAAGGAAAAGTTTCCTCATTTGTTTATGTAAGAATAGCGGGATTCTGGGGACAGAATCCTTATAAAGAGGGAAGAATGTAATGCCCTAGAATTTCGGATTTTGAATGAATTAAATTTTTATTTGATTATGTGAATTAAATGAATTTAATTGATTTATTATGTGAGTAAGATGTCCGAAGGTCATTCTATGACCTAGAATATACGGATGTGGTTAGTATTCTGGCTTTGTGCTAGGATTAATTATTGAGAATTATCAAGACGAAAATGAAGGTTTTTCGAGAATGTTTACGTAAAAACACTATTCATCCGATTTCGTTCGGAGCTATGGTTTGAAATTTCGAGAAACGTGTAATGATAGAATATGAACACATTATAGAATATCCAATAATTTTTCTGTTATGGCAAACGAAGTTTTCGCCTGTGGACTTAAAACCTAAGAGTTTGTGAAAGAGGTTTTCGAAAGGGAAATGAAATGCGTATAATAATTTCAATGATTATACATATGAGATACGAGTATTATACTAGTATAAATACGAGGATGGTATGAAGAATAGTATGGCGTATAATACGAATATCGTATGAGTATTAGACGAAGAGAATACGGGAGTTATTTGCGTAAAATACGAGAAGTATTAATGGAGTATGAGTAAATAATTTTGGTATAATTCAATTGGGCTTAAACTAATAGCAAGCCCAATGAATTATATAAGCAAGCCCAAGTCAAGGCCCAACGTTAAGTTATGTTAAGCCCAATCCAAAAAGTAAACCGTGGGTCGAACCAGCGGGTCACTGGATGGGTAAAACCCATGGGGAAACCCATGGGATGACAAAAGGGGAGGTGGGCCGACCACTTGGCCACCAAGTAAAGTGATTACTTAGTGGCTAAGTTGCAAAGGAGGTGGAATAGCAAGGAGTTGGAATGTAGACCATTTTGCCCCTCATTTGGATTTCTATATATACAAAGCTAGAGTTGGTTAATTTTTGTTTTACAAAGCTTGACCAATACATATTGAGAGAGAGAAAGAGCTAGAAATGCTTAATCATTCTATTTCTAAGCAAACCAATAGACGGTTATCAAGAACGTTAATTACTTCAAAGGTAAATTCTCGTAAACCAAAATCTTCATCTTTTTTCATTTCTTTCTCGTAGAAGAATCGTAGATTGGTGGAGCATGTTTATTGAGGAGATATAAGGATGTCTATTAATGACCAAATCGTTGATAGGTCATGACCGAATAGAAATCGTAAGTGTTTACGTGAGTTAAAACTGTAGAAAGTCTTGAACGTTAACTTAGTTATGAATGAACGATTTAAAAACCGTTATAGCTAAGGAATGTGCCTATTGTTTGGTTAGGATGACTATGATGAATCAATGGAGTTTTCCATTTGATTTGGCTTATAGAACACGAGTAACGAAGTTATGGCAAATTTTGCGAAAATAGACGTTAAACATCGAAAACGTAAAAATCTCGAATTAAAGGTCAAAAGTTGTCGTATGACTTGAAAACGTTGGTTTCCAATGTCAACACGTGAGATAAGGTAATTAAGAGTCGTTGGCGCAAAAATCGTCGCATTCCGACTTATAACGAAGAAAACGAGTATTAAACAGTTGAAAACGTTAAACGAATGCTTAAAAATGAACTCAAAGGTGAATTCCGAGTTAACGGATTCAAAAATGTGATATTCTTATATGAACACATAAAGGATGTGATTTGTGAGTTGTAGGCTTTCGAATGGGTCAATTCGGATGTAAAACGAACAAATTAGAAAGCCGGGAGTTTCATAAGAAAAACAAAACTGCTTTTGACTAATCAAGTGACTGATGGCGCCACAGCGCACAATACCAACCCAAAGGTATAATGGTCGTATCACAATGCCGCCAGATCCTATTGAGTACCCTACTAACTTTCATGCACTGCACCTGAGACTAAATAGTACTAGGGATGTCAACAAGCAAATACCGATAGTGTAAAAATGTTGACCAAGTTAGGTTTTTGTTTCATTTGAATGTAGATCTAAAATAAGATATTGAAGGTACTTAATCTACATACTTAAGCTGACCTTAAATCACTTATAAGGTGATAATGTAAGAAGATTTAGTAAGGTTTAATAGAAATTAAACGAAGAATGCGAGAACGTAATAAGTAAACAGTAAATGACGTTCAACGTTGGTACTCAACCAATAATGATCGAATGTCGGTTAGTAACGTAAAAACGTTAACGAACCATAATGAAGTATAGAAAGTAGAATCGACTTTAATAACGAAGTTAATTCAAATATGACCTTGAAGAGAAAGAAGTTGGTTATAGACAATAAAGTTAGTTTGTTTGATAACTAATTACAGTGTGCTATATGAATATATCATGTAGATCTTGTAAAGACTGAGAATTGTTGAATTATCTATTCATAGACGCTTGAAGGCAAGTCTTTCTTAAACGCTTGTCTAACCTTCGTGTTAGCCAAGTTTTATGTGATACATGTTATACAATGCATGAATGATTTTAAAGAAAGAGTCGATGCATGTTTTAACTCAGCTATACTAATACTGAAGAGTTGATTGATTTGTTTACAAGTCTTTCGATATAGAAATGTTAACGTTATCCTATGCCAAGTATTTGGTACGGATGAGAAGGTAAGTTTGTCTATGTACAAACAAAAGTATTTTTCATCAATTATTCGATGGGCACGCGAGGTTGCCAAATTGTTAAGCGTATATACATTTAACGTAAGAGTGTTGATCAACATAGAGTACAATAGGCTGATCACCTAGAAGTGCCAATAAGTAAAGATGGGTGGATGGCCTTGGTGCCGGATATCCTTTTCAAGTATGATAACGAAAAGAGTATGTTCATGGTCTATTGACCGGTTCATCATTCCTAAGCTATTTATATACTCTAGAATTGTTGTTATGAGAAGTAATAGTTAAATAATTCATAGTGCTTCATAGTTAATTGTTCAAATATTGAAATAAAGCATGTAATTGTTAAGGTGATATTCATATGATTCTTTGTTAAGACTTGCTGAGCTAGTTATGCTCATTCTTGCTTGAACCATATGTTTGCAGCTAAAGTCGAACGAACTGAGAGTTCTAAGCGAGATAATGGCAAGGCTAAGATAGACAATTAATCGTCCTGTAATAGATTAGTGTATTTGGTTGTAATATACTTATGAAGAACAACAAATGTATCCGGTTTATGAACCTGGGAAAGGATTTATTACAAATGTAATACAAAGATAGTAATTACACTCATTTTGTTGTTATCTCAATGGAATGATTGTATGGATTGTAGTATCATAGATCACCATTTTTCGGGTTGGAAGATACCCGGATTTGGGGGCGTCACATCTATAAGTTTTTCGTATAGGTAAGAAATGAGCCAACTTGGTCAATCTATCAACAATGACCCAAATCGCATCTATACAATGTGAAACCTTGGGAAGACCGATAACGAAATCCATGGTAATGTGCTCCCACTTCCATTCTGGAATTTCAAGTGGTTACAATGGACATTTTGGTACTTGATGCTCCGCCTTGACTCATTGACAAGTTAAACACCTTGAGATAAACTCTGCTATCTCTCTCTTCATATTGCTCCAACAAAATGTATGTTAAAGATCATGATACATTTTGGTACTCCCAAATGGATTGCAAACGGTGTGTTGTGCGCCTCCATCATGATTTTATACTTTAAATCAAGGTCGTTAGGAAAACAAAGTCTGGATTTGACTCAAAGTATTCCTTCTTCATTGATTCTTGCTTCCGGCATAGCACCTTCTTACACTTTCTTCCTAATACGCATCAGCTCCATGTCTGTAGCTTGAGCAGCTTTAACTTTATCGATTAAAGTCGGTTCTACTCGTATATTCACCATCATCACATGGGTCCCTAGAGTCTTTAACTCTATCTCCATCCTTTGCAAGTCATATAAAATGGGTGTTTGCGTTGACAATATTGCACTCGTACCCGCATATGATCTTCTACTCAATACGTCAAGTACTACGTTCGCTTTACCAGGATGGTATTGAATGGTATGATCATAATCTTTCAACAGTTTAAGCCAACGTCGTTGCCGCATGTTGAGTTCCTTTTGGGTGAAGAAATATTTGAGGCTTTTATGATCCGTAAAGATCTCCACTTTCTCCCCATACAAGTAATGCCTCCAAATTATAAGTGCGAAGACAACAGCTGTCAACTCTAGATCATGAGTAGGATAATTCCTCTCATATTCTTTGAGTTGTCGAGAGGCATAGGCTATGACTTTCCCATGTTGCATGAGAACACATCCTAACCCTTTGCCCGGTCATCAGAGATGACAAATCCTCCGAGCCGGATGGTATTGTCGAGCAGCAAGTGCTAAAATGAGTCTCCTCTTGAGTTCCTGAAAAATCTTATCACATTCCACGCTCCAACTGAATTTTGTATCTTTTCGAGTTAGCTGAGTTAATGGAGTAGCGATTTGAGAAAACCCTTCTACGAATCTCCGATAATAACCAGCTAAGCCGAGAAAGCCACGTACTTTGGTCACTAATTCAGGTTGCTCCCAGCTTTGAATAGCTTCAATCTTTGTCGGGTCAACAGATATTCCATGACTTGATACTACGTGCCCAAGGAATGCTACTTCCTCAAGCCAGAACTCACATTTCTTTAACTTGGCATAAAGCCTATTTTCACAAAGCTTTTGGAGTATCAGCCTCAAGTGTTGCTCATGATCTTCACGGCTTTTGGAATATATGAAGATGTCATCAATAAAGACGACCACAAAGTGATCCAAATATTCCTTGAATACTCGGTTCATCATATCCATGAAGGCAGGAGGAGCATTAGTCAATCCAAAAGACATGACTAGAAATTCATAATGCCTATACCGAGTTTTGAAAGCCGTCTTTGGAATGTCATCGGTTCTAATCTTTAACTGATGATATCCGGAACGAAGATCGATCTTTGAAAAGAATTTGGCGCCTTACAACTTGTCAAACAGGTCATCAATACGTGGCAATGGGTACCTATTCTTGATGGTGACATGATTCAACTCTCGATAATCAATACAAAGTCGCATACTCCCATCTTTCTTCTTCACGAATAGAATAGTAGCACCCCAAGGAGACGTACTAGGACGAATGAAACCGATGTCTAACAACTCCTGCAGTTGGGTCTTTAACTTCTGAAGTTAAATAGGAGCCATTCGATATGGGGCTTTGGAAATGGGTTTTGTACCGGGTTCAAGGTCGATAAAAAATTCAATTTCACGCTCTGGGGGTAGGCCAGGAAGTTCTTCAGGGAATACGTCAAGAAATTTATTAACAATACAAATATCATTCAAAACTGACGTATTTTTATTTAAATCCGTGACATGAGCTAAGAAAGCTTGACATCCGTTTTTCAATAAACGAAGAGCTTTATGGCTTGAGATGACAGTGATTGATTTTAATGGTTTAGTTGCTTGAATTCGCATAATAGGTTGGTTAGGAATATGAAAGCTAACAACCTTACGAAAACAATCAATTTTTGCATGATGAGTAGTTAACCAATAAATCCCTAGAATCACGTCAAATGAAAGTATTTTCAATGAAATAAGATCGACAGGTAATATGAGGGTACCGATTTGAACCAAACACGACTTATAAACAGTTGATGTAATGAAGGTTTCTCCCAACGGAGTTTCAACAGATAAGTTAAAGTCTAATTTGTCCGAAGTCAAATTTGAAAGTTGAGCGCAAGTAGGAGTAAAAGAATGGGTAGAACCGGTATCAAATAATGTATAGTTTTCGCTAGAGTTTATGATAAGCTTACCCGTGATGACCTCATTTGGGTTCCTTGCTTTCTGGGAGGTCACAAAAAACGCTCTCCTTTGAACTATTTGTTTTGACTTGTCTGGGACGATATTTTGTGTCACCGTTACAACTGGACTTGGCTTCCCAGTACAATAAAATCTAGCGGTGACCTTCTCTTCCACAATTGTAACACGTTTTGGACTGCTACGCACAGTTTGGACTGATGTGTTCCTCCCCTCCGCATTTGAAGCATATGATAGGTGGTCGTTCTCCTTCCTGAACAACGGGTGCTGGTGATGACGTCTTTCCATCATTGTTGAATCTCCTCTTCTTGAAATGTCCACTTTTATTATCTTGGCCATGATTGCCACAGAAGTGGTTACCATTTCTGGCATGTTGATTCCCTCCACGTTTGTTGTCACCACTTCGATGACTTCTACCACTGGTATAATCATTTTGCCAGCTGCTTTCTCTTGGTTGGGTTGACTCGTTATCGCGCTCCAATAACTGAGCCCTATTTACAACATCTGAATACAAACATAGTTTATGAGAAATTAGATATTGACGTATCTCGGGTTTCAAACCTCTTAGAAACATCTGTGTCATTCTCTCATCATTATCAACCAAGTGAGATGCAAACCGGGATAACTCAGCAAACATAGCTTCATACTGCGACATGGTCATATTGTTTTTCTCTAACTTGATGAACTCTACCTCTTTCATGTGACTAATACTTTCGGGAAAGTACTTGTCGTTGAATAGTTCTTGAACTTCTCCCAAGACATCTTCAATGTAAGGCGTTGAGTACGCTTTCTGGATTTCCCACCAAAGAATTTGCCTCTCCTCGCAACATAAAGGTGGCAAAGGGAACCTTTTACTCCTCGGAGCATCACAAGACATCAAAATATCTTGGTGATATGCTTTATCCACGTTTCCGCCTTAAGTGGTTTTGGCTCTCCAATAAACTTCGGTGGTCCCAGCTCCTTGAACTGTTTAGCGATGACCGTCCGAGAGTTTCCAGTGTTTCCACCTACATTTTGGACAGGAGCCGCTCTCGCCTGTTGTTGCATGAATTGCATAAAGCCTCTGAAGATTCCACCATTCATCACTTGATCGTTGTTGTTTACCTGAGGATTATTGTCTTTTCCTGTTACACATTATCCTGGGTATTGATCTGTGGTGACTCAACGGTCTCCTGTGCTCCATTGCTATTCTCAATATTCTCGGATGTCATTTTCAAATATTGCCACAAAACAAGGGTTAATTGACATGCAACATATTATCCCTATATTCTGACCGACCAAATAAATACCAAATAAACTTTGGTAGGTCATACTAGGGAAAAAATTCCCCGTCCTTCCCCTCTTAGTTCTAGTCTCACATTTTAGCCAGGGATCATATCCCTAAGCTTTGATACCAACCGTGACGCCCCCAAAATAGGTATACATCACCCATCTTGAGTCGTCAAATACATGGTACAAAATTCAAATACAACTTAATAATACAACTGTCGTGTGATATACGTAAAACATAAACTAAGAGTTTTAATACGAATATTGTCTTATAGACATTATTCAACTCAAATGGAGTCCTCAATACATTTATTATTACACTATTTCCTAGGATAGTGAGGACTACTAATGCTATCATCTGGACCGTCACTCCGTTCCCCGACTAGTCCCGGTTACGTTCTCATTTCCTTAAGAGGACAATGAAAGCAAAAGAGTGAGCTCAACTAGCCCAGTAAGAAATATTATAACTAAGATAATGCAGAATAATTCATCGTTAGCCTTCAACAGTGTTAAAATGATAAAATATAACAAACATTAAGTTTAACTGCAGCAGAACAAGAAATCCATTAGAATAGTCAAGTAGAGAATAAAATCTACTATCTTCTATGATTTAAAAGATTTTTCATCACTTTTATTGCTGAGACTCAGCTTAATAAATAATTCAAATCATCCATGCACTACGACCAAGGATATTCATTAGTTTCACAACCATAAATTATCCATGCACTACGATCCAAGGATATTCGTGTATTCATCAGTGGTCATTATCATGCCAACAACTGTCCATCAATGCACTACGGGCCACAGATGACTTTCAACATATTATAAACATGAGGATGATGACAATGATATAAGAATTCAATAAAACAAGTTCAAGGAATTTTTTTGAAAGATTTATAATTTAATTTATCCAGAAATCAATAATGTCCAAATTATTAACATAATACTACTTTGTGGAGTAAAATTCAAGAATAGTATTGTATCAAAAATGATTTGGACCGAAAAGTAATCAATTTTTTTCTTGAATAGTACCCCGGGTGGATAGTAACTGAGTGAATAGTACCCAGTGAATAGTAACTTTGGGAATAGTAACCCGACATGAAAAAGTTAAAACTTATCGAGAATGCTCAGAATAATATTTCCATGAAAAGATACTGGATGAAGCGCAAATATCAAGGATATTCTACTAATTTCATAGAGTATAGAAGCCAAAATTTTAACAAACGAGTATAGAATTCAAAATCTGAAATGAAATAATATTACTTACATACTACAGAGTATGAAAGAAAATCGAATATTGAACAAAAATAACATCTCTTACCTTGAAAAGAAGAGTATTTCAACTGGTATAGCGGGGATATTCTTGAAGAAAACTTTCACTTTTTTCTACGCTCAAAGCTTTCTAAAACTCTAAAGAATTACGCTAAAGATTATAGAAGAAGAAATCTCTGATTCTGGTGTGATTTTCAATTCTAACTTAAACGCTTATTTATAGAAAAATGCTAGAACGCCATAGGAGACTAAATTAATAAAATAATATTATTTTCAAAAAAATTCTACGCATGCCTCTTGGACCAAAATTCAGCCACCACAAGTGGGACCCACAAAAATTCAGATTTTTCACACCAACCAAAAGTGGGGCCCACCATGTTTTAAAATAAAAATATTTAATTTTTGAAACTTTAATAATTCATAATAAATAGCCCTTTTTCAGAAAAATACGAAATTTATGTCCATTCCATACGAAATCGAATTCTCTACAACTTTGCAGAATAAAGTTTTTTCAAACTCCACATCAGAAATATCCGAAATCCACAAACGGATGATTTTCAATACCTTATAAAATTCATAACAAATCTTACATTAATTTTTAACGGTTCAAAATTTGTGGACATATACTCAACTTATATATGCATAACATATCCAAAAATCACAACGATCCAGCGGTCGGATTAAAATTATAACTCACGCAATAGAGATTTAAGAACACCGATTTGATTTTTTAATACTTCCAATTCTACAAAATACTGATACAACACCTCAACATTAATTCCTTTATTTATAACCACGTAAAATAAATATTTTCCTATCTATCATTTATGTCCACATAAAATAAATATTTCCTTATCATACAAATCAATAATTAATTATTCATAAATAATATTACAGAATCACAATATTGGCAACCAGGCCGTTCCCAGGAAAGAAGGGGCCTTACTGGCGTGCAATTAGGTGACCAAACCTCTCATTGACAGAACTTTCTAGACATTGCCAATAACGCTATATAATAATATTATTCAAATAATATGAATTATTGATTTGATAATGGAAATACTGTGCAGTGACAATTATTGAAACAACAATAATATAAAATATCAACGCAGTCATTATTGAATCAATAAAATAAAATATTAAATAAAAGAATTACGTAATAATTATTGAGTAGTGCATTCTTACGTAAGAATCAATAATTCAAATATCAGGTAATACCTGTGTTTCATCTTTGAAACCCCGCCGTATTATATATTTTAACCATCGGGTATTCTAATCAGCTTATCGGTAAAACTTTTGCCGTTATTTTATAAAATATATTTTTTGTCGCTTTCTCAATCCGACAATAATTATTGTAGGAGTCCACTAATGATTGTGTCGTCGTCATTTAATATTCCTCAATTAAAATGAATATTCTCACCAATCGAATATTATATAACAACTTATGTAGTTTGCAAAATTTATAAATATTACCCACAACTATAGCATTATATCAAATTCACTCCATAATATTCAAAAATGATATTTATAGAAAATTCATCTTTATTCATAAAAGTTGGGGTCTTACACCTTGCATTATATGTAACACCCCATTTTTTAGGAATAAAGAATAATTTTCTCAAAATATATTTTTGAATATTATGGTGTGGATTTGATATAATGTTATAGTTGTGGGTAATATTTATAAATTTTGCAAAGTAAGCAAGTGGTTATATAATATTCGATTGGCCTGGGAATATTCGCTTTAACAAGGAATATTCGCATTTATCAAGACAATCATCATGGACCCCATAATCTGTAGTATTGTCGTAGTTAGAAAAACGACATAATTATCTTTTTATAAAATAATCTACGAAAAGTGTTACCGTTAAAACCGCTGAACTACCCGTAGTAAAAAAGTACAAAGAATACGCATGGTTTGCATAGTAGTACACTAAAGATTGATTATTGATGCTTACGTGAGAAGTCACTCAGTTATACTCAATTATTGCTACAATAATTGTTGCATCATATCTCTCATATTATTTATTCAATTATTGTCACAGTATCATCTGCATAATATTTATTATTATTAAATCAATAATTGGGACAACAAAGTTCTTCATATTATTATTTTCAATATTGACAATGTCTAGAAGTTCTGTCAAGGAGAGGTTTGGTCACCTAATTGCGCGCCAATAAGGAGAAATCCTTATCAAAAAGCCTCCTCTTTCCTGGGAACGACCTGGTTGTTAAATATAGTGAGTTATAATATTAATGATGAATAAGTTGTGTTGATTAAAGATGAAATTGATAGTTCCACTGTGTTGGGACTATTAGTGTTAGTGGAAATCGACATTTATTTCGATAATAATTGATGTCTGGAGGTTATATTGACCAATCGGGTAATTAATCGGATAAATGAGCAATTAATTGCTATTATTTCACATGCTTATAACTATTTATTCACATGTGTGTACTATTGATTCACATTCATGTACTATTAGGGGAGGTGGTGCAAGATTGATAATACTTGAATGACTAAATTAAAAATGGAGGTATAGTTGAAGGTACTATACTGTAATTAGTTTTTTTCACATGATTATACTATTGAGTCCAATGAATGAACTATTAATTCACATTATTTACTATTAGGGGAGGTGGTGCAAGTTTGATAATACTTGCAGGACTAAATTAAAAATGAAGAAAAAGAGGAAGGTATTATACTGTAATATTTCGAGCCCCAACACGTGCAATTATCGAAACTATATTTTCCTATAAATAGAAGCTCATTCTTCCTTCATTTTTCACCAATTCACAAAAGCTTTAGAGTAATTATTATAAAGAGAAATTATAGAAAGAAATAAGAAAAGAAGTCTGCTACCTCACTATTCCAGTATCCAATTTTTTAAGGTAAGGGGTATTATTCTTTCATATTCATGAAGAAAGTTATTTTCTTTCAATACTCGTAAGGGTTGTTATTCCATTATTTATTATTATGATGGAATAACCTGTCTATGCGAAGTACCGCATACATGGTGAAATTCTTCTGTTATTCTATTCTTTATTATTCTGTTGGAACATCCTGTCTGAGCGGATTACGCATGACCTGGTTCCATTTTTTATTATTTTATTGGAACATCCTATCTGTGCGGATTACGTATAACATTGTTCCATTCTTTATTATTCTATTGAAACATCCTGTATGTGCGGATTATGCATGACCTAGTTTTATTCTTTATTATTTTGTTGGAATAACCTGTCTGTGCGGATTACGCACGCCTGGTGAATTCTTCTGTTATTCCATTCTTTATTATTCTGTTAGAATAATTTGTCTACGTGGATTACCACAAGGCGGCAAAAATCCATTTGCGGTTTCATGTATTTTATTATACTCAGTTGATTAAAGTTTTGGCTTCTATACTCCATGAAATTAGTGGAATATCCTTGATATTTGCGCTTCATCCAGTATCTTTTCATAAAAATATTCTTCTGAGCATTCTTGAATTTTACTCCACAAAGCAGTATCATGTTGACAATTTGGACGTTATTGATTTCTAGATAAATTAAATTATAAATCTTTACAAATTTATCCTTGAACTTGTTTTATTGAATTCTTATATCATTGTCATCATCCTCATGTTTATAATATGTTGAAAGTCATCTATGGCCTGTAGTGCATAGATGGACTTGGTATGATTATGACCAGGGATTATTCGGTATAATTATGACCGTGAAGTCTTCATTGGCAGTAGTGCATTGATGGAAAGTTGTTGGCATGATCATGACCATTGATGAATACACAAATATCCTTGGCCCGTAGTGTATGGATAATTTGTGGTTGTGATACTAATGAATATCTTTGGCCGTAATGCAGGGATGATGTGGTTTATTTATTAAGCTGAGTCTCAGCGATAAAAGTGATGAAAAACCTTTTAAATCGTAGAAGATAGTAGATTTTATTCTCTACTTAACTCTTCTAATGGATTGCTTGTTCCGCTGTAGTTAAACTTGATGTTTATTATATTTTATCAGTTTAACACTGTTGAAGGCTAATGATAACTTATTCTGCATTATCTTAATCATAATATTTCTTACTGGGCTAGTTGAGCTCACCCTTTCTTTCACTATTCTCTTTAGGAAATGAGAACGTAGCCGGGACTAGTCGGGGAATGGAGTGACGGTCCAGATGATAGCATTAGTAGTCCTCACTATTCTATTAAATAGTGTGACAATAAATGTAATGAGGACTCCATTGAGTGTGGATATTGTCTATATGACAATATTTTTATTAAAACTCTTAAATTATGTTTTGTCGTATTTTACACGACTGTTGTATAATTAAGTTGTATTTGAATTTTGTACCATGTATTTGACGACTCAAGATGGATGATGTATACCTATTTTGGGGGCGTCACAGTTGGTATCTAAGCTTAGGGATATGATCCCTGGCTGAGATGTGAGACAAGAACTAGGAGGGGAGAGACGGGGAAGTCCTTCGCTAGTATGACCTACCTAAGTATATTTGGTATTTATTTGGTCGGTCAAATTATAGGGATAATATGTGACATGTCAATTAACCCTTATTTTGTGGCAGTATTTGAAAATGACATCCGAGAATGTTGAGAATAGCAATAGAGCACAGGAGACCGTTGAGTCTCCATAGATCAATAATAAGGATACTGTGCATCAGGAAGACGACAATCCTCATGCAAACAACAACACAGACCAAATGATGAATGATGGAATATTCAGAGGCTTTAGGCAATTAATGCAACATCAGGCGAGAGCGGATCCTGTCCAAAGTGTAGGTGGAAACACTGGAAACTCTCAGACGGTCACCGCTAAATAGTTCAAGGGACTAGGACCACCAGAGTTTATTGGAGAGCCAAAACCACTTAAGGCAGAAGCGTGGATAAAGCAGATCACCAAGATATTTGATGTTTTGGGATGCTCCGAGGAGCAAAAGGTTCCATTTGCCAGCTTTATGTTGCGAGGAGAGGCAGATTACTGTTGGGAATCGGTAAAGCGTACTCAACCTGCCGCATTAAAGATGTCTTGGGAGAAGTTCCAAGAACTATTCAACGACAAGTACTTTCCCAAAAGTATTCGTCACATAAAAGAGGTAGAGTTCATCAAGTTGGAGCAGAACAATATAACCGTGTTAGAGTATGAAGCTAAGTTTACCGAGTTGTCCCTGTTTTCATCTCATTTGGTTGATAATGAGGAGAGAATGACGCGGATGTTTCTAAGAGGTTTGAAACCCGAGATACATTAATACTTAATTTCTCACAACTTGTGTTTGTATTCAGATGTTGTTAATAAGGCTCAGTTATTGGAGCGCGATAACGAGTTAACTTAACCAAGAGAAAGCAGCCGGCAAAATGAAAATACCAGTGGTAGCAGTCATCGAAGCGGTGACAACAAACGTGGAGGGAATCAAAATGCCAGAAAGGGTAACCACTTCGGTGGTAATCATGGCCAATACAGTAAAAATGGACATTTCAAGAAAAGGAGATTAAACAATGATGGAAAGACGTCAGCACCAGCACCCGTTGTTAAGGAAGGAGAACAACCACCTATCATATGCTTCAAATGCGGAGGGGAGGGACATATCAGTCCAAACTATGTGATGCAGTCCAAGGCGTGTTATAATTATTGAAGAGAAGGTCACCTAGCCCGATTTTGTCATGCATCAAAGACAAGTGCAGCTGGGATGGAGGCACCAAAGGCCGTCCCAGAAAAGTCAAAGCCGGTAGTTCATGGGAGAGCGTTTGTCGTAACCTCCCAGAAAGCAAGGAACCCGAACAAGGTCATCACGGGTAAGCTTATCATAAGCTCTAGCAAAGTCTATACCTTATTTGATACCGGTTCTACCCATTCTTTTATTTCTCCTACTTGCGCTCAACGTTTAAATTTGACTCCAGAGAAATTAGACTTTGACTTATCGGTTGAAACTCCGTTGGGAGAAACCTTCACTACACCCACTATTTATAAGTCTTGTTTGATTCAAATCTGTAACCGCATGTTACCTGTTGATCTTATTTCTTTAAAAATACTTACATTTGACGTGATTCTAGGGATTGATTGGTTAACTACTCATCATGCTAAAATTGATTGTTTTCGTAAGGTTGTTAGCTTTCATATTCCTAATCAACCTATTATGTGAATTCAAGCGACCAAACCATTAAAATCAATCACGGTCATCTCAAGCCATAAAGCTTTTCGTTTATTGAAAAATGGATGTCAAGCTTTCTTAGCTCATGTCACAGATTTAAACAAAAATACGTCAAATTTAAAATATATTTCTATTGTTAATAAATTTCCTGACGTATTCCCTGAAGAACTTCCTGGCCTACCCCCAGAGCGTGAAATTGAATTTTTTATCGACCTTAAACCCCGTACAACACCCATTTCTAAAGCCCCATATCGAATGGCTCCTATTAAACTTCAGGAGTTAAAGACCCAATTGCAGGAATTGTTAGACATCGATTTCATTCGTCCTAGTATGTCTCCTTAGGGTGCTTCTGTTTTATTCGTGAAGAAGAAAGATGGAAGTATGCGACTTTGTATTGATTATCGGGAGTTGAATCATATCATCATCAAAAATAGGTACCAATTGCTTCGCATTGATGACCTATTTGACCAGTTGCAAGGCGCCAATTTCTTTTCAAAGATTGATCTGCGTTCCGGATATCATCAGTTGAAGATTAAAATTGATGACATTCCAAAGACTGCTTTCAGAACTCGGTATGGGCATTATGAATTCTTAGTCATGTCTTTTGGATTGACTAATGCTCCTGCTGCCTTCATGGATATGATGAACCGAGTATTCAAGGAATATTTGGATCACTTTGTGGTCGTCTTTATTGATGACATCCTCATATACTCCAAAACCCGTGAAGACCATGAGCAACACTTGAGGCTGATACTTCAAAAGCTTCGCGAAAACAAGCTATATGCCAAATTGAAGAAATGCGAGTTTTGGCTTGAGGAAGTTGCATTCCTTGGGCACGTGATATCAAATCATGGGATATCTGTTGACCCAACAAAGATTGAAGCAATTCAAAGCTGGGAGTAACCTAAATCAGTAACTGAAGTACGTAGCTTTCTCGACTTAGCTGGTTATTATCAGAGATTCGTAGAAGGGTTTTCTCGAATCGCTACTCCATTAACTCAACTGACTCGAAAAGATACAAAATTCGGGTTGGAGCGAGGAATGTGAGAAGAGTTTTCAAGAACTCAAGAGGAGACTCATTTCAGCACCTATTCTGATAATACCATCTGGCTCGGAGGGATTTGTCATCTACAGTGATGCTCAGGCAAAGGGTTGGGATATGTTCTCATGCAACATGGGAAAGTCATAGACTATGCCTCACGACAACTCTAGATCATGAGTAGGATTATCCTACTCATGATCTAGAGTTGGCAGCAGTCGTTTTTGCGCTTAAGATTTGGAGGCATTACCTTTATGGAGAGAAGGTAGAGATCTATACGGATCATAAAAGCCTCAAATATTTCTTCACTCAAAAGGAACTCAACATGAGGCAACGACGATGGCTTGAGTTGGTGAAAGATTACGATCATACCATTCAATACCATCCTGGAAAAGCAAACGTAGTAGCTGATGCATTGAGTAGAAGATCATATGCGGGTACGACTGCATTATTGTCAACGCAAAGGCCCATTTTATATGACTTACAAAGGATGAGGATAGAGTTAAAGACTCCAGGGACCAATGTGATGATGGCGAATATACGAGTAGAACAGACTTTAATCGATAAAGTTAAAATTGCTCAAGCTGCAGACTTAAAGCTGATGCATATGAGGAAGAAAGTGTAAGAAGGTGCTATGCCGGAAGCAAGAATCGATGAAGGAGGAATACTTCGAGTCAACTCCAGACTTTGTGTTCCTAACAACCTTGATTTAAAGTATAAAATCATGATGGAGGCGCACAACACACCGTTTTCAATCCATCCTAGGAGTACCAAAATGTATCGTGATCTTCGACATACATTTTGGTGGAGCAATATGAAGAGAGAGATAGCAGAGTTTATCTCAAGGTGTTTAACTTGTCAACGAGTTAAGGCAGAGCATCAAGTACCAAAAGGTCCATTGCAACCACTTGAAATTCCAGAATGGAAGTGGGAGCACATTACCACGGATTTCGTTACTGGTCTTCCCAAGGTTTCTCAAGGCATAGATGCAATTTGGGTCATTGTTGATAGATGGACAAAGTCTGCTCATTTCCTACCTATACAAGAAACTTATACACTTGAACGTCTTGCTCGTATGTACATAAACGAGATTATAAGACTGCATGGTATGCCGATATCCATAGTTTCTGATCTAGACCCAAGATTCATTTCAAGATTTAGCTCAGTATATCATCCTCAGACGGACGGGCAGTCGGAGTGGACTATTCAAACTCTTGAAGATTTATTAAGACTTTGTGTCCTTGACTTCAAAGGAAGTTGGGATAAGTTCTTACCATTGGTGGAGTTTTCCTGCAACAGCAGTTATCAAGCAAGTATTGGCATGGCTCCATTTAAGGTGTTGTATAGAAGAAAGTGTCATTCTCCAGTATGCTGGGATGAGGTGGGCAAAGAAATTTTGTTGGGACCGGAGTTGGTACGTATGACTACGGAAAAGATTCAAACGATCTGATAACGTATAAAAACCTCACAAGATCGACAAAAGAGTTATGCTGATCTTCATCGAAAGGACGTGGAATTCGATATTGGAGATCATGTGTTGTTACGTGTTGCTCCATGGAAGGAAGTTACGAGATTTAGAAAGAGAGGAAAGCTCAACCCTCGATTCATTGGCCTATTTTAATCCTCAATTAAGTAGGAACTGTGGCCTATATACTCGCATTACCGCCAAGTATGTCTCGTGTTCATAATGTTTTTCATATATCTATGTTACATAAATATGTGAAAGACCCGAACCACATTATTGAATTAGAACCAGACGAGATAGAGGAAGATTTAACGTATGAAGAGTTACCTGTTAAAATCATGGATAAGAAGGATCATATTCTACGCTCTAAAGTTATACCTCAAGTCAAAGTTTTGTGGAGAAATCACGATGTTGAGAAAATGACCTGGGAGTTAGAATCTGAAATGAAATCAAGGTATCCTCACCTCTTCGATATACCAGGTACGTACCCTAATTTCGAGGACGAAATTTCATAAGAAGGGGAGGTTGTAAGACCCCAACTTTTATGAATAAAGAATAATTTTCTCAAAATATATTTTTGAATATTATGGTGTGGATTTGATATAATGTTATAGTTGTGGGTAATATTTACAAATTTTGCAAAGTAAGCAAGTGGTTATATAATATTTGATTTGTCGGGAAATATTCGCTTTAACAGGAATATTCGATGACGGCGGACAATCATTAGTGGACCCCACAAACGGAAGTATTGTCGTAGTTAGTTAAGCATGTAATTATCTTTTTATAAAAATAACGACGAAAAGTGTTACTATTAAAACCGTTGAACTACCCTTAGTAAAAAAGTACGATGTACGCATGGTTGCATAGTAGCACACGGTATTGAATATTGATGCTTGCGTGAGAAGTCACTCAGTTTTACTCAATTATTGCTACAGTAATTATTGCATCGTATCTCTCATATTATTGATTCAATTATTGTCACAGTATCATCTGCATAATATTTATTATTATTAAATCAATAATTGAGATGACAAAGTTATTCATATTATTATTTGCAATATTGACAATGTCTAGAAGTTCACATCGAGAGAGGTTTGGTCACCTAATTGCGCGCTAATAAGGAGAAATCCTTATCGAAAAGCCCCCTCTTTCCTGGGAACGATCTAGTTGTTAAATATTGTGAGATATAATATTAATAATGAATAAGTTATGTTGATTAAAGATGAAATTGATAGTTCCATTGTGTTGGGATTATTAGTGTAAGTGGAAATCAACATTTATTTCGATAATAATTGATGTCTGAAGGTTATATTGACCAATCGGGTAATTAATCAGATAAATGAGTAATTAATTGCTATTATTTCACATGTTTATCAATATTTGTTCGCATGTGTATACTATTGATTCACATTAATGTACTATTAGGGGAGGTGGTGCAAGATTGATAATATTTGCATGACAAAATTAAAATAAGAGGTATAGTTGAAGGTACTATTTTGTAATTAGTTTTTCTCACATGATTATACTAATGAGTCACATGAATGAACTATTAATTCACATTATTTACTATTAGGGGAGGTGGTGCAAATTTGATAATACTTGCAGGACTAAATTAAAAATGAAGAAAAAGAGGAAGGTATTATACTGTAATATTTCGAGCCCCAAAACGTGCAATTATCGAAACTATATTTTCCTATAAATAGAAGCTCATTCTTCCTTCATTTCTCACCAATTCACAAAAGCTTTAGAGCAATTATTATAGAGATAAATTATAGAGAGAAAGAAGAAGAGAAGTCTGCTACCTCACTATTCTAGTATCCAATTTTTCTGAGGTAAGGGGTATTATTCTTTCGTATTCATGAAGAGAGTTATTTTCGTTCAATACTCGTAAGGGTTGTTATTCCATTCTTTATTATTATGTTGGAATAACCTGTCTATGCGAAGTACTACATACATGGTGAAATTCTTCTGTTATTCCATTCTTTATTATTTTTGTTAGAACATCATGTTTGTGCGGATTGCGCATGACCTGGTTCCATTCTTTATTATTCTGTTGGAACATCCTGTCTGTGCGGATTACATATGACCTGGTTCCATTCTTTATTATTCTGTTGGAATAACCTGTATATGCGGATTACGCACGCCTGGTGAATTCTTCTGTTATTCCTTTCTTAATTATTCTGTTGGAATAATCTGTCTACGTGGATTACCGCATGGCAGCAAAAATCCATTTGTGGTTTCATATATTCTATTATACTCAGTTGATTAAAGTTTTGTCTTCTATACTCCATGAAATTAGTGGAATATCCTTGATATATGCGCTTCATCCAATATCTTTTCATGAAAATATTCTTCTGAGCATTCTTGAATTTTACTCCACAAAGCAGTATCATGTTGACAATTTGGACGTTATTGATTTCTTGATAAATTAAATTATAAATCTTTACAAATTTATCCTTGAACTTGTTTTATTGAATTCTTATATCATTGTCATCATCCTAATGTTTATAATATGTTAAAAGTCATTTGTGGCCTGTAGTGCATAGATGGACTTGGTATGATTATGACCAGGGATTATTTGGTATAATCATGACCGTAATGTTATAAATAATGTGGTAAAAGTCCTCATTGGCCATAGTGCATTGATGGACAGTTGTTGACATGATCATGACCATTGATGAATACACATATATCCTTAGCCCGTAGTGCATGGATAATTTGTGGTCGTGATACTAATGAATATACTTGGCCGTAATGCAGGGATGATGTGGTTTATTTATTAAGCTGAGTCTCAATGATAAAAGTGATGAAAAACCTTTTAAATCAAAGAAGATAGTAGATTTTATTCTCTATTTGACTTTTCTGATGGATTTCTTGTTCCGCTGCAGTTAAACTTGATGTTTATTATATTTTATCAGTTTAACACTGTTGAAGGCTAATGATAATTTATTCTGCAGTATCGTAGTCATAATATTTCTTACTAGGTTAGTTGAGCTCACCCTTTCTTTCACTGTTCTCTTAAGGAAATGAGAACGTAGCTGGGACTAGTCGGGGAACGGAGTGACGGTACAGATGATAGCATTAGTAGTCCTCACTATTCTATTAAATAGTGTGACAATAAATGTAATGAGGGCTCCATTGAGTGTGGATATTGTCTAGAAGACCATTTTCTTATTAAAACTCTTAGATTATGTTTTGTCGTATTTTACACGACTGTTGTATAAATAAGTTGTATTTGAATTTTATACCATGTATTTGGCGACTCAAGATGGGTTATGTATACCTATTTTGGGGGCGTCACATTATATACATACATTGTATCTATGTTTAAAGGATTAAAGAGATAGAAAGTTCACAAATTTGGTTCATTTGATATCCAAATCTCAACCAATTCTCTCTCTCCTTAGCCACGAAATAAACAGGTATTTCAGTCCCTAGATAACTTCCTAACACACCAAAATCAGTGGAGCAGAGCTAGATCAAAGATTTAGCAAGAGAAGGTATAACCATAAACTCAACCTAGATCTTGTATGCTAAGGTAAAGTTTGTGTTTATGTGTTTAGATTGGAGCTACAATATGTTTTTTGATGATCTATGATGATCTATCATAGACCATAGCATCAAAGGCCTTAAAAAGTGAAGTTTTCAAAAACTGTCCAAGAACCCTATAGTCGTCTGATAAGCATATGTCAGTCGCTCTAGATCTTTCTTTGATTATGATTTTTGTTGTTTTAAAGTTTTAATATGTAGCTTGTCATGTGGTCTTTCATCTGGAATTGGAATCACAGCCATAACATGTCTAGATCAATGCGTTATTAATTGGCCAAAACCCTCATGATCGAAGTTGATTTAATTGATTTACGGGTAACCTGAAATCATGTAACCGGGTCTGATAACATTTTTTAATGCCTTGATCTGTCAAGTTTGATGTGTATTGTTGATTTTGTTGTAACCAAGTTGTAGTGTGTTGTTTGAACTATAGATCCATGCTTTAAGATCCCTTATATCACAAATAGGATCGAAGTAGGGGGTGGTCAAACTAGGCCACTCGGCATTGACTTGTGGTTTCTGGAAAACCTAGAAACTGGATGAACTTGTTTTCTGACAATGTTTGACCGCATCATGAATTGTGATTCTATTATTGTTGGACTAAGATGAGGATAGATTATTGGTCCTTGACATAAGGACTACATATTTGAACCATGAGACCACATTAACAATGATCGGAACATAGAATTAATCAAGCATAAAAGTGTTCAGTCGACACTGTCTGGATTTCTAGGTTACCCAGAATACCCAGATTTGGTCTGACATGAGGTTTGAGGGTCCAGATCTTCATGCTATAATATTATTTGAGCCAGTTGATGATTGGAGATTGTAGTGCTACATTCCTCCTACACGATCTAAGTCTTAGATTGGACAGAAATAATATAGGAAGAAAATTAAACGAGGTCAAAGTAGTAGCCTTGAGAACTGGCCTGTCAGTGTTCTTGAGGCTCAAGATCACCAACAGCGACTGATTTGTCACCTAAAGCCCCTATAGCGACACTTAAATTCAGAAATTAATTATTTTAATTAATAAATAGATAAAAATAGTTTTTAATTATTAAAAATGCAAAATAAATTCCTAAAAATTATTTTAAAGCCTGAAAATTAGTTTTTAACTATTTTGAGTATGTTTCATAAATATTTAATTTTTTGGAATATAAATGGTATTTAATTTATTTAATTATAATATTAAATAAATTAGTTAAAAATGATTTTAATACATGAAAAATCATGAAAAATTATATTACGGTAAAAAGAAAATATTTCAAGTTATTTTTAGTGACTTTTAATATTTTGTGAGCAATTTCATTAATTAATTAATATTAATTGATAATTAATTTATTTAATTACTATATTAAATAAATTGTGAAAAAATAGAATTAATGTTTTAAAAATCATATAAAAATGATATTAAGTGTTATAAAAATATTTTAAGTTCTAAAATATAACTTTTGATATTTTCTCATGAAAATATTAATAGCAATTATCGATAATGAAGTTAATTGTTTAAAAATCATATAAAGGTGATTTTAAAGTATTAAAAAATACTACGTGATATTATAAATATATTATAATATTATGACATGTATTTCATTAATATTTGATAATAAATAGATATTAATGATAATAGAATATTGTGGTATTTATATTATATAAATACGAATTTTTAATGATTGAAAAATTATGATAAATGATAATAATTATCTTAAAATTATTATGAGCTTACCAAAAATATGTTAACTGTTAATAAAATATCTTAAATAATGGTTAAGTGTTTAGACAAAGTTTAATTGAACTTAAACTCAAAATTTTGTCCGACTAGACCGTTGGAAAGTCAGAATTATACCGAACTCGACTCAGACTGTAAATGTTTGACTTGAGGTTATGTTTTATGTGTTGTATAGACTGATAGGGTTATGTGATAATGTGTTTAGGTTATTTTATATATTGTCATGATATTATTCTAACTTAGCAATCGATATTATTAATATTAGGTTTAGACAAAGCTTATTAAATTGCATAGCGATAATCAACGGTTCAGGCAAGTCTTTCTTAACTCAACCTCGAGTTGTATTATTCAATTATATTTATGGTTAATCGTTTTCGATTGCTATGTCTAAGAATTATTAAATTGCACCTTGTACGTATGACATGTATTCATTAGGTATGAAAGGTTGATCACCTTCATTACCATTCGATCGAGATTTATTTGTTCATGTTAAATACTTGTTCAATCATAAAACTTGTTCCTACTAATTCGTAATTATATTGTTGAATTATAGCCAGCTTATTATTTAAATTCTTTCAATCATGATATATCATTAAATTATTGAACTTAAACTTGCTGGGCAAACTTATGCTCACCCTTGCTATATCGTGATAAATATTGCAGATTAAGACGAATACGTCGGATACAAGGAAAGGTCAAAGATAGTTCCAGCTTTAGTATACGTGTGCAGTTAGATTTGTAACAGTATTGTACCTTAATGTTCTTGTAAGTCAAATAAGTTATGAATTATGTATTAAGTTAAGGTTACTCGACCTTGGGAATAGTGTGTAAAGTTTATTGTATAAACAATTTATGTTTATATCTTTCGCAATAGTTATAGAATGATTGTACCAGATCCGCGGTGATTTGGGACCCGAATTTGGGGCCTTCACAACATGAGTCCCCTTTCGTTCTGGCGTATTTGCGATACTCTAGTAGGTTACAACTTTTCCTTCGGGGCTCGGTGACAAGGCTTTCCATATATTTGGCCTTAATGTGGCACCGCGTTGCCAACTCTATGCACTAGAAAACTTGGACTGTTTTTCACCTTTGCGAAACTCCCGGGCTCGTAACTTCTTTGTTATAAGTCAGAATTGGCTCGTTCAAGAGTCTATAGTTCACAAATCACATACTCTATGTGTTCATGTAAGAATTTTATCTTTGTGACTTCGTTAACACAAAATTCACCTATTGGTTCATTTTTTATCAAAAATAATAAACATTCCTGAACGTTCAACGATTGTTTCTTCGTTCTAAGTCAGAATCCGGTCATTTTCGAGTCCGCAACTCTATAATGTCAAATAAGACTTGACTCCATCGAAAACCAACATTTCCGAGCTTAAACACAAAATCTGAATTCCATTCCGAGAATTTCACAAATTCGACGATTATCGTCCAATCGTGTGAATTCCGGCAAAACTTCGTTACTTAGGATTTGTTCATTGTTCTAAATGAATTCAATTCATCCTATAGACATCTCAACCTGCACATCACAACAACTTATTTTTAATTTAGGTTATGGCCTATTCTTCATAAGTTTATAACATACCAAATTATAAACTATAAGATTCCATATCTTAGGACTTATTATTGATTCAAGTCCTTTAATCAATATTCTTACATCTTATTAACATATCAACTTTATTAATGTAAATATGATACAATTTTAAATAAGACCACCATAAGTTCATAACTTATTTAGGTTCAAATTATTTATTCATGACTTATATGTCTTAAGTCCATTGATTATCCAATTCTTATGTGTTCTTAGCATACATGAACATTAATCCACACTTCTTTTATCACCCTACAATGATAGAGATGGAAGATATAAGATCATTTACCTTTGATGACTAGCTTTCTTCTTCTTGAAAATCTAACAATGAAAGTTTGAATTATAAGTGCTTATTCTCTCTAACACTTAAGTTGCTTTATGTTGGATGAAGTTAACAAAAAAAATAATGAATTTTGAGCTTGCTATTTATAGGCATTCTAAAGTTAGGGTACTTTGGTAAAAAACACATCCCACCTCCTTAACAAACCTTGTTACTATTCAATACTTAAGCTCTAAGTTTACTTGCTCTTCACCTTAATTACTTGGCCATCAAAACAAATCCTTGGTCACCAAGTTCACCCACGGGTTGCCCCATGGATCAAGTTTTACCCATTGGATTATTAATCGGGCTTAGGTCCACTTAGATTAACTTATTCCTTTGGGCTTGCATTACTTTAGTTTGGGCTACACATTAACAAACACTTGGGCTTAATACTACTAAATCTTGGGCTTGCACCTTACTTCTTATTGGACTTGTACTTCATACAAGATTCCACAATTCCATTTCATTTGACTTTAATCCTAAACGTTCTATAATTAAGTCTGCATTCAAAATATTTTGTTTTCCATACTTGAATTATTATTACATAATCCATCTCACCTTGTTAATCTAACGTTACGTATTTCTCGGAATTTCAAAAATAATTCCCGAGCAAAAAATGATGAATAGTATTTTTCAGAAAATTTCTCGAAAAGCTTTTATTTTCGTCTTGGAAATTTAAACACTTTAATTCCTTCACGTAGTTAAAATACTACGACGTTCCAACGTTACTAGGTTATGGAACGACATTCATCTTACTAACACATAATAATAACAAATAATATTATTTTATTCATTATAAAAGTATTTACAAAAGGTTCGATTTTTCGGGGCGTTACACTCTCTCCCCCTTATAAGGATTCTGTCCCCAAAATCTCGCTTAAATAAAATTTACACAAACAAATGAGGGTAATTCTTCTTCATCTTTTCCTCAAGTTCCCACGTTGCTTCTTCGACATTGTGGTTCTTCCATAACACCTTTACAGACGGTATAACTTTGTTCCGTAGAACTTGCTCTTTTCTATCGATGATTTGAATCGACATCTCCTCATATGTTAAGTCCTTCTCGATATGAATAGGATCATACTCTATTACGTGTTTATAATCCGGCTTATAAGGACGTAATACAGACACGTGAAATACGTTATGTATTCGTTCAAGGTCTGGAGGTAACGCTACCACGTAAGCTACCCCTCCCACCTTTTTTAATATTTCAAAAGGTCCTATACACCTAGGACTTAACTTTCCCTTCTTTCCAAAATGTATCTTTCCTTTCCAGGGAGATACCTTTAGAAATACATACGAACCTACTTCGAACTCCCTATTTACTCGATGCAAATCTGTAAACTTCCTTTGTCTGTCTTGAGCTGCAACCAATCGCATTCGTATTAGCTTCACTATATCCGCTATTTGCTGCACCAATTCTGGTCCTAGCATTCGGCGTTCTCCCATTTCATCCCAATACAATGGTGTTCTGCATTTTCTCTCGTACAAGGCTTCATAAGGCGGCATACCTATGCTTGCATGATAACTGTTGTTATATGCAAACTCTACTAATGGTAGATAATCATCTCAACTACCCTTGAAATCCACGACGTAAGATCTCAATATATCTTCTAACGTCTGAATTGTCCTCTCGCTCTGTCCATCGATTTGTGGATGATATGTCGTACTCAACTTTAGTTGCGTCCCCAACTGTTCTTGCAGACTCCTCCAAAAGTTCAACGTGAATCGTGGGTCACAATATGACACAATTGAAATTGGTACTCCATGTCTGGAAATGACTTCCTTAACATAAAGTTTAGCTAACTGGTCTAAGTTATACTTGACCCTTATTGGCAAAAAGTGAGCTGACTTTGTCAACCGGTCCACTATTACCCAAATTGCATCATACCCCTTCTAAGTAGTCGGAAGTCCCACCACAAAGTCCATCGTGATATGCTCCTACTTCCACTCAGGAATCTCCAGTGACTGTAACAAGCCAATTGGTCGTTGATGTTCGGCCTTAACATTCTGACAAGTCAAGCACCTACTCACATACTCGGCTATTTTTCTCTTCATGTTCGGCCACCAAAAACTTTGTCAAAGGTCTTGATACATCTTAGTACTACCAGGATGAATCGAGTACCTCAAACTATGAGCCTCTTGTAATACTTGTTCTTTTAATTCCGTCTCATTCGGAACCCAAATTCTTCCTTCAAATCTTAATAATCCCTCATTATCAAGACTGTACTTAATATCTTTTTCATTGGTTCATCTCTTCTTCATCTGGTCAAACTCATCAGTTTTGAGCTGCACCTCCTTAACTCTCTTTACGATGGTAGATTGCATCTCCGGTGCAAACAGTCTCTGTCCCGATTCATTTGGAAACTTCACCTCTAACTCTATCCTAGCCATCTCTGTTATTAACTCAGTTTGAGCCGTTAACATAGACAACTTCTCCCAACCCTTTTCTACTTAAGGCATCGGCAACTACATTGTCTTTTCTAGAGTTATACAGGATTTCATAGTTGTAATCATTTATTAACTCTAGTCATCTCCTCTGCTTCATGTTCAACTCCTTCTGTGTGAAGACATATTTTAGACTCTTGTGGTCCGTGTATATCTCGCATTTTTCCCCATAAAGATATTGTCGCCATATCTTTAAGGCAAACACTACCACGGCCAGTTCCAGATAATGTGTAGGGTAAACTTTTGCATAATCCTTCAAATGGCTTGATGCATACGCAATGACCTTTCCATGTTGTATGAGCATGCAACAAAGTCCTCTATGCGAAACATCGCTATAAACTAAAAAATTTCATGTGTCATCGGGTAATGACAAAACAGGCACTTCACTTAACCTCTTCTTCAGTTCTTGAAAACTATCCTTGCATTTCTCCGTCCATGTGAATGTCACCGTCTTCCTTGTCAAGTTAGTCAACGGAGTAGCTATCTTCAAAAAATCCTGAATGAATCTCCGACAGTAACCCGCTAACCCTAGGAAACTCCGTACCTCAGTCGGCATTTTTGGTTGTTCCCAATTCATCATGTCTTCCACCTTCGCTGGATCTACTGAAATCCTTTCATTGTCAATGACATGACCTAAAAGTTGTACTCTCTCTAGCCAAAATTCACACTTAGTGAACTTAGCATACAACTTCTCCCTCCTTAGTATTTCCAACACTATTCTTAGGTGTTCAACATGATCTTCTGGCGTCTTAGAATAGACTAGATTATCATCGATAAACACCACAACGAACTTGTCCAAATATTGTCTGAACACTCTGTTCATCATATCCATAAATGCAGCTAGTGCATTAGTCAACCCAAATGACATCACCAAAAACTCGTAATGACTATAACGAGTCCTGAATGTCGTCTTTGGTACATCCCCATTTCTAACCTTCAGCTGATGATACCCTGTCCTTAAATCTATTTTAGAAAAATACTTTTCCCCTTTCAACTAATCAAAAAGATCATCGATCCTGGGCAATGGGTACTTATTCTTTATCGTTAACTTGTTAAACTCTCGGTAGTCGATACAAAGTCTAAACGATCCATCCTTCTTCTTGACAAATAGTACTGGTTCTCCCCAAGACGAAACACTCGGTTGAATGTACTTCATGTCCAACAGTTCTTGTAACTGCACCATTAACTTCTTCATCTCCACATACGCCATTCGGTACGGTGCTCTTGAAACTGGTGCCGCTCCTGACACAATGTCTATTACAAATTCGTTCTCCCTATCCGGCGGAAGACCTGTCAACTCACATGGAAATACATCCATTAATTCATTCAATATAGGTATTTGTTCGATGGCCGCTCCCACTCTCTTGGTATTAACAACATGGCACAGATAACATACGCACCCCTTCCTCAATAATTTCTTAGTTTGTGTCATCGTAAGACACCACGAACGTCCCGACGATTTATTACCATAAAATACTACCTGAGGTTGTCTTAACATTCTAATATTCACATATTTCTTTTGAAAATCTATAATTGCCCTATGGCTAACCAACCAATCCATTCCGAGAATTACGTCGAATTCTCCAAGATGTAGCCGGGTAGGCCGATGGCCTGTACCTTTAACATGACAGTCCAAGATGCGATGGCATCAGGGGACGTAGTCGCATGTATTATTCCGATCAACGACCTAAATGCTTACGTTTTATTTGACTCGGGTGCTACTTGTTCGTTTATAGCATGTGATTTTGCTAGATGATTAGGATTACTTCCTGAAAAGTTACCAATACCTTAAAATATTAAGGTAGCAAACAAAGAGATAATTCATGTTGAAGATATTCATAGGAGTTGTTGCGTAGACATACGGGGTTGTAAATTATCGGTAGATTTGATACCGATAAAGTTAGGAGAATTCGATGTAATTCTCGAGATGGATTGGTTGGTTAACCATGGGGCAATTATAGATTGTCAGAAGAAATGTGTGAATATTATAACGTTAAGACAACCTCAGGTAGTATTTTACAGTAATAAATCGGCGGGACGTTCGTGTTGTCTTACGATAACACAAAGTAGGAAATTATTCAGGAAGGGGTGTATAGGTTATCTGTGCTGTGACAACCCGAGAATTTAGAAAATTTTTAAAATTTTAATTATTTGATTTAAGGTTCAATATTAGAACCTAAACGGAAAATAAGTGTATGCGTTTGATATTTTTGAGAAGGAATTTTGAGGATTTCAAAATTCTGTGAAGGATTTTGGTGAATTATTCAGGATTAAGGGTATAAGAGTATATGTTCTGTGTATATGGTTATATACGTGTACAGTATGTAGTGAAGGGTCAAGGGTTGACCAGATAAACGATATTAGTGACAAACCCTAGGTATATATTAAGAATGTCAATGTTCGGTTAGAAAATTCTTACGATTAACAAGAAACCCTTGTAACCGGTTCTGGGAACCCTAATTTCAGTTCTAGGAATTCGAAACACTAATTCGGAATTAGAAAACCCTAATTTGGGAACGCAAATACTAGTATAATGTTTAAACGTTATTAATAATAACGTAATTATGGATAACCCTAATTGATTTAGAAAAACCCTAATTTCTGGATTAGAAACCCTAATTTATAATTATGGGAAAACTTAATTGGTAATTTAATAATTTTATGTTAATTAGGTAATATTAATCATAATTTTCAAGTTATTAGTAATTAGAAAACCCTAATCTAATTAGAAAACCTAATTTCTAAATTAGAAATATTACTTTTCTATTTAAAACCCTAATTCGTTGGTTATAAACCATAATATATCATTTTGACCCTAATTGCTTAGTTAGCAATTTTAATTAGGAAATACTAATCCTAATTAGCAATATTTAAATTATGATTAGGAAATTTTAATATAATTAGAAAATTCTAATTATAATTTAGAAATATTAATTTTTGATTTTGAAAACCTAATTTTGAAATTCTAGAATATTTTTTTAAAACCTAATGGTTTTAAACCCTAAAGCCTAAGGGTTCAAACCCTAAACCCTAAGGGTTCAAACCCTAAACTGTGACACCCCCAAAATAGGTCCACACGACTCATTTTGAGTCGCCAGATATCATACTATAAAAATCAAATACAACTTCATCTATACAATCATTGAATCGTCGTAAGTGTAGTACGACAACGCATAAGCTGTGAGTTTTAATACAAATATATGCAACTCTCATGGTACCTCAACCACAACACCTTACAATGGTACCTTACATAAAGGTACAGTCAATAATTGTTTGAGAAATTAAAATCTTCGGAAAGTGCTCAAGGAAACCTTCGTACGTGGGAGGCCATGCGTCTAGGTTATGATAGATATCATATGTCCACAGAATTATCCTTGGTTGACCCAATAGACCCCAAAGAAAAACGAGAAGATTACTATCATATTCTTTCTAATGGTGGGTCTTCTCTTGACATATCATTATCTCCATTGTCTCTAATCGAGAATTATACTTCAACCAAACACCAAGATTATATAAGTAGTGCTCGTAGATATACTCAGCAAGCGGATGTGCACAACTCTGTCTTATGATAACACGAAGTCGTATGTCTTTAGACATCTTATATGATAGTGGCAAAACACCCTTTCAATGTTGGGTTCGCCTCACCCTACTAAATGATGTATAAAATATAACACACTATTCTAAAGTTCTCAAAAAAATTATTTCCATACTGTTTAGGGAGAACCTCCACAGCTAGAGACCACCGTTCTATTCCCCTGTTACCCCCGCTCGACCCAGCTACACTCTTATTCCCTGAAAGGAATTGTGAAGCAAAAAGGGTGAGCACAACTAGCCCAGTAAAGAATATCATGACTAAAGATAATTAAACTATCAATAGCATTCAGTAGTAATAAATCAGAGATTTAGAACATATGGTAGATGATAAAACTTTTCAACCATAGTTGCAGCGGAACGAACAATCCATTAGAAGAGTCAAATAGACTATAAGGTCTATTATCTTCTCCATTATAAAAGTCCATCAACAGTGTTTTATCTCTGTAACATCAATCAACAATTCATGTCCATAATAATGTGAATAACTCATAATCATAATTGTGATTCTAAATTCCTCTTCGCACCCAAGACGAATATAATTTTCATCACCTGTCTTTACCTTAGTAGAAGACCGGATACTGCAATAGTGAAGTAGCGGAATACTCTTCGTCTTTCTCTTTATAGTTTCTCTCTCTATAGCTTCTCTTGTGAGTCTCAATGAATTGGTGAGAATGAAAGAAGAATTAAGCTTGTATTTATAGGAGAAATGACTAAATAGTAACTAATTCACCAACGGTCCAGATTGATTTACTATTAGAACGGACGGTCCATTTTGATTACTATTAGAACCAAAAGTGACGGTCCAGATTGATTACTTTTAAAACCACCATCAACGGTCCAGATTGATTTACTATTAAAACCACCACCAACGGTCCAGATTGATTTACTATTAAAACCACCACCGACGGTCCAGATTGATTTACTATTAAAACCACCATCAATGGTCCAGATTGATTTACTATTAAAACCACCACCAATGGTCCAGATTGATTTAACTTATTACACTTTGGTACCCCTAAAGTTTTCCAAGTTTGCATTATTCCCCTCTAACTTTTGTAATTCACTTATCTTCAATAAACATATTCTTAATACTTCAACAATTACTCATCACTATTATAACTCACAATATTTAACAATCAGGTCATTATAAGGAAAGAGGGGGCTATCTAATAAGGATTTCTCCTCATTGGCGCGCAATTAGGTGACCAAACCTCTCGTTGACAGAAATTCTAGACATTGTCAATATTGCAAATAATAATATGAATAAATTTGTCGTCTCAATTATTGATTTAATAATATAAAATATTATGCAGATTATACTGTGATAATAATTGAATCAAATAACGTGAGATACTATGCAACAATTATTGTAAGACCCCAACTTTTATGAATAAAGATGAATTTTCTATAAATATCATTTTTGATTATTATGGAATGAATTTGTTATAATATCATAGTTGTGGGTAATATTTATAAATTCTGCAAAGTACGCAAGTTGTTATATAATATTCGATTGGTCGGGGAATATTCGTTTTAATAGGGAATATTCGTACGACGGCACAATCATTGGTGGACCCCACAACGGAATTATTGTTGGATTGAGAAAACGACAAAAATATCTTTTTATAAAATAACGACGAAAGTTTTACCGTTAACACTGTTGGAATACCTGATGTTTAAAATAAAGTAATACGCGTTGTTGCACAGTAGCACACGGTATTGCATAGTATTTTTGAATTATTGATTCTTACATAAGAAGGCACTACTCAATAATTGTTATAGTAATTACTGTTCAATATTTTATTTTATTAGTTCAGTAATTGCTGCGTTGATATTTTATATTTTTGTTGTTTTAATAATTGTCACTGCACAGTATTTTCCTTTATCAGATCAATAATTCATATTATTTGAATAATATTATTAGATAGCATTTGTCAGGAATAAGCATGTGAATGCTATTCCTATTTATATATGATTTGACTATGATATATATATGTATATGAATGAATAATATGCAAGTATGCTTGCATTAAGAAAAGTTATAAAGTCCTTTGATAGATAATAGAAATATATATACAAGGACTTAGAATGAATTGATCAAATATGTTAGGTTGATCCTACATGAGCAAAACAGCTTTGTAAAGTCCTTAAAAAGAAATGATGTACAAGGACTATAAATCTAGAAAGATCAAGCTTGTTAGGTTGATCTTATAATGTAATAGATAGGCCAGTCTGATCGTCGAGCACTGCACCAGAAGTCGTAGTCTGCCAGGTGAGTCAAGGTTAACTCGGGAGCTATCGAGGCAAAATAGGAGTATGCAAGATAGTAGATGTCGGAGTTCGTAGACTGCCAGGGGAAACGAAGAAGGATCGTAGTGTATCGAGAAGAGCTTCCTTGGGATCGTAGTGTGCTGAGGAAGTCATGTTCAAAATCGTAGAGGCAGCTTGCCTATGAGCCGAACGATCATCTGCCGAAGCCGAGTCCGAAACGTAGACTACACTCAGAGTCGTAGAGCCTAGTGATGCCGAAGCCAAGTCAAGGATCGTAGACTACACTCTGAGTTCATAGAGTCCATTGAGTGCATACAGAGATCGTAATCGGGCAAGATCAGATGATGACAACTAGCACAAGGCAGAAATCGTAGAGTGTCAAGATCTGATCTCGGGATCGTAGTGTCTGCACAGCCAAAGCTGAATCGTAGAGTGCAGAACTATGACTCCAACAGAAGTGCTCACAATGCCAAGCCAGAATCGTAGAGCAGATACGGTTCTCAAAGAATGAGCACTCCCAGAATATCCAAAGGTACGAAACCTCTGGTTGGCACTACAAAGATGCAATCCACAGTAAGGAAACCAGAGACCACTCAACGAATGGCATGTAGGCTAGCAGAAGAACTAAGCACCAATCCAATCAGCATCAAGATTAAGTTGAAAGGTCATTCGTGATGAAGTCTTCCACAAGATGATTCAAAGAAGACTTCAGCAGCTGACTAAGGAAAAGTCAGCTAATGCAGTTGTTGTCAAGAGAACAGAAGACAATGATCTTGGAAGCAACCAGGATTGTAGTGTTTGCCAGACAAAGAAAGAACTGATGGAAGGTGAACTGAGATACTGGTCAGCTTCTGAAGAGCAAGGCTAAAGTTATTAAGTGCAGGGTCAGTTCATTGATGATAAGTGAGTGGAAAATCACCAGGAGAAAGCAAGTCGACGCGCCACAAATCAAGTGTCTTGATATTCGAAGGGACCGTAACAAGGAATTAGGCCATCGATGTCGAGAAAGGCATTTAAACGAATGTAAGTATTGAAGCACCGCAATGACAACAAGGAAGAAGTGTTCTACATTGAAGATCCAATCAACACTCTTTAAGATCATAGTGTTAACTCTTCCAAATAACGAGAAATAATCAACAAGACACTACGA
The DNA here is from genome assembly GCA_020205605.1 of Panax ginseng. Classification (NCBI taxonomy): domain Eukaryota; kingdom Viridiplantae; phylum Streptophyta; class Magnoliopsida; order Apiales; family Araliaceae; genus Panax; species Panax ginseng. The sequence continues at coordinate 116,955,495 of CM035136.1, read as the reverse complement.
TCGAGTCCTTGAAGACGTGCATCAGAATCGTAGAGTTCGAATACACAAGACCAAGCATTGGCAACGGTTCAATCTGAAGGGTAATATTCAGACAAGTGCTTATAGAGAGCATCGATGCAAAAAGACAATCTCTGATCTAGAAATCAGGAGAGATAAAGTCTTCAACCTGCCCAAGACAGTAAAGTGATACATCTGACGGCGTAGGTGAAACAGTAAACTGCAACATCATAAAAAGTATGACAAGTCACATCAAGCAGTCTACATTAAGCAACTTGAGATCTGTGAAGATATTTAAATAGCCTTCAACAGTTACTTTCCAACGGAAGGATTAGGAAGAAGTATAAATGAGAAAGAGCTTCAAAGATCCAAGGTTGCTAGAGTTGTTAGTATTGGAGAGAAGGTGGACTGATCTAAACCATGTGATAGTGAGTCCGAAGGCTCACTCTATGATCCACCAAGAACACTCAGAAGTCAGATAAAGAAAGAAGTAGAAGTGTGAGTTCTACTATGTAGAAGTGAGAGATCTACTACATGAAGAGTGTTCTGAACTGCCGAGAGAAAGGAGAGCATCATGCCATCTGGATGTCCATCATGGGAAGACTCTAAGTACAATAGAGAAGAGCTTACGGTCATCTTAGCAAGTCCATCATGAGAAGGCATCGAGTAGCAAGAAGGGAGATCACAAAAGCCATCTTGGTGTCAAGCATGAGAAAGGTTCTAAGTACCTTATAGAAAAGCTTACATTCATCTTAGAAGCCTCTCATGTGTAGCCATCGAGTACCAAGGAGAATGATCTTTAAAGCAAATTTCATCAAGGGTCATCCGGAGTAGTTGAAAGCAACCCAAGAAGTTTGAGCATCATGCAACACTCAACTGCTCTTCTAGGATGATCAAGCCAAGCTGCTAAGGATAGAAGATGTTCAGAGCATGAAGACATCTTAGCAACTCAGCACCGGCTCCAACAACAACAAACAAACAACTCAACAAAGCCAGGGCCTGAGGGGTCCTTGTCCGGAGGGACTAAACAAAGCAGGGCCAAAGGGTCCTTGTCCAGAGGGACTAAACGAAGTTCCAAGTCTGCTGGGCTTGAAGAGTTCCTAGGGAACTAGAGGAGTCCTAAGGCTGCTGGCCTTGAAGAGTTCTTAGTGAACTAAAGTCCCAAGGCTGCTGGCCTTGAAGGAATCGTAGAGATTCAGGGTGATGCCCTTCCTTAGTGGAAATCCTGTTAGTTGAAAGCAGAAGAGTGGATTAGGAGCTTGAGTCTCTGAACCACTTAAAACCCCTTGTGTCGTTTACATTATGTCATTTACATTATGTCTATAACTGCTATAACTACTATGAATGTTCTAACCGCTTACAACTAAATTAAGCCAATGAAAAATGTATGTATGATTATGAATATATCAATGAAGGGGGATCTTTTACTTATTTCGCTGTACTTGATAAGATTCTTATGTTTGTCATATACTTAAATATGAACAATACAACATTAACTAGAAAAGTATTTGAAATAAAAGGATCTATTCAACCCCCCCCCCCCCCTTCTAGATCTATTGTGCCCTCTGGGAACTAACATCATTATTGGAAATGTCTAGAAAGTTCTGCCAATGAGAGGTTTGGTCACCTAATTGCGCGCCAGTAAGGAGAAATCCTTATTGGAAAGCCCTTTCTTTCTTGGGAACGGCCTGGTTATCATTATTGTGATTCTGTAATATTATTTGTGAATAGTTAATTATTGATTTATATGATAAGGAAATATTTATTTTATGTGGACACAAATGATAGATAAGAAAATATTTATTCGAAGTGGATTTAAATTGACGAATTTTTAGCATGTGACATTTGTTGAAAGTTGGTATTTTATCTTTTTCGATAAAATAATTCATTCAAATATATTATTATAATATTACATTATAGTAGTATGATGTGATTATATAATAGTACATTTTTTATAATTTGAATGGTAGCATTATTATAGTAAATTCATGGTATAAAAGTAAAAGGAGGTGGAAGAGAACTAATTGAATTTGAATTCATGTGATACAAGCGATGATGTTATTGGACGATGAGGTAAGCGATGATGTCATCAGACGATGAGGTATGCAATGATGTATTATGATCAATGACGTCAGCGGTGATGTCATAAATTATGGCGAAAAGACTATTTTACCCTTATTCTGCCAAGCCTATAAATAGAAGCTCATTTCTTCATCATTTTTCACCAATTCATTCAAGCTATAGAGAGAGAATGTATAGAGAGAATAAGAGAGAAAGAAGAAGAGTATTCTGTTACTACACTATTGCAGTATCCAATCTCCTACTAAGGTAAGGTGTAAGACCCCAAATTATTAATAAATGAAATTTAATTTCTTCTATTTATCATTTTGAAATAGTAAGGGTTGATTTGATTAATGTGGTTAGTTATGGGTAAAATGCGCAAATATTTCAAATAAGCAAGTGGTTATAAAATCATTCATCTTTGCACTACAGGCCAAAGATATTCAGTTATATAATCATTTAGGACTGAGGATGATGAAAAATATTTTAAAGAAAACGAATCCAGTGAAACAAAAGAACAAATATTAAGGATTCGTACTTTAAACAATCCAAGTTCAATAATACTTCATAAATAACCAGAGTGGAGTAAAATTCAAGAATGAAGACCAAAACATAGATCCAATCCAAGTTAGGAATCATAACAGACGATCTTGGACACAGAAAAGAAAATTTAATTTTTTTGTGAATAATGTCGTTTTTGTGAATAGTGCCGTATACATGAATAGTAACTCCGACACTAAAAGATAGAAATTTCACAAAAAAATCATCATGCTTCGTGAATAGTACTCGTGAATAGTAACTCATGAATAGTAACCCCTACATGAAAAAGTTCCAAATTTGATAAAAAGTTTCAACCAATATTTCGGCATAATGATATTGAAGAAATAATATCATTTTAAAAAAATAATATCCCTTACCTCAAAAGAATAGTACTTACGATTTGAATATTGGATATAGTCTTTGAAAGAACTTGCAATCAGATATAGCAATACTCAAAGTACTAAAATACTCACAAAATACGCCGATATTATAGAGAGAAAGAGAGAAAAACTTCAGTTTACGTGTGATTTTTAATTCTAACTTAAGACTTGAGTATTTATAGGAAATTTCTTAGAACACCAAAGGTAAAATTTAATATAATAATATTATATAAATAAAATTTTCTCGCCAACCTTAGACTTCGAATTCAAAGAACATAGCATGTGATTAATGAGGCTCACAACATATAAAAAACGTTTTTTATTAAAAAAATATTTAAAACTTCAAAAATTAATTATTTCGGAGCTTCGGAACTTCAATAATTCATAATAAATAGCCCTTTTATCAAAAAATTCGAATCTCACGACTTGTTATAGGAAATTCAATTCTCTACAACTTTACAGAAGAAAGTGTTTCCAAATTCCAAACAGAAATTGACCGAAATCCACATACGGACGATTTTACAGGCTATAATCAAATTTCAGTCAAGAAATGGGGTCCACCGACACACAAAATATGTGTTAATCATTTAATGCAACAAAAATACTCTTCCTCCTCATATACTCATATATTCCACATTCATTGTAAAAATATCATCATTATTCTATTATAATAATATAATAAAATATTATTTTATCAGAAAAGATAAAATATCAATTTTAAACAATTGTCACTTTAAAAATTTTCTCTATCTATATTCACATAAAATAAATATTTTCCTCATCATATAAATCAATAATTAATTATTCACAAATAATATTACAGAATCACAGTACTGGCAACCAGGCCGTTCCCAGGAAAGAGGAGGCTTTCCAATAAGAATTTCTCCTTACTGACGCGCAATTAGGTGACCAAACCTCTACTTAGACAGAACTTTCTAGACATTGTCAATAATGTTTTTTAATAATATTATTCAGATAATATGAATTATTTCTTCGATAATGGAAAATACTGTGTAGTGACAATTATTGGAACAACAGTAATATAAAATATCAACGTAGCAATTATTGAATCAATAAAATAAAATATTAAACAGTAATTACTGTAACCATTATTGAGTAGTGCATTCTTACGTAAGAATCAATAATTAGTGCAATACCGTGTGCTACTATACAATAACGCCAGATTCGTGTGTTTTAACCACGGGTATTCCAACAAGATAATTCAGAATAACAACTACTGTAGTTATTTATAAACAACTTATACTTGCCGCTTTCTTCATCCAATCGCTTTCCGTTATGGGGCCCACACAAGGATGCGTCCGTCGCATTTAATATTCCCAACAAAGAAGAATATTCCATGACCAAACGAATATTCTCTGAGAACAATGAGTATTTTATAACCACTTGCTTATTTAAAAATATTTGCGCATTTTACCCATAACTAACCACATTAATCAAATCAACCCTTACTATTTCAAAATAATAAATAGAGAAAATTAAATCTTCATTTATAAAAAGTTGAGGCCTTACAACCTCCCCTCCTTATGAAATTTCATCCTCGAAATTGACATGCGTAGGACATGCTCCTTCTCATCCAAGATCTTGACTAGTACCTCCTCGTACGTTAAATCTTCTGCTATCTCGTCTGATTCTAACTCAATAATGTGGTTCGGGTCGTCCACATATTTACGTAACATCGATACACAAAAAATGTTATGAACATGCATCATACTTGGCTGTAAAGAGAGTCTATATGCCATAGTTCTTATTCAATCAAGGATTTCAAATGGACTAATAAATCAAAGGTTGTGATTTCTTCTCTTCATCAACTCTTACTTCTAGAATAATGCTTTCTTGCACCTTCTTCTTTATATTCATCAGCTCCGGTGTGTAACTTGAGCGGTTTTAACTTTATCGATTAAAGTCGATTCTAATCGTATATTCGTTATCTTCACATAGATTCTTAGAATCTTTAACTCTATCTCCATCTTCTGTAAGTCGTACGAAATGGGTCTTTGTGTTAACAATATCGCACTCGTAACCACATACGATTTTCTACTCAACACGTCAGCTACCACGTTCTTTTTTTTTCCAGGATGGTATTGAATGGTATGGCCGTAATCTTTCAACAGCTCGAGCCAACGTCATTGCCACATGTTGAGTTCTATATTCCTCGCTCCATTCAAATTTTGTATCTTTTCGAGTCAGCTGAGTTAATAGAGTAGCGATTCGAGAAAATCTTTCCATAAAATCTTCGATAATAACCAACTAAGCATAGAAAGCTACGTATTTCGATTACTGACTTAGGTTGCTCTCAACTATGACTCATATCCCAATCTTGGATGGCACGTCACAATGGTACCTATTAGTTTACTATCACACAAATATGGCGTCCCCTACAGAGAGTCTGGCTTCGGTGTATTCCACAAAGGAAGTCACCAGATAAAGGCTCGGGTACAAACTTCTATAGTTGAATTTTTAACTCCTGAAGTTCAATAGGAGCCATGAGATTTTAGAAATGGGTTTTGTACCGGGTTCAAAGTCGATACAAAATTCAATATCACACTTTAAGAGTAAGCCAAGAAATTCTTCAGGAAATACATCAGGAAATTTAATAACAATAGAAATATCATTCAAATCTGACGTATTTTTGTTTAAGTCCATAACATGGGCTAAGAAAACTTGACATCCATTTTTCAATAAACGAATGACTCTATGGCTTGATATGAAAGTGTTTGACTTCAATGGTTTGGTTGCTTGAATTCGAATAACAGGTTGCTTAGGAATATGAAAACTAACAACCTTACGAAAGTATTCAATTTTGGCATGATGAGTAGTTAATCAATCAATCCCCAAAATCACATCAAAAGGAAGTATCTTTAAAGAAATAAGGTCAAAAGGTAATGTGATAGTGCCAACTTGAATCAAACAAGATTTATAAATAGTGGATGTAACGAAAGTTTCTCATAACGGAGTTTCAACAGATAAGTCAAAGTCTAATTTTTTCCGGAGCCAAGTTTAAACGTTAAGTATAAGCAGGAGAGATAAATCAAAGGGTAGAACCGGTATCTAATAAGGTATAAACTTCGTAAGAATTTATAATTAACTAACTCGTGCTAACTTCGTTCAGGTTCCTCGCATTCTGACCAGTCACAAAAAATGCTCTTCCAGGAACTGTTGACTTTGACTTTTCTGGGACAGCCTTTTGAGTCATCATCCCCGCTGGATTGGGTTTCGCTACCGTACAATCTCGAGCGATATAACCTTCTTCTCCACAATTATAACATACCTTGGAAGGCTGTGAAGAGTTTGGACTTATGTGTCCCTCTTCTCCATCTCAGTAGAGATCTAACTGCTTGGGCTCTTTCTCCTCCTCAAAATTCATTCTTTGGTGTTGGTGCCGACGCCTTCCCGTCATTGTTAAATCTTCTCTTCTTGAAATTTCCACTTGAATTATTTCTTCTATTATCTTGGCCATGATTACCACCGAAGTGGTTACCATTTCTGGCATGATAATTTCCTCCACGATTGTTATCATTGTTCCGATGGCCGTTACCCACCAATGACGATTATCATCGAGTTGTTAAATCATTATTCTTCGATTGAGCCGACTCATTATCGCGCTCCAATAATTGAGCCCTATTCACAACATCTGAATATAAACAAAGTTTGTGAGAAATGAGGTATTGACGTATTTTGGGTTTCAAACCTCGCAGAAACATTCGCGTCATTCTCTCCTCATTATCAACCAAATGGGATTCAAATCGGGACAACTCGGCAAACTTAGCTTCGTACTGTGACACGTTCATATTGTTTTGCTCTAGCTTGATGAACTCTACCTCCTTCATGTGACGAATACTTTCAGGAAAGTACTTATCGTTGAACAATTCTTGGAACTTATCCCAAGACATCTTTAGTGCGGTAGGCTGAGTACGCTTTACGGATTCCCACCAATAATCTTCCTCTCCTCGTAACATGAAAGTGGCGAAAGGAACCTTTTGCACCTCTGAGCATCCCAAGACATCAAATATCTTAGTGATCAGCTTTATCCATGTCTCTGCCGTAAGTGGTTCTGGCTTTCCCAAAAACTCTGGCCGTCCTAACTCCTTGAACTTCTTAGCGGTGACCATTCGTGAGTTGCCAGTGTTTCCACCTGCATTTTGAATAGTAGTCTTTCTCGTTTGGTTTTGCATGAATTCTAGAAAGTTCCTAAACATACCATCGTTCGTCATCTACTTAGTGATGTTGTTCACATGAGGAACATTGTCAGCCTGTTGCACGTTCTCCTCGTTGGTGAGCAAAGGTGTCTCCACGGTCTCATTTACTCCACTGTTAACATTCTCAGTCGACATTCTCAAATACTGTCATAAAACAAGGGTTAATTTAACAAATTAATAAATCACATAATACCCCTATATTATGACCGACCAACAAATAAGCTTAGATAGGACACACTAGCGAAGGATTTACTCGTCTCTCCCCTCCTAGTTCTATTCCCTGATCTCCGCCAGATATCATATCCCTAAGCTCTGATACCAACTGTGACGGCCCCAAAATAGGTCCAATCTAACCAACCTATTCTGAGTCGCCAAATACATGGTACAGAAACAACTACAACTTCATTAATACAATTGTCGTGTAAAATACGACAACACATAAACTTTGAGTTTAAATACAAATATTGTCTTCTAGACAATATCCACACTCAAATAAGTCCTCATTATAATTATTGATATACCATTTTACAAAATAGTGAGGACTACTAAAACAACTGTCTTGAACCATCACTCCACAACCCGACTAGTTCCGCTATATTATCGTCTCCTGAGAAGAAAAATGGAACAAAAAGGAAAAGGGTGAGCTCAACTATCCCAGTAAAGAATATTATGACTAAGATAATGTACAACAAATTATTCTTAGTCTTCAACAGGGAAAAATCTGATAGAATACAATAGACAACAAGTTTTAGATCAACAACTGCAGTGAAAATAATAATTCATTAGAAGAGTTAAGTAGAGAATGAAATCTACTATCATCTATGAATTTAAAAGTCCATCATCGATATTTTATCCCTGTAACATCAATCAATAAACATCATAAATCAAATATTCATCTTTGCACTACAGGCCAAAGATATTCACCAGTTGGTCATGTTCATCTAAACACCTGTTCATTTTTCCACTATGGGCCAAAGATATTCATCATAAAATCATTCATCTTTGCACTACAGGCCAAATATATTCAGTTATATCATCATTTAGGACTGAGGATGATGAATTTTTTTTTAAAGAAAACGAATCCAGTGAAACAAAAGAACAAATATTAAGGATTCGTACTTTAAACAATCCAAGTTCAAAAATACTTCATAAATAACCAGAGTGGAGTAAAATTTAAGAATAAAGACCAAATCATAGATCCAATCCAAGATAGGAATCATAACAGACGATCTTGGACACAGAAAAGAAAATTTAATTTTTCTGTGAATAATGTCGTATTTGTGAATAATTGTCGATATCGTGAATAAAGGTCGCACGTGAATAGTAACTCGGACACTAAAAAATAGAAATTTCACAAAAAAATCATCATGCTTAAGTGAATAGTACTCGTGAATAGTAACTCATGAATAGTAACTCATAAATAGTAACTCATGAATAGTAAACTACGACATGAAAAAGTTTCAAATTTGATAAAAAGTTCCAACCAATATTTCTAAGATAATGATATTGAAGAAATAATATCATTTTTAAAAAATAATATCCCTTACCTCAAAAGAATAGTACTTACCGATTTGAATAATGGATATAGTCTTTGAAGAACTTGCAATATATAGCAATACTCAAAGTACTAAAATACTCACAAAATACGCTCGATATTATAGAGAGAGAAAACTTCAGTTTCTGGTGTGATTTTTAATTCTAACCTAAGCACCCTATTTATAGGAAATTGCTTAGAACACCAAAGCAGAAAATTTAGTATAATAATATTATATAAAAAAAAATTCTATGCCAACCTTAGACTTCTGAATTCAGCAACTTAGCATGTGATTAATGAGGCTCACAACATATAAAAAACATTTTTTATTAAAAAAATATTTAAAACATCAAAAATTAATTATTTCGGAGCTTCGAAACTTCAATAATTCATAATAAATAGCCCGTTTATCAGAAAATTCGAATCTCCCGAATTTTTATAGGAAATTCAATTCTCTACAACTTTGCAGAAGAAAGTTTTTCCAAATTCCAAACAGAAATTGACCGAAATCCACATACGAACGATTTTATAGGCTATAATCAAATTTCAGTCAAGAAATGGGCTCCACCGACACACAAAATATGTGTTAATAATTTATTGCAACAAAAATACTCTTCCTCCTCATATTCTCATATATACCACATTCATTGTAAAAATATCATCATTATTCTATTAGAATAATATAATAAAATATTATTTTATCAGAAAAGATAAAATATCAATTTTTAACAATTGTCAGTTTAAAATTTTCTCCATCTATATCCACATAAAATTAATATTTTCCTTATCATATAAATCAATAATTAATTATTCACAAATAATATTACGTAATCACAAAGATCGGCAACCAAAGTCGCTCACACGTGAAAGAGGGCTTTCCAATAAGAATTTCTCCTTACTAGCGCCAAGAATTAGGTGACCAAACCTCTCCTTAGATGTAACTTTCTAGACATTGCCAATAATGTTTTCTAATAATATTATTCAGATAATATGAATTATTGCTTTGATAATGGAAAATATTGTGTAGTGATAATTATTGGAACAACAGTAATATAAAATATCAACGTATCAATTATTGAATCAATAAAATAAAATATTAAAACAAAGAATTATCGTAACCATTATTGAGTAGTGCCTTCTTACGTAAGAATGAATAATTGGTGCAATACCGTAAAGCATCGTATAACAACGCCAGACATCGTGTTTTTAACCACCGGTATTCCAACAAGAATAATTCTGTAAATAACTACGCCGTTATTTATAAACAACTTATACTTGTCGTTTTCTTCATCCAATCGCTTTCTTTTATGGGGCCCACACAAGGCTGCACCGTCGTACGAATATTCTCCTACAACAAAAATATTCCACGACCAAACGAATATTCTCCAACAACAATGAGTATTTTATAACCACTTGCTTATTTAAAAATATTTGCGCATTTTACCCATAACTAACCACATTAATCAAATCAACCCTTACTATTTCAAAATAATAAATAGAGAAAATTAAATCTTCATTTATAAAAAGTTGGGGCCTTACATTTGGTCACCTAATTGCGCGCTAGTAAGGAGAAATTCTTATTGGAAAACCCCCTCTTTCCTGGGAACGGCCTGGTTGTCAGTATTGTGATTCTGTATTATTATTTGTGAATAATTAATTATTAATTTATATGATGAATAAAATATTAATTTTATGTGGATATAGATGGAGAAAATTTTTAAAGTGACAATTGTTAAAAATTGATATTTTATCTTTTCTGATAAAATAATATTTTATTATATTACTGTAATATAATAATGGTGATATTTTTACAATGAATGTGGGATATATGAGTATATGAGGAGGAAGAGTATTTTTGTTGCAAAAGTTGTTTAAAACATGTTAAACATGTTGGTGGACCCATTTCTTGACTGAAATTTGATTATAGCCTGTAAAATTGTCCGTATGTGGATTTCGGTCAATTTTCTATTTGGAATTTGGAAAAACATTCTTCTACAAAGTTGTAGAGAATTGAATTTCCTATAAAAAGTAGCGAGATTCGAATTTTCTGATAAAAGGGCTATTTATTATGAATTATTGAAGTTCCGAAGTTCCGAAATAATTAATTTTTGGAAGTTTTAATTATTTTTTATATGAAAAACGTTTTTGTCATTAATTGTGGGTCTTATGTGTAATGTAGTTCTGAATTGATTCAAGAAGTGGGCGTAGGAAATTTGTTTATATATAATATTATTATATTAAATTTTCTGATTTGGTGTTCTAAGCAATTTTCTATAAATAGGGTGCTTAGGTTAGAATTGAAAATCACACCAGAAACTAAAGTTTTCTCTCTATAATATCGAACGATTTTGTGAGTATTTTAGTACTTTGAGTATTGCTATACTAAGTTAAGTTCGCTCAAAGACTATATCTAGTATTCCAAATGATGTACTTGCTTTTTACGAGGTAAGGGATGTTATTTTCTTCGTAAGTGATATTATTTCTTCAATATCATTATACCAAAATATTGGTTGGAACTTTTTATCAAATTTGGAACTTTTTCATGTCGGGGTTACTATTCATGAGTTACTATTCATGAGTTACTATTCACGAGTACTATTCACGAAGCATGATGATTTTTTTGTGAAATTTCTATCTTTTAGTATATACGGCACTATTCTCGTATACGACACTATTCATGAGTTACTATATACGGCACTATTCACGTATACGATATTATTCACGAGTTATTATATACGGCACTATTCACGTATACGACACTATTCACGAATACGACACTATTCACAAAAAATTAAATTTTCTTTTCTCGTGTCCAAGAGATTGTCTCATTATGATTCCTTTTTTGATTGATCTATGTTTTGGTCCTCATTCTTGAATTTTACTCCACTCGTTATTTATGAAGTATTTTTGAACTTGATTGTTTAAAGTACTAATCCTTAATAATTGTTCTTTTTGTTTCAATCGGATTCGCTTTCTTTAAAATATTTTTCATCATCCTCACCCTAAATGATGATATAAATGAATATCTTTTGCCTGTAGTACAAAGATGAATGATTTTATGATGAATATCTTTGGCCCGTAGTGCAAAGATGAACAGGTGTTTAGATGAACATGACCAACTGGTGAATATCTTTGGCCTGTAATGCAAAGATGAATATTTGATTTATGATGTATATTGATTGATGTTACAAGGATAAAATATCGATGATGGACTTTTAAATTCATAGATGATAGTAGATTTCGCTTCTACTTAACTCTTCTAATGAATTGTTGTTTCACCGCAGCTTTTGCTCTAAAACTTGTCATCTATTGTATTCTATCGATTTTCCTTGTTGAAGACTAAGGATAATTTGTTGTACATTATCTTAGTCATAATATTCTTTATTGGGCTAGTTGAGCTCACCCTTTCCTTTTTGTTCCATTTTTCTTCTTAGAGACGAGAATATAGCGAACTAGTCGTGGTGTGGAGTAATGGTTCAAGACAGCTTGTTTTAGTAGTCCTCACTATTTTGTAAAATAGTGTATCAATAATTGTAATGAGGACTTATTTGAGTGTGGATATTGTCTAGAAGACAATATTTGTATTTAAACTCACAGCTTATGTGTTGTCGATTTTGCACGACAATTGTATTAATGAAGTTGTAGTTGTTTCAGACAATGTATTTGGCACTCAGAATGGGTGAGGTATAGCTATTTTGGGGGCGTCACAGTTGGTATCAGAGCTATAAGTAAAGAGCCCCGAGCCTCTTGTTGGTGACTTCCTATTGATGGGGGATGCACCGAAGCCAGACTCTCCGTAGGGGACGCCGTTCTGCGGTGGTAAAATGATAGGTACCACTGTTAGGTGCTGTCCACGATTGGGATATGATCTCTAGTGGAGATCGGGGAATAGAACTAGGAGGGGAGAGACGAGTAAATCCTTCACTAGTGTGTCCTACCGAAGCTTATTTGTTGGTCGGTCATAATATAGGGGTATTATGTGATTTGTTAATTTGTTTAATTAACCCTTGTTTTATGGCAGTATTTAAGAATGTCGACTGAGAATGTTAACAGTGGAGTAAATGAGACCGTGGAGACACCTTTGCTCACCAACGAGGAGAACGTGCAACAGGCTGGCAATGTTCCTCCTGTGAACAACACCACTGAGCAAATAACGAATGATGGTATGTTTAGGAACTTTCTAGAATTCATGCAAAGCCAAATGAGAAAGACTATTGTTCAAAATGCAGGTGGAAACACTGGCAACTCACGGATGGTCACCGCTAAGCAGTTCAAGGAGTTAGGACCACGAGAGTTTTTCTGGAAAGCCGTAACCACTTACTAGTAGAGGACGTGATAAAGCGTATCACTAAGATATTTGATGTCTTGGGATGCTTAGGGGAGCAAAAGGTTCCTTTCGCCACTTTCATGTTACGAAAAGAGGCAGATTATTGGTGGGAATCCGTAAAGCATACTCACCTACCACACTGAAGATGTCTTGGGAGAATTCCAAGAATTGTTCAACGACAAGTACTTTCTCGATAGTATTCATCACATGAAGGAGGTAGAGTTCATCATGCTGGAGCAAAACAATATGAACGTGTCACAAAGACGGCTTAAGTTTGCCGATTTGTCCCGATTTGCATCCCATTTGGTTGATAATGAGGAGAGAATGACGTGAATGTTTCAAGAGGTTTGAAAACCCAAAATACATCAAGACTTCATTTCTCACAAACTTTGTTTATATTCAGATGTTGTGAATAGATTTCAGCTTATTGGAGCCGATAATGAGTCCGCTTCAATCAAGAATAATGACCAACAACTCGATGATAATCGTCGGCAATTATGACTGGCCATCGAATAATGATAACCATCTTGGAGGAAATTATCATGCCAAAATGGTAACCACTTCAAAGGTAATCATGGCCAAGATAATAGAAGAAATAATTCAAGGAAATTTCAAAAGAGAAGATTCAACAATGACGGGAAGACGCTTAAGCACCAACACCAAAGAACGAATTTTAGAGGAGGAGAAAGACCACCGCTTAGATGCTACAGATGCGAGAAGAGGGACACATAAGTCCAAACTGCTTACAACCTTCCAAGGTATGTTATAATTGTGGAAAAGAAGGTCATATCGCCGAGATTGTATGCTAGCAAAACCCACCCAATGGGGATGGTGGCTCATAAGGTCGTCCCCCGTAAAAGTCAAAGTCAATCTGCCTCGGAAGAGCGCTTTGTCGTGATCGGTCGTAATGCTAGAACCCAAACGGTTAGCATGTGTTAGTTAATTATAAATTCTTACGTTTATACCTTATTAGATACCGGGTTCTACCCATTCATTTATCTCTCCGCTTATACTCAACGCTTAAACTTGACTCGAGAAAATTAAACTTTGACTTATCTCGTTGAAACTCCATTATGAGAAACTTTCGTTACATCCACCGCTTATAAATCTTGTTTGATCCAAGTTGGCACCATCACATTACTCCGTTGACCTTATTTCTTTAAAGATACTTGATTTTGATGTGATTTTGGGATTGATTGATTAACTACTCATCATGCCAAAATTGATTTCATTCGTAAGGTTGTTAGTTTTCATATTCCTAAGCAACTCGTTATTCAATTCAGTGCAACCAAACCATTGAAGTCAAACACTTTCATATCAAGTTATAAAGTCATTCGCTTATCGAGAAACGAATGTCAAGTTTTCTTAGCCCATGTTATGGACTTGAACAAAATATGTCGATTTGAATGATATTTCTATTGTTAGTAAATTTCCGATGTATTTCCAAGAATTTCTTGCTTACTCCCAAAGTGTGATATTAAATTTTGTATCGACTTTGAACCCGGTACAAAACCCATTTCTAAAATCTCATGGCTCCTATTGAACTTCAGGAGTTAAAAATCCAACTGTAGAAGTTTGTACCCGAGCCTCTATCTGGTGACTTCTTTTGTGGAATGCACCGAAGCCAGACTCTCCATAGGGGACTCCATATTTGTGTAATAGTAAACTGATAGGTACCATTGTGACGTGCTATCCAAGATTGGGATATGAGTCATAGTTGAGAGGAACCTAAGTCAGTAATCGAAATACGTAGCTTACTAGGCTTAGTTGGTTATTATCGGAGATTCGTGGAAAGATTTTCTCGAATCGCTACTCCATTAACTCAGCTAACTCGTAGAGATACAAAATTCGAATGGAGCGAGGAATATGAAAAGAGCTTCCAAGAACTCAATATGCGGCAACGACGTTGGCTCGAGCTGTTGAAAGATTACGACCATACCATTCAATACCATCCTGAAAAAAAAACGAACATGGTAGTTAACGCATTGAGTAAAAGATCGTATGCGTTTACGAGTGCGATATTGTTAACACAAAGACCCATTTCGTATGACTTACAGAAGATGGAGATAGAGTTATAGATTCCAAGAACCTGTATGAAGATAACGAATATACGATTAGAATCGACTTTAATCGATAAATTTAAAGCTGCTCAAGCTACAGACTTGGAGTTGAGGAATATAAAGAAAAAGATGCAAGAAGTCGTTATTCCAAAAGCGAGAATCGGCGATGTGAGGAAAGCTCAAACCTTCGATTTATTAGTCCATTTGAAATCCTCGATCGAATAGGAACTGTGGCTTATAGACTCGTTTTACCGCCAAGTATGATGCATGTTCATAACGTTTTTCACGTATCGATGTTACGTAAATATGTGGACTACCCAAACCACATTATTGAGTTAGAACCAGACGAGATAGCAGAAGATTTAACGTACGAGGAGGTATATGTCAAGATCTTGGATAGGAAAGAGCATGTCCTACGCGCGAAGGTCATACCACAAGTTAAAGTTTTGTGGAGAAACCATGCTATTGAGGAAATGACCTGGGAGTTGGAAACGGAAATGAAAGCGAGGTATCCTCATCTTTTCGAAACACCAGGTACGTACGTCAATTTCGAGGATGAAATTTCATAAGGAGGGGAGGTTGTAAGACCCCAAATTATTAATAAATGAAATTTAATTTCCTCTATTTATCATTTTGAAATAGTAAGTGTTGATTTGATTAATGTGGTTAGTTATGGGTAAAATGCCCAAATATTTCAAATAAGCAAGTGGTTATAAAATACTCATTGTTGTCGGAGAATATTCGTTTGGTCGTGGAATATTCTTGCTGTCGGGGAATATTTGTACGACGGCGCAGCCTTTTGTGGCCCCCATAACGAAAAACGATTGGATGAAGAAAACGACAAGTATAAGTTGTTTATAAATAACGGCGTAGTTGTTACTGCTATCACCGTTGGAATACCCGGTTGTTAAAACACAAGAATACACATTGTTGTCAAAGAAGAGACACAGATTGCACCAATTATTGATTCTTACGTAAGAAGGCACTACTCAATAATTGTTATAGTAATTACTGTTCAGTATTTTATTTTATTGATTTAATAAATTCTACGTTGATATTTTATATTACTGTTGTTCCAATAATCATCACTACACAGTATTTTCCATTATCGAAGCAATAATTCATATTATTTGAATAATATTATTAGAAAACATTATTGACAATGTCTAGAAAGTTCTGTCTAAGGAGAGGTTTGGTCACCTAATTGTGCGCCAATAAGGAGAAATTCTTATTGGAAAACCCCCTCTTTCTTGGGGAACTACCGTTGCAAGAGATGGTGATTCTGTAATATTATTTGTGAATAATTAATTATTGATTTATATGATGAGAAAAATATTGATTTTATGTGGATATAGATGGAGAAAATTTTTAAAGTGACAATTGTTAAAAATTGATATTTTATCTTTTCTGATAAAATAATATTTTATTACATTATTATAATATAATAATGGTGATATTTTTACAATGAATGTGGGATATATGAGTATATGAGGAGGAAGAGTATTTTGTTGCAAAAGTTGTTTAAAATATGTTAAACATGTTGGTGGACCAATTTCTTGACTAAAATTTGATTATAGCCTGTAAAATCGTCCGTATGTGGATTTCGGTCAATTTCTGTTTCGAATTTGGAAAAACTTTCTTCTGCAAAGTTGTAGAGAATTGAATTTCCTATAAAAAGTCACGAATTGAATTGAATTTTCTGTTACTAATTGAATTGAATTTTCTATAAACTTTCTGTTTCGAATTGAATTGAATTTTCTAATAAAAGGGCTATTTATTATGAATTATTGAAGTTTCGAAGTTCCGAAATAATTGATTTTTGGAAGTTTTAATTATTTTTTATATGAAAAACGCTTTTGTCATTAATTGTGGGTCTTGAATGTGATGTAGTTGCTGAATTCAGATTCAAGAAGTGGGCGTAGGAAATTTGTTTATATATAATATTATTATATTAAATTTTCTGCTTTGGTATTCTAAGTAATTTCCTATAAATAGGGTTCTTAGGTTAGAATTGAAAATCAAACCAGAAACTAAAGTTTTCTCTTTCTTTCTCTCTCTATAATATTGAACGTATTTTGTGAGTATTTTAGTACTTTGAGTATTGCTATACGGTGCAAGTTCTTTCAGCACTATATCCAGTATTCGAGTCAGAAGTACTATTTTTGCGAGGTAAGGGATGTTATTTTCTTCTTAAGTGATATTATTTCTTCAATATCATTATGCCGAAATATTGGTTGAAACTTTTTATCAAATTTGGAACTTTTTCATGTCGGGGTTACTATTCATGAGTTATTATTCATGAGTTACTATTCACGAGTTACTATTCATGAGTTACTATTCACGAGTACTATTCACGAAGCATGATGATTTTTTTGTGAAATTTCTATCTTTTAGTGTCGGAGCTACTATTCACGTATACGACACTATTCACGTATACGGCACTATTCACGAATACGACACTATTCATAGAAAAATTAAATTTTCTTTTCTGTGTCCAAGATTTCCTGTTATGATTCCTTTCTTTGATTGGATCTATGTTTTGATCGTCATTCTTGAATTTTACTCCACTCTGGTTATTTATGAAGTATTTTTGAACTTGGATTGTTTAAAGTACGAATCCTTAATAATTGTTCTTTTGTTTCACTGGATTCGTTTTCTTTAAAATATTTTTCAACATCCTCATCCTAAATGATGATATAACCAATATCTTTGGCCCAGTAGTAGCAAAGATGAATGATTTTATGATGAATATCTTTGCCCGTAGTGCAAAAGATGAACAGTGTTTAGATTAACATCACTAATCGGTGAATATCTTTGCCTGCATCGCAAAGATGAATATTTGATTTATGATGTATATTGATTGATGTTACAGGATAAAATATCGATGATGGACTTTTAAATTCATAGATGATAGTAGATTTCATTCTCTACTCAACTCTTCTAATGAATTGTTGTTTCACTGCAGCTTGTTGATCTAAAACTTGTTGTCTATTGTATTCTATCGATTTTTCCTGTTGAAGACCAAAGATAATTTTTGTACATTATCTTAGTCATAATATTCTTTATCGGGCTAGTTGAGCTCACCCTTTTCCTTTTTGTTCCATTTTTCTTCTCGTGAGACGAGAATATAAGCGAACTAGTCTGGAAAGGAGTAATGGTTCAAGACAGCTTGTTTTAGTAGTCCTCACTATTTGGTAAAATAGTGTATCAATAATTGTAATGAGGACTTATTTGAGTGTGGATATTGTCTAGAAGACAATATTTGTATTTAAACTCAGAGTTTATGTGTTGTCGTATTTTTCACGACAATTGTATTAATGAAGTTGTAGTTGTTTCTGTACCATATATTTGGCGACTCAGAATGGGTGATGTATACCTATTTTGGGGGCGTCACATAAGGGGTATTATTCTTTCGTATCCATGAAGAGAGTTATTTTCTTTCAATACTCGTAAGAGTTGTTATTCTATTCTTTATTATTCTGTTGGAATAACATGTCTGTGCGGTCTATCGCATGCTTGGTGAATTCTGTTGTTATTCCATTCTTTATTATTCTGAATGTGACATCCCAGATTTTTAGAAATTATAAATGAGAATTTTATAAATAAAAGTATTAGTTATGAAATATATTGGGTGTGAGTATGTGTATGTCATATATTGTAGAATATGTGAATTAATGTAAAGAGAATGTTATTTATTAATTTTAATATATATAAATATTTAATTGAATTATTTATTGAGTTAAATAAATAAATTTTGTTTTGATTATAGAGTAATGTAATTAAGTGTAGCGTATTAATTAAATGAATATTTAGTATTTAATTTAATTAATATAATAATTTTATAGTTATAGTTCTAATTTAATTGAGATAATTAAATTAGATGAGTTATGTGATGATTGTTACACAAAATTATAATTAACAAGTAAATATAATTATGTGACAATTTGATGAGATTGATTGATGTTAAGCTATTGATTAATTAAAATAATGAGTATTTGCCAAACATGGTCTTAGGCTTTTCAAGTTCAAATTGGTGTAACCTATGTATTAACTAATAATTAGTATATCTAATAATTACTAGGAGTTACATATATTATATATTACTAGTATTGTATATTATATGTATATACTACAAGTTAGTATGTTAGTTTTAGAAAACAAACCAAAGAAAAAAGAAGAGAGTTAGAGAGAGTTGTAGGAGAAGAAGAAGAGGAAGAAAAAGAAGAAGACGGGAAAGCTTTGAGAAGACAAAACAAGCCCCATCATCATCATCTTCATCTCTCTCTTAAATTCATACTAATAAGGCTATAATCTAAATTCATTGTTTTAATTATATTTTTATGTTCTTCATAATGTAGGATAATGGTTATATAGAAGTTGCATTGAGAAATTGAGAGAGATAGAGAGAAATAGAGGAATTGAGATGAGCTAGAAGAAGAAGAAGAAAAAACTAGAAGAAGGTAACTTCTAAACTCTTATTTAATCTTTGATTTTTGGGTAGATTTATGTTATAGGGTAATAGATCATGCTTAATCTTGTTTGTATTGGTTTAATCTTGGATTATCAAGAATCAAACAAGAGGATTCAAGAAAGAAAATGAAAAGGAAAGAAAATTTGAAGAACAAAATTCGTAGGTTTTGAGTAATTGTGGACATATCTTGTGAAATTCATATCTCTTTGGGTATAATGATTTAGAAAGTGAGCCTTATATCAAATCGAAGATATGGAAGTAAGCTATATTCTGATACTGAAATCACATGAAAACTCTTTGTAGATTTCTTGAAATGTCTGTTTTAGTAAGGCTGGTCCGAAGGGAAAATAATCATCGTAAAATCAAAATCATACGATTTCTGACTTTGAAAAATTCATATAAATTCGTGTGTTTTGAATCTGAAGAAACTTAAAACAACAAAGTTGTAGATATGGAAGTTTACTAGCTAGAATCGCATGATTGAGCCATTTTATGGACCGGCTCATGTCCGAAATAAATTGTTTAGTAAGGATGTCAAGAAAATGAATTTTTCTACACTAGTTGATGAATTGCAGAATCTAGTTTAGATGGATAAAGGTCTGACTTTAAGGCCTAGATGAGGTTGTAGTACACTGAGTAAGGGTTAATTCTATATAAGAAGGAACAAAAACGGACATGTAACGAAGGAGATACGTTAAAAACGAAAATAACGTTTTGTTAAAGAAATTGTGAAGATGAGTTTTATAATTATGTTTGAATAAAAATTTTGGGTGATGGTATATTTTGATGATTAAAAATTTGTTTTGACATATGTAATGAATATAGATATGCGTTATCATATTCTATGCATAATTAACCATTTAAGATCAAGAGTTGAGATAAGTTAATGTGTGCACATAACGTGCTCGTTAAAATGCCTAAAAGTAATAGTGTTTCTAAACTTTGGTATACAAAGTGTCTAACTAATGGCTAATATTGGATATCTAAGTATGAAAAGATGATAATACAAGAATAATAATGGAAAAAAATCGATAAGGGTAATTTTTGATTTATGAAGGAAAATTAAAAATGTAAACAATGTGTTGAATATGCATTTTTGAAACCAAAGTGGTAAAATAAAATGGTTTGATATACGCACATTAAACTACAAGTGAGATAGTCTAGCATGTGTGGTGATGAAAATGAAAATAAAACCGAGTTGCATATAAAATTGTTAGATGTCTATAAAGACATTATAAAGGATAATAAGATAAAGTAAGGTCTTAGAATAAATTTGACCATGTGATTGAGTATTGATTTTATTTATTATCAATCTCATATACAGTGTAGGTTGTGCAAGGACGCGAAGTATTAGCGTGTTGGTAAAATGCCGGTAAATGCAAGTCTTTCAGTTCCATTTTGCTATGTGAACTTAATGATGATCTGCTTTAAAATTTTAGTGTATGATGTATTATATATGTCTAAAGTATGAAATGTGAAAGTCAATCTATGACTATGATGATTGAATTATGAATTTTGATTGAGTAAGGAACTCAATCTTTATAGTTGTTATGTGAACTACAACATGTATGCTATGTTTGTTTATGATTATTATTGTATGTTGAGCATGTTATTATGTGCTACGTGATGCTTGAAAACTGTTAGATTTTGCTGAGCTGTCGAGCTCATTCTTGCAAATAACCATTTTTGCAGATTCAAGAATTGAAGGTAATGCTATGTGCTACTTGATTGTTATGGATCAAAAGTGATATATGAAGATTTAATATCCTAGCTAAGTTGTTATTCTTGTAAACCATGTCTAATGTTTCGAATAATGGTTTAATGTTGAATTGTAATATTGATTTACGAATGTAACTATTGTAGTATTAAAATGATTCTGAGATATTTAGATGTAAAGGTTGAAGGTTTTGGGAACGAGGATAGTTTGTAATAGAAAATTTTAATTATTTCACAAATTTCAATGGTTGTATTATCGTTTAATGATGTAAAATTAGAGGTTGAATGTATTATTAATGACCGAAGTCGAGAATTAAATTGTATGAATTTTGGGGTCGTTATAGTTGGTATCAAAGATGATAGGTTAGAAACCTTAGGTAAGAGTACCTTAGGCTATAACCTTAGAGAAGAGAGGTGAAAATAAGGAACGAATAAGCTCAAATAGAGTTTGAACAATAAGGGATTAAAACTTACATGAAAGGATTCAAAGAAGAATCTCGCAGAGTTATAAGGAATATGAATGTGGGGTTACCCAACTCCAATAATAAGGATGTAAGGTGATAATAAATAGATAATGTTTATAAAAAAGAGAATGGTAAAGAAGTTAAGAATAGAGAGTTATATCTAAGTGGTGCAATTGTACTCTTTCGTAGTTGATGTATGGTATCTGGGCTAAACGATTCCTTCACAGAGCGGAGGTATATACAAACTAGCAACTCGGAACCTACTTTATTGGTTGTTTGTGGGAAATCACTCAGCGTACCATATTGAAACTATTAGAGACTCGATGTGTACCAAGTTTAGAAAATGGATACGTATGATGAAAATGTGGAACTCGATTGGAATGTTGAACAATGTAAATGAAGTTGGAAATTCTTAAAGGTGAATTGTTATATAAACAAGAAGATTCAAAGAAGAATCTTGAAGAGATACGAGATAAGAAATGGGAGTTACCTAACTCCAATAGCCAAGATAACGAATAATGTCGTAAATGAAAGGAAAGAAAGGGGATCGTAAAACAAAACGATCACAAGTTAACAAAAGAATTTTAAGAGAGATGATTATAGAATAAGATCACGACGTGGTCCATTTTAAGTTATAAAAGAAAGATGGTCTATAATGTTTGAATAATTATAGCTTAATGCTATGAAGATGGTGTACTATGAAAAAGTACGAGATAACTCATGAGGAGTTATAGATAATGTGATACGAGGAATTCGTATCGAGCAAAGAGCAATTTAAGAGTAAGATAAAGTTAGGTGGGATTTCAATTGAGGACTCATGTGATGGCTGAGTTGTACAAATCTTTGTATGGGCGAGGGTTTTGTGCTTGCACTCAGTTTATCATATTTATAATCATTGGGATGTTGGTGTCGCTATTATCTATGTATATGTGGCGAAAAGGTGATTCTTTTCTCATGTGTATGTTTGATAGTTAGAAACTATTAAGATTAGATGTATATTATTAGGATTAGGCGCGGTTCTTAAAACTAATGCATATGGTAAGTTCGTGACTCATAATAATATGTTAGGTTTTGAACCCCTCAGCGAATGGACGCCTATGGTCTGACTAGGATAAGTTCTTAAACTCATATAATTGTGGCAAGTCCTGAACTTCCAATGTGCGGTAAGTTTGATGAACTGGGGTATAATTAAGTTATGAATGGAGTATTGAGGATGATAGGAATAGATAGATCTTTTAAGCAATGGATCATTACAGAAAGAGGAGTTGATGGTGGAAGCATTAAGTATTGTAAATCTACTAGCTATGCTAGACTTTCGAAATTTATTGACTTCGTGGTGATGTTTACACTTCTATTTTGTTGAAAAACATTGGATCAAATGATGGAACCAATGAGTTTTAAAACAATACTGTTATTCGTATGTCTATGCTAATTATTTCGGCTAGACAAAAATGATTTGCAATATATCAAAATGTATTTTATATCATTAATGCATCATGTAACCTGGTGCAAACATGATAAAAATGATGGAGTCATCAATGCAGTATTACCTAGTGTTGGATGTGATCTAAGGATCGTTAGCCCACTATGGTATGATGTAGTATGATAAAATAACCAAATGACAGAATCCTCAATGGACTGTAAATACAGTGCGGTATCATGACGTCATAAAAAGATTTTTGAGATTTCTTTGAGATATGAGAATACATATGTATGTATGTATATGTATATTTTGGTTGATGTCCGAATTCTTGTAGAGGTCTATGCTATTTGATTCAGCTAGACAAATATTGAAAGATGTTCATGAAATTCAAGAGTTTCTTGAGAAGTTATGCCAAACCAAATTATTTTGGTGCGAATTCAGATGTTGAAAAGCTGAGATGAACAACCCTATTATTAGGGGTTGCGCTTAGTTTTATACTTTATACCGAAAATGTTTGTATACAATACATGTACAATAGGTTGATCACCTAGAGTATCTGCGGAGGGTGTTTTCAGTCTTTGTGATTGATAAATATTCTGCCAAAGAGGGTTTAAAGTGTGAAGAACCGGGGATGAAGCACTATTAAACCTAGAGAATAGAGTTCATGGTCTTTTGACCCTCAGCATGATTTGGAATCTTTTAAATTCCTGATTTATTCATACTACTTCCCAATTATTGAACAATTGTGGATGATTTTTGTTATTCTGCAAGATGGAAGTGAAAAAGGAAAGTATTCCTCAGAAAAGAAGTAAGTCGTAAAATGCGACACTGAATGATGGATATGTTGAATAAGTGAGAAAAGAAATTTTGAAGTGAAAAGGATGTGAGTTATCAAAGAATAATATGAAACTTTTAATATAAAGGTTTAATAATTATAGAATGATGTTTGTGGAAAGAAAGTGGTTATAGAAACCAATGAATGAATGAAGTAGTGACGTAAAAAAATCTACTTTGATAGATTGAATGAATAAAGATTAATAAATAAATAAATAAAATTTCGAGGATGAAATTTTTAAAAGAATGGGTGAATGTAATGTCACGAGAGTTTGATCATATAATATATGATAATGATCCTTAGAGAAAGATAATGAACGGGTCAAAGAATATGTAATACTCAAATATAATTGAGTCTAAGTAAATATTATGAAATAAAACTTATAAGAATTTATTATCAAGAATGGTGAAAGTAAAAAATATAAAACCTATATTAAGGTAATGTGTTGAAGTTATTCAATGAATAGATTTGACGAAAACCTGAGTAAGGTAGGGTTTCGGTGATTCCGAGGACAGAATCCTTATAAGGAGGGAAAGATGTGACATCCCAAATTTTTAGAAATTATAAATGAGAATTTTATAAATAAAAGTATTATTTATGAGATATATTGGGTGTGAGTATGTGTATGTCATATATTGTAGAATATGTGAATTGATGTGAAGAGAATGTTATATATTAATTTTAATATATATAAATATTTAATTGAATTATTTATTGAGTTAAATAAATAAATTTTGTTTTGATTATAGAGTAATGTAATTAAGTGTAGCAGATTAATTAAATGAATATTTAGTATTTAATTTAATTAATATAATAATTTTATGTTATAGTTCTAATTTAATTGAGATAATTAAATTAGATGAGTTATGTGATGATTGTTACACAAAATTATAATTAACAAGTAAATATAATTTTGTGACAATTTGATGAGATTGATTGATGTTATGCTATTGATTAATTAAAATAATGAGTATTTGCCAAACATGGTCTTAGGCTTTTCAAGTTCAAATTGGTGTAACCTATGTATTAACTAGTAATTAGTATATCTAATAATTACTAGGAGTTACATATATTATATATTACTAGTATTGTATATTATATGTATATACTACAAGTTAGTATGTTAGTTTTAGAAAACAAACCAAAGAAAGAAGAAGAGAGTTAGAGAGAGTTGTAGGAGAAGAAGAAGGGAAAGCTTTGAGAAGACAAAACAAGCCCCCATCATCATCATCTTCATCTCTCTCTTAAATTCATACTAATAAGGCTATAATCTAAATTTCTTGTTTTAATTATATTTTTATGTTCTTCATAATGTAGGATAATGGTTATATGGAAGTTGTATTGAGAAATTGAGAGAGATAGAGAGAAATAGAGGAATTGAGATGAGCTAGAAGAAGAAGAAGAAAAAGCTAGAAGAAGGTAACTTCTAAACTCTTATTTAATCTTTGATTTTTGGGTAGATTTATGTTCTAGGGTAATAGATCATGCTTAATCTTGTTTGTATTGGTTTAATCTTGGATTATCAAGAATCAAAAAAGAGGATTCAAGAAAGAAAATGAAATGGAAAGAAATATTGAAGAACAAAATTTGTAGGTTTTGAGTAATTGTGGACATATCTTGTGAAATTCATATCTCTTTGGGAATAATAAGTTAGAAAGTGAGCCTTATATCAAATCGAAGATATGGAAGTAAGCTATATTCTGAAAATGGAATCACATGAAAACTCTTTGTAGATTTCTTGCAATGTCTATTTTAGTAAGGCTGGTCCGAAGGAAAATAATCATCCGTAAAAATCAAAACTTTTACAGTTTCTGACTTTGAAAAATTCATATAAATTCGTGTGTTTTGAATCTGAAGAAACTTAAAACTATAAAGTTGTAGATATGGAAGTTTACTAGCTAGACTCGAAAGATTGAGCCATTTTATAGACCGGCTCATGTAAACAATGTGTTGAATATGCATTTTTGAAACCAAAGTGGTAAAATAAAATGGTTTGATATACGCACATTAAACTACAAGTGAGATAGTCTAGCATGTGTGTTGATGAAAATGAAAATAAAACCGAGTTGCATATAAAATTGTTAGATGTCTATAAACATATTATAAAGGATAATAAGATAAAGTAAGGTCTTAGAATAAATTTGACCATGAGATTGAGTATTGATTTTATTTATTATCAATATCACATACAATGTAGGTTTTGCAAGGACGCGAAGTATTAGCGTGTTGGTAAAACGCCGATAAAGGCAAGTCTTTCAGTTCCTTTATGCTATGTGAACTTGATGATGATCTGCTTTAAAATTTTAGTGTATGATGTATTATATATGTCTAAAGTATGAAATGTGAAAGTCAATCTATGACTATGATGATTGAACTATGAATGTTGATTGAGTAAGGAACTCAATCTTTATAGTTGTTATGTGAACTACAACATGTATGCTATGTTTGTTTATGATTCTTATTGTATGTTGAACATGTTATTATGTGTTATGTGATGCATGAAAACTATTAGATTTTGCTGAGCTGTCGAGCTCATTCTTGCAAATAACCATTTTTGCAGATTCAAGAATTGAAGGTAACGCTATGTGCTACTTGATTGTTATGGATCAAAAGTGATATATGAAGATTTAATATCCTAGCTAAGTTGTTATTCTTGTAAACCATGTCTAATGTTTCGAATAATGGTTTAATGTTGAATTGTATTATTGATTTGCGAATGTAAACTATTGTAGTATTAAAATGATTCTAAGATATTTAGATGTAAAGGTTAAAGGTTTTGGGAACGAGGATAGTTTGTAATAGAAAATTTTAATTATTCCGCAAATTTCAATGGTTGTATGATCGTTTAATGATGTGAAATTAGAGGTTGAATGTATTATTAACAACCGAAGTCGAGAATTAAATTGTATGAATTTTGGGGTTGTTACATGGAACATCCTGTCTGTGCGGATTACGCATGACCTGGTTCCATTCTTTATTATTCTGTTGGAACATCCTATCTGTACGGATTACGCATGACCTGGTTCTATTCTTTATTATTCTGTTGGAAAATCCTGTCTGTGCGGATTACATATGACCTGGTTCCATTCTTTATTATTTTATTGGAATATCCTGTCTATGTGGATTACGCATGACCTGGTTCCATTCTTTACTACTATGTTGAAATGATCTGTCTACATGGATTACCGCATGGCAACCAAAAATCCATTTGCGGTTTCATATATTCTATTATACTAAGTTGGTTAAGTTTTGGCTTCTATAATCCATCAAATTAGTGGAATATTCTTGATATTTGCGCTTCATGCAGTATCTTTTCATGGAAATATTATTCTGAGCATTCTTGAATTTTACTCCACAAAACAGTATCATGTTGACAATTTGGATGTTATTGATTTCTGGATAAATTATATTTTAAATCTTTAAAAATTTATCCTTGAATTTGTTTTATTGAATTCTTATATCATTATCATCATCCTCATGTTTATATTATGTTGAAAGTCATATGTGGCCTGTAGTGCATAGATGGACTTGGTATGATTATGACCAGAGATTATTCGGTATAATCATGACCGTAATTTTACAAATGATGTGGTAAAATTCCTCATTGGCCGTAGTGCATTAATGGATAGTTGTTGGCATGATCATGACCATTGATGAATACACGAATATCCTTGGCCCGTAGTGCATGGATAATTTGTGGTTGTGATACTATTGAATATCCTTGGCCGTAGTGCAGGGATGATGTGGATTATTTATTAAGCTGAGTCTCAGTGAAAAAAGTAATGAAAAACTTTTTAAATCATAGAAGATAGTAGATTTTATTCTCTAATTGACTCTTCTAATGGATTGCTTGTCCCGTTGCAGTTAAACTTTATGTTTGTTATATTTTATCAGTTTAACACTGTTGAAGGCTAATCATAATTTATTTTACATTATCTTAGTCATAATATTTCTTATTGGGCTAGTTGAGCTCACCCTTTTGGTTTCATTGTTCTCTTCAGGAAATGAGAACATAACAGGGACTAGTCGGGGAACAGAGTGATGATCCAGATGATAACATTAATAGTCCTCACTATTCTATGAAATAGTGTGATAATAAATGTATTGAGGACTTATTTTGAGTTTGAATACTGTCTAGAAGACAATATTTGTATTAAAACTCACAGCTCATGTTGTATATTTAAGTTTGTATTTGTATTCTATACCATGTATTTGGCGACTTAGAATAGGTGATATATACCTATTTTGGGGGCGTCACAGTTGGTATCAAAGCATAGGGATATGATCCCTGGCTAAGATGTGAGACTAGAACTAGGAGGGGAGAGACGGGGAATTCCTTCGCTAGTATGACCTACCTAAGTTTATTTGGTATTTAATTGGTCGGTTAGAGTATAGAGATAATATTTTACATGTCAATTAACCCTTGTTTTGTGGCAGTATCTGAAAATGACATCCGAGAATGTTGAGAATAACAATGCAGCACATGAGATCGTTGAGTCTCCGCATATCAATAATCAGGATAATATGCATAAGGAATGAGACAATCCTCATGCAAACAACAACACTGACCAAATGATGAATGATGGAATGTTTAGAGGCTTTATGCAATTCATGCAACATCAGGCGAGAGCGGCTCCTGTCCAAAATGTAGGTGGAAACACTGGAAACTCTCGAAAGGTCACCGCTAAACAGTTCAAGGAGATGGGACCACCGGAGTTTATTGGAGAGCCAAACCCACTTAAGGCGGAAGCGTGGATAAAGCAGATCACCAAGATATTTGATGTCTTGGGATACTCCGAGGAGCAAAAGGTTCCCTTTGCCAACTTTATGTTGCGAGGAGAGGCAGATTACTGGTGGGAATTGGTAAAACGTACTCAACCTGCCGCACTGAAGATGTCTTGGGAGAAGTTCCAAGAACTATTCAATGACAAGTACTTTCCCGAAAGTATTCGTCACATGAAAGAGGTATAGTTCATCAAGTTGGAGCAGAACAATATGACCGTGTCGCAGTGCGAAGCTAAGTTTGCCGAGTTGTCCCGATTTGCGTCTCACTTGGTTGATAATGAGGAGAGAATGACGTGGATATTTCTAAGAGGTTTGAAACCTGAGATACGTCAATATCTAATTTCTCATAAACTGTGTTTGTATTCAGATGTTGTAAATATGGCTCAGTTATTAGAGCGTGATAACGAGTCAACGCAACCAAGAGAAAGCAGCCGGCAAAATGATAATACCAGTGGTAGCAGTCATCGAAGTGGTGACAACAAACGTGGAGGGAATCAACATGCCAAAAATGGTAACCACTTCGGTGGTAATCATGGCCAAGACAATAAGAATGGACATTTCAAGAAGAGGAGATTCAACAATGATGGAAAGACGTCAGCACCAACACCCGTTGTTAAGGAAGGAGAACGACCACCTATCATATGCTTCAAATGCGGAGGGGAGGGACATATCAGTCCAAATTGCACGATGCCATCCGAAGCATGTTATAATTGTGGAAGAGAAGGTCACCTAGCCCAATTTTGTCGTGCACCAAAGACAAGTCCAGTTGGAACGGTGACAGAAAATACCGTCCCAGACAATTCAAAACCAGTAGTTCAAGGGAGAGCTTTTGTTGTGACCTCCTAGAAGGCAAGAAACCCGAACGAGGTCATCACGGGTAAGCTTATCATAAACTCTAGCGAAATCTATACCTTATTTGATACCGGTTCTACCCATTCTTTTATTTCTCCTACTTGCGCTCAACGATTAAATTTAACTCTGCAGAAATTAGACTTTGACTTATCTGTGGAAACTCCGTTGGGAGAAACCTTCATTACATCCACTATTTATAAGTCTTGTTTGGTTCAAATCGGTACCCTCACATTACCTATCAATCTTATTTCATTGAAAATACTTGCATTTGATGTGATTCTAGGGATTGATTGGTTAACTATTCATCATGCAAAAATTTATTATTTTCGTAAGGTTGTTAGCTTTCATATTCCTAACCAACCTATTATGCGAATTCAAGCAACCAAACCATTAAAATCAATCGCTGTCATCTCAAGCTATAAAACTATTCGTTTATTAAAAAATGGATGTCAAGCTTTCTTAGCTCATGTCACAGATTTAAACAAAAATACGTTAGATTTGAATGATATTTTTATTATTAATAAATTTCTTGACGTATTCCCTGAAGAACTTCATGGCCTACCCTAGAGTGTTAAATTGAATTTTGTATCGACCTTGAACCCGGTACAAAACCCATTTCCAAAGCCCCATATCGAATGGCTCTTATTGATCTTCAGGAGTTAAAGACCCAATTGCAGGAATTTTTAGACATTAGTTTCATTCATCTTAGTACGTCTCCTTGGGGTGCTCCTGTTCTATTCTTGAAGAAGAAAGATGGGAGTATGCGACTTTGTATTGACTACCGGGATTTGAATCATGTCACCCTCAAGAATAGGTATCCGTTACCTCGCATTGATGACCTGTTTTACCAGTTGCAAGGAGCATAATTCTTTTCAAAGATCAATCGTTGTTCTGGATATCATCAGCTGAAGGTTAAAACTGAGGATATTCCAAAGACTGCCTTCAGAACTCGGTACGGGCATTATAAATTCTTAGTCATGTCTTTTGGATTAGCTAATGCTCCTACTGCCTTCATGGATGTTATGAACCGAGTATTCAAGGAATATTTGGATCACTTTGTGGTCGTATTTATTGATGACATCCTCATATATTCCAAAAGTCATGAAGATCATGAGCAACACTTGAGGCTGATACTCCAAAAGCTTCGTGAAAATAAGCTTTATGCCAAGTTGAAGAAATTCGTGTTCTGGATTGAGGAAGTAGCATTCCTTGGGCACATAGTATTAAGTCATGGAATATCTGTTGACCCGAAAAAGATTGAAGCTATTCAAAGCTGGGAGCAACCTAAATCATTGACCAAAGTACGTAGCTTTCTCGGATTAGCTGGTTATTATAGGAGATTCGTGGAAGGGTTTTCTCGAATCGCTACTTCATTAACTCAGCTGACTCGGAAAGATATAAAACTCGGTTGGAGCATGGAATATGAGAAGATTTTTCAAGAACTCAAGAGGAGACTCATTTCAGCACCTGTTCTGACAATACCAACTGGCTCGGAGGGATTTGTCATCTACAGTGATGCATAGGGCAAAGGGTTAGGATGTGTTCTCATGCAACATGGGAAAGTCATAGCCTATGCCTCTCGGAAACTCAAAGAATATTAGAGGAATTATCCTACTCATGATCTAGAGTTGGTAGCTGTTGTCTTCGCACTTAAATTTTGGAGGCATTACTTGTATGGGAAGAAAGTGGAGATCTTTACGGATCATAAAAGCCTCAAATATTTCTTCACCCAAAAGGAACTCAACATGCGACAACGACGTTGGCTTGAGCTATTAAAATATTATGATCGTACCATTCAATACCATCCTGGAAAAGCGAACGTAGTAGCTGACGCATTGAGTAGAATATCATATGCGGGTACGAGTTCGATATTGTCAACGCAAAGGCCCATTTTATATGACTTACAAAGGATGTAGATAGAGTTAAAGACTCCAGGGACCAACGTGATGATGGAAAATATATGAGTAGAACCGACTTTAATCGATAAAGTTAAAGCTGCTCAAGCTACAGACCTAGAACTGATGCGTATGGGAAAGAAAGTGCAAGAAGGTGCTATGCCGGAAGCAAGAATCGATGAGGAAGGAATACTTCGAGTCAACTCCAGACTTTGTGTTCCTAATGACCTTGATTTAAAGTATAAAATCATGATGGAGGCGCACAACACACCGTTTGCAATCCATCATGGGAGTACCAAAATGTATTATGATCTTCGATATACATTTTGGTGGAGCAATATAAAGAGAGAGATCGCGGAGTTTATCTCAAGGTGTCTAAGTTTTCAACGAGTCAAGGCGGAGCATCAAGTACCAAAAGGTCCATTGCAACCACTTGAAATTCCAGAATGGAAGTGGGAGCACATTATCATGGATTTCATTACCGGTCTTCCCAAAGTTTCTCAAGGCATAGATGCGATTTGGGTCATTGTTGATAGATTGACCAAGTTGGCTCATTTCTTACCTATACGAGAAACTTATACACTTGAACGTCTTGCTCATATGTACATAAATGAGATTGTAAGACTGCATGGTATGCCAGTATCCATAGTTTCTGATCGAGACCCAAGATTCACTTCACGATTTTGAGTTAGTTTGCAGAAAGCTATGGGCACGGATTTATGATTTAGCTCGGCATATCATCCTCAGACGGACGGGCAGTCGGAGAGGACTATTCAAACTCTTGAAGATTTATTAAGACTCAGTGTCTTGACTTCAAGTGAAGTTGGGATAAGTTCTTACCATTGGTGGAGTTTTCCTACAACAATAGTTATCAAGCAAGTATTGGCATGGCTCCATTTGAGGAATTGTATGGAAGAAAGTGTTGTTCTCTAGTATACTGGGATGAGGTGGGTGAAGCAACGTTGTTGGGACCGGAGTTGGTACGTATGACTATGAAAAAGATTCAAATGATCCGACAATGTATAAAAACCTCACAAGATCGATAAAAGAGTTATGTTGATCTTCATCGAAAGGACGTGGAATTCAATATTGGAGATCATGTGTTATTACGTGTTACTCCATGGAAAGGAGTTACGAGATTTGGAAAGAGAGGAAACCTCAATCCTCGATTCATTGGCCCATTTTTAATCCTCGATCGAGTAGGAACTGTGGCCTATAGACTCGCTTTACCGCCAAGTATGTCTCGTGTTCATAACGTTTTTCACATATCTATGTTACGTAATTATGTGGAAGACCCAAACCACATTATTGAGTTAGAACCGGACAAAATAGCGGAAGATTTAACGTATGAAGAGGTTCCTGTTAAAATCTTGGATAAGAAGGAACATGTTCTACGCTCCAAGGTTATACCTCAAGTCAAAGTTTTGTGGAGAAACCACGATGTTGAGGAAATGACCTGGGAGTTAGAATCTGAAATGAAATCAAGGTATCCTCACCTCTTCGACATACCAGGTACGTAACCTAATTTTGAGGGTGAAATTTTATAAGAAGGGGAGGTTGTAAGACCCCAACTTTTATAAATAAAGATGTATAAATATTATTTTTGATTATTATGGAATGAATTTGTTATAATATTATAGTTGTGGGTAATATTTATAAATTCTATAAAGTACGCAAGTTGTTATATAATATTCGATTGGTCGGGGAATATTCGTTTTAACAGGGGAATATTAAATGCGATTTACACAAATCATTAGTGGACCCCACAAATGTAATTATTATCGGATTGAGAAAACGACAAAAATATCTTTTAATAAAATAACGGCAAAAGTTTTACTGTTAACACTGTTGGAATACCTAGTGGTTAAAATATAGTAATACGCGTTGTTTAAAGAAGACGCTTGATATTACACAATATTTTTGAATTATTGATTCTTACGTAAGAAGGCACTACTCAATAATTGTTACGATAATTCTTGCTCAATATTTTATTTTATTGGTTCATATA
This sequence comes from Panax ginseng, assembly GCA_020205605.1. Classification (NCBI taxonomy): domain Eukaryota; kingdom Viridiplantae; phylum Streptophyta; class Magnoliopsida; order Apiales; family Araliaceae; genus Panax; species Panax ginseng. Next base: position 116,921,930 of record CM035136.1, on the reverse strand, counting down.
ATTCTTTGCGTTGATATTTTATATTATTGTTGTTTCAATAATTGTCGATACACATGATTTCCCATTATCGGATCAATAATTCATATTATTTGAATAATATTATTAGATAGGATTATTGGCAATGTCTAGAAAGTTCGCATTAATGAGAGGTTTGGTCACCTAATTGCTTGCCAAGATGAGAGAAATCCTTATTGAAAAGCCCCCTCTTTCCTGGGAATGGCCTGGTTGTCATTATTGTGATTCTGTAATATTATTTGTGAGTAATTAATTATTGATTTATATGATAAGGAAATATTTATTTTATGTGGACACAAATGATAGATAAGAAAATATTTATTCGAAGTGGATTTAAACTGAGGAATTTTTAGCATGTGACATTTGTTGAAAGTTGGCATTTTATCTTTTCAGATAAAATAGTTCATTCAAATATATTATTATAATATTACATTATAGTAGTATGATGTGATTATATAATAGTACGTTTTTTATAATTTGAATTGTAGCATTCTTATAGTAAATTCATGGTATAATAGTAAAAGGAGGTGGAAGAGAACAAATTGAATTTAAATTCCTGTGATGCAAGCGATGATGTCATCGGACGATGAGGTAAGCGATGATGTCATCGGACGATGAGATATGCAGTGATGTATTATGATCGATGACGTCAGCGGTGATGTCATAAATTATGGCGAAAAGACTATTTTACCCTTACTCTGCCAAGCCTATAAATAGAAGATCATTTCTTCATTATTTTTTACCAATTCATTCAAGCTATAGAGAGAGAAAGTATAGAGAGAATAAGAGAGAAAGAAGAAGAGTATTCTGTAACTACATTATTGCAGTTTCCAATCTCCTACTAAGGTAAGGGGTATTATTCTTTCGTATTCATGAAGAGAGTTATTTTCTTTCAATACTCGTAAGGGTTGTTATTCCATTCTTTATTATTCTGTTGGAATAACCTGTCTGTGCGGTCTATCACATGCCTGGTGAATTCTGTTGTTATTCCATTCTTTATTATTATGTTGGAACATCCTGTCTGTGCGAATTATGCATGACCTGGTTCCATTCTTTATTATTCTGTTGGAACATCTTGTTTATGTGGATTACGTATGACCTGGTTTCATTCTTTATTATTTTGTTGGAATATCATGTCTGTGCGGATTACGCATGACCTGGTTTCATTCTTTATTACTTTGTTGAAATGATCTGTCTACGTGGATTACCGCATGGCGGACATAAATCCATTTGCGGTTTCATATATTCTATTATACTCAGTTGGTTTATGTTTTGGCTTCTATACTCCATTAAATTAGTGGAATATCCTTGATATTTGCGCTTTATCCAATATCTTTTCATGGAAATATTCTTCTGAGCATTCTTGAATTTTACTCCACAAAACAGTATCATGTTGACAATTTGGATGTTATTGATTTCTAGATAAATTATATTATAAATCTTTAAAAATTTATCTTTGAACTTGTTTTATTGAATTCTTATATCATTGTCATCATCCTCATGTTTATAATATGTTGAAAGTCATATGTGGCCTGTAGTGCATAGATGGACTTGGTATGATTATGACCAGTGATTATTCGGTATAATCATGACCGTAATGTTAAAAATGATGTGGTAAAAATCCTCATTGGCCGTAGTGTATTGATGGACAGTTGTTGGCATGATCATGACCATTGATGAATACATGAATATCCTTGGCCCGTAGTGCATGGATAATTTGTGGTCGTGATACTAATGAATATCCTTGGCTGTAGTGCAAGGATGATGTGGATTATTTATTAAGCCGAGTCTCATCGATAAAAATAATGAAAAACCTTTTAAATCATAGAAGATAGTAGATTTTATTCTCTACTTGACTCTTCTAATGGATTGCTTGTTTCGCTGCAGTTAAACTTGATGTTTGTTATATTTTATCAGTTTAACACTGTTGAAGGCTAATGATAATTTATTCTGCATTATCTTAATCATAATATATCTTACTGGGCTAGTTGAGCTCACCCTTTTGCTTTCATTGTTCTCTTCAAGAAATGAGAACGTATCAGGGACTAGTCGGGGAACGGAGTGACGGTCCAGATGATAGCATTAGTAGTCCTCACTATTTTATGAAATAGTATGATAATAAATGTATTGAGGACTTATTTTGAGTTTGAATACTGTCTAGAAGACAATATTTATATTAAAACTCACAGCTCATGTTGTATATTTAAGATTGTATTTATATTATGTACCATGTATTTGGCGACTCAGAATAGGTGATGTGTACCTATTTTGGGGGCGTCACAATTATTGTAGCAATAATTGAGTAAACTGAGTGGATTCTTACGTAAGCATCAATAATCAATACCGTGTGCTACTATGCAACCACGCGTATTACTGTATTTTTACCACCGGGTATTTCAATAGTTTAACGATAAAACTTTCGCCGTTATTTTTATAAAAAGATATTTATGTCATTTTTTAACTCTGATAATTATTCCATTGTGGGGTCCACCAATGATGGTGTCGTCGTACGGATATTCCTTGATAAAAAGAATATTCCCCGACACAACGAATATTTTATATCAACTTGATTACTTTGCAAAATTTTTAAATATCACCCTTAAATTTAACATTTTAACAATTTAACCATTTACTAAATAGAATAACAATTATCAGAGAATTGAATACTTTTATTTCGTTAAATTCGGGGTATTACAATCTCCCCTCCTTATGAAATTTTGCCCTAGAAATTTATGTACCTAGTAGTTCGAAGAGATGAGAATACCTTGCTTTCTTTTTGGATTTTACCTTCCTGGTTATTTCCTCTGCATCATGATTTTCACATTGCTCATCTCATGTATTTCAGATATCATTCTAGAATATATCTTCAAAACAGAGGTTAATTGACATATCATAATTTGTCAACTTATCAAGTAAAAATTTTAGCTTAGGTAAGTGACACACTAGTGAATTACATTACTCGTCTCTCCCCTCCTAGTTCTAGACTCATATCTCCGCCAACGACCATATCCCTAAGCTCTGATACCATTTATGGCGCCCCCAAAATACAACTTCATTTATACAACTGTTGAACTGTCGTGCAGAGTATGACAACGCATAAGCTGTGAGTTTTAATACAAATATATGCAACTCTCATGGTGCCTCGACCACAACACCTTACAATGGTACCTTACATAAAGGTACAGTTAATAACTGTTTTAGAAATTAAAATCTTTGGAAAGTCACTACTACAAAATACCAAATAGACAACACTTAATAGACAACGTTTTTTATAAAAGCGTTGTGGTATTTTTTTTTACAACATTTTTAAAAAAAATGTTGTAGATATATATGCAAAAACGTTATCTATTTAAAAGAATATTTTTTTTATTTTAATTAGATAACGTTTTTTTAAAAATGTTGTCTATCAAGAAAACACGGAGCTAAAAAAAAGGCGCTTAAACCCAAAACACGGAGCTTAAAACGTTTTTTCATTCCGGTCCCACTTTTCCCTAATTTTTCCCCGATCTAATATTCCTCCTTCCCATTTTTCACACAAAATCTTTTACCTCTCCACCTAAATCATCTGGATGCTTGAGATCTTGCCATCGTGTCATTGGTGGTAGTGAAGAAGCGGTCCCCATTAACATTCGATGCTCTAATCTGTTCCAAATTCTCTATGCGGTCCACCCTCGAATCCACGTGGTGACTTCAAAGGTGTTCTCGCCCGAATATGACGATCAAACCCTGAATAACTATCTTTGATCAACAGAGGTTTGATTTACAAAGGCGGATCTTGAAGGACGATCAAACCCTAGGTAGGCGGAAGGAATGTGATGTCGACAACTTCAAATTGTCTCACAACTGGAGCTTATTACGAGATAGGTAAATACCTAGCTTTTTAAGGTGATAATCAAAGGTTGTTTTATTTTATTTCAATCCGAAATGGATAATTTAGATGAGTTTAGTACTTATTATTATTCATTCATTCATTGTTTTATTGATTTGAATCCGGAAATTTCATATTTGAAAATTGGTTGAACACAATACGATATTGGACTATGCCCCAACAAAGACTTGGTTTGTCAAAATTTGCAATGAAAGAAGTTTGAAAGATTGGAATTACGAAACTACACATGCTATAGAAAGGTCAAGGTAATAAAGCTATAATTCTAATGGAAAATTCCTATCATAATCTTCTTGCTTTATTATGTTACTTCTACGGTGTTTACAAGTTCTCATTTGGTGATCACGGTGGCCCTATTGAATTACGATGGTGGTAATACTTTTTATTCTCTATTTTTCTTATCTCGTGAGTTATACTCTTTGTATTTGAACATTGAACATTTAAAAATCATTGGTGCTGGATGACTATCTTATGTTTTTTGTTATTGAGTTCTATTCGAGATACATGTTTGAGTGATATCGACCTCTGTTGTTATTGATAGCACGATGGTTTTTCCTCTTTATTCTTTGACAATCGTTGTCAAGATGGTATGTAACTTCTTTTGTTTTTTCAACTTTTGTGCATTTTCCTTGTTGCTTATTTTTTTTGGGTTGGTTGAACAAATATATTGTTACGATGGTAATTTACCCGTACCATACAGTGAAGTTCACAAATGATGAGCTCTAAAGGATCATGGACTATAAATGAACATCCAATTACTTGATTTTGGGTTTTGCTAGGCGAGAGATTATGAAATTTCAATTTATATTAGGAGATCTAGATCGTTATTGTTTACATTTCACTTTTTCAAGAGCTCCTTCAATTGGTTGGATGTATGAAGTGTTGTTGTTAGAACAATGTCTCCCCAATCATTGAGCGGTGTGCTTACCTTATATTATTGTTGGTTCAGTCTTTGCAAAAGATGTCAAGCCAAGGGCATACTTTAAGTGGTATCGGTCAAATTTAAGAGAAGAAGAGGTAATCATTAACATTTTGCAATTTATTTTGGTTTTAAGGCTTTATGTTATAGCGGTATATGTGGAATTCTATTTGTCGTTGGTAGTTGATGGTCCTTCATTTATAAAATCTCTACTTGGGAAAGGCAGTTATCGGGCTAGGATTCGTTTGATTAACCAGGATAAGAACAAGTACAACACTCCCAAGTATCGTTTAGTTTATGCGATTTGTATCCTTTCGTGTTACGCATTTTGGACCATATCTCTTTCATTCTCTAATACCATTAAATGTCTTCATGAGAATCTTGAGACTTATTAAGCTCCAGTGTATCATTCCACACAATCCATAATTTTGTAAATATTTTCTTTTGCTTTGGGATTAAAAGTTCATTCATGAACTATATTCATTTATTGAATTGAGAAGTATCATTCTTGGACAAATTTTAAAAATTTAGCGAAGATCTGAATTGGTTTCAACAGAAAGGGGTATTTCTTTGGGGATGCTTTCATTAGTAACTATTTTATTTGATTATTATACAAGTTCAACCTTAATGTTTTGTACTAGACAAACAAGGATATTCTTGCCCAAATTGTTTACTGCTAGCATTCTTTGGATATATGATACACGGTACTATAATTTTGATTTTGGGCTATGTTGAATTATATCTTGATTTCTCCAATTACTTGCACAAATGTAATAATACTCACAGGGAGTAAGAGGTTTTATGTATTACTTAAAGTAGTTTTGATGTTTGCTTTGCTGCTTTATTTGGTTTTTGGGTGGGCCTAAGCATATCTGTTAGTGTTCTTGTGGAGTGGGTTATGGGTTTTTCACTCCATGGGTTTCAACTTTTGAGTCCTTCTTTTATTCTTGATGCCACAAGTATCTACATGTTTCAAAATAGTATATCTTCTTTGATCTGAGGCGAGGATTTATATAAGTCTAAACAAGTGAGAGATAAGCAAATAGTCGTATACTCTGGAAGGTCCGGTTGTCTTCTGTCTTTATCAGGTCTTTTTTCTTCATTTGTATCTTTGAAAAAATTAAAATGATTACAAATCATGTTAGTGTTGCATGTATTTACTATTTGGTTATATTTTCGCACACCAACCATTTCAAAGAAAGACTTATTTGAGGATGGCGGGAAGGCCTCCTGTTCTCCCCTCCAAGAATCTGTCTTATTCGGAGAACTTCTTATACATGCTAGATTCATTATATATTGTATGGTATTAATATTCTTTGTAATTGGAATTATAAAGAATTATTGGGATGTAAACGTATTGTATGGTATTAATATTCTTTGTAATTTTAGCTATATATCATGTCATTAGCATATTGCGGTGCATTGGTAATATAGGTGAACCACAATTTTTTTTTTTTTCTTTTTAATCTACAACATTTTAAAAACGCGTTGTGTGAAAGTGCCTAAACGTTTCTCCGATATATTAAACTACAACATTTTTATCCAGAAAACGTTGTAGAATCATACATTCTACAACGTTTTTAAGCATCTGCTAATTTATGAAAAACAAATCTACAACGTTTTTCTTAAAAAAGCGTTGTGGAATGTCTTAACTACAACGCGTTTAAAAAGCGTTGTGTAAAGGTGTCAAATAGATGACACCCTTAACCACGATGTTTTTCTGACTGAAACCACAACGTTTTTTCTGCGTTGTCTATTTACTGTTTTGTAGTAGTGAGTGCTCAAGGAAACCTGCGTACATGGGAGGCCATGCTTCTAGGTTATGATAGATATCATATATCCACAGAATTATCCTTGGTTGACCCAATAGACCCCAAAGAAAAACGAGAAGATTACTATCATATTCTTTCCAATGGTGGGTCTTCTCTTGACATATCATTATCTCCACTGTCTCTAATCGAGAATTATACTTCAACCAAACACCAAGATTATATAGGTAGTGCTCGTAGATATACTCAGCAAGTGGATGTGCACAACCCTGTCTTATGATAACACGAAGTTGCATGTCCTTAGACATCTTGTATGATAGTGGCAAAACACCCTTCCAACGTTGGGTTCGCCTCACCCTATCTGATTCACCAAATATAACTACTAAATGATGTATAAAATACAACACTATTTTAAAGTTCTCAATAAAATTATTTCCATACTATTTAGGGAGAACCTCCACAGCTAGAGACCATCGTTCTATTCCCCTATTACCCCTGCTCGACCCAGCTACACTCTTATTACCTGAAAGGAATTGTGAAGCAAAATGGGTAAGCACAACTAGCCCAGTAAAGAATATCATGACTAAAGATAATTAAATTATCAATAGCCTTCAGTAGTAATAAATCAGAGATTTAGAACATATGGTAGATGATAAAACTTTTCAACCATAGTTGCAGCGGAACGAGCAATCCATTAGAAGAGTCAAATATACTATAAGGTCTATTATCTTCTCTGTGTTAAAAGTCCATCAACAGTGTTTTATCCTTGTAACATCAATCTACAATTCCTGTCCACAATCATGTGAATAACTCATAATCATAATTGTGATTCTAAATTCCTTTTCGCACCCAGCACGAAGATAATTTTTATCACCTGTCTTTACCTTAGTAGAAGAGCGGATACTGCAATAGTGAAGTAGCAGAATGCTCTTCTTCTTTCTCTCTATAGTTTCTCTCTCTATAGCTTCTCTTGTGAGTCTCAATGAATTGGTGAGAATGAAAGAAAAATTAAGCTTCTATTTATAGGAGAAATGACTAAATAGTAACTAATTCACGAACGGTCCAGATTGATTTACTATTAGAACGGACGGTCCATATTGGTTACTATTAGAACCACAATCGACGGTCCAGATTGATTTACTGTTAAAACCACCATCAACGGTCCAGATTGATTTACTATTAAAACCACCACCGACGGTCCAGATTGATTTACTATTAAAACCACCACCGACGGTCCACATTGATTTACTATTAAAACCACCATCAATGGTCCATATTTATTTACTATTAAAACCACCACCAATGGTCCAGATTGATTTAACTTATTACACTTTGGTACCCCTAAAGTTTTCCAAGTTTGCATTATTCCCCTCTAACTTTTGTAATTCACTTATCTTCAATAAACACATTCTTAATACTTCAACAATTACTCATCACTAATATTTTAACTAACAATATTTAACAACCAGGTCGTTCCCAGGAAAAATGGGGCTTTCCGATAAGGATTTCTTCTTATTGGCGCGCAATTAGGTGACCAAACATCTCCTTGACAAAACTTTTAGACATTGTCAATATTGCAAATAATAATATGAATAACTTTGTCGTCTGAATTATTGATTTAATAATATAAAATATTATGCAGATGATACTGTGATAATAATTGAATCAAATAACGTGAGATACTATACAAAAATTATTGAGTAAACTAAGTGGATTCTTACGTAAGCATCAATAATCAATATCGTGTGCTACTATGCAACCACGCGTATTACTGTATTTTTACCACCGGGTATTTAAACAGTTTAACGGTAAAACTTTCGCTGTTATTTTTATAAAAAGATATTTCTGTCATTTTCTAACTCCGATAATTATTCCGTTAAGGGGTCCACCAATGATGGTGTCGTCGTACGGATATTCCCTGACAAAAAGAATATTCCCCGACACAACGAATATTTTATATCAACTTGATTACTTTGCAAAATTTTCAAATATCACCATTAACTTTATCATTTTAACAATTTAACCATTTACTAAATATAATAACAATTATCAGAAAACTGAATACTTTCATTTTGTAAAATTCGGGGTCTTACATAAACCCTAAGGGTTGTAGCAAATGACAAGTATGCCATTAAAATTGTGTGCAAAATGTCTAAAGTACCCTTTTTGTATATTTTTATTAGATAACTTGTCAATATTGCCAATGTTATTGTTTGTTGTTTATATATATGTTAGAGGGTGTCACTTGTTGAAATGGGTTGCGAGAACATGGATCCATAACATCAAAGTGCTCGAAATTGAAGATTTCTTGAATCTGGAAAAAAATTTATAGCATCGTCTGACAAGCAAATGCCAGGCTTCATAGATCGGTGTCTGTTAATGGTTTTAGTGTTTTAAATGGTTGTACTTGTAGTATGGTATATGGTCTTTGTTTTGCAACTTTAATCAGGGTTGGATCATGTCTAGATTTCCTGTTATAAGCAGTCAAACTGCGTTGACCAGTCATAAAAATGGGTTTCTGGGTAACCTAGAAACCCAGATCTTGTCTGACAGTGTATTTGCAGGTCCTTGATCTTGCTTCTCTTTGATTGTTAGGTCATGTTATTGTTTTAACCTTGTAGACTGGTATATATACTACATATTCATGCTTCTAGATTGCACAAATCCATAACAGAGCCCAATATTTAAGTGGTCAAACTTGAATTGACCATCAGTCTTTTAAATTTTCTGGAAAACCCAAAAAATTCATGACCTAGGTCTTGACCACTACTTTGACCGTCTAGATCTCTTTGAATTGTTGTTGTTATGATAGTTTAAGGTAATATAATTGTAGACTGATATCTCCACTACAAATGTGAACCTTAATATCACACAAAACAAGCTTTGGATGCATGTTGAAAGAATCGAAAACTAGTCACTTGGACCGTTCTTCATTTATGGAAATTCCAGAAATGAAGAACAGCCTCTGACATGCTTTTGTGAGGATTATAATAATCAGATCTGATATATTTTGGTTAGGGAATTAGTTTCTAGTTGTAGTATTACATGCATACTACATCATCAACACTTTATCCAACCCAGAAAAGCTTAGGATCATAGATCAATTGATGGTCAAACCACCTACCTCGAACACTGGCAAGAATTTCTAGGCAGTCTCAAGAACACTTAAGAACACATATAGCGACGGTTCTGTCGCTATAGGGCCCTTTATTAATAATTAAATTTCGAAAACTAATTATTTTAATTAAATACATCGAAATAAATGGTTTTTAATTATTAAAAATACAAAATAAATTCCTAAAAATTATTTTAAAGTCTGAAAATTAGTTTTGAATTATTTTGAGTATATTTCATAAATATTTAATATTTTTAGAATATAAATGGTATTTAATTTATTTAATTATAATATTAAATAAATTATTTAAAAATAATTTTAATACATGAAAAATCGTGAAAAAAAATATAATGGTATAAGAAAATATTTTAAGTTATTTTTAGAAATTTTTAATATTTGTGAGAAATTTCATTAATTAATCAATATTAATGATGGTTAATTTATTTAATAAATATATTAAATAAATTGTGAAAAAATAGAATTAATGATTTAAAAATCATATAAAAATGATTGAAGTGTTATAAATATATTTTAAGTTAAATAATATAACTTTTGATATTTTGTCATGAAAATATTAATATTTTAATATTAAAAGCAATTATCAAATAATGGATTTAAGTGTTTAAAAATCATATAAATATGATTATAAGGTAATAAAAATACTTTGATATAATATAAATATATTATAATATTATGTTTTGATTTTCATTAATATTTGATATTAAATAAATATTAGTGATAAAGAGAATAATGTGGTATTTATATTAATAATAGTTATTGAATAATGTTTTAATTACTTTAAAACATTTAAAGGAAATAATAAAGTATTAAAAATACTTTGAAATATTATAAATATATTATAATATTATGACATGTATTTCATTAGTATTTAATATTAAATAAATATGAATGATATTAGAATATTGTGGTATTTAAACCATATAAATACGATTTTAATGATTGAAAAATCAAGATAAATGTTAATAATTATTTAAAAATTATTATGAGACTTGGAATATTATTTTGACTAATAATAAAATTATTTATGATGGTGGTTAAGTATTAGACAGAGTTTAATTGAACTTAAACTCGATATTTGTCCGATTAGACAATCAGGATGTTAGAATTGTACCGAACTCAACTCGGACTGCAATAGTTTGACTTAAGGCTAGGTGTTATGTGTTGTATAGACTGATATGGTTATGTGTTATGTGTTTAGGTTATTCTATGTATATATATATATATATAATAGTATTAAATTGTGATGATAATATTCTAATTTGTATATCTATATTATTTATTTATTAGGTCTTCAGTCAAAGCTTATTAAAATGTGTAACGATAATCAATGAAACATGCAAGTTTTACTTAAATCTACTTAGATTTTTTTCATTCAGATTTGTTTATGGATAATCATTGTTGATTGCCATTATAGAATTGTACTCTATACATATTGCATGTATAAGTTATGTATGAAAGGTTGATCACCTTTATTACCATTCGGTCCAGATGTATTTGTTCTTGTTTAATACTTGTTCAGTCAAATGTTTGTTCGTGCTAATTCACACATATATTTTTGAAATATAGTCAGCTTATTATTTAGATTCTTTCAATCATGATATATCGTTAAATTATTGAACTTAAACTTGCTGGGAAAACTTATGCTCACCCTTGATATATCATGATAAACATTGCAGATTAAGATAAATACGTCAGATACAACGAAAGGTCAAAGACAGTTTTCGACTTTAGTATCGCGTTAATGCGAGAGATTTATAACAGAGATTGTATCTTAATGTTATTGTAAGTCAAATAAGTTATGAAATGTGTATTCAGTGAAGGTTACTCGACCTTGGAGAATAATGTGTAAAGTTTATTGTATAAACAATTTTTGTTTATATCTTCTGCAAATAGTAATAGTTATAGAATGATTGTACCGAATCCGCGGTGATTTGGGACCGGGATTCGGGGCCCTCACAGTTGGTATCAAAGCTGTAGGTTATGAACCTTAGGTAGGAATACCTGAGACTAATAACCGCAGTGATTAGGATAAGTATTAACTCAAATAGAGTTAGTTGGTCGATAAGATTCAAAGATGAATCTCGACGAGTAATAAAAGATACGGAGTTCCCTAACTCTGATAATAAAGTTGAATAGTAGTGGTGAATAGATAGAGTCTAAAAGACTAAAAGCACAGTGATAGAAGATCAGCAAGTAAAATGATCAAGACATAGAAATGAATCGTAATGTATACGATGAGATCACCCCGTGATCTGATAAGGTTATGGTATGGAGAAGGATCGAGTGAATGATTGAAAAGTTTACAGCAAGATTGATGTGTGTCTATGAATGAGTATGAATTTAGGAAAGGATTATGAATACGAGTTGAACGAAATTCGTATTGAGAAAGGGAGTTAAGATTAGGTGGGGATTTCAATTGAGGACTCATGTCAGCAGCTGAGTTGTATGATTCCTTATATGGGCGGGGAATTGTACTTGGTATAAAAACCACTTAGTTTCTGGCAATGATAATCATTGATATGTTTGTGTCGCGTTATTTGCTATATGTATGTTAAGAGGGTGATTTCTTTCTCATGTGTATAACAGATAGATAGCTTATAGGTAGAGAATATAAGGTTAAGTACGAGTTCTTAAAACTCATACTTATGTGACATTCTTGATTCATAGTTATATGAAATGTTTATGAACCCCTCAACAAATGGACGCCAAAGGTCTGACTAGGACAAGTTCTTAAACTCATATGATTGTGGCAAATTCATGAACTCATAAGTGTGGTTTAACGAATTGGGTATAGTTGTGTGTAAATGGAGTATTAAAGATTATAGGAACAAATATATTGTTAAGCAAATGATTATTAGTGGAGACATATGTTTTCCAAAACTGCTAGCTATGCTACACTTCAAAATTTTGACATCAAGCTAAATACGCACCATGTGCTTTTAAATAAATAAATATATATATATACCCGTAATCAATTTTGGAATGGTTTAAACTATAGTCTATGCTACTTATTTTGGCTAGACGCAAATGATTTGAAATATCAAAATATCTTTTATTTATCACTCATGTACCATGTAACCTGTTGCAAAGATGATAAAAAGTTGATAGAGTTGTAAATACAGAAATACTTAGTGTGAATTTGATCTAAAGTCGCTGTTCCACTATTGTATGATGTGTTATGACAAAGTCATGCAACGGCATCCTCAAACGGACTGTTAATACAGTACGACATCATGACGTCATTCTCAAAAATATTTTTCAAAAAAAATGTAATTTGCCAACGGGGTTTGGCTACACCTAAATAATTCGATTGAATTGAATTATTGATATGATTCTATGTTATTCAATTCAGCTAGACTAATGTTTATGAAAACTCTAAGTGTTCATTGAAAGAAATTTCTCGAACCAAATTGTTTTAGTGCGGAATCTAATAAGACTGAGGTAAATTTTTGTGCCTATGGCGTGGACGAAAACAGATTCAATTCAAGAAGATTAATAAGTACAGGCATATCACAAGACTAATTACCCACTATGACCGTAAGTTATGACGGTTAGCGGATGAATTTCCATATAACCTTTGTGAAAATGATAGACAATAGTCTATATTACCCCTCAGTACAATTGAATTTTTTTGATTCTTATGAGGAATGTATTTGGTAGCATGTAAGGCTGAGTATGAATGGTGTATGGTGTATGGTGTAAGGTGTAAGGTAAATTTTGGGGACGAAAATTTTAGAAGAAGGGGTGAATGTGACAACCCGAGAATTTAGAAAAATTTTAAAATATTAATTAATTGATTTAAGGTTCAATATTAGAACCTAGACAGAAAATAAGTGTATGCGTTTGATATTTTTGAGAATGATTTTGAGGATTCAAAATTCTGTGAAGGATTTTGGTGAATTATTCAGGATTAAGGTTATAAGAGTATATGTTCTGTGTATATGGTTATATATGTGTACAGTATGTGGTTAAGGTATAAATGATATCTGTGACAAACCCTAGGTATATATTAAGAACGTCAACGTTCGGTTAGAAAATTCTTACGATTAACAAGAAACCCTAGAAACCTGTTCTGGAAACCCTAATTTCAGTTCCGAGAATTTGAAACCCTTATTCGAAATTAGAAAACCTTAATTTGGGAACGCAAATGCTAGTAAAATGTTTAAACGTTATTAATAATAACCTAATTAGGGATAAACCTAATTAATTTAGAAAAACCCTAATTTCTAGATTAGAAACCCTAATTTATAATTAGGGGAAAACCTAATTGTTAATTTAATAATTTTATGTTAATTGGGAAATATTAATCCTAATTTTCAAGTTATTAGTAATTAGAAAACCCTAATCTAATTAGAAAACCTAATTTTTAAATTAGAAAGATTACTTTTCTATTTAAAACCCTAATTCGTGGGTTATAAACCCTAATATATCATTTTGACCCTAATTGCTTAATTAACAATATTTTAATTAGGAAATACTAATCCTAATTAGCAAGATTTAAATTATGATTATGAAATTTTAATATAATTAGTAATTTCTAATTATAATTTAGAAATATTAATTTTTGATTTTGAAAACCTAATTTGGAAATTCTAGAATTTATTTTTAAAACCTAAGGGTTCAAACCCTAAACCCTAAGGGTTGTAGCAAATAACAAGTATGTCATTAAAATTGTGTGCAAAATGTCTAAAGTACCCTTTTTGTATATTTTTATTAGACAACTTGTCAATCTTGCCAAAATAAGAGTTGGTGACCAAATAAATTTTTACCATGTGTTATATATATCAGCCAAATCTTATATTGGAGGACACCTAGCAACATTAGGTTCAACGAATCATAAAATAAGAGATTTAAAGTAAGAAAATACTTACTTTATTCCTCATTATTGTCAAGCCCATTCTCTCTCTATATTTCAGAGTTGAGAGTGAAAAGGGAGAGATAAGATAAGGTTATATCACTACTTAGCTTTCCTTTATCAGCTCATCAAGATCAGAATCAAAGCTCAAGCTTCAAAGTGGTATAAACCCTAATTCTAGAAATACTTAAAAATTTGTGTTAATATTGTTGTTTGTTGTTTATATATATGTTAGAGGGTGTCACTTGTTGATATGGGTTGCGAGAACATGGATCCATAACATCAAAGTGCTCGAAATTGAAGATTTCTTAAATCTGGAAAAAAAATTATAGCATCGTCTGACAAGCAAATGTCAGGCTTCATAGATCGGTGTCTGTTAATGGTTTTAGTGTTTTAAATGGTTGTACTTGTAGTATGGTATATGGTCTTTGTTCTGCAACTTGAATCAGGGTTGGATCATGTCTAGATTTCCTATTATAAGCAGTCAAATTGTGTTGACTAGGCACGAAAATGGGTTTCTGGGTAACCCAGAAACCCAGATCTTGTCTGACAGTGTATTTGTAGGTCCTTGATCTTGCTTCTCTTTGATTGTTAGGTCATGTTATTGTGTTACCCTTGTAGACTGGTATAGATACTACATATTCATGCTTCTAGATTGCACAGATCCATAACAGAACCTAAGATTTAAGTGAGCAAACTTGATTTGACCATCAGTCTTTTAAATTTTCTGGAAAACCCAGAAAATTCATGACCCAGTTCTTGACCACTACTTTGACCATCTAGATCTCTTTGAATTGTTGTTGTTATGATAATTTAAGGTTATATAATTGTACACTGATATCTCCACTACAAATGTGAACCTTAATATCACACAAAACAAGCTTTGGATGCATGTTGAAAGAATCGAAAAGTAGTCACTTGGACTGTTCTTCATTTTTGGAAAACCCAGAAATGAAGAACAGCCTCTGACATACTTTTGTGAGGATTATAATGATCAGATCTGATATATTTTGGCTAGGGAATTAGTTTCTAGTTGTAGTATTACATTCATACTACATCATCAACACTTTATCCAGCCCAGAAAAGCTTAGGATCATAGATCAACTGATGGTCAACCCACCTACCTCGAACACTGGCAAGAATTTCTAGGCAGTCTCAAGAACACTCAAGAACACCTATAGCGACGGTTTTGTCGCTATAGGGCCCTTTATTAATAATTAAATTCCAAAAATTAATTATTTTAATTAAATAAATCAAAATAAATAGTTTTTAATTATTAAAAATACAAAATAAATTCCAAAAAATTATTTTAAAGTCTAAAAATTAGTTTTTAATTATTTTGAGTATATTTCATAAATATTTAATATTTTTGGAATATAAATGGTATTTAATTTATTTAATTATAACATTAAATAAATTATTTTAAAATAATTTTAATACATGAAAAATAATATTTTTGTGACGCCCCCAAAATAGGTCCAATCCAACCAACCCATTCTGAGTCGCCAAATACATGGTACAGAAACAACTACAACTTCATTAATACAATTGTCGTGCAAAATACAACAACACATAAACTGTGAGTTTAAATACAAATATTGTCTTCTAGACAATATCCACAGTCAAATAATTTCTCATTACAATTATTGATACACTATTTCACAAAATAGTGAGGACTACTAAAACAACTGTCTTGAACCATTACTCCACACCCCGACTAGTTCCTGTTATATTCTCGTCTCCTGAGAAGAAAAATGGAACAAAAAGGAAAAAGGGTGAGCTCAACTAGCCCAGTAAAGAATATTATGACTAAGATAATGTACAACAAATTATCATTAGTCTTCAACAGGGAAAAATCTGATAGAATACAATAGACAACAAGTTTTAGATCAACAACTGCATTCGAAACAACAATTCATTAGAAGAGTTAAGTAGAGAATGATATATACTATCATTTATGAATTTAAAAGTCCATCATCGATATTTTATCCCTGTAACATCAATCAATATACATCATAAATCAAATAGTCATCTTTGCTTCTGAGCCAAAGATATTCATCCGCTGGTCATGTTCATCTCAACACTGCTCATCTTTGCACTCACGGCCAAAGATATTCGCTCGATTAATCATGTTCATTTAAACACTTGTTCACCTTTACACTACGGGCCAAAGATATTCATTATAAAATCATTCATCTTTGCACCACAAAAATGAAGATATTCGATTATATCATCATTTAGGATGAGGATGATGAAAAATATTTTAAAGAAAACGAATCCAATGAAACAAAAGAACAAATATTAAGGATTCGCATACGATAAACAATCCAAGTTCAAAAATACTTCATAAATAACCGGTGGAGTAAAATTCAAGAATGATCAAAACATGGATACAATCAAAACTAGTATCCATAATAGATGTTTTGGACAAAAAACGAAAATTTAATTTTTCTGTGAATAGTGTCGTATTCGTGAATAGTGTCATATACGTGAATAGTAACTCCGACACCAAAAGATAGAAATTTCATAAAAAACATCATCATGCTTCGTGAATAGTAACTCGTGAATAGTAACTCATGAATAGTAACTCGTGAATAGTAATTCATGAATATTAACCCCGACATAAAAAAGTTCCAAATTTGATAAAAAGTTCCAACCAATATTTCGGCATAATGATATTGAAGAAATAATATCATTTGAGAAGAAAATAACATCCCTTACCTCAGAAAGAATAGTATTTTTGACTGGAATACTTGATATAGTACTAAAAGAACTTGCACCGTATAGCAATACTCATAGTACTAAAATACTCACAAAATACGCTCGATATTATAGAGAGAGAAAGAGAGAAAAATTCAGTTTCTGGTGTGATTTTCAATTCTAACCTAAGCACCCTATTTATAGGAAAATGCTTAGAACACCAAAGCAGAAAATTTAGTATAATAATAATATATTTATAAAATTGTCAAGCCCACCTTAGACCAACTGAAATCAGCCCATTCTTATCATATGTTGAGCCCACTAAATTGCAAAAAAACGTTTTTCATAAAATAAATAATTAAAACTTCTAAAAATCAATTATTCTGGAACTTCGGAACTTCAATAATTCATAATAAATAGCCCTTTTATCAGAAAATTCGAATCTCGTGAATTTTTATAGGAAATTCAATTCTCTACAACTTTGCAGAAGAAATTTTTTCTAAATTCCAAACAAAAATTGACCGAAATCCAAATACGGACGATTTTACAAGCTATAATCAAATTTCAGTCAAGAAATGGGGTCCACCGACACACAAAACATGTGTTAATCATTTAATGCAACAAAAATACTATTCCTCCTCATATACTCATATATCCCACATTCATTGTAAAAATATCATCATTATTCTATTATAATAATATAATAAAATATTATTTTATCAGAAAAGATAAAATATCAATTTTTTAACAATTGTCACTTTAAAAATTTTCTCCATCTATATCCACATAAAATTAATATTTTCCTCATCATATAAATCAATAATTAATTATTCACAAATACTATTACAGAATCACAAGATCTTGGCAACTAAGCTGCTCCTGTGAAAGATAGGCTTTCCAATAAGAATTTCTTCTTCTTGTGCCTTGCAATTAGGTGACCAAACCTCTCCTTAGACAGAACTTTCTAGACATTGCCAATAATGTTATCTAATAATATTATTCAGATAATATGAATTATTGCTCCGATAATAGAAAATATTGTGTAGTGACAATTATTGAAACAACAATAATATAAAATATCAACGCAGCAATTATTGAATCAATAAAATAAAATACTGAACAGTAACTACTATAACAATTATTGAGTAGTGCCTTCTTACGTAAGAATCAATAATTGGTGCAATACCGTGTGCTACCGCAACAACGCCAGACATCGTGTTTTTAACCACCGGGTATTCCAACAAGGTTAACGGTAACAACTACGCCGTTATTTATAAAAACTCCCTTTTGTTGTTTTCTTCATCCGACGCTTATTACATTATGGGGCCCACAAATGGTTGCGCGGCCGTCATTTAATATTCCCAGAGCATAAAGAATATTCCACGACCCAAACTAATATTCCCGATAGAAATGAGTATTTTATAACCACTTGCATATTTTGAAAAATTTCATATATCACCCTTAACTTTAACTTTTATCAATTTAACCATTTACTGAATAGTAATTATAAAGAAATTGAATACTTTTATTTCATAAAATTCGGGGTCTTACAATTATGGTATAAGAAAATATTTTAAGTTATTTTAGTAATTTTTAATATTTTGTGAGAAATTTCATTTATTAATCAATATTATCGATAGTCAATTTATTTAATAAATATATTAAATAAATTGTGGAAAAATTGAATTAATGATTTAAAAATCATATAAAAATGATTTAAGTGTTATAAAAATATTTTAAGATATAAAATATAACAATTGATATTTTGTCATGAAAATATTAATATTTTAATATTAAAAGCAATTATCTGATAATGGATTTAAGTGCTTAAAATCATATAAATATGATTTTAAGGTATTAAAAATACTTTGATATAATATAATTATATTATAATATTATGTTATGAATTTGATTAATATTTGATATTAAATAAATATTAGTGATAAAGAGAATAATGTGATATTTATATTAAGAACATTTATTGAAAAATGTTTTAATTACTTTAAAAACATTTAAAGGAAATAATAAAGTATTAAAATACTTTGAAATATTATAAATATGTTATAATATTATGACATGTATTTCATTAGTATTTAATATTAAATAAATATGAATGATATTAGAATATTGTGGTATTTAAACCATATAAATACGATTTTAATGATTTAAAAATCAAGATAAATGATAATAATTCTTTGAAAATTATTATGAGACTTGGAATATTATTTTGACTAATAATACAATTATCTATGATGGTGGTTAAGTATTAGACAGAGTTTAATTGAACTTAAACTCGATATTTGTCCGACTAGACAATCAGAATGTTAGAATTGTACCGAAGTCAACTAGGACTGCAATAGTTTGACTTGAGGATAGGTGTTATGTGTATAGACTAATAGGGTTATGTGTTTAGGTTATTCTATGTATATATTTATAATAGTATTAAATTGTGATGATATTATTCTAATTTGTATATTTATATTATTTATATATTAGGTCTTCAGTCAAAGCTTATTAAAATGTGTAAGGATAATCAACGAAACATGCAAGTTTTACTTAACTCTACTTAGAGTTGTTTCATTCACATATACTTATGGATAATCATTGTTGATTGCCATTGTATAACTGTACTCTGTACATATTTCATGTATAAGTCAGGTATGAAAGGCTGATCACCTTCATTACCATTCGGTCCAGATATATTTGTTCATGTTTAATACTTGTTCAGTCAAAAGTTTATTCGTGCTAATTCACAACTATATTATTGAATTATAGCAAGCTTATTATTCAGATTCTTTCAATCATGATATATCGTTAAATTATCGAACTTAAACTTGTTGGGCAAACTTATGCTCACCCTTTCTATATCATGATAAACATTGCAGATTAAGACAAATACGTCGAATACAATTAAGGAAAGGTGAAAGACAGTTCTAGCTTTAGTATACGTGTGCAGTATATTTGTAACAGTATTGTATCTTAATGTTATTGTAAGTCAAATAAGTTATGAATTGTGTATTAAGTGAAGGTTACTAGACATTGGGAAATAGTGTGTAAAGTTTATTGTATAAACAATTTATGTTTATATCTTCCATAAATAGTAATAGTAATAGAATGGTTGTATCGAATCCGCGGTGATTTGGGACCCAGATTCGGGGCTCTCACATGTGCCATGTTGTTGATACCCAGAGAGTGGGAGCGACCATGGAACATGTCGACGTCGGGATTTTAGTTGTCCCTTTTCGTTACTTGTTCTTTGGTGTTCTCACGTTAGGTGAGATTTGTTTGAAAAAACAAGTGAAAAAGGTCTGACGTGTATAATGTTGACGATGAAATGTTAAGAGTTGCCAATTGGTTTTTTAAATGGTTGTACCAACACAACCGAGAAAAGGTTTGCACAATGACCCAGTTATGTGACATTGTTGAACGGGTCAGTGAAACCGAGATTCATTAAGGTCCGGGGACTTGATTATGTGAATGGAAGGTGTTAGGCACCCCCCCGACATCCGTGTTACCACGGTGATCGCCACTTTTCATGAAACTGTTATCTAAATTTGTTTGTGTGTGGATCAATATGTTGTTTATTTGGAAGTAGTGCGAGGCCTTGTTCGCACCTATATACACAGGGTTT
The DNA here is from genome assembly GCA_020205605.1 of Panax ginseng. Classification (NCBI taxonomy): domain Eukaryota; kingdom Viridiplantae; phylum Streptophyta; class Magnoliopsida; order Apiales; family Araliaceae; genus Panax; species Panax ginseng. Next base: position 116,901,019 of record CM035136.1, on the reverse strand, counting down.
GATTTTATGTAAAAATTCAATTTTTAGCAAGATATGGTAGTGACGTTTTGTAAAAGAGGTTTTTCAAACCGTTATGCTCAATTGTAATTGATACCTTTTACACTCCCATTTTATTAAGTGCTCGGCTTGATTGTTTTTATTTTCTAGATGTGAAACATCTATAAGAAAATAATATACAAGATAATGCCGACTTCCTCGTGGGTATGAAAACCATCTAAGGAAATTCATACATTACAGATAAATTTACAAGCTGCTTACAGCTAAAAATGTCCATCACGGGAACCAAATCTAGATCCAATAGACTGAATCTGTGATCACATAATTCCTTGGCTCACATGATGCTGCAATTTGTATGAAAGCGATAGCGGTATATATATATATATATATATATATATATATATATATATATATATATATATATACGAATATGATCACCACCACTAAGCACTTCAATGGGGGATCAGAAAATGTAAATAAAGCTGTAGAAGCCATCAACCGCCACGGAGGAAACTCCAGGCGGGACGAAACGTAAATAAAGTTGTAAAAGCGATCAACTGCCACGAAATAAACTCCAGGCAGGACGAAACATAAAGAAAGATGTAAAAGCGATCAACCACCACGAAGTAAACTCCAAGTGGGATGAAATATATATATAAGCAATAAACGCACCGGATGTAAAATCCAGGCTCATCGAATAAAGTCTGACACACAGTTAATATATATAAGTATATATATAGTAAAGTAGTAAACGCTCCAGACCGAAGTCTAGGCTCATCGAACAAAGTCTGACACACAGTTCATATATATATAAGCCAATAAACGCTCCAGACCGAAGTCTAGGCTCAATCGAGGCATAACTCGATAATGTTCGTCCATATATATATATATATATATATATATATGCATATACAAACTGAAATAAAACCACGAACCGAAGTCCGGGCAAACACACGCAACATGACTCTCAACGTGAAGAAGGGTGTGTGCAAAGATGAAGAGAAAGACTTTAAAGTGTGTGAGAAGGCTTACAGTGGGCTGCCAAAGAAGACTTCTATATCTTTAAAGGGATGAACACTCGGCTCCCGCCGGTACAAAAGTAGCTATATGTGAGCTCATAAGTGTTTAAAATGAGAAAGCACTCAGTATAGAGATAGTACAGAGCAAATTTAACAAGGCTTCCTCGCCTTTTTTTCTCTTACAAATGGCCACCCCAAGCCCTCTATTTATAGGGGGGGGAGCCACAACCGCAGATGTACCTGCGGCTACCCGGGTTGCCCCGGGCTTTGTAGGTTACGTTGTCTCGCAGTACGTGCATGCAGGCACTGTAATGTCCGCTCGAACTTTCAGAATTGCAATCCGAGCATCCGACTAAGGTATGTAGGACCTATTTTGGACCGCCGTTGTTGAGAGTTACACAATGGCATGTGATTAGAGGTTATACGAATTCAGAAAAATGGGACGGTGCCCTCCGGACTTTAAGCTTCAAATTCTATTCGTTACCTAGCATAATAGTCACTCGGGATTGGTTTTCCTTGATTCTTGTGGGACATTGTTGTGTAGAAATGTATGTTTGAGATGTTAAGATGACATGATGTGGCATTAAGGTGGCGAGATGATGACTTTTCCCCTCACCGGGGTTATCGCCATTTTAAATGATAAGCGGGGACGTTGCTCGTGGTTATCACGAGATTGACCGCCGCAAGTGTTGAAGGTCCTCAGTGTTATGTCTGAGGTTTGCCTGTCTTCTCGGTGTTATCTCTGGGCTTTGTACTGAGCGCCTCGGTGTGAGTATCGAGGTTAAAGATGATTGCATGCATTTGAAACAAGGCTTTCTGGGGTTATCGCTGGAACTGCATTCCTTGGGGTTATCACCAAGGTTGGTAGCTGCTACTCCCAGTGTTGAGACTAAGACTGGATACCTCAGGGTTATCTCCGAGATTAATCGGTCTTCTCCGGTGGATTTTCAGGTGTTGGAACTGCATGCTTCGGGGTTATCTCCGAGGTTGGAACTGTTACTCCCGGTGTGTGTTACGGGGTTGAGACTGAACTTCCGGTAGTATCCGAACTGGATGTGAACTGTCTTCGATGGCTATCTCTGAAAGACGAATCTGCATTCCTACAAAGTCAGTGACAGGTATGCAGAAAATTTTGAGTGTCTACAGATGCCCCTCTTTATGATATTCATGCAATGCGATGCATGGGTAGGATAAAGAATCCTAGACACTTGGAATGCAACATTATGTATGATGCATGTGCGCGAGGTTGTTGCCCAACATGATGGGGATGATTGCCGACTCCTTGTAGCTTCTACTAAGGATGGGCAACTATGACTCGATTTGGATGTGTGATCCAAATCTTTTAGGATGTTAACGTTGGGGCTATCACCAAAGTCCTTAATCCTTTATACAAACTTGATTCTGAAGATGTGCCTCTTATGTGTAAGAGATCCGTGGGGATACAGCTTTGTCTGTTTGAGGATGTGTATAACATATTCCATCATCGATCCTCCTCGATGATTCTGTCCTTTCCTGGTTTGTATCGGTAGGATATGTCAAGGATCTTTTGCATTTACTGCCAACTACATATGCTGTCATGGTTGCCTGACCTTCGTTGATGTGTACTTCACCGATGTATGAATCAACGTATGAAAACCCTGTAGGGTAGACTATCAAGGTTGCTTGACCTTCGCTGGCGTGTAAATCAACGGTTGAGATGCATTGTAACCCCCGTCGGGGATCCGCTGGGGGAATATTAATACCAAAGTACGAAATCATCGAATAGCTTTCGATACATCGATGGGTTTACTTGCCATCGGCTGAAATAACACCAAGGTTGCTTGACCTTCATTGATACGTACACCAATGGATGATAATGCGTGGTGACCCCTGCCGGGGAATGCGTTGTAACCCCCGCCGGGGTATGCTTTGTAACTTAGGGTTACGACCCTAAATTGGCGGCATTGGATCTATGTCAGGTATTGTCGAGCGTGACTTGTAACATTTGAGATCATCGGCATAGTGTACCTTGTGCTTGGGTGAATACTAATGAGTTATGTGCAGACCCGAGGTTCAGTTTGAGAAAACCAGGATTTGTATGCTATTTTGCTCAATCGCTTAGCGTTTTTATTTCTGATTTGACCTTCTCAGTCTATGAAAACTCCTTTGCAACTCGAATCGGACTGAGCCGAAGGGGTGGGACCCACATAGGGGTTATCGTGACAGTGAGAGCTCTCAAGGAGGGTCATACCATTATACCGATGAGTATAGCAGAGACTCTGAGGTCAGCTACATACTACTGAACTTATCCGACAGGAGTGTTCTGAGGCGGCTTCGGTAATCTTTGTCAGACGTGGGTTTATGTCACACTTGAGACCGATCGGCACTTTTAGACGGCATGGATATTGTTTCACCCATGATAAAGCCATGTCACACTCCTTTCAGCCCGCGGAGTGTTTGGACGCTATGTCTTGGTCGGTATTTCTGACGGAGATTAATGATCCGTTTAGCATATTGTCTTGTTCGGGGCTCAGCTCACCTTACAGCTTTATTACTCATGCTCCAGGCATGGATTATCTCCCTCTGGCTGGTTTGAGGGGCATAACTACATATCACCCGATGGTTGTGATGTCGCAGTTTGACAAGTTTTAGGTCTTTCATCCTTTTGAGGGGGCGCTGGGCCAGCGTTTAGCTTCTCGCTACCTTTCAGCAGAGGATCGGTCCCGTGTGTATGCTTGTTGGGATCAGCGTGAGAAAGCTACTTTCTCTGTTATCCATCCTGTAACAATCCAGATTTTTAATTAAATGTTTAAATATTTATTGAATTATATAAATATTTAATGGATGTGTTTATCATTGAATAAGTATTTGTTTAATTGATTTAATGTGATTTGATTATTTATTTATTTAATAAATAATTAATGAGTTAAGGAAAGTAATTATTTTGAAATAGTAATCTAATTTAATTTAATAATTAAGTTAGAGAGTTTATAATGATTAAATAAATTATTATATTATGCAATGAATTTTTATTAGAATTAATTAAATTAAGTATGAAAACTTAATTAATTAGAAGTGTGACAAATAACTATATTATAAGTGGTTATTAAAATAAATTAAAGTAGTTTTAATTTAATTTTGCCAAACAAAGCCCTATGGCTTTTGGATTTTTAAATTTGATTTATTAATAATATAAATTAAATTAAATAAAATATATATTAAATTGATAACCGTTGTTTTAATAAGGCCATTAGTGGCATCGGTTTTAAAACATTTGAAAAATACGTTCGTTAGTTTTATTTTATGTTATGTATATTGTATATGGCTTAAACCTAAGAAAGAAAACATGAATTTTCAGAAACGGTTTTCAGAGAAAGGAAAGAAAGTTTTAGAGTATTTGTGAGAGGATTAAGAGAGAATTCTTGCAGTTTCAAACGAATTATAGTGGAGTTAGCAAAGATTATCTTAGTAATTGAAGGTATGTGCTTTAAACTTAATATTATATAGATATATGTATATGTATGAGTTTTACGGCATAAAATTTCTATGTTCTGTGAATTCTATGTTCTGAATTAGGCAATACAATTGAATTATGGTAATTGTAGGTGGTTGTATTGTTATAACTAGCATGAACATGAACATGAACGAAATTGGTTTTACAGTAAAGATAAGCATGAACATGGCTTGGTAATAAATGAGTAATTGACTGTTAGCTAACCATGGAATTTAACGTTTAGTTTATTGATTTGTTATGAAGTTTAGAGAATCGTAGTCTCAAGGAATCAAAATTGGTTTATAAATTGTGATTACCGTGTTCATAGTGTCTAAAAGTATAAAAATGGACTTTTTGGGTTTAAAATATGGTTTTCAAGGAATTAAGTTTTCTGTGATTGTTGTTTAGTGGTTTAAATTAGTATATGCATGTTGGGTAATGTGTATATGTGTAATTGGCATAAGTTATACATGTTAATTAGTGTTAGAAATTAAGTTATGAGGTAAATTTAGTTGTTTTGTTCTTCGTGGGTCAAGTTTCAAGAAGTTTTGCTACTTCAAATACTAAAAATGGAGCCCCAACGTTGAAATTGCGCCCATGCCAATTTAAGGTTCAGCCGCCATTGGTTAGCCTAGGTCTCACACCGCAGTGGCCGTGAGCGTAAGTCCGGCTCTGGACGGTTTGGCCTCTCAGAGTACAATTGGCATAACTTTCTCATACGAACTCCGATTGAGGTGATTCAAGATGATCCGGAATGAGGACGAGTAGACCTACAACTGTTGTTCTTTAAGTTTTTCAATTGGAGGTCTGTAAAAGTAGTTCAAATGGTCATCTTTAGGACTTTTGTGTTTTCGGGGGCAATCGGAGGGCGTCGGGCATGCACATATGCATGTGTAGTGCTCCTGACGATAAAAGATGTTATTCTAAGTTACAAAACATGAATGTTAGTAAATATAATGATGTTTAACATTAATAAATAATGTATTAGATAAGTTATAGAAGCATAGTATGCATACACAAGAGAGGCAAATCGGGCGTGTGACGATTGAACGTCGAAACGTCGTGCCAAGTGTTTATGAACTTAAAAAGTGTTTCAATTCAATTGAAATGAATATTATAAGATATGGAATGGATTTAATATAAAACTAATAAGTATTCCTAGCAAGACTTAAGCACTTGAATGAACTGCGAATATGAAATATAGTGAGATATAAGTTAAAAGTTAACACAATTAAGTTGAACATTGTGTATTTATGATAGGAAGGGTTATGAGACGTAGAATAAAGTTTACATTACAACTACTATGTGTTGTTATGTGACTAATAGTTGATGTGTATGATTATATAATTGTGTAGGGCACGTGAAGTGCAGATAACTGTAAGTTGTTGAACTGTTATTGGTAAACAACGATCAAGGCAAGTCTTTCGGTTCCTATTTGTTACGTGGACTTGATGAACTATTTTAAATTGCATGATATGTTATATATGTTGAAATCATGAAATGTTAAAGTAAATTTATGACTGCATTGTTTTGGTTAAATAAGGAAGATTGAGTAAGGAACTCAATCTTTATATTTGCTATATGAATTAAAAGCAGGTATGCCATGTTACTTTAATTATTATGATATGTATGTTTAGCATATTATTATGTGTTATGTGATGCATGAAAACTGTTAGATTTTGCTGGGCTGTCGAGCTCAACCTTGCAAATAACCACTTTTGCAGGTCAAGGAATTAAGGTAAGGATATGTGCTAAGTGAGTTATAGAGATCTATATTCACGAAGATTACTTATGTTTTATGAGAAATGTAGGTAAGATTTTGAATGTAACATGTTGTTGAATTTTAAATTGAGCTATACGGTGTATATGGATATCTATTTATGATGTAAGACTTTGTATAGTCATTTTGTTGTAACGATTCATGATATAAATTTGAATCGAAGAGATGTAATGTAAAGGTTGCAATTTAGGGCAATACAGAAGGAAATGTATAAAAGTTTTAAATATTCCGCAATTTTAGTGATTTTAATATCGAATAATGATGTAAAATTTAAGGTTGGATGTATGGTTAACGACCGAAGTTGAGATTTAAATTGTATGGATTTTGGGGTCATTACACATCCAGGATGTTCGCCAGAGTATTCAGCGTGGATGGAGTCAGAGATTGCATCGGCTGCGGTAGTATCCACATTGTCGAGTAGTGATTCAAATAATGTAGAGCCCACGGAGGACGTTGATTCTCACATCGAGGAGGAGCAGTTTACTGGGTTGCCATCATCTCCTTTATATTCTCCTAGTACTAGCACTGTTGTGATTCAACATTCAGCACAGTACTTTGAGCAGAGTCTTCATCTGATGACCTTCGAGAGAGACCAGGCTAGAGCCTTGATGTTAACAGCCCTTGATGGGAGAGACGCAACTCTGTTAGAGAGAGACGAGGCATTAGCTCGTAGAGACGTCATTGCTGTTGAGCGGGATGAGGCTAGATCAGCCAAAGATGCAGTGATAGTTGAGCGGGATAGTGCCATATCTGCCTGAGATGTAGCCGTCACAGATAGTACCGCAGTGAGGTCCCTTACCACTGGCATGATTGCAGAGATAATCACTTATATTGATGAGCATATGGTCACCATGCAGATGGCTGTAGATCTGTTGGGTCAGGTCATGTGGATATCCTTGTACAGGAGACCACAACTTAGCCTCCTTCTTCTAAGAGGGATGCCATGTTGGGCTTGTTAGCTCGCATATACCCTGACTTATAGATGGGATGGTATTCTCTTGCACAGACTAGCATAGCCATTTTTTTCATGTACAGTTTACATTGTGTATATCAATTAGCATTATATATAGCATGGAAATATATTTTTGATCACCTCCCTTTTTAGATATGTCAGTTGCTTGCTTGATATTTTGCATGCTTCTTCAGGACTTGTGATCTTGGTGTATTCTGAATTCAACCTGGATGGATGGACATTGAGTTGTCTCTGGATAGTTCAGAATGGATCATTGATCTGTGTGTATCCCTACCATCTTTGGTGTCTTGGGGCAAGTTTCTGTATGAAATATGGAGAGGAGTATGGCCTTCCTCTCTGAGATTGACCGCACCACAGATGGTCACCAGTACCCCTATTTTGGAGGAGCCTAGTTAATTCCATCTCTTATGGATTGGTGTTGCTCTTTGAGGTATAATCGTAGCTTAGATGGTCTTCGAATCTCCTATTTGGGAGGAGTTTAGGTAATTCCACCCCTTTGGTCTGAAACTGAATGAAATGTAGTGGATTGAAAGATGATCCCAGTACCAGTTGACAAGTGTTTGTGTTTTGATAGGGGATGAGACCGAACCATAAATGGCTGGCTATGTACTCCTATTTAGGAGGAGATCAGGTCTGCGTAGTTCAAACCTGGTGTAAGAGGTTCAACGTTGTATGTGGCAAAAAGGGTGTAGGAATGTTTTTGTTGTTTTTATTTTGTTAAGGAGAAAGGAGTAGAAATGTTTTTTGTTGATTTTGTTTTTGTAAGGAGAAGAGGGTAGAAATAGTTTTTGTTTTATTGCGACCGGACAATATGAAATGGTTGCCTACGTACTCCTATTGAAGATGAGATCAAGTCGACGTAATTCGCCCCTCAGGACGAGTTGAAAAGTGTGATCCCATGTGCAGGTCAGACTGCGGGGAAGAGAGAGTTTGATCCTGGGGTTGAGGATATGTGATAACCCGTGAATTTGGATATTTATAAAATCTTAAAATATTGAATAAAAGTTAAATAATAAACCTAGACAGAAAATAAGTGAATGGATTTGAGATTTTCGGGAAGGAAATTTGTGAATTTAAAATTTTTGTGGAGAATTATTCAGGATTAAGGGTTTAAGTGTATATGTTTGGTGTATACTAATATATATGTGATTATGTGCTAATAAAGAATGTTAGTGGGTAAGATTATACTAACCTAAGAGATACATTTTATTATCTCAAGTTATAAATTATTTTAAACCTAATTGAGACATGTCTCATTGGGTTATGAGATTAAATACATAAAAGCAAACATTTTAAATTCCAACTTGGATGGAATGGAAACCCTAAGTAACTAATTAGGGTAAAATAAAATTAAGGTTTTGGGTCATATTAGCTTACCTGGCACAAACAATTAAATTGGAAGCCCAAAACATTAAATTGAAGACCAATCTCTTAGTCCAATTGAAGAGGGGCATTTTAGTCATTGAATATACTAAATATTACACAAAACAAAAATCAAACTTGAGCAAGATAAGGCCACTTGGCCAGATTTTTACAAGGAGAGGAAGGAAGAGATTTGGTGGATATTATAATTAAACACATGATTAATTCATTTGGCAATATTTGTTCCAACAACTCTAGCCATGTGTCACCATTTTATTTTGCCAATATTCTTAACCAAGTGTACAAGTAACCCTAAAATGATTAAGAAAGAGAAAGAGAGAGTGAGTATAGGGGAAGAATGTAATGATGACTTACTTTAGTAAGTGGACAACTTCCAACAAGTGTCCAATTTTCATTTGACCAACACATTAAGCATTAAGTACAAGCAACCACATAATCTTGAGAGGAGAGTGAAGAGCTAGAGATATTGGGAGATAACCAATAGATATACAAAATATATCTACGTATTTTTACTAACAAACAAAACCCATTATTTTTCTCTTTCATCCCACATCCAAGTTAGCTAACAAAAATCAAATAGAAAGAGAGAGAGGTTAGGAGAATTCGGCAATCCCCTAGAGGGAAGAGAGAGTGTGTGTGTTTTGTGTATCTAGCTCCATAATCAAATCTTAGCAAGAAGGAGAAAGAAAATCAAGCAAAAGTATACTTAAACTAGATTATGTAATTTATTGTTGACTTTTCAAAATAAAAACTTGGATCAATGATTCAAAACTTCATAACTCTAGATCTACATGATCTAGAGTGTGTTATGTGTGGATCTATCCATCTTGAGTGTTAAAAGTTAGATCTAAAGTATGAAATGGAAACTATGTTTTTCAAATGTAGAAAATCCTAATTTTTCTTAGCCCCGATTGTGTTAATCTATTGTTTGATGATTGTTTGATGGAATAGATCATGTATTATGGTAGAATAATGGGTATATGATGTATTAGTAAATATTATGATGAGTTAGGTTGGTTATTATGTGTGAACATGAAAGTTTTCTTAGAACTCATCAAGATTCGAAAATCAAATTTTGATGAAAACGGAACATGAAATTCAAACGACCATATCTCCTATTATATTTCAAATTTATGAGTGTGGTTAAGTCCTAGAGTTAGATCTATGAGACTTCTAACGTCTCCAAGTGGAATCACTGAAAAGGAGTTGTAGATTTTCGTATGGACTATTTTTAACAAAGCACGAAAAACTGCAAAACGCCAAATAGTTTTTGCCCAAAATTTTAAAATGGCGTTTTCGGCCACTTAATTTGTGAAATAAATTCCGGCCTTTTGGGACATGAAAATATATGGTATTAAGTAGCTCCTGTCCAAAAATGAGCTCATTCCAACTTAAAATGACCAATTCAATATTTAGGTTTTTTAGATGAAAATCGCTATAACCGGAGTTCTATAACTCCGATGGCCATGAAATTTAAACTGGAGTGTCACGTTAACACGTATAAGATTGTGTCAAGAGATGGGAATTTCTGGAGTTGAGCATGATATGGCTAATTTCTTAAGCTACGCACTAAAAATAATTTTTGAAAAATATTAAAAGAAATTGGAAAATTATGAAAAAATTACTTTTTGTGTATGATTTATATGTATATGTGTTTGGACAAATGATAGAAAAATAATAAATTGATTTGGTGTTTTCGTGATAAGGATATGTAATCCAGCTTGCTGGATTGAATAATCTGATGAATCCAACTTGCTGGATTAAAAAATAGTTTATTGAATTGAGAATATATTGAATCCAGTTTGCTGGATTGCAATCTAGTTACTGGATGTGATATCCAGTTTGTTGGATTACAGTTTAGTTTGCTGGATTGGCCATCTAAGTACTGGATTTAGAATCCAGCTTGCTGGATTCCAAATCTAAGTTGCTGGATTGGTATTTGACTTTTATGTTCAAGAAAAAACTTTTATGAGAATAAAGTATTTAAATCATATAAATAAATATTAATGATGAAGGAATTATGTGGTATTTAATTCATATAAATATGATAGTAATGATTGAAAAATCATAATAAATGATAATTAATTTATTTAATAAACATATTAAATAAATTGTGGAAAAATAGAATAAATATTTTATAAATCATATAAAAATGATTTAAGGGTTATAAAAATATTTTATGTTATAAAATATAACTTTTGATATTTTGTCATGAAAATATTAATATTTTAATATTAATAGTAATTATCGGATAATGAATTTAATTGTTTAAAAATCATATAAAGGTGATTTTAAAGTATTAAAAATATTTTGTGATATTATAAATATATTATAATATTATGATATGTATTTCATTAATATTTGATAATAAATAGATATTAATGATAATAGAATATGTTGGTATTTTACTTCATATAAATACGATATTAATGATTAAAAATTTATGATAAATGATAATAATTATCTGAAAATTTTTATGAGACTTGGAAAATTATTTTGGCTAATATTAAAATTATCTGAGATAATTGTTAAGTGTTAGGTAGAGTTTAATTGAACTTAGACTCGATAAAAGTCCGACTAGACCGTCGGGATGTCAGATTTTTGTCAGGTTCAATTCAGACTGCAATAGTTTGAGTTGATACCGAGTCTTATATGTGTTATAGACTAATAGGGTTATGTGTTTAAGTTATTCTATGTATATCTATATATATAATAATATTATATTGTGATGATACTATTCTAATATTGGAGATCTATATTACTAATATTAGGTCCTCGGATAAAGCGTTATAAATTGCATAGCGGTAATCAACGGTTCAGGAAAGTTTATTTTTACTTAACTCTATTAAGAGTTGTTTCATTCGGATAAGCTTATGGTTAATCATTGCTGGTTGCCATGAATTATACTCTGTACATATTGCATGTATAAGTCAGGTATGAAAGGCTAATCACCTTCATTACCAGTTGGTTCAGATATATTTGTTCATGTATAATACTTGTTTAGTCATAAATTTGTTCCTACTAGTTCACAATTATATTGTTGAATTATAGCTAGCTTATTATTCAGACTCTTTCAATCATGATATATCGTTATATTATTGAACTTAAAATTGTTGGGCAATCCTTATGCTCACCTTTGTTATATCATGATAAAACATTGCAGATTAAGGCAAATACGTCGGATACAAGGAAAGGTCAAAGACAGTTCCAGCATAAAGTTAATGTGTGCGATTAGATTTGTATAAGTATTGTATGATGATAATGTTATGTGTTAGATAGTTTATGACTTGTGTATACGTTAAGGTTACTCGACCTTGGGGAATAGTTTGTAATGTAATGTATAAACAATTTATCTTTATATCTTCCGCAAATAGTAATAGTTGTATAGAATGATCGAACCGGATCCACGGTGATGCGGGACCTCGGATTCGGGGCCCTCACAGGATAAACTGCAGGTGTGAAAAGTTTGATCCCAAGTTTGGGGTAACAAACTGTAAGCGCGAAAGGTTCAATCCCTAGTGGGATGACCGAAGTCGTAGGAACGCAGTGAAGCCAGGCTGCTGGCTCGAAGAGTATGTTTCCCTGAAGGGAAAAGTGTAGAAAAGAGTTGTATATGGTAAAGGCTTAAAAAACCGGAATGACTGGTGATCTGATGATCCAACAACAGGATGTTTACTTGATGGTAACTTCAGATATAGTACCGTTTCACGGTGTCTGAGTTCATGAGTTGTGGAAATTCATCGTCGTCCATTTCTTGCAATCTAAGAGCACCTCCTGTCAATACTTCCTTGACAACAAATGGGCCTTCCTAGTTAGGAGCAAATTTTCCCTTAGATTGAACTTGGTTATCAATGATCTTCTTCAAAACCAAGTCATGTTGTTTAAACTATCATGGCCGGACTTTTCTATTGTAGGATCTGGCGATCCTTTGTTGATATAACTAACCATGGAAGATAGCCGCGGTTCGCCTTTTGTCTATTAGAGATAATTGGTGAAACCTGTCTTGTACCCATTGATCTTCATCCAGTTGAGTGTCTATCAATACTCTGAGGGATTCCATTTCTACTTCTATGGGGAGAACTATTTCCATCCTATAGGTTACTGCGTAGGGGGTTGCCCCAGTGGAAGTACGCATTGAGGTTATGTAGGCTAACAGAGTAAGAGGCAATAAGTAAGGCCATCCTTTATGGTTGGCAGACATCTTTTGCATAATATTCTTAATGTTTTTGTTAGCCATTTCAACATAACCATTCATCCTTGGACGATAGATGACAGAGTTATGATGTTTGATGTGGAATTGACTGCATAATTCCTCCATCATTTTGTTGTTGAGGTTCTTAGCATTGTCTGACACAATCACCTCGGGTTGTCCATATCGACAAATGACATTGTTTTTTATGAAAACAATGATGACTTCTTTGGTAACCATGGGGAAGGAAGCTGCTTCTACCCACTTGGTGAAGTAGTCGATCATGGTGAAGATAAATCGATGTTCATTACTGGCTTTAGGCTCAATGGGCCCGATAACGTCCATTCCCCACATTGAGAAGGGACAAGGCGAACTCATGTTGTGGAGGGGCGTGAATAGCATTTCCATGAATTTGGCACTGATAACATCTCTTGACATGGTCATCGCAGTCAGCTTTGAGAGAAATCTAGTAATGTCATGTCCTTAGGATCTTCTTAATAAGGAGAGGGCCACTCATGTGGGGGCCACAAACTCCACCATGGATCTCATCCATAAGCCTTTGAGCTTGGTCTTTGTCTAAACATCTGAGAAGACCTTGTCCTGCATCTCTTTTATAGAGGGCATCTCCACTCAGGTAGAATTTTATAGCAAGTCGATGGATCCACCTTTTCTCAGTCGGGCTCGCCTCAGCGGGTGTAGGATCCATCTCATAGGTATTCCTTGATATGCTGATACCAAGGATCTTGGATGGGAGGTAGCTAATCTGATACTTCTCCAATGTAGTTCCCATAGGCTGGGGCCTTGTGCAGGGAAATTGTGATGCTCGGCAAGTGTAACGCCTGAGAATTTCGAATTTGTAATGAATTAAATTTTTATTTGATTATGTGGATTAAAAGAATTTAATTGATTAATTATGTGAGTAAAATGTTTGAAGGTCGTTCTATGACCTAGAATGTGTGAATGTGGTTAGTATTCTGGTTGTGTGCTAGGATTAATTGTTTTGAATTATCAAGAAGAAAATGAATGTTTTTCGAGAAGTTTTCTGTAAAATCACTATTCATCCAATTTCGTTCGGAGCTTAGGTTTGAAATTCCGAGAAATGCGTAATGATAGAATATGAAGATATAATGGAATATCCAATAATATTTTCGTTATGGAAAACGAAGTTTTTGCTTGCGGACATAAAACCTAAGGGTTTGTGAAAGAGATTTTCGAAGGGGAAAATGTAATGCGTATAGTCATTTCGATATTATATGTAGGAGATACGAGTATTATACTAGTATGAATACGAGTATTATACTAGTATGAACATGAGTAACGAAGTTTTGACGAATTTTGCGAAAATAGATGTTAAACGTCGAAAACGTAGAAATCTCGGATTAAGGGTCAAAAGTTGGCGTGTGACTTGAATATGTTGTTTTCCAATGTCAACATGTGAGATAAGGTATTTAAGAGTCGTGGATGCAAGAATCATCGAATTTTGACTTATAATGAAGAAAACGAGTATTGAACGGTCGAAAACGATGAACGAATGCTAAAAATGAACTCAAAGGGGAATTCTGAGTTAACGAATTCAAAAATGTAAAATTCTTCTATGAACACATAGAGGGTGTAATTTGTAAGTTGTAGGCTTTTGAATGAGTCAATTCGGATGTAAAACGAAGAAGTTATGAAGCCGAGAGTTTCGTAGAAAAGCAAAACTGCTTTGGCCAACTAGTGCACAGGGGTGGCACCACAGCGCCAAAACTAGTACAAAAGGTCCGTCTTAGCATGATCTTCGGATCCGACCAAGTTCCTCGATAATCAAGTCCGCACCTGGTCGAGATTGTAGAAGGGATGCCGCCGCACAATGGCGATAAAGGTAAAAAATGTTGACCAAGTTAGGTTTTTGTTCCATTTGAATGTAGACCTAAAGTAAGACATTGAAGATACTTAATGTACATAATAAGACGAAACTTTAATCACTTATAAAGTGGTAATGTTAGAAGATTTAGTATGGTTTAATAGAAATTAAACGAAGAACGCGAGAACGTAATAAGTAAACCGGGAATGATGTTCAACGTTGGTAGTTCACCAATAATGATCGAATGTCGATTAATAACGTAAGAACGTTAACGAACCATAAGAAGTATAGAAAGTCGAACTGACTTTATTAACGAAATAAACTCAAGTAAGACGTAGAAGAGAAAGAAGTTAGTTAGGACAATAAAGATAGGTTGTTTGATGACTAATTACAGTGTGCTATGTGAATATATCATGTAGATCCTGTAAAGGCTGAGAATTGTTGAATTATATATTCGAAGACGCTTAAAGGTAAGTCTTTCTTAATGCTTATCTAACCTTCGTGTTAACCAAGTTTTCTGTGATTCATGTTATAAGGTGCATGAATGGTTTTAAAGAAAGAGTCAATGCCTATTTTAACTCGGTTAGACTAATATTAAAGAGTTTATTGATTTGTTTACAAGTCTTTCGATATAGAATTGTTAACGCTATCCTATGCCAAGTATTTGGTACGGATGAGATGGTAAGTTTGTCTATGAACAAACAAAAGTATTTTTATCGATTATTCGATGGTCACGCGAGGTTGCCAAATGTTAAACATAAATACGTTTAACGAAAGAGTGTTGATCAACATAGAGTACAATAGGCTGATCACCTAGAAGTGCTCGTAAGTAAAGACGGATGGATGGCCTTAGTGTCGGATGTCCTTTTCAAGTATGAAAACGAAAAGAGTATGTTCATGGTCTATTGATCGGTTCAGAATTCCTAAGTTATTATATATATTTTGAAATTGTTGTTATGAAATTAGAAGTACTATTTAATGTTTCTTAGTGCTTTATAGTTGATTGTTCAGTTATGGAAGAGAAGCGTGTAATTTTAAATGTGATATTCATATGATTCCTTGTTAAGACTTGCTGAGCTAGTTATGCTCATTCTTTCTTGAACCATATGTTTGCAGCTAAAGCCGAACGAACCGAGAGTTCTAAGAGAGATAAAGGCAAGGCTAAAATGGACAATTGATCATCCTGTAATAGATTAGTGTATTTGTATGTAATATTCTTATGAAGAACAAAGAATGTATCCAGTTATGAACCTGGGAAAGAATTTATTATGAATGTAATAAGAATATAGTAAATACAATCACTTTGTTGTTGTCTCAATGGAATGACTGTATGAATTATAGTATCGTGGAGCACCATCTGTCGGGTTTGAAGATACCCGGATTTAGGGGCGTCATAGGTTGGTATCAAAGTATTAGGTTATAAAACTTAAAGGGGGAAGAACCTTAGGCTAATAACCTCGTTAGGAAAGGAAAGGTCTGAAGAAAGTTAAGTCGAGTCAAATGAGTTAATAAAGTATTGAGGAAACTTAGTACCAAAAGATTTAAAAGATGGAAAGTAACCCTAAATGGATTAAATGTGATTTGTGCTTATATTATTTTGTATTATATACTAATCAACTTGTTATGTGTTATTGTAGATGTCAATCGATAGCTTGATGTATAGGGATATATATGTGGTGAGCGAGGAGTCCGTGAACAGAGTTGAGCCAGTACCTATGCCTATAGCAGAGATACCTGTAGTGATTCTAGAAGAATCAGAGCCCGAGGAGTATTATTCAGAGGAGGATTATTCTGAGGAGACCATGGGAATAGCATCATATTTGAATATGATGATAGGTGTGGGGGATGATATGGAGGTGACATCGATTAATACGGTGATGCCTGCCTTAGAGTCAACACCTACAGAGACAATGAGGGCAATGTACCTCTCAGTGCTTGACCGTAACGTGCAACTGCACAATATGGTGCAGCACCAGAAAGAAGAGATCAATGATCTCTATGGGGCTAAAGAGTATTTCTAGTCAGACTATGAGATAGAGCATGATGAGAAAGTGTTCATGACTGACAAGGCTAGGGACTATAAGAACGAGGTCTTCGAACTTCGTAAGAAACTGGCTGAAAAAGACCAGAAGATAGCATGGATGTCATATATAAATGACAGTGCGCACGAGGATTTCAAGCTTAAAATAGCTTGTTATTCTATTGAGTTGGGACAAACTCGACATACTATAAGTCAAGATACTGTGTCGATTATAGCGAACGAGAAGCATGAGAATGTTGTTAGGCAGTATTAGAAGTAGAATGGTAAATACTTTTGTGTAGTGACGTAAAACCCTCTTTTGTATAATTAAAGGGTAGTCTTTTTGTAAATCCTAATTTTTGTGAAAGTCAATCACGGGATATAAATGTAATAGCTTTTGGCTATGGAAAGCAACTTGTAAATAGTTTTGAACTATAAAGAAGCATCTTAATATATGAAAGTTTTTATATTAATGTGCTTTATTGTATATGAGTTATTGTTCAGTTTTTCGACGACTAATAACGAAGTAAACAAATAAGTAATAATGGAACTTTATTTATTTAATCAGAAATGCCGCCAAGAAGAAGACAACGTAACCAAGAGGCGAAATCGCATAACGATAACCATAGGGGTCCTAATAACCCTATGCAAGAGTTCGTTAATTTATTAACGGTTGCGTTTAACCAAGCCGGGGGTAGAGCACCCACAGGACCTAGGGTAGCCCGAACAACTACCTTTAAGAAATTTAAAAGTGTAGGTCCACTTGAGTTCAAGGGAACGACGAACCCAATGGAGGCCCAGACATGGGTTAAGGAAATAGAAAAAGCGTTTGTAATTATAAATGTAGCTGAGGCACAAAAGACTTCTTTTGCGACCTACATGATGAAGGGGGAAGCCAACTACTGGTGGGAGGCTCACCAGGGTGGGACTGGAACAAATGCTGTTACATGGGAACAGTTCAAGAAGATATTCTTCGAGAACTATTTCCTTACTAGCATGCAAAAGCGAATGGAGATTAAGTTCCTAGAACTTAAACAGGGGGACACGATGGTTCCCCAATATGCGGCTAAATTCAATGAATTGGCAAGGTTTGTTCCATACAAAGTGGACACGGAGGAGAGAAAGGCACGTAGGTTTGAGCAGGGTGTAAAACTCTGGCTCTATAGTAGGATATCAGTTTTTCAGAGTGCGTCCTATGGGACCATTCTGGAAAAGGCGATAATAGCAGAGGGTGGTAGTGAGGCGTTGACCCATTACCACAAGGAACGGAAGAATAAGAGTAAGGGAGAGGGAGGAAATAAGGCAGAAGTTGTCAGTAGTAGTGGAAATATGCCTAAAAGGAAGAATTTTAACCTTGGGAATACTGGGGGAAACAAGGAGATCCTAAACGTAGGATGGAGGCATGCAAGACATGCGGAAAAACTCATCTGGGAGTCTGCCTGAAAGGGAAAATTGGTTGCTATAACTTTGGACATGAGGGTCACATATCTCCCAACTGTCCTAATCCTAAGAAAAGTCGAGGCTGTTTTGTTTGTGGGTCGATGGACCACATGGAAAGAAATTTCCCGAAGAAAGGGGCGGAGGGTAGTAAGGGTTCTGGTAGTGGAAATTTAGCCATTACTGGACCAACACCATCATTGGGTAGACCCTCAACCCGAAAATTTAATATGACTATCCAAGATGCGGTTGCATCAATGGATGTAGTAGCATGTATCATTCTAGTCAACGAAATAAATGCTTATGTGTTATTCGACTTGGGTGCTACTTGTTCTTTTATAGCATGTGGATTTGCTAGGCAACTGGGATTAAATCATGAAAAGCTAGAACTACCTTTAGACATTAAGGTAGCAAATGAGGAGATAATTCCCATTGAACACATTCATAGGAATTGTTTTGTAGATATCAGAGGTAACAGATTATCGGTAGATCTTTTACCGATAACGCTAAGAGAATTCGATGTAATTCTAGGTATGGATTGGTTAATTAACCATAGAGCGATAATAGACTGTCATAGAAAGAGTGTAAACCTAAGGCTTTCTAAGAAAGCTAAGGTGGTGTTTTATGGAAATAAATCACCAGGACGTTCTTGTCTATGACACAAGCTAGAAAAATATTGAAGAAGGGGTGTGTGGGTTATCTGTGTCATGTGGTGGATACCCAAAGAGTGGGAGCATCATTGGAACAGATAGCGATAGTTCAAGAGTTCGTGGATGTGTTTCTAGAGGAGTTACCCGGTATTCTGCCAGATAGGGATGTAGAATTTGTGATTGATTTGCTGCCAGCTATGGCACCAGTGTCGAAGGCACCGTATAGAATGGCAACAGTAGAGATGAAGGAGTTAATGGTTCAATTACAGGAACTATTAGATAGAAAGTATATTAAACCGAGTGTGTCTCCATGGGGAGCACCAGTATTGTTTGTAAAGAAGAAGGATGGGTCGTTACAACTCTGTATCGACTATCGGGAGTTGAACAAGTTAACGATTAAGAATAAATACACATTGTCCAGGATCGATGATCTATTTGATCAGTTGAAAGGGGCAAAGTATTTTTCTAAGATAAATTTGCGTACGGGGTATCATCAGCTGAAAGTAAGTAAGGGGGATGTACCTAAGACGACATTCAGAACTCGTTATGGGCACTACGAGTTTCTAGTTATGTCGTTTGGGTTGACGAATGCGCCAGCCATATTTATGGATATGATTAACAGAGTGTTCAAGTAGTATTTGTACAAGTTCGTTGTAGTGTTCATTGATGATATTCTAGTCTATTCTAAGACGCCAGAAGATAATGTTGAACATTTGAGAATAGTGTTAGAAACACTATGGAGAGAGAAGTTATATGCAAAATTCACTAAGTGTCAAGTGTAGTTTCTAGGACATGTTATAGATAAAGATGGCATATCCGTAGATCCAGTGAAGGTGGAAGCAGTAAATGAGTGGGAGCAACCGAAAATTCCAACCGAGGTTAGGAATTTTCTACGGTTAGCGGGATATTATAGAAGGTTCATTCAGGACTTTTCTAAATTAGCTACTCCGTTGACGAATCTGACGAGAAAGTCGGTGAAGTATGAGTGGACAAAAAAGTTTGAAAAAAGTTTTCAAGAACTAAAAAGGAGGTTAAGTGAGGCAGCTATATTATCCTTACCAGATGATACGGGAAATTTTGTAGTTTATAGCGATGCTTCGCACAAAGGACTTGGATGCGTGCTCATGCAGCATGGAAAGTTCATTGCGTATACGTCACGCCAGTTAAAGGATTATGAGAAGGTCTATCCTACTCATGACTTGGAATTGGCAGCTGTAGTTTTTGCTTTAAAAATACGGAGACATTATTTATACGGGGAGAAGTGTGAGATATACACGGACCATAAAAGTCTGAAATATATCTTCATACAGAAGGAGTTGAATATGAGGCATAGAAGATGGTTAGAATTAATAAAGGATTACGATTGTGATATCCTGTATCATCCAGGAAAGGCAAACGTAGTAGCCGACGCGTTAAGTTGGAAGGGTAGGGAAAAGTTGTGAATGTTAACGACTCAGAATGAGTTAATAACAAAGATGGCAAGGATGGAGTTAGAAGTTAAGTTACCAGTGAAACGGTGGAGATGTTATTCTCAATAGAGACTCGACCAACAATAGTGGAATGGGTTAAGGAAATACAGATAAGTACGGAAGAATGCGAGCGAATGAAAAAGATGATGGAAGATGATGTGAAGACTAAGTATAACCTTGATAAAGAAGGTTTACTTCGTTTTGAAGGAAGAATTTGGGTTCCAAATAATTCTGAGTTTAAAGAAGAGATCATGAGTGAGGCTCATAGTTCGAGGTACTCGATACATCCTGGTAGTACTAAGATGTATCAAGACCTTTTTCAGAACTTTTGGTGGCCGAACATGAAGAGGGAGATAGAAGAATATGTTAGTAAGTGTTTAACTTGTCAAATATTTAAGGTTGAACACCAAAGACCGAGTGGGTTGTTGCATCCACTAGAGATTTCGGAGTGGAAATGGGAGCATATCACAATTGACTTTGTGGTGGGACTTCTAACAACGAGAAAATGATAAGATGATATTTGAGTGATAGTGGATCGGTTAACCAAATCGGCTCATTTTCTACCAATAGGAATTAGGTATAACCTAGAGCAGTTAGCTAAGCTTTATGTCAAATAAATCATTTCTAGCCATGGAGTACCTGTTTCGATTGTGTCTGATTGTGATCCACGATTTACGTCAAACTTTTGGAAGAGTTAGCAAGAGCAATTAGGAACGCATTTGAGATTGAGTACGGCATATCATCCACAGACGGATTGACAAAGTGAACGGACAATTCAAATGCAAGAAGATATGTTAAAGATCTTGCGTTATGGATTTCAAGGGGAGTTGGGATGAACATCTACCTTTGGTGGAATTCGCTTATAACAATAGTTTTTATGCTAGTATAGGCATGCCGCCTTACGAAGCGTTGAATGGGAGGAAGTGTAGAACACCACTTTGATGGGATGAAGTAGGTGAACGTCGAATGTTGGGACCTGAGATGGTATAACAAACGGCGGACATGGTTGAGCTAATACGAACTCGATTGGTAGCGGCTCAAGATAGACAAAGAAAGTATGCAGATCCTCATCGAGAGAATAGAGAATTTGAAGTAGGATCGTGTGTCTTTCTAAAAGTGTCACCTTGGAAAGGGAAGATACGTTTTGGGAATAAAGGGAAGTTAAGTCCAAGGTTTGTAGGACCTTTTGAAATTTTAAGAAGGGTAGGAAAGGTATCTTATGAAGTAGCCTTACCTCCCGAGATGGAAAAAATACACAGTGTGTTTCACGTGTTAGTGTTGCGTCCGTATAAATCGGACTACAAGCACGTAATAGAATATGAGTCTATTCAAGTAGAAGAAGACTTAACATATGAAGAACTTTCGATTTAAATTATTGATGGGAAGGAACAAGTCTTGAGAAATAAAGTAATACCTTCAGTAAAGGTAATATGGAGTAACCACGATGCTGAAGAAGCAATGTGGGAGCTCGAAAGTAAAATGAAGGAAAACTTTCCTCATTTGTTTATGTAAGAATAGTTTGATTCTGGGGACAGAATCCTTATAAGGAGGGAAGAATGTAACGCCCGAGAATTTTGGATTTTTAATTAATTAAATTTTTATTTGATTATGTGGATTAAATGAATTTAATTGATTAATTATGTGAGTAAAATGTTTGAAGGTCATTCTATGACCTAGAATGTGTGAATGTGGTTAGTATTCTGGCTGTGTGCTAGGATTAATTGTTTTGAATTATCAAGACAAAAATGAATGTTTTCCGAGAAGTTTTCCGTAAAAATACTATTCATCCGATTTCGTTCGGAGCTTAGGTTTGAAATTCCGAGAAATGCGTAATGATAGAATATGAAGATATAATGGAATATCCAATAATATTTCTGTTATGGCAAACGAAGTTTTCGCTTGCGGACATAAAATCTAAGGGTTTGTGAAAGAGATTTCTGAAGGGGAAAATGTAATGCGTATAGTCATTTCGATATTATACGTAGGAGATACGAGTATTATACTAGTATGAATACGAGTATGGTATGAAGAATAGTACGACGTATAATACGAATATCATATGAGTACTAGACAAAGGGAATAAGAGAATTATACACGTAGAATACGAGAAGTTCTAATGGATTATGAGTTAAGGATTTGATAGAATCCAATTGAACTTTGATTAAAGGCAAGCCCAAAGAATTAAGTGATCAAGCCCAAGTCAAGGCCCAACTTTAATTAATTCAAGCCCAATCCAAGAAGTTAAACCGCGGGTCGAACCGGCGGGTCATGGGATGGGTAAAACTCATGGGGAAACCCATGGGATGATCCATGAAGGGGTGGGCCGGCCACTTGATGGCCAAGTAATGTGGAATATATGATAACCAAGTACTTTACTTGGTGATAAAGTAGTGAATAGTAAGGAGGTGGATTTTGGACAATTTTGCCCTCCAATTGGTTTTCTATATATACAAAGCTAGGGTTTGTTATTTGTTGTTTTGAAAATCTTGTCCAACCTATATTGAGAGAGAGAAAGAGCTAGAAACACTTAATCACTCTACTTCCAAGCAAACCATAAGGGGTTTTCAAAGAACGTGAAGAACGACAAAGGTAAATTCTCATAAACCATAGTCTTCATCTTTTTCGATTTCTTTCTCGTAGAAGAATCATAGATTGGTGGAGCATGTTTATTGAGGAGGTATAAGGTTGTCTATTAATGATCAAATCATTGATAAGTCATGACCAAATAGAAATCGTATGTGTTTACGTGAGCTAAAACCGTAGAAAGTTAGGAACGTGAACTTAGTTATGATCGAATGATTTCAAAACCGTCATAGCTAGGGTATGTGTATATTGTTTGGTTAGGATGTATATGATGAATCAATCGAGTGTTCCATTTGATTTGGATTATAGAACACGAGTAATGATGTTATGGCGAAATTTTCGAAAATAGACGTTAAACGTCGAAAACGTAGAAATCTCGAATTAAGGGTCAAAAGTTGTCGTGTGACTTGAAAATGTTGTTTTCCAATGTCAACACGTGAGATAAGGTATTTAAGAGTCGTGGACGCAAGAATCGTCGAATTCTGACTTTTAACGAAGAAAACGAGTATTGAACAGTCGAAAACGATAAACGAACGCTCAAAAATGAACTCAAAGGTGAATTCTGCGTTAACGGATTCGGCAATGTAAAATTCTGATATGAACACATAGAGGGTGTAATTTGTGAGTTGTAGGCTTTCGAATGAGTCAATTCGGATGTAAAACGAAGATGTTATGAAGCCGGGAGTTTCGTTAGAAAATCAAAACTGTTTTGTTGGCCAATGCATTGTAGGGGTGTGCGCATGGCCAATAAAACCGATACACAAAAGGTCCGCATCATATTACCGGATTCGGTCCAAGTCCCCTATTAGCCGCGCCCATTGTGCAGAGATTATACTAGGGATGCCAAAATGCAGCCCGACGGTGTAAAAAATGTTGACCAAGTTAGGTTTTTGTTCCATTTGAATGTAAACCTAAAGTAAGACATTGAAGATACTTAATGTACATAATAAGATAGAACTTTAATCACTTATAAAGTGGTAACATTAGAAGATTTAGTATGGTTTAATAGAAATTAAACGAAGAACGCGAGAACGTAATAAGTAAACCGTAAATGACGTTCAACGGTTGTACTCAACCAATAATGATTGAATGTTGGTTAATAACGTAAGAACATTAACAAACCGTAACGAAGTATAGAAAGTCGAACTGACTTTATTAATGAAATAAACACAAGTAAGACATAGAAGAGAAAGAAGTTAGTTAGGACAATAAAGATAAGTTGTTTGATGACTAATTACAGTGTGCTATGTAAATATATCATGTAGATCCTATAAAGGCTGAGAATTGTTGAATTATATATTCGAAGACGCTTAAAGGCAAGTCTTTCTTAACGCTTATCTAACCTTCGTGTTAGCCAAGTTTTTTGTGATTCATGTTATAAGGTGCATGAATGGTTTTAAAGAAAGAGTCGATGCATGTTTTAACTCGGCTAGACTAATATTGAAGAGTTGATTGATTTGTTTACAAGTCTTTCGATATAGAACTGTTAACGCTATCATATGCCAAGTATTTGGTACAGATGAGAAGGTAAGTTCGTTTATGAACAAAAAAAAGTATTTTCATCGATTATTCGATGGGCACACGAGGTTGCCAAATGTTAAACGTAAATACGTTTAACGAAAGAGTGTTGATCAACATAGAGTACAATAGGCTGATCACCTAGAAGTGCTCGTAAGTAAAGACGGATGGATGGCCTTAGTGTCGGATGTCCTTTTCAAGTATGAAAATGAAAAGAGTATGTTCATGGTCTTTTAACCGGTTCAGAATTCCTAAGTTATTATATATACTTTGGAATTGTTGTGATGAAATGAGAAGTACTATTTAATGTTTCTTAGTGCTTTATAGTTGATTGTTCAGTTATGGAAGAGAATTATGTAATTTAAAATGTGATATTCATATGATTCCTTGTTAAGACTTGTTGAGCTAGTTATGCTCATTCTTGCTTGAACCATATGTTTGCAGCTAAAGCCAAACGAACTAAGAGTTCTAAGAGAGATAAAGGCAAGGCTAAAATGGACAATTGATCGTCCTGTAATAAATTAGTGTATTTGTGTATAATATACTTATGAAGAACAAAGAATGTATTCGGTTATGAATCTGGGAAAGAATTTATTATGAATGTAATAAGAATATAGTAAATACAATCATTTTGTTGTTGTCTCAATGGAAAGACTGTATGAATTGTAGTATCATGGAGCACCATCTGTCGAGTTTGAAGATACCCGAATTTGCGGGCGTCACAGCAAGTGTTTCTTGTCAGGTATGTGAATCAAGGAGGCCAAAGTTGCTAATGCGTCTAAAAAGTCATTCCAATTACGAGGAATGTGTAGAAAAGAGATTTCTTTGAACTACGAAACCATCTGTAAAACTTGCCGATGGTAAGGCATCAAATGTAACTCTTTGGTTTGATAGATTCCCGTGGATTGTATGACCACTAACTCCGAATCTCCAAATGCAGTTAACCGCCTGATGCCCATTGAACGGGCAAGTTTTAGCCCCATGAGATAGCCTTCATACCCAGCTGTGTTGTTGGTGCTGATAAACTGTAATTTGACGGCGAAGGGATACTACTCCCCCGTAACGGATACTAGAACTGCTCCAGCTCCAGAACCTTCTATATTAACAACTTAATCAAAATACATCTTCCATGTTTGGCGTGTACCGTACTGATGGTGTTGTTGAACTGTCATTACCCCTTTATCGGGGAAATATGTCTCCAAGGGTTTGAAATCCCCTAAAGGTGCGATGGCCAGTTGATCCGCAATTGCTTGACCTTTGATGGACTTTTGAGTCACGTAGACGATTTCAAATTGTTGTAGGATCAATTTCCATCTAGACATCCGGCAATTCAAAATGGGTTTGTTGAACACGTACTTGAGAGGATCCACGCGAGATATGAGATGGGTTGTGTGTCCATGGTGGTAATGATGTAACCTCGTGGAAGCCCATTGTGAGGGCCCTGAATCTGAGGTCCTGAATCATCACGGATCCGGTTCGATCATTCTAACACTATTACTATATTTGCGGAAGATATAAACATAAATTATTTATACATTAAACTTACACACTTTTCCCCAAGGTCGAGTAATCTTAACTTATACACAATTCATAAACTATCTAACATATAACATTATTATCAAACTATACTATTACAAAATTAATCGCGCACATTAACTTTAAGCTGGAACTATCTTTAATATTTCCTTATATCTGACGCATTCGTCTTAATCTGCAATGTTTTATCATGATATAGCAAGGGTGAGCATAAGGATTGCCCAACAAGTTTAAGTTTAATAATTTAACGATATATCATGATTGAAAGAGTCTGAATAATAAGCTGGCTATAATTCATCAATATAATTGTGAACTAGCAGGAACAAACTTTTGACTGAACAAGTATATAACATGAACAAATATATCTGAACCAACTGGTAATAAAGGTGATCAGCCTTTCATACCTGACTTATACATGCAATATGTACAGAGTACAATTTCTACATGGCAATTTCTACATGGCAATCAGCAATGGTTAACCATAAGCATATCTAAATGAACAACTCTTAGTAGAGTTAAGTAAAAACAAACTTGCCTGAACCGTTGAATACCGCTACGCAATTTATAATGCTTTGTTTGAAGTTCTAATATTAGTAAAATCATCACAATATAACACTATTATATATATAGATATACATAGAATAACCTAAACACATAACACATAACCCTATCAGTCTATTCAGCACATAAAACTTAGCATCAAGTCAGACTATTTAAGTCCGAGTTGAATCAGACAAAATTCTAACATCTCGACGGTCTAGTCGGACAAATCTCAAGTTTAAGTTCAATTAAACTCTGTTTAAACGCTTAACCATTTTCTAAGATAATTTATTAACAGTCGAAATATTTTTCCAAGCTCGTAATAATTTTTAAATAATTATTACTATTTATTATGAATTTTCCATTATTAATATCATATTTAAATGAATTACATACCACATAATTCCTTTCTCATTAATATTTATTTATTATCAAATATTAATGAAATATATGTCGTGATATTATAATATATTTATAATATATCAAAGTATTTTAATACCTTAAAATCATTTAAATATGATTTTTAAACACTTAAATTCATTATCCGATAATTACTTTTAATATTAAAATATTAATATTTTCATGACAAAATATCAAAATTTATTTCTTTTATAACTTAAAATATTTTTATAACACTTAAATCATTTTTATATGATTTTTAAATCATTTATTCTATTTTTCCATAATTTATTTAATATAGTTATTAAATAAGTTAACTACCATTAATATTGATTAATTAATAAAATTCATCACAAAATATTAAAAGTCACTAAAAATTTCTTTAAATATTTTCTTATACCATAATATTATTTTTCATGATTTTTCATGTATTAAAATCATTTTAAATAATTTATTAAATATTATAATTAAATTAACTAAATACCATTTTATTTCAAAAATATTAAATATTTATGAAATATACTCAAAATAATTAAAAACTATTTTTCAGACTTTAAAATAATTTTTCAGAATTTATTTAGTATTTTTAATAATTAAAAACCATTTAATTCGATTTATTAAATAAAATAAATCATTTTCTAAATAAACTGTCGCTATAGAGGCTTAAGGTGACAAATCTGTCGCTGTTGGTGTTCTTGAGCCTCAAGAACACTGATAGGCCGGTTCTCCAGGTTGCTCGTTTGACCAGCTATGATTCTCAGCTTAAGCATGTTTTGGGCTATCTAAGACACTGACTTTATAGTTGATATGTACTACTACAGTTATAAAATTTCATCTCGCTCAAACAACATCACAACAAAGAGATCTGGGCCTTCAATGTTGATGTCAGAATGATTCTGGGTTTTCTGGGTAACCCAGAAACCCAGCAGCTTCGAGTGGCCATCTTGTATCTCGATTATATACATGTTCTGGTAATGTTTCATGTGACGTTAAGGTTCAAATCTAGATTCTATGTGTCAATGAACATGTACATGACAACATCTCATGAGTTCAACAACATCACCAATGTCAGATTTAGCACAGTCAAACTATGTCAGAAAACAAGTTCATCTGGTTTCTGGGTTTTCCAGAAACCGTAAATCAATGCCGAGTGGCCTGGTTTGACCACCTCCTACTTTGATTAGGTTTCTACTATAAGGGATATTAAAGAATGGATCTATAGTCCAGATAACGTACTACAACCTGGTTACAAAAAAATCAACAATACATATCAAACCTGACAGATCAAGGCATTAGAAATCGTTGTCGATTCGACGATTTCTGGTTACATGATTTACGGGTTACCCGAAATCATCGTCAACTTCAATCGGGTTTTGACCTGTTATGGCTATGATTCCAAATCCAGATGAAAGACCACATGACAAGCTACATATTAAATCTTTAAAACAACAAAAATAATAATCAAAGAAAGATCTAGAGCGATTGACATATGCTTGTCAGACCACTCTAGGGTTCAAGAATAGTTTTTTGAAAACTTCAATTTTTCTCCTTTTTAATGCTATGGATCTATGATAGATCATCATAGATGTGATGCCCCCAAATCTGTTTCCCTTCGAACCACGGATCCGGTCCGCCACGATACTACTATCGTCAAACTATTTATATCTTTTATTCATAACTTAATGAATATAACTTTTCTTATTACAAATTAGAATATAAATTCTTTCCATTTCCGGGATCTATGTAAATGACCCCAAAACTTTTATAAGTTTCTAATCTTGGTCATTTACTATTCTTGTATTACATCACATTTGATATTATATAAATATGCTAATAATTTAAACTTTTTCAATCTCCTTTGAAAATAAATCTTTTATTCATATCTTAACTTGAATCAATTACATATCCTTGAATCAAATTATGTTATGATTCATTCTATTCTAATTCTCTATAAATTTTTACATCTCGATTAGAATTCTCTATGTATCACCTAAGACAACTTTAAAGCTAACATGTATTACACATTATAAACTACTATCATATATATCTATAGAACCTAAACATAGTTCAAGTGCATATAGTTAAATTAAACAAATCAATCTCCTTTGATGTAATTGAACTTTATCAATCAAGTAAAGACGTAACCTTTACTGTGTGTCCTTAACTCGCAAAAGTGGTTATTTGCAAGGGTGAGCTCGATGTACCCAAACAATTCTAACAGCTTTCATGCAAAGACATATCATATAATAGCATATTCAGTTCATGCATTCATAATCAATTAATATTAACTACGCATATTACTTTTCACATAACATGCATAGAAATTTACTCCACAAGCATATCATCAAAGATCAACTTTCAAATTTCATACATATCTCATATGCATTTCATATATATACATCAACATTCTCATAGCATAATATAACTCAACTAATGCTTATAGAATTCATATATCAAATAGAACCGAAAGACTTGCACGATTCGTAGTTTATGAATTACGACTTAACTCGCTTAACACTTATCTGCACTTCAAGTGTATTCCTACACAGCTTATATAATCATGGATTTATATCCATTAGTCATATATTCCATACATTCTTAAATAATAATAATGTTACATTATTTCCTAACGAGGTTCGTAAAACCTTCATATCGCTTTCTCATCATACTCTTAGAATAGCTAGGTATGTATAGGTATACTTAACCACCCATACTTGACATCAACATTCATATACATTTATCACGCACTTGACTAGCTATGTGTTCGGCACATATTTAAAGTTTATAGATATGTGGTCTACGTCGTTCATATTCAAACTACTTAGTTTCATGATGATTTATTTCAATCAATAAAGCTTAACAACTTTCTTTAACAAGATTCAATGATATAAGATTTTAAACCATATATTGGTACTAATAAGCCTCTACTAGTATGCTTCACATAGACATAGCATAGTTCATTATTTGAAGACGTATTTTAAACCACACTTGAAAGGTCCAATTCATGCTTAGCTAAATGATGAACATATTCGTCATGTCTAGGGGCATAAGGCATTCAAGTTCACTTTTTAAAAGTCATTCTAGGCCAAGTTAAAGCAACTAGGTACCACTTTTAATCTCATTTCATAGCTAACTAGGCCATGTATATATGTTATCATGTTTAGAACTTTAAGTCCACAAGTTACTTTAAGTTCGTCCCTCTTAGTTTCAAAACTTCAAAACTTTATTCACAAAATAATTGTCATACTAAACTAATCATGCAAGGCAACTTCAATTCACACATCATACTTGTTTGTACATGTTTCTACGTACGTTTCCAAGGGCAAAATATAATCACTCCACGTTTATAAAACTTTGTTTGCAATTGATATATGAGTTTGCCTTTGAAATCATTTTAACCAAATCAAAGTAATCTAACACACCTATGATACAACTTTGAATCTTACATCATGCATACTTAGACCTCATATATATGTTATCAAGGTCAGAATTAGAGGTACACAAGTTCGTCAAAGTTTGTTTTCAAAAATCTTTAAGTTTCTTTAGAAAACACATACGAAGTCATGATAAAGCATTTCCACTATAAGTAAGGTAATCTTATATTTCATGTCTAATATAATACATTTTCATGTTACATCACTTAGAATAACATATTCCATCGTCGGGAGCACTATACTTGCGCATGTGCTCGCTCGACGCCCTCCGATGGCCTTCGATTATGTAACAGTCACAAAGATGACTATTTTGACCCTTTCTAATGACCTAAATTTGAAACATTTAAAGAACAAAAGTTGTAGGTCTATTTGTGCTCTTTCAGGATCATCTTAAATCTCCTCAATCAGAGTTCTTATGAAAACGTTATGCTCATTTTAGTAAAACATGTTCTGTCGATTTTTTTTCAACCTTTATAATCAAACCACTCCCCGCTTCTGGGTGGGGGTCTTTCCTTATAAATAGCAATATGGCCTACCTACAGAATGCACCTGTTTCATGCTCTATAAAAAATAACAAGCCAAACTACTTTCTAACCTTCATAATTTGAGTTATACATGTCCAAATTAGTCCGTTTTTGATTCTATGGATTCGTAATTCATAGAACTACAACATACTATAATTCCCATCAACTAACATAAACATTAACTAACCCAAATATGAATCTATAACTCATGTTCATGCAAATGTTCATGTTTTGAACAATTTAGCGAAATCATTCACTACGAATTCATTTCTAAACCAAATTGGTTCGTTTAACTTCTGTTGATTTCGTATTCAACCATATTAACGATGTCTAGCATCAATTCATGTATTATAACAACCCTTAGCCATCAATTTTATGACTCAAAAGCTATTTTTTCTAAGAACTTTGTAAAACTTAAATTTAAGAACACATAGAGGGATGTTACCTTCTTAATGCTTGATTGACTTACTATTGCTCTTCAACCTTCAAATCTCAGATTGCTCTCACTAATGGCAACTCACTCTTAATAGGAAGATTACCAAAATAACTCAGCAAATGGAAATGATAAGGATGAGTCCCCATTTATAGAGAAATGATTGTCCATATAATGATTTTTCCCAACAATCTAAACCAAGAGGAAGAAGAAGAAGCCATTGGATTGAAGGAGTTTGGTGGAAAATCAAATCAACCCACTCCCCTCTTCATCATTTGGAAGCTATGGATTTTGGAGAAGAAGAAGTAAGCTAGCTTCTAGCCTTTTTGCATTTCACGTGAATGAAGAATGACTCTCAATTTGGGACACTACTCTTTAAACTCATCATTTCATATTACTATTAGCATACTTAGGTTTATTTGATATTTTTCCCCAAACGTGCATACATATACACCCACTCACATAGAATTATATAATCCATGTACATTTGATTATTCCAAATAATATTTACATTAGACTATAATATAACTTAGTTGTGCACCAATATTGTTTTCCATAAAATTTATCATCTCAAATATACCTAATTATCATAATGATAATTAATACCAATTATTTATGAACTCGCCATTTATTTTCCCATTAAATCCCCATTTGATTTAACTTCACTAGTTATGCCACACAAGACATAATTATGTGAACTTAGTAATTAATAGCTCACAAGCTTATAATAATATAATCTCACAAAATAACATTATTCTTAACTTTACATCTTATAATATGGTCATGGAAGTGGTCCATTGCACCATGTTACATTTTATTATCTCACTTGTACATAATGCTAACATACAAGCCTTTATACATATATATTCAAATACTTCCTATATTATATAGTTATCATTGAAGTGTTCTACTTCATTTCATATCATATAGATGTAGCTACTATATAATATAAAACCATTGCACATACAAATTTAATTCCTTCAATTATTCATTCATTAAATTATTTAATGAATGCTTATTCCATCACTTTGCCACACTAGGCATATCACACAAGCTTACATTAAGCTTATTACTTATTCTCATTACTTATTCATTTCCCACCACATTACTATAATCAAAATTATGTACTTCTCCAGAACATAAGATGTTTTTATCATGTTTTCTCTAAATATAAGAACTAATCATAATAAAACAATTTACTCATTTTCGCAAGATATTATTCTTAATATAATATCTTTGTATTATTAAAATATTCACATGCACGACACACACGTACACTACTATATATAGAAAATAAGTTTATTTCCTATTATGATAAATTGTTTCCATCAACTTATATAGCAAATATGTTTTAATATATTTACCACATTACTTAATCCCACACATTTCTTCGCATAAAAGCTATATAAGGTAATATCAAAATAATATTCCCCTTTTATTAAAATAATCAAATGCTAGAATTTATTTTAATATCCTTTAGTAGAAATATACTATAATTATTTCTCTTCCACCAAATCACATAATTCAAGGTATATATATAACACATATATACATTCCTTTAATCTTCCTTTCTCATAGTGTATCAAATTACTCAATAATTCTCTAACCACTTTAAAGGTATATCGATTTTCTTCTCTCAATCAACAACGTATATATATACAAGTCTAAACCTAGAGACGCTACGAGTCTTTAATAGTATTCAATATAGTACAACGAGTGGTTTCCCACAAACAACCAACAAATTAGTTTCCGTCTCATCTACACTGTTTTCACAGTGAGTTAGATCAGTCACTAATTCGTATATACCTCCGCTCTCTAAATGAATCATTTAGCCCAGCTCCTATACATCCACCATTAAAGAGTAAGGTTGCATTGTCTTAGACTTGATACTTACTCGTATTTACTCAATACTCAAGAAATGTCACCAACTGATTATCACAAATTATTTAATGTCACCAACTTACTATTATAAATTCATAATTTCATATAAATTATTTATTATAATCACTTATTGCATAGATAATTTTATCCATCTTCTTACTAATTTATCTTTACAATTCATAATAAATATATAATAATGATATATTTATTAAACACATAAATCACTTATTGCATAGTTTATATTTAAACACATAACACACCATTCCATACCTCACAACACATATATTTAAATTCTTATTCAAACCTTCTCATGCTACTTAAGAATTTTATTATACTAAATTTTATTTTAATAATTTCTAAAAATTTATGCAAAGTCAACATTAGATCACCAACTCTTGATAGGGTAAGATTTACAAGTTATCTAATAAAAATATACAAAAAGGGCACTTTGGTCATTTGTATTTTATATTTAATGGCATTTTTGTCAATTAGCCAAACCCTTAGGGTTTAAGGTTAGGGTTAGGGTTTAGGATTTGAACCCTTTAGGGTTTAGGGTTTGAACCCTCAAGTTTAGCTATTTGATTTTCTAAAATTTCTAATTTAGGTTTTAAAAATTGAAAATTAATATTTTTAAATTATAATTAGAATTTTCTAAGTATATTAAAATTTCCTTAATCATAACTTAAATATTGCTAATTAGGACTAGTATTTCCTAATTAAAATTGCTAATTTAGCAATTAGGGTCGTAATTAGTCATTAGGGTTTATAAACCACTAATTAGGGTTTCTAATAGAAAAATAATTTTCTAATTTAAAAATTAGATTTCGTAATTAGATTAGGGTTTTCTAATTACTTATAACTTGAAAATTAGGATTAATATTTCCTAATTAACATTAAAATTATTAAATTAACACTTAAGTTTTCCCGAATTACAAATTAGGGTTCCTAAACAAGAAATTAGGGTTTCAAATATTAAAATTAGGGTTTTCAAAATGTGAAATTAGGGTTTGCTAATTAATTAAGCTTTACCCTAATTAATATTATAATAAATAGCACTTAAGCAATATAATTCTCCGTTAAGTTCCCAGATTAGGGTTTTAAATTTCTAAATTAGGGTTTTGGATTCCCGAAATCGAAATTAGGGTTTCAGGACCGGTTTCTAGGGTTTCGTATAATTCGTAAGAATTTTTTAATCGAACGTTGACGTTCTTAATATATACATAGGGTTTGTTACAAATATCGTTTATCTGGCCAACCCTTCACCCTTAACCACACATTGTACACATATACACAGAACATAATCACGTATACACTTAATCCTTAATAATTCACCTAAATACTTCACAGAATTTTGAAATCCTCAAAATTCTATCTTAAAAATATGAAATGCATACACTAATTTTCTGTCTAGGTTCTAATTTTGAACCTTAAATCAATTAATAAAAATTTAAAAAATATTCAAAATTCTCGGGTTGTCACATTCACCCCTTCTTCTAAAAATTTCCTCCCCGAAATTTACCTTACACCTTACAACATACTGCTTATACCATTCACACACATTATCACATGATACCCAATACATTACTCACAAGAGTAAATATTTTCAACTTTTGCTAAGGGGTCATATAGACCATGAACACATAGTTTTAACGGTATTCATACAGCAAAACAATTCATTACTTGGTATGTTTATAATCACAAAGAAGGTAAACTACCGTTGCTAGTACTTTAGGTGATTAGCCTATCATACTCTTACGTCATGCATAACGTATTAATCATGTATAGTGAATATTTACGTTACTTGATTGGATTATTTTATCCAAACAACATAGTTCACCTCAGTCTTATCATATGATTCTGCACCAAAACAATTTGGTTCGGGAAATTTCTTTCAATGAACACTTAGAGTTTTCATAAACATTAGTCTAGCTGAATCGAATAGCATAGACTCATATCAATAATTCAATTCAATCGAATTATTTAGGGGTAGCCAAACCCCGTTGGCAAATTAAAATTTTTGAAAATATTTTCAAGAATGACGTCATGATGTCGTACTGTATTAACAGTTCGTTTGAGGATGTTGTCATTGTATGACTTTGTCATAACACATCATATAATAGTGGAACAACGCTTTTAGATCAAATTCACACTAAGTATTCCTGTATTTATAACTCCATCAACTTTTTATCATCTCTGTACCAGGTTATATAGTACATGAGTGATAAATAAAATATATTTTAATATTTCAAATCATTTGCGTCTAGCTGAAATGAGTAGCATATACTATACTTTAAACCGTTTCAAAAATGATAACGAGTCTACATATATTTTTTTTAAAAAAAACACATAGTGTGTATTTAGCTTAATGTCAAAATTTCGAATTCTAGCATAACTAGGAGTTTTGGAAAACTTATGTCTCCACTAATAATCATGTACTTAACAATCTATCTGTTCCTATAATTCTCAATTCTCCATTCACACACAACTATGCCCAGTTCGTAAAACCACACTTATGAGTCCATAAATTACCACAATCATATGAGTTTAAGAACTTGTCCTAGTTAGACCTTTGGTGTCCATTCGCTGAGGGGTTCAAAAAATTTCATATAACTATGAGTCAAGCATGTCACATAAGTATAAGTTTTAAGAACTCGTCCTTAACCTTATATTCTATACCTATAACCTATATATCTGTTATACACATGAGAAAGGAATCACCCTCTTAACATGCATATAATGAATAGCACGACACAAACATTTCAATGATTATCATTGTCAGAACTAAGTAGTTGTTACACCATGTACAATTCCCACCACATAAGGAATCATACAACTCAAAGAAATTGACATGAATCCTCAATTGAATCCCCACCTAACATTAACACCCTTCTCAATACGAATTTCATTTAACTCGTATTCATAATCCTTTCCTGAATCTGTACCAATTCATAGTCCAACCGACACTCAAAGAATCTTGTCACATCACCTGCTCAATCATTAGATTGATTCTTCTCCTATATCACCTTATCGATCATCAAGGGTGATCTTATCGTATATATTACGATTTATTTCTATGTCTTGATCGTTTTGTTTTACGATCTTCTATCACTGCACTTTTTGTGACGACCCCAAATCCAGGTACTTGAAACCCGAACTCGGTTCTCCACGATACCATTTCTTTAAGCTCAATAATACTAAATAATAATACATTCGAACTTAATTTACATACATCAAGTTTACTTCCCTGTGCACGCGACCTTCAAATACATTCCTTACAATACTTGAATAGATACCAATACAAATATAACCATTAACTCATAATACACACTTATTCAATCACTTTCCTTTTTCCTTTGTTCGTTACATGAGCCTTCAAAGTTGCTCATACATAATCGAAAACATTTAATTTAAGCAAGGATGAGCATTTAAGTGCCAAAGAAGTAATAGCAATTATATATAAGTCGAAGAATATAAGTATTCTCTTTACATAACACTTCTACAACGAATTGAAAGTTGTGAAGTAATCAGATCTTGATAAAAAATTCACATAACAACTCTCTTTCAAATTCTTTAAATTTGGCTCTGGCTCTACCCTTGAATAGGGTTTAAGAAACATACTATGAACATTCTTTTCATTTTCGAAATGGTTTAGCGAATTTCTATCCTCAAACCGTCATAACTTATGGGCACGGAGGGTGATCACCCCATTGTACCTATATTGATCAATAATACATAACTTGAACGAAATTTATCGCTCACTCTATCCGCCACAAAAAAATCTTCCCATATAGGATGTTCATACATGCCCGTTTCTAAACCCAAGGTTTTTAATCTTGCTCAACAATAATATTCAATTCAACATATATATATACGGGTAATTGACAAAGGTGTATCAACATGTGAATAAATGCCATGATTATCCAAGTGGGGACACTTGTATAACCATTTATATCAATCAATGAATGTAATATATATCCGAGCTAACATGTCGATAATCAAAGAGTACATAATGTATGTGGATAGAATAATTCAAAACTTCTTACTCATGTCCATTACATAAAGGAAGTGCAAAGGTAGGATACTTGCCGATTCACCGATTATAAATCTCAACTTAGGTTTTATCTCTTTATCACAACCTATCAATAATCGGATCATTCGCTTCGATTAGAATAATATATCTTAACACATAGTAATCGCTTCTATTACAGCTTAGACATAGTCTAATCACATAATCACAAAGATCATACTTTTAGTTCCTATTCTATACTTGAAATATTTTTATACATTTTTCAAATATCTCATCCATGCTCTTACAAGTAGTCTTTTCTTTCTTTTATAAGGTCCCACATTTGTTTCGCTGCATCGAATGTATTTATCGGCAAATAATGAGTCTAAGACTCTTAATCTATACCTCAACATCTCAAATATCGATATCTTATTTTTAATCATTTTCGCAATTTCGGTAAATTGAAAAATTTAAAATAATTCAAATCATCACTAAAGGGCCTATAGTGATATAACAGATTACTATAGGTGTTCTTCTTCAAATTCGTAACTTCATAATTGGTTCTCAAGTCACTAGTTTGGCTAGCTATAACTTTCAAATATCTAATCATAATTAAATGATTTAAACATTAAACAATTCCATTATCATTAATAGTTTAATTAATACTAAACTATTAATGAAACCATTGCTAAAATATAAAAGTTATTTATAATAACTCAAACTATTTTTAAAACATTTATATTACCTAAATAATTACTATTAATATTTAAATATTAATGTACTATTTATCCAAATATTAAAAGTCATTAATTATAACTTAAAATATTTTTAAATCCTTAATATCCTCTTTAAATGGTTTTTAAATAAGTAAAACCATTTTTAAACTATTTATTTAATATTAATCATTAAATAAACTAAATATCATTAATATTATCTTAATATCATTAATATTTAATTATTAATGAAATTATCATTTAAATATTAAAAGTTATATTTTATAACTTAAAATATTTTTAAATACCTTATTTTCATTTAAAATGATTTTTATAATATTAAAATCATTTTAAAACTAAATTACTTAATATAATCATTAAATAACTTTAATATCATTAATAATTATTAATTAATGAAATTCATCACAAAATATTAAAATTCATCACAAATAACTCATTTACATAATCAATTCCAAGCCAAAATAAACATAGTAAACTAACTAGTTTATTAACAATACTAACTAAACTTCAAAAATTCAAACTTTAACTAACAATTAAAAATAATAACATTACAAAAATTAAATAAGAAACATACCCTAAATACGAATTCCACGTGATCGAATACGCACTTCCACGCCTAAAATTTAACTAAGGAGATCTTTATAAAAAGTTCTCCCACAACAAAGCCTTTCTCAAAATTGGAGGCCTTATTGTTGGTGAATGAAACAAAGGCCAAGCCCTTCTATTTATAGGTTTAGAAAATGGTGAAGTTCTCAATTTAGTCGATGTGGGACTTGGTTTATACTAATTTTTCAATAGCTCACTTTATGCGATTTTCTAACGCATTGCTCATAACTCCGATTAATCTGATTTTTGGATATGTTATACATGGTATGTAAGACTATTTTAAAAATACTGAATTACCCAATTCGGGTTCATTAAGTAGCCCAAACAAAGAAGGCCAAAAGTGGACGCTCATAATAGCTTTTCAATCTCGCTTTCAGCTTTTACCCTCTTTCGCTAAAACAATCATAACTCTTTCATTTTAAAACATTTTTGAGCGATTCTTGAGGTCACGCTGAAGCCAACTTCTGGGCTACAACTTTTTTTCTTTGACCATTTCCAAATTCAACACATCAGCCCAGTAAATTCCGCTTCAAATGGACTGCACCGCACTTGTTGGGAAGTTTTGACACTACTACTTTGAAATGTCATAACTCTCTCCTCCGATATCGGATTTAGTCCGTTTTAGTCTATGGAAAGATTATTCGTGTACTATAACATACCAAAAGCCCAGAAGGTTTTGGAAATATTAACCGATCGAAATAAAGGTCCCGAATAGCACATCCTCAGCCGACTTTCGCTTTTTAGAAATTTTACACATTTCCTTCCAATCACCGTAATTCCTCATCCGAGGTCGGAATGAGGTCATTCCAAAGCCTATGGCTTCCTAACTCAAAGGCACTACAACATATCAAAAGTCCAGACCTTTTAAAGCACAAAAAGTGGACAAGAATGCCCCCATTACAGATCGCCTAAAAATAGTTTATCATGATCTCCACAACCATGTTTGACCATCTATAACTTCTAATCTATACATGATATGTACTTGATTCTTTTTGCAGATTAAAGACCACATATCAGGCTACACATAACAACTTTTGAAGAACAAAACCCATGATCGAGCAAAGAGTTATGGCCTCTGAAATTTGGTGAAAAAAATAACAAAATTTTGTTTTTCCAACTTGCTTAAATCTTCAAATTCGTGCACTTTGATGTTATGGGTCTTTGATTTATCAACCCATATCATCAATTAACATTCTATTACACAACTTTAAACAATCAATTGCATCAAATAACATCAAATCAAAGGATTTCTAGGTTTAGTGTTCTTATACCCTTTTTGCCAAAAATTCTTGATTCTTGCTTCTGATTTGTTATGGGTGATGGCTCAAGCTTTGTTGAAGAGTGTATGGGCAATCTTGTACAAGGCAATTAAATGTAATATTTAATCACTAGATTTAATTCTTATAATTTACCAATTAACTTCTATCCTTTGGTAAATTAAAACACTTATACAATAACATCAAAATTAAACCCAGAATTACAATTAGGGTTTCTCAACGTCATCAATTAGGGTTTCTAATTGACCATTAGTGGTTCTTTAATTATCTGTGTATGTTACTAACACGATGCGTTTTATTTCTAATTTCAACCTAGGTTAGGTTATAATAATTAGGGTTTGTCCTAATTATCGACGATAAATGAGAGTTAGGGTTTCTTCTAATTACCGATATTCTTATTCACAAGAACTTCATATACACAAATACTACTCGTAAATATCCCATAACCGAGTTTAATAATTAGGGTTTCACAGATTAGTAATATGCTATGACCTAATTGATCGTCATTTCTCAATATTATCTCATCTCACATACCTAGTACATAATTATGGTAATCAGAAAATCATTATATAAATAATATAATATTATTATTCTCATCTCTTGATCACAATCCCAATCCAGGTTTGGATCTCATGTCCGACTTATTCTTCGTGACACAAAGATCAATAATCAAGTTAAAATAATTAACTTAAATATTCTAACAATTCATATAATAAAATATTTATTATATAAAGCTAATTATCACTTCATATATTATTTCCAATCATGTTTTCATGGAAAATAATTAATAAAAACATTTCTACCATAAAAATTTATTACCATATAATTTGTGGTAATTAATAATTCCAAAATTATTTCTAATCTTTCAAGTAATAAATGTATTCGCATTTATCGTTCACTTTACTTGACACTTAGTCTCGTCATTAAATAAAAAAAAAATTTATACACAAAATTTCTTATTTATTTTATGAAGAAAATCTCGGGTTATTACACTTTTAGTCTTTTAGACTCTATCTATTTCTCACTACTGTTCAACTTTATTATCAGAGTTAGGGAACTCTGTATCTTATAACTCGTCGATATTCGTCTTTGAATCTTACCGACCAACTAACTCTATATGAGTTAGATCTTATCCTAATCAATGTGGTTATTAGTCTCAGGTATTCCAACCTAAGGTTCATAACCTATAGCTTTGATACCAACTGTGAGGGCCCCGAATCCGAGGTCCCAAATCACCGCGGATCCGGTTCGATCATTCTAACACTATTACTATATTTGCGAAAGATATAAACATAAATTGTTTATACATTAAACTTACACACTTTTTCCCAAGGTCGAGTAACCTTAACGTATACACAATTCATAAACTATCTAACATATAACATTATTATCAAACTATACTATTACAAAACAAATCACGCACATTAACTTTAAACTGGAACTTTCTTTAACCTTTTCTTGTATCTGACGCATTCGTTTTAATCTGTAATGTTTTATCATGATATAGCAAGGGTGAGCATAAGGATTGCCTAGCAAGTTTAAGTTCAATAATTTAATGATATATCATGATTGAAAGAGTCTAAATAATAAGCTGGCTAAAATTCATCAATATAATTGTGAACTAGCATGAATAAACTTTTGACTGAACAAGTATATAACATGAACAAATATATCTGAACCAACTGGTAATGAAGGTGATCAGCCTTCCATACCTGACTTATACATGCAATATGTACATAGTACAATTTCTACATGGCAATCAGCAATGATTAACCATAAGCATATCTGAATGAACAACTCTTAGTAAAGTTAAGTAAAAACAAACTTGCCTGAACCGTTGATTACCGTTATACAATTTATAACGCTTTATCTGAAGACCTAATATTAGTAATATAGATCTCTAATATTAGAATAATATCATCACAATATAACATTATTATATATATATATATAGACACACATAGAATAACTTAAACACATAACCCTATCAGTCTATTCAACACATAAAACTTAGCACAAGTCAAACTATTTAAGTCCGAGTTGAATCCGACAAAATTCTAACATCCCGACGATCTAGTCGGATAAATCTCGAGTTTAAGTTCAATTAAACTCTGTCTAAACGCTTAACCATTATCTAAGATAATTTAACAGTCGAAATATTTTTCCAAGCTCGTAATAATTTTTAAATAATTATTACTATTTATTATGAATTTTCTATTCTTAATATCGTATTTAAATAAATTAAATACCACATAATTTCTTTCTCATTAATATTTATTTATTATCAAATATTAATGAAATACATGTCATAATGTTATAATATATTTGTAATATATCAAAGTATTTTTAATACCTTAAAATCATTTAAATATGATTTTAAAACACTTAAATTCATTATCCGATAATTACTTTGAATATTAAAATATTAATATTTTCATGATGAAATATCAAAAGTTATTTTTAAAACTTAAAATATTTTTATAACACTTAAATCACTTTTATATGATTTTTAAATCATTTATTCTATTTTTTCATAATTTATTTAATATAGTTATTAAATAAGTTAACTACCATTAATATTGATTAATTAATGAAATTAATCACAAAATATTAAAAGTCACCGAAAATTTCTTTAAATATTTTCTTATACCATAATATTATTTTTCATGATTTTCATGTATTAAAATCATTTTTAAATAATTTATTTAATATTATAATTAAATAAATTAAATACCATTTTATTCCAAAAATATTAAATATTTATGAAATATACTCAAAATAATTAAAAACTATTTTTCGACTTTAAAATAATTTTTCAAAATTTATTTAGTATTTTTAATAATTAAAAATTATTTAATTCGATTTATTAAATAAAATAAATCATTTTCTAAATAAAATGTCGCTATAGAGGCTTTAGGTGACAAATCTGTCGCTGTTGGTGTTCTTGAGCCTCAAGAACACTGGCAGCGCCTTCTCCAAAGCTTCTTCGACAATGGCTACATGATTGTCAGCTTAAGCATGTTTTGGGCTATCTAAGACACTGACTTTATAGTTGATATGTACTAATACCGTTATAAATTTTCAGCTCGCTCAAACAACATCACAACAAAGAGATCTGGGCCTTCAATGTTGCTGTCATAATGATTCTGGGTTTTCTGGGTAACCCAGAAACCCAGCAGCTTCGAGTGGCCATCTTGTATCTCGATTATATACATGTTCTAGTAATGTTTCATGTGACGTTAAGGTTCAAATCTATAGTCCATGTGTCAAGGAACATGTACATGACAACATCTCATGAGTTCAACAACATCACCAATGTCAGATTTAGCACGGTCAAAATATGTCAGAAAACAAGTTCATCCGGTTTCTGGAATTTCCAGAAACCGTAAGTCAATGCCGAGTGGCATGGTTTGACCACCCTCTACTTCGATTAGGTTTGTG
Organism: Panax ginseng; assembly: GCA_020205605.1. NCBI lineage: Eukaryota > Viridiplantae > Streptophyta > Magnoliopsida > Apiales > Araliaceae > Panax > Panax ginseng. The sequence goes on along the minus strand of CM035136.1, from coordinate 116,857,875 downwards.
CTATAAGGGATATTAAAGAATGGATCTATAGTCCAGATAACGTACTACAACCTGGTTACAACAAAATCAACAATACACATCAAACCTAATAGATCAAGGCATTAGAAATCATTGTCAGACCCGGTTACATGATTTCTGGATTACCCAATCGATCACCATTGAGCTCAATCCAATGGGTTTCAATTGCTAATAACGCATTTATCTAGACCTCATTATGGCTATGATTTCAAATCCAGATGAAAGACCACATGACAAGCTACATATTAAAACTTTAAAACAACAAAAATCATAATCAAAGAAAGATCTAGAGCAACTGATATATGCTTGTCAGACCACTCTAGGGTTCAAGAACAGTGTTTTGAAAACTTTGATTTTTCTCCTTTTTAATGCTATGGATCTATGATAGATCATCATAGATCAGCATAAAATATCTTCTAGCACTGATTTAAACACATAAACACAAACATTAACTTAGCATACAAGATCAAAGTGTTAGCTAGGGTTTATACCTTTTTAATGCAAAGCTTTGATTCTTGCTTTCCAATCTGATATCATGGCTACTAGGGGCTGTTTATGTGTCTGAGGAACTTGATATATTCGAAGGTTTAGAGACAGAATGAGTTTAGTGGGAGCTTGGGAACAAATGACAATTATTTGTGACTTTCTCTCTCTTTAATTCTCTTATAACTTAGATTCAATGTATGATGCTTACATAGTTGCTGAAATAGACTGATTTGTTGGATTTATAGGTTATGCAAAGTCAACATTAGGTCACCAACCCTAATAAAAATATACAAAAAGGGCACTTTAGTCATTTGTATTTTATATTTAATGGCATTTTTGTTAATTAGCCAAACCCTTAGGGTTTAGGGTTTGGGTTAGGGTTTAGGGTTTGAACTCTTTAGGGTTTAGGGTTTGAACCCTTAAATTTAGCAATTTGAATTATAAAATTTCTAATTTAGGTTTTAAAAATTAAAATTTAATATTTCTAAATTATTATTAGAATTTTCTAATTATATTAAAATTTCCTTAATCATAACTTAAATCTTGCTAATTAGGATTACTATTTCATAATTAAAATCGCTAATTTAGCAATCAGGGTCGTAATTGGTCATTGGGGTTTATAAACCACTAATTAGGATTTCTAATAGAAAATTAATTTTCTAATTTAAAAATTAGATTTCGTAATTAGATTAGGGTTTTCTAATTACTTATAACTTGAAAATTAGGATTAATATTACCTAATTAGCGTTAAAATTATTAAATTAACACTTAGGTTTTCCCGAATTACAAATTAGGGTTCCTAAACCAGAAATTAGGGTTTCAAATATTGAAATTAGGGTTTTCAAAAGGTGAAATTAGGGTTTGCTAATTAATTAAGTTTTACCCTAATTAATATTGTAATCAATAGCACTTAAGCAATATAATTCTCCGTTAAGTTCCCAGATTAGGGTTTTAAATTTTTCTGAATTAGGGGTTCGGATTCCCGGAACCGAAATTAGGGTTTCAGGACCGATTTCTAGGGTTTCTTATAATTCGTTAGAATTTTCTACCCGAACGTTGACATTCTTAATATATACTTAGGGTTTGTTACGAGATATCGCTTTATCCGTCAACCATCACCCTTTAACCACATACCGTACATATACATACATATATATTGTTAGTTCCGAGTAGGCACAATATATCTAAAAGGGGAGTTGAATAGATCCTCTTTTTCTTTCAAATACTTTTCTAGTTTACTTTGTATTGCTTATAATTTAGTATATAACAAACATAAGAATCTTTTCAAGCACATCGGAATAAGTAAAAGATCTCCTTCATTGATATATTCATAATCATACATACATTGTTCATAGAGTTAGTTCGGTTGTAAGTAGTTAGAACATACATAACAGTTATAGTAGTTATAGTACATAATGTAAATGACATAATGTAAAAGACACAAGGGGTTTTAAGTGGTTCAGAGACTCAAGCTCCGAATCCACTCTTCTTTCAACTAGCAGGATTTCCACTAAGGAAGGCCAGCACCCTGAATCATTAAGATTCCTTCAAGGCCAGCAGCCTTGGGACTTTAGTTCACTAAGAACTCTTCAAGGCCAGCAGCCTTGGAACTCCTCTATTTCCCTAGGAACTCTTCAAGCCCAGCAGGCTTGGAACTTCATTTAGTCCCTCCGGACAAGGACCCCTCAGGCCCTTGCTTCTTGAGTTGTTTGTTTGTTTGTTTGTTGGAGTTGGTGCTGAGCTGCTAAGATATCTTCATGCTCTGAACATATTCTGTACTTAGCAGCTTGGCATGATCATCCTTGAAGTGCATTTGAGTGTTGCATGATGCTCAGCTTCTTTAGTTACTCAACCACTTCGGATGACCCCTTGATGACTGCCTTGAAGATCGTTCCTCTTGATACACGATGGCTGCACATGATGGGTTTCTAAGATGACTGTAAGCTCTTCTGCTAGGTACTTAGAAACTTTTTCATGTTTGCCACCATGATGACATTTGTGATATCCCTTCTTGATACTTGATGTCTTCTCATGATGGACTAGCTAAGATGACTGTGAGCTCTTCTTTATGGTACTTAGAGTCTTCCCATGATGGACACCAAGATGACATGATGCTCTTCTTTCTCTCGGCAGTTCAAAACACTCTTCTTGTAGTAGAACTCTCACTTCTACTTCTTCTTTGGTATGTCTCTAAGTGTTCTTGGTGGATCGTAGAGTGAGCCTTGGGACTCACTATTTTACATGGTTTAGAACAGTCCACCGTTACTCCAAACTCGCCAACCCTAGCAACCTTCGATCTTTGAAGCTCTAGCCGATTTATACTCCTTCCCAATCCTTCCATTGGAAAGTAGCCGTTTAAAGCTATTCAAACATCTTCACAGATCTCGAGTTACTTGAGGTAGACGACTGATGTGACAAGTCATACTTTCTCTAACATTACAGTCTACTATTTCACCTACCCATCAGAGATGTCACTTTAATGTCTTGGGCAAGTTGAAGACTTTATTACCTCCTTCTGATTTCTCGATCAGAGGTTTTCCTTTTGCATCGATGCTCTCAATAAGCTTTTGTCCGAAACCCATCCTTTATATTGAACCGTTGCCAATGCTTCAATCTTCGGATGTTCGAACTCTACGATTCTGATGCTTGTCTTTTTGGACCTGATTGTAGTGTCTTGTTGAATGTTTCTCAGACTGGTAGAGTCAACACTACGATCCTGAAGAGTGTTGATTGGATCTTCGATGTAGAACACCTCTTCCTTCTATTATGCAGTGCTTCAAAACTTCTGTTTGCTTCGACTATTCTCAGATATTGATGGCTTGACTTCCTTATTCTGGCCCCTTCTGAATAGCAAGATACTTCAGATTTGTGGCGTGTCCAACTCTCTTTCTCCTTGTGATCTCCCGTTCACTGATCATCAATGGACTGACCCAATTTTTAATCACTTTAGCCTTGTTCTTCAGAAGTTGTCTAGTATCTCTGTATGTACTCCATCAGTTATTTCTTTGTTTGGCAAACACTACGATCCTAGTTGCTTCCAAGATCGTTGTCTTCTTTCTCGCTTGATACCATCGCACTTCACCGACTTTCTTCATCGATTCCATCAAGTCTTCTTCTGATCAACTTGTGGAAGACTTCATCTCGAATGGCTTCACAACTCAATCTTGATTCTGATTGGGTTGGTGCTTAGATCTTCTATTAGCTTGTATGTCATTCGTTGAGTGCTCTCTGGTTCCCTTCGGGTGGGATGTATCTTTGTAGTGCCAACCAGAGGCTTTGTTCCTTTGGATATTTTGGGAGTGCTCATTTGTTGAGAATCGTATTTGCTCTATGATTTTGCCTTGGCATTGTGAGCACATATATTGAGGTTGTAGTTCTGCACTCTACGATTTAGCTTCGGCTGTGCAGACACTATGATTTTGGGATCAGATCTTGACACTCTACGATTTCTGTCTTTGTGCTCGATGTCTTTATCTGATATTAATCGACTACGATCTTTGCATGTAATCAATAGACTCTACAAACTCAGAGTGTGATCTACGATCCTTGACTTGGCTTCGGCATCAGTAGACTCTACGACTCTGAGTGTAGTCTACGTTTCTGACTTGGCTTTGGCAGAGGTTCGGTCGGCTCGTAGGCAGGTTGTCTCTATGATTCTGAACATGACTTCCTTAGTAAACTTCGGCTCTGAGGAAGTTCTACTCGACACACTACGATTCTTCCTCGTCTCTCCTGGCAGTCTATAAACTCCGAGATCTACTCTCTTGCAGACTACGATTTTGCCTCGACATCTCATGAGTTCTCTTTGACTCTCTCGCGGACTACGCACGATTTCAGTGCAAAGGGTTTCGACGATCGATCGACAAGCTTATCTATTACATCATAAGATTAACCTAACATGTTTGATCTTTCTATATTTATAGTCCTTGTACATCATTTCTTTTTAAGGACTTTACAAAGCTATTTTGCTTATGTAGGATCAACCTAACATACTTGATCAATTCATTCTAAGTCCTTGTACACATGTTTCTATTATCTATCAAAGGACTTTACAGCTTTTCTTAATGCAAGCATACTTGCATATTCATTCATATATATCATAATCAAATCATATATAAATAAGAATATCATTCATATGTTTATTTCTGACAATATATAAATAGGAATATCATTCATATGTTTATTCCTGACACATATTCACGTATACACTTAATCCTGAATAATTCACCTAAATCCTTCACAGAATTTTGAAATCCTCAAAATTTTATCTTAAAAATATCAAATGCATACACTAAATTTTCTGTCTAGATTCTAATTTTGAACCTTAAATCAATTAATAAAAATTTTAAAAATATTCAAAATTCTCGGGTTGTCACACCCATGTTAAAGTACAACAAGTCTTCTCAATCAGAATGTACTTGTGTTCACTGCTGCTGAATCTTTTGCTGAGGTAATAGATAGCTCGTTCTTGGCCTCTATCATCTTTCTGTCCCAGCATGCAGCCCATGGCATTATCACTTATGGACATGTACATGAACAGGGGAACATCATCCCTGGGTGGTACCAAAATGGGAGCTTTGACGAGCTACTCTTTGATCGTAAGGAAGGCCTTCTGGCAATCATCATTCCATTTAATGGAGGAGTTCTTCCTTAATAGCTTGAAGATTGGCTCAAAGGTTGCAGTGAGTTGAGAAATGAACCTGCTAATGAAGTTGATTCTCCCCAAAAATCCCAGTATTTCCTTCTCTGTCTGAGGAATGGGCATTTCTGTAATGGCCTAGATTTTGGTAGGATCCAGCTCAATCCCTTTATGGCTGACTAGGAATCCTAGTAACTTACCTGATTTAACGCCGAAGGCGCACTTGGTTGGATTCAACTTCAAGTTGTACTTACGCAACCTGTTAAATAGCTTTTTGAGATGGTCTAAGTGGTCCTCCTCCTTCCGGGACTTGATAATGATGTCATCCACGTAGATCTCGATCTCTTTGTGCATTAAGTAATGGAAGAGAGCCATCATAGGTCGCTGATTGGTGCCTCCGGCATTGATGATGGCAAATGACAACCGTTTATAGCAAAAGGTTCCCCAAGGCGTGATGAAAGCAGTTTTCTCACAATCATCCTCAGCAACCATGATCTGTTGGTACCCCGCAAAACAATCAGCAAAGAAGTCCATGCAGTATTGAGCAGTATTGTCAATGAGAATGTGGATAAATGGCACGGGAGAGCTATCTTTAAGGCAAGCTATGTTCAAGTCCCGATAATCCATGCACACTCGCACCTTTCCTCCAGGTTTAGGCATGGGAACGATGTTGGATATCCACTCAGGATATGTTGACACCATGATGATGCCAGCTTGAAACTGTTTCACAATTTCTTCTTTCACCTTTAAAATCTACTCAGGTTTCAATCACCTGAGCTTCTGCTTGACTGGCTTGAATCCCTCTTTAATGGGAAGGCAATGAAGGACAATGTCAATGGACAAACCCACCATGTCTTCATGAGACCATGCAAACACATCCTTGGATTGGGTTAGTAGTGTAACCATGTCATTCCTTTGGTTCGGGGTAAGGTCGGAACAAATCAGGATTAACTTAAGGCTTTCTAAGGTTCCGAGATTGAAAGAAGTGGTTTAATCAAGGTTGGGTTTAGGTTTGTCTTTGACCCATTTGTGACGCCCCCAAAATAGGTCCACACGACCCATTCTGAGTCGCCAGATATCATACTATAAAAATCAAATACAACTTCATTTATACAATTATTGAACTGTCGTGTAGAGTACAACAACGCATAAGCTGTGAGTTTTAATACAAATATATGCAACTCTCATGGTTCCTCGACCACATCACCTTACAAAGGTACCTTACATATAGGTACAGTCAATAACTATTTTAGAAATTAAAATCTTCGAAAAGTGCTCAAGGAAACCTTCGTACATGGGAAGTCATGCGTCTAGGTTATGATAGATATCATATGTCCACAAAATTATCCTTGGTTGACCCAATAGACCCCAAAGAAAAATGAGAAGATTACTATCATATTCTTTCCAATGGTGAGTCTTCTCTTGACATATCATTATCTCCACTGTCTCTAATCGAGAATTATACTTCAACCAAACACCAAGATTATATAGGTAGTGATCGTAGATATACTCAGCAAGTGGATGTACATAACCCTGTGTTATGATAACACGAAGTCGCATGTCATTAGACATCTTGTATGATAGTGGCAAAACACCCTTCCAACGTTGGGTTCGCCTCATCCTATTTGATTCACCAAATATAACTACTAAATGTTGTATAAAATACAACAAACTATTCTAAAGTTCTCAATAAAATTATTTCCATACTTGCTTAGGAGAACCTCCATGCAGCTAAAGACCACTGTTCTATTCTCCTGTTACCCCCACTCGACCCAGCTACACTCTTATTACCTGAAAGGAATTGTGAACCAAAAAGGGTGAGCACAACTAGCCCAATAAAGAATATCATGACTAAAGATAATTAAATTATCAATAGCTTTCATCAGTAATAAATCAGAGATTTAGAACATATGGTAGATGATAAAACTTTTCAACCATAGTTGCAAAGTGAGAATCTAGCAATCCATTAGAAGAGTCAAATAGACCATAAGGTTCTATTATCTTCTCCATGTTAAAAGTCCATCAATAATGTTTTATCCCTATAACATCAATCAACAATTCATCATCCCACAATCATGTGAATAACTCATAATCATAATTGTGATTCTAAATTCCTCTTCGCACCCGTGATGAAGATAATTTTCATCACCGCCTTTACGAAAACATCAAAATCATTGTTATACCCTATCACAATTCTTGTTCATAATCCTACTAATAAATTCATCTTTGCACTACGGCCAAAGATATTCATTAAAAATTCATCTTTGCACTACAGGCCAAAGACATACAACTGTATTTTAGAAGAGTCAAGTAGAGCATGATTTCTACTATCTTCTACGAATTAAAAGTGTATAATCAATATTTTATCGCTGAGACTCAGCTTAATAAATAATTCACATCATCGAAACATCCCTGCACTACGGTCAAGGATATTCATTAGTATTATGACCACGAATTATCCATGCACTACGGGCCAAGGATATTCGTATTTTCAATAATTGTCATGATTATACCGAATAATCCCTGGTTATAATCATACCAATAACTGTCCATCAATGCACTACGGGCCAATGAGGACTTTTACCACATAATTTGTAACATTACGGGTCATGATTATACTGAATGATCTCTGGTCATAATCATACTAATCAATAGTTCATCTACGCACATAAACCAAAGATATACAACTGTAAAACCAATAATCAACATTCCATCTTTGCCCGTAAGCCAAAGATATACAACTATAAAACCAATAATCAACAGTCCATCTTTGCACGTAAGCCAAAGATATACAACCGTAAAACCAAGAATCAATAGTCCATCTTTGCACGTAAGTCAAAGATGACTTTCAACACAATATGAATATGAGAATGGTGACAATGATATAAAGATTCAATCAAGTGAGATCAATGATAAATATTAAAGACTTTAAATTTATCCAGAGTTTTAAAATATCCAAATTGTCAACATGATTCTACTTTGTGCAGTAAAATTCATGAATAATATCCATGTATCAAAATAATTTGTACAGAAAAGAAATAAATTTTTTGGGTGAATAGTACCCCGTGAATAGTACTTCGGGAATAGTACCCCGTAAATAGTAACCCCAGCATGAAAAGTGCCCCGAATACCCGAGTGAATAATACTAGAGTGAATAGTAATTGGGTGAATAGTAACCTGTGAATTGTAACTCGTGAATAGTACCCCGTCATGAAAAGTGCCCCAAATACCCGAGTGAATAATATTATAGTGAATAGTAATTGGGTGAATAGTAACCCCTGAATAGTACCCCGTGTGAAAATATTGATATTTAATAAGAAAGTTCAGATCAATATTCTAATAAAAAGATGCTGGATGCAGCGCAAAACTCAAGAATATTCCACTAATTTCAAGGATTATAGAAGCAATACTTACCATAGTAAGTTTAGATTTAAGAATATGAAAAGAAATAACATACGAAACTGCAAATGGATTTTCACCCGTCATACGGTACATAATCCGCGTAGACAGGGTATTCCGACATATTAAAGTATGAATACGAAAAAATAGTATTCCTTATGAATACGAAAGAAATAATACCCCTTTCGAATACAACAAATAATATCCATCACCAAACGAAAATAACATCCCTTACCTTAGTAGAAGACCGGATACTACTATAGTGAAGTAACAGAATACTCTTCTTCTTTCTCTCTATAGTTTCTATCTCTATAGCTTCTCTTGTGAGTCAATTAATTTATGAGAATGAAAGAAGAATTAAGCTTCTATTTATAGGAGAATGGACTAAATAGTAACTTATTCATGAACGATCCAGATTGATTACTATTAGAACAGACGGTCCATATTGATTACTATAAAAACTACAATCGACGGCCCAGATTGATTTACTTTTAAAATCACCACCGACGGTCCAGATTGATTACTTTTAAAACCACCACCGAAGGTCCAGATTGATTTACTATTAAAACAACCATCATCGATCCAAATTGATTTACTATTAAAACCACCACCGACGGTCCAGATTGATTTAAATTATTACACTTTGGTACCCCTAAAGTTTTCCAAGTTAGCATTATTCCCCTCTAACTTTTGTAATTCACATATCTTCAATAAACACATTCTTAATACTTTAACAATTATTCATCACTAATATTATAACTCACAATATTTAACAATCAGATCATTCTCAGGGAAGAGGGGGCTTTCCAATAAGGATTTCTCCCTATTGGCGCGCAATTAGGTGACCAAACCTCTCCTCGACAGAACTTTCTAGACATTGTCAATATTGCAAATAATAATATGAATAACTTTGTTGTCTCAATTATTTATTTAATAATACAAAATATTATGCAGATGATACTGTGATAATAATTGAATCAAATAACGTGAGATACTATGAAATAATTACTGTAGCAATAATTAAGTAAACTGAGTGGATTCTTATGTAAGCATCAATAATCAATACTGTGTGCTACTATGCAACCACGCGTATTACTGTATTTTTACCATTGGGTATTTCAACAGTTTAAGGGTAAAACTTTCGCCGTTATTTTTATAAAAAGATATTTCTGTCATTTTCTAACTCCGACAATTATTCCGTTGTGGGGTCCACCAATGATGGTATCGTCGTACAGATATTCCCTGACAAAAAGAATATTCCCCGACACAACGAATATTTTATATTAACTTGATTACTTTGCAAGATTTTCAAATATCATCCTTAACTTTAACCTTTTAAGAATTTAACCATTTACTAAATAGAATAACAATTATCAAAAAATTGAATACTTTCATTTTTGTAAAATTCAGGGTCTTACAATCTCCCCTCTTTATGAAATTTCACCATCGAAATTTACATACCTGGTAGTTCGAAGAGATGAGAATACCTTGCATTCTTTTCGGATTGTACCTTCCCGGTTATTTCCTCTGTATCATGATTTTCCCATTGCTCATCTCCTGTATTTCAGATATCATTCTAGAATATATCTTCAAAACAAAGTTTAATTGACATATCATAATTTGTCAACTTATCAAGTAAAAATTTCAGCTTAGGTAAGTCACACACTAGCGAAGTATATTACTCGTCTCTCCCCTCCTAGTTCTAGACTCATATCTCTGCCAGCGATCATATCCCTAAGCTCTGATACCATTTGTGATGCCCCGAAAATAGGTCCACACGACCCATTCTGAGTCGCCAAATATCATACTATAAAAATCAAATACAACTTCATTTATACAACTGTTGAACTGTCGTGCAGAGTACTACAACGCATAAACTATGAGTTTTAATACAAATATATGCAACTCTCATGGTGCCTCGACCACAACACCTTACAAAGGTACCTTACATATAGGTACAGTCAATAACTATTTTAGAAATTAAAATCTTCGGAAAGTGCTCAAGAAAACCTTCGTACATGGGAATCATGCGTCTAGGTTATGATAGATATCATATATCCACAGAATTATCCTTGGTTGACCCAATAGACCCCAAAGAAAAATGAGAAGATTACTATCATATTCTTTCCAATGGTGAGTCTTCTCTTGACATATCATTATCTCCACTGTCTCTAATCGAGAATTATACTTCAACCAAACACCAAGATTATATAGGTAGTGCTCGTAGATATACTCAGCAAGTGGATGTACATAACCCTGTGTTATGATAACACAAAGTCGCATGTCATTAGACATCTTGTATGATAGCGGCAAAACACCCTTCCAACGTTGGGTTCGCCTCATCCTATTTGATTCACCAAATATAACTACTAAATGTTGTATAAAATACAACAAACTATTCTAAAGTTCTCAATAAAATTATTTCCATACTGTTTAGGGAGAACCTCCACAGCTAGAGACCACTGTTCTATTCTCCTGTTACCCCCACTCGACCCAGCTACACTCTTATTACCTGAAAGGAATTGTGAACCAAAAAGGGTGAGCACAACTAGCCCAATAAAGAATATCATGACTAAAGATAATTAAATTATTAATAGTTTTCATCAGTAATAAATCAGAGATTTAGAACATATGGTAGATGATAAAACTTTTCAACCATAGTTGCAGCGGAACGAGCAATCCATTAGAAGAGTCAAATAGACCATAAGGTTCTATTATCTTCTCCATGTTAAAAGTCCATCAACAGTGTTTTATCCCTATAACATCAATCAACAATTCCTGTCCACAATCATGTAAATAACTCATAATCATAATTGTGATTCTAAATTCCTCTTCGCACCCAGGACGAAGATAATTTTCATCACCTGTCTTTACCTGAAACATCAAAATCATTGTTATACCCAATCACAATTCTTGTTCATAATCCTACTAATAAATTCATCTTTGCACTACGGCCAAAGATATTCATTAAAAATTCATCTTTGCACTACAGGCCAAAGACATACAACTGTATTTTAGAAGAGTCAAGTAGAGCATGATTTCTACTATCTTCTACGAATTAAAAGTGTATAATCAATATTTTATCATTTGAGACTCGACAATAAATAATTCACATCATCGAAACATCCCTGCACTATGGTCAAGGATATTCATTAGAATTATGACCACGAATTATCCATGCACTACGGGCCAAGGATATTCGTATTTTCAATAATTGTCATGATTATACCGAATAATCCTCGGTTATAATCATACCAATAAATCTCCCATCAATGCACTACGGCCAATGAGGACTTTTACCACATAATTTGTAACATTACGGGTCATGATTATACTGAATGATCTCTGGTCATAATCATACCAATCAATAGTTCATCTACGCACATAAACCAAAGATATACAACTGTAAAACCAATAATCAACATTCCATCTTTGCCCGTAAGCCAAAGATATACAACTATAAAACCAATAATCAACAGTCCATCTTTGCACGTAAGCCAAAGATATACAACCGTAAAACCAAGAATCAATAGTCCATCTTTGCACGTAAGTCAAAGATGACTTTCAACACAATATGAATATGAGAATGGTGACAATGATATAAAGATTCAATCAAGTGAGATCAATGATAAATATTAAAGACTTTAAATTTATCCAGAGTTTTAAAATATCCAAATTGTCAACATGATTCTACTTTGTGCAGTAAAATTCATGAATAATATCCATGTATCAAAATAATTTGTACAGAAAAGAAATAAATTTTTTGGGTGAATAGTACCCCGTGAATAGTACTTCAGGAATAGTATCCTGTGAATAGTAACCCCAGCATGAAAAGTGCCCCGAATACCCGAGTGAATAATACTAGAGTGAATAGTAATTGGGTGAATAGTAACCTGTGAATTGTAACTCGTGAATAGTACCCCGGCATGAAAAGTGCCCCAAATACCCGAGTGAATAATATTATAGTGAATAGTAATTGGGTGAATTGTAACCCGTGAATAGTACCCCGTGTGAAAATATTGATATTTAATAAGAAAGTTCAGATCAATATTCTAATAAAAAGATACTGGATGCAGCGCAAAACTCAAGAATATTCCACTAATTTCAAGGATTATAGAAGAAATACTTACCATAGTAAGTTTAGATTTAAGAATATGAAAAGAAATAACATACGAAACTGCAAATGGATTTTCACCCGTCATACGGTACGTAATCCGCGTAGACAGGTTATTCCGACATATTAAAGGATGAATACGAAAAAATAGTATTCCTTATGAATACGAAAGAAATAATACCCCTTACGAATACAACAAATAATGTCCCTCACCAAATGAAAATAACATCCCTTATCTTAGTAGAAGACCGGATACTGCAATAGTGAAGTAGCAGAATACTCTTCTTCTTTCTCTTTATAGTTTCTCTCTCTATAGCTTCTCTTGTGAGTTTCAGTAAATTGGTGAAAATGAAAGAAGAATTAAGCTTCTATTTATAGGTGAATGGACTAAATACTAACTTATTCATGAACGATCCAGATTGATTTACTATTAGAACGGACGGTCCATATTGATTACTATTAAAACCACAACCAACGGTCCAGATTGATTTACTTTTAATACCACCACCGACGGTCCAGATTGATTACTTTTAAAACCACCACCGATGGTCCAGATTGATTACTTTTAAAACAACCATCAACGATCCAGATTGATTTACTATTAAAACCACCACCGACGGTCCAGATTGATTTACTATTAAAACCACCATCAATGGTCCAAATTGATTTACTATTAAAACCACCACCAATGGTCCAGATTGATTTAGCTTATTACACTTTGGTACCCCTAAAGTTTTCCAAGTTTGCATTATTCCCCTCTAACTTTTGTAATTCACAAATCTTCAATAAACACATTCTTAATACTTTAACAATTATTCATCACGAATATTATAACTCACAATATTTAACAACCAGATCATTCCCAGGAAAGAGGGGGCTTTCCAATAAAGATTTCTCTCTATTGGCGCACAATTAGGTGACCAAACCTCTCCTCGATAGAACTTTCTAGATATTGTCAATATTGCAAATAATAATATGAATAACTTTATTGTCTCAATTATTGATTTAATAATATAAAATATTATGCAGATGATACTGTGATAATAATTGAATCAAATAACGTGACATACTATGCAACAATTATTGTACCAATAATTGAGTAAACTGAGTGGATTCTTACGTAAACATCAATAATCAATACCGTGTGTTACTATGCAAAAATGCGTATTACTGTATTTTTACCACTGGGTATTTCAACAGTTTAACGGTAAAACTTTCGCCGTTATTTTTATAAAAAGATATTTCTGTCATTTTCTAACTCCGACAATTATTCCGTTGTGGGGTCCACCAATAATGGTGTCGTCGTACAGATATTCCCTGACAAAAAGAATATTCCCCGACACAACGAATATTTTATATCAACTTGATTACTTTGTAAGATTTTTAAATATCACCTTTAACTTTAACATTTTAACAATTTAACCATTTACTAAATAGATTAAAAATTATCAGAAAATTGAATACTTTCATTTCGTTAAATTTGGGGTCTTATAACCCATTCTTGAATTTCTAGTATAATCAATTTATGTTTATATCTTCCGCAAATAGTAATAGTGATAGAATGATTGAACCTGATCCGCGGTGATTCGAGACACGAATTTGGGGCTCTCATAGTTGGTATCAAAGATGTAGGTTATAAACTTAGGGTAGTGATACCTTAGACTAATAACCGCAATGATTAGGATAAGTACTAACTCAAATAGAGTTAGTCAGTCGGTAAGATTCAAAGATGAATCTCAGTGATTTAAAAGAAACAGAGTTTCCTAACTCTGATAATAAATGTGAAAGTAGTGATAAATAGATAGATTCTAAAAGACTAAAAGTATAGGGATAGAAGATCAAAAAACAAAACGATCATAGTATAGAAATGAATCGTACTATATACGATGAGATCACCCCGTGATCGGATAAGGTTATAGTATGGAGAAGATCAAGTGAATGATTGAAAAGTTTACAATAAAGATTGTTGTGTGTCAGTTGTACTATGAATTGGTACAGATTCAGGAAAGGATTATGAATATGAGTTGAATGAAATTCGTATTAAAAAGGGAGTTAAGATTAGGCTTGTATCACGCTATTTGCTATATGTGTGTTGAGAAGGTGATTCTTTTCTTATGTGTATAATAGATAGATAGAATATAGGTAGAGAATATCAGGTTAAGTACGAGTTCTTAAAACTCATACTTGTGGTACGTTCGTAACTCATGATTATATGAAATGTTTATGAACCCCTTAGCGAATGGACGCCAAAGGTCTGACTAGGACAAGTTCTTATACTCATATGATTGTGAAAAGTTCTTGAACTCATGAGTGTGGTTTGACGAACTGGGAATAGTTATGTGTATTGAGGATAATAGGAATAGATAGATTACTAAGCAATTAATTATTAGTGTAGATATAAGTTTTCCAAATCTTCTAGCTGTGCTAGACTCAAAATTTTTGACATCAAGCTAAAAACGCACTATGTGCTTTTTGAAATGAATTTGTATTCTCAACTCCTGGTGACCATTGTGTATGAGTGGACTTCGTTCCACTGACACATCGTTACCTGTTGAGGTAATAAAATAGATCTGTAATGATTTTTGAACGGTTTAAAGTATAGTCTATACTACTTGTTTCAGCTAGAAGATAATGATTTGAAATATCAAAATATATTTTTATTTATCACTTATGTACCATGTAACCTGGTGCAAAGATGATAAAAAGTTGATAGAGTTGTAAATATAGGAATACTTAGTGTTGAATTTGATCTAAACTCATTATTCCACTATTGTATGATGTGTTATGACAAAGTCACTCAATGAAGGCATCCTCAAACGGGTTGTTAATACAGTACGACATCATGACTTCATTTTCAAACAATTTTAAAAAAATTAATTTGTCAACGGGGTTTTGGCAACACACATTTGTATTTCGATTGAAGTTGATTATTGATATGAGTCCAAGCTATTCGATTCGGCTAGACCAACTTTTATGAAAACTCTAAGCGTTCTTTGAAAATTTTTCCCGAACCAAATTATTTTGGTGTGGATTTCGATAAAGACCGAGGTAAGAAAAAGTTTATGCTTAAAAGGCGGATCGATAAACGAGATCGGATCAAATAAGATTTTATAAGTACAGGGCATACCGGGCTAATTACCCACTATGTCCGTAAGTTATGACGGTTTGCGGATGAATTTTCATATCACCTTTGTGAAAATGACAGACAATGGTCTATATAACTTAGTAATATTTGAAAAAATTTACTCTTGTGAGGAATGTATTGGGTTGAATACGACGATGTGTATGAATGGTGTATGGTGCATGGTATAAGATGTAAGGTAAATTTTGGGGACGAAATTTTTAGAAGAAAGGGTGAATGTGACAACCCGAGAATTTGGATATTTATAAAATCTTAAAATATTGAATTAAGGTTAAAAAAAATCTAGACAGAAAATAAGTGAATGGATTTGAGATTTCCGAGAAGGAATTTTGTGAATTTAAAATTTTTGTGGTGAATTTTTCAGGATTAAGGGTATACGTGAATATGTTCTATGTATAAGGTATTATATGTGTACAGTATGTGGTTAAGGGTCAAGGGTTAACCAAATAAGCTATATCAGTGGCAAACCCTATTATTATATTAAGAACGGCAATGTTCAGCTAAAAAATTCTTACGAATTATAAGAAATCCTAAAACTGGTTCTGGAAACCCTAATTTCAGTTCCGAGAATCCAAAACCCTAATTTGGATTATCAAAACCCTAATTTGGGAGCTTGAAGATAAGTATAAAAGTTTTTATGTTATTGATTATATATTTAATTAGGGATAACCCTAATTGATTATTAGAAAACCCTAATTGTTCAGCTAGAAACCCTAATGCACGATTATGAAACTTAATTGCTAAATTAGCAATTTTAATTAGGAAATATTAATCCTATAGCAATCTTGAATTATGATTAGTATATTTTATTATAATTATAGAATCCTAATTAAATTTAGAAATATTAATTTTCTATTTTGAAAACCAAAATTTAGAAATCTTAGAAATTAAATTTCAAAAATCTAAGGGTTAAACCCTTAATCCTAAGGGTTAGGGAAAATGACAAGTATGCCTTTAAAATTAAATGCAAAATGACCAAAATGCATTTTCTTACTTTTTAAGTAAAAGATCACACCAAATCTTGGTGACTCACCCCATTTGATATTGTCATGTGATAAAATCTCCCAAGATCAGATTTGTAGTGCCACCTTGCACATATAGATACATGAATCTAAAAATCAAAAACTTAGGTAAAAATCTTACTTTATCTCTCATTCATGCCCAACCCATTCTCTCTCTAGAATTTCGAGATTTAGAGTGAGAGTGAGAGAGAGAGAGAGAGAAGATGAGCCATGATTAATTCATAGCAAGCCAATGATCAGAATCAAAAATCAGATTAAAGATCAAAACTAGAAAAGGTATAAAAACCCAAAATTTTAGAAATCTTATGATCTGATATTATATGTTGTAATTGGTTGTTTAATATTATGTATTAAGGTGTCATTTAGTGATCTGGGTTGATAGATCATGGATCTATAACACTTAGATGCACAAAAATAGCATTTTTAGAAATCTGAAAAAGTTGAAAAATATGGTATGGCGGGTCCCAATGTCGTGGCCTCTAGATTCTTCTATGTAATTTTCATAAGTTATTAAAATAAGAATTTAATAATTAAAATTCTTATTATGAGGTGTATATATTTTTTGAATTATGTGATTTGGTGTGAAGAGAATTATATATTCATATGTTGGAGAATGTGAGATTTAATAGTTAATTAAACTATTAAAGAAATTAAATAATATTAGTTAATTTAATTAAGTTGAAATTATATTATGAGATAATATAATTTTATTATTTATTATGCCTTATGGCAATGGAAATTATTATGAGTTAAGTTTCATAAATAGTGTGAATAATTCACTTAATTAAAATAGTGAATTAATACAAGTATAATTGATTTAATAAAGTGAGAAGGTAATATATTGCATGAAAATGTAAATGTTAGTATAATCATGAGTAAAATATTTATTAAGTACATTAAATATTTTAGTTGGAAACTTTATGGAATAAAATAAATATTTATGGTATTAAATAAATATTTGATGAAAATTGTTATGGGATAGTTTATTTAAGTGTGATAAAATAGATGAGATTTATACGTATTTTATTACGCGAGTATATATAGTGATATTCTAATTTAATTAAATAATTAAATTAGAGGAGTGAGAATTTGTTAAATAATGTTATGATTATAATGGTTGAATAGAAATTATAATTTTACCGATAAAGTTAATTTTATTTCTTAAGGAATTAAAGGTACATAATCTAGTTTATATTTCTGGTTTATGTGTTCTTGAGTTTCTTTTAAAATTGGGGTTTTGGTTAATGAATTTGTGGGTTATGATGTTATATATGTTATTAGATTTTATAATTTCATAATGGTCATCTAAAAATAATTTTCAAAAATCAAATTCATGTATTTATGCTAAAGAAGAGAAATTTGGGTTTTGATGTAATGTGTGTATTTTGGTGTACTTTGAGACTAAAATTGATGATGAATTAAGTGATTGAAACTTTAAATTGATGGATGATTGTTGTTCTCCTATAAAAAAAAAAAACAACGCAACTTGAACGGATCGAATTGGTTAAGAAAGCGAATTAAGTGATGAATGAATACACTTAGCATGTTAAAAATATGAAAAATTAGTATAAACAAATTAGAATTAGTATAAACCAAGTCCCACATCAACTAAATTGAGAACTTTACCCTTTTTAAACCTATAAATAGAAGGGCTTGATCCTTTGTTTCATTCACCAACAATAAGGCCTCCAATTTTGAGAAAGGCTTTGTTGTGGGAGGACTTTTATAAAGACCTCCTTAGTTAAATTTTGGTGTGGAAGTGCGTATTCAGTTTGTGGAACTCGTATTTTTGGGTATGTTTCTTATTTAATTTTTGGTAATGTTATTATTTTAAATATTGTATTTAGTTTGTTAGTTAAAGTTGAATTTTGAAAGTTTAGTTAGTTTTGTTAGTAAACTAGTTAGTTTACTATGTTTATTTTGGCTTGAAATTTATTATGTAAATGAGTTCTAATAATTGTAATTAGAGATATGGAGCCAAGACCTTAGATGAGTCTGATTATGTTAAATAAGACTTATTTGTAAAGAAAGTTGGGTTGGAACGAGTCGAGGCGAGTTTTGGATGTCAAAACGAGAAGTCCAAAAAACTAGTGGACTGCTGATCCAAAAATGAAAATTAGGGGTTAGCTAAATTGTTTAGAAAATTTTGGGCTTTTGGTATGTTATAGTACACTGAATAAGCTTTCCATAGACTCCGGAACGGACTAATTCCGACTTCGGAGCAAAGAGTTATGACCATTCAAAGTAGTCGCGTCAAAACTGTCTAACCAACTCGGGGCAGTCACCTTGAACTAATTTTATGGAATTCTGTGTTTAGAATTTGGAAAAGGTCAAAGAATAAAAGTTGTAGTCCTGGAAGTTAGCTTCGCGTGGGCTCAAGAATCGCTCAAAAATGTTTTGAAACGGAAAAGTTATGACTGTTTTAGCGAGAGAGGGTAAAGCTGGGAAAGAATGAAAAATAGTTTTGAACGCCCCTTTTTGAACACTATTTTGGACTGTCTATCTTATCCAAAATGGGTGTCCAATAACTTTTAAAAATAGGTTAATATGATGTTTATAGCATATCCAAAGTTGGATGTCATCGGACTTATGAGATATAGAGTAAAGTTTACATTACAACTACTATGCGTTGCTATGTGACTAATAGTTGATGTGTATGATTATATAATTGTGTAGGGAACGTGAAGTGCAGATAACTGTAAGCTGTTAAACTGTTATTGGTAAACAACGATCAAGGCAAGTCTTTCAGTTCCTATTTGCTATGTGAATTTGATGATGAACTGTTTGAAATCTTTATTGCAAATAGCATGGTGTGTTATATTAATGTTGAAAGTATGAAATGTTAAAGTCAATTTATGACTACGTTGATTGAGTAATGAATGTTGATTGAGTAAGGAACTCAATCTTTATACTTTTTATATGAACTACAACATGTATGTTATGTTAGTCCAATGTTTATGAGATGTATATCGAGCATGTTATTATGTGTTATGTGATGCATGAAAACTGTTAGATTTTGTTGGGCTGTCGAGCTCAACCTTGCAAATAACCACTTTTGCAGGTTAAAGATTTAAGGTAAAGTTATGTGCTACTTGAAAGATATGAATCAGATGTGATACTTGAAGATTTATATACTTTGGCTAAGTTATTATTATTTGAACCATGTTTAAGGTTCCGAATAATGTATTAATGTTGAATTGTAATATCGTTTTGCGATGTAAACTCTTGTAGTATTAAAATGATTCTGAGATATTTAGATGTAAAGGTTGAAAGTTTTGGGAATGAGAATAGTTTGTAATAGAAAATTTTAATTATTTTGCAAATTTCAATGGTTGTATTATCGTTTAATGATGTAAAATTAGAGGTTGAATGTATTGTTAACGACCGAAGTCGATAGTTGAATTATATGAATTTTGGGGTCGTTACAGTTGGTATCAAAGCTGATAGGTTAGAAACCTTAGGTAAGAGTACCTTAGGCTATAACCTTAGAGAAGAGAGGTGAAGATAATGAACGAATAAGCTCAAATAGAGTTTGAACAATAAGAAGTAATTTAAGAAATTTATAAAGAAGGGATTAAAACATGCGTAAGAGGATTCAAAGAAGAATCTCGCAGAGTTATAAGGAATATGAATGTGGGGTTACCCAACTCCAATAATAAGGATGTAAGGTGAGAATAAATAGACAACGTCTATAAAAAGAGAATGATAAAGAAGTTAAGAATAAAATGTTATATCTAAGTATGGTACAATCGTACTCTTTAATAGTTGATGTATGTTATCTGGGCTAAACGATTCCTTCATAGAGCGAAGGTATATACGAACTAGTAACTCAGAACCTAGTTTGTTGGTTGTTTGTGGGAAACCACTCAAATACCATATTGAAAAAACTATTAGAGACTCGATGTGTACCAAGTATAGAAAATGGATACGTATGATGAAAATGTGGAACTCGAATGAAATGTTGAGCAATGTAAATGAAGTTAGAAATTCTTAAAGGAAGAATTGTTATATAAACAAGAAAATTCAAAGAAGAATCTTGAAGAGATATAAAAAGATAAGAAATGGGAGTTACCTAAACTCCAATAGCCAAGATAACGAATAATGATGAATAGACAAAGCCTGTAAGATTAAAAGCATAAATGAAATCGTAAATGATGAAAAAGGAAAGAAAGAGGATCGTAAAACAAAACGATCACGAGTTAAGAAAAGAATTTTTTAGGGAGATGATTATAGAATAAGATCACGACGTGATCTGTTTAAGTTATAAAAGAAAGATGGTTTGTAATGTTTGAATAATTATAGCTTGATGCTATGAAGATAATGTACTATGATATAGTATAAGATAAACTCACGAGGAGTTATAGATAATGTGATACGAGGAATTCATATTGAGCAAGTTAAAGGCAAAGTTATAAGCAAGAGTAAGAGTTAGGTTAGGGGGATTTCAATTGAGGACTCATATGGTGACTAAGTTGTACAAACCTTTGTATGGGCGAGGGTTTTGTGCTTGTACTTGGTTTATCACATTGATAATCATTGGAATGTTGGTGTCGTCGCTATCAATGTATATGTGGTGAAAAGGTGATTCTTTTCTCATGTGTATATTTGATAGTTAGAAACTATTAAGATTAGTTAGATATTATTAGGATTAGGTGCGGTTTCTTAAAACTAATGCATATAGTAAGTTCATGACTCATAATAATATGGTATATTTTGAACCCCTCAAATGAATGGACGCCATATGTTCTCGACTAGGATAAGTTCTTAAACTCATATTATTGTGGCAAGTTCTTGAACTTCCAATGTGCGGTAAGTTTGATGAACTATACTGGGGGTATAGGAAGATTGTAAGTTGAAATACAAGAATATTTAGTATAAGAGCATTAGTGGTGCTAGAAATAAAAAGAATTAGTTAAGTAATGAAGTAATGAAGTAAAGATTGAAGTTGATGGATACCGATGATATTCTAAATCTACTAGCTATGCTAGACTTTTCGAAATTTATTGACTTCGTGTTGATGTTTGTACTTTTATTTTCTTGAAAAACATTGGATCAAATGATGAAACCAATGAGTTTTAAAAACAATACCATTATTCGTATGTTCATGCTAATTTTGTTTGGCTAGATAAAAAAATGATTTTAAATATATCAAAATATATTTTTATATCATATGTATCATGGAACCTAATCGAGAGATATATAAATGATGGAGTCATCAATGCAATGGAACTTAGTGTTGGATGTGATCTAAGGATCATCACCCACTATGGTATGATGTAGTATGATAAAATCATCAAATGACGGAATCCTCAAACGAATCAATACAAAGATGCGGTATCATGAATAAAAAGATTTTTGAGATTTCTTTAAGATATGAGAATATATATATATATATATATATATATATATATATATATCGATTGATGTCCAAATTATTGTAGAAGTCTATGCTATTTGATTCAAAGAGATGAATATTGAAAGATGTTCATGAAATTCAAGCGTTTCTTGAGAAGTTATGCCAAACCAAATTGTTTTTGGTGCGGATTCGATGTTGAAAAGTTGAGATGAACAACCCTTTATATAGGATTACGCGAGGCGTTTAGATGTTTGTGCACAATACATGGTATAAGGGTTGATCACCCTAAGTACAGGGAGTCCCTATAGATATTATTATTATTAAGGTTAAAGTTGAAAGATTACTTTTAACTATGGACATAGTTAAGTGGTCTTGTGACCTCGCTACATCTCTAAAAACCGGAGAAGAACAACCCTATTATGGGGAATTATTTTTACGCGATGCGTTTAGATGTTTGTGCACAATACATCGTATGAAGGGCTTAACACCCTAAGTACGGGAGTCCCTATAGTCTAATGATTGTTAAGGTTTAAGTTGAAAGAGTACTTATAACCATGTGGGCGTAGTTCAAGGTCTTATGACCCCTCAGCATGATTTGGAATCTTTTAAATTCCTGAGTTATTCATACTGCTTCCCAATTATTGAGCAATTGTGGAAGATTCTTGTTATTCTAAAAGGCGAATGTGGTAAGGATGATATTCCTTAGAAAGAAGTAAGTCGTAGAATGCGACACTGAATGATGAATATATTGAATAAGTGAGAAAAGAAATTTTGAAATGAGAAGGAGATGAGTTATCAAAGAATAATGTAAAACTTTTAATAGAAAAGTTAATAATTGTAGAAAGATCTTTGTGGAAAGAAAGTGGTTATAGAACCCAATGAATGAATAAAGTATTAACGTAAAATCTATTTTGATAGATTGAATGAATAAAGATTAATAGATAAAATTTTGAGGACGAAATTCTTAGAAGAAATGGTGAATGTAATATCCCGAGTGTTTATGATAACGATCCTTAGAAAAGAAATGAATGGGTTAAAGAATATATAATACTCAAAATATAATTGAGTTCAAGTGAAAGTTATGAAATAAAACCTAGAATTTGTTGAAGTAATGAATAGTAGGAAATATAAAACCTATATTAAGGTAATGTGTTGAAGATATTCAACGATAAATTTTGAAAAAAAAGATTTGGTGAAAATCGAGTAAGGAGGTTTCTTTGATTCCAGGGATGGAATCCTTATAAGGAGGGAAGGATGTGACAACCCTAATTTTCATAAGTTATTAAAATAAGAATTTAATAATTAAAATTCTTATTATGAGGTGTATATATTTTGAATTATGTGATTTGGTGTGAAGAAGAATTATTATATATTCATATGTTGGAGAATGTGAGATTTAATAGTTAATTAAACTATTAAAGAAATTAAATAATATTAGTTAATTTAATTAAGTTGAAATTATGTTATGAGATAATATAATTTTAATTGTTATGCCTTGTGGGCAATGGAAATTATTATGAGTTAAGTTTCATAAATAGTGTGAATAATTCACTTAATTAAAATAGTGAATTAATACAAGTATAATTGATTTAATAAAGTGAGAAGGTAATATATTGCATGAAAATATAAATGTTAGTATAATGCGAGTAAAATATTTATTAAGTACATTAAATATTTTAGTTGGAAACTTTATGGAATAAAATGAATATTTATGGTATTAAATAAATATTTGATGAAAATTGTTATGGGATAGTTTATTTAAGTGTGATAAAATAGATGGGATTTATACGTATTTTATTATTACGAGTATAATAGGATATTCTAATTTAATTAAATAATTAAATTAGAGGAGTGAGAATTTGTTAAATAATGTTATGATTATAATGGTTGAATAGAAATTATAATTTTACTGATAAGGTTAATTTTATTTCTTAAAAATTAAAGGTACATAATCTAGTTTATATTTCTAGTTTATATGTTCTTGAGTTTCTTTTAAAATTGGAGTTTTGGTTAATGAATTTGTAGGTTATGATGTTATATATGTTATTAGATTTTATAATTTCATAATGGTCATCTAAAAAAATGATTTTTCAGAAATCAAATTCATGTATTTATGCTAAAGAAGAGGAATTTGGGTTTTGATGGTAATGTGTGTTTTGGTGTACTTTGAAACTAAAATTGATGATAAATTCAGGATTGAAACTTTAAATTGATGGATGATTGTTGTCTCCTCTATAAAATGAAAACAATATAACTTGAACGGATCGAATTTGTTAAGAAACAAATTCGTGATGAATGAATACACTTAGCATGTTAAAAATATAAAAAATTAGTATAAACAAATTAGAATTAGTATAAACCAAGTCCCACATCAACTAAATTGAGAACTTTACCCCTTTTTTCTAAACCTATAAATAGAAGGGCTTGATCCTTTGTTTCATTCACCAACAATAAGGCCTCCAATTTTGAGAAAGGCTTTGTTTGTGGGAGGACTTTTTAAAAGATCTCCTTAGTTAAATTTTGGCATGAAAGTGCGTATTCAGTTTGTGGAACTTCGTATTTTTTTCGGTATGTTTCTTATTTAATTTTTGGTAATGTTATTATTTTAAATATTGTATTTAGTTTGTTAGTTAAAGTTTAAATTTTGGAAGTTTAGTTAGTTTTGTTAGTAAACTAGTTAGTTTACTATGTTTATTTTGGCTTGAAATTTATTATGTAAATGAGTTCTAATAATTGTAATTAGAGATATGGAGCCAGACCTTAGATGAGTCTGATTATGTTAAATAAGACTTATTTGTAAAGAAAGTTGGGTTGGAACGTGTCGAGGCGAGTTTTGGATGTCAAAACGAGAAGTCCAAAAAACTAGTGGACTGTTGATCCAAAAACAAAAATTCGGGGTTAGCTAGATTGTTTAGAAAATTCTAGGCTTTTTGGTATGTTATATTACACTTTGAATAAGCTTTCCATAGACTCTAGAACGGACTAATTCGACTTGAACAAAGAGTTATGACCATTCAAAGTAGTCAGCGTCAAAACTGTCTAACCAACTCGGGGCAGTCACCTTGAACTAATTTTATGGAATTCTGTGTTTAGAATTTGGAAAAGGTCAAAGAATAAAAGTTGTAGTCCCGAAGTTAGCTTCATGAGGGCTCAAGAATCGCTCAAAATGTTTTGAAACGGAAAAGTTATTATATTTTTTTAAGCGAGAGAGGGTAAAGCTGGGAAAGAATGAAAAATAGTTTTGAACGCCCTTTTTTAACATTGTTTTGGACTGTCTATCTTATCCAAAATGGGTGTCCAATAACTTTTAAAAATAGGTTAATATAATGTTTATAGCATATCCAAAGTTGAATGTCATCGGACTTATGAGATTTGGAGTAAAGTTTACATTACAACTACTATGCGTTGCTATGTGACTAATAGTTGATGTCTATGATTATATAATTGTGTAGCGCACGTGAAGTACAGATAATTGTAAGTTGTTAAACTGTTATTGGTAAACAACGATCAAGACAAGTCTTTCAGTTCTTATTTGCTATGTGAATTTGATGATGAACTGTTTGAAATCTTTATTGCAAATAGCATGGTGTGTTATATTAATGTTGAAAGTATGAAATGTTAAAGTCAATTTATGACTACGTTGATTGAGTAATGAATGTTGATTGAGTAAAGAACTCAATCTTTATACTTGTTATATGAACTACAACATGTATGTTATGTTAGTCCAATGTTTATGAGATGTATATCGAGCATGTTATTATGTGTTATGTGATGCATGAAAATTGTTAGATTTTGTTGGGCTGTCGAGCTCAACCTTGCAAATAACCACTTTTGCAGGTTAAAGATTTAAGGTAAAGTTATGTGCTACTTGAAAGATATGAATCAGATGTGATACTTGAAGATTTATATACTTTGGCTGAGTTATTATTATTTGAACCATGTTTAAGGTTCCGAATAATGTATTAATGTTGAATTGTAATATCGTTTTGCGATGTAAACTCTTGTAGTATTAAAATGATTATGAGATATTTAGATGTAAAGGTTGAAAGTTTTGGGAACGAGAATAGTTTGTAATAGAAAATTTTAATTATTCCGCAAATTTCAATGGTTGTATTATCGTTTAATGATGTAAAATTAGAGGTTGAATGTATTGTTAACATTTGACCAAAGTTGAAGATGATTTGAATATGTTGTATGAATTTTTTTCATAAATATTTAATATTTTGAAAAATTAGTGGTATTTAATTTATTTAATTATAATATTAAATAAATTATTTAAAAATGATTTTAATACATGAAAAATTATATTATGGTATAAGAAAATATTTTTAAGTTATTTTAATGACTTTTAATATTTTGTGATGAATTTCATTAATTAATTAATGTTAATGGTAATGAATTTATGTAATGAATATAAAAAAATAGAATTAATGATTTAAAAATCATATAAAATGATTGAACTATTATAAAAATATTTTTAAGTTATAAAATATAACTCGATATTTTTTCATGAAAATATTAATATTTTAATATTAAAAGGAATTATCGGATAATAAAATTAAATATTTAAAAATCATATAAATGTGATTTTAAGGTATTAAAAATACTTTGATATATTATAAATATATTATAATATTATGTTATGATTTTCATTAATATCTAGTATTAAATAAATACTAGTGATAAGGGAATTATGTGGTATTTAATTCATATAAATACGTTATTAATGATTGAAAATTCATGATAAATGATAATAATTATCTGAAAGTTATTACGAGCTTATGAAAAATATTTTGACTGATAATATAATTATCTAAGATAATTGTTAAGTGTTTAGACAGAGTTTAATAGAACTTAAATTCGATATTTATCCGACTAAGCCGTCGAGATGTCGGAATTGTACTGAATTCAACTCAGACTGAAATAGTTTAACTTGATACTAGGTTTTATGTGTGTTATAGACTGATAGGATTATGTGATAATGTATTTAGGTTATTTTAAATATTGTGATGATATTATTCTAATGTATAGATCGGTATTATTTATATTAGGTTTTCAGACAAAGCTAGATAATTTGCGTAACGATAATCAACGGAACATGCAAGTTTTTCTTAACTCGACCTCGAGTTGTATTATTCAAATATACTTGTGGTTAATCATTGTTGATTGTCATGTCTAAGAATTATTAAATCGCACTCTGTGCATACTGCATGTATTCATCAGGTATGAAAGGCTGATCACCTTCATTACCATTCGGTCCAGATATATATATGTTCATGTTCAATGTTCGTTCAGCTATGTAAAATTTGTTCATGCTAGTTCATAATTATATTGTAGAACTTTAGCTAGCTTATTGTTCAATTCTTTCTATTATGATATATCTTTAATTTATTGAACTTAAAATGCTGGGAAAACTTATTGCTCACCCTTACTGTATCATGATTAACATTGCATATTAAAACGAATATGTCGGATACAGGAAAGGAAAAGACCAAGTCCAGTTTGGGATAATATGTGCAGCTTATTTGTAACAGTTATGTATGATAATAATGTTATATGTTAGATAGTTTATGAATTGTGTATAAGTTAAGGTTACTCGTCCTTGGGGAATAATGTGTAAAGTTTATTGTATAAATAATTTATGTTTATATCTTTCGCAAATAGTAATAGTGATAGAATGATTGAACCTGATCTGCGGTGATTCAAGACCCGGATTTGGGGCTCTCACATCATACCTGGAACTCCATCTCCAGTTGCAACTGTATCTTGGACCGTCATATTAAAGGTCATTGGGGTTAGTTTATTTGGTGGAGTTGGACAAGTTATTGCGAGTCTTCCGCTATTATTCTCGACATTAGTATTTCCCCCATCGTTTCTCCTTTTCGTAAAATCCCTCACCATATGATTGGTTGATCCACAAATAAAACACCAACTATTTTTCCTTGGATGCAACTGTTAGGAGAGATTTGTCCCTCCTGCCCGCATTTAAAACACACAAATTTTCCTTTCAGACACTACCCCGAGTGAGTTTTCCCATAATTATTGCACTGCTCAACCTTCTTCTTTATACCCCATGTATATTACCAGTATTTCCAGAATTGTTCCACTTCCTTTTTCCACTGGTTTTTTCCACAGCTTCCATCAACCTTGACAGCTCCCTCGATTTTTACCTTATTCTTCTTTTCCTAATTATAGAGGCTCGTGGCCTCACTTCCTCATTCGGCTATAATAACCTTTTTCCAACAGTGATCCA
This sequence comes from Panax ginseng, assembly GCA_020205605.1. NCBI lineage: Eukaryota > Viridiplantae > Streptophyta > Magnoliopsida > Apiales > Araliaceae > Panax > Panax ginseng. Next base: position 116,829,446 of record CM035136.1, on the reverse strand, counting down.
AAAGAATCAATTTGCAACACTGCCTCCTTATTGTAAAGCCAGGGTTTTAGGCCCCGCTCAAAACTTCTTGCCTTCCTTACTTCTGTATCCACTTAGTGTGGAGCGAACCTAGCTAACTCATTAAACTTAGCGGTGTATTCTGAAACTGTCATATTCTCTTGCTTCAATTCTAAAAACCTAACCTTCATCCTGGCCTGCATACTGGATGAGAAATAATTCTCGAAGAAAAGTTCCTTGAACCTGGTCCATGTCACCTCTCCTTCTCCGGCTCTAGTTTGATTTTCCTCCCACCAAAAATTTGCCTTCCCCTTCATCATATAGGTAGAAAAAGTATCTTTTGCTCCTCCGCTACCCTAGAAATAAGAAATGCTTTCTCCATCTCCTTTACCCAAGCTTAGGCTTCTATAAGGTCAGTTATCCCTCTAAATTCTGGTGGTCCTACTACCTTGAAATCTTTGAAGTTTTCCTATCAATTATTTATCCAATTTTTTGTTGTTGGTGCTATAATCTGCATTGATTGTGCCAACATATTAGAAAAAAATTACATGGGACCCACATTCCCTCCTCCATCATTAACAGGTTCTTCTACACTTGGGTTTCAAATTCGTCTTCTTGGTGACATTATCTGGTTAAACAAAACCTTAAATTATTTTACATTCTATACTTTATCGTATAAGTGTTAACATTGAAATGTGTAATTTCAAACTCAAACAATCATAAATCAAAATGTTGGATTTTAAAATTTTAGTTTATAAAGATAGACATTTACTATCTTAATTTTCAAAACTTATTTAATTATCAAACATATATTCATATTCAGTCAACTATTTCATAGTAATTTACCTTGTATAGCACATATTTCTATAAACATCTATTATCCCTTTATGAAAACAAAAGTCGGGAATCCCTGCTATAACTTATATAAAAGTTGGGGGTAATACATTACACATATATGCATATCATATACATATCATAAATGTTTCTAAAATTATTCATCCTACTTGTCTCCTACACCCTCCCTTGATTCTGGAAAACCTTTCGCATGATGACCTACCAGCCCACATATAAAACATCCACATTGCTTCGGATTGGGACAATGAGGAGAGATATGTCCCTCATGTCCATAATTATAGCATACATTTTGCGCTTTCTTGCGTACGCCTTCATACTTCCTTTTATATTTTGTACACTTTTCTATTTTTTTAAAGTTCCCTTGGTTATAATTAGAATTTCCTAGATCACGGTCATTCATCTTTCTTTTCCCTTTTTGGCTTGGAGCTGCACACGACATGTTGCATTTTGCTCCCATCTCAATAATTTACAATTTTAGCTTATCTTGTTCTTCCATTATTTTGATTAACGCCTTTTGCAATTGACTATTTAATAACATTTCTATTTCCCATAACTTTTTCAGAGAAGAAATCGTATTCTTCAAATTCTACACTTCAGTTGATGCCTGATCAGCTCAAACTTCTGTGTGTGAATCACTATCCATCAGTATCATCGTTATTGGTTCTGGTACTATATTCTCCAAAATTATCACCTCATCAGGTTTACTTTCAATGTGAGCCTCCATTTCAGCTATTGGCTTAGATATTGGCTCGGATGAATTGATTTGCTCTTTCTTCACGATATGAAAGTCTCCTAATCCTTTTTCGCCTAACATCTACACATAATTTATTCTCATTAGTACATATTATATATACATAGAAAACAATAGTTTCATATAAGTTATTTTTATTTTATTTTATGATGAATTTCTTTAATTCATCTCCTTTAAACTCTATTTGAGTTATTTGTTTTTCAACACTTCTATCTAGCCTAAGGTTATAGCCTAAGGTATCACCACCTAAGGTTTCTAACCTAAAGATCTGATACCAACCTGTAATGCCCCAAATTCGAGTACTTAAAACCCATACTTGGTGCTACACGATACCATTCATTCGAACTACTTAATATATTACAAACTTAAAAATTATATCAGAGTTGTCTAATCCTTAGGTACGGCGACCTTTAAGTACATTATTACATGATAGATAACATATTATCATAATATATAACTCTAGTTATTACAAATAACACTTTATAATTATTTCTTCAGCTTCCCATTTCCCTCGCCCTTGCCAGAACATTCTGGTCGATCACGTTTAGCTGAAAACATTTAATTTAAAGTAAGAATGAGAATTAAATTTCTCAGCAAGTAATAGAAGTTAATAAGCATCAGCAGAAAGAAATAAATGTTTTCTTTGAGGTATACTTCTACAACGAATCAATAGCTATGAAGTAAATTGAAACAATTCTGAATAACATGTCAAATCGTTTCCATTTTTGAAACTACGTACTAACCATATGTTGAGCGGTCAATAGACCTTGAACCATTGTTTTCAAGTTTGAAAAAGTTTGTACAAAAATTCATCTACAAATTGTCATAACTTACGGGCACAATGGGTGATCAGCCCTTTATGCCCTGTATTGATCAACACTACATAATAGAATGAAATATATGTCCGTCATATCCACCTTTGGTGCATAAAAATTTCCCATTTTGGGATGTTCATACTCAGTTTGGAGTTTGAACCAAAGCAATTCAGTTGGACAACTTTATCATAAATAATAATAGTCAATTATACATTTACAACTATGTCTAGCCGAGTCAAATAGCTTAGACATCTTTTAAACAATGTATACATACCGAAATTCAATAATATGTATCAAAAATTGTTCAAATACACAATTTATACAAGTGAGGACACTTGCATAACCAAACTTAGCTCATAAAGAAAAGAATAAATCTTGATCATATATGGATCACATGTTAACAATATTGAGATACATGTATTCAATGAATAAATTGAATATTGTTCAAGAATTAGCTTGTACATAATTTAAAAGTTATATATAGGATATTTGATTACACAAATATTCAGATACTTGCTCAATAAAAGATAGAGTTAAGAAACTCGCTTACAAAGATCCATTACATAAAGTAAATGTAAGGATTAGGATACTTGCCTTGATCGCTACTTACTGCTACACAATTTAGTTTTAGCTTATATAAAGACATCATTAATAAGATTATTCTTTCAATTAGAATATTATATAATAACGCACAATACTGCTATTTACAGTCATCATACAGTCTAAACACATTATCACGTATTCACATCAGTCATTAGAACATATAAAAACGATTATCAAGTCAAACTATTTCAATCTAGTTTGATTTTGGTATCAATTCGGTGTCCCGATTGCGTTATCTGATAACTATCGAGTTTATTTACAATAAAACTCTATTTAAAAGCTTCAATATTATTTTAGATAATTTAATTATCGTTTATAATATTTTTCAGAAGCTCATAATAATTTTCAAATAATTATTATCATTTATAATGGTTTTTCAAACATTATTATCATTTATAATAATTTAATTATTAAATAATTTCATTATCATTAATATTTCAATAATTTAAAATATTAATGAAATTCATGTCAAAATATTAAAAGTTATTTATCATAACTTAAAACATTTTTTAAAACCTTAATATCACCTTTAAATGATTTTTAAAAATATTAAAATTATTTTTAAATAATTATCATTAATATTAAAATTATTTTAGTTCATGTCAAAATTTTAGAAGTTATTTATTATAACTTCAAATTTTTTAAAACCTTAATATCATTTTTTAAATGATTTTTAAAATATCAAAATCATTTTTAACTAATTTATTTAATATAAAAATTAAATAAATTTATTATTAATATTTAAATAAATTAAAATATTAATGAAATTTATGTCAAAATATTAAAAGTTAAGTTTTATAACTTCAAATAATGTTTAAAATTTAATTAATAATTATTTAATATTTATTTCTAATTATTTAAATTATTTTTATTAAAAACTGTCACTAAATGGTTTTAGTGACAGAAACTATCGCAATAGGTGTTCTTCATCAATGAAGAACAATCTTGGTCAATGCCTTGGGGGCTGTTTTGACCATCAATGATTTCCATTTTAATAATTGTGATCATGTGTATTGTATAAGTTGTATAGTGTCACAAACATGAAGTATACATGTCAAAGTTCAAAATTGGTACATTGGTTAGGCTTAATAACATCACACATGCAAGATCTAGCTTGGTCAAATAGCATGTCAGAAGTTGTTCATGAGTTTTTTGGAATTTCCTGAAAACCAAAATACTTGGTATACCACTTTTGACCATGAATAACTTTCATCCTTGTTGTTTACTATGTGATATATTGTCAGGGTTTTGTATTACATATGTCAGGGTATAAAAGTAATACACTTACATGAGCTAACAACACCACATGCAAGATCTATGCTTTACAAAAGCTTATCAGACCTTTCTAAAAAATTGGGGTTTTCCAGAAATGGTTTTTCATGACTGGTCAACCAGGTTTGACCATGAATAACTTGAAATTTGGACATGTTATGTTCATGATTCCACTTCCAGTTTGTTAACCTCATACCATACTACAACAAGGATATATTTAACAGATCTAAACATTAACAGAGTGAGATTTACAGGCCCTGATATTAGACTGTTAGACCATATTTTTAGGGTTCATGCAGTTTTCTTAAATCCTTATTTTCATACATTTAAATGTTATGGATCCATGATCTAATAACCCAAATCACTAAATAAGATAACATATAATATATTTAAACACAAAAATAGAAAATCTATTTAAGTATGCAAGATCTAGCTTAGGGTTAGGGTTTATACATTTTTGAACCTGTTGGGAGAATGCATATTATGATTTGATGTTTTAAATGTATATGCTTATGATTATTTGTAAAGTCCTTCAAGGAATATATGTACAAGGACTTAGTGATAGATCAAATCGGTTAGGTTGATCTAAGCTCTTAACGTGTATCATTCTGAAAATGAATGTATAGATAGAAATATCAAAGCTGTTAGGTTGATCTTGAGATGTAATAGATAGGCTTCGAAGAATTCGTAGTGTATAAATCTGATCAACATTGCATAAGTCAAGGTAGAAACGTAGAGCTTCAAAGATCATAGTGTGCCTGCCTTGAAGGGCCTCTTCGGAAATCGTAGAGTGGTCCCAACGTTTGTCGAGCCAACTTAGAGATCATAGTGTGCTCTCGGAAATGTAGAGTTTACAACTCAAGCAAGCGAAGATCGTAGTGTGCAAAGATTTAAGAGAAATCGTAGTGCTCTCGGCTGATAGTGTGACTAACGAGATTTTTGTAATTTAATTTTAATATTTATTGAATTAAATAAATATTTTTCGATGATTTAATTATTGGATTAAATAATTATTTGATGCGATTGTGGTAGATTAATTTAATTATATGTGTTACATTTAATAAATTAATGTGGAGAATAATTATTATTCAAGTATGTAATTAATTGAGTTTATTGAATTAAATGAAATATTTAATTAAGCGTGATGTTATTTTAATTAAATTAATTATTAATTAGAGAGATAATAATTTGACATTATTAATTAATGAGAAAATTAAATATATGACTATGTGAATTTATGGGAAGTTATTATATTTTATTTATATTAAATAAGATATTTGATTATTGTGCAAGTGGGTGTGACATGAATTAACTATGTGATAAAGTTTTATTAAATTAAATGGTTTTTGAAACCTATTCTAGCTAGGCAAACATGGCACTAAAAGGAGTTGGGGCAGTTAACCCATGATCGAGTAATCCACCACCAACGCGTCGATTGTTCATTATTTAGTTTACGTATTCTTTTATTTCTTCTTCATTATTTGCCTAAGTCTAGAAAGCATAACAGAGAGAAATACAGAGAAAGAGTTGAGAAGTCAAAGTTGTTAAGAGGATTGTGAGAGTCATCTGAGAAGGAATTCATCTTCCATTAATTATACTCTGGGTAATTCTCCTTCCCAAATTCTATTTTACGTCATTAAGTTTTTATAAGAAAATGGCTTTCAAAGTTTCTGTAAAGCCTCTGTGATTGAGAAAGGAGTAATATTTATGAGTTATTTATGGGTTAAGATGTATCAAATCGTATATATATATATATATATATATATATATATATATATATATATTGCATGATTCCATATCATCTGTTTCATAATATTACATCGTATATGATTTCTACAAAATTACAGAGTATGGGTTTTGACCTTATGGCCTTATACGTGATATTTTATGTATTGATCGTACATTATCCCTAAATTTTACACTCGTATATTATTATGCATGTTGATACGAAGAGACCAAAGTTTAAATAAATCTGATTAAATTGGTATAACCAATCCAGTAGTGACAATTTTCATGTTTTATTTTCAAAACCTTCAAGAACATCAAGAACAATTGGAAGTAAATGTGTTGATTTTGCAAATTATGTGTTGTAAATTGTTAAAAATCATGTTAGATGGGTTAAGTAATGATTATATATGTATTACAATGATTGGGTAAGTCTAAATTAGGTAAAAAATAACGAATTGGAAGTTATGGCCATATTCATGTATAATTTTACACTGTGATTGATTTTTGCCTAATTTGGCCTTGTTATGTTCATGAATCGCAGAATCTAAAAATCTATGAGAAAATGAGCTCAGGTAACATACTTCAAGCGAAGCGTTACTAAACTAAATTACCCCTACCGACCAGTAAAAAAAAAAAAACAAATAAATAAATAAATATATTTGATGATAATTATTATTAAAATATTTATAAAATAAATTAAATATTTTAATTGAGATATTTATGGAATAAAATAAATATTTGATGAAAATTATTATTAAAATAAATTAAATATTTTAATTGAGATATTTATGGAATAAAATAAATATTCGATGAAAATTATTATTAAAATATTAATAAAATAAATTAAATATTTTAATTGAGATATTATGGAATAAAATAAATATTCCATGAAAATTATTATTAAAATATTTATAAAATAAATTAAATATTTTAATTGAGATATTTATGGAATAAAATAAATATTCGATGAAAATTATTATTAAAATATTTATAAAATAAAGTTAATATTTTAATTGAGATATTTATTGAATAAAATAAATATTCGATGGAAATTATTATGAAATAATTTATTCGAGTGTAATAATAGTAAGAGAATGAAAATATTCTAATTAAATTAAGTAATTAAATTAGAAGGGTAATGATTTGTTAAATAAAGTGGAGTTTATATTAAATAATTAAGTGAAAATGTAACTAATGAATGTGGTGAATACATATGGTATATGTGTAGGATTTGTGATGAGCAGAGTAGTAATTGTTTAGCCTCACGCATTTGAGGCAAGTTTCCTAACCCTACTTGTCATTATTGTTCAAGTTATTAGTTACCTCGAGTAAATTATCGTTACTATTATTCAAGTTCAATTGTTATATTAAAGATTTATTATCTTTTCAAAGCATGATTCAGTTATACAATAATTGTTCTATTGTATACTTCTTGAGATTATTATTCAAATTGAATATCATTATTGTTGAACCTTATTAGACTAGTGAATTTTATTGATTCAACTAGTCCTTAGCTGATGAACGTTCTAAATTTCAGAACCCTTATTGAATTATCCAAACCAAACTTCCTTTTGTGCGAACTCGAATGTCAAACTGAGATGAACAACTCTGCAAAGGGATTTACTTATACGTTAGCGTTAAGATATTGTGCACAGTATGGTACTAAGGGCTGATCCCCCCTAAGTACGAGTAGAAGGTCCATAGTCTTATGACTGTTAAAGTGTAACCCTTGATAACCTAGGACATAGTTCAAGGTCTTATGACCCTCGGAATTCTTTTGATTCTTGCTATTCTTTCTTGATTCAAAAGTTGAGCTTTTATTCAGATGTCTTTGATTTATTCGCATGTTATTATACTGTTATTTCATTATTATACTTGTGGGCAATAGTGTTCACTCTTGTTTAATAATAACATTGCAGTTAAGAACGAAAGAACTGATGAACCTTCCACTAGTAAAGGCAAGGGCAAGGTTAACAAGTGATGAAGACTTGTTATTTTTATTAGATGATGTATTTATGTTTAAGAGTTGAGTTAATGATGATGTTTAAGACTTATTTGTTTATGATTCCGCACAGATGTTTAAGGTTAGTTTAACCTGGGATTATATTATTATTATTCAGATGTTGTAACCCTTAAGGGGAAGATTTTTATTCTATCTATTGCATGGCTTGCATTTATTATGGGTAGATAGATAGATGATATTTGTACAGTGAACACCAAATCTCGTGGAATTGAAGTACCCGGATTTGGGGGTGTCACAAGTTGGTATCAAAGTTGTAGGTTATGAACCTTAGGTGGGGGGGAACAACCTTAGGTAGTAGCCTTATAGAAAGAAGATAGTGATGGAAAACACTTATCGAGTTATAAGAAATGAATTTCTGTAATTCATTGAAGATAATAAAAGACCTTATGTATTTATGTGTTAAAAGTATACGTTAGATGATACGACTTAGTAACTAAAACTTAAAATTTTGTTGTCAGGATGTCGAATGTTGGAGAAGCTAGTCAAGCTGGGGAGGAAGAACCCCGAGTACCTATAGTACCGATAGAGGAGGAGCCCAGAGACATACATGTCGTTAGGGAACAGTTAGTTCAGAGGGAGTCATCTCCATTGATCACCGCTTTGTTGTCGTCAGAGCATGAACTCGAGGACCCATCTGAGGAGGATCCTGAGGAGGAGTTTGACGAGGAAGAGGAAGAAGAGGAGTTACCACGGTACACCGTTGATGCTGAGATGTATAACACATTATACGACCATAACATGGAGTTACGAGATGAGGTACAAGATCTAACTGAGCGAGCTATTATTCAGCAGATTACTCTAGAAGAGAAGGAGAAGGAGATTTCGACTCTTCACTCACGACTGGGAAATGTAGAATGGGATTTGGTCCATGAGAAGGGTCAAACCAAGATAAGACCGAGGAGATAGAGAAGCTGAAGAAGGAACTGGGGGAAACCTCCGAAAAATTTGGTTTGAACATAGCGAGGAAGGTTTGGGTAAGAGAATCACGTCGAGCTGATCGTGCAGAGGATGATAGTCGTGCAAAGAAAGTGAAGATTGGGGAGACATATTCTACACTTAACAAGGCAATGAATGAGACCCAAGATCGAGTTTTGAGGTACCCGATCAAATTCGAAGGACTACCATTGTACATGATGGATCGCAGGACGATGTATCGCATCTTAGAAGAGGAGCGTAGCAAGGCTAATCAGTACCTTGACTGACAGTGATATGATTTATTTAATTATGTGAAGAACTTCATTAGTTATATATGTAAATTCCGATATGTTTATGAACAAAGAAATATTTTGATGTTTTAAATCTTGTGGATTCTTTATTCCAGGATAGTTGATGTAAATAGCAGTGATGCTATAGTTTGATGTTAAAACTTTGATTTGAATGAATATATATCAAGTTGTTGAGATAATGTGTTAAGTGATATGTTAAATTGTTAAGTAATGTCTTAACTATTTAGAGAAATAAATAAAGTTCTAATAAGCATTTATTTAACAGAAAAATGCCGCTAAGGAGAAGACAACAACGTCAACCGGCTCAGGAAGAGTCAACCAATAACAACAATAATGCCAATGCTAATACCGTGCAGCAATTGGTTAACTTACTGACTGGAGCCATGAATAATCAACCTCAAGCTCCACCCAATACAATGTTTAAAGACTTCAAGGCGGTGGGACCGCCAGAGTTCAAAGGTTCCATGAACCCAATCGAGGCTCAAACGTGGGTTATGGAAATGGAGAAGGTTTTCGACGTTGCTAGGGTTAGAGAAGACCAGAAGACCGCTCTTGCAACGTTTATACTAAAGTCTGAGGCTAGCTACTGGTGGGAAGCAAACAAAGTGCGAGGAGGTGAAGGTGTAATTACGTGGGAGAGATTTAAAGAGATGTTCTTCGAAATGTATTTCCCGACCAGTTCACAGAACTAGATGGAGGTTCAATTTCTGGAATTAAAGCAGGGAAATATGAGCGTACCTGATTATGCCGAAAAATTCAATGAGTTAGCAAGGTTCGCCCCGTATCAAGTTCACACGGATGAGAAGAAGGCGAGACGGTTTGAGCAAGGACTAAAGCCTTGGGTGTACAGCAAGGTATCAATGTTTCAGCTAAACACGTTTGCTGGAGTACTGGAAAAGGCCATCCTCGCTGAAGGAGGAAGCGATGCGGTGACCAAGTATAATCAAGATCAAAAGAAGAAGAAGAGTGAAGGTGAAGGAAATAACAAGGTCAGTGGAAGTGGCACAGGAGGTAGAAATTTCAATCAGAAGAAAAGATGGAATGACAACTCATCATCGGGGAATCAGCAAGGTAATCAGAAAAAAAGAATCAAAGCATGCCCGACTTACGGGAAGGCCCATCTGGGAGTTTGTATGAAAGGAAAAAGAGTGTGCTACAATTGTGGTCAGGAAGGCCACATAACACCAAACTGTCCAAACCCAAAGAAGGGTGCTTGTTTTACTTGTGGTTCGAAGGACCATATGGCAAGAGACTATCCCAAGAAGGGATCGGGAGGGTCAGGATCAGGAGGAAACCGAGGAAACAACAGTGGAAATGCCTTAACCATCACCGGACCAACCGCAACAAACCAACCGATTGCCCGGACTTTCAACATGACGGTGCAATATGCAGTTCAATCCCGGGATGTGGTGTCTGGTATCATTCCGATCAATAAAATTAATGCTAATTGTGACGCCCCCAAAATTAGGTATACATCACCCATCCTGGGTCGCCAGATACATGGTACAGAATTCAAATACAACTTACTAATACAACTGTCGTGTACAATACGATAAAACATAAACTGTGAGTTTGAATACAAATATTGTCTACTAGAGATTATACAAACTCAAAAGGAGTACTCATTACAATTATTATCACATTATTTCACAAAATAGTGAGGACTACTAATGCTATCTTCTGGACCATCACTCCGTTCCCCGACTAGTCCCAGCTATATTCTCATTTCCTGTAGAGAACAGTGAAAGAAAGGGTGAGCTCAACTAGCCCAGTAAGAAATATTATGACTAAGATAATGCATAATAAATTATCATTAGTCTCAAACAATGTTAAACTGATAAAATATAATAGACATCAAGTTTAACTGCAGCGGAACAAGCAATCCATTAAAAGAGTCAAGTAGAAAATAAAATCTACTATCTTTTATGATTTAAAAGGTTTTTCATCATCAATTATCGCCGAGACTCAAACAATAAATATTCCACATCATCGAATCACCCCTGCACTATGGTCAAGGATATTCTTTAGTATCACGACCACAATTATCCATGCACTACGGGCCAAGAATATTTGTGTATTCATTAATGGTCATGATCATGCCAACAACTGTTTATCAATGCACTATGGGCCAATGAGGACTTTTATCACATCATTTGTAACATTACGGTCATGATTATACCAAATAATCCCTGGTCATAATCATGCCAAGTCCATCTATGCACTACAGGCCACATATGACTTTCAACATATCAATATGAGGATGATGACAATGATATAAGAATTCAATAAAACAAGTTCAAGAATTAATTTGTCCAAGAACCGATAACGTCCAAATTGTCAACATGATACTGCTTTGTAGAGTAAAATTCAAGAATGATCAGAAGAATATTTCCATGAAAAGATACTGGATGAAATGCAAATATCAAGGATATTCTACTAATTTCATGGAGTATAGAAGTCAAAACTTTAACCAACTGAGTATAATAAAGAATAGAATAACAAAAGAAATCACCATGCATGCGGTACTTGCATGATGAGTTATTCCAACAGAATAATAATAACGGAACCAGTCGTCAAAAAATTTTCACCGATGGGATGTTCCAACAGTAATAATAAAGATTTTAAACAGTGTCCGTGTAAAACACATGCGCATGAGGATATTCCAAAGTAATAATAATAAAGATAGTAACCGTGTCCCGTAAAACACACATGCATGGATATTCCAACAGAGTAATAATAAAGATGGAACGTGTCCCACAGAAACGCATTGCATACATATATTCCAACAGAATAATAATAAAGATGTAATAATAGAAGAATGTCACCAAGTATAGGGTAGTCCGTATCTTTGTTTATTCTAGCGAATAATAAATAATGGAATAACATAAGTTCTCTTCATGAATACAAAAGAAATAACACCCCTTACCGTAAAAGAAACTTGATATAAGAATAGGGAAGTAGCAGAATACTTTTCTATAGTTTCTCTATAATTTCTCTCTCTGAGTTTTAGTGAATTCGTAAGAAAATAATGAAGAAATGAGCTTCTATTTATAGGAGAATTGAAGGATACTATTGGATCTGTATAAAGAGGAATTCGATTTAAATCGATTCTTGATTCACGCCTCAATCGATCCAACGACATCGAGAATCTTTGTCAAAGAGTTAGCCAATGAAAAAAATGAACACATGCCACATTAAAAGCCTTGACCAATTAAAATGCTCCATAATTTACAAGTTTCCAAATCTGCTGCATGATTGAAAAAAAATTAGCCAATAATATTCAAGCTTGGAAAAATCAATCTGAATCCTGCCAATTCTTTCTTCTTTTCTTTCCAATCAACATCCCACTATCATATATATAAAATAATAATGCTTCTCCACCACAACCCACTAACATATATATATATATATATATATATATATATATATATATATATATATATATATATATATATATAATCACACACACACCAATAATATACTCCTCCACCCACTAAAACAACGCACCACTAGATAATAATTCCCCCACCAAAACCCACTACCACACACACACTCCTACACATATGAAAACACACACACACACACAAAAGTCAAATATATATATATATATATATATACTTTATAACTTTCGTCCGATAATTTTCAAAAATGGGTAAATAGGGATCCAAATAATAAGCAAAACTGAGTGACTTCTCACGTAAGCATCAATAATCAATACCGTGTGCTACTATGCAACCACGCCAGACATCGTACTTTAACACCGTGTTTCAACAATTAACGGTAAAACTTCCGCCGTTATTTTCATAAAGTATTTTTGTCATTTTCTCAATCTGACAATAATTCCGTTGTGGGGTCCACCAATAATTATGTCGTCATACGAATATACCCTGTTAAAACGAATATTCCCCGACAATTCGAATATTATATAACAACTTGCGTACTTTGCAAAATTTATAAATATTACCCACAACTATAACATTATATCAAATTTAATCCATAATATTCAAAAATGATATTTATAGAAAATTCATCTTTATTTATAAAAGTTGGGGTCTTACACTTATGTTTTATTTGATTCAGGTGCTACTTGTTCTTTTATATCCGATGACTTTTCCAAGAATTTAGATTTGCCTAAGGATGAAATGGATTATCCCATGAACATAGAAATTGCGAATAGAGAAATAATTCATGTTAAGTACGTACATAAGAACTGTAGAGTGGATATTAAGGGTAATATCATGAATGTAGATCTTATCCCTATTCGACTTGGGGAATTTGACGTTATTTTGTGAATGGATTGGTTATTCAATTACGGGGTTGTAATTAATTTCCAAAAGAAGCGTATTAACCTTATGACTCCGTCACAGGTTGTATTTTATGGTAGCAAGTCGCCTAGACAAGCGAGTTGTCATGTCGATGATGATGCAGCCGAAGTTATTAAGACAAGGCTGTGTAAGATACTTAGCTTACATAGTCGACAGTCGAAAAGAGAATCCGAAGGTAGAAGAAATACCGGTTGTGAGGGACTTCGTCGATGTATTTCCAGACGATTTGCCAGGACTTCCACCGGATAGAGAGGTAGATTTTGTGATCGATCTGGCGCTCGGAACCGCTCCAATATCGAAGGCACCATACCGAATGGCACCAGTAGAGATGAAAGAACTAATGGTACAATTACAAGAATTACCAGACAAGAAGTACATTCAACCAAGCGTATCGCCGTGGGGAGCGCCGGTGTTGTTTGTGAAAAAGAAGGACGGATCTATGCGGCTCTGCATTGACTACAGAGAACTGAATAAGGTCACAATTAAGAACAGATATCCATTGTCGAGGATTGACGACCTGTTTGATCAATTGAAGGGAGCGAGATATTTTTCCAAGATAGACTTGAGAAGCGGTTATCATCAACTGAAGGTGAGGCCAGAGGATGTCTCAAGATAACATTTTAGAACGCGATATGGTCACTACGAATTTTTAGTAATGTCGTTTGGTCTTACGAATGCTCCTGCAGCATTTATGGGACTAATGAATGGTGTGTTCAAGCCATTTTTGGACAAGTTCGTAGTTGTATTTATAGATGACATTTTGGTCTATTCGAAAACCAAGGAAGAACATGAAGAGCATTTGAGATTAACATTGGAAGTATTGAGAAGGGAAAAGTTATATGCCAAGTTTTCGAAATGCGAATTTTGGATTGAATGAGTACAATTTCTTGGGCACGTGATCGATAAAAATGGAATTTCGGTAGATCCATCCAAAGTCGAAGCCGTGATCAACTGGGATCAGCCGAGGACGCCATCGGAAGTACGAAGTTTTCTTGGATTGGCAGGGTATTATAGAAGATTCATTCAACATTTTTCCAAGATCGCAACTCCGCTAACGAATTTAACTCAAAAAGCTGTGAAATTTGTTTGGACGGATAAGTGTGAGGAAAGTTTTCAAGAATTGAAGAGGAGGTTGAGTACGGCACCTGTGTTATCTCTTCCGGATGATACAAGAAATTTTGTTATTTATAGTGATGCGTCGTCGCGAAAGGACTTGGTACGTGTCTTTGATGCAAAACGGCAAAGTCATTGCGTATGCATCACCACAATTGAAGGATTACGAGAAGGGATATCCGACCCACGACTTGGATTTAGCTACAATTGTTTTTGCTTTGAAAATTTGGAGGCACTATCTCTACGGGGAGAAGTGTGAAATATATACGGACCACAAGAGTCTGAAATATATTTTCACGCAAAAGGACTTGAATATGCGTCAAAGAAGGTGGTTGGAGTTAATTAAGGACTACGACTGCGAGATTTTATACCATCCGGGTAAGGAAAATGTGGTTGTCGACGCCTTAAGTAGAAAGGGTCGTGAGAAATTGATGATGTTGATTGCTAAGGAGGAGCTAATTGTGGAAATGGAAAAACTGGAATTGGAAGTGAAGTATCCAATGGAGATTGATGAGAAGCTATTTCAGATGCAATCTAGTACAACTCTACTAGATAAAGTTAAAGAGGCTCAACTTCAAGATGATGAATGCAAAAAGGTGACAAAGAAGATATCTGAAGGAACCGAATCGAGATTTAAGATGGATAAGGAAGGAATACTGAGATTTGAGAGTAGAATTTGGGTACCGCCAGTACAAGAGATTAAGGAAGATATATTGAGCGAGACTCATAGTTCACGATATTCGATTCACCCTGGTAGTACCAAGATGTACCAAGATCTTAGACAACATTTTTGGTGGCCGAATTTGAAATGTTATGTTGCAGAATGTGTTGCCAAGTGTCAAACCTATCAGAAAGTGAAAGCGGAACATCAAAGACCGAGTGGATTGCTACAACCGTTAGAGATCCCAGAATAAAAATGGGAACATATTACAATGGACTTCGTGGTTGGCCTTCCAACGACTCAGAAAGGCTACGACGCAGTATGGGTTATTGTTGACTGACTGACGAAATCCGCACACTTCCTTCCGATCAAAATTAGATTCAACTTAGATCAGTTGGCGAGGTTATACGTAAAAGAAATCGTTTTGAGACACGGAGTGCCGGTGTCAATTGTTTCTAATAGAGATCCGCGTTTTACATCGAACTTCTAGAAACGTCTACAGGAATGCATGGGTACGCAATTGTGAATGAGTACAGCTTACCACCCTCAAATAGACGGGCAGAGTGAGAGAACGATTTAAACATTAGAAGATATGCTAAGAGCCTGTGTGATGGATTTTAAAGGAAATTGGGATGATCACCTACCGTTAGTAGAGTTCGGCTACAACAACGATTACCACGCTAGTATTGGTATCTGCGCTTACGAAGCGTTATCTGGCAGAAAAGTCACGAAACTCCGCTTTCTTTGGGATGAAGTTGGTGAGAGACAATTGCTAGGGCGAAAATAGTCAAAGTGATCTAGAGAACGAGAAAGTGGTAGCGATTCAAGATCGACGGAAGAAATATCTGTTGACCCATATCGTAAGAATATCGAGTTTGAATCAGGTAGTTACGTTTTCTTGAAGGTCTCTCCTTGGAAGGGAAAGATCAGGTTCGGAAAGAAAGGGAAATTTAGCCCAAGATTCATTGGACCCTTTGAAGTACTGAGAAGAATCGGTGAAGTCGCATACGAGGTAGCCTTACCTCCAGCACTCGAGAATGTTCACAACGTTTTCCATGTCTCAGTCCTACGACCCTACAAACCTGATTACAAGCACGTGATTGAATATGAACCCCTACATTTCGACAAAGACTTATCTTACGAAGAAATCCATGTTCAAATTGTCGACAGAAAAGAACAAGTTCTCAGAAATAAAGTAATACCTTCTGTTAAGGTAATTTGGAGGAACCACAACGCTGAAGAAGCTACGTGGGAACTCGAAGAGAATATGATGAAGAATTACCCTCATTTATTCACTTAATTTATGTGTAAGCGATTCTGGGGACAGAATCTTTGTAAGGGGGGAGAATGTAACGGTTTGAATTTATTCAGTCGTGATTCTGGGGACAGAATCCTTTTAAGGGGGGAAAGATGTGACGAACGAGATTTTTGTAATTTAATTTTAATATTTATTGAATTAAATAAATATTTTTCGATAATTTAATTATTGGATTAAATAATTATTTGATGCAATTATGGTAGATTAATTTAATTATATGTGTTACATTTATTAAATTAATGTGGAGAATAATTATTATTCAAGTAGGTAATTAATTGAGTTTATTGAATTAAATGAAATATTTAATTAAGCATGATGTTATTTTAATTAAATTAATTATTAATTAGAGAGTTAATAATTTGACATTATTAATTAATGAGAAAATTAAATATATGACTATGTGAATTTATGAGAAGTTATTATATTTTATTTATATTAAATAAGATATTTGATTATTGTGCAAGTGGGTGTGACATGAATTAACTATGTGATAAATTTTTATTAAATTAAATGGTTTTTGAAACCTATTCTAGCTAGGCAAACATGGCACTAAAGGGAGTTGGGGCGATTAAGTCATGATCGGAGTAATCCGACCACCACGCTGTCGATTGTTCATTATTTAGTTTACGTATTCTTTTTATTTTTCTTTCTTATTTGCCTAAGTCTAGAAAGCAATAGAGAGAAATACAGAGAGAAAGAGTTGAGAACTCGTTTAAGAGATTAAGAGGATTGTGAGAGTCATCTGAGAAGGAATTCATCTTCCATTAATTCTACTCTGGGTAATTCTCCTTCCCAAATTCTATTTTACGTCATTAAGTTTTTATAAGAAAATGGATTTCAAAGTTTCTGTAAAGCCTCTGTGATTGAGAAAGGAGTAATATTTATGAGTTATTTATGGGTTAAGATGTATCAAATCGTATTTTATATATATTGCATGATTCCATATCATCAGTTTCATAATATTACATCGTATATTATTTCTACAAAATTATAGAGTATGGGTTTTGGCCTTATGGCCTTATACGTGATATTTTATGTATTGATCGTACATTATCCCTAAATTTTACACTCGTATATTATTATGCATGTTGATACGAAGAGACCAAAGTTTAAATAAACGGATTCGGTCTTATAACGAATCCGTAGTGACAATTTTCATGTTTTATTTTCAAAACCTTAAAGAACATCAAGAACAGTGGAAGTAAATTTGTTGATTTTGCAAATTATGTGTTGTAACTTGTTAAAAATCATGCTAGATGGGTTAAGTAATGATTATATATGTATTACAATGATTGGGTAAGTCTAAATTCGTGTAAAAATAACTAATTGGAAGTTATGGCTATATGCATGTATAATTTTACCTGCGATTAATTTTTGGCCTAATTTGGCCTTGTTATGTTCGTGAACAATGCTAGAATCAGCTAGAAAAGCAAAAATGAGCTCAGGTAACCCCATTTAGCTGAGGCGTTACCAAACTAAATTACCCCATACAAGCAAAAGTAAAAAAAATAATAATAAATAAATAAATAAAAATATTTGATGAGAATTATTATTAAAATATTTATAAAATAAATTAAATATTTTAATTGAGATATTTATGGAATAAAATAAATATTTGATGAAAATTATTATTAAAATATTTATAAAATAAATTAAATATTTTAATTGAGATATTTATGGAATAAAATAAATATTCGATGAAAATTATTCTTAAAATATTTATAAAATAAATTAAATATTTTAATTGAGATATTATGGAATAAAATAAATATTCAATGAAAATTATTATTAAAATATTTATAAAATAAATTAAATATTTTAATTGAGATATTTATGGAATAAAATAAATATTCGATGAAAATTATTATTAATATATTTATAAAATAAAGTAAATAATTTAATTGAGATATTTATTGAATAAAATAAATATTTGATGGAAATTATTATGAAATAATTTATTCGAGTGTAATAATAGTAAGAGAATGAAAATATTCTAATTTAATTAAGTAATTAAATTAGAAGGGTAATGATTTGTTAAATGAAGTGGAGTTTATATTAAATAATTAAGTGAAAATGTAACTAATGAATGTCGTGAATACATATGGTATGTGTGTAGGATTTGTAGTGAACGGAAGTAGTAATCGTTTAGCCTACGCACGAGGCAAGTTTCCTAACCCTACTTGTCATTATTGTTCAAGTTATTAGTTACCTCGAGTAAATTATCGTTACTATTATTCAAGTTCAATTGTTATATTAAAGATTTATTATCTTTTCAAAGCATGATTCAGTTATACAATAATTGTTCTATTGTATACTTCTTGAGATTATTATTCGAATTGAATATCATTATTGTTGAACCTTATTAGACTAGTGAATTTTATTGATTCAACTAGTCCTTAGTTGATGAACGTTCTAAATTTCAGAACCCTTATTGAATTATCCAAACCAAACTTCCTTTGGTGCGGACTCGAATGTCAAACTGAGATGAACAACCCTGCAAAGGGATTTACTTATGCGTTAGCGTTAAGATATTGTGCACAGTATGGTACTAAGGGTTGATCCTCCTAAGTACGAGTAGAAGGTCCATAGTCTTATGACTGTTGAAGGTTTCAAGTATAACCCTTGATAACCTAGGACATAGTTCAAGGTCTTATGACCCTCAAAATTCTTTTGATTCTTGCTATTCATTCTTGATTCAAAAGTTGAACTTTTATTCAAATGTCTTTAATTTATTCGCATGTTATTATACTGTTATTAATTATTATACTTGTGGGCAATAGTGCTTACTCTTGCTTAATAATAACATTGCAGTTAAGAATGAAAGAACTGATGAACCTTCCACTAGTAAAGGTAAGGGCAAGGTTAACAAGTGATGAAGACTTGTTATTTTTATTAGATGATGTATTTATGTTTAAGAGTTGAGTTAATGATGTTGTTTAAGACTTATTTGTTTATGATTCCGCACAGATGTTTAAGGTTAGTTTAACCTGGGATTGTATTATTATTATTCGGATGTTATAGCCCTTAAGGGGAAGATTTTTATTCTATCTATTGCATGGCTTGCATTTATTATGGGTAGATAAATAGATGATATTTGTACAGTGAACACCAAATCCCGTGGAATTGAAGTACCTGAATTTGGGGGTGTCACAGATAGCATCAGACCAGGCACTAAGCCGGCAAGTCACCACGATCTGAATCGTAGAGTACCACGATCTGAATCGTAGAGTATCACGATCTAAATCGTAGAGTATCATTTGTCTTATGTCAGAAATGTGAAGCATCATGATTTGTGTGGAGACAGACTTCAACATATGAGGAATGGATTCTACACATTGCAGTACTCACCAGTCCCAAAGTCATAAGAAATATCCTTAGTATGCAACAAAGAAGCGTATTGAAGAAGCTAAGGAAAGTACCATTGGTAAGGGGGGAAACACCTTTTCAGGTGTTAGGTGAGAAAGCAGTCTGATGTGTCAGTGGGCCAGAATGCAATTCAGAAAATGTGCAAAAAAGTCTCCACCAAAGATCAAAAAGATCAAACGCATTTAATGCTTCAACGGATGGATCCAACGGATAGTTTTGAAGATCACATATATGCAAATCAAGCAGATGAGAGAGATAAGAAAACATTGAACAAAAAACGTGAAGAACTCTCAAAGCTCAACTCTACGATATGAGAAATAGAAAAGGCTTGCTCAGCTACTCAATTCTTTCGAACAAGTGCTTAAACATCAACTGAGTAGCAACTATCAAGAACTCAACATCTACAAATCAACTTAAGAAAAGTGTCAAGTCTGCTGGACTTGAAGAGTTCTAAGTGAACTTTAAGAGAGCCAAGTTTAATGGACTTGAAGAGTTCAAGAGTGAACTAAGAAGTTCCTAGACCACTGGTCTAAAAGGAATCTGTGTGATTCAGAAGTTGTAAAAGACATCCTTAGTGGATTTCTTACTCGAGGAGTAGAAGAGTGGACTAGGAGCTTTAAGTGCTCTGAACCACTTAAAACAACTGTGTCTTTTACTTTCATAAGATAACTGCTATATCTGCCATAACTGCTATAACTGCCTCACTATCATAACTCCACTACTTTGTAAAGGAGATTAAAACAAACATTAATTCCGCTAAGTTTTAATCATCATCAACGAACAAGTTTAAAACGAAAAGATTTTTTAAATATCTATTCAACCCCCCCCCCCCCCTTCTAGATAACTATTGTGCCAACTAGGAACTAACAGAGCAGGTTCTATTTTACAGCTTACAAGCTTTAGTAGATCCAATGGCACACGTACCTAGCGAATCAAGGACTGGAGGAGGCAGCAAGCCACCAATGTTCAACAAGGATAAATTTTCAAACTGGAAAGTCAGGATGCAAGCACACATGGACTCAATAGATAAAGATGTATTTGAGACTGTTCAGAATGGGCCCTATGTTCCAACAAAGCTTGCACCAACCACTGACGATCTAAACAGAATACAAATTAAAGTCAAAGAAGAGTGGACAGACAACGAGAAGAGAGCTGTCCAACTTGACAAAAAGGCCAAGAACATCTTGTTCCAATCCTTAGAAGACGATCTATTCAAAAACGTTGTCAACAGCAAAACAGCTAAGGAGGTTTGGGAAGCACTGTTCATCATGCACGGAGGAACTGAAGAAGTAAAAGAAAACAAACAATCACTCTTGACATAGCAGTATGAAATGTTTGTTCATATTCAAGGAGAAAATGTAACTGCCACCTATGAGAGATTCAACATTCCGCTCAACTCTCTACGAGCATATGGGAAGATCTATCCAAACAAAGATCTGATCATAAAGTTCATGAGAGCCCTACCGAGCAGGTGGGATGCCAAAACCATTGCTATAAGAGAGTCAAAGAATCTTCACGAGATGACAGTTCAACAGCTATATGGCAATCTCCTGAAATAAGAACTGGAGCTGACTCAACGAGCTGAAACCCTATCAGAAGGAAGAAGGAAGGATAATGGAGTTGCTCTCAAGGTTACTGAAGGTACATCTAAAGTCAACACTGAGATTGATTCTGATTATGATGAAGACGATGATGAAGACCTTGCTATGCTGGTAAAAAGACTAAGAAGTTCATGCGTCAAGGCAAAACCAGCAAGCCAAAGAAGGTCAGCAATTACAGTAGCCAGGAGCAAATGAATGATCTATGCTACAAGTGCAAGAAGTCTGGCCACTTCATTGCCAACTACTATAAACCTCTTAGAGAAGAACTAAAGAAGAAATCACAAGCAAAAAGGGAATACAAAGGCAACAAAAGGCCTCAGAAGAGAGATAAAGGCCTGGTAGCTGGAGGATCGTGTAACGCCCTAGAATTTTGAATTTTCAATGAATTAAATTTTTATTTGATTATGTGGATTAAATAAATTTTATTGAGTTATTATATGAGTAAGATGTTCGAAGGTCGTTGTATGACCTAGAATGTGTGGATGTGGTTAGTATTCTGACTTTGTGCTATAATTAATTGTTGTGGATGTGGATGTGGTTACTAATAACGAAGTAAGTAAATGAGTAATAACGGAACTTTATTTATTTAATCAGAAATGCCGCCAAGAAGAAGACAACGTAACCAAGAGGCGGAATCGCATAATGATAATGAGGGGGCCCTAATAACCCAATGCAGAGTTCGTTAATTTATTAACGGTGCATTTAACCAAGCCGGGGTAGAGCACCCTTGAGACCCTAAATGCTTAGAATGACTACTTTTAAGGAATTTAAAAGTGTAGGTCCACCCGATTTTAAGGGAACAACCGACCCAAAGGAGGCCCAAACATGGGTCAAGGAAATAGAGAAGGCGTTTGTTATTACAAATGTATGAGGCAAAAAGACCTCTTTATGCACCTATATGATAAAGGGGGGAAGCCAACCATCGGGTGGGAGGCTCACCGTGGTGTGAATGGGAGCGAGTCAAGTATTATATAGAACAGTTTAAGAAGGTATTCTTCGAGAACTATTTCCCTACTAGCATGCAAGGGAGAATGGAGATTAAGTTCTTAGAACTTAAGCAGGGGGACATGACTGTTCCCCAATACGCGGCCAAATTCAATGAATTGGCAAGGTTCGCTCCACACCAAGTGGACACGAAGGAGAGGAAGGCTCGTAGGTTTGAGCAGGGCCTAAAACCCTGGCTCTATAGTAGGATATTGATTTTTCAGAGTGCTTCCTATGGGACCATTCTGGAAAAGGCGATAATAGCGGAGGGTGGTAGCGAGGCGTTGACCCAATACCACAAAGATAGGAAGAATAAGAGTAAATGAGAGGGAGGAAATAAGGTAGAGGTTGTCAGTGGAAGTGGCAATATGCCTAAGAGGAAGAATTTTAACCCTGGGAATACTGGGGCAAAACAAGGGGATCCTAAACGGAGGATGGAGGCATGTAAGACATGCGATAAGACTCATCTGGGAGTCTGCCTGAAAGGGAAGACTGGTTGTTATAACTGTGGGTAGGAGGGTCATATATCTCCCAACTGTCCTAATCCTAAGAAAAGCCGGGGATGTTTTTTTTGTGGGTCGGTAGACCACATGGCAAGAAATTGCCCGAAGAAAGGGGAAGAGGGTAATAAGGGTTCTCGTAGTGGTACTTTGGCCATTACTGGACCAACACCATCAGTGGGTAGACCCTCAGCCCGAACGTTTAATATGATAGTCCAAGATGCGGTTGCATCAACAGATGTAGTAGCAGGTATCATTCCAGTCAACGAAATAAATGCTTACGTGTTATTTGACTCGGGTGCTACTTGTTCTTTTATAGCATGTGGATTTGCTCAACGATTGGGATTAAATCCTGAAAAGTTAGAAATACCTTTAGACGTTAAGGTAGCAAATGAGGAGATAGTTCCAATTGAACATATTCATAGGAATTGTTTCGTAGATATTAAGGGTAATAGATTATCGGTAGATCTTTTACCGATAAGGTTAAGGGAATTCGATGTGATTCTCGATATGGATTGGTTAATTAACCATAAACCAATAATAGATTGTCATAAAAAGAGTATGAACCTAAGGCTTTCTAAGGAACCTAAGGTGGTGTTTTATGGAAATAAATCACCGGGACGTTCTTGTTGTCTAACCATGACACAAGCTAGGAAGATGTTGAAGAAGGGGTGTAAGGGTTATCTGTGTCACGTGGTGGATACCCAGAGAATGGGAACATCATTGGAACAGATAGCGGTGCTTCAAGAATTTGCGGATGTATTTCCGGAGGAGTTACCTGGTATTTCCCCAGATAGGGATGTAGAATTTGTAATTTATTTGTTGCTGGGAATGGCGCCAGTTTCAAAGGCACCATATAGAATGGCGCCAGTTGAGATGAAGGAGTTAATGGTTCAGTTGCAGGAACTATTAAATAGAAAGTACATTCAACCAAGTGTGTCACCGTAGGGAGCACCCGGTGTTGTTTGTAAAGAAAAAGGACGGATCGTTACGACTTTGTATCGACTATCGGGGAGTTGAACAAGTTAACGATTAAGAATAAATACCGCTGCCGGATCGATGATCTATTTGATCGCTTGAAAGAAACAAAGTATTTTTCTAAGATAGATTTCTTGCATCGGGTATCATCAACCTGAAGGTGAGGAAGGAAGATATACCTAAGATTCGCTGTTCGTAACTCATTATGGGCATTACGAGTTTTGGTTATGTCATTTGGGTTGTGAATCGCCAAATACAAGATTCATGGATATGATGAACAGAGTGTTCAAACAGTATTTGGACCAGTTCATCGTAGTGTTCATTGATGATATTCTAGTATATTCTAAGACGCCAGAAGATCATGCTGAACATCTAAGAATAGTGTTGGAAACCCTATGGAGGGAGAAGTTGTATGTGAAATTCACTAAGTGTGAATTTTAGCTCAAAAAAGTGCAATTTCTAGGACATGTTATAGACAAACATGGCATATCCGTAGATCTAGCGAAGGTAGAAGCGGTGAATGAGTGGGAGCAACCAAAAACGCCAACCGAGGTTAGGAGTTTTCTGGGGTTAGCGGGATACTATAGAAGGTTCATTCAGGACTTTTCTAAATTAGCTACTCCACTGACAAATCTGACAAGAAAGTTGGTAAAGTATGAGTGGACAGAAAAGTGTGAGCATAGTTTTTGAGAACTAAAAAGGAGGTTGAGTGAGGCATCTGTATTATCTTTACCAGACGATACGGGGAATTTTGTAGTTTATAGCGATGTTTCGCATAGAGGACTAGGTTGCGTGCTTATGCAAAGACATGGCAAGGTCATTATGCATATGTCCACGTCGCTTAAAGGATTATGAGAAGGTATATCCTACTCAAGACCTAGAATTGGCAAAGAGAGTATTTGCTTTAAAAATATGGAGACATTATTTATATGGGGAGAAGTGTGAGATATACGGGACCATAAAAGTCTAAAATATATCTTCACACGTAAGGAGTTGAACATGAGGCGCAGAAAGGTGGTTAAATTGATAAAAGATTATGATTGTGATATCTTATATCATCCGGAGGGCGAATGTAGTAGCGCATACATCATTGGTGGAAGGGTAGAGAAAACTGTCAATGTTAACGACTCAGAATGAGTTAATAACAGAGATGGCAAGGATGGAATTAGAAGTTAAGTTACCAAGGGAAACGAGGGAGATGTTATTTGCAATAGAAACTCTACCAACGATAGTGGAACCAAGTTAAGGAAGTGCAATTGAGTCTTCAAGAATGCGAAGCGGATGAAGAAGATAATGAAGGATGACGTGAAGACTAATTATAACCTTGATAAAGAAGGTTTACTTCGTTTGAGGGAAGAATTTGGGTTCCAAATAATTCCAGTTGAAGGAAGAGATTATGTGTGAGGCTCACGTTATTGAGGTACTCGATACATCCCAGTAGTACTAAGATGTATCAAGACCTTCGTCAGAACTTTTGGTGGCTGAACATGAAGAGGGAGATTGCAGAATATGTTAGTAAGTGCTTAACTTGTCAGAAAGTTAAGGTTGAACACCAAAGACCGAGTGGACTAATACAACCACTGGAGATTCTGGAGTGGAAATGGAAGCATGTCACCATGGACTTTGTGGTGGGACTTCCAACGACAAGAAAGGGATACGATGCTATTTGGGTAATAGTGGATCGGTTAACTAAATCTGCTAATTTTCTACCAATAGGAGTTAGATATAATTTAGAGCAGTTAGCTAAGCTTTATGTCAAAGAAATCATTTCTAGACATAGAATACCTGTTTCGATTGTGTCCGATCGTGATACACGATTCACGTTGAACTTTTGGAGGAGTTTGCAAGAGCAAATGGGAACACAGTTAAGATTAAGTACGGCGTATCATCCACAGACGGATGGGCAAAGCGAACGGACAATTCAAACGCTAGAAGATATGTTAAGATCTTGCGTTATGGATTTCAAAGGGAGTTGGGACGAACATCTACCATTGGTAGAATTTGCTTACAACAATAGTTTTCACGCTAGTATAGGCATGCCGCCTTACGAAGCGTTGTATGGACGGAAGTGTAGAACACCACTTTGTTAGGACGAAGTAGGTGAACGTCGAATGTTGGGACCTGAGATTGTATAACAAAAGACAGACATGGTAAAGCTGATAAGAGCTCGATTAGTAGCGGGTCAAGATAGACAACGGAAGTATGCAGATCCTCATCGAGAGAAGAGGGAGTTTGAAGTAGGGTCTTATGTCTTTCTAAAAGTATCGCCTTGGAAAGGGAAGATACATTTTGGAAAGAAAGGGAAGTTAAGTCCGAGGTTTGTAGGACCTTTTGAGATTTTAAGAAGGATAGGGGAGGTAGCTTATGAAGTAGCCTTACCTCCAGAAAGAATACACAATGTGTTTCACGTGTCTATGTTGCGTCCTTATAAACCGGACTATAAGCATGTAATAAAGTATGAGTCTATTCAAGTAGAAAAAGACTGAACATATGAAGAACTTTCGATTCAGATTATCGATAGAAAGGTACAGGTCTTGAGAAATAAAGTAATACCTTTCGTAAAGGTAATTTGGAGTAACCACGATGCTGAAGAAGCAACGTGGGAGCTCGAAAGTAAAAAGAAAGGAAACGTTTCCTCATTTTTTTATGTAAGAATAGCGAGATTCTGGGGACAGAATCCTTATAAGGAGGGAAGAATGTAACGCCCGAGAATTTCGAATTTTCAATTAATTAAATTTTTTTTTGATTATGTTGATTAAATGAATTTTATTGAGTTATTATATGAGTAAGATGTTCGAAGGTCGTTGTATGACCTAGAATGTGTGGATGTGGTTAGTATTCTGACTTTGTGCTATAATTAATTGTTGTGAATTATCAAGACGAGAACGAAGGTTTTCTGAGATTGTTTGCGTAAAAACACTATTCATCCGATGACGTTCAGAGCTAGGGTTTGAGATTCTAAGAAATGCGTAATGGTAGAATATAACGATATTATGGAATATCCAATAATATTTCCGTTATGGCAAACGAAGTTTTCACCTGCGAACTTAAAAACTAAGGGTTTGTGAAAGAGGTTTCTGAAAGGGAAATGTAATGCGTATAGTCGTTTCGATTATTATACGTAAGGAATGTGAGTATTATACTAGTATGTATACGAGTATGGTATGAAGAATAGTACGACGTATAATACGATTATTATATGAGTATTATATAAAGAGAATATGTGAGTAATACGCGTAGAATACGAGTTGTATTATTAGAGTATGAGTTAAGGATTTTATCCAATCTAATTGGACTTGGATTAATATACAAGCCCAATGAATTAGTATACAAGCCCAAGTCAAGGCCCAATATTAGATTGGTTAAAGCCCAATGTTTTTATGTCAAGCCCAATCCAAAAAGTAAACCGCGGGTCGAACCGGTGGGTGAAGGGATGGGTAAAACCCATGGGGCAACCCATGGGGATGACCCATAGGCATGGTGGGCAGGCCACTTGGTGTGCAAGCCAAGTGTATCACTTGGTCACCAAGTAATTTACTTGGTGACAAAGTGGTAATTAAGTAAGGAGGTGGAAAATTGGACATTTTTGCCCTCATTTGGTTTTCTATAAATAGAAAGCTAAGAGTTGGTTTTTTGTTGTTTTACAAAGTTTGTCCAACATATTTGAGAGAGAGAAAAGATCTAGAATCCTATAATCCTTCTACTTCCAAGCAAACCAAAAGACGTTTATCAAGATCGTTAACTACTTCAAAGGTAAATTCCTATAAACCGTAATCTTCATCCTTTTCGATTTTTTTCTCATAGAAGAATCGTAGATGAGTGGAGAATGTTTATAGAGAAGATATAAGAATGTCTTTTAATGACCAAATCATTGATAGGCCATGACCAAATAGAAATCGTAAGTGTTTACGTGAGTTAAAACCATAGAAAGTCTTGAAAGTTAACTTAGTTATAATTGAACATTTTGGAAACCATTGTAGCTAAGATATGTGCATCTTGATTAGTTAGGATGTAGATATGAAGTCCATGGAGTATTCCATGTGATTTGGCTTAGAGAACATTAGTAACGAAGTTATGGCGGATTTTGCGTAAATAGACATTAAACGTCGAAAACGCATAAAGTCCGGATTAAAGGTCAAAAGTTGTCGTGTGACTTGGAAACGTCGGTTTCCAATGTCAACACGTGAGATAAGGTAATTAAGAGTCGTTGGCAAAGGAATCGTCGCATTCTGACTTATAACGAAGAAAACGAGTATTGAACGGGCGAAAACATTAAACGAACGCTTAAAAATGAACTTAAAGGTGAATTCCGAGTTAACGGATTCGAAAATATGAAATTCTTATATGAACACGTAAAGGATATAATTCCTGACTTATAGGAATTCAAATTGGTCAATTCGGATGTAAAACGAACAAATTAGGAAGCCGGGAGTTTCGTTAAGAAACCAAATCTATTTTGGCTAACTGGTGCACAGACTCGTGTATTCAGTACCGAAACCAAAGATAAAGTGATGGCGTCGTAGCACCGGACACTCGACGAGTACCACTAACTTCGCTACCAGCAGCGAAGGCCACTAATATACAAAGGATGCCGAAGCCACAAATACCGGGCAAAGGAAAAAGATGACCAAGTTAGGTTTAGTTCCCTTTTGAATGTAGACCTAAAGTAAGATGTTAAAGGTACTTAAAGTACATAATGAGACTTACTTTAAAACACTTATAAGATGTTAATATAAGAAGAATGGGTAAGGTTTAATGGAAATTAAATGAAGAACGCAAATACGTAATGAGTGAACCGTGAACGATGTTCAACATTGGTAATTAACCATTAATGATCGAATGTCGGCTAAGGACGTAAAAACGTTAATAAAATGTAACGAAGTATAGAAAGTCGAATCGACTTTAATAACGGAGTTAAAACAAGTAAGACATAGAAGAGAAAGAAGTTGGTTAGAACCGTAAAGTGAGTTTGTTTGATAACTAATTATAGTATGCTATGTGAATGTATCATGTACATCCTGTAAAGACTGAGAATAGTTGGAATATATATTTGAAGACGCTTGAAGGCAAGTCTTTCTTAACTCTTGTCTGACCTTTGTGTTAGCGAAGTTTTTACGTAATGCATGATATACAATGCATGAATGGTAAATAGAAAAGGGTCAATGCCTATTTTATCCGGGCTAGACAAGTATTGAAGGATAGATTGAATTGGTTACAAGTCTGTTGATATAGAACTGTTAACGATATCCTATGCCAAGTATTTGGTACGAATGAGAAGGTAAGTTTGTCTATGAACAAACAAAAGTATTTTCATTGATTATTCGATGGGCACGCGAGGTTGCCAAATGTTAAACGTAAATACGTTTGACGTAAGAGTGTTGATCAACATAGAGTACAATAAGATGATCACCTAGAAGTGCTCGTAAGTAAAGACGGGTGGATGGCCTTAGTGCCGGTTATCCTTTTCAAGTATGAAAACGAAAAGAGTATGTTCATGGTCTATTGACCGGTTCATCATTCCTAAGCTATTATATATGCTCTAGAATTGTTGTAGTAGAAGTATTAGTCAAATGATTCAGAATGCTTCATAAATAATTGTTCTGATATTGATATAAAGCATTTACTTGCTGATGAGATATTCATATGTTTCGTTGTTAAGACTTGCTGAGCTAGTTATGCTCATTCTTACTTGAACCATATGTTTGCAGCTAAAGCCGAACGAACTGAGAGTTCTATGAGAGATAAAGGCAAGGCTAAGATGGACAATTAATTGTCCTGTAATAGACTAGTATATTTGTATGTAATATACTTATGAAGAACAACGAATGTATTCGGTTATGAACCTGGGAAAGGATTTATTACAGATGTAATACAAAGATAGTAATTACACTCATTTTGTTGTTATTTCAATGGAATGATTGTATGAAATGTAGTATCGTGGAGCACCATCTGTCGGGTTGGAAGATACCCGGATTTGGGGGCATCACAGATCGTGGAGTGATTCAGACAATGACTCCAATCCGGATTCTGGAGATGATGAAGAACCATAAATGGCTAATCTGTTCCTAATGGCCAAACATGCAAAGGACAAACAAAATTTTAATATGCGTGATGTAAGTCTCGATGAGGTATTTGACTTCAACTCTCCTGATGTAGACATAAATGATTTAAGAACTGCACTGCATGGCATAACCACTGATCTACATCAATACATGAAGTGGTTCAGAGTTTTGTCTAAGGATCATTCACTTCTTCAAGAGGAGAAAAAGAAAGTTCAAGAAGAGCTTGAAACAAATTTCTAAGTACTAACCTTCTCTCTCCAAGCTTGAGGTTTGAGAATGAAATCTTAAAATGCATAAATAAACTCAATACACAAAGAGAGTCTAATCTAACCTCTAAAATTGAGGAACTAGAAAAGACAATCTCTACATGGAACAAATCCTCATCATCCATGGACTCCCTGCTCTCTAGTCAGAGAAGTACATTCGACAGAACATGCCTAGGCTTTGGGGAATCCATCTTAGAGCCATGTGTGGAAAAGACAAAGGAAACTAGCACTAGTAATGCCTCAAGTTTTAGTAGAAGCATTATCTTTGTGAAATCCTCATAGAAGGAAGAATCAGTTCAACCTTGTTCTACTGTTTCCATTCATACTCAAAAGAGTAAAGGATCTCATGCTGGCCTGGGCTTCATAAAAGAAAAGAGTAACCCAACCTCTACTCATCAACCTCGAAGAATCGTAGAGTCAAGCAAGACCAACTCTACGAATCAACTGGGAAGGTACAGTAGAGGTAAGGCACACTCATCACTATTTATGAAACCCAAGGACACGTGGAAGAAGGAGAATCAGTTTAACAGAAGGATAACTAAAGAACCACACAAGTCCAAATGGAGGATGAATTATCATACACACACAGGCATGTATCATACTAGATGTTTTATATGCAATAAATTTGGTCACAAGGCTACCAAGTGTTATTATAATTCCATTCATGTGAGACCCATGCATGGAATTACTCATGACGATGCAAGTTTTCTAATCCTTTGTCTTATTGAGCTAATTATTGTTTTCAATTCGATTATCTTATAATGATGTAAGTGGTCTAAACTTTGGTTTGATGTTGAACAAGTTATTCTTGTATTTCAATTATTGATTAACATGCATAACTGAATTGCCATGCATGTTTAGTATTCAATCCTAATTAACCTTGGCTTAGTATTGTTCAAGCAAGGTATGCTATATTTATTCAAATTGTATGCTATTAGATTATTCCTAATGCATGACTTTAGTTACTATGATTGATTCAATCACTATTATTCTGTAGTATAGTGTTATTGGTCTTATTCAACTACTCCTTAGTTAATGTTCGTTAAATTCCAAATTTCCTTGAAAACTTATCCAAACCAAACTTACTTTGGTATGGACTTGTATTCTAAATACTGAGATGAACAACTCTTTTAATAGAGGTTTACGCTTAGCGTTGAAATGGTTGTGCACAATACATTGTATGAAGGGTTGATCCCCCTAAGTACGTGGAGTCCTTATAGTCTTATGACTATTAAAGTTAAAGTTGAAAGATTACTTATAACTGTGGACATGATTCGTGGTTATTAGACCCTCAGTGAATGTTATAATTTTCAGAAAGTTAATAGAATATATTGTTCAGTTCTATTGAGCCTAGTATTGACAATTGATGTAAAAGTTTAAAGATTTATTTATTGTTATTTCAAGTGGGCATTGTTTGTTCACTCTTTCCTGTAAAATTTCTTACAGCTAAAGTTGAAACTGGTGACGTACCTAGCACCAGTAAAGGAAAAGGAAAGATGAACAAGTATTGAAGACTTGTAATAGATTTGATAGTATTATTATTAGACTTTGATTTAAAGATTGTAATGAAGTTTATTTAATTTCTGCATTTGAATGATTGTTGTTAAAGGTTAGACAACCTGGGGAGATATTTATTTAAGTTTAATCCTGTATGGGCAGGTTTTTATTATTCAATTTATTATAATTGGGTAGTTAGCAATGAATGTTTTGATTAAGTGAACACTGAATCCTGTGGAAATGAAGTACCAGGATTTGGGGGTGTCACATCCAGTCATAGATAGCGTAGACTTCCAAGAGGGACTTAAGAGAATGCATCACAAGAAACTCCCCTCTGTGAAAGGATACAAGAAGAAGGAGTTTCCACAGAGGTATGAATTTCTAACTGATATTGTTGGGAAATGTATATGCTGCAAGAGCTCAGGTCATGACTCTGTGAATGAAGTACAACTCAAGCTCATGACTACCATATGTTATGGAATACAACTCAACTATGGAGTCCTATTGCTCAAATGGATTAGGAAGTGGATCGTCAACTCAAAGAAGTCAAAAAGCCCTCAAAAGATGCTCTACGGGCGATTCATAAGTATCATTCTATACTCTACTCTGGGTGACAAAATTGGGGACGAAGAAGGAGAAGCTATCAACCCAAAATGCATTTAATAACCCAAAGAATCGTTTGAAAATTGAAAGAGGAACCCAACTGAGTATGTTCGCATGATGACCGAGTCCAGTGGAAGAACTGGTGATCTGAAGGATTCAGGCCTTCCACGAAACATGTCTGTTGTCAAGGAAATCGAAGAAGAAGAAGAAGAAACAAACAAAGAAGAGCCCTATGTACTTGTCAGAAAAAGCAAGGGCAAGAGGAAGCTTAAGGCAAGGATGGAAGAAGAACCCCAGGGATCCACAACTGATAAACCAGTAGAGTCCTCTGACATTGAGACTCTAAGGATTCTGAGAAAGAAGCAACAGCAGGCTGAGGCTGAAGAAGATAGAGCCACCATATCTCAGCTGCTGAAGAAGAGTAAAATCAGCCACAAACCCAAAAAGCCATCCATCTCATCAATCGTAGAGTCTCTACTGATCGTAGAGACTAGACCAGAAACATCAGGCAAGGAAGTAGCTGCATCAAGCATGTTGGTTGTTCAAGAAAGTCCTGAGGCTGTGGCTCAGCCTAGAAAATCAAGAAGGAAGCTGGTCAAGAAATACATCCTTTAGAATGAAAAAGTTCTCAAGAAGGAAGACAAGAGCATGATTGCCAAAGAGGAACTGACCAAAGCAAGTCAAGAGGACAATGCTCCAACTGAGGAGGAGATCCCTGAGATTCTTATGATAGAGAATACACCAGCTGAGGGGGAGATGCCTGAAGCTCTAGAAAATGCTCCAGCTGAGGGGGAGTTTTTGAGCTTACAAGAAGATGATCAAGTTGAGGGGGAG
Organism: Panax ginseng; assembly: GCA_020205605.1. Classification (NCBI taxonomy): domain Eukaryota; kingdom Viridiplantae; phylum Streptophyta; class Magnoliopsida; order Apiales; family Araliaceae; genus Panax; species Panax ginseng. Next base: position 116,796,068 of record CM035136.1, on the reverse strand, counting down.
CCTCATGATATCTCCATGGAAGAAGAAGATGTTCCTACCAGAAATGAAGAAGAATCAGTGCAAAAACATCAAGAGGCCATTGAAATAATGGAATTCTCCAATGAGAACAGAGAAGGGGAATAAGATGATGATGACCTTGAGATCACTGGTGTGGGCAAAGATGGGTATAGAAGTTATCTCTATAATTAGATGTTCTCTTACCTACCCATAATACCATATCATCAAGCCCAAATCCTAAACTTTTGGAACCACATGTTCTGGAGTTTCAAAGAGTATCCGGCCATCTCAGTACTAGCCAATGGATTCCCAGGAAGATTCAACTTTGCCAAGAAATTACTTACCCACAACTCTTCCTCAAAGGATAAACCTAAGGTACTGTCTATCCCAACTCTCTTCAGAGTAAATCACTTTCCATCATCCTCATTTAGCAAATTTTATGAATTCCCACGACGGTTGGAAGTGATACTTCATCCACTACATCAATTTCCAGTTACAGAATCCCAAAATTCTGTAACTGAGGAACCAAATGCATTCAACTTCATAATGCTCCTACAAACTATCATCTCTATGATCACGGACTCTAGCCTCATTGCAGAGTCTCCACCTCAAATCATAGAGTCACCAAACTCAAACATCCAAACCAAGGCCCCTCCATCAGATATTCCATCCTCATCCTGCAATGAATATTTTAGCCTTGATCTTGCTCTCTACTCCTCCCGCAAGATCAATCCTGCAAATCATCCCTCCATTCAACAATCCTAAACCCAAAGGATCCACTCACAAATCTACCCACGAAAGATGACTTGAATGAAGTGTCCAAAAACATGGTCAAGAACATCGATGAGAGCCTGGAAACTCATACAGAAGTCATTCATCTCAGGCTAACTCAAATGATCATCGCAAGAAATAATCTCCTGCACTCTAAACGCTAAGCTTACAAAGAAGTCGAGAGAAATCATCAAGGAAATGATTCAAAGCATGAAGGACAGAGATGAAATTCACTTCCGGATAGCCACCAAACAAAGAGAGGTTGTTCTTGAATTACAGAAAACTCAAGAAGCCCAAAATAACCTTATGATGGAGAACATCATCAACCTGAAAGCTTCAGTCAAAGAATTTTTGAAAGCCTATGTAAACCAGGAACAACAAACCGACAATCGCCCCTCACCGCCTCCCAAAAACAAAGAAGCTATATCCAAGCCTCGATCAAGGAAAGTTGAGAGGACATTGCTCAAACACAAAGCTAACTCAACGAGAGCTTGTCCAAGGAGTAAATCGACTTTCTCTGGATATTCAACCCTTGATCTCGACATAAAGGGGGAGAATAAAGGGAAAGGAGTTCAAGGAAGCCAGGGAGGCCAGGGCAGAGGTAGAGGAGGTCAAAGAAGCCAAGAAAGGGGTAGAGGACAATTTCACACTCAAGTTTCATAAAGCCCTCCTACAAGACAATTCCACCATCAGACTCCACGATCAAGCAATTAGACTCAACGATCTGATCAGCAGGAAGTCTTGATGGCTCAGTCATTAAGGAGTCAAGGGCCAACTACCAACTCACAAAATGTGACCACTACAGGCCTAAGAATGCCAATTAGAGATCCAGCATTCATGAATAGGCATGATCACAACCTGATAGTAAGCCCAAGTGAGCTGGAAAAAATAGCAAGAAGGGATGAAGCTAGCAGGAAAAGAAGGGCTGAGGAGTATATCAATCCTCCACGTAAAAGACCAAAGAAATAGAGATAAGTAAAAGTTTAAATTCTTATTGATGTAAAGCTAAACTGTAATACTCTTCAATCATCAATAAATTCATACTTATTCTCTAGAAATTTCAGTTGCTCACTGAAATACTAAGTCATGTTTAAATTTCTTGCAAATGCATCTAGACACTAACAATCATGACAACTAATCTCCTTGGTTATGTCAACATCAAATAGGGGGAGATTGTTGGGAGAATGCATATTATGATTTGATGTTTTAAATATATATGCTCATGATTATTTGTAAAGTCCTTCAAGGAATATATGTATAAGGACTTAGTGATAGATCAAATCTGTTAGGTTGATCTAAGCTCTTAACGTGTATCATTCTGAAAATGAATGTATAGATAGAAAGATCAAAGCTGTTAGGTTGATCTTGAGATGTAATAGATAGTCTTTGAAGAATTCATAGTGTATAAATCTGATCAACATTGCAGAAGTCAAGGCAGAAACGTAGAGCTTTAAAGATCGTAGTGTGCCTGCCTTGAAGGGCCTCTTCGGAAATCGTAGAGTGGTCACAACATTTGCCGAGCCAACTCAGAGATCGTAGTGTGCTCTCGAAAACGTAGAGTTTATAACTTAAGCAATCGAAGATCGTAGTGTGCAAAGATTTAAGAGAAATCGTAGTAATCTCAGCTGATAGCATAAGACCAGGCACCAAGGTGACAAGTCACCATGATCTGAATCGTAGAGTACCACGATCCGAATCGTAGAGTATCACGATCTGAATCGTAGAGTATCATCTGTCTTGTGTCAAAAACGTCAAGCCTTATGATTTTTGTGGAGACAGACTTCAACATATGAGGAATGGATTCTAAACGTTGCAGTACTCACCAGTCCCAAAGTCATAAGAAATATCTTTAGTATGCAACAAAGAAGCGTATTGAAGAAGCTAAGGATAGTACTATTGGTAAGGGGAAAACACATTTTCAGGTGTTAGGTGAGAAAGCAATCTGCTGTGTCAGTTGGCCAGAATGTAATTCAGAAGATGTGCAAAAAAGTCTCCATCAAAGATCAAAAAGGTCAAACGCATTTAATGCTTCAACGGATGGATCCAACAGATAGTTTTGAAGATCACATATATGCAAATCAAGCAGATGAGAGAGATAAGCAAGCATTGAACAAAAAACGTGAAGAACTCTCAAAACTCAACTCTACGATCTGAGAAATAGAAAAGGCTTGTTCAGCTACTCAGTTCTTTCGAACAAGTGCTTAAACAGCAACTGAGTAGCAACCATCAAGAACTCAACATCTACAAAACAACTAAAGAAAAGTGCCAAGTCTGCTGGACTTAAAGAGTTTTAAGTGAACTGTAAGAGAGCCAAGTCTGCTGGACTTGAAGAGTACAAGAGTGAACTAAGAAGTTCCTAGACTCACGTCTAGAAGGAATCATGTGATTCGTGTTGTAAAGACATCCTTAGTGGATTTCTACCGAGGAGTAGAAGAGTGGACTAGGAGCTTTAAGTGCTCTGAACCACTTAAAACAACTGTGTCTTTTACTTTCATAAGATAACTGATATATCTGCCATAACTGATATAACTGCCTCACTATCATAACTCCACTACTTCGTAAAGGAGATTAAAACAAACATTAATTCCGCTATGTTTTAATCATCATCAACGAACAAGTTTAAAATGAAAAGATTTTTTAAATATCTATTCAACCCCCTCCCCCTTCTAGATAACTATTGTGCCAACTAGGAACTAACAGAACCAACTTTTGATTTCTCCTTTTTGAATCTAATCTTGGATGGTTATGGGATGTTCTTGGCTTTTCTTTGAACTAAGTTTCTTTCTAAATTTCGTAGCTTAGGAGAGAGAGAGTGTCTTGGCTATGGAAAAAAAATTAAGGGTTTTTCTTATCTTTTACTCTTTCTTTAAAATCCAATCTTTTGATCCATTGAACTTGGTTGTGCTAGGTGTCATTTGATGGCTGATTTAAAGAGATTTTCAGGACATGTGAGATCTTAGCTTGATGACTCACCAAATATGGCAAGATTTACACCCCACTTTTATTAAAGAAAAAAGAGAGGGTATTTTGGTCATTTCGCACATAATTTTAAAGGCATTCTTGTCATTTGGCCTCTCATTTAGGTTTTAACCCTTAGGTTTAGGGTTTTAAAATTAGGGTTTCCAAATTAAAAATTGGTATTTCCTAATTACATTTCATCTAATCAATCACTTAATCTTAATCACATAAATACAAATATTTATCATTCTTAAATACAATTATATTAATAAATGTATAAATTTTCAAATCACTATTTGAAATTCAAATTAGGGTTTTGATCAGTTATTCATCTTGGCTTTCCTTCTAAGTCAACTTATAATAATTAAATTGACCAACCTACTTAATACATATCGCATATGTTCAAAATATTACTGATAAAAATAATTATAATAATTAATAAAATAATAAAATAAAAATAAAAATCATTCGTACAAATATGCATATATAATCGTCTAAAAATTTTCGATCCTTACATTATCCCCTTCTTATAAGGATTCCATCCCTGAAATCACCATTACCGTACGCTTAATTTTATGTATATCCTTAGATTTTTATTTATTAAAAAATTTTATTGAATTACTACATTCTCATCTCCTTATAAGATTCTGTATTACGAGTCCAAAATTGATGCGCGTCTTGATCCATTGCTTGCGGTCTGCTTGCACCAATTATGGTAGTTCCCAACAGAACTCAAATTCCTCCTTCAAAATCCTTTTACTAACAAGTTATTATTATAATCTATGTCTTTTCCTGAAATCCCTTTCGTATGTCTATATTCAAGGGGTTCTAGGTTTTATAAGGGTAAACGCACCTATCTTAACAAACTTACGGTTAAAAAAAATAGGTTATATCTGAATCAAGCATATATATTGATATATTTGATCGGAATCATACCTGGAACTCCATCTTCGGCTGCTACTGTATCTTGGATCGTCATATTGAAGGTTCTTGCGGTTGGTTTATTCAGTGGAGTTGGACCAGTTATGTAAGTCTTGCATTTTTATTCCCAACATTAGTATTTCCCCCATCAGTTCTCCTTTTCGAACAATCCCTCACCATATGATCTGTTGATCCACAAATGAAATACCCACTATTTTTCCATGGATTGGGGCAGCTAGGAGAGATGTGTCCCTCCTGTCCACATTTAAAACATATAAATTTTCTTTTCAGACACTCACCCGAGTGAGTTTTCCCGCAATTACTATACTGCTCAACCTGCTTCTTTATACCCCCGACCTATTATTAGTATTTCCATAATTGTTCTACTTCTTTTTTCCACTTCCACTTCCACTACTTCCCTCAACCTTGATAGCTCCCTCAATTTTAACCTTATTCTTCTTTTCCTTATTGTAGAGGCTCATGGACTCACTTCCTCCTTTGCTATAATAGCCTTTTCCAACAGTGATCCAAAAGAATCAATCTGCAACATCGCCACCTTATTGTAGATCCAGGGTTTTAGGCCTTCCTCAAACCTTCTTACCTTCCTTACTTCTTGGTGTAGAGCGAACCTATCTAACTCATTAAACTTAGAAGCGTATTCCAAAACTGTCATATTCTATTGCTTTAATTCTAAAAATCTAGCCTCCATCTTGGCCTGCATACTGGAAGAGAAATAATTCTCTAAGAAAAGTTCCTTGAACCTGGTCCATGTCACCTCTCCTTCTCCGGCTCTAGTTTGATTTGCCTCCCACCAGAAATTCGTCTCCCCCTTTATCATATAGGTAGAAAAAGTTATCTTTTTCTCATCCGCTACCCTAGCAATAACAAATGCTTTCTCCATCTTCTTCACCCAAGTTTGGGCTTTTATAAGGTCAGTTGTCCCTCTAAATTATGGCGGTCCTACTACCTTGAAATCTTTAAAGTTTGCCAATCGATTGTTTGTCTAATTTTTTGATGTTGGTGCTATAGTCTGCATTGCTTGTGCCAACATATTAGAAAATTTTTGCATGGGGCCCACATTACATCCTCCATCATTAACAGGTTCTTCTACACTTGGGTTTCAGTTTTGTCTTCTTGGCGGCATTATCTGGTTAAACAAAACCTTAAATTATTCTTTATTGTTTTACATTCTATGCTTTATCGTATAAGTGTTAACATTGAAATGTGTAATTTCAAACTCAAACAATCATATAATCAAAATGTTGGATTTTAAAAATTAAATTTATAAAGATAGACATTTACTATCTTAATTTTCAAAACTTGTTTAATTAATCAAACATATATTCATATTTATTCAACTAGTTCATAGTACTTTACATTATATAGCACATATTGCTATAAACATCTAATATCCCTTTGTGATAACAAAACTCGGGAATCCCTGCATAATTTATACCAAAGTTGGGGGTAATACATTACACACATATGCATATTATATACACATCATACATGTTCATAAAATTTATCATCTTACTTGTCTCCTACACCCTCCCTTGATTCTGGACAACCTTTCGCCTGGTGACCTACTAACCCACATATAAAATATGCACCTTGCTTCTGATTGGGACAATGATGAGAGTTATTTCCCTCACGTCCACAATTGTAGCATATGTTTTACCCTTTCATACATACACCTTCATGCTTCCTTTTACATTTTTTACACTTTACTATTTTTTGAAAGTTCCCTTGGTTATAATCAGAATTTCCTAGATCACGATCGTTCATCTTTCTTTTTCCCTTCTAGCTTGGAGCTGAACACGACATGCTGCATTTGGCTCCAATATCATCAATTTGAATTTTTAGCTTATCTTGTTCTTCCATTAGTTCGATTAACACCTTTTGTAATTGACTATTTAATAGCCTTTCTATTTCCTATAATTTTTCCAGAGAAGAAACTATATTCTTCAAATTTTGCACTTCAGTTGATGTCTGATCAACTCCAACTTTTGTGTCTGAATCACTATATGTCAGTACCACCGTTACTTGTTTCGGTACTATATTCTCCAAAATGATAACCTCATCAGGGTTGCTTTTAATGTAAGCCTCTATTTCAGCTATTGGCTTAGATATTGGCTCGAATAGAGTGATTTTCTCTTTCTTTAGGATATGAGAGTCTCCTAATCCTTTTCCGCCTGACATCTACACATAATTTGTTTTGATTAGTACATTTTATATGTACATACCAAACAATAGTTTCATATAAGTTGTTTTTATTTTATTTTACGATGAATTTCTTTAATTCATCTCCTTTAAACTCTATTTGAGTTATTTATTTTTCAACACTTCTATCTAGCCTAAGGTATCCCCACCTAAGGTTTCTAACCTAAAGCTCTGATACCTACCCGTGACGCCCCCAAATCTGGGTACTTGAAACCCTTACTTGGTACTACACGATACCACATTCGAACTACTTCATATATTATAAACTTAAAAATTATATCATAGTTGTCTAATCCCCAGGTACGACGACCTTTAAGTAATTTTTTACATGAGAGATAACATATTATTATAATACATAACTCTAGTTATTACAAATAACACTCTATAACTATTTCTTCAGCTTCCCTTTCCCTTATCCTTGCAAGAACCTTCTGGTCGATCACGCTTAACTGACAAAATTTAATTTTAAAGCAAAAATGAGCATTTAATTGCTCAGCAAGTACTAGCAGTTAATAAACATCAGCTGAAAGAAATAAATATTTTCTTTGAGGTATACTTCTACAACGAATCAATAGCTATGAAATAAACTTAAACAATTCTGAAAAACATATCAAACTGTTTACATTTTTGAAACTACGTATTGATCATAGATGTTGAGCAGTCAATAGACCTTGAACCATTATTTTCAAGTTTTCAAGTTTGTACAGAAATTCATCTGCAAACCGTCAAGACTTACGGGCACGATGGGTGATCAGCTCTTTATAACTTGTATTGATCAACACTACCTGCTAGAAAGATATTCACGTTCATCATATCCTCCTTTGGCGCATAAAAAATTATCATTTTGGGATGTTCATACTCATTCTATAGTCCGAACCAAAGCAATTTAGTTGGATGACTTTATCATAAATAATAATATTCAATGATACATTTACAACTACGTCTAGCCTAGTTAAATAGCTTAGACAGCTTTTAAACCATGTATACATACCGAAATTCAATAGTATATATCAAAAATTGTTCAAATACACAATTTATAAAAGTGGGAAAACTTGCATAAGTAAACTTAGCTCATTATCTTGATCATATATGGATCACATGCAAGCATTATTGAGATACATGTATTCAATGAATAAATTGAATATTGTTCAAGAACTGGCTTGTACATGATTTAAAAGCTATATATAGGATATTTCATTACACAAAGATTCAGATACATGCTCAAAAAAAGATAGAGTTAAGAAACTCGCTTACAAAGATCCATTGCATAAAGTAAATGCAAGGGTTAGGATACTTGCCTTGATCGCTGCTTACTGCTACACAATTTAGTTTTAGCTTTTCTACAAAGACTTATCATTAATAAGATTATTCTTTCGATTAGAATAATATATCATAATGCACAATACTGCTATTTACAGTCGTCATACAACTTAAACATATTATCACATACTCACATCAGTCATTAGAACATATAAAAACGATTATCATGTCAACCTATTTCAATTTGGTTTGATTTTGGTTTTAATTCGGTGTCCCGATTGCGTTATCGGATAATTATCGAGTTTCTTTTCAATAAAACGCTATTTAAAAGATTTAATATTATTTTAGATAATTTAATTATCATTTATAATATTTTTCAGAAGCTCATAATAATTTTCAAATAATTATTATCATTTATAATAACTTTTCAAACATTAATATCATTTATAATGATTTAATTATTAAATAATTTCATTATCATTAATATTTCAATAATTTAAAATATTAATGAAATCCATGTCAAAATATTAAAAGTTATTTATTATAACTTAAAACATTTTTTAAAACCTTAATATCACTTTTTAAATGATTTTTGAAATATTAAAATCATTTTTAAATAATTATCATTAATATTAAGATATTAATGTAATTTATGTCAAAATATTAAAAGTTATTTATTATAACTTAAAATATTTTTAAAACCATAAAATCATTTTTAAATAATTTTTAAAATATTAAAATCATTTTTAACTAATTTATGTAATATAATTATTAAATAAATTTATTATCATTAATATTTAAATAAATTAAAATATTAATGAAAATTTTGTTAAAATATTAAAAGTTAATTTTTATAACTTCAAATAATTTTTAAAACTTAATTATTAATTATTTAATACTTATTTCTAATTATTTAAATTAATTTTATTAAAAAGTGTCACTAAAAGGTTTTAGTGACAGAAACTGGCGCAATAGGTGTTCTTCATCGATGAAGAACAGTCTTTGTTAATGCCTTGGGGGTTGTTTTGACCATCAATGATTTCCATTTGATCTTGTTTCTGGGCATGAGAATGTATCATTGGTATAGTCTTAGTGTAATACTACAAGTATATAACAATTTCAAGGTCTAACTACATCATATGAAGAAGATATTTGCTGGTCAAAGTACCTATCTAGGTTGTTCTTCTTTTTTGGAAATTCAGTGAGGATAATGCTTTTTTGGGCTTTAATAATTGTGATCTTGTGTATTGTTTAAGTGGTATACTGTCACAAACATGTAGTATACATGTCAAGGTTCAAAAGTGGTACATTGGTTAGGCTTAACAACATCACACATGCAAGATCTAGCCTGGTCAAACAGCCTGTCAGAAGCTATTCTTGAGTTTTCTGGAATTTCCAGAAAACCAAAATCTTTGCTTGGACGTCAACAACTTTTGACTATGAATAACTTTCATTCTGGTTGTTTACTATGTGATATATTGTCAAGGTTTTGTAGTACATATGTCAGGGTATAAAAGTAATACACTTACATTTGCTAATAACATCACAGATGCATGATCTACGCTTTACAAAAGCTTGTTAGACCTTTCTGAGAAAATCTAGGTTTTCCAGAAATGGTTTTCCATGACTGGTCAACCAGGTTTGACCATGAATAACTTGAAATCTAGACATGTTATGGTCATGATTCCACTTCCAGTTTGTTAACATCATAGTATACTACAACAAGGATACATTTAACAGATCTAAACATTAATAGAGTGAGATTTACAAGCCCTGACATTAGACTATTAGGCCATATTTTTAGGGTTCATGCAGTTTTCTTAAATCCTTATTTTCATGTATTTAAATGTTATGGATCCATGATCTAACAACCCAGATCACTAAACAACATAACATACAACATATTTAAACACAAAAACAAAAAATCTGTCTAAGCATGCAAGATTTAGCTCAAGGTAAGGGTTTATACCTTTTTGAACCAACTTTTGATTTCTCCTTTTTGAATCTGATCTTGGATGGTTATGGGGTGTTCTTGGCTTTTCTTTGGATTGAGTTTCTTTCTAAATTTCGTGGCTTAGGGGAGAGAGAGTCTTAGCTATGGAAAAAATAAAGTAAGGGTTTTTCTTATCTTTTACTCTTTCTTTAAAATCCAATCTTTTTTATCCATTAAACTTGGTTGTGTTGTGTGTTATTTAGAGATATTTTCAGGACATGTGAGATCTTAGCTTCATGACTCACCAAATATGGCAAGATTTACACTCCATTTTTATTAAATAAAAGAAAAAGGGTATTTTAGTCATTTCGCACATAATTTTAAAGGCATTCTTGTCATTTGGCCTCTCTTTTAAGTTTTAACCCTTAAGTTTTAACCCTTAAGTTTATGGTTTTAAAATTAGGATTTCCTAATTACATTTCATCTGATCAATCACTTAACCTTAATCACATAAATACAAATACCTATCATTCTTAAATAAAATTATATTAATAAATGTATAAATTTTCAAATCCATATTTGAAATTCAAATAAGGGTTTTGATCAGTTATTCATCTTGGCTTTCGATCTGTGTCAACTTATAATAATTAAATTGACTAACTTGCTTAATTCAAATCTCATATGTTCAAAACATTACTGATAACAATAATGATAATAATTAATTAATAAAAAAATCATTCGTACAAATATACATATATAATCGTCTAAAAATTCAAGATCCTTACACACTCTTTACAACCTTCGTAAACGCTCAAGCCATATGCTCAACACAATCTTGCAATATTTTATAACACTTGATGATTTAGTTAAGTATTTTATGTTAATCTTCCTTACTATCGTATTCATTCCTTTCATTAGACTCAAGTTATACTTTGAGTTTATTATCCTTCGTTACTTATGATCTTATTATTAAAATCAAACTTTATTATGTTCATTCCATTCGTTATGATTTTTTAATGTTTATACATTGTACTCCCATCTCGTTCCGCAAACATTCAAGCCTTATACTCACATATACATCAAATATGTTCGTTTTATGCATATAGTAAATGTTTACATCGCTTTCAGTAAATTATGTTTACTATCGTTCGTCTTTTCTATTAGTGTTCAACCTCTAGTTAAGGTTTTAATCACTTATTATGGTGATACATTAGTTGATCATTTATGCTCTTAATCGTTCCTTAAATTTCCCTTTTTTTGTGTTTAAAAATAAACTTTTATGCGCACCGACCTGGCCCTGTTTTGCGGCATCCAATTTGCACTAAGAATCCGGCGCCGCAGCGCCGGTTCTAGGAAAAAGTTGGTCAAGTTCAATTTTTGTGCAATTGATCTTGGAGCTCATTTCGTAAACCTGTAACTTCATCATCCTATATCAGAATGAGTATGTTCCTGAGCCTAATCCTAGCTTTCGCTACATACTTCAAATTCATCAAGATAGAACTAATTTTTGAATTCATTAACTAGCCTATTCGTTGGCTTAAAAATGTTAGGTTTTGTGAAAATCAAAGTAGCAGTCAAATTGCAAAATTAGCGAAAGCAAGGTAAAATCAGATTTTAAAAATTTTTACAAACTAATTACCCGGATCATCCTTTATGCATATTATTAATTAAAATGAAGAACATGAAGTTATGGAATCATACCCTTGTAGATACGAGCTTCCACAAGTACGAGTTCAACTCTTATTTCTCCGCGATCTCCTTGAATCTCCGGGTAGATTCCTTCCTTTGATCAAGGTTAGCCACCCAAGTGTATGGCCTCTACAGGTGATCCACCAAGGAAGAAAAACTTTCAAGAAGAAGGGTGTATTGGCTCAAACCCTAGTTTTTCTTATCTCTATAGAAAAAGGGGGCGTACTCTTTAACTTTTGGAATCACGTATCTTTGATATCTGATATAAGACTCCTCTTATAAAGATATCAGGTAACCTTATTTAATTAAACTAAGGTATTATTTATTTAATTAAATTCCTTTAATTAATTGGGCTCCCAAATCTCATTAGGGATAATTAATTAAACTCCTTTAACTAATTTTGCCTCTTAATCCTTTTAGGAATAAATGAGAGTACTTATATTAAATTAATTTCTAAACTCTCTTAGAAATTAAAAATAATATTAATTGTAATAATATTAATAAGACTCCTCTTATTAATTTATATTTAATATTTCTAAAATAATAAGTAATAAATATTAAGTTATTTAATTTACTCTATCACCATAGAATAAATTAAATATACTTAACATATTATTACGATTATGCCATTAACTTCTTAAATAATTATTTTTCCTTTTATGGTGTGACTATTTATGTTCTCCATATTAAACTGGTTGTGAATAAATCAATTAGAACCATTCTAATCTTATTTAAATAAATAAATTAAACTATTAATTTATTTAAATAAATAATATTTATTCTACAATAGGAATAAGCCTCTGTAGAGATCAACGACTTTTCAGATAATATAGATTTCAACATTAATCTTAAAAGAACCTTTGAGTAAATAGTTATCGTACAATTCAAGCCTTCCACCATAAAATATCCCAATTAAATATAAGACATAGAATTACTGTCAAGTCTTATTTTATTTAATTATATGTATTTTGATTTCCAAATGCACAACTCCGAATAAATGCAAATTAGAAACTACTTTGTAATTTCATTTCACCTTGGTCAAGGATTTCTGGGTTGTCATTTATCGAATCATATAGGATATTTCTCTTCTTTTACTAGAAGTGGTAGATTCTTTATTGATCATTCATTATCTCCATATATAACTTATTACACCCAAGCATACCCTTTGATATACTCTAAGAGTCTTAAGGAATAAGTCAAAGTGTAATTCATTATATAGAAGATACTATGATGATCTCAAGTCTAAGGATCATTTGTACTACTATCATTACAGGAATTCCTATTGACAGGCAAGTAAAACTCCATTAGGTATTCCTTAGCGAGTCACGTTCAGTGAACTTATTCTCTAATAAGCACCTAAATACTTACTTTAGATTGTGTTTGATAAACCTGGGAATTAAGATCTGAATGATTATGATGTCTTAATAAATTAGATCATCTAAATGGTTATGAGGTCTGAATCTAAAAAATTATTTGATAACTAAATAGTAAGTTGTCTCTTAATGACCTTCTTTTACCATTTTAAAGGGTAAAATTTTATTTAATAATTTTAAATATTCAATTTAATAAAAATGAGTGCATAATATTGTTGAATATATTTATATAAAAAAATATCAAAAAAATTCATTAAGAGGTACCTCTTAATTATTAAGATTTCATTTTATGTCTTACTGATTAAGAGGCATTCAGATGTAACAAAAAATAGCATCATGCCTCTTAGCGAATAAGAGACAGTCCATTTAAGAGACAATCAGATGTAAACAAACAACACCTTTGTGTCTCCACACAAATGATCATGAGATCAATCATTCTCATCCAATGAGCAAGCAACGTATGTACAAATCTATCCATATTCACTAATCCCCTTTTTAGTAATCCATTGATTGAGAACATTTTAGTTTTAAGTTATCTAAGAATTTAGATCTCATTAGCATGATCTCATCATGATTCTAAAAGCATTGCTTAAAACTATGGGTTTATCACATATTATTAAAATAGCACCATGTAGATACTTAATTATCTTTAATAAATAATTCTTTTATTAATAAATAAATAAGATTGATTACAAAGTATATGCTTTATCATCATACATGATTGGCTTGTATGCATACTACTTTCAAAAAATCCCTTGACATTTATCTTCTTAACTTAGCGTTCTTAACACTCGTTCGTCTGTTGTTTGTAGTTTACTCATCCAAACACAGAATGTGTTCATTCTTGAGCCTACGACTCATATTTTCTACGTTCTAGAATGATTTGATGAAACCTCAATTGTTCGAATTCATTATCTTATACCATAACTTTGTTTGCAAGTCATAACAAACCATATTAATGTCTTTTACTCAAATTTTCCCCATAACTTCGTTATAACTTGTTCTTAATCCATTCCACACGAAACTTTTAAATCTAACTACAAATAATGGTTTTAAACTTGTCCTATCAAAAACATCATATAGATGGTTTTCAATTAGTCCATCAACAACATCCTACGGATGATTTTCAATTTGTTCATCAACAACTTTTACTATGTTCTTCGTTCGTTCTTCATTCGTTCTTTGTTTTTAATCGTTCTTTTGATTACGATTCACTTTGAACACATAATTTAACGTTTTAAATTTGCTAATTCATCCTTATTTCTCCGTAACACTCATACGATTCCAACGAATCGTCCAACCACCAACACAACACTTCATAACAAGGCTAGAAAGCGTTTAAGAGATGAAGAGTTTGAGTTTTCAATTCCTACTTTATGATTCTTCGTGTTTCTTCATTAATGAAAGGCTTGATCTTACGTTTTCATACTTTAAGGATTGAAAATTCGAGTCTCTCACTTCCTCTCTTTAATTTTCTAGAGCTTTCGCTCTTGGATTTGATGAATAGGTAAGGAAGAATGAAGAAATGAGCTTGTATATATTGATTTTTAAGACCAATGGTATTTTGGTCATTTGGATGGCTTTTTACCATTTTGCTCTCAGATATTTTTTTTCTTCAAAATGTCTTCTAAGACTTATCTTGCAAGTCTCGTTGTTCCGTTTTTCAGAATTCGTCCGACAGTTGAAAAACTGAGGTTGTATGTTTCTAAATTTTTTTAAATATTCCGTCTTTCCTCTACAGATTAACTTTTATGCATCTAATTTAAAATTACGAAAAGCATTTTTGATGAATAGTGTTTTCGGCAACGTTTTTCCAAAAAAAAGATTAAACGCTCGAAAATCCGATAAAAATATTTTTTGTCTTTTCCCTATTTCGTCTTATTATTGCACATTTTTTGAGAAAATTTTTATCGGATAATATGACTTTTTCACAACATATTACACTAAATCTTGAAATGGAATTCATTATGACATGTCAATCTCTCTAAAAAGCCTAGGGTAAAATCCTAACTCGCGTCGTTCTTCGGGTGAATAGTGTTTTTACGTAAACTTTCTCGAAAATTTTTTGTTTTTGTCTTCAAAAATTCATACTCATTAAATCATACACATAGCAAAAATATTCCCACGTTAAAATTATCCTAGGTCATAAAATGATATTTAAACACACAATACAAATAATATTTATTAAATATTTTTATTCATTAATATTCCACAAAACTTAATTTATAAACTAACTGAAATTTCTCGGTCGTTACACCAACTACTAGTTTTATATCAATCCTAATTTATTTAAACAATCGAATTTTGTGATTTTTCAATTAAAAATAAATTAAATTAACTAAAACTAATTTTAACACAAAGATTTGATTCATATATTAAAGGTTTAAGACTACAATATTCCCAATTATCCAATTTATCTGATTATTAAATCCACTCGAGTTGTTAACAGAAACTCAAAGTATTTATAAGCCCTTTTCCAAGTGATCAATTAAAACTATTCAATTCAATTAATTCTATGATATTCCTATACAAAACAAAAGAATCAAATTTATTAAGCATCAATTCCCAAATGTTACATGCAGTGAAAAGAAATATTCTTAATCAATTCACAACCCTAATTATTTATCTCATGCAAATAACTAAGAATACATGTTATCACATTCAGTTCTAACCTTAGATTTCATCTCCCGAATTCATCTAGTATAACACGTTAATTATTGATCAGACAATTAAACAATAAGCAAAAAATATGATGGACAACTCAATTTGAATAAATAATTAGATTAATTCGAGAAATCAAATTATAAACATAAAAGGTTCAATTGTAGCCTTAATTAAAAAGTTAGTTCATGCTAGAAATTAACACCAGAAATCCCAAATAAGTCATCACAGTTAAATTACAAATTTAAAAGAAAAGGAAAGAAAAAACTCAATAAGTGTCTTCAATCTTCAATCTCCAATCTTAACTCCTTGTAATGTTTTCCTTCCAATCTCCAATCTCAAGCTCCAGTTCTGTCTCCAAGTCTCTGTGTTGTGTATCTCTTTTTCATCAAAAGCTTCCTCTCTATTTATAACTTTAGGTCTCCATTAGGTCAGCTCTCTTTTCAATCCTCTTTTGAATAGAATAAGTCCACCCTTTTCCTTTTACAGCTTTTGATTGTGTCTAGATCTCCTTGAGAAAAATTATATTCCAAATATAAAACTGCTTTCCTTTCTTTCTTTTCCAAAAATCCGCCTAAATACTCATCATTGTCCAGTACCTCCTATTTGTAATATGCTAGAAATTATGATTATGCCATTAATGATGCCAAAAGTTTTGTTTTTGCCCCTGCTTTGTCCTAACCTGCAAAATAACAACTAGACCAATAAAAATATCCTAAAATACTCAAAAACTAACAATATCTCAAATCTAAAGATACTTAATTCATGGGTATATTACCCATTCATCAACTATGTTTCTAGAATCTTGAATGAGGCTCAGATTAACTACTCCACAACTGAAAAGAACTATTATCTGTTGTTTTTTCTTTAGACAAGTTTAGATCTTATATGCTTGGTACTAAAATTGTAATTTATTCTAACCATGTTGCTTTAAGGTATTTGTTGACCAAGAAGGAATCAAAACCTAAGATTATAAGATGCATCTTGTTGTTACAAGAATTTAACTTGGAGATCAAAGATAAGGGAGTGGACAACTTGGTGGCAGATCATTTGAGCAAAATAATTAAGGAAGAAGAAGCACTACCACTATAGGACGCTTTTCTAGGCGAGCATCTACTTTCCATTAACAATATGACTCGATGGTATGCTAATATTTTGAATTATTTGGTTAGTTCATATTTACCAAATAAATTTTCTAAACCCCAAAAAGAAAAGCTTAAGAGTGATGCCTGTAATAACCCATATTTTTTTAAAATTAAATATTAATTAATTTTATTTTATACAATTGTATTCAAATTAAAAAAGGTAAGTGACTATTTTTTTCGTCTTTGTTTTGTTTGGAAAATTAAATTCTTTTAGTAGATAATTAAATAACTGATTAAATTAAAATTGAGGAAGATAATTCCTTTTGTTAAAGTCTTGTAGTAAAATCATTCGGAGCGGGAAACTACTTGGGAGATTAAGGAGTCTATTCGAGCGGAGTATCCGCATCCTTTTGATAATTAGGTACTTTCCATTCTTTTGATTCCGGGGACGGAATCATTTTTAAGGTGTAGGTGATGTAATACCTTAATATATATATATATATATATATATATATATATATATATATATATATAATAAAAAATTATTAATTAATAAAAATTATTTTGTTTTAAAAACATATTAATTAGACTTTGTCATTTATTTGGGTCAAACTAGTTATTTTATTTGTGTGGGCTAATAAATATTAATAAGAGATGGGTAAATTAATTTAGTACAATTTGGGCCTTAAAACTAAGTGGGGTCTAATTTATAATTGTATAATTTTAAAATCATATTAAAAGTTGGAGAGTTAATAAATATATTATTATTAAAATCTATTTTTAAGTGAATAATAGGTAAAACCTAATTTTACACATAATAAGTCTGACGCGATGAAGGAAAAAAAAATGGAGCAGTGTTGGCGGCGCATGAGAGCAGATCACTTTTGGTTGCCAATTTTTTTTTTCGGTGAGTACTTGTAATCTTCCTAGTTATAGTCTGTAATTATAATCATATGGTAGTGTACATATAATGATTGGATGGCAAAGGAAATCTTATATTCATATTGTGTGAATAATAAAGTCAGCATGTCTTTATATGATTTATAAGTATAATAATGAGCAATATGTAAACTTAGATATTTTGTTTCTTAGCAATCTGATTTCGGATGGCAGTAGGGGCAGTGGGTTGATAAAGTTAGTATACTAGCTTAATAAATAGCTAATTATTGTGTTATATTTAGAAATTGTACCGAAAGTTTTGTATATTAATTCAAATTGAATTCGTTTATTTGTTAAAATTATATTAAAAAAATGATTTAATAAAATTAATTAATATTATGTTAGTAATGGTTAGATTTGTAATAAAATTTTATTTTATTATTAGATCGAGTGAAGAGAATTTAAAGAGTTATTTTTGGAATATAAATTTTGGAGTATTAATAATTGATAAAAGGCGATGATTAAAGGCATATTAAATAGATTATGAATTATTTTGGAATTATTAGTTTGTGTTGTTTTTAATTTGAGGTGAATATGTTTAGGTTGCGAATAACGTTTCGTATTTGATATCGTTGGCAATTGAGGGTAAGATTTTGTGAGTGTGCTATAAATGGTTTGGAAGTATCAGGTACGGATTCCGTACTCTTTCAGCAATACTCTTGTTAAAATTGAGTTGTTCGTTTTATCGCTATTCGAATTTCGTTATTATTTCACATAATTGTTTCCTGTGAAATAAATATATTAGTTTCATTTTGGAGTTGATACATATGACTCGTATTTGTACTCTTTGAATTAGGTGATCATGTTTAGTACTATTTATTTTTGAAAATTATAGAGCGGTACATGTTGCTACATTCTTTTTGAAACCTTGTGACTACAATTTGATTTGGTTCAACATGTACATATAGAACCCTTTTGTTGGTATTATGTCACATGTGTTGTGACATGGTATTTTTGTTAGAATAGACTGTATGGTATACCTGAGCTATAACCACCTGTGGGGGTACCACAGGCATGTAATCTTGGCACGAGAGGCATGACACTTTCCATGGAGGTGTGATTAGTCCACGGCATCTCCGTTTGGGCTCCGGAGGAAGTGGGCCATTTGGTGTTTTATTGTGGGAGGCGTATGGGTTTACCCTAGTTTTTTGTTCTGCGGATTTATGATGTTGTGTCAAACATACCTATCCGATTTGCATACATTTGGATTCGCGGTCCAATGTGTGATTTATCTGTGTGGCATTATTTTGGTTGCCTGTGTGGCATTATATTGACTTGCCTGTGTGGCATTGTTTTGATGTGCCTGTGTGGCATTATTTTGGTTGCCTGTGTGGCATCATTTGATTTGCCAGTGTGGCATTAGTTTGACTTGCCTGTGTGGAAAGATATATTTTTGAGCTCAAATCGGTATGAAATAACCCCATCCATTTGTTTCAGCCTATTATTTTATTGTATTAGTTTTTTTTGTTTCTGTTCAGTTCAATTCATTGAGTTAGTTACTTCAGTTCGTTATTTCTTTATTCGTCTATTGGTTTCGTCAATTCTGTTGATTCAGATATATTCCATTCAGATCTTTGGAGATTATATTTTCGTCTGTATTTACACTTGAGGCTTTATTCAATATTTTGTCTTAGTTGTTTTTGTATATCAGTTGTATATCTTTTGTATATCTGTATCCGAACTGGGCAATTGGTTCATGCTGTGTTTTTCTTCCGGCAGGTTGCAGGGGTGATTCAGGGCTGGGGTGATGAGAGAGTTGTCTTTGACCATCTAGGTTGTTTCAAATTTTGGTTTTGGTTATTTTGACTCTATTTGGAGAATTGTATTTAGTACTTCATTGATGGATATCACTATTAATATTTTGAAGTTATTAGTGCTCTGTTTACTTATTTTGAGGTTTGTTGTGCTTTGCACGTGACCTCTCTTTCCTTTTCGGGAAGGGGGTGTTATAATGCCAAACACTATGTTTGGGACGACCTATATTTATGAAAATTTTGTGTTGATCAGATAGGTAGAAGATGTGTGCCTAATAGTGAGTTTCAATCTGTTCTAGCTTTCAATCACTCTTATAGTTGTGGATGTCATTTTGGATAGAAAAGAACGACTCATAAAGTTTTGGAAAGTGGTTTTTATTGGCCTACTCTTTTTAAAGACTTCTATTTATTTTGTAAAACATGTGTCAATTGTCAAAAGACAGGTAATATATCACATAGGAATCAAATGCCACAAACTCCTATTTTAATTGTCGAGATTTTTGATGTTTGGGGTATTAATTTTATGGGACCATTTCCTGCTTCTTATGGTAATGTTTACATTGTTTTGGTTGTTGATTATGTTTCCAAGTGGGTGAAAGCTAAAGCTAACTCAACTGATGATTCTAAAGTTATTGTAAATTTTGTCAAATCTAGTATATTTGTCAGGTTTGGAACTCCAAGAGCTATCATCAGTGATAGAGGAAGTCATTTTTGTAATAGGATGTTAGTTTTACTATTCAAGAAGTATAATGTGCTACACAAGGTTTCTACATCCTATCATCCACAAAGCAATAGGCAAGATGAGGTATCCAACTGGGAGGACAAATCTATTTTTGAGAAGGTAGTCAACCCGAATAGAAAAGATTGGAGTTTGAGATTGGACGATGCACTCTAGGCCTATATAACTACATATAAAACTCCCATAGGTATGTCACCTTATAGGCTAGTGTATGGGAAGCCATGTCATCTACCTGTGGAGTTAGAGCACAAAGCTTTCTAGGCGATTAAGCAATGCAGCTGGGAGCCATAAAAAGTTATAATTGCAAGAGTTGGAAGAGTTAAGGAATGAAGCATATGAGAACTTTAGAATGTACAAGAATAAGACAAAGGCTTTCCACGACAAGCACATTTTAAGGAAAGATTTCACAGTTAGACAAAAAAAATTCTATAATTCAAGGCTAAAATTGTTTCCAAGTAAGTTATGGTCTCGTTGGGAGGGTCTATTTGTTGTTAATAATGTGTTTCCTCATGGTTCTATAGATATACAGAATCCAAAAACAAGGATAGTATTCAAGAAAAAATGGTCACAGGCTGAAACTGTTCTTCGAAGGTTATCAGGTGGAGGAAGTTGAGATGCTGATTTTGGTGGATCTGGTCTATGATTGACGGAGAGCATTGATGTCATGCAAACGACGTTAAACACATGCGCTGCTTAGGAGGCAACCTAAGAAATTAAATTTTATTTTCTTTCCTCTTTTTACTTTTTAGCATTTTATTTAGTTACTTCGTCTTTGAATTATTGTCTTACATTGGGGACAATGAAAAGTTTGAGTGTTGGGGGAGGTTTAGGTTTAGGTATATGCTCTGAGTTAATAATCAATCAATTTTTTATGACAATTTTGAAAAAATTGATTAAAAAAATTAATAGCTTTGAAATATTTTTTGCTTTGGTTCTGTGATTCTATGTGGCTAAGTTTTCAAAGGTTAAGATCATGTATTGAGAATTGATGCTAAATGTTAGAGTCTGTTTATTGCTTAATTGGATGATTAATGATGAGAACTAAGTCATGATCTATAGTAACTGATTTGAATTTAATTTGTGTTTCTTAAGTACTTGAATATGAGATATATGTTACTTTGACTAAGTTATCGATGGAATTGTCTAGGTGTACTAATCTCATGATTTAGGACTATTTAACTGCTTATGTTGTTTGCAGGACCATGTGAAAGGAGGAAATTGTAAAAGTTGGAAAAACAAGTTGAAAAAAACTAGGGGGAAAAATAAAAGTTCAAAAACATGTGGTAAGTTGAGATGGAGCGTAAAACGCACTCTCCCATAAACACATGTAGATAAATGAGATGGAGCATAAAATCCACTCACTTGAAAAACAAAAAAGAATGAGACAGGTGAAATGAAGCATAAAATACATTCACGAGGAAAAGAAAGAGAATTTGAGGCTTCTAAAGAAAAGATAAAAAATGAATAGCAAAAAAAATGTGTTCTAAGTTTTGAATTAGAGTGAACGAATTTTGTTCCATGATAAGTGCATTGTATATGTGTATGGATCATAGGAAAGTTACTTATGTGGATACAGTTTGATTTAGAGAAGTTCAATAGTGAAAGATGCAATTGTTGTTATACATTGATTGATGAGGTGTTAGTCAGATATCTGTCAGTTAGTGTTGATACTCATGATGTGAAACTTGGAACCTTTTGAGAATTTGCTTAAATAGAATTCAGTTAAATGTTAATATAACCATTGTTTTGGTTTATACGAGGACATATAAAGGCTAAGTGTGGAGGAATTTGATGAGTGCATAATATTCTATGATTTTGATTCCTTTATATTTGGTTTTATTACATGTTTTATGTGTATAAGGACTTATTAAGGTGTTTATTGATTTTTGAAGGATTTGGAGCTAAAATTGGAGAAGGTTGGAAAATTGGAGCTGAGATGAGAAAAAGGAAGAAAATCCAAAAAATCTGCTAAGCTCGTCGTGACGAGCCTAAATAGCCAAAGGAACCCCCTCCAGCGAGTTCGTCTCTGCCGAAGCTCGCCCTAGCTAGCTCTTAAAGCGCCTTGGTCAAGCCATCTCTGTTAAGCTCGCCCTGACTAGCTCCTCTAGCACACTGAACTCGTTTCGATGAGTTCAGTCGGGAAAGTTAGAGTCCAATTTTAATTCAGGCCAATTTTTTTACAAATTCCTACTAGGTTTTGGATTTATATTTCTTAATTTATCAAGGAATAACATTTCAGGAAAATTGCAAGAATACTTGCAAAATTTAACCTATCTAGAAAATCTAGATTTCTCTTTCAAAAACCTCACGTGCGTCATGTAATATAGCTTAAAACATCCATACATACATGCATCAAGTTCCAGATCACAAGGAGAATAAGTCAGAGAAGAATGCAGGAGGGCACAATTGCGCCCTGTTTAGGCTTAAGGACGACGCAGCTGCGTTGCCCCTGACTAGATCAGAGATGAGCTTTACTCTTCCTGGATTAGTCTTATTCAAAGCATACATAGATATTAACACATAGCAAATACGCATGTTAAAGGGTCTTGCATACTTTTAAGATTATCATACGTTCATCTTTGTATGTTATGGTTTTAGTTTGGGATTTCTAATGATTTAAGGCCAATTAAGGTCATGAAATCACAAAGACTACTATGTTCACCATGTATCCACATAAGGTGGTCACATAATCTGTAATATGTATGCTCACAAGGGTTTTCATCATTTACGCATAGTTAGCATCATTTATTGCTTTAAAACATGTCTAACTCATGCTTGGTTATTTTACATTGTGTCTAATGAAATGAGTAAACAAATGAGTCATGTTTAGAGACTAAAAGAACATAAACATGCCATCTTAAGTGCACAGAACATAACTACGCAACTTAGTTTGAAAAACGTCCGAGTTTACTTGCGAAAATATTTTAAACTTAAACCATGCATTCTAGTCATTTCAAAACATCTTAGAATCACATCTTATGTGTTCTTAGGTCACGTCTAAAAGTTCACAAAATCAGAACATACTCCACATGATATTCATGAATATTAGTCTCAAGTATGTCAAATTTATCTTTAGAAAGTCAACTAACCAAAACAAGTTGGAAACAAAGGAACTTAATATTACAGGTCAGGCCTATTTTCATGCAAGTCTAAGTCATCCCAACATGTTAGAACTTATCAGATTGCAACAGATGTTGAAATTCTTGATCGTCCCCTCAAGCGCAATTGTCTGTTGCTTCAATCATGAGGAGCGCTAGCATACTTCTACCCCGACGATCTAGAAAAACCTCTACTTCGGCAGAAATCAACCCATTCACGAAATTATTTATGAAATGTGCTTATTTTCAATCACATTACTACTCTAGATGCTGATAAACTTATATAACCCAATGACATTCCAAATCTACATCAATTAATAAGCATTCAAGGAATTCTAGTATTCATAGAAATTAAAACCAAGAACACAGTTTTAAGGATTATAGCTTGGTGAGATTGAATTCTAAGCTTGCTAATAAATGATTCTCCAATGCTGCTATACTTATATTCTATTGGGTCTTAACAGAAAATTTGTGTAATCAAATTTTGAGAAGTGAAGACTCTCATTTATAGGAAAACTATTAACCGAACAATGGCTTTGCCAAAAAATTAAAAATAATGGAAGAAGGAAGAAGATGATTGGCATTCAAGGTTTGGTAGCATAGTGCAAATCACTGTGAAGGCCACTCCCCATTCATCAGTGGAAAACTACTGAGTTTGGGATTACAAGGAATAGGCTAAGGCCATTGGCCTATACACGTGAGTGAGAAAAGACACTGAATATGGGACATCCTTCTAATACTCAGCAACATAGTTTAAGTCTGCTAAGTTTATTCCCCTTTTGGGTTTTCATGTGTAAATTTACTGAGCTAATGTTACTACAATGTGATAAGCTAGGGGTATATACATATAATCATATAATCCATGTATATTGGTCTAGTCCAATTTATAATTGGTATGAACATAATTCAGTTGGGTACTAACAACCTAATATTTCCATAAAACTTTATTATTTTGATTTTCCATAAATATTGAACTAAACATTTAATAGTAAATATTTTATTTACTAGATTGATTTTCTTCCCTATATTAAAATACACATTTACTTGTCCCACCACACATGATGATGTCACAAAACTCATCTCAATAAAATTATATGGTTCAATTACTTTTACTATATAGTTTTGTATAACATTTAATCACATTTAAATGTCACACCTTATGCTATATCAATGCATGAAGCAATTATATGGTACGACTACTTACATATTCCTTCATCACACATGGTGGTACATAACAACATTTAATTAAATAATAATGTTCACATTAATAGTAATAGAAATAACATAGTAATTAGTCCACTATATCACTTATTCATTTTCTATTTTATTAATGTTAATAATCCATCTTTGTAACTCATGCATACAGTAGAGATTATTTTCCAAGTTTTGCTACCTGCAAGCAATTGCTACCGGGTATATTATCTGATATGTGGCAATAATTACCACTCTAGGAAAAATTCAGACTAGACTACTGCAGAATTTAGTTCATATCCTAAATTAATTACTCTCTTCATTATTGTAAATAATAGTATACTTATTTTATCACCTTGCAAGCAATTCTTATAAGCATTAAGTTAAAGCTTTCATCAATTCCACTATAACACATAGTTGTCATATACTTAACTTAATTTAATAGAATTACTGTAGCCTGTGTCGTAAAAATATTTATTTATATTCAAATAAATATTCAACTTTCATTAACATAATTATTAATATTATTCAGAAAATTCTCGAGTATTACAACCATGATGCATTGATCTATAGATGCATCATCATGCCACTTCTTAAAAGTAACAATCTCTTCCTCACATGTTGTTTCTGCAACTTTTTCAGGGTCGGGTGAATTTAGGACATAAGAAATCTTTTCAACAGTGAGAACAATTCTCAGATTCCTTAACCAGTTCGTGTAATTCGGTCCCGTCAGTTTGTTAGCATTCAATATGCTACGCAATGAAATTAGTGAATGTGACATTTTCAAAATTCTACAAGTAAAAATAATATTTTATTAGGTCTTGTTTTAAATCGGTATCTCCCACTATTTTCTTCAAACTATATTACCCTCATTATATAGTTCAGCTATATTTAATTAAAGATATGTTAATGAGAATAAATATCTCATTTCAAATGTATATAGCCTTGTGTGTGCACAACAAACTATATATAAATAAATAGGTAGACAACTTTTATCAATTACATCATTATGTAACTCCTTTTATTTTGCCTCTTAATTATAATGGTCAAGTGTGTGCACATCCGAACTAAAATGATTTAAGTTAAGTAAGACCCAACATTTTTATATAAGTGAAGAGAAAACTACAGCCCTTGTGTGTGCACCACAAAGTGGTAATGTTCAATTCCTTATAAACATCATATGTAATAAAAACATCTTAAATATTTAATACTTGTCTTGTGTGTGCAAAACAAACTCATATTAAATATTAGATACTCTATTGTTTTTATCATGCTAGAAGGTGACGTTCGATATTCCAAATATCTTTGAACGTTACAAC
Source organism: Panax ginseng (assembly GCA_020205605.1). NCBI lineage: Eukaryota > Viridiplantae > Streptophyta > Magnoliopsida > Apiales > Araliaceae > Panax > Panax ginseng. The sequence continues at coordinate 116,770,160 of CM035136.1, read as the reverse complement.
TTAATATAATTACTTTGAGAGGTTTGTTATTAATTTTCTCATCTTATTTAAGCGCATGCATATATATATATATATATATATATATATATATATATATATATATATATATATATATATATATATAATACTATATTCTACCCGAATTGATTATGGACTTTATTCTAGTTTGATTCACTAGAGCCATCAAGTGAATTAAAAGGTCAAACACTAGGGTGCAAGAATTAAATTTAAACATAACTATTACATTTAAACCCGGGCTCCATTATAAACGGGTCTTCACGTGCTCTATGCTCCTTTCTCTTCAACTATTCAAGTAATTCTAACTAATCCTATTACATAATTAATTATAAAAATAGAAACCTTGATCAACAGTCAATGGGAAGTACATAGGATGGAGATAGAATTTATATTGAGAAAAATTAGAGAAGACGAGGTACGTAGACCCCATTTAATAAAACTCATACATTCATGCATCCAACTAAAATAAAATCCAATCACATTAGTCAATAGTCCATAATCAATCTCATTTATTGTCATACAAATCAATATATGCATTAATAAATAACATTCATCTCATGAATAATAAATTCATTCCATATATGCATCATTATCAATTTGGTGGGCAAAAGTTTGCTAAACTTTAATTTTGAAACAAAATAAACTTTTTTATTTTAATCAAAAACCAAATCCAAATTAAACTATTTAATTTTAGCAATTTGAAATCATATTTCGGATAAAATAAAATCTTTTATTTTAAAATTTTATCAATTAAATAAACTGTTTATTTCAATCAAAGAAAACAAAAGTTTTGATTACATCCCAATGGCGCATGTTGTGCCCGTAATGAATTGGAATACAACAGCCTACACTACAAAGTGCATAAATAATTTCCTGCGATAAGGCGCAGCTGCGCCCAGACTGAAATGGGTCTCAACGCAGCTGCAAATGAGGGCGCAGCTGCGATCCAAAATGAACTGGAGACGGCACAGCTACGCAACATCGTAGAAATAGAAAACTTTTCTGTTGCCCAGAAAATCTGATCTATCACATATTATACATACATGGAATCACAAAAATTGATAATTAGCACAAGATTGGCTTTGATACCATTATTAGGTTTGCTAGAAACACATACTAGCAATCAAATTACTTAAACAAAGCAGAAGCATAATAAAATTAGATTTTCAAATTTTCTTACAAACCATAAACCATGATCATTCTTGTGCTTGATTATCAATCTATAAAATACGTGGGATTGATTCATTCATTTGATCAACATTAGCCACCTAAACGTTTGGCCTCTAGAGATGATCCACCAAGTAAGAACAAAAACTCAAGAAGAAGTGTGTTTGGCTAAACCCGAGTTTTTCCTGTAACGACCCCGAAATTCATACAATTTAATTCTCGACTTCGGTCATTAACAATACATTCAACCTCTAATTTTACATCATTAAACGATAATACACCCATTGAAATTTGCGAAATAATTAAAAAATTTTATTACAAACTATTCTCGTTCCCAAAACCTTCAACATTTACATCTAACTATCTCAGAATCATTTTAATACTACAAGAGTTTACATCGCAAAACGATATTACAATTCAACATTAATACATTATTCGGATCCTTAAACATGGTTCAAATATTAATAACTCAGCCAAAGTATATAAATCTTCAAGTATCACATTTGATTCATATCTTTCAAGTAGCACCACATAACTTTACCTTAAATCTTTAACCTGCAAAAGTGGTTATTCGCAAGGTTGAGCTCGACAGCCCAACAAAATCTAACAGTTTTCATGCATCATGTAGCACATAATAACATGCTCAACATACAAGAATAATCATAAAACAAACATAGAATACATATTGTAGTTCACATAACAACTATAAAGATTGAGTTCCTTACTCAATCAACATTCATAGCTCAATCATCATAGTCATAGATTAACTTTCACATTTCATACTTTTGACATATATAATACATTATACACTAAAATTTTAAAGCAGTTCATCATCAAGTTCAAATAGAAAAAAGGAACTGAAAGACTTGCCTTTACCGGCGTTTTACCAACACGCTAATACTTCGCGTCCTTGCACAACCTACACTATATCTGAGATTGATAATAAACAAAATCAATACTCGATCTCATGGTCAAATTTATTCCAAGACCTTACTTTATCTTATTTTCCTTTATAATGTCTTTATAGACATCTAACTATGTTTTATATGCAACTCGGTTTTATTTTTATTTTCATCACCACACATGCTAGACTATTGCACTTGTAGTTTAATGTGCGTATATCACACCATTTTATTATACCACTTTGGTTTCAAAAATGCATATTCAACACATTGTTTACATGTTTAATTTTCCTTCAAAAATCCAAAATCTCCCTTTTCGATTTCTTTTCATTATTATTCTTGTATTATCATCTTTTCATACTCAGATGAATATAACATCCAATATTAGCCATTAGTTAGATACTTTGTATACTAAAGTTTAGAAACACTATTACTCTTAGGCATTTTATCGAGCACGTTATGTGCACACATTAACTTATCTCAACTCTTGATCTTAAATGATTAATTATGCATAGAATGTGATAACACATATCTATACTCATTACATATGTCAAAACATATTTTTAATCATCAAAATATACCATCACCCAAAATCTTAATTCAAACAAAATTAAAAAACTCATCTTCACAATTTTTTTAACAAAACGTTGTTTTCGTTTTTAACGTAACTCCTTCGTTACATGTCCTTTTTTGTTCCTTCTTATATAGAATTAACCCTTAATCAGTGTACTACAACCTCATCTAGGCCTTAAAGTCAGACCTTTATCCATCTAAAACAGATTCTATAATTCATCAACTAGTCTAGAAAATTTCATTTTCTAGACAGCCTTACTAAACAATTTATTTCGGACATGATCCGGTCCATAAAATGGCTCAATCTCACGATTCTAGCTAGTAAACTTCCATATCTACAACTTTGTAGTTTAAAGTTTCTTCAGATTCAAAACACACGAATTTATATGAATTTTTCAAAGTCAGAAACCGTAATGCTTTTAATTTTCTCAAGTGATTGTTTTCCTTCGCACCATCCTTACTAAAAATGATAATTGCAATAAATCTACAAGGAGTTTTCATGTGATTACACTTTTTGAATATAGCTTACTTCCATATCTTCGATTTGATACAAGGCTCACTTTCTAACTCATTATACCCAAAGAGGTATGTATTTCATAAGATATGTCCACAATTACTCAAAACCTACGAATTTTGTTCATCAAATTTTCTTTCCATTTCATGTTCTTTCTTGAATCCTCTTGTTTGATTCTTTATAATCCAAGATTAAACCAATACAAACAAGATTAAACATGATCTACTACTCTAGAGCATAAATCTACCAAAAAAATTAAAGATTACACAAGAGTTTAGAAGTTACCTTCTTCTAGCTTTTTCTTCTTCTTCTTCTAGCTCCTCTCAATTCCTCTATTTCTCTATATCTCACTCAATTTCTCTATTTCTCTCTTCCACCAAGACTCTTTCTCTAAAAACTCTAGGATTTCTTCTTGTGTAACTCCTCATTTGGGTAATAGTTATGTTAATAATTAATATAATAGTAACCCCCACTAATAACATAAGGCTTATGTTACAAAACTCTTACATGCATGACTAATATCACATTAAGCCATCTTAGTAGCATAACTTCACTTTTCATCATTAGTTAGATAACCCAATGGTTAGGCTATTCATTATATACTATTATTACTTTACTATGACATATAACATATTTTTAATGTCACACTTAAATAATTACTTATTTTATTAATAAACTCAATTAAACCTTACTACTTATAATTCCTATTTAACATAAATAATTGCAATTTTATTTAACCCATTATAAACCTTCTAATTTAATTATTTAATTAAATTAGAATATTTCCATAACATTAAAGTAATAAAATACACATCAATTGAAGAATTATTTAACATACACTTAATTAATAAAATCACACTTAAATAATTTAAAATTATTTTATTAGTAGAATCAATTAAACTTTAATAATAAAATGCACATTAATTATAAAATTATCTATAAAATTATAACGCTTAATTAAATTAAGTCATAACAACCAAAATCAAATATTTATTATTCAATAAATAAATCAACTAAAATATTTATCTAACTCAAATAAATATTTTAATTAATTATAAAAATCACATTCGTTACATTTTTCCTTCCTTATTAGGATTCCGTCCTCGGAATCACCGAAACCTCCCTTACTTGGTTTTCACAAAATCTCTTTTCAAAATTTCTCGTTGAATATCTTCAACACATTACCTTAATATAGGTTTTATATTTCCTATTACATTCATTACCTCAACAAATTCTAGGTTTTTATTTCATAACTTTTACTTGAACTCAATTATATTTGAGTATTATATATTCTTTAACCCATTTATTTCCTTATCTAAGGATCGTTATCATAAACACTCGGGATATTATATTTCTCATCTCTAATAGAAAATGTAATCTCCCAACTCTTGGAATAAAAGTGCATAACTTATTTTCACCCTCTCTCCATAAAAAGACTTGTTTATAGATTTAGGGAACCCTCCTAAACTATTTAGGAATATCATTTATTTAATTAATTAAACATGTTAATTAATTAGCCTCCTAATCGTATTAGGAATATTTGAGAGTACTAATATTAATTATTTCCCAAACACCTTTAGGAATTAACTTAATAATAATAGTAATAATAATAACAAGACTCCTCTTATTAATTTATATTTAATATTTTTAAAATATTAAACTATTTAATTTATTATATCACCATAGATTAAATTAAATAAACTTAACTTATTATTACGATTGTGTCATTTACTTCTTAAATAAATATTCTTCCTTTTATGGTGTGACCCTTTAGGTTCTCCATATAAAACTGGTTGTGAATAAATCAATTAGAATAATTCTAATCTTATTTAAATAAATAAAATAAACTATTAATTTATTCAAATAAATAATATTTATTCTACAATAAGGATAAGTCTCCTTAGCTATTAACGACTTTTTAGATAATATAGATTTCAACATTAATCATAAAAAAACATTTGAGTAAATACTTATCGTACAATTCAATCATTCCACCGTACAATATCCAAATTAAATATAAGACATGAAATTACTGTCAAGTCTTATTTTATTTAATTATATGTATTTCGATTCCCAAATGCACAACTCCGAATAAATGCAAATTAGAAACTCATTTCTAATTTCATTCCACATTGGTCAGAGATTCTTGGGTTGTCATTTATCGAATCACATAGGACATATCTCTTCTTTTACTAGAAGTGGTAGATTCTTTATTGATCATTCCTTATCTCCATATATAATTTATTACACCCAAGCATACCTTTTGATATACCCTAAGGGTCTTAAGGAATAAGTCAAAATATAATTTATTATACACAAGATACTATGATGATCTCAAGTCTAAGGATCACTTGTACTACTATCACTATAGGTATTTTTATTGACAGGAAAGTAAAACTCCATTATGTATTCCTTAGCGAGCCACGTTCACTGAACTTATTCTCCAATAAGCACCTACATACTTGTTTTAGTGTCTCCACACAAATGGTCATGAGATAAATCATTATCATCCAATGAGCAAGCAACGTATGTACCAATCTATCCGGATTCACTAATCTCCTTTTTAGTAATCCATTGATTGAGAACATTTTAGTTTTTAAAGCTATCTAAGAATTTAGATCTCATCATGATTCCAAAATTATTACTTAAAACTATAGGTTTATCACATATTATTAAAATAGCACTATGTAGATAAATAAATGTCTTTAGTAAATAAATATTTTTATTAATAAATGAATAAGATTGTTTACAAATTATATGATTTATCATCATACATGATTAGCTTGTATTCATATAGCTTTCAATGTCTACATATGTAGCTCTGATATGTTGAGGAGATATGAATTCAGTCCAACTTAATGAGATAGAGCATTTCATGAGAGCTTTTCCTTACAACGATGGCAATAAAAAGCATAACCTTTAGGAGAAAATTAGGAGACATTTTGTAGCATTTTGAATTGAATTATGTTGTTTGAAATTCTGAGTTGATGATAAGAAATTAGTTTTGTTGTCTATTCAAATTTTAAGGGTATATGTGACGCCCCTAAATCCCGATATCTTTCAACCCTAGATCTGGTGCTACACGGTTCTACTGACTACACATACATTCAACTGAAATACATCAATAAAATGAATATGTTTACTATTTATTACATAATAATAAGTTCTTTCACAGGTTCTTTATAACCATTACATATGTTCTTTGTCATAGTATTAAATCATTACAAAAGTAATACTATTCTTTTACAAGGAAAATCTACTTATCCATCTTGGTTTTGCCCTTGTCCTTACCGGATCCTTCGAATCGTTCTTTCTTAGCTGTAATCATATAATTCAAGCAAGAATGATCATAACTAGCTTAGGAAATTTAACAGTTATAATGGCACAACAGTCAAGAATCATATGATCTTAACTTTAATAACTGAACAAATAGTTATGAAGTTCAATGAATAATGAAATATCACTTTTCTTTTCTTTTTAAACTTTAACGATGATAAACACCAATTAAATTCTAAGTTAATTCGTTAAACTTATGAACATTCATTCTTTAGTCTTTGAAGAGGACAATCCGACACGAATACCGTAAGTCCGATATTTCTTACAAGCACGTCTAAGTGATCAGCCTATAGTACTCTATGTTGATCAAAACGCATCCTTTAAACGCATTTACGTTTAATTTAAAGCAACCTCATGTGCTAGTCGAATTAATGACTTAAAACATTTGTGTATTCATACTCCGGTTTACCTTTGAATTCATACCAAGTCAATTGGCATAGGATATCAACATCAGTTATATTTTGAAAGATTTGTAGAGAAATCAACAAAATACTTGTCTAATCGAAGCAAAATGGCATCGACTCTTTCTTAACAGTTCATGCATTGCATAACATGAATTTTGACATTTGTCCAATATAAAGTATAGACAAGAGTTTAGAAAACTTGTCTCAAGCGTCTTCTATCTTTTAGTTCAACCTTATTTTAGTCTTTACAGATTCTACATGATATAATCACATAGCACTAATTAGGTTACATAACAAACATTACATGTTAAAAGCCTATCTTCTCCTTTTTTCAGTATAAACTATCTGAATTGTTAACCTAATAACCTTCGTTAATCTTATTTAACATTTATTACGGCTTTATAACATTTTATTGTTATAAGTTATCATATATGTTCAATGTTTAAGTAATTACAACTTATGTAATCTCAAATATTAATTTAATGCGAATACGGTTTACCGTATTATCGAATACAAGGTCCCGTATTACAAAACCTACTTTGCGTTTATATTTTTATAATCTTTAGTTACCTTTTAATTGTTAAACTTAAGGTCTTAATCATCATTTAAGATGTTACTTTAAGTTTAATTAAGGTTATAATTCACCTTCAATCAACTTCCTTCTTTTTATGTTCATAAACATTCTTTTTTGGCTTTTGTTATGGCACGACGCTGCAATGATGTGCCATTTGTTATATCTTCATACAAGCAATAAGATATTAGCGATAGAGCGGGATCCCAGATCTTGGTGTTGCGCGTCTGCCCAATTCCTTCATCAAGGCGGACTTCATGCGCGCCTCCCTTAACCCTTTGAAAAAAAATTCAATTTCTCATGTCATTTCTGACACACTCCCTTCTCGAGCTCATAACTTATCCGTTATAACTCAGAATTGGTTCGTTTAAAAGCCAATTTCTTACTTATTCTTCATACTACGATTTTCCCCGGACAAAATAATTTTTTGAATCCGTTAACAAGAATTTCACTTAATTAAATTCTTATTATTCGTTTGTTTTACATTCATGTTCTTAAATGTGTTCACGAAACCCTAGTTTTCTAGGTTCGTTATTAACATTCCATTTTCGTTTAGAAATCCTAGTTAACTACGATTTCGACGATTAACGTCTTTTCTTAGAAATTTCTCCATAAATTCATTATACGAGATTTTTACTCTGTTCAAAATGGAATCAATCCATTATTCAAACATCTATCATCCTAACCAAACATATATCATCTAATCTTATACACGATGGTTTTAAACTTATCCATCAACAACATGCGCTAAGTTTTTCATGTTTTCTTCAATATTTTCTTAATCATTCAATTATGATTTCACTTGATACATGGTTATTAATGTTTTAGTCCACTAATAGCCATCCTTATTACTTCGAATGAGACATGCTCCACCAATAATCACTTCTTTATCAATAAAAATTGAAAAGGGATGAAGATTATGGTTCAAGTGTTTATACCTCTAGTGTAAGATCCCAACTTTTATGAATAAAGATATAATTCTCTCGAAATATCTTTTTTGAATAATAAGGTGTGGATTTGATATAATGTTATAGTTGTGAGTAATATTTACAAATTTTGCAAAGTAAGAAAGTTGTTATAAAATATTCGTTTGGTCGGGGAATATTCGTTTTATTTGGGAATATTCGTACGACGGCACAATCATTGGTGAACCCCATAACAAAATTACTATCGGAGTTAGAAAACGACATAAACAACTTTTTATAAAAATAACGGCAAAATTTTTACCGTTAACTGTTAAAATACTCGGTGATACAAGTACAGTAATACGCGTGGTTGCATAGTAGCACACGATATTGTACAATATCTTTGATTATTGATGCTTACGTGAGAAGTCACTCAGTTTTATTTAATTATTGTCACAGTATCATATGCACAATATTTTATATTATTAAATCAATAATTGAGACGACAAAGTTATTCATATTATTATTTGCATTATTGACGATGTCTAGAAAGTTCATACCGAAGAAAAGGTTTGGTCACCTAATTGCGCCCCAATAAGGGGAAGTCCTTATCGAAAACCCCCCTCTTTCCTGAGAATGATCTCGTTGTTAATATTGTGAGTTATAATATTAATGATGAATGTTATTAAAATGTGTTTTGAGAAGCCAAGTGATTTGAGATAAATAGAGGAGATTTTTATGAAGTATTTGTTGTAAAGTTGGCTTATTATATGGACCCTCACTTACACATTTTTTAATATCGTCGGTAGAAAGTTATCTCAGTTTTGTTTTATTACTTTTTTATATATATATGTGACGCCCCCAAAATAGGTATACATCACCCATTTTGAGTCGCCAAATACATGGTACAGAATATAAATACAAACTTAAATATACAACATGAGCTTTGAGTTTTAATACAAATATTGTCTTCTAGACAGTATTCAAACTCAAAATAAGTCATCAATACATTTATTATTACACTATTTCACAGAATATTGAGGACTACTAATGCAAACATCTGGACCGTCACTCTGTTCCCCGACTAGTCCCAGCTATATTCTCATTTCCTGAAGAGAACAATGAAAGCAAAGGGTGAGCTCAACTAGACCAGTAAGAAATATTATGACTAAGATAATGCAGAATAAATTATCGTTAGCCTTCAACAGTGTTAAACTGATAAAATACAATAGACATCAAGTTTAACTGCAGCGGAACAAGCAATCCATTAGAAGAGTCAAGTAGAGTATAAAATCTACTATCTTCTATGATTTAAAAAGTTTTTCATCACTTTATCGTTGAGACTCAACTTAATAAATAATCCACATCATCGAATCATCCCTGCACTACGGCCACGGATATTCATTAGTATCACGACCACAAATTATTCATGCACTACGGGCCAAGGATATTCGTGTTTTCATCAATGGTCATGATCATGCTAACAACTATCCATCAATGCACTACGGGCCAATGAGGACTTTTACCACATCACTTGTAACATTACGGTCATGATTATACTAAATAATCCTTGGTCATAATCATACCAAGTCCATCTATGCACTACGGGCCAAAGATGACTTTCATAATGTAAGCATGAGGATGATGACAATGATATAAGAATTCAATTAAAAGAAAGTAAATGATAAATTTTTAAAGATTTATAATTTAATTTATCCAGAATTCAATAATGTCCAAATTGTCAACATGATACTGCTTTGTGGAGTAAAATTCAAGAATAATATTGTATCAAAAATGATTTGGACCGAAAAGAAATCAATTTTTGTCATGAATAGTACTCCGGGTGAATAGTAACCGAATGAATAGTACCCTGTGAATAACAACTTCAGGAATAGTAACCTCGTGAATAGTACCCCCGCATGAAAAAGTTAAACTTATCAAGAATGCTCAGAATAATATTTTCATTAAAAGATACTGGATGAAACGCAAATATCAAGGATATTCTACTAATTTTATAGAGTATAGAATTCAAAAAATTAACAAAATCAGTATAGAATTCAAAATCTGAAACAAAATAATATTACTTACATACTACAGAGTATGGAAGAAAATATTATTTCAAGCGAATATTGAACAAAAATAACATCACTTACCTTGAAAAGAAGAGTATTCCAACTGGTATAGCGGGGATATTCTTGAAGAAAACTTTCACTATTTTCTATGCTCAAAGCTTTCTAAAACTCGAAAGAAATACGCTCAATATTATAGAAGAAGAATTCTCTAATTCTGGTGTGATTTTCAATTCTAACTAAACATCCTATTTATAGGAGAATGGAAAGGATACTATTTGAAAAAGAAAATCACAGACTGCACAGTGACACATCACGGACGCCGGCTGATTTTCTGAAAATTTTCTGATTTTTACTATGCAAACACTATGCATAATAAAATATAATATATTCTAATTTTCATAAAAAAAACAAAACTTATTATAATAATAACAGAATAGTAACTCCCCCCGTGACCAACTTTTTCATCTAACAAAATTTTGTATACATGTATATATATATATATAATTATATATATATAACAAAAACTGTGATAACTTTCTACCGATAATTTTGAAAAATAGGTAAATGTGGGTCCAACAAATACTTCATAAAAATCCCCTCAATATTTTTAACAACATTTATTCATATTATTATCACTCACAATATTAACAACCAGGTCATTCCCAGGAAAGAGGAGGCTTTCCAATAAGGATTTCTCCCTATTGGCGCGCAATTAGATGACCAAACCTCTCATTGACATAACTTCTAAACATTGTTAATTATGCAAATAATAATATGAATAACTTGTTATCTCAATTATTGATTTAATAATATAAAATATTATGCATATGATACTATGATAATAATTGAATCAATAATATAAGAGATATGATGCAGCAATTATTGTAGCAATAATTGAGTATAACTGAGTAACTTCTCATGTTAGCATCAATAATCAATACCGTGTGCTACTATGCAACCACGCGTATTACTGTACTTTTATCACCGCGTATTTCAACAGTTTTAAAGGTAAAACTTCCGCCGTTATTTTTATAAAAAGATATTTCTGTCGTTTTCTAACTCCGACAATAATTTCGTTGTGGGGTCCACCAATGATTGTGCCATCGTACAAATATTCTCTGTTAAAACGAATATTTCCCGACCAATCGAATATTATATAACAACTTGCTTACTTTGCAAAATTTATAAATATTACCATAACTTTAATATTATAACAAATCAACACCATAATTATTCAAAATTATATTTATAAAAAAATTTATCTTTATTCATAAAAGTTGGGGTCTTACAACCTCCCCTTCTTATGAAATTTCACCCTCGAAATTAGGGTACATACCTGGTATGACAAAGAGGTGAGGATACCTTGATTTCATTTCAGATTCTAACTCTCAGGTCATTTCCTCAACATCGTGGTTTCTCCACAAAACTTTGACTTGAGGTATAACTTTGGAGCGTAGAATATGTTACTTCTTATCCAAAATTTTAACAGGTACCTCTTCATACGTTAAATCTTCTATTATTTCATCCGGTTCTAGCTCAATAATGTGGTTCGGGTCTTTCACATATTTACGTAATATGTAAAATACGTTATGAACACGAGACATACTTGGCGGTAACGCGAGTCTATAAGCCACAGTTCCTACTCGATCAAGTATTTCAAATGGGCCAATGAATCGAGGATTGAGCTTTCCTCTCTTTTTAAATCTCGTAACTCCTTTACATGGTGCCACACGTAACAACACATGCTCTCCAACAATGAATTCCACGTCTTTTCGATGAAGATCAGCATAACTCTTTTGTCGATCTTGTGAGGTCTTAATACGTTGCCGGATCATTTGAATCTTTTCCGTTGTCATGCGTACCAATTCCGGTCCCAACAACGTTGCTTCACCCACCTCGTCCCAGCATACTGGAAAACGACACTTTCTTCCATACAACGCCTCAAATGGAGCCATGCCGATACTTTCTTAATAAATGTTGTTGTAGGAGAATTCCACTAATGGCAAGAACTTGTCCCAACTTCCTTTGAAGTCAAGGACACATAGTCTTAATAGATCCTCAAGAGTTTGGATAGTCCTCTCTGAATGTCCGTCCGTTTGAGGATGATACGCCGAACTAAATCGTAAATCTGTGCCCATAGCTTTTTGCAAACTAACCCAAAACCGTGAAGTAAATCTTAGGTCTCGATCCGAAACTATGGATACTGGCATACCATGTAGTCTTACAATATCATTTATGTACATACGAGCAAGACGTTCAGGTGAATAAGTTTCTCGTATAGGTAAGAAATGAGTCGACTTAGTCAATCTATCAAGAATGACCCAAATTGCATCTATGCCTTGAGAAACCTTGGGAAGACCAGTAACAAAATCCATGGTAATGTGCTCCCACTTCCATTCTGGAATTTCAAGTGGTTGCAATGGACCTTTTGGCACTTAATGCTCTGCCTTGACATGTTGACAAGTTAAACACCTTGAGATAAACTCTGCGATCTCTCTCTTCATATTGCTCCACCAAAATGTATGTCGAAGATCACGATACATTTTGGTACTCCCAGGATGGATTGCAAATGATGTGTTGTGCGCCTCCATCATGATTTTATACTTCAAGTCAGAATCGTTAGGAACACAAAGTCTGGAGTTGACTCGAAGTATTCCTTCTTCATCGATTTTTGCTTCTGAAATAGTACCTTATTGTACTTTCTTCCTCATATGCATCAGCTCCAGGTCTGTAGCTTGAGCAGCTTTAACTTTATCGATTAAGGTCGGTTCAACTCGTATATTTGTCATCATCACGTTGGTCCCTGGAGTCTTTAACTCTATCTACATCCTTTGCAAGTCATATAAAATGGGTTTTTACGTTGACAATATCGCACTCGTACTCGCATATGATCTTCTACTCAATGCGTCAGCTACCACGTTCGCTTTTCTAGGATGGTATTGAATGATATGATCATAATCTTTCAACAGTTCGAGCCAATGTCGTTGTCGCATGTTGAGTTCCTTTTGGGTGAAGAAATATTTGAGGCTTTTATGATCCGTATAGATCTCCACTTTCTCTCCATACAAGTAATGCCTCCAAATTTTAAGTGTGAATACAACAGCTGCCAACTTTAGATCATGAGTAGGATAATTCCTCTCATATTCTTTGAGTTGTCGAGAGGCATAGGCTATGACTTTCCCATGTTGCATGAGAACACATCCTAACCCTTTGCCCGAAGCATAAATGTAGATGATAAATCCCTCCGAGCCAGATGATATTGTCAGAACAGGTGCTGAAATGAGTCTCCTCTTGAGTTCTTGAAAATTCTTCTCACATTCCTCGCTCCAACTGAATTTTGTATCTATCCGAGTCAGCTGAGTTAATGGAGTAGCGATTCGAGAAAATCCTTCCACGAATCTCCGATAATAATCAGCTAAGCCCAAAAAGCTACGTGCATTTGATATTATCGACTTAGGTTGCTCTACCTTTGAATTGCTTCAATCTTTGTCGGGTCAACAGATATTCCGTGATTTGATATCACGTGCCCAAGGAATGCAACTTTCTCAAGCCAGAACTCACATTTGTTCAACTTGGCATAAAGCTTGTTTTCTCGAAGCTTTTGGAGTATCAGTCTCAAGTGTTGTTCATGATCTTCACAGCTTTTGGAATAAATGAGGATGTCATCAATAAAGACGACCACAAAGTGATTCAAATATTCCTTAAATACTCAGTTCATCATATCCATGAAGGCAGCAGGAGCATTAGTCAATCCAAAAGACATGACTAGGAATTCGTAATGCCCGTACTGAGTTCTGAAAGCCATCTTTGGAATATCATCGGTTTAAATCTTTAACTGATGATATCCGGAACGAAGATCAATCTTTGAAAAGAATTTGGCGCCTTGCAACTGGTCAAACAGGTAATCAATACGTGGCAATGGGTACCTATTTTTTATGGTGACATGATTAAACTCCCGATAATCAATACAAAGTTGCATACTCCCATCTTTCTTCTTTACGAATAGAACAGGAGCACCCCAAGGAGACGTATTAGGACGAATAAAGCCAATATCTAACAATTCCTGCAGTTGGGTCTTTAACTCCTGAAGTTCAATAGGAGCCATTCGATATGGAGCTTTGGAAATGGGTTTTGTACCGGCTTCAAGATCGATACAAAATTCAATTTCACGCTCTGGGGGTAAGCCAGGAAGTTCTTCAGGGAATACGTCAGGAAATTTATTAACAATAAAAATATCATTCAAATTTGACGTATTTTTTTTAAAATTTGTGACATGAGCTAAGAAAGATTGACATCCGTTTTTCAATAAACGAATAACTTTATGGCTTGAGATGACAGTGATTGATTTTAATGGTTTGGTTGCTTGAATTCGCATAATAGGTTGGTTAGAAATATGAAAGCTAACAACCTTACGAAAATAATTAAATTTTGCATGATGAGTAGTTAACCAATCAATCCCTAGAATTAAGTCAAATGCAAGTGTTTTCAATGAAATAAGATCGATAGGTAATGTGAGGGTACCGATTTGAACCAAACAAGATTTATAAACAGTGGATGTAATGAAGGTTTCTCCCAACGGAGTTTCAACAGATAAGTCAAAGTCTAATTTCTCCGGAGTCAAATTTAAATGTTGAGCGCAAGTAGGAGAAATAAAAGAATGGGTAGAACCGGTATCAAATAAGGTATATATTTCGGTAGAGTTTATGATAAGCTTACCCGTGATGACCTCGTTCGGGTTCCTTGCTTTCTGGGAGGTCACAACAAACGATCTCCCTTGAACTACTAGTTTTGACTTGTTCAGGGATGAAGATTTGGTGTTACCATCCCAATCGGACTTGGCTTCCTGCATTTACAAAATCTAGCTAGGTGACCTTCTCTTCCATAATTGTAACACGTTTTGGACTGATGCGCACAGTTTGGACTGATGTGTCCCTCCCCTCCGTATTTGAAGCATATGATAGGTGGTCGCTTCCTTCCCAACAACGGTGTTTGGTCTTTACATCTTTCCATCATTGTTGAATCTCCTCTTCTTGAAATGTCCACTTTTATTGTCTTGTCCATGATTACCACCGAAGTGGTTACCATTTGTGGCATGTTGATTCGGTCCACATTTTTTGTAACCGCTTCGATGACTACTACCACTGGTATTATCATTTTATCGGCTGCTTTCTCTTGGTTGGGTTGACTCGTTGTCGCGCTCCAATAACTGAGCCCTATTTACAACATCTGAATACAAACACAGTTTATGAGAAATTAGATATTGATGAATCTCTGGTTTCAAACATCTTAGAAACATCCGCGTCATTCTCTCCTCATTATCAACCAAGTGAGACGCAAACTGGGACAACTCGGCAAACTTAGCTTCAGACACGACACGGCCATATTGTTCTCTCTTCCAAATTGATGAACTCTACCTCTTTCATGTGACGAATACTTTCGGAAAAGTACTTGTCGTTGAATAGTTCTTGGAACTTCTCCCAAGACATCTTCAATGCAAGCGGAGTTGAGTACGCTTTCTGGAATTTCCACCAAAGAATCGCCTCTCCTCGCAACATAAAGGTAGCAATGGAACCTTTTGCTCCTGAGCATCCCAAGACATCAAATATCTTGGTGATCGCCTTTATCTACGCTCTCCTTTTTAAGTGGTTTTGGCTCTCCAATAAACTCCGGTGGTCCCAGCTCCTTGAACTGCTTAGCGGTGACCGTCCGAGAGTTGCAAGTATTTCCACCTGCATTTTGGACATGAGTCTCTCTCGCCTGATGTTGCATGAATTGCAGAAAGCCCCTAAACATTCTGTCGTTCATCATTTGGTCGGTGTTATTGTTTGCATGAGGATTATTGCCTTCCTGATGCACATTTTCCTGGTTATTGATCGTTGGTGATTCAACGGTCTCCTATGCTCCATTGATATTCTCCAAATTCTCGGATGTCATTTTCAAATACTGCCACAAAACAAGGGTTAATTGGCATGTCACATATTATCCATATACTCTGACCGACCAATTAAATACCAAATAAACTTAGGTAGGTTGTGACAACCCCAAAAAAGGTTCATTCCATCCAACCCATTCTGAGTCGCCAAATACATGGTACAGAAAACAACTACAACTTTATTACAACAATTGTCGTGCAAAATACAACACATATGCTATGAGTTTGGATACTACAACAACAACTTTATTACATAATTATATATATATATATATATATATATAACAAAAACTGTGATAACTTTCTACCGATAATTTTGAAAAATAGGTAAATGGGGGTCCAACAAATACTTCATAAAAATTCCTCAATATTTTTAACAACGTTTATTCATATTATTATAACTCGCAATATTAACAACCAAGTCGTTTCTAGGAAAGAATGGGCTTTTCGATAAGGATTTCTCCCTATTGGCGCGCAATTAGATGACCAATCCTCTCATTGACAGAACTTCTAGACATTGTTAATTATGCAAATAATAATATGAATAACTTGTCATCTCAATTATTGATTTAAGAATATAAAATAGTATGCAGATGATACTGTGACAATAATTGAATCAATAATATAAGAGATATGGTGCAGCAATTACTGTAGCAATAATTAAGTATAACTGAGTGACTTCTCACGTAAACATTAATAATCAATACCGTGTGCTACTATGCAGCCACGCGAATTACTTTACTTTTTTCACCGGGTATTTCAACAGTTTTAACGGTAAAACTTCCGCCGTTATTTTTATAAAAAGATATTTCTGTCGTTTTCTAACTCCGACAATAATTTCGTTGTGGGATCCACCAATGATTGTGTCATCGTATGAATATTCTCTGTTAAAACGAATATTCCCCGACCAATCGAATATTATATAACAACTTGCTTATTTTGCAAAATTTATAAATATTACCCACAACTTTAATATATAACAAATCAACACCATAATTATTCAAAATGATATTTATAGAAAAATTTATCTTTATTCATAAAAGTTGGGGTCTTACAATATATATACCTTGTGAGTGTGTGTGCCATATGTGTTATGTAATATATATATATAGTAAAATCTCTATTTAGGAATAGACTTGGGACCAAACTATTTGTATTATAATTAAGAGATTATTACTAAATAGAGGTATTGGTACAAAATATTTTCGAACACCCAAAAATATCCACTTTAACAAAAATATCAATAAAAACTCCCTAATAATTATTATTCAAAAAATATTTATGCAAAATAGTCTTTTATAGGAAAATATATTCTTTTATAGAAAATGTAGTCTTTTATAGAAAAATATAGTCATTTATAAGAAATATAGTCTTTTATAGAAAAATGTAGTCCTTTATAAGAAATATAGTCTTTTATAGAAAATGTAGTCTTTTAAAATTAATATCGCCTCTCTCTCATATATATATATATATATATATATATATATATATATATATGTGTGTGTGTTAAATTATTACTATATAGAGGTATAGTTTCTTAATACTGAGACTTAAAAAGTATATAACATATTACAATTTAGAGGTTATTCCTATTTATAATCGGCCCAAATTGGGACCAATTTTTTATAATATTGTAGAGGTTATTCTTATATAGAGTATTCCTAAATAGAGGTTTTATCAGATATATATATATATATATATATATATATATATATATATATATATATATATATATATATATATATATATATTATATAAGTTTTGTTTTTATGTAAAATAGAATATTTTATATTTTATTATGCATAGTGTTGCATAGTACTGCATAGTGTGTGCATAGTGCAGCATAGTAAAATCAAAAATATTTAAAAGTTCCAGCCGTCTTCGCCCGTGAATTTCAATTATTGTTCACCCATGATTTTCTAATTCAAATAGTATCCTACCATTCTCCTATAAATAGGATGCTCGATTTAGAAATAAAAATCACACCAAAATCAGAGAATTCTTCTTCTATAATATTAAGCGTATTTCTTTAGAGTTTAAGGAAACTTTTAGTGTAGAAAATAGTGCAAGTTTTTTTTAAGAATATCCCCGCTATACCAGTCGGAATACTCTCTTTTTTAAGGTAAGGGGTATTATTTATTTCATATTCGCTTACAATATTATTTTTCGTATTCGTAAGGAATTTTATCTTCGTTCAATGTTCGTAAAGAATATTATTTCCGTTCAATATTCGTAAGAAATATTATTTTCGTTCAATATTCGTAGGAATATTATTTTCATTCAACAGTTGTAAGGGATATTATTTTTGTTCAATATTCGTAAGAAATAATATTTTTTTTCATACTCTATATTATGTAAGTAATATTATTTTGTTTTAGATTCCGAATTCTACACTCATTTTGTTAAAGTATTGCTTCTATACTTCTTAAAATTAGTAGAATATCCTTAAAATTTGTGTTTCATCTAGTATCGTTTCACAAGAATATTTTTTTAAAAATTCATGTTAAATTTTTATCTTTTCATGCCGGGGTACTATTCACGAGGTACTATTCATGAAGTACTATTAACGTGGGTACTATTCACTCGGGTACTATTCACCCCAAGTACTATTCATGACAGAAATTAATTTTTTTCTGTCTAAATTATTTTTGATACAATATTATTTTTGAATTTTACTCCACAAAACAGTTATCATGTTGATAATTTGGACATTTTTAAACTCTAGATAAATTTAAAGTCTTTAATATTTATCCTTGATTTCGTTTGATTTATGCTATATCATTGTCATCATCCTCATGTTTATATTATGATGAAAGTCATCTTTGGCCCGTAGTGCATAGATGGACTGTTGATTGGTATGATTATGACTATGTATCGATATAATCATGACCTGTAATGTTACAAATGATGTGGTAAAAATCCTCATTGGCCCGTAGTGTATTGATGGACAGTTGTTGGCATGATCATGACTATTGGTGATAACACGAATATCTTTGGTCCGTAGTGCATGGATAATTCGTGGATGTGATACTAGTGAATATCCTTGGTCCGTAGTGCATGGATAATTCAGTGATGTGAATTAATTATCGAGCTGAGTCACATCGATAAAATTGATGATAAACTCTTAAATCATAGAAGATAGTAGATATCATGCTCTACTTGACTATTCTAATGGATTATTTGTTCTGCTGCAGTTAAACTTGTTGTCTATTGTATTCTATCAGTTTAACACTGTTGAAGGCTAACGATAATTTTTCTGCATTATCTTAGTCATAATATTATTTACTGGGCTAGTTGAGCTCACCATTTGCTTTCATTGTTCTCTTCAGAAAATGAGACTATAGCTGGGACTAGTCGGGGAATGGAGTGACAGTCCAGATGGTTGCTTTAGTAGTACTCACTATTTTGTGAAATAGTGTAATAATAATTGTAATGAGGACTTCATTTGAGTTTGGATATTGTCTAAGAGACAATATTCGTGTTAAAACTCTCAGCTTACATTACACGACAGTTGTATAATTAAGTTTGTATTTGTATTCTGTACCATGTATTTGGCGACTCAGAATGAGTGATGTATACCTATTTTGGGGGCGTCACAGTTGGTATCAAAGCTTAGGGATATGATCCATGGCTGAGATTTGAGGCTAGAACTAGGAGGGGAGAGATAGGTAAATCCTTCGCTAGTATGACCTACCTAAGCTTATTTATTATTTAATTGGTCGGTCAGAATATAGGTATAATATGTGGCATGTCAATTAACCCTTCTTTTGTGACAGTGTTTGAAAATGACATCTAAAAATGTTAAGATAAGCAATGGAGCACATGCGACCATTGAGTCCCTGTCAATTAATAACCAGGATAATGTGCATCAAGAAGGCAATAATTCTCATGTAAACAACAACATCGACCAAATGACGAACGATGGTATGTTTAGAAACTTTTCTAGAATTCATACAAAACCAAACGAGAGAGACTTGTGTTCAAAATACAGGTGAAAACACTGGCAACTCACGAATGATCACTGCTAAGCAATTCAAGGAGCTGGGACTGCCGGAGTCTTTGGAAAAGCCAGAACCACTTAAGGCAGAAACGTGGATTAAGCAAATCACCAAGATATTTGATGTCTTGGAATGCTCAGAGGAGTAAAAGGTTCCCTTCGCCACCTTCATGTTGCGATGAGAGACAGATTATTGGTGAGAATCTGTAAAACTTACTCAACCTACCGTACTGAAGATGTCTTGGGAGAAGTTCCAAGAATTATTCAATGACAAGTACTTTCCTGAAAGTATTCGTCACATTAAGGAGGTGGAATTCATCCAGCTGGAGAAAAACAATATGATTGTATCGCAGTACGTGGCTAAGTTTGCCGAGTTATCCCGGTTTGCATCCCATTTGGTTGATAATGAGGAGAGAATGACGTGAATGTTTATGCGAGGTTTGAAACATGAAATACGTCAATACCTCATTTCTCACAAACTTTGTTTGTATTCAGATGTTGTGAATAGGGCTCGGTTATTGGAGCGCGATAATGAGTCAGCCCAACCAAAAGATAATGACCAACAACACGGTGGCAATGGCCATCAGAACAACGATAACCATCGTGGAGAAAATTATCATGCCAAAAATGGTAACCACTTCGGTAGTAATCATGGCCAAGATAATAGGAAAGGTGAACTAAGTGGGAACAACTTTAAGAAGAGAAGATTCAATAATGATGGAAAGACATCAACAGCAGCACCGACACCCGTTTCTAAGGAAGGAGAACGACCACCGGTCGTATATTACCAATGCGGACACGAGGGAAACATCCGTCCAAACTGTACGCAGCAATCCAAAGCGTGTTTCAATTGCGGAAGAGAAGGTCACCTAGCTCGATTTTGTCGTGTAGTGAATTCAAGTGTAGTTGGGATGGTGACGCCAAAGGATGTCCCAGAAAAGTCAAAGTCGGTAGTTTAAGGGAGAGCGTTTTTCGTGACGAGGAACCCGAACAAAATTATCATGGGTAAGTTAATCATAAACTTTTAGGAAGTCTATACCTTGTTAGATACTGGTTCTACCCACTCTTTTATTTCACCTAGTTGTGTTCAACGTTTGAACTTGACTTTTGAGGAAATAGACTTTGACTTATCTGTTGAAACTCCATTAGGAGAAACCTTCGTTACATCCATTATTTATAAATCTTGTTTGATTCAAATCAGCACCCTCACGTTACCTGTCAATCTTATCTCTTTGAAAATACTTGCCTTTGATGTGATTTTATGAATCGACTAGTTAACTATTCATCATGCTAAAATTGATTATTTTCGTAAGGTTGTTAGTTTTCATATTCCTAACCAACCTGTTATGCGAATTCAAGCAACCAAACCACTAAAGTCAATCATTGTCATATCAAGCCATAAGTAAAGAGTTCCGAGCCTTTCGCTGGTGACTTCCTTGTGTGGGATGCACTGAAGCCAGACTTTCCACAGGGGGACGCCGTGAATAATGGTGGCAAGTTGATAGGTATCAATGTGAGGTGTTATCCAAGTCTTGGATGAGAGTCACAGTTTTGAATGATATTTCTATTGTTAATAAATTTCCTGACGTATTTTCCGAAGAACTTCCTAGCCTACCCCTAGAGCGTGAAATATTCATTTTATTAGGGAATATTCGTACGACGACACAATCATTGGTGGACCCCACAATAGAATTACTGTCGGAGTTAGAAAATGACAGAAATAACTTTTTATAAAAATAATGGCAAAAAATTTATCGCTAACTATTGAAATACCTGATGGTAAAAGTACAGTAATACGTGTGATAGCATAATAACACACTGTATTGTACAATATCTTTGATTATTGATGGTTACATGAGAAGTCACTCAGTTTTATTCAATTATTGTCACAGTATCATCTGCACAATATTTTATACTATTAAATCAATAATTGAGACGATAGTTATTCATATTATTATTTGTATTATTGCCGATGTCTAGAAAGTTCTGTCGAGGAAAGGAGTTTGGTCACCTAATTGCGCGTCAATAAGAAGAAGTCTTTATCGGAAAGCCCCTCTTTCCTGGGAATGATCTGGTTGTTAATATTGTGAGTTATAATATTAATGATGAATGTTATTAAAAATATTTTTTGAGAAGCCAAGTGATTTGAGATAAATAGAGAAATTTTTTATGAAGTATTTGTTGTAAAGTTGGCTTATTATACGGACCCCCACTTGCACATTTTTTAAAATTATCGATAAAAAGTTATCTCAATTTTGTTTTATTACTTATATATATATATATATATATATATATATATATATAACATGTGAATGTGTGTGCCGTGTGTTATGTAATATATATATATATATATAATATAAATTTTGTTTTTTTATGTAAAATAGAATATATTATATTTTATTATGCATAGTACTGCATAGTGTTGTATAGTAAAATCAAATTTTTTTAAAAGTTTCAGCCGTCTTCGTCCGTGAATTTCTATTATTGTTCACCCGTGATTTTCTAATTCAAATAGTATCCTGCCATTCTCCTAGAAATAGAATGCTCAGGTTAAAAATGAAAATCACACCAGAATCAGAGAATTCTTCTTCTATAATATTGAGCATATTTCTTTAGAGTTGAAGAAACTTTGAGTGTAAAAAATAGTGCAAGTTTTCTTCAAGAATATCCCCGCTATACCAGTCAGAATACTCTCCTTTTTAATATTCGCTTACGATATTATTTTTCGTATTCGTAAAGAATTTTATTTTCGTTCAATATTCGTAAGGAATATTATTTTCGTTCAATATTCGTAGGAATATTATTTTCATTCAACAATTGTAAGGGATATTATTTTTGTTCAATATTCGTAAGAAATAATATTTTCTTCCATAATTTTTAGTATATAAGTAATATTATTTCTTTTCAGATTCTGAATTCTACACTCATTTTGTTAAAGTATTGCTTCTATACTCCTTGAAATTAGTAGAATATCCTTAAAATTTGCGTTTCATCTAGTATTATTTCACAAGAATGTTTAAGAATATTTTTTTGAACATTCTTGTTAAATTTTGATCTTTTCATGTCAGGGTACTATTCACAAGGTACTGTTCACCCGGGGTACTATTCATGACAGAAATTAATTTCTTTTCTGTCCAAATTATTTTTGATACAATATTCTTCTTGAATTTTATTCCACAAAGCAGTTATCATGTTGACAATTTGGACATTTTAAAACTCTAGATAAATTTAAAGTCTTCAATATTTATCCTTGATTTTTTTTTTTATTGATGCTTATATCATTGTCATCATCCTCATGCTTATATTATGCTGAAAGTCATCTTTGGCTCGTAGTTCTCACTCTTTGCTTTCATTGTTCTCTTCAGGAAATGAGAATATAGCTTAGACTAGTCGGGGAATGGAGTGACGGTCCAAATGGTTGCTTTAGTAGTCCTCACTATTCTGTGAAATAGTATAATAATAATTGTAATGAGGATTTCATTTGAGTTTAGATATTGTCTAGGAGACAATATTCGTGTTAAAACTCTCAGTTTATGTTACACGACAGTTGTATAATTAAATTTATATTTGTATTATGTACCATGTATTTGGCAACTCAGAATAGGTGATGTATACCTATTTTGGGGACGTCACATCTAGTGTTCTTAACATTCTTGAGTGTTTGATCAATTATTTAGCTTCTCTTCCTTTTTTTTCTTAGCAATTCTCTCTCTCAATATAAGTGTTGGTGAAAATTTTGTAAACAAATTATGAAGCTTAGCCTCTTTTATAGAGTTTGCAAAGTGGGGGCATTTTGGTCAAAATGGCATCTTCTTACTATTCCACCTCCTTACTATTCCACCAAGCTTACAAGAGAAGCTTGGCCACCTTCTTTGGCCGACCACATGGGGTTGTGGCCCCCCATGGGTTTCCCCATAGGTTCTTACCCATCGGATGATCCAACGATTCGACCCACGTGTTCGATTCTTAGTTCGAGTTTAGGTTTAATTCAATTCGCCCTAACCTTAGGCTTGAATTAAATTCTTAGTGAGCCTTGATTATATTTGTCATCAGAACTCCTTCATTAATCATTTTGGCTTGCCAATTAACTAGCTTAGGCTTGACAAGGTCTAAGTCCAATAAGATATAGTCCATTAAGACTTATTCGTATTCCTAACGTATAATTCTCATATTTTTCTCGTATAATAGTTCATATAATATTCATATTATACCTTGTATTATCTTTCGTATAATACTTGTACAATACCTTGTATTATACTCGTATTTTTTCCCGTATAATAACGTTCTTATTATACTTAATCATTTTTATTCAAATTCTTTTTCCCTAACAATCTCAATTTGAGTATGCAATCAAAAAACTGTGTTTGCTATAACTGAATTATTATTGAATAATCCATCTTTCCTCAGAATTCTATCATTACGTATTTCTCAGAAGTTCAAAAATAATTCTTGAGCAAAATTGGATGAATAATATTTTTCAAAAAATTTCTCGAATTTTTTTTATTTTCGTCTTGAAAATTCATACACTTTATTTCCAGTACGTAGCTAGAATCCTAACCACATCCGTTTATTCTAGGTCATAGAACGCCCTTTAAACAGCTTACTCAGTTTAATAAACATATAATCTCATTTATTCCATATAATTAAATAAAAATTAATTTACATTATAATCCGATTTTCTCGGTCGTTACAGTCTCATTCTCTCACTCATGCATCTGATTAGATAGACGATAAGATACAAAAGATGCTATAACAAAGTTGATGAATTTCAAATCAGGAACCATTAGGAGTGTTCCATACAAAAGTCATCAAGCATCAAAGGATTTACCATTTTATATTTACAGTAATATATACTTTGTATTACAGCATTTTAAATTGTTATGCTGGGATCAAATTTTTAGCTTCTTTGTAATTTCAGCAATATATTTACCTTGATGAAAGGCTTGTTGTTGTTCTAGCTCAGTCGGCTGGCGAGATCCATCTGTCGCATAAGTTCCAGCACCATATGGAGATCCGCCTTTCACCTGATTCATCTCAAACATTCCACTGCCAAAGGTGTATCCAAGAGGAACAAATATCATGCCATGATGTGCTAACTGTGTAATCGCTGTTAACCTACACATAAGAGGTAAAGTGCCAAATGGTATTTATTATTAGGAAAGAAAATTCAGTCCTATAGAAGTTCTCCCTTGCAAAAGGAAACAAGAATGAAACCAAAATACCTTAGTTTATGGGGTAGTTCCACTAGAAACCAATTCACAATCCTAATGGTAGTTCAATATCAAGCCTTGAATTGGAAATACAAGCACATTTGCAATTCAATAGAATTGAAATTTAATTAAAATTTGGCACTCAGTTACAAATTGAGTTGCCAAACATAGATTAAGTATTGGAACTTCCTTCATATTGCCACTAAATTTGAATTTTTTTTGTAAAAACAAACTGTTGACAAGATCTAGTTCACAATTCAACTAAACGTAGTTTAATCCATTCATATCCACTAAAATTGTCCTTCAGAATCTAAATTTTGCATATGAGTGCCAATGCCAAAGAAACCACAATAATCTGCAGGCAGGCTGCCAGAACAGAGGTAAGTAGGTACTATAAAATCTCAAATGTACACTTGTTGAAACGAATTAATTAACCATTTTGACAATTTTATCTTGTTTAAGATGGTTTCTATTTTATTAACTCATCACACTTGGACTGAGAATTTAACTATGTTCCTGTCTTTAATAAGATCATATCAGGCATGCCAACATTCTTGTTGCTCACTTCAAGAGACTGACTCTATGGACAAAACCTTAATTCTAGCATTTTGATGCTAATATGAGGGTCAAGGTCACTGTAAATCAAGAAAAATATCATTACTCTAACCCCCTGTTCTTGAGTTTTATTTTTGGGTAAAAGGAAGGGACCGGAAGCGAAAGTTCTTCTTTCCAAGAAAAAAATTGGAAGGAAGAACTTTTCCTTCCCATCTCTTTCCACCGAAACAAAACTCACAAACACAGATAAACAGAACAACTGATCAAATCGCAACATGAACCATCAACGACTCGGATAGATAACAGGACTATAAGATCGCCACACATTTCAATATTTCTATTAAAAAAATTTATATAATAGCAGTGAACTAATTTCTCTTTCCATCCCTTTCGTTCCCCTAAAAACAGAACTCCCAAACAGGCTATAAAGCACGAGGCAGATGAAAATATGAACTCACGCAGTAAGCTCCTGACCACCGCCATGGAAACCAGTACTCCAGAAGATTCCAGCAGGTTTACCAGCAAGAGACTGGGATGCCCATATCTCATGAGTTGAATCAAAGAAGGCCTTGGACTGAGCAGCCATCACCCCGAATCGAGAAGGAAACCCAAAGATAAATCCATCCGCCTCCAAAAGTTGCTCCGGCTTGATTTCTGCCACATCATTTGCTCTAGGAGGAGCCTTCATCTTATCAAGAATGCGATCAGGAAGCGTCTCAGGTACCTAATCCATCCATCCCATCAAGATTAAATATTCTTTTATAAGCCTCTAAACATTGACACCAATAAGCAACTAATTTCGGATACACTTCACTAAAAAAGACAAGTACCACCTGCCACAGAGTTGCTTCAACGCCTTGAACTGTATTCGCTCCTCGCTGTACTTCTCGTGCCATATTCTCCACATGTCCGTGCAAGGAGTAATAGCTACAACAAGAATGATACAAAAAATTCAGTATCAAACGTCACTAGTTTCATAAATTGGAAAGGTTTACACAATGTTTGGCGACTCAACGCTAAGCTTGGGAATTGGAAATGGAAGCACATTTGCAACTCCATGGACGAATGAAATCAAACTTCAGTTAATATTTGGCGTTAACTTAATTTAGAATTGAACTGCAAAACATAACTGTAGATTCAAACAAATGAGCACAATAGCTACAACAAGAATGATATCAAAATTCACATCAGAAGTAACAAGTTTCAGAAACTGGAAAAGTTCATTTAACAACTCGGTATTAAGCGTGGGAATTGGAATTGAAAGTACAGTTTTCAATTTCATGGAATTCAAATTTAGTTAAACATTTGCGTTCAACTCCGATTCTAAATCTTGAAATTGAATTGCCAAACATACCTTAAACTCAAATAAATGAGGAAATTCAAATCGGATTCATTATGGGGAGGGGAGAGAATTGGGTGTACTTACACTATGAAGACCTTAGTGATGGCCGCCATAGTTGCAATTGAAGGAATCTATCTACGGAATGAAATCAACATATACAACTAATTAGGTAGAATTTCATGATCATTGTATAATTAAAATCACACAAGATATAATTTTACCATTTAATTGATTTCATCAAAGGTTTGAGTTCAATTATACTATACATACCGGATGATCGGATAACAAGCGAAAGCTAGCCTTATCATGTAAGAACTGTTATTTTTGTCTTCATTGCCAAATCTTACAAGATGAATAAGTAGCAAAAAGAAAAGTTGGCTTCTGAATTTAGATTTGGGTATATATTGTACAAAGTACAAACAAGGTCTTAGTCAATTGCAGTGATGTGGTTCCTTTGACGGCAAGTACTGTATGGACAGGACAATACTGAAGATAAGCTTCCCCTACTGCTGATAAGAATTGCAAGTTTGGTTAAAAGGTCACGCCTAGTTTTAATGTTTTCCGAGGCGATGTACTCCCTCCCTCCCTCCCTCCCTCCCTCCCTCCCTTTCTTAATATAAAATTATTATTGATTTTTTTAAAGTTAATTAAAAATATTAATTTAATCAATGAATATTATAAATTATCTTTAAAATATTATTCATTATTAAATATATTTTTTTAGAATTTTTAATAAATCATCTTAACTTTAAATTTTAAAAATAAATTAATTTTTAAAAATTAATAATGATCTTATATTAGAGTTGTAATATAGAACAGAGAGAGTATTCTTTATCTTGGTGAGTTTGGAAAGAACATAAATTTTTTTTAGAACTTATGGTGTTCGGGAGTGTTTTACCGATCCTCATATGGACTGAAGGCCTGAGCCAGAACCGTTGGGATTGAGCCCATTGGGTCGAAGCCGCACTGGATATCGAAGGTGACCGGGTTCGGATATTCGAGCCCTCTAAGTTCGGGCCCGGTTGTGATCATGGAGGTCGGGGTCGGGCCTTCGAGTCCTTTAAATTGAAGTCCAGACCGGTGTTTATGAAGTCTATTGGAGTGGGCCTGTGCAGTTGGACAACCTATATGCAGAGTCTGGAGCTAAAAGAGGTTTACATGGTTAAGGACTCTCCTCTTAACCATATTTGAATAAGGCAACTCCAAATGTAGTATTAGAAAGAGATTCTACTTACACCTTTTAAGGAGATTGTGTTGGACTCAAATATAGGTAACTACCATATTTAGGAGTCTTATCCTGACTCGGAGAGGGACACTTGGGAAGTGAGAATGGCTATAAATACAAAGCTTGGCTACAAGTAACAGGTAATACATTTTTGAACACTAAACACTTAAGCCTTCATTGTTAAACCTTGTGAACGACCAGATTTTATTCTCACACCGAGCTATATCCCGTGGCCAAGACAAGTCAAGCTTCTTCATGATGATCTGTTATTGTGCAAGTTTCAAATAGCGTGGATTACGTGATTGGACGCCCTTGAGGCATTTAAATTTAATGTTAACATATGGATAAAAAGAGAAGGCTGAAAGGGATATCGGAAAGTTAATTCACAATCGAACTTTAAAACGTGTAAACTTCAACGGATTATTTGTTTATGAGATAACCTTTTGTTAGTCTTTAAATTAATTTAAAGTTATTTTTCATATTATTTTTTCTATTTTATCCTTAGACTTTATAATTTCTATAATCTTTCACCAACCTAACAAAAATAGAACAATCGAAAAACTTGATATGAAGAAGAAAAAAAATCACTATAGAGTAAGGACTAATAAATGTGAAATACAACTAGTGTTTGAAGACTAAAAAACATATTATATTTTGGAGACTAACATGAAATTATGAAAAAATATATATATTTATATATATATATATATATATATATAATAAAATACAAATGATTTTGAATTTCTCGCTCACTCAATAAATCATCTGGGCCGTCCAAAGTTTGGGATAAATCTCAATTTTGTCCATAGTCTTAGGAGACACAGTAATCGCTATATAGTATATGTATATATATATATATATATATATATATATATATAATATAAGAACTAATACATAAAAAAATTAAGAAACTAAATGTAAAAACTAATTATAGTTTAAAAACTAACCAAGAAGCTATCCCTAAGTCTCCAAGACTTGGTGGTAAGACGGACTGAACATTAAAATTTATGAGAATAAATGTGTCAGGCTTGTTACTTACATGTATGAGTTTGAGAATGGTTAAATTCACAATATTTTTATTATTTACATAATAAAAATATCATTGTAGATGTATAACGACGGTATAAATTGTTATTATAGGATCTATAGTGACACTTTTTTTGTGAAAATAATATTTTCTATTGTGGATTTAACAATTTTCTTTTTTCTATGATCCTATGTTAATAATAAATGGGTAATTTTAGGAGTCTCAAATTTTTTTATTTTAAAAAGTATCTCAAATGATGTGTCATCATAATATTAGTTGAGTAGATCTAATGTCATTGGTTATGCCATAAATTATCATTAAAATATTAAATATCATGTCATTTGAGAGAAAAAAATTTGAGACCCATAACATTACTCATAATAAATATATATAAATAAAAAGAAGAAAATTGAAATTTTCACATATAAACATGATAGCTTCATATTAGTTTTTTTAACAAATATATATGTGAAATCCACTTATTATTCAGAATATCATTTTTTATCACGTTGAAATATGTGTTCTATCATTCTTGTAAATAGTGTTTGGTACATTAGTAATCTTATATTCCTAATGATTCAGGTACAAGATAAAATGTTAAGATTTTAACATGGAGTAGGTATTCGCATGACCAAAAAATATGTGATAATCTTATATTATCACGTCATATTGAGATCTTTCTTTCGACAAAATTACCCCTCATATTTTAGTAATTTTGACATAAATTTTCTCATTTATTATGTACTTGCAAAAAATTTACCAAGCAAATACCCATTTATATAGAACTCAGACTTCTTTATTTTAATAATTTGGACAAAAATATCCTTATTCGTCTTGTTTTGTTGTTTAATTTGTTACTATGTTTAATTGACTTAATTAATTAATACTTATTTGTGTACTAAATAATTGAATAAATTATGAATTATATTTTTCTAAAAGTTCTAATTTTTTTTTTAATACAATTTATTAAATGTTACTGAATTAATTAGTTGGACACTTTTTTGAGATTTGAATTTCATTTGACAAGAATTCATGAGGTGAATAAATACATGAACATTTTAGTAAAAAGTGAATATTAGAAATACACACTAATTTTGGAAATTCTCACACTCACTCACAATAATAATTATCGGGGATAAATCAACTCTTGGTACCTGTACTGGGACTCGACTTATAATTTGGTGCCCGAAGTGAAAAAAATTACAAACTAGTGATTGTACTCGAAAAATGTTACACTCCGTTAAACATTAGGGACACGACTTACAATTTGGTACCCGAAGTGGAAAAAAGTTACAAACTGATGATTGCACTCAAAATTTTTTGTAATATCGTGCTTGTACTTTCCAATTTTTAAATAATCGTTAAAATTGATCCAACGGGAGAGACAAACATACAGAGAGAGAAGCGAAGTCGACGCGAAGAAGGTCCTCGATGTTTTGTTCCATCTTTTCTTGCCTCCCACATTCGCACCTATTGCTCCACAAAGTGCAACCGACTTGGGAACTCGTGTAAATCCATTCATTTTTGTTGCATGAACTACAATCTTCTTCCCCGATTTCATTTACGATTCCACTCCAAGACGAGCTCATCCTTTCAATTAAACATTGAAAACCCTTTACTAAATATATGTGAACCAGTAATCAATGGAGAATCGAGACAAGAAGAATGAGAGAAGAAGAATGACAGAAGAAGAGAACCCTAATTTTCAAATAGAATAAAGATGAAACCCCACTGTTTAACGGAGTGTAACATTTTTCGAGTACAATCACCAATTTGTAACTTTTTTCACTTCGGGTACCAAATTGTAAGTCGTGTCCCTAATATTTAACGGAGTGTAACATTTTTGGAGTACAATCACCAGTTTGTAACTTTTTTTACTTCAGGTACCAAATTGTAAGTCGTGTCCCAGTACAGGTACCAAAAATTAATGGCAAAACTATGATTTTCACCACTAAACTTGGCACGTTTTACTTAATACACCACTGAACTTTTAATTTTTTGGATTACATCATTAAACTAATTAAAAAAATTTTAATTGGGTCATTCCGTCCAAAATAGTTGACAGACGTTAAAGTGGCGCTGAAGTGGCGCTGATGTGGCAAAAAAATAAAAAAATTGCTTATGTGGCAAAAAAAATCAAAAACATATTTTTTTTAAAAAAATTACATTTTTTGAAAACAGATTTTTTTTTAAAATATATTTTTTTAAAACAGTTTTTTCAAAAATCAATTTTTTTTAAAAACAGATTTTTAAAAAAATAGAATTCTAAAAAAAATATACTTTTTTAAAAACATATTTTTAAAAAAAAATAGATTTTTTTAAAACAGCTTTTTAAAAAACAGATTTTAAAAAAAGAGAATTTTTAAAAAATGGAACTTTTTAAAAAAAACAGATTTTTCAAAAAAGTAGAACTTTTTTAAAATTTGATTTTAAAACAGTTTTTAAAAAAAGCTATAAAAATAATTTTTTTTAAAAAGCAAATTTTTTAAAAAAATAGATGTTTTTAAAAATAGATTTTTAAAAAACAGATTTTAAAAAAATAGAATTCTAAAAAAATATACTTTTTAAAAAAGCATATTTTTTAAAAAAATAGAATTTTTTAAAAACAGCTTTTTAAACAGATTTTTTAAAAAATAGAATTTGTAAAAAACGGTAGAAATGTTTATAACAGATTTTTAAAAACCGGTAAATATTTTTAAAAAACGATAGAAATTTTTAAATTTTTTTTATAAAATAGAATTTATAAGATTTTTAAAAAACGGTAGAAATTTTTTAAACAGATTTTTAAAAAAGCTGTTTTTAAAAAATTCTATTTTTTTAAAAATATGTTTTTTAAAAATATATATATATTTTAGAATTCTATTTTTTAAAAATTGATTTTTTGAAAAAAAACTGTTTTTTTAAAAAATATATTTTAAAAAGTTCCATTTTAAAAAATCTGTTTTTAAAAATTTCTTTTTTTAAAAATCTGTTTTTTTTAAAAAAAACTGTTTTAAAAATTTTATATTTTTTTTAAAAAATTATATTTTTTCAGAATTCTATTTTTTTAAAATCTGTTTTTATAAAAAATTGATTTTTTGAAAAAACTGTTTTTTAAAAAATTCCATTTTTTAAAAAATTCCATTTTTTTAATAAAATCAATTTTTTAAAAAGTCCTGTTTTTTACAATTCTATTTTTAAAAATCTGTTTTAAAAAAAAACTGTTTTAAAAAATTTCTATTTTTTTAAAAATTATGTTATTTAAAAAAATATTTTTTTAGAATTCTATTTTTTTTTAAAAATCAGTTTTTGCAAAAATTCTGTTTTTTTTAAAAAACTGTTTTTAAAAAAAGCTTTTTTAAAAAATTGTTTTTTTAAAAAAACTATTTTTTAAAAAAAGCTGTTTTAAAAAAATTAATTTTTATAGAATTCTATTTTTAAAAAATCTGTTTTTAAAAAAATAATTTTTTATAGAATTCTATTTTTTTAAAAAATATGTTTTCAAAAAAAAAATAATTTTAAAAAAATTTGTTTTTTTTTTAAAAAATTAATTTTTATTGTATTTTATTATGTTTTTGTTATTTTTAAAACTTTAAAATGTTAAATATTTTTTTTAAATCCGTTTTTGATTTTTTTTTTGCCACATAAGCAATTTTTTAATTATTTTTTTGCCACATCACCGCCATGTCAGCGCCACTTTAACGCCTGTCAACTATTTTGGACGGAATGACCCAATTAAAAATTTTTAATTAGTTTAATGATGTAATCCAAAAAATTAAAAGTTCAGTGGTGTATTAAGTAAAACGTGCCAAGTTTAATGTTGAAAATCATAATTTTGCCAAAAATTAATTTATCCCATAATTATCGTAATAAAATAATTTCTACCTTGCAAATATATCTCTTCCTCAACATCAAATGAATTTGGTGTGACAATAATCATGTAGAGACTACTATTTATGTAACTTTTTTTTTCAAATTTGGGAGGGGGTATGTTTTGAACATTGAAACTCTTGCTTTCCAAGATGGCAAGTACACCAATTGAACTAGCGATCATCGATATATTTATGTATTTTTGGTGTATACATAAAAGATAAATAGCAAAACTAATGAAATCACCATTGTAGTTGCACGTTTTATTAATTACACCATTAAATTTTTAATTTTATAAATTACCCCACTAAATTAATTATTATTTTGAAATTGGGTCATTCCGTTAAAAAAAATAAACAGACGTTAATTTTTTATCGATAAAACTAATGAATTACCCACCGTAGTTGGCACGTTTTACTGATTACACCATTGAATTTTTAATTTTTCAAGTTATCCCATTCAACTAATTAATATTTTGGAATTGAGCCATTCTATTACAGACCTCACGAGTGTTAAATCGTTTCAGTTTTTATCCTAGGTGGACGTGAAAAAGAGAAAAAAAAAAGAAAATGATTTATTCTTTCTTTTCCTTCCTCTCATCTCTCTCATCTCCCCCTTCTTCCAAGTCAAATAGATCTGCGTATTTTCTGTCTCTAAAATCTATGAAAATTCCTAAATCTGAATACCAAAAATATTGAATTGAGCTTCAAAGTTCATCATTAGATATAACAATGTAGTCTGAATTTCCAAAAACAATAATAGATGAAGTAAATGGTGTTGCAGTAGGTTTCCTTATGTCTTCGAACTCATTTCATTCACTTCGACTATCAGCAGCCTTATGTCTCCGAACTCCTTTCATTCACTCTCGATTGCCTCGACAAGGTCCACTCCTTCCCTTGTGGCGCCCCCAAATTCAGACCGCCACTTAGTCACTCGAATTCGGTTTGTCACGTGCTCAAAGTAATACCATAATAACTAAAATCACACATTCACAACGAAAGATCTAATTTAGAATAATATACAATGATTTATTATAATTATTCCCCCAAGTCTCGCAACCTACAATACTTAATAGATTACATAATAATATCGAATAAAGACTTATTACATAATTCTACTTAAGTTTAAGCATAGTCTGAAAACAGTCTTAAACATAAAGGGACAAGCTAGTCGGTAGCCTTGCCCTTGTCTTTTCCAGAGACACTTCCCTATTCCGCCTTAACTGAAAGGTTTTAAATAAGCAAGGATGAGCACAAATTTTCCACTAAGTAATATACAACACGGGTGAAGAATATAATATCACAAGGTTGAAATATCACAGTATAGTCTCCAAGATAGTTCAGGGTATTAGAATAATATCATGAACAATGAGTATCAATAATTCTCGAATCCAATCTTTGGAATATGAAAGGATAGTTCAATATAGATCAACAATGTAAAGGATAGTCCGGATACTTGCCTCAAGCGTAGTTTACCAAAGTAAAGCTTAATATCAACCCAATGCACTATGATATCCTATTTATGTATAATCACATTAGTTATACAAGTTCAACATGTACACCTATTATCTTAATTTACTATCATACACAAGTGAAATTTATCAATGCTAACATATAGTGTTAGTCTTCTAGTCGCATAAATCTTATATGTATGTCATCACATGAAAATTAGTTTATAACACACCATGTCATAGTTGAAATCACACAGTGACTTTAAAGTGGTAAACACTTATTCATCATAGGATCCTATCAACAACACGCTTATTAACACATGAATACTACACTGGACTTGTATTACAGATTAGAGTAACAACCTAGGCATTTATGGAACCACAGAATAATTACAGACTCGATCCTCTCGCAGATCGGCGTGAATCGCTACTGGATTTGAACTAAGGAGTGCGCGCATGCTACTGCTCCTTGATCAAACTGTAACATGGTATCGCTCTGCGCAGAGGTCAAGCATACTAAACTTGTACATACATCAGTAATCATGCAAAACATATATGTTAGTATGTGGATAACAAAGTTTGACCTCATATCATAGCATTATCATAGGTCACCGTCTATTCTCATTTAATCAAGACTTTAAGTGTTAAATTCACAATTTTTCTTACGTTTGATCATTGGACACATACTATATGCATGATCCATAGGTCTCAACAACTCATGTTTACATTAGATTAGTCATGTATTACAAGTTATGACGTTCTAGTTCATTCATGCTTGTTCTAAACCACATTTAACTAGTTTTACTATGCATAAGACTCACTAGGCATTCATGGTACTTACATTTATATGAATGACCCACTTAATCATGATGTCTCACATACACAAGTTAAACCACATAAGCATGCTCACAAATCTTAACTTAAAGCGTATATAAAGTTTATCAAGTTTGTTTTCAAAACTTTAAGTTTCCATTAGTAAAACTTATTCAAGCATGTAAGGTAAGTTCACATATTCCATAACATGCTTCCATAACCACATAATAGGTCACATAGGTATGTTTTGAAGTTCAAAACTTAGTTTATGCATAGTTCATGTACACATAGCTAATATAGTCTTTTACTTGCACTTTTTCTTTTAATTCATGCTTAACTACATCATACCCTCACCAACAAGGTAACTAACACATTGGTCACATTTTAGTGTATATCAGAACTCGATACGTTGGCACATAAATTTTGGACATGTTTTTGAAAAAGGTTTATCAAAACTAGTTTTCAACTCTTTAAGTCCTCTTTGAATAATCAAACTAAAATCAACTAACATGGCTTACTATATGCATAGAAATCTCAGTCCACATGTGCAGGTTATCTATATGCATATCCCTACTGACATAGCATGCTCAGAATGACACAAGATCACAAAAGTAATGTACATGATAGCGGTGAGCGGTGATCGTGCATGGACATGTATGTACTGATAAGTGGCCGGTACATACTTGAAAGGTAATCAAAGAAATGAAGGCTCTACTTCTGCAGAGCTTCATCCCAACCCATGCCAAACCTATAACCAGACAACTACAAAGCTCCTAAACATGTATACAAGCTCAAATAACACAATGGCATGCTAATCCATACCAATTATCAGAGAATTCAACAATTACTAGAATTTGACAAAACTTCAAAATTAAGAACATAAACAGAAATTATACCTCCTTGAAGCTTGAATTGAATTCCCTCACCCCTCTGATAATATTACCTAATAGCTCAGCAACTCACACTCTCTAATGCACTTCTCAGACAGTTTTTAAGCAATAGAAAATGAGATAGAAAGGGTGCTATATATAGAGAATGGTTTTCCCAGTTCATGGCATTGCACCATGGTTTGTGTAAGACCCCAACTTTTTATAAATGAAATTGAATTTCCTCTATTTATTATTTTAAAATAGTAAGGGTTGATTTGATTAATGTGGTTAGTTATGGGTAAAATGTGCAAATATTTTAAGTAGTTATAAAATATTCATTGTTATCGGGGAATATTTGTTTGGTCGTGGAATATTCTTCCTGTTGAGGAATATTCGTACGTCGGTGCAACCTTTTGTGGGCCCTATAACGGAAAGCAATTGGATGAAGAAAACGACAATTATGAGTTTTTATAAATAACGGTGTAGTTATTCTCATTAACACTTTGGAATACCGGTGGTTAAAACACGATGTCTGGCGGTGTTGCAAGATGCTTTGCAGTATTGCACCAATTCTTGATTCTTACGTAAAAGGCACTTACTCAATAATTGTTACGATAATTCTTTGCTCAATATTTTATCTTATTGATTAAATAATTGCTACGTTGATATTTTATATTATTGTTGTTTTAATAATTGTCACTACACAATATTTTCCATTATCAGATCAATAATTCATATTATTTTAATAATATTACTAGATAACATTATTGGTAATGTCTAGAAAGTTCTATCTAAGGAGCGGTTTGGTCACCTAATTGCGCACCAGTAAAGAGAAATCCTTATTGGAAAGTCCCCTCTTTCCTGGGAACAGCCTGGTTGTCATTATTGTGATTCTGTAATATTATTTATGAATAATTAATTATTAATTTATATGATAAGTGTAGAAACTCGGAATTTTCTGCACACCTGTCACTAATATTGTAGGAGAACAGATTCGTCTTTCAAGAGGGAACCCTGGAAGACAGTTCATATCTATTCCGGATACTACCGGAAGTTCAGCATCAACCCCAGAACACACACTGGGAATAACAATTCCAACCTCGGAGATAACCCCGAAGCGTGCAGATCCAATACCGGAACACACACCGGAGAAGACCGATTAATCTCGGAGATAACCCTGAGGTATCCAGTCTCAGTCCCAATCATGGGAATAGCTACCAACCTTGGTGATCACCCCAAGGAATGCAGTTTCAGCGATAACCCCGGAAATGCTTGTTTCAAATGCAACCAGCTTCAATTTTGGCGCTCACAACGAGACACCCAGTACAAACTCGGAGGTAACACCGGGAGGATAGGCACACCTCAGAGATGATACTGAGGACCTTCAACACTTGCAGCAGCCCAATCTCAGAGATAACCCTGAGCAACGTCTGCTTTATCAGCCCAAAAATGGCAATAACTCCGGTGAGGGGTAAAGGCATCATCTTGCCACTCTAAAGCCACATCACGTCGTCTCAACATTCATACACACATCTCTACACAACTATGTCCCACAAGAATCAAGGAAAACGAATCCCGAGTGACTATTGTGCAGGGTAACAGATAGAATTTGAAGCTTGAAGACCGGAGGGCACCGTCCCATCTTCATGACTTCGTACAACCTCTAATCCTATGCAATTGTACAACTCTCGACAACGGTGGTCCGAAATAGGTCCTATATACCTCAATCAGATGCCCAGATTGCAATTCTGAAAGTTCGAGCGGACATTCATGCGGTTTACTACGTGCACGCATTTATAAGACGCGACCCGACCAGAAACCCCGGGCGACCTCAGTACACTGCGGCTCCCCTCTATAAATAGAGGGCTTGGGGTGGCCATTGTAAGGAGAGAAAGAGCGAGGCAACCCTGTCAAATTTGCTACGTACTTGCAATATACTGAGTGCTTTCCCATTTTAAACACTTGTGAGCTCACATATAGCTACTTTTTTACCGGCAGGAGCCAAGTTTCATCCACTTTAAAGATATAGAAGTCTTCTTTGGCAGCCCACTGTAAGCCTTCTCACACACTTTAAAGCCTTTCTCTTCATCTTTGCACACACCCTTCTTCACGTTGAGAGTCGTGTTGCGTGTGTTTGCCCGGACTTCGGTCCGTGGTTTTATTTCAGTTTGTATATATATATATATATATATATTATATATATGGACTAACATTATCAAGTTATACCTCGGTTGAGCCTAGACTTCGGTCTGGAGCGTTTATTTGCTTATATATATATATACTTATATATATTAACTGTGTGTCGAACTTTGTTCGATGAGCCTGGATTTTACATCCGGTGCGTTTACTCGCTTATATATATATATATACTTATATATATGAACTGTTGTTGAACTTTGTTCGATGAGTCTGGATTTTACATCCGGTGCGTTTATCACTTATATATATATCATCCCACCTGGAGTCTACTTTGTGGTGATTGATCGCTTTTACAGCTTTCTTTACGTTTCGTCCTGCCTGGAGTTCACTT
Source organism: Panax ginseng (assembly GCA_020205605.1). Taxonomy (NCBI): domain Eukaryota; kingdom Viridiplantae; phylum Streptophyta; class Magnoliopsida; order Apiales; family Araliaceae; genus Panax; species Panax ginseng. Next base: position 116,730,899 of record CM035136.1, on the reverse strand, counting down.
CGTGGCAGTTGATTGCTTTGTACAACTTTATTTATGTTTCGTCCCGCCTAGAGTTTTCTCCGTGGCGGTTGATAGCTTTTACAACTTTATTTACATTTCTGATCCCCTATTGAGGTGCTTCGTGGTTGGTGATCATGTCTGTATATATATATTTACAGCTTTTATATATATACCGCCATCGCTTTCATACAAATTGCAGTATCATGTGCGTCTAGGAATCATGTGATCACAGATTCAGCATATTGGAACTAGATTCGGTTCCCATGATGGACATTTTCAGCTGTAAGCAGCTTGTAAATTATTCTGCGGTGTCTAAATTTCCTCAGATGGTTTTCATACCCACGAGGAAATTGATATTATTTTGTACATTATTTTCTTATAGATGCTTCGCATCTCGGAAATAAAATCAATCAAGCCGAACACTTAATAAAATGGAAGTATAAAAGGTCTCAATTACTATTGAGCACAAGGGTTTGAAAAACCTCTTTTACAAAACATCACTGCCATATCTTGCTAAAAACTGAATTTTTACATAAATTCAAACCCTGTGTATATATGTGCGAACGAGGCCTCACACTACTTCCAAATAACAGCACATTGACCCACATACACACACATTTAGATAACAGTTTCTTGAAAAGAGGCGGTCACCGTGGTAACACGGATGTCGGGGGGTGCCTAACACCTTCCCTCCGCATAATCAAGTCCCCGGACCCTAATGAATCTCGGTTTCATCGACCCGTTTAGCAGTGTCACATCACTGGGTCAATGTGCAAACCTTTTCTCGGTTGTGTTGGTACAACCATTTAAAAAACCAACTAGCGACTCTTAACAGTCCATCGTCGACATTATACATGTCGGACCTTTTTCACTTGTTTTTTCAAACAAATCTCACCTAAAATGAGAACACCAAAGAACAAGTAACGGATAGGGATAACTAAAAATCCCGACGTCGACAGGTGGCGACTTCGCTGGGGACCCCATTAAGAGGACTTAAGCCGCTATTACAATTTTTTCAAAACTGTTATCTACTTATGTGTGGATGTTGCATTTACATTTATGATGAATGTGTACGAATGCATTTACTTATTGCACTTAGTGCCTCGCACCATATCTGCTTGTGATATTAGTGCTTCGCACATGTCATCATTTCCATACGGTGAGACGCGATGTATGTGAATGTATGTTGTGTGGTCCCTCCACCAGGAGGCTATCCCGTCGGTATTTGATTACTGAACTCGTAGGGAGACTAATTCCCGCGAGGCTCAGGAAAGGCACCACCTAAATTCGCTCCAGTTGAAAGTCCGGATTAATTTCCCGTTGAGTAAATTGCGATGATTTGGGAACCTTCATGCCAAAAAGCCGCGAAAGAAACCTAAGATAGGTCAGCCTCTGATAAACCCAAAACGGAGGAAAGTCTCTTCATGTTTCTCATTTTTAATTACTTGTAAGCACAATTACTTGTAATTTCATCCATATCTATCTCCGTGTAATGAGAAATATGAAGAAATGTGTACACATACATATTTAAATTGACATGCTACAAACAACTGACATCCGTTTTGCAGGATAAAATTCCTAAAATGGACACATCACATATCATGTTATTATACACACATTCCCTAAAGACTAAACTATGCAAGTCTTTCGCAGGGAACCAATCAGACCTACTACCCGATCAAAATCCAAAAAGGCTACAAGCCTACAGTCAATCATGTCGTCATCTGACCAGATTGACCTTAATCCAGTTTCTCGCAAAGAATTTGACGGATTAAGCAAACAAATTACAGATTTGGCTGTTCTACTCAAAGAACTACACCAGTATACTCAGGATCCAAAGATACCCGTACATGCTGAATCCTCTACACAAGGGGGAGCCCAGGTCATTACAATACCTGAACTGCAGTTGGATACGACCAAAAAAACTCATGATGCCACCCATCTCATAGGAGATCCAGACACCGGCGACATCAAAAAAAAAGTCTTCCAAATGGAAGAGACCCTTCGTGCTATCAAAGGAATTGGAACACACGGGAGTGTTTCATATGCTGATCTTTGCATTTTCCCTGGTGTTCATTATCCAGAAAAGTTTAAAACTCCTAACTTTGAAAAATATGACTGGTTAGGAGATCCTTACAAACATTTGAAGGTGTTTATTGGAGAACTTGGATCTTATGCAAAGGACGAGAAGCTCAGAATGCAGCTGTTCTATAAGAGTCTGACTGGAGAAGCCCATTCATGGTATACTAGATTAGACAATTCAAAGATCCATAGTTGGGAAGAGCTAGCACATGCCTTCCTCACTCAATACAGTTTTCAGTCTCAGATGGCTCCTGACCGGTATCAGATTACCAAGGTCAAGAAACAGTCTAACGAGTCTTTCAGAGAGTATGTTCAAAGGTGGAGACGCCTGGCTGCCCAAGTTATTCCTTCCATGACAAAATTAGAGATGGTCATGACTTTCATAGACATATAAGAAGCTCTTTTCTATGAAAGAGTTCTAGCCGAAATTCGTAAATCATTTTCTGAAATGGTCAAACATAGGGAGATGGCTGAGATGGGATTGAAGTCCGAAAAAATTCAAAACCTAGCTGCCCTTAAAGCTGTTGCTGATCACATCCAATATGAAAATATGGAAAAAACCCTCGGAGGGTCCATAAAAAGAAAGAGGAAGATGTTTCCCTGATACTGCAGGGTCAAAAAAGCAATCAGAACATGCCTATTCAAAGAAGAAACTACACTCACTTTCAAGCACAGTCTTCGAACCCTCCAATACCAAAAGGTGGAGAAGTCAAACACCCTCGAGTGTTCACACCCTTAGGGGACACACTCGAGAATATTCTCACTCTTCTGACAACACAGAAGCAAATTACGCATCTTCTTCCACCAACCCAATTTCCCTAATGGGCGGGGGTTTCAATCTTTGCTTTGAAAATGTGCTTATCATGCCGGGGCACCTGGACATGATACTCAAGATTGGTGGGCCTTGAAACACAAGATCCAAGACCTGATAGACAATGGTGAGATCGTGGTCACCAAACCAGATCAGCCTCACGTTCAAAACAACCCTCTTCCTCAACACAAAGAAGAAGAGGTCAACATGATTAATTGGAGCAATGGACAAAGTTCCAATTTCAACTGCGAATCCTCCCAGACCCCCAAAGATGATGTTGACAAGTGGGATTATGCCAAGTTCCAGTTTGCAATGGAACGTAAGATGAAAGCTCTATGCAAGAAAATGGAGTAATTGGCAGAACTGGTGACTTATCAGCATCAAGTGACACGCCAATTAGTCAGCCAGGAGCATGCCAGTCTCCTGCCTCTTGTCATGAATATTCCCTCATCACTTTCAGAAAATGAATGCTGGAAGACAAAGTGACAAAGAGAGCGAATGCCAAAGCCCGTCGGGATTTTGCTAATAGAAGGGAATTCACATATTTGGGCCAACCTATGGAGGAAATACTTCATATGCTAATCAATGAAGGAAGGATCACTTCCCTTTTACCTCCAATCAATCCCCGTTCAGGACGGTACAATTCTGATGGAGTATGTCAATATAGCTCCCATTCTCGCGGTCACAACACAGAAGAATGCTGGGCACTCTGCCACCTTATCCAGAATCTCATTGACAGCGGTGTCCTGCAACTAGCAAGTGATGGTACTGTGCTATGTGGGAGTGAGAATACCTGTCCTACTAAGTGGAAGGGATTGGTAGCAGTTATATCTGCTGAGGCTGATGACATTGTCAAACCGATCACAATACCAACAGTTCAACTCAGAGGAAGTAACAATCCTTTGAAACTGGCCGCTCCCAAGCCAATCAACTTACCATGCAGAGTACAATATCCTATTTTTAGCTTGTGCAAAGTTTCATGGAATTATGGAGAAGGTGAAGGATCCACCTCATATACAACTGCTACAGTGTCGAAGGAAAATCCACTGTATCTTCCCCAACGGGTGATGAAGTCTACCATCAAATCAAAGGGGAAAATACCCATGGAGAAGATTGAAAAATTCCTCCGCACTATGGGTCATAACGAAGCCAAGGTGGTTTTAAGCTTAAGAGAAGCTCCACACCAAATTTCAATCCTGGACTTGGTCCTAACTTCCGAGGATCACCGGACGATCTTGCTGAAGGTTTTAGAAGAAGCCTATCTACCAAAATCAGTTGATACGAAAAAATTTCAACATTTGGTTGATCACATTTTCAACAACAATGTGATATCCTTCACTGATGATGACATACCGCCCAAATGGACCGGTTATTGCAAGTTGTTGCATATTGCGGTCTTGTCCTCCGGATACATGCTAGCTGGAGTCTTGATAGATGGAGGCTTATCTCTAAATATCTATCCATACGCTACCTTAGTGAAGATGAATATCAATCTCAACCGAATCCGGAGTAGCCATACAGTCATCAAAGCTTTTGACGGAGCCCGCCAGAATTCGGTTGGAGTAATTGAACTGCTAATCAAAATTGGTCCCTACACATTCTGCGTATCTTTCCATGTGCTCAAGATAGATTCGGGATACAACCTGCTCTTGGGACGACCATGGATTCATATGGAAAGGGCAGTCCCCTCCACCCTTCATCAGCAGTTGAAATACATTATCAACAATAGCCTAGTCACGGTCAACACTGAACCAGAGTGTCCTCAACACGGGGACATACAATTCATCAATGCCAATGAAAATGTTGAACCAGTCAGTTTTCATGCCTTGGAAGTAAGCAATACCCAATACCATGCTATTGGAACGCCATTTCCCGAACCCAAGATTTTTGCCGAGGTAATGTCGGTTACTCAAGAAATGATGTCATTTGGTCATCAGCCAGGACAAGGGCTGGGTAAAGATCGCCAGGGTATCAAGTACCCAATTCAATTAACCAAGAAAACTGGAACAGCTGGACTAGGCTATTCTTCCAGTTCTAGACATGGGAATCCTCATAAGCATCAATAGATTCCTTCAGCTTCAAGCACGCAACGTTTATCTTTGCCTTCAAACTCTGAGTCCGTACAACCTTCTGTAAAGGTGCCAGCCAGTATTATGGCTATGTTATTTCCCAAGTCAGTACCGGTGAAGGAGAAAGAAGTCTTTGTTTCAGATCTCGTAATGGAAGAGGAGGAACGAAGAATCAAGCAAGACGATAGGGGCCAAGAACGAGCTATCTATTACCTCAGCAAAAGATTCAACAGCAGTGAACACAAGTACACTCTGATTGAGAAGACTTGTTGTGCTTTAGCATGGGCGTCCATGAGATTACAACATTACCTCCATGGTCACACAACCCATCTCATATCCCGCGTGGATCCTCTCAAGTACGTGTTCAATAAACCCATGTTAAATTGCCGACTGTCCAGATGGCAGTTGATCCTACAACAATTTGACATCGTATATGTGACGCAAAAGTCCATCAAAGTTCAAGGAATTGTGGATCAACTGGCTGCGGCACCTTCAGGGGATTTCAAACCCTTGGAAACCTATTTCCCCGATGAGGGAGTAATGATGATTCAAAGAACACCATCAATACGATACACGCCAAACATCGAAGATGTATTTTGATGGAGCTATTAATATGGAAGGTTACGGAGCCGAGCGCTTCTAGTATCTGCATGCGAGGGAGCGATATCCGTCGCCAAATCAAATTATAGTTTATCAGCACCAATAACACAGCTGGGTATTAAGGCTGTCTCATGGGGCTAAAACTTGCCCGTTCAATGAGCATCATACGGTAAACTGTCTTTGGAGATTCAGAGTTGGTAATCAGACAATCCACCGGAATCTATCAAACCAAGGAACTACATTTGCTGCCTTACCATCGACAAGTTTTACAGATGGTTTTGGAGTTCGAAGAAATCTCCTTTCTACACATTTCTCGTAATAGGAATGACTTTGCAGACGCATTAGCAACTTTGGCCTCCTTAATGCGCATGTCAGACAAAGGATAATTTCCAAGCGTCATAATTTCCCTGCACAAGGCCCCAGCCTATGGGAATTACGTTGGAGAATTATCAGATGAGCTACCTCCCATCCAACATCCTTGGTATCAGCATATCAAGGAATATCTACAAGATGGATCTACACCCGCTGAGGCGAGCTCGACTGAGAAAAGGTGGATCCATCGAATTGCTATGAAATTCTACTTGAGTGGAGATGCGCTCTTTAAGAGAGATGCAGGACAAGGTCTCCTCAGGTGTTTAGACAAAGATCAAGCCCAAAGGCTTATGGATGAAATCCATGGTGGAGTTTGTGGCCCCCACATGAGTGGCCCCCTCCTTGTCAAGAAAGTCCTCGGGATGACGATATTATTCTTGGCTATCTCTCAAAGCTGACTGCAATGACCACGTCAGGAGATGTTATCAGTGTCAGATTCATGGGAATGCTATACACGCCCCTCCATGGGAACTCCACACTATAAGTTCACCTTGGCCCTTCTCAATGTGGGGAATGGACGTTATCGGGCCCATTGAGCCTAAAGCCAGTAATGGACATCGATTTATCTTCACCATGATCGACTACTTCACCAAGTGGGTAGAAGCAGCCTCCTTCCCCAGGGTTACCAAAGAAGTCATCATTGATTTCATCAGAAACAATGTCATTTGTCGATATGGACAACCAGAGGTGATTATGTCAGACAATGCTAAGAACCTCAACAACAAAATGATAGAGGAATTATGCAGTAAATTTCACATCAAACATCTTAAATCTGTCTTCTATCGTCCGAAGATGAATGGTGCTGTTGAAGCGGCTAACAAAAACATCAAGAAGATCATGCAAAAGATGTCCGCCAACCACAAAGATTGGCCCGACCTATTGCCTCTTACTCATTAGCCTCTGAGAACCTCAATGCGTACCTCCACCGGGCAACCCCTACGCATTAACCTATGGGATGGAAGCAAAGGCTCCCCATAGAAGTAGAAATGGAATCCCTCGAGTGTTGATAGACGCCACCGATGAAGATCAATGGGTACAAGACATGTATCACCAATTGTCTCTAATAGACGAAAGATGAACCGCGGCTATCTATGGTCAGTTATATCAACAAAGGATCGCCAGATCCTACAACAAAAAAATTCATTCTGGCGAGCTAAAAACAAAGATGACTTGGTTTTGAAGAAGATCATTGACAACCAAGATCAATCTAAGGGAAAATTCGCTCCTAACTGGGAAGGCCCATTTGTTGTCAAGGAAGTATTGACAGGAGGCGCTCTCAGATTGCAAGAAATGGACGGCGATGAATTTCCACAACTCATCAACTCGGACGTCGTGAAACGGTACTATGTCTGAAGTTACCATCAAGCAAACATCCTGGTGTTGGACCATCAGATCACCAGTTATTCCGGTTCTTTAACCCTATTACCACATACAACTCTTCCACGCTTAGCCCCTCAGGGAAACATACTTTTCAAGCCAGCAGCCTGGCTTCTCTACGTTCATACGACTTAGGTCATCCCACTATGGATTGAACCTCTCGCGTTTGCAGTTTGGCTACCCATACATGGGATCAAACTTCTCATACCTGCAGTTTATCCTCAACCTAGGATTAAACTTTCTCATCCCCGCAATCTGACATGCACATGGGATCACGCTTTTCCATTCGCCCTGAGGGGCGAACTACGTCGACCTGATCTCCTCTTCAATAGGAGTATGTAGGCAACCATTTCATATGGCCCGGTCGCAATAAAACAAAAACAACAATAACATTTCCACCCTTTTCCTTACAAAAACAAAAACAACAAAAACATTCCTACACCATTTCTTCCACATACAGCGTTGAACCTCTTACACCAGGTTCGAACTACGCAGACCTGATCTCCTCTTCAATAGGAGTACGTAGGAAGCCATTCATGGTGCGGTCTCACCCCTACCAAAACACAAAAACTTGTCAAAGGTACTGGGATCATCCTTCAATCCACCATATTTCATTGGCTTCAGACCAAAGGGATGGAATTACCTGAACTCCTCCCAAATAGGAGATTCAACGACCATCTAAGCTGCATTTATACCTTGAAGAGCAATACCAATCCACAAGAGATGGAATTAACTAGGCTTCTCCTAAATAGAAGTACTGGTGACCATCTGTGGTGCGGTCAATCTCAGAGAGGAAAGCCACACTCCTCTCCATATTTCCATACAGAAACCAGTCCCAAGACACAAAAGATGGTAGGGATACACATAGATCAATGATCCATTCTGAACTGTCCAGAGACATCTCAATGTCCATCCCTCAAGGAGGAATTCAGAATACATCAAGATCACAAGCCCTGAAGCAGCAGGAAAAATATTAAGCAAGTAGCAAAGCATATCTAAAAGGGAAGTGATCAAAAATATATTTCCCTACCATATATATAATGCTGTTTGATATACACCATGTAAACTGTACATGACAAAATGGCTAAACTAGTCTATGCAGGAAAGTACAAGCCCATCTACAAGTCAGGATATATGCGAGCTAACAAGCCCAACATGGCATCCCTCTCAGAAGAAGGAGGCGAAGATGTGGTCTCCTGTACGAGAATATCCACACGACCCAACAGATCTACAGCCATCTGCATGGTGACCATATGCTCATCTCTGCAATAATGCCAGTGGTAAGGGACCTCACTGCAGTACTATCTGTGACGGCTACATCCCGGGCAGATATGGCACTATCCCACTCAACTATCACTGCATCTCTGGCTGATCTAGCCTCATCCCGCTCGACAACAGCGGCGTCTCTACGAGCTAATGCCTCATCTCTCTCTAACAGAGCTGCGTCTCTCCCATCAAGGGCAGTCAACATCGAGGCTCTAGTCTGGTCTCTCTCAAAGGTCATCAGATGAAGACTCGCTCAAGTCTTTCTGCATCTTTGTCAGATAATCTAGAAGGCCGTCTTTGGGAGAATCTAGAAGAAATGCTGGCAACCCATCAACTGGCTCCTCCTCGATGTAGGAATCAATGTCCTCCATAGGCTCTACATCGTCAGAATCACTACTCGGTAATGTGGATGCTACCGCAGCCGATGCAATCTCTGTCTCCATCCATACAGAATACTCTGCAGAACAACCTGGATGGCTCACAAAAAATACAGCTATCTCACGCTGTTCCCAACATGCATACACACGGGATCGGTCCTCTGCTGAAAGATAGCGAGAAGCTAAACGCTGACCTAACACCCCCTAGAAAGGATAAAAGTCTTAAAACTGGTCAAACTGCGACATCACGGCCAGCGGGTGGTAGGTAGTCATGCCCCTTAAGCCAGCCAAAGGGATATAGTCCATTCCCGGAGTATGAGTAATGAAGCTGTAGGGTGAGCTAAGCCCCGAGCATGACAATATGCTAAACGGATCCCTAATATTCGCTAAGAACATAAACCAAGCAAAAGCATCCATACACTCCGATGGCTGAAAGGAGTATGACATGGCTATGTCATGGGTGAAACAATACCCATGCCTTCTAAAGGTGCCAATCGGTCTCAAGTGTGACATAAACCACACGTACAACATGACCGAGCTGCATGTGAACACTCCTGTTGGATAAGTGCAGCAGTATGTAGCTGACCTCAGAGTCTCTGCTATAATCATCGATATAATGGTACGACCCTCCCTGAGAGCTCTCACTGCCATGATGACTCCAATGTCTATCTCATCCATGTACCGTGGCATATAGACATACGACAGTACGCACAATAATAGTACATCAACCCTGGCTAGATGCCAATGATCATCTGGTGCGGTGAAATCCCCAGAATATCGTGTATAACGATCCTCAGAGCCAAATCTGTCAAACATAAAATGCTAGGATATCACGTGGCCAGATGTAAGCTCATCCTGCACCACCCTGTTCCTCAATCCAGTGAGGGTCATGAACCGTCGACTCATGTCCCCCAAAGCCATATGTACGTAAGGTCTGTCTAGTGGCAGCATCGTCAATCGTGCATACTCCTCTAGAGTGGGAGTCAACTCCTGGGTCCCAAATCGGAAAACCTGCCTCTTCGATACCCAGTGCTCCAGCATGCCATCCACGAATCCTATAGGAACTTGAAACATCAACAGGGTCATAGTATGCTGCAACAAATGATCTACGATTACCCTGTCTAATAGTGACATGCTATCGTACCACGATCGCATACCCGATGCCACCAATGATGGTGGGGTATGATCAATACAGCTAATTGTTGAAGAAGACATCTGTACGGGCCGTGTCATAAGACCATCTAGGGGTCAATACTGAATATCTCTGAACATACATACATATGCATAAAATGATATATGCATTGCAGATAATAGATGGCAACATGATATATGGAATGAAAAAACTGTGCATATATTCCTAAGTATATCAACATCTAATACATCATCTCTGTACAGCTACAAATACAGAGAAATGGGGGCACAAATGCCCTACTACTAACATAGGCCTATCGAAAGATATAGCGAGAATGGGGGCACAGCCACCCAATAGCTAACAGAGGCCTATCAAAAGATATAACGAGAATACACATCAGAAGAAGACAATGGTGTCAATGTCTACATCATCAATCCTGTCCACCTGATGTAACTCCTCCTGAGTCACTGAATCTCTATCAACAGGGATGTCAGGCCTGTATAGAGGAGGATCTGCGCCGGCAAAACCGAATGGGTCATCTGAGGGGCCAGCGTCTGATCTGGGAGGATCAAACGAATCTGTCTCTACCGGATCTCTGCCCAAATGCCGGATAAAGAAATGTGCCTGGTCTAGTCGCCGGGTCAAACTATCAATCTGTGTCACATGAGTCAGATCTCGGACACAAGCTATCCAATCCGTTATCATCACAGATCCTGGAACCATATCCCCCATGAACTGAGTGGCGCAGGATTGGGCTCCAATAGTACGAGGGAACCACTAATACTAGAATGTCTCCTGAGTGCAAGGACCCTCTGATAATGTAAAGCCGTCAACCCCTAACAATGGGTGACGGGTGACTGTGATACAGGCCAATAATGCCTGGCAGGAGGCAAGATCGGCATGCGAATCTCCACTGTGGTGCTCCTAATAGCACGCTCTCCTAAATAGAGCTCCCATCCTCCATCTGTAAAGAGAGGAACTCTCCGGGTGGTGATCACATACTCGACGCCAGTCGGGTACCCATCCTCAAAACTGATGGCCACATATTCCCCAGAATACGGAATCCATGTGATAATATCAGCTGTCAACAACTCCAGCTGCATGCGACAGTGAGTGAAACCCTCAGCTACAGGGACCTCCGCCAATATGGACTGATTCCATCGTCGTCCTCGTGGATAGGTATCTAAACCTAACACACTCACAGGACGCAAGCACGTGAGCCTCTCATAGGCCCAAAATTGCCAACACAATGGCAAAACAGCTGCGGTCAGTAAACACTCTTAACATATAAATGGGAAATGATAAGAGAAATACTCACTAGCTGAAATGGGTAGAATCCTAACCAAGCCTCAATCAAACCCTGTGAGCGCATACTTATGCCTTGGAGGAAATAGGCAAAGGTATATGAACCCCAATCATACTCTCCAATACGGTCCACATGACGAGTGGCGCTGATCAAAGCGAACGACACTGTAGAAGTGTTATCTGCTATGAAGCAGCCCCTAATGATGATCAGGAACAATCGCCAAAGAATGTAATCTCGGACTCTGACATCATTAGGCATGGGCTCACTCAAAAGCCCGCTCATAGCATCTACGCTCAAAGGACCTGCACAGACAGTCCTGCCCTTGAGCGCCTTCGCCGGAACTCCTAACAAGGATCTGACGGTAGTAGGGGTAATATTCTCCATGCAAGGCACTGGTGCCCCTCCAAACTCCATACATGTGATAAACTACTAATCCATCGGCGTCATCATCACCTCATAGTCCAACAGATGGAGTGACTGAGTCTGATGAAACCATCGCTTAGACAATGCCCTGAGGTAACCCCAGGGACAACAACGGGGAAGGATGGAAAAGAATGCTCCAAAGCCCTAGTCATGCACAATCGCTCTGTAGTTAGGATGAAGAGCCTGGTACATGGAGTGTATGCTAAACCAAGTCCCTCGAGGCTGCGTGAAGCCGGGAACCTCCATGAAATGCAGATCAACATCAAAATCCTTTACTCCTCACCAATAGGAAAGAAGGAAGATCAAGATCTAACGTCATACCTCGTTAGCATGCAAGTACATCGAGGGATGTCTGCTCAAATCACCCAGAAGCTCTGGGTTTGCCACCTGAATACTCGGGAACTCCCTACGGGGAACATGTGCAGCTTGAGTGGGGTCATCAATCGGAATATCCTCATCCTCGTCCTCGACGTCCGACACATCAACCCGGACTGGACGTATCACTGCCTCCACCAATCGACGAGGCTGTCTAATAGAACGGGGTCGAGAAACTTCAGAAGCCCTCCTCCGTACACCAGAAGTGGTACTACGAGAACTACTCGGCTGATCCGGATCCATAATATCTGGACAACAAGTCTCCAAATCACCTCAAAAAGGGTGTGGTATTTCCTAACTTGGAGCTTTTCAAAATGCATTTTATGACTACATGCATGCATGCATTACTTTAACATACATCTACAGTAGAGTTAAAAATGCATGACTAATTAAATGCCTACATTTTGAAATTTTTTGCCATAGTCCCCTTTGTAAATAGGACTATCCACATGCACATAGGCATGACTAGGTGGCCATTCAAGAAGACACCGCCTTTAAAAGTCATATACATAATATATGCATTAAAAATCAAAAACATCCATCTATAAGGTTAACCTCAATACTAGGAGTACTTTGCCTTATACCTTTTGCTTATTTGTTCTCAAATAGGATAAGAAATAGCAGAAAAAGGTGCCAATTTGACTGTCTTAAAAGTCAAATTTTTTCACATCATTATGTTCAGCATGGTTTAATACTAACATTTACTATGTTGAATATTTTTTATCAAGTCATTTGAGCATACATAATCACTAATATGTGTTTAGATGCATTTCATGCGATAATTCATTTTCCAACGGATAAAAACTGGAAAAAAAAATACATGCATACGTTACCAGGATAGTGCAGAACACTTGTACGGTGACAGAATTTGTAGAAAATTGCCCGAACTCAGCAGATCTGAAGGAGAGCTCTCAGATTTTTCTTCGCGACACAAGTTGAAAGTGACTTGTGAGACCAAACTGCAGGATATTAATATCCACGGTTGGCCGTAGGTCCACCTGCGGCACCCCTATATGGGCCCCACCCCTCCGGCTCGATCCAGTTCGAGTTGCAAAGGAGTTCTTGCAGACTGAAAAGGTCAAATCGGGAATAAAAATGCTACGCGATTGAGCAAAACAACCTACAATCCTGGCCTTCTCAGATGGAACTTTGAGTCTGTACATCACTCCTTGGTAGTCGCCTAAACACGAGGTATACCATGTCAATGATCTCATTTGTTACAAATCACATTTGGCAATACCTTGTACAGGTCCAATGCCGCCAATTCCGGGTCATTACCCTAAAGATCAACGTGATCCCCGACGGGGGTTACAACGTGGAACCCCGGCGGGGGTTACAACGCGTGTTCATTCGTTGACACACACATCAACGAAGGTCAAGCAGCCTTGATATCATTATAACAGTTGGATGTAAATCCAATAGAGCATCAAAAGCCATCCGATGATCAGCCGCTGCTATACACATCAGCGAGGGTACAAACCGCCTTCCTCGGCGGGGGTTACAACGTACTCCCCGGCGGGGGTCACCACGCATTGTCATCCATTGATGTACGTATCAATGAAGGTCAAGCAACCTTGACATTATTTCAGTCGATGAAAAGTAAACCCATCGATGCATCAATGGCTATTCGATGATTTAATCCGTTGGTATTCATAAGTCCCCAGTGGATCCCTGACGAGGGTCACAACGCAATGTTCCCTTGGTTCACACGTCAGCGAAGGTCAAGCAACCTTGACAATCTACCCACAGAGTATCAGCTATTGATTCACACGTCAGCGAAGGTTAAACAGCCTTGACAGTCTACCCCATAGGGTTTTCATCCGTTGATTCACACGCCGGTGGAGTACAAATCAACAAAGGTCAGGCAATCCTGACAGCATCTGCTGTTGGCAGTAAATCCAACAGAATATTGACATATCCTGGCGATACAAACCAGGAAAGGTCAACATCATCAAAGAGGATTGATGTTGGAATATGTTATACACGTCCTCAAACAGACAAAGATTTATCCCCATAGATCTCTTACACATAAGAGGTGCCTCTTCGGAACTAAGTCTGTATCAAGGCTTCAAGACTTTGGTGATAACTCCAACATCAACATCCTAACAGATTCGGATCACGCATCTGATCAGGTCATGGTTGCCAATCCTTGGTAAACATTACAAGGATCCAAAGATCATCCCCAAAGATGTTGGGCAACAACCTTTTACATGCATCATACATTTACATCATGTTGCTACATATAGTATCATGTTTGTCTTATGGAATTTCAAGTGTCTAAGATTCTTTATCCTACCCATGCATTGCATTGCATGAGTATGATAAAGAGGGGCATCTGTAGACACTCAAAATTTTCTGTACACCTGGAAGACAGATTCGTCTTTCAAGAGGGAACCCTGGAAGACAGTTCATATCCATTCCGGATACTACCGGAAGTTTAGCATCAACCCCAGAACACACACTGGGAATAACAATTCCAACCTCGGAGATAACCCCGAGGCGTGTAGATCCAATACCGGAACACACACCGGAGAAGACCGATTAATCTCGGAGATAACCCAGAGGTATCCAGTCTCAGTCCCAATCATAAATAGCTACCAACCTTGGTGATCACCCCAAGGAATGCAGTTTCGGCGATAACCCCGGAAATGCTTATTTCAAATGCAACCGGTTTCAATCTCGGCGCTCACAACGAGACACCCAGTATAAACCCAGAGATAACACCGGGAGGACATGCACACCTCAGAGATGATACTGAGGACCTTCAACACTTGCAGCTGCCCAATCTTAGAGATAACCCTGAGCAACGTCTGCTTTATCAGCCCAAACCGGCGATAACTCCGGTGAGGGGTAAAGGCATCATCTCGCCACTCTAAAGCCACATAACGTCGTCTTAACATTTCATACACACATCTCTACACAACGATGTCCCACAAGAATCAAGGAAAACCAATCCCGAGTGACTATTGTGCAGGGTAACAGATAGAATTTGAAGCTTGAAGACCGGAGGGCACCGTCCCATCTTCATGACTTCGTACAACCTCTAATCCCATGCCATTGTACAACTCTCGACTGTGACGAACGAGATTTTTGTAATTTAATTTTAATATTTATTGAATTAAATAAATATTTTTCAATGATTTAATTATTGGATTAAATAATTATTTGATGCAATTGTGGTAGATTAATTTAATTATATGTGTTACATTTATTAAATTAATGTGGAGAATAATTATTATTCAAGTATGTAATTAATTGAGTTTATTAAATTAAATGAAATATTTAATTAAGCATAATGTTATTTTAATTAAATTAATTATTAATTAGAGAGTTAATAATTTGACATTATTAATTAATGAGAAAATTAAATATATGACTATGTGAATTTATGAGAAGTTATTTTATTTTATTTATATTAAATAGGATATTTGATTATTGTGCAAGTGGGTGTGACATGAATTAACTATGTGATAAAGTTTTATTAAATCAAATGGTTTTTGAAACCTATTCTAGCTAGGAAAACATGGCACTAAAGGGAGTTGGGTCCAGTTAACCCATGACTGGGTAACTGACCACCAACACGTCAGTTGTTCATTATTTAGTTTATGTATTCTTTTATTTCTTCTTCATTATTTGCCTAAGTCTAGAAAGCATAACAGAGAGAAATACAGAGAAAGAGTTGAGAAGTCAGAGTTGTTAAGAGGATTGTGAGAGTCATCTGAGAAGGAATTCATCTTCCATTAATTATACTCTGGGTAATTCTCCTTCCCAAATTCTATTTTATGTCATTAAGTTTTTATAAGAAAATACTTTCAAAGTTTCTGTAAAGCCTCTGTGATTGAGAAAGGAGTAATATTTATGAGTTATTTATGGGTTAAGATGTATCAAATCGTATTTTATATATATATTGCATGATTCCATATCATCAGTTTCATAATATTACATCGTATATGATTTCTACAAAATTACAGAGTATGGGTTTTGGCCTTATGGCCTTATACGTGATATTTTATGTATTGATCGTACATTATCCCTAATTTTACACTCGTATATTATTATGCATATTGATACGAAGAGACCAAAGTTTAAATAAACGGATTCGGTGTTATAACGAATCCGTAGTGATAATTTTCATGTTTTATTTTCAAAACCTTCAAGAACATCAAGAACAGTGGAAGTAAATGTGTTGATTTTACAAATTATGGAGATTGATGAGAAGCTATTTCAGATGCAATCTGGTACAACTCTACTAGATAATGTTAAAGAGGCTCAACTTTAGGATGATGAATGCAAAAAGGTGACAAAGAAGATATCTGAAGGAGCCGAATCGAGATTTAAGATGGATAAGGAAGGAATACTGAGATTTGAGAGTAAAATTTGGGTAGCGCCAGTATAAGAGATTAAGGAAGATATTTTGAGCGAGACTCATAGTTCACGATATTTGATTCACCCTGGTAGTACCAAGATGTACCAAGATCTTAGACAACATTTCTGGTGGTCGAATTTGAAACGTGATGTTGCAGAATGTGTTGCCAAGTGTCTGACCTGTTAGAAAGGGAAAGCGAACATCAAAGACCGAGTGGATTGGTACAACTGTTAGAGATCCCAGAATGGAAATGGGAACATATTACAATGGACTTCGTGGTTGGCCTTCCGACGACTCAGAAAGGCTACGACGCAGTTTGGGTTATCGTTGACCGACAAATGAAAACCGCACACTTCCTTCCGATCAAAATCAGATTCAACTTAGATCAGTTGGTGAGGTTATACGTAAAAGAAATTGTTTCGAGACACGGAGTACCGGTGTCAATTGTTTCTGATAGAGATCTGCGTTTTACATCGAACTTTTGGAAATGTCTACAGGAATGCATGGGTACGTAATTGCAAAAGAGTACAGCTTACCAACCTCAAACAGACGGGCAGAGTGAGTGAACGATTCAAATATTAGAAGATATGCTAAGAGCCTGTGTGATGGATTTTAAAAGAAATTGGGATGATCACCTACCGTTAGTAGAGTTCGGCTATAACAACAGTTACCACGCTAGTATTGGTATGCCGCCTTACGAAGCGTTATACGGCAGAAAGTGCAGAACTCCGCTTTACTGGGATGAAGTTGGTGAGAGACAATTGCTAGGGCCAGAATTGGTACAACAGATAGCAGAAATAGTCAAAGTGATCTGAGCACGACTGGTAGCGGCTAAAGATCGACAGAAGAAATAAGCTGACCCATATCGTAAGAATATCGAGTTTGAATCAGGTAGTTACGTTTTCTTGAAGGTCTCTCCCTGGAAGGGAAAGATCAGGTTCGGAAAGAAAGGAAAATTGAGCCCAAGATTCATTGGACCCTTTGAAGTACTGAGAAGAATCGGTGAAGTCGCGTACGAGGTAGCCTTACCTCCAGCACTCGAGAATGTTCACAACGTTTTCCATGTCTCAGTCCTACGACCCTACAAACCCGATTACAAGCACGTGATTGAATATGAACCACTACATTTCGACAAAGACTTATCTTACGAAGAAATCCCTGTTCAAATTATCGACAGAAAAGAACAAGTTCTCAGAAATAAAGTAATACCTCCTGTTAAGGTAATTTGGAGGAACCACAACGCTGAAGAAGCTACGTGGGAACTCGAAGAGAATATGATGAAGAATTACTCTCATTTATTTACTTAATTTATGTATGGCGATTACTGGGGATGTAATCTTTGTAGGGGAGAGAATGTAACAGTTGAATTTATTCAATGTGATTCTGGGGACAGAATCGTTTTAAGGGGGGAAAGATGTGACGAACGAGATTTTTGTATTTTAATTTTAATATTTATTGAATTAAATAAATATTTAATTATTTGATGTAATTGTGGTAGATTAATTTAATTATATGTGTTACATTTATTAAATTAATGTGAGAATAATTATTATTCAAGTATGTAATTAATTGAGTTTATTGAATTAAATGAAATATTTAATTAAGCATGATGTTATTTTAATTAAATTAATTATTAATTAGAGAGTTAATAATTTGACATTATTAATTAATGAGAAAATTAAATATATGACTATGTGAATTTATGAGAAGTTATTTTATTTTATTTATATTAAATAAGATATTTGATTATTGTGCAAGTGGGTGTGACATGAATTAACTATGTGATAAAGTTTTATTAAATTAAATGGTTTTTGAAACCTATTCTAGCTAGGCAAACATGGCACTAAAGGAGTTGGGGCGATTAACCCACGATCGGGTAACTCCACCACCAACGCGTCGATTGTTCATTATTTAGTTTACGTATTCTTTTATTTCTTCTTCATTATTTGCCTAAGTCTAGAAAGCATAACAGAGAGAAAAATACAGAGAAAGAGTTGAGAAGTCAGGGTTGTTAAGAGGATTGTGAGAGTCATCTGAGAAGGAATTCATCTTCCATTAATTATACTCTGGGTAATTCTCCTTCCCAAATTCTATTTTACGTCATTAAGTTTTTATAAGAAAATGGCTTTCAAAGTTTCTGTAAAGCCTCTTTGATTGAGAAAGGAGTAATATTTATGAGTTATTTATGGGTTAAGATGTATCAAATCGTATTTTATATATATATTGCATGATTCCATATCATCAGTTTCATTATATTACATCGTATATGATTTCTACAAAATTGCAGAGTATGAGTTTTGGCCTTATGGCCTTATACATGATATTTTATGTATTGATCGTACATTATCCCTAAATTTTACACTCGTATATTATTATGCATGTTGATACGAAGAGACCAAAGTTTAAATAAACGGATTCGGTGTTATAACGAATCCGTAGTGACAATTTTCATGTTTTATTTTCAAAACCTTCAAGAACATCAAGAACAGTGGAAGTAAATGTGTTGATTTTGCAAATTATGTGTTGTAACTTGTTAAAAATCATGCTAGATGGGTTAAGTAATGATTATATATGTATTACAATGATTGGGTAAGTCTAAATTCGTGTAAAAATAACTAATTGGAAGTCATGGGTATATGCATGTATAATTTTACCTGCGATTGATTTTTGGCCTAATTTGGCCTTGTTATGTTCGTGAACAGCAGAACTGTAGAAACTGCAGAAAATGAGCCTGGGTAACCCCGCCCTCGACGGGCGTTACCAAACTAAATTACCTCGCCCCGACGGTAAAAAAATAAAATAATAAATAAATAAATAAAAATATTTGATGAGAATTATTATTAAAATATTTATAAAATAAATTAAATATTTTAATTGAGATATTTATGGAATAAAATAAATATTTGATGAAAATTATTATTAAAATATTTATAAAATAAATTAAATATTTTAATTGAGATATTTATGGAATAAAATAAATATTCGATGAAAATTATTATTAAAATATTTATAAAATAAAGTAAATATTTTAATTGAGATATTTATTGAATAAAATAAATATTCGATGGAAATTATTATGAAATAATTTATTCGAGTGTAATAATAGTAAGAGAATGAAAATATTCAAATTTAATTAAGTAATTAAATTAGAAGGGTAATGATTTGTTAAATAAAGTGGAGTTTATATTAAATAATTAAGCGAAAATATAACTAATGAATGTCGTGAATACATATGGTATGTGTGTAGGATTTGTGGTGAACGGAAGTAGTAATCGTTTAGCCTACGCACGAGGCAAGTTTTCTAACCTTACTTGTCATTATTGTTCAAGTTATTAGTTACCTCGAGTAAATTATCGTTACTATTATTCAAGTTCAATTGTTATATTAAAGATTTATTATCTTTTCAAAGCATGATTCAGTTATACAATAATTGTTCTATTGTATACTTCTTGAGATTATTATTCGAATTGAATATCATTATTGTTGAACCTTATTAGACTAGTGAATTTTATTGATTCAACTAGTCCTTAGTTGATGAACGTTCTAAATTTCAGAACCCTTATTGAATTATCCAAACCAAACTTCCTTTGAGTGCGGACTCGAATGTCAAATCGAGATGAACAACCCTGCAAAGGGATTTACTTATCGCGTTAGCGTTAAGATATTGTGCACATGATGGGTACTAAGTAGTGATCCTCCTAAAATGCAGTAGAAGGTCCATAGTCTTATGACTGTTAAAGGTTTCAAGTATAACCCTTGATAACCTAGGACATAGTTCAAGGTCTTATGACCCTCAGAATTCTTTTGATTCTTGCTATTCATTCTTGATTCAAAAGTTGAACTTTTATTCAGATGTTTTTGATTTATTCACATGTTATTATACTGTTATTCATTATTATACTTGTGGGAAATAATGCTCACTCTTACTTAATAATAACATTGCAGTTAAGAACGAAAGAACTGATGAACCTTCCACTAGTAAAGGCAAGGGCAAGGTTAACAAGTGATGAAGACTTGTTATTTTTATTAGATGATGTATTTATGTTTAAGAGTTGAGTTAATGATGTTGTTTAAGACTTATTTGTTTATGATTCCGTACAGATGTTTAAGGTTAGTTTAACCTAGGATTGTATTATTATTATTCAGATGTTGTAACCCTTAAGGGGAAGATTTTTATTCTATCTATTGCATGACTTGCATTTATTATGGGTAGATTGATAGATAATATTTGTACAGTGAACACCAAATCCCGTGGAATTGAAGTACCCAGATTTGGGGGTGTCACATCTACAACGGCGGTCCGAAATAGGTCCTATATACCTCAATCAGATGTCCGGATTGCAATTCTAAAAGTTCGAGCGAACATTACAGTGTCTACGTGTACGTACTACGAGACGACCCGACCCGAGAAACCCGGGGCAACCCGGGTAGCCTCAGGTACACCTGCGGCTAGCCGCAGGTACACCTACGGCTCCTCCCTCTATAAATAGAGGGCTTGGGGTGGCCATTTTAAGGAGAGAAAGAGTGAGGAAACCCGGTTAAATTTGCTCCGTACTTGCAATATACTGAGTGCTTTCGCATTTTAAACACTTGTGAGCTCACATATAGCTACTTTTGTACCGGCGAGAGCCTTCTCACACACCTTAAAGCTTTTCTCTTCATCTTTGCATACACCCTTCTTCACGTTGAGAGTCGTGTTGCGTGTGTTTGCCCGAACTCCGGTAAGTGGTTTTATTTCAGTTTATATTATATATATATATATATATATTTATATATATGGACTAACATTATCGAGTTATGCCTCAGTTGAGCCTAGACTTCGGTCTGGAGCGTTTATTTGCTTATATATATATATACTTATATATATTAAATGTGTGTCGAACTTTGTTCGATGAGCCTGGATTTTACATCCGATGCATTTACTCGCTTATATATATATATATATATATATACTTATACATATGAACTGTTGTCGAACTCTGTTCGATGATCCTACATTTTACATCCGGTGCGTTTATCGCTTATATATATATATATTCGTCCCACATGGAGTCTACTTCGTGGTGGTTGATCGCTTTTACAGCTTTCTTTACGTTTCGTCCTGCCTGGAGTTCACTTCATGGCAGTTGATTGCTTTGTACAACTTTATTTATGTTTCGTCCTGCCTGAAGTTTTCTCCGTGGCGGTTGATAGCTTTTACAGCTTTATATACATTTCTGATCCCCCATGGAGGTGCTTCATGGTTGGTGATCATGTCTGTATATATATATTTACAGCTTTTATATATATACATGCTTACTGCTTTCATATAAATTGCGAGATTATCATATAGCTTTAGGAATCATGTGATCACAGATTCAGCCTATTGGATCTAGATTCGGTTCCCATGATGGACATTTTCAGCTGTAAGTAGCTTGTAAATTATTATGCGGTGTCTGTATTTCCTCAGATGGTTTTCATACTCACGAGGAAATCGACATAATATTGTACATTATTTTCTTATAGATGCTTCGCATCTCAGAAATAAAATCAATCAAGCCGAACACTTAATAAAATGGAAGTGTAAAAGGTCTCAATTACAATTGAGCACAAGGGTTTGAAAAACCTCTTTTACAAAACATCACTGCCTTATCTAGCTAAAAACTGAATTTTTACATAAATTCAAACCCTGTGTATATAGGTGCGAATGAGGCCTTGCACTACTTCCAAATAACAGCCCATTGACCCACACACACATATTTAGATAACAGTTTCTTGAAAAGAAGCAGTCACCGTGGTAACACGGATGTCGGGGGTGCCTAACACCTTCCCTCCACATAATCAAGTCCCCGGATCCTAATGAATCTCGGTTTCACCGACCCGTTTAGCAGTGTCACATCACTGGGTCAATGTGCAAACCTTTTCTCGATTGTGTTGGTACAACCATTTAAAAAACTAACTGGCGACTCTTAACAGTCCATCATCGACATTATACATGTCAGACCTTTTTCACTTGTTTTTTCAAATAAATTTCACCTAAAATGAGAACACCAAAGAACAAGTAACGGAAAGGGACAACTAAAAATCCCGACGTCGACAATAAGGAAAATATTTATTTATGTGGATATAAATGGAGGAATTTTTAGAAAAGTGACAATTGTTGAAAATTAATATTTTATCTTTTCTGATAAAATAATTTATTATTATATTATAATAATATAATAATGGTGATATTTTTACAATGAATGTGTGATATATGAATAAATGAGGAGGAAGAGTATTTTTGTTACAAAAAATATTTAACACATGTTTTGTGTGTTGGTGGGCCCCATTTTGTGACTGAAATTGGATTATAGCCTGTAAAATCGTTCGTATGTGGATCTCGGTCAATTTCTGCTTGGAATTTGGAAAAACTTACACTTATAAAGTTGTAGAGAATTGAATTTCCTATGGAATGGACATAAGATTCGAATTTTTCTGATAAAAGGGCTATTTATTATGAATGATTGAGGTTCCAGAATAATTGATTTTTGAAGTTTTAATTATTTTTTTATGAAAAACGTTTTTGTTATGATTGGTGGGCCCCACTTGTTGTTAAGCATGCTGAATTCAGAATTTCAAAGTGGGCGTAGGAATTTTAAAAAATAATAATATTGTATTAAAATTTCTATTTTGGTGTTCTAAGTATTTTTCTATAAATAGGGTGCTTAGGTTAGAATTGAAAATCACACCAGAAACTGAAGTTTTTTCTATCTATA
This sequence comes from Panax ginseng, assembly GCA_020205605.1. NCBI lineage: Eukaryota > Viridiplantae > Streptophyta > Magnoliopsida > Apiales > Araliaceae > Panax > Panax ginseng. Next base: position 116,707,606 of record CM035136.1, on the reverse strand, counting down.
TTATCGAGTTTATTCTTGTTAGTATTTTGATACTTTGAGTGTTGCTATACGGTGCAAGTTCCTTCAGCACTATATCCAGTATTTCAGTCAAAAGTACTGTCTTTTTGAGGTAAGGGATGTTATTTTTTTTATAAATGATACTACCTCCGTCCCACAATAAGTGCTTTTTTAGGCTTAATAGTTTTTTCCAAAATAAGTGATGTGTTAGAACTCCAATACAATTTTTGCAATATTTTCTCATATATGCCCTTATGCATTCAATGATATTTATTGCATCTTACTATCACTACAATTAAATGACACTCATTAACTCTTCAACTTCAAAGAAAATATATTAAGGGTATTTTTGCCATTTTAGCTTGTGTATTGGTATGTGTGATTTTAGCTAAAAAACCACTTATTATGGGACGGAGATAGTATTATTTCTTCTAATATTATTATGCCGAAATATTGATATGAATATTATTGTGGAATTTCTACCTTTTTGTATCAGGGTTACTATTCACGTATACGACATTATTCACGTATACGACACTATTCACGAATACCACACTATTCACCGAAAAATGAAATTTTCTTCATTTTATCCAAGGTGTCTATTATGGTCACTATCTTTGATTGTATCCATGTTTTGATCTTTATTTTGAATTCTGCTTCACAATTGGTTATTATGGAGTATTTTTGAACTTGGATAAACTGTAGTACGAATCCCTAATATTTGTCCTTTTGTCTCATTGGATTTGTTTTCTTTAAGATATTTTTCGTCATCCTCAGTCCTAAATGATGATATTACTGAATATCTTTGGCATGTAGTACAAAGATGAATGATTAACTGATGAATATCTTTGGCCCGTAGTGCAAAGATGAACATGTATTGAGATGAACATGACCAACTGATGAATATCTTTGGCCTGTAGTGCAAAGATGAATATTTGATTCAAGATGTATATTGATTGATGTTACAGGGACAAAATATTGATGATGGACTTTTAAATCTTAGAAGATAGTAAAATTCATTCTCTACTAGACTCTTCTAATGGATTGATGTTTCCGTTGCAGCTGTTGATCTAAAACTTGTTGTCTATTATATTCTATAAGATTTTTCCCTGTTGAAGACTAATAATAAATTGCTGTATATTATCTTAGTCATAATATTCTTTACTGGGCTAGTTGAGCTCACCCTTTTCCTTTTTGTTCCATTTTTCTTCTCAGGAGGTGAGAGCATAGCAGGAACTAGCCGGGGTATGGAGTGATGATTCTAGAAAGTTGTTTTAGCAGTCCTTACTATTGTTGTAAAATAGTGTATCAATAATTGTAATGAGGACTCCTTTTGAGTTTTTATACTGTCTATTAGACATTATTTGTATTTAAACTCACAGTATATGTGTTGTCGTATTTTGCACGACAATTGTATTAATGAAGTTGTATTTGTTTCTGTACCATGTATTTGGCTACTCAGAATGAGTGATGTATACTTATTTTGGGGGCGTCACAGTTGGTATCAGAGCTTAGGGATATGGTCTCTGGCAGAGATCGAGGAATAGAACTAGGAGAGGAGAGACGAGTAAATCCTTCGCTAGTGTGTCTTACCTAAGCTTATTTGTTGGTCGGTCATAATAAGGATATTATGTGGCATGTTAATTTCTTTAATTAACCCTTGTTTTGGAGATCATGAACACCATTTGAAGCTGGTACTACAAAGGCTTCGTGATAACAAGCTATATGCCAAGCTGAAGAAATGCGAGTTCTGGCTTGAGGAAGTAGCATTCCTTGGGCACGTGGTGTCAAAACATGGAGTATCTGTTGACCCGGCGAAGATTGAAGAAATATAAAGTTGGGAGCAACCGAAGTCGGTGACCGAAGTACGTAGCTTTCTGGGCTTAGCTGGTTATTATCGGAGATTCGTGGAAGGATTTTCTGAATCGCTACTCCCTTAACTGAGCTAACTCGTAAAGATACAAAATTCGGTTGGAGCAAGGATTGTGAGAAGAGTTTTCAAGAACTCAAGAGGAGACTCATTTCGGCACCTATTCTGACAATACCATATGGTTCGGATGGATTTGTTATCTACAGCGATGCTTCAGGAAAAGGGTTAGGATGTGTTCTCATGCAACATGGGAAAGTCATAGCCTATGCCCTTGCGAAAACTCAAAAAATATGAGAGGAATTATCCTACTCATGATTTGGAGTTGGCAGCAGTCATTTTTGCGTTGAAAATCTGGAGACACTACCTGTATGGGGAGAAAGTGGAGATCTATACAGATCATATAAGCCTCAAATATTTCTTCACCCAAAAGGAACTCAACATGCGGCAATGACGTTGGCTCGAGTTGTTGAAAGATTACGACAATACCATCCAATACCATCCTGGAAAAGCAAACGTAGTAGCTGACGCATTGAGTAGAAGATCATATGCGGGTACAAGTGCAATATTGTTAACAGAAAGGCCCATTTTGTATGACTTGCAAAGGATTGAGATAGAGGTAAAGGCTCCAAGTACCCACGTGATGATATAAAGCATATGGGTAGAACCGACTCTAATCGATAAAGTTAAAGTTACTCAAGCTATGGACATGGAGCTGATGCGTATGAAGAAGAAAGTGCAAGAAGGTGCTATTCCAAAAGCAAGAATCGATGAAGAATGAATACTTCGAGTCAACTCCAGACTTTGTGTTCCTAACGATTCTGACTTGAAGCATAGAATCATGATGGAGGCACACAACACACCGTTTGCAATCCATCCTGGGAGTACCAAAATGTATCATGATCTTTGATATACATTTTGGTGGAACAATATGAAAAGAGAGATTGCGAAGTTTATCTCGAGGTGTTTAACTTGTTAACGTGTAAAGGCGGAGCATCAAGTGCTAAAGGGTCCATTGCAACCACTTGATATTCCAAAATGGAAGTGGGAATACATTACTATGGATTTCGTTACGGGTCTTCCCAAAGTTTCTCAAGGCATAGATGCGATTTGAGTTATTATTGATAGATTAACCAAGTCTGCCCATTTCTTGCATATACGGGAGACTTATTCTCTTGAACGTCTTGCTAGTATGTACGTAAATGAGATTGTGAGATTGCATGGCATACCAGTATCCATAGTTTCGGATCGTGACCCAAGATTCACTTCAAGATTTTGGGTTAGCCTGCAAAAAGCTATGGGCACAGATTTACGATTCAGTTCAGCATACCATCCTCAAACGGACGGACAATCAGAGAGGACTATTCAAACTCTTGAAGATCTATTATGACTTTGTGTCCTAGATTTTAAAGGGAGTTGGGATAAGTACCTACCATTGGGGGAATTCTCCTATAACAATAGTTATCAGGCAAGTATAGGTGTGGCTCCATTTGAAGCATTGTATGGACGAAAGTGTCGCTCTCTAGTATGCTGGGATGAGGTGGGAGAAGATATGTTGTTTGGACCAGAGTTTGTATGAATGACTACAGAGAAGATCCAAATAATTCGATAACGTATACAAATGGCACATGATCGACAAAAGAGTTATGCGGATCTTCATCGAAAGGACATGGAATTTGATATTGGGGATCATGTATTGTTACGTATTGCTCCATGGAAGGGAGTTACAAGATTCGGGAAGAGAGGTAAGCTTAATCCATGATTTATTGGTCCATTTCAGATTCTTGACCGAGTAGGGAATATGGCCTATAGACTCGCGTTACCTCCAAGCATGTCTCGTGTTCATAATGTTTTGCACACATTTGTGCTTCGTAAATATGTGAAGGACCTGAACCACATTGTTGAGTTAGAACTAGACGAGATAGCCGAAGATTTAACGTATGAGGAGGTACCTGTTAAGATCTTGGATAGGAAAGAGCATGTCCTACGCACCAAGGTTATACCACAAGTTAAGGTTTTGTGGAGGAACCATGTTATTGAAGAAATGACCTGGGAGTTGGAATCAGAAATGAAAACGAGGTATCCTCACCTTTTCGAAACACCAGGTACGTACGTCAATTTCGAGGATGAAATTTCATAAGAAGGGAAGGTTGTAAGACCCCAACTTTTTATAAATGAAATTGAATTTCCTCTATTTATTGTTTTGAAATAGTAAGGGTTGATTTGATTGATGTGGTTAGTTGTGGGTAAAATGTACAAATATTTGAAGTAGTTATAAAATATTCATTGTTATCGGGGAATATTCGTTTGGTCATGGAATATTCTTCATGTCGGGGAATATTCGTATGACGATGCAGCCTTTTGTGGGCATCATAATAGAAAGCAATTGGATGAAAAAAACGACAAGTATGAGTTTTTATAAATAACGACGTAGTTGTTACCGTTAACAATGTTGGAATACCCGGTGGTTAAAACACGGTAATACGCGGTGTTGCACAGTAGCACACGGTATTGCACCAATTATTGATTCTTACGTAAGAAGGCACTACTCAATAATTGTTATAGTAATTACTGTTCAATATTTTATTTTATTGATTCAATAATTGCTACGTTGATATTTTATATTATTGTTGTTTTAATAATTATCACTACACAATATTTTCCATTATCAGATCAATAATTCATATTATTTTAATAATATTACTAGATAACATTATTAGCAATGTCTAGAAAGTTCTGTCTAAGGAGAGGGTTGGTCACCTAATTGCTCGCCAGTAAGGAGAAATCCTTATTGGAAAGCCCCCTCTTTCTTGGGAACGGCCTGGTTGTCATTATTGTAATTCTGTAATATTATTTGTGAATAATTAATTATTGATTTATATGATAAAGAAAATATTTATTTATGTGGATATAAATGGAGGAATTTTTAGAAAAGTGACAATTCTTGAAAATTGATATTTTATCTTTTCTGATAAAACAATTTATTATTATATTATAATAATATAATAATGGTGATATTTTTATAATGAATGTGTGATATGTGAATAAATGAGGAGGAAGAGTATTTTTGTTACAAAAAATATTTAACACATGTTTTGTGTGTTGGTGGGCCCCATTTTGTGACTGAAATTGGATTATAGCCCGTAAAATCGTCCGTATGTGGATTTCGGTCAATTTCTTCTTGGAATTTGGAAAAACTTAAACTTACAAAGTTGTAGGTAATTGAATTTCCTATGGAATGAACATAAGATTAGAATTTTTCTGATAAAAGGGCTATTTATAATGAATTATTGAAGTTCCAGAATAATTGATTTTTGAAGTTTTAATTATTATTTTTATGAAAAACGTTTTTGTTATGATTGGTGGGCCCCACTTGTTGTTAAGCATGCTGAATTCAGAATTTCAAAGTGGGCGTAGGAATTTTAAAAAAAAATATATTTTATTAAATTTTCTACTTTGGTGTTTTAAGCATTTTCCTATAAAGAGGGTGCTTAGGTTAGAATTGAAAATCACACCAAAAACTGAAGTTTTCTCTCTCTATATTATCGAGTGTATTCTTGTGAGTATTTTGATACTTTGAGTGTTGCTATACGGTGTAAGTTCCTTCAGCACTATATCCAGTATTCCAGTCAAAAGTACTGTCTTTTTGAGGTAAGAGATGTTATTTTTTTTTACATGATATTATTTCTTCTAATATCATTATGCCGAAATATTGATATGAATATTATTGTGGAATTTCTACCTTTTTGTATCGGGGTTACTATTCATATATACGACATTATTCACGTATACGACACTATTCACGAATACGACACTATTCACTGAAAAATGAAATTTTCTTCTTTTTATCCAAGGTGTCTATTATGGTTACTATATTTGATTGTATCCATGTTTTGATCTTTATTTTGAATTCTGCTTCACAATTGGTTATTATGGAGTATTTTTGAACTTGGATAAACTGTAATACAAATCCCTAATATTTGTCCGTTTGTCTCACTGGATTCTTTTTCTTTAAGATATTTTTCATCATCCTCAGTCCTAAATGATGATATTACTGAATATCTTTGGCCTGTAGTGCAAAGATGAATGATTAACTGATGAATATCTTTGGCCCGTAGTGCAAAGATGAACATGTATTGAGATGAACATGACCAACTGATGAATATCTTTGGCCTATAGTACAAAGATGAATATTTGATTCAAGATGTATATTGATTGATGTTACAGGGATAAAATATTGATGATGGACTTTTAAATCTTAGAAGATAGTAGAATTCATTCTCTACTAGACTCTTCTAATGGATTGATGTTTCCGCTGCAGTTGTTGATCTAAATCTTGTTGTCTATTATATTCTATCAGATTTTTCCCTGTTGAAGACTAATAATAAATTGTTGTATATTATCTTAGTTATAATATTCTTTAATGGGCTAGTTGAGCTCACCCTTTTCATTTTTGTTCCATTTTTCTTCTCACGAGGTGAAAACATAACAGGAACTAGCCGGGGTATGGAGTGATGATTCTAGAAAGTTGTTTTAGCAGTCCTCACTATTTTTGTAAAATAGTGTATCAGTAATTGTAACGAGGACTCCTTTTGAGTTTGTATACTGTCTATTAGACAGTATTTGTATTTAAACTCACAGTATATGTGTTGTCATATTTTGCACGACAATTGTATTAATGAAGTTGTATTTGTTTCTGTACCATGTATTTGGCGACTCAGAATGGGTGATGTATACCTATTTTGGAGGCTTCACAGTTTGATTCAAAGGAAATTGAGAAGAAATGTTTTTCATGGAAGGGTTGGCCAACTGCCCAAACCGTAGCCATCATAACCATAGATTTGTATCAGCTCAAGTTCACGCAATGAAGGTATAGGCTACTGTTTATGTACTGAGAAGGTCACTAATTTTGGGATACAGGTTTTAAATCCCAGCAAAGTGATTATAATGCTTAGTTTGTTTTTTTTAATTCCCAAAATGTAATTTTAATGTGTTAATGCTACTACATAATGGAAAGTTAGGGATTATTTATGTACTCACATTATATAATTCATGTACATTATTCCAGTCAAATTATTATTTATAATATATATGGACTCCATTTAATTACCCACTAGTAATTAATATCTTTTTAAAACTTCATTATTCCAGTTAAATATATATATACAGACATGATCAACCACCACGAAGCACCTCCATGGGGGATCAGAAATGTAAATATATAAAAGCGGTAAATATATATATAGAGACATGATCAACCACCACGAAGCACCTCCATGGGGGATCAGAAATGTAAATAAAGCAATAAAAATACGATCAACCACCACGAAGCACCTCCATGGGGGATCGAAAAAGTAAAGAAAGTTGTAAAAGACGATCAACCGCCACGAAGTAAACTCCAGGTGGGAAGAAATGTAAAGAAGAGATCTGGTCCGGGATCCCGCAAATTAGCCAAAATACGAACTTCTTCTTTAAACTGTCAGATACATCCAACGGCCCAGGAAAGGATGCGTGTGGGAAAAAAATGCGGATCTCAGTTCGGGTCAAAAGAGAAGCTTAACTTCCTTTACTTCCTCAGCAGAACATGATAAATAATATGATAAATCGAGTTTCCTCATTTTGAGCGTTTTGAGGTATGTAATTTCCTCAACTTCCTCAATATATGCTTAACTTCCTCAATCTATGCTTCAACGACGCAAATTTCATCTATTTGGTTTGGTCAATTTCTAGAATTAATCCCGTTCTTATCTTACGAAACATATGGTATGTAATTTTAGTTTTTACTTCTTTATGTTCACTATTATACTTGATTAGGGTTTAGACTTGGTTAGCTTCTTTTATTCTCGATTGTATCTTGGAACCTCGAAATTAACCTAAGAACCTAAAGCCTTAGGTTTACCGTGTATACTTATTTGGGTACTTGCTTGACAGAGATTCTAATTAATTACAACTTATTAATTTCTAGCAATCAAGTTTTTGCCAAGTCTTCAATCTTTGCTACATAATTAAATTTTTTGTGTTCTGTTTTATCCTTTGTTTCAGATTTACTTTCTCTTATCATTGCTAGATATTTCTTTGAGAAAATGATTTAAACATCTTTTAGCTTAAAAATATGTATTCTTGAAGCAATTTTGCTATTTTACGGGTTTCCTTTCAAGCAAATATCATCGTAAGAGAAAGGAAGTCGTAAGACCGGTGGGAAAATAAGTCTTCATTGCCATCACTTGTTGTAAATAACGCCTTCATCGAGGAAGTTAAGGAGTATGTTTCTCCAACTCTTGCTAGTTCCTCGCTTCTATTTCATATAATTATGTCAATCGGAGTGGATTGGTATATGATTGTAACGTAGTAGTAATTCAAGGAAATATACTGAACATCCTACTTTAATTCTCGTGAAAAACCATTATGCAATGTTGTCCAACCCAATTTGAGTGTTGATGCAAAGCTTTGTGGGTAGGCTGGATATGAGCAGTCTTTGATATTATATTCTCAAAGTAGCTTTATCTACATTTGCACTATGTTTTCAGGTTAACCTGCTTTGTACAATGGTAGATATTTGAAGAAATTCAAAATTACTTGATTATTCTTGCTAAGAAAATATGTTTTTGATTATTCTCGCTATATATATTATGTGTAATGATCTGTGGATTACCAACTATGGAATGTCTCTAAAACACTCTAAAACATTGCAATCTTATGGTGGTTTTGGCAGATAAGGTTCAACAAAGGGAGCAACATGAGCATTCAAACTCATGATACCCAATTTCTTAACAAAGGAAAATGTAAGTTTTGGGACTGGTGCAATCCAATTGGGTATGGTGAACTCAACTCCGCTGATGAAGCACACGTGCAACAGTGCAGCAACGATGATGCTTGACTTGCACTCATTGAAATCAATGTGGCAAATATTAAACTCATGAATTGTGTTATCTCATGAATTGTGTTATCTCATGATGTTTTTGTAACTTATTCACTATTCTATTTACGGAACTATTCTATTTTTGAGGTTACTAAATCCTAGGTCTTTTGCCAAATTACCTCCAACTTAAATGATTGTAACCATATCTAGATGGTCATATATTATAGATTTTGTTAGAAAGTTTTGGGTGAAACTGAAATCATATATTTTCAACTATTTATAAAGGAAATAAATGTATGTAGTATGAATGAAGGCAGTAGAAATTTAGCCAAAAAAATAGGGTCTGCTCATAAAGCGTAGTCTCCTATGTTATGTTTATTTGAGCCAAAGGAAGCTTGACCAGTTGCCATATCATTGATGACATTTCGTGTTTATTAAATCAAGATATAATAACTACTCCACAAACAACAACATCACATGTGACACAAGACCTGTTTGTTGCACTAATAGATGATTCACCATCCAGTAATATCATGGTAACAATAAAAATGCAAATCATTTAGTCGATGACTAGTAAAAATAACAATAGCATCATTGAAGGTTTCTAATTAAAGGAACAACAATATATCGTAAAAGATAACAATAATTCCCCAATCATAATCTATGCTACCATAACAACAATATATCGAGAAAATATCGTGCATAATCATAATCTCCTATATCGAAACTTGGACTTGACGACTTCATCGTAATGGCTTGAGAGATAGCATATTTCCATGATACAAACTCTGCAAAAACCAAGAACAAAGTTTAAACCTCAGAGCATATTTCTAGATACAAGTAATCGAACTACAAAACAAACAAAACAAACCAATAAATTTTAATAAAATTTACAAACCCGCAATTTTCCGAGCTAGGAGAACGAAGCTTGAGTCATTATAAAATGATAGTCCATCCTCGAAACACGAAAATGTGATCAATCACAACTACAAGATGGAGACAAAATTGCAATAAGGAAAATAATCAATGTAAAAGACTTACAATCATCGTTAATGTCAACGTCCTCCTCATCATACACTCCAACAAGTTTTGGACATGTGAAAGAATCAATGTGAAGGACTAGTGAAAGAATCAATGTGAAGGACATAACACGCTTATAGGGCATATGAAAATTATATACCTTAAATTTTCATAAGCAAACTCGATTCGTAATAATTAGGACATATTTCTACAAACCTACAAGTTGCATATGAAAATTATAGAGCGGTTTGGTTCATTTCACACAAGCAAACTCTCGATTCGAATAATTAGGACATAACACGTAAAAAGGACAAATCAAAGTACCTAAATCAACAGTTTTCGGCCGAGATGTAGACGACGAACATGCTTTCGTCTGGCGAGATGTATACCAGATTTGAGCGATTGAGGGAAAATGTATTCTCAATCTTGTCGAACCAATTGCTCCTCCGATCTTCTTTCGTCAAGACGCAATTTGAAAGAGAAACTCGATTTGGGGAAATTTTTGGGCGGCTTCTCTTTTGACCAACCGAGATCCGCGTTTTTTCCCCACACGCATCCTTTCTGGTAGTTGGATGTATCCGACGGTTGAAAGAAGAAGTTCGTATTTTGGTTAATTTGCGGGATCCCGAACCAGATCTCTTTCGTATATATATATATAATAATAATAATAATAAACGCTCCGGATGTAAAATCCAGGCTCATCGAATAAAATCAAATAAATGCTCTGGACGTGAGTCCAGGCTCAATCGAGGCATAACTCGATAATGTTAGTCCATATATATATATAAAACATAAAAGTCGCGGACTGAAGTTCGGGCATACACACGCAACACGACTTTTAACGTGAAGAACGATGTGTGCAAAGATGAAGATAAAGGCTTTAAGGTGTGTAAGAAGGCTTACAGTGGACTGCCAAAGAAGACTTCAATGACTTTAAAAGGATGAACACTCGGCTCCTGCCGGTAAAAATATATCAATATATAAGCTCACAAGTGTTTAAAATGAGAAATTAAAGCACTCAGTTTATAGTGTGTATAAAGTAAATTGGACAGGTCTTCCTCGCCTTTTCTCTATGCAAAATGGCTACCCCAAGCCCTCTATTTATAGAGGAGGAGCATAGGTGTACTGCATGGCGCCCACAGATGAACCTCGTGATCGCCTGTGTGCCCCGTTCCGCTTGCCTCAAAGTATGTGCTCACATACAACGTGTTGTCCCCTCGAACTTTTAGAACTTCAATCCGGGCATTCGATCGAGGTGTATAAGACCTTTTACGACATGCTGTTGTCGAGAGCTACACAATGACATAGGATTAGAGGTTGTACGAAGTCAGGAAGATGGGACCATGCCCTAAGTCTTCATGCTTCAAATTCTATCCAGTGTGCTATCTTGTGCAGTAGTCACTCGGGATTGGCGCTCTTTGGTTCTTATAGGACATTTCTGTGTAGAATGTATATATGTTGTTGTTGATACGACGTGATGTGTGTTTGAGATGGCAACATGATGATTCTGCCCTTCACCGGGGTTATCTCCGGTTTGAGCTGATTTAGCGGTCGTTGCTCAGGGTTATCTCTGAGATTGGACTGCTGCAGGTATTGACTATCCTCAGTGTTGTTTTTGAGATGTGCCTGACTTCCCGGGGTTATCTCCGGACTTGGTAGATGAGTACTTCGGGGCTTTTGTCGAGTGTTTGAAGCTGTTTGCATAGGTTTGAAACAAGCATTTCTGGGGTCATCTCCAGAACTACAACTGTATGCCTCGGGGTTATCTCCGAGGTTGATACTGTCTTTCCCGGTGTTGTTTCCGGGACTAAGACTAAGTATCTCAGGGTTATCTCCGAGATGAAATAGTCTTCTCCGGTGTGATTTCCGATATTTGAACTGCACTTCTCGGGGTTATCTCCGAGGTTGAAACTGAAACTCCCGGTGTTGTTTCCGGGACTTAGGTTAAAACTTCCGGTGGTATTTCCGGGATTGAGCTGAATATCTCATGGTTATCTCCGAGATGGTAATACTGAATATCCCAGGGTTGTATCCGAGATTGAAATAAGCTGTCTTCCAGGGTTATCTCTGAAAGACGATTCTGTCCTCCTGCAAAGTTAGTAACAGGTATGCAGAAAATTTTGAGTGTCTACAGATACCCCTCTTATATTCATGCAATGCAATGGCATTGATAGGATAAAGAATACTAGACACTTGAAATGTAACTAGATAATCATGATGCAATGTACAACCACATGATGCAGATGTATGTGGTTTGTTGGATTATTCTCCAACATGGTGGGATGATTGCCGGCTCCCCTTAACTTCTACCAAGATCAGACGTATCTCTCATGTACAAGAGACTCTGTGGGGATTCATTTGGTCTGTTGAGGATGTGTATAACATATTCCATCATCGATCCTCCCCGATGAGGATGCTCTGTTGGAGTTACTGCCAACAATCTATGTTGTTAGGATTGCCTAACCCTCGCTGACATGTACATCAACGGATGAAATCCCTGCTGGGGATACATGCCAAGGCTGCTTGACCTTTGTTGACGTGTGCATCAACTGATGAAATCATCGGATGGCTTCCGACACTTCAATGGGTTTAACTGTCATCGACTGAAGTAACGTTAAGGTTGCTTGACCTTCGTTGACATTCATTGGATTTATTTGCCAATGGCTGAAGTGATGTCAAGGTTGCTTGACCTTCATTGACATGTGCATCAACGGATGAAACGCGTGATACCCCCGCCGGGGATTTGAACTTGAGAATGTGTGATGCCCCCACCGGGGATGTGTTCTTTAGAATGTGTGATACCCCCGCCGGGGATGTGATCATCAATGGACGATAACGCGTGATACCTCCGCCGGGGATGTGTTCTTTGGAATTATGACCCCAAACAGACGGCATTGGACCTTTGTGAGGTATTATCGAGTGTGGTTTGCAACTGCTAAGATCATCGGTATAGTATACCTTGTATTTGGGTAAATACCAATGAATGATATGAAATCCATAGTTTGGCCCAGGAAAACCAGGATTTCAGGTTATTCTACTCAATCGCGTACCATTTTTATCCCTGATTTGGCCTTTTCAGCTTGTGAGAACTTGTTTGCAACTCAAACTGGACCGAGCTAGAGGGGTAGGCCCCACTCAGGGGAGCCGCAGGTACACCTACAGCAGCCGTAGGTGGACTTGCGGCCAGCCGTGGATGGCTATGAATATTATAGGTTGCTTTCTCAAGTCATTTTACGTTGCGCCGCACAGGAAATCAGAGAGCTCTTCTTCAGATCTGCTATGTTCGGGCGTCTTTCTGCAAATTCTATCACCGTACAAGTGTTCTACACTGCCCTGGTAACGTATGCATAGCTTCTTTTCCAGTTTCTATTCGTTGGAAAATGACTTTTAATATGAAATGCGTCTAAACACATAGTAGTGAATATGCATGCTGATATGTCTTGATAAAAAATGTTTAACATAGTAAAAGTTAATATAAAACTATTCTGAACATAATGATGTGAAAAAATTTAACTTTTGAAACAGTCAAATTGGCACCTTTTTTCTGCTATTTCTTATCCTATTTAAGGAAAAATGAGCAAAGGTGGTAGTGCAAAGTAATCCTGGTAATTAGGCTACCCTTATGGATTGATGACTTTGGCTTTTTAATGCATATAATATGTATATGAGTGTGGGCAGGTGTGTTACTGAATGGCCACCTAGTCATGCCTATGTGCATGTGGATAGTCCTATTTATAGAGGAAACTATGGCAAATTTTTTCCAAAATGTAAGCATTGGGTAGCCATGCATTTTAACTATAATATAGGCGTATGTTAAAATAATGCATGCATGCATGTAGTCATAAAATGCATTTTGAAAAGCTCTAGGTTAAAAAATACGACACCCTTTCTGAGGTGATTTGGAGACTTGTTGTCCAGATATTATGGATCCGGATCAGTCGAGTAGTTCCCGCAGGACCACTTCAGGTGTGCGGAGGAGGGCTTCCAAATTGCCTCGACCCTATTCAGTTAGACAACCTCGTCGTCTGGCGGAGGCGGTGATACGTCCTATCCGGGTTGATGTGCTGAATGTCGAGGACGAGGAGGAGGATGTACTGGTAGCGACTCTAGCTCCTGCTGCTCATATTCCCCGTAGGGATTTCCCAGGCATTCAAGTGGTTATTCCAGATCTTTTGGGTGACTTGAGTCGCCACCCCTCAGTTTACTTGCATGTAAATATGGTAAAAGATGGATTTGATCTTCCTTTTTCTTATTGAGGAGGAGCAAGGATTTTGACATTGATTTGCATGTGATGCGTGTTCCGCCTTTACACGTACCTCGAGGAATCGGGTTCAATACACACCTCACATGTCGCTCTCTCATCCAGATTACCGAGGTATAGTGCATGATTGGGGCTTTGGGGCGTTCTTTTCCATTTTACCCCGCCGTTGTCCCTGGGGTTACCTCAGGGCATTGTCTGAGCACTGGTTTCACCAGACTCAGTCTCTCCATTTATTAGACTGTGAGGTGATGATGACGCCGATGGATTGACGATTTATCACCGGTATGGAGTTTGGAGGGGAGCCAATGCCATGTACGGCAAATATTACCCCGACTACCGTCAGATCCTTGCTAGGAGTTCTGGCTGAGGCGCTCAAGGGCAGGACCGGCCGTACGGGTCCTTTGAGCCTAGACGCTATGAGTGGGCTGTTGAGTGAGCCCATGCCTACTGATGTGAGAGTCAGGGATCGCATTCTTCGGCGATTGTTCCTGGTTATCATCAGGGGTTGTTTCATAGCAGATAACTCTTTTACGGTGTCATTCGCTTTGATCAGCGCCACGCGGGAGGTGGACCGTATTGGAGAGTATGATTAGGGTTCCTACACCTTCGCCTATTTCCTCAGGGGAATGCATATGCGTTTGCAGGGCTTGACCGAGGCTTGGCTAGGATTTTACCCATTTCTACTGGTGAGTAGTTCTCTTTTGATTTCCCATGTACAAGTTAAGAGTGTTCACTGACATCAGGTGTTTTTCCTTTGTGTTGGAAGTTTAGGGCCTATGGGAGGCTTCGATGTTTGCGTCATTTGAGTTTGTTAGGTTTACATACCTATCAACGAGGATGGTGATGGCATCACTCCATTTTGGCGAAGGTTCTTGCAGCGGAGGGTTTCACCCATTGTCGACTACAGTTGGAGTTGTTGACAACTGATGTCATCACTTGGGGTTCCCTATTCTGGGGAACATTTGACCATTGGATTTGAGGATGGATTCCCGACTTGTGTCGAGCACGTGATATCCACCCGTAGGATTCCTCTATTCACAGATGGAGTATGGGAGCTTTATTTAGGAGAGCGTGCTATTAGGAGCACCAAAGGAGAGATTCGTGTACCGATCTTGCCTCCTACCAGGCATTATTGGCCTGTGTTGCAGTCACCCGCCGATGATATCCCATTGATGGGTATGGATATATACACTTTGTCAGAGGGTTCACATACTCAGGATATGTTCCATCGCTGGTGGTCCCCTTGTACCATTGGAGCCCAGACCTGCGCCACTCAGTTTATAGGGGATATTGTTCATGGATCTGTGATGATAACGGATTGGCTGACCCCTGTCCAAGATCAGACTCATTTAACACAGATTGATCGTTTGACCCGGCAGTTGGACCGATCACATTTCTTCATCTGGCATTTGGGTAGAGATCCTTCAGAGGTAGATACTTTTGATCCTTCCAGCTCGGTGCCCCTCTCAGTGACCCATATGGTTTTTCCAAAGGCAGATCCTCCTCAGATAGGCCCTCGACATACCTATTGATAGAGATCCAGTGACTCAGGAGGAGTTACATTAGGTGGAAAGGATTGATGATGTAGATATTGACACCATTGTCTTCTTCTGATGTGTATTCTCGTTATCTCTTTTGATAGGCCTCTGTTTAGATATTGGGTGGCTGTGCCCCATTTTCTCTATATCTTTTGATAGGCCTCTGTTAGTAGTAGGGCGTCTGTGCCCCATTTCCCTGTATTTTGAGCTGTATAAAGATGATGTATGTAGATGATGATGTACTTAGGAATGTATATATTGTTTTCCATTCCCTACATCATATTGCCATCTATTATATGTAATTCATGTATCATATTATGCATATGTATGTATGTCCAGAGATATTCAGCATTGACCCCTGGATGGTCTTATGATACACCCTATACAGACGTCTTCTTCGACAGTCAGCCGCATAGATCACACCCTACTAGTGTTGATAGTTTCCCGTTTAAGGTCGTGGTATGATAGTATGTCACCTACAGATAGGGTGACTGTAGATCAGCTATTACAGCATTCTATGATCCTCTTGATGTTTTAGGTTCCCGAATGCTTTGTAGAGGGTATGCTAGAGCATTGGATACCAGAGAGATAAGTTTTTTGGTTTAGTATCCAGGAGTTGACTCCTACATTGGACGAGTATGAGCGGTTGATGGCTTTGACCTTAGACAGACCTTGTTCTCACATGGTTGTCAAAGATATGCGCCGGAAATTCATGACCCTCATCGGGTTACAGCGTAGAGTAGTAGAGGATGAGATTACATCTGGTTATGTATTATCCTAGCATTTCCTGATAGATAGGTTTGGCAAATTGGATAGCTATACACGACATTTTGGGGATTTCACCACACCAGAGGATCAGTGGCATTTAGTCAGAGTGGATGTATTCGTGATGGGCATAGTGGCGTATGTATACATGCCACGATATATGGATGAGCTGGACATCAGTGTTATCATGGCAGTAAGAGCTCTCAGGGAGTGTCGTACCATCATTCCGATGATTGTGGCGGAGACGTTGAGGTCGACCACAGTTTGCAACACCTACCCTGCAGGGGTATTCACAGAGAGTTCGGTCATGTTGTACGTGTGGTTTGTGTCACACTTGAGACCGATTGGTACTTTCCGCTGACTGATAAGTGATGTTTTTACTCATTTATTGGATATTAATCCATGCGAAGTGTGCCCACCTTGAGTACATTTCATTGTGTTTTAGTCGCATTTCACGTTATTTTACATTTCATATACTGAAAACTCCTTTTAGTGAATAAGTGCAGGAATCAGCGTTATTTTGGTGGAAATTGAGGCATCGGTGAGCGTATGTGTGTAGGCTAGTGGAAATGCGAGGATGTGCACGGCATGAGAGCCTAATGAGCCATGGAAATCAAGCAAACAAGAGGTTAAGGCATGAGCAAACAAGTAGCAGCAGCAGCAAAACAAAAACCAGACTCAGGATTTGCAGGGCACAGTATCATGGCAATCAAAGGCGGGCTCATGGCGCTGCCAAGTAAAAGTGGTCGACATAAGGAGCATTCTCGCAAGTCAAGCGCCCAGAAGGCAAGGACCAAGCTCCCGAGAGACCAGTATACGCAAGAAGGCGAGGCCAGCGCGACCGCGTGTTAAGACATCTGGAGGCACTGAGCATACTGTAAGTCTCGCGGCCGCGAGACAAATATACTAGAGCCGCGTGCGGCCGCGTGCGATGCTAACGCTGTAATTTGTTTTATTTTTAATTAAGCAATTTGATGATGTGTAATTGGTATAAAACAATTCTGATGTGTGTCAGAGAGCCGACTTGACATTATTTTACGTATTTTCATATTAGAATTAGGGTTAGCACAGTAGGGAGACATCCAAACGGAGAATGAAGCCGCAACGTTTTATTCTCTTCTTCTTCTTGGAGTTCTTAACCATCGTGGATTTTTATTATTGAATGGAATTCTTTGGGGTTTTTATAGTTAATCATTGATTACTATTTAGCGTTTGGGTTTGATTGTTCTCTACCTCTTACTCTTATTTGCTTGTTTATTGATCATGCTTAACATTGAGCCCATAATGGCTTTTGGTTCCGCCATGAACTAAACTCCATTATGGGATTCTAACAGATTTTAATATGTAGTTTGGTTGCACATCTAAGTGTTAGATTTGTTTTGCATATCATTGGGTTATCTATCATGGTTGGTTTGTATGTATGAATGACTGATAATCTTCATGTTAGTATTTGTATGGAATTGGAAATGAACATATGAATATGGATGAAATCATGATAGCATGCGAATATGGGGCTAGAGTAAGTCTTCCATATTTTGTGAAACAGATAGGAATATACTGTTTTACCGTATGAGCTAGAGTAAGGGTTGTGCTTAAAATCAAATGGATTGCAATTGCGCATAGGAATATGGTAATTGTGGTGTTATTGGTGATTACATGGATTCTAACATCTGTAGATGATATTTGAGTTGGTTATAGTGCATTGGAAAATGGTTATAACTCTCTTTTAAGCCCTTGGCTATTATCCTGTGATATGTAAACGCTTCTTGCATGACATATGGCGATTGAATGAAATATTGAATGAAGTTAGGATCCCATTGTTTCCACATCATATTTAATTCGTTTATATTCTTATTTTTAGTTGGTAATTATAATTTATTCAAATCAACAATTTAGTCTAAAGTCTCAGCGTATAAATATAGTGAGTGATTAATGCATATTAGTCTAATTTAACAACTTTTTCTGTGGGATCGATACTTTACTTACTCTGTATTACTTGTTGACCCGTGTATACTTGCATGAGTTAGAGCTCTTTTATAAGAACTATAAAAGAGGCAACACGTAATACCCCCAAACTTGAACTGTTGCTTGCCCTCAAGCAATGCATATGCATGAACACTGAAAATGTAACTAAAAAAAACTATTCAACTGCTTTATGATGCAAACTAGTCTCACATAATCTTGACCATAACAGAATTTCAGCCCAAATTACCTCAGTGAACTATCCGGATTCCAGAACATAATTTCAAACCAAACCATAGATATAACATCATACATTCAAATAATTCATGAATGCTATAGAGATGTTGTGTGTGTGTGTGTTTTTCACAAAAACTTGATCCAAGCAAAGATTATGTATCCTACATTGCTTCTCACAAAAAAATATAATCTAAATCAAGATTCATGTATACTCATGCACATAGACTATTTCGACATCTCACCGCAAACTAAGGTTCAACAATGGGTTTATTGCTTTATTGCTACTCACGTGTTGCCTCTTTTATAGTTCTTATAAAAGATCTCTAACTCATGCAAGTATACACGGGTCAACAAGTAATACAGAGTAAGTAAAGTATCGATCCCACAGAGAAAGTTGTTAAATTAGACTACTATGCATTAATCACTCACTATATTTATATGCTAAGACTTTAGACTAAATTGTTGATTTGAATAAATTATAATTACCAACTAAAAATAAGAATATAAATGAATTAAATATGATGTGGAAACAATGGGATCCTAACTTCATTCAATATTTCATTCAATCGCCATATGTCATGCAAGAAGCGTTTACATATCACAGGATAATAGCCAAGGGCTTAAAAACGAGTTATAACCATTTTCCAATGCACTATAACCAACTCACATATCATCTACAGATGTTAGAATCCATGTAATCACCAATAACACCACAATTACCATATTCCTATGCGCAATTGCAATCCATTTGATTTTAAGCACAACCCTTACTCTAGCTCATACGGTAAAACAATATATTCCTATCTGTTTCACAAAATATGGAAGACTTACTCTAGCCCCATATTCGCATGCTATCATGATTTCATCCATATTCATATGTTCATTTCCAATTCCATACAAATACTAACATGAAGATTATCAGTCATTCATACATACAAACCAACCATGATAGATAACCCAATGATATGCAAAACAAATCTAACACTTAGATGTGCAACCAAACTACATATTAAAAATCATTAGAATCCCATAATGGAGTTTAGTTCATGGCGGAACCAAAAGCCATTATGGGCTCAATGTTAAGCATGATCAATAAACAAGAAAATAAGAGTAAGAGGTAGAGAACAATCAAACCCAAACGCTAAATAGTAATCAATGATTAACTATGAAAACCCCAAAGAATTCCATTCAATAATAAAAATCCACGATGGTTAAGAACTCCAAGAAGAAGAAGAGAATAATACATTGCGGCTTCGTTCTCCGTTTGGATGTCCCCCTACTGTGCTAACCCTAATTCTAATATGAAAATACATAAAATAATGTCAAGTCGGCTCTCTGACACACGTCAGAATCGTTTTATACCAATTACACATCATCAAATTGCTTAATTAAAAATAAAACAAATTACAACATCAGCATCGCGCCCGGTCGCACGCGGCTCTAGTATATTTGTCTCATGGCCGCGAGACTTACAGTATGCTTAGTGCCTCCAGACGTCTTAACGTGCGGTCGTGCGCCTCCCGCTTATTGGGCGCTGCTTGGTCTCTCGCGGTAGCCATGGTCCTTGCCTTCATGGGCGCTGACTTGCAGAATGCTCCTTATTCCACCACACAGACTTTCATGCGGTGCGCGAGCTTGCCTTTTGTATTGTCGCTGCTACCGTGTCTCAGTAAATCCCGAGTCCGGTTTATGTTTTGTCATTACATATTTGTTTGCTCATGCCTTAACCTCTTATTTGCTTGATTTCCATGCCTCATTATGCTCCCATGCCGTGCACATCCTCGCCTTTCCACTAGCCTACACACATACGCTCACTGATGCCTCAATTTCCACCAAAATAATGCCGATTCCTGCACTTATTCACTAAAAGGAGTTTTCAGTATATGAAATACAAAATAACGTGAAATACGACTAAAACACAATGAAATGTACTCAAGGTGGGCACACTTCGCATGGATTAATATGCAATAAGTGAGAAAAAATATCACTTATCAGTACATGAACATGGGAACATCATCCCTGGGTGGTACCAAAACATGAGCTTTGACTAGCTGCTCTTTGATTGTAAGGAAGGTCTTCTGGCACTCATCATTCCATTTCATGGAGGAGTTCTTCCTTAACAATTTGAAGATAAGCTCACATGTTGCTGTGAGTTGAGAAATGAACCTGCTAATGAAGTTGATGCTCCCCAAAAATCCCTGTATTTCCTTCTCTGTCTGAGGAATGGACATTTCTGTGATGGCCTGGATTTTGGTGGGATCCAGCTCAATCCCCTTATGGCTGACTAGGAATCCTTGCAACTTGCCTGATTTAACGCCAAATGAGCACTTGGTTGGATTCAACTTCAAGTTATACTTATGCAACCTGTTGAAAAGCTTTCTGAGATGGTCTAGGTGGTCTTCCTCCTTTTGGGATTTGACGATGATGTCATCCACATAGATCTCTATCTCCTTAAGCATTAAATCATGGAAAAGAGCCATCATGGCTCGCTGGTAGGTAGCTCTGGAATTGATGAGGCCGAACGACAACCGTCTATAGGAAAAGGTTCCTCAAGGAGTGATGAAGGAAGATTTCTCACGATCCTCTTCAGCAACTAGGATTTGATGGTACCCCGCAAAGCAATCAGCAAAGGAGTACATGTCGTATTGAGCAGTATTGTCAATGAGAATGTGGATAAATGGCACGGGAAAGCTATCTTTAAGGAAAGATTTATTCAGATCCCGGTAATCCACACAAAGTCGCACCTTTCCTCTGGGTTTAGGCATGAGGACTATGTTTGATAGCCATTCAGGGTATGTGGACATCATGATGATGCCAGCTTAAAATTGTTTCACAATTTCCTCTTTAACGTTTAAACTCCACTCAGGTTTTAATCGCCTGAGCTTCTTCCTGACTGGTTTGAATCCCTTTTTGATGGGGAGGCGATGAATGACAATGTCAGTGGACAAACCCACCATGTCTTCATGAGACCATGAAAACACATCCTGGAATTGGGTTAATAGTGTAACCATGTCATCCTTTTGGTTTGGAGTGAGGTCTGTACCAATCTGGATTAGCTTAGGGCTTTATAAGATTTCGAGATTGAAAGAAGTTGTTTGATCAATGTTGGGTTTGAGTTTGTCTTCGACCCATTCTTTGATCTCCTGAGGTATCTCAATGTCCTCTTATATTTCCATCAAGTCTGAGTCCAACTTTTCATCAAAGTTACAATCTTTATGGAGAAAAGACACCTTATCAGCAAGTATAGGCACATCTAAATTTAGAGTCCTGAAACAAAGTATGCTTTCACTTAATATATATGAAACTGTTCAATCATACAAAGTGTTAGCATGTATTGACAAAATAACTGCTAATACTGTACAGAAAGTTAAGCAGTTATGATTATCTATAGGGCCGAAGGAGTTTCTGCCAATTTTACCCTTATCGACCAATGAAAGAAGTGTTGCTCCAATTGTCAAAGGTGAAGTCCTGATGGACTGCAGTGATGGAGGGGCTATCATCATCCTCCTTCTCCCGAATGATGACCATTACATCTTGGCAATCATCATCTGGGGTGTATCTGTTTGTATGTTCATCATAGACAATGATGCGTACGTTTGACATCATCCTGACGATGTCTTCTTAACACATCTCCGTTCCTCTTCTTCCACTTTGGGATTTGGAACCAAGACTTCTTTCTCCTTTACCGGTATCAGTTTAGGAAATAACATGGCCATTACATGGGCAGGCACCTTTACCAGATACTTTACAGGCTCAGGAACTGTAGGTGGAGATAATCGCCGTGTGGCTGAAGCTGAAGGAATCTGTTTGTACTTATGAGGATTCTTGCGACTGGAAATAGCGGTATAGCCTAGTCCAGCTATCCTTGTTTGACTAGGAACTTGAATGGGGCGCTTGATGCCCTGATTGTCTTTGCCCAACCCTTGTCCAGGTTGATAACCTAATGACATAATTTCTTGAGTGGCCGACATTAATTCGGCAGAAATCTGGGGTATGAGAGGTAGCGTCCCAACATGATGGTAGTGAGTGTTGATCACCTCCAGGGCATGAAAACTGACCGTCTCAACTTCTGAATTGAAGCTAATGAGTGGTATGTCACCTTGTTCAGGACATTCCAGCTCAGCGTCGACAGTGACTAGGCTATTGTTGATACTGTATTTAAGTTACTGATGAAGGGTGGAGGGGACTGCCCCGGCCATATGAATCCATGGTCTTCCCAAGATTAGGTTGTATCCTGTATCTATTTTGAGCACGTAGAAAGATATGCAGAATGTATGTGGACCTATCTCCACTGGCAGTTCAATCTCTCTAACAGAGTTTCATCGGGATCCGTCGAAAGCTTTAATAACCGTATGGGTACTTCGGATCCGATTGAGATTGATGTTTATCTTCACCAAAGTAGCATAAGGACAGATATTCAGAGACGAACCTCCATCTATGAAGACTCCTTCCACCATATATCCGGAGGACAAAACCGAAATGTGTAACGACTTACGATGACCGGTCCTTCTCTGGTATATATTGTCATCGAGAAAAGATATCACATTGTTGTTAAAAATGTGATCCACCAGATGCTAGAATTTCTCAACATCTATTGACTTTGGAAGTTGGGCCTCTTCCAAAACCTTGAGTAATACCTTCTTGTGATCTTCAGACAAGAAAACCAAGTCCAGTATGGAAATTTGATGTGGAGCTTTTCTTAAGCTTAAAACCACATTGGCTTCATTATGGCCCATAGTACGGAGAAATTCTTCCACCTTTTCTATGGGAATATTCCCCTTTGACTTAATGGTAGGCTTCATCACCCGTTGGGGAAGATACAATGGATTATCCTTCGACACTGCAACAGTCATATGAGATATGGATCCTTCAGCCCCTCCATAATTCCATGGAACTTTCTGTAGGCTGACAACATGATACTGTGGTCTGTATGGCAAGATAATTGGCTCTAGCGTAACCACTTTCAAAGGATTGTCAATACCATTGAGTTGAACGGGTTGAATTGTATGTGAGGGTGTAGCTGTATCTGCCTCAGAAGATATGACTGCTACGACTTCCTTCCATTTTGTAGGAAACACGTCCCCACTCTCTAATACCACATCATCATCGTCTACCATTTGCAGGACACCGCTGTCAATTAAATTCTGAATAAGGTGGCGGAGTGCCCCACATTCTTCTATGCTGTGATCGCGAGATTGGGAGTGATACTGGCACACTCTATTGAAATAAAACCATCTTGAACGCGGGCTGACTGGAGGTAGCAGAGTTGTGATTCTTCCTTCATGTATCAACATCTGTAGTATTTCTTCCATCGGTTGGCCTAGGTATGTAAATTCCCTTTTGTTGGAAAATTCTGTGACGCCCCCAAATCCGGGTACTTGAAACCCGAACTCGATGCTTCATGATACCATTTCTATAAGCTGAATAATGCTAATAATAATAATAATAATATAAATTTTAAACTTAATTTACATATGCATCAAAGTTTACTCCCAGGTACGAGACCTTTAAACATTCATTACATCATAGATAATAAGTATCATTGTCTTAATAAACTATAACTATTACACAACATATTATAAATCTCATTCAGATATGCCTTTCCTTTCCCTTGTTCTTGCTTCGAGTCTTCCGGTTGATCATACTTAATCGAAAACATTTAAATTTAAAGCAAGGATGAGCATTGGATTGCCCAAAGAAGTAATAACAACAATATATATTAGTTTGAAAGAATTAAATGTTTTCTTTGAAAGACACTTCTACAACTAATCAACAGCCAGTGAAGTAAAATTCAACCAATAATAACAACATATCACTTCCATATCAAATCTTTGAAACTACGATACGACTATATCTAGAGATCACCAACATACTATGAATATTGTTTTCTATTTTCTAAAAGGTTAAACAAAACTTCATCTCAGAATCGTTATAACTTACTAAGCACGCACGGGGTGATCACCTTGCTATGCCCTCAGATTGATCAATACTATATGCAAGAACGATATTATCGCTCACTCTATCCACCTTAGGTGCACAAAAGTTTTCCCATATTCGGGATGTTCATATTTAGTCCTGAATCCAAACCAAAACAATCTGTTGGATACAATAACGCTTCTATCTTGTTCAATAATATTTTTATGTTTAAATTTGAATCAAATAGCTTAGATGGCTTTTTAAGTCAACGATACATACTTGAAATCAATAAGTATGTATCAACATATGATTAAATACAATGGTTAACCAAGTGGGGACACTTGTCAACCCTATATACTGAATTAATGAATGTAATAAATATCCTAATTATACAATAATACAATGATCGGATAATGTAAGAACTTCGTATGAATACAAAGATTGGATACATACTCAATAATAATAGAGTTAATAATCCGCACAATAATAATATAGTTCGAAACTTTCTTACTCATGTCCATTGCATAAAGTAAATACAATAGTAGGATACTTGCACAATGTAAATAATAGATCGATACTTGCTCAATAATAATTAGAGTAAGTTTAGGAAACTCAGATAACATGATATACTGTTTGCATACGAAATAAAAGTAGTGGTATAAGGTTTAGATATCATACTGAGTCACTACTATAATAACGCAACTTAGATTAATCTTTTATACAAATGACCTATCAAGAATAAGATCATTCGCTCAATTAGAACAATATACTATAACACATAAGATCTTGCATTTTGCGAACAAAGACATAACCTAATCACATTATTACCCATGTTTAACAACCATCGAATCACAAATAATCACATATCTAATTAAATTATCTAAGTCCGGATCAATTTCAAAACATGTTGGTGTAAAATTAACTTTATTTATTGGTAATTATCGAGTCTAAGACTCTTTCTTATAACTTAGTATCGCTTATATTATTTTTAAATGACTTATAATAATTTTAAAAGATTTATTATAATTTATCATGAATTTTCAAACATCTAATCATTATTAAATGATTTAAATATTAATCAATTCTATTATCATTAATATTAAACTATTAATAAAATCATTTTCAAAATATTAAAGTTATTTATAATAACTCAAAATACTTTTAAAGTATTAATATTACCCTTAATTAATTTTAAAACATTTAAAATTATTTTTAAATAATTACTATTAATATTTAAGTATTAATGTTCTATTTATTCAAATATTAAAAGTCATTAATTATAACTTAAAATATTTTTAATTCATTTATATCCTTTTAAATGATTTTTAAATTAATAAAACCATTTTAAAACTATTTATTTAATATAATTATTAAATAAATTTAATATCATTAATGTTAAATAAATATCATTAAGATTAAATTATTAATGAAATTATCCTTTAAATATTAAAAGCTATATTTTATAACTTAAAAATATCTTTAAACACTTTATTTTCATTTAAAATAATTTTTCTAATATAAAAATTATTTTTACATTACTTTATTTAATATAATTATTAAATAAATCTAATATCCTTAATATTAAAATATTAATATTTTTCATGACAAAATATCAAAAGTTATATTTTATAACTTAAAATATTTTTATAATCTCTAAATCATTTTTATATAAATTTTAAATCATTATTTCTATTTTCCATCATTTATTTAATATCTTTATTAAATAACTTAATCATCATTAATATCTAATTAATAATGAAAATCATCACAAAATATTTAAAAATTATAGAAATAACTTAAAATATCTTTTATATCATATATATATTTTTTAAATGATTTTTCGTGTATAAAATCATTTTTAAATCATTTATTTAATATTATACTTAAATAAATTAAATACTTTTTATATTATTCTAAAATATTAAATATTTATGAAATATACTTAAAATAATTAAAAACTAATTTTCTGACTTTAAAATAATTTTTAATAATTTATTTTGTATTTTTAATAATTAAAAACTACTTAATACTAATTATTTAAGAAAAATATAATTTTTATTCAAAATCGTCAAGAAGACCACCTATAGCCACAGTAACTGTCATATAGGTGTTCTTTCGTGTTCTTCGCAAAACCCGTAACCTTCAAGCTTGTTACTAGTAGTAGGCATGTTTGACCAACAATAATGCTTAACTTAACATGTTTTTCGAATAATTTAAACATCGATCATGTAGTTCAAATTCAACACTACATTATCTAACAAGAAACATGGCCAAAACATAACAAACCAAAAGATCTCAGGTCATAGAGAAAACCTTGTTCAGAAAGTCGTTTTTCATTTATGGGTTTCCAGAAATGAAGAACAGTCCGAGTAGTCAACTTACGATCCTCATAACTTGCAATACAAGAAATGTTTTTGCGATCTATCAATTCCAGCTTGTAGACAACACCTACGACTACAGATCTATCACATAACCGTGTCATAACATCAACAAATAAAGCAGATACACGCCGGTCAAACTATGTCAGAAAACTCATTCATACAATTTCTGGAAATTCCAGAAAATGGAAAATGTTACCGGATGGTCTACTT
This sequence comes from Panax ginseng, assembly GCA_020205605.1. Lineage (NCBI taxonomy): Eukaryota > Viridiplantae > Streptophyta > Magnoliopsida > Apiales > Araliaceae > Panax > Panax ginseng. Next base: position 116,680,593 of record CM035136.1, on the reverse strand, counting down.
TGACCATCTACTACAAAGATTCTGTTGATATAATAAGGAATCTAGAGGCATAGATCTAAAGTTTATACAACATACCACAATCTAATTACAACAAAACTAAATAATCGTACAAAACCTGTCAGATCAAAGCAATTGAAAACGTGGTCAGACTCTGGAAATGACCTTCTGGGTTGCCCAGAATGAAATGGTCATGGTCACAAACGACCTTTGACCAACCATATCGATAATCTATTCATGATATGAGCTTAATTCAACTTTCGTAGTAAAGATCTCATATCATACTACAATAATCAACTCTTAAAATATCAAATAAATAAACACACTAAGATGTAGATTTATCCGACATTCTATTGTTTGACCCAAAAAACAATTTTTCCAAATTTTGAAAAATCATCAATTAGAAGACCTAGATGTTATGGATCTGTAAACTACCAACCCAGATCATCAAAATGGACTACAACCAACATATTCTAACATTCAAAATTAACATCTAAGACATAATTTTTGGACAGATTTGAGGCTAGGGTTTTTGTACCTTTTCTAAGCTTTGATTCTAATTTTGTTCTTCTGATCTGCTACTGGTAATCGTGGGGCTTAATCATGGACTGATCTAACAAGGGAATTTCGTGGGTTTGAGCTTGAGAGAGAATGGCTAGGTATTTGTGAGCAATTTAGGCCAAAAATGATCACTTTCTCTCTCTTAAATTCTACAATGAATTGATACAATGAATTTGTAATGGCTGATGTGCTGATCATGTAGCTGCTAGGTTGACATGGTAGGGCGGCTGGCCAGATCTTGCAAAGATTTGGCTAGCAATAATTCAACATATGGGACACAAGGGTATTTTGTTAATTTTATTTTAATTTAAGGGCATTCTTGTCCAAGGTGCTTTAATCTAGGATTTATTCACTAGATTTCACATTTTAAAGTTTCCCAATTAATTACTAGGGTTTGGACAATTAAAAATTAAAGTGTAATAAAATTTTAATTTTAAACACACTAATTAAATTAGGGTTTTTAATACATAATTAGGGTTTAAATAATTAGGGTTCCTTAATATCATTAGGGTTCCTAAATTAACAATTAGGGTTTGCTAATTATCATTATAATTTACTAAAACAGTAATTAGGGGTTTCATATTTTTAGCAAATTAGGTTTTCAAATAATAATTAGGGTTTCTAATAATATAGAAATTATATAATACACAAAGAAAAATTCATATAACACCATTACTACACAAATTTCTAACTCATAACCGAGTTTAACAATTAGGGTTTAATAACACGATATGAGGGTCATGCCCTAATTTACCACAATTGAATAACCATTATCACCTCCATATTTACAAAGACATATTTATAGCAGATCGAAAAATTAAAATATAATTAATATTATATTATTATTCTCATCCATCGATCAATACCCAAATTTAGGGTTTGATTCAATATCCGATTTTTTTTCATATACAACATCAATAATTAAGCTAAAATAATTAACTTAAGTATTCTGAACAATTCATATAATAAAATATTTATTATTATAATTCTAATAATCATTTCATATATTATTTAAATAATATAAAATCATATTTTCATAGAAAATAAATAATAAAGACATTTCTACTACAAAATTAATTATTATAAGTATATATGTTATAATGATCAATAATTCTAAAATAAAATTATTTGAAATTATTCATGTAATAAATAAAATTTATTTATTACATATATACATACACATTACTTGGCACATATTCTCTTCTTAAATAAAAAAAAAATTTATATTCAAAATTTCTTATTTATTTACATGGAAAATATCGAGTTATTACATTCACCCTCCCTTATAAGAATTTCGTCCCCGGAATCACCGTTTTAAAACTCATACATACAAGGGCACATAGCCTACGCAATCATTGCCAATAGATCTCGATCATAATTGATCGAACAAATCTTTAACTATTCATATAAAGCTTATTTTTCTGATTAAACCGAAATTTTATTTCTAAAAGAACTCAAATCCCTCCCTCAAAATTTATTTATAAAATAATTTGCTATATAAAGGAACATCAAATATATACACGAAAATAAAAGTTATTCGAATAATACCTGGAGTTCCATTTCCAAATGCCACAGATCCTCGGACCGTCATATCAAGACTCGTATGGTTTGGTTTGTTGGTTGAAGTCATCCCGTGATTGCCATAGTCCCGCTTCTTTTCCCGTGGTTACACTCCCCGCCCCATTTTCCTCTTTGGACAATCCTCACCTTATGTTCAATGATCCACATAGAAAACACCCATTGTTCATCCTTGGATCAGGCGCTGGGAGAGATATGACCCTCCCGCCAAGACTTGTAACATACAAACTTACCTTCAAACACTCACCAGAGTGATTCTTCCCACATTTTCCACACTGAACTATCTGCTTCTTCACACCTTCCTGTTTCACCTAAATATTCCCAAAATAATTCCCCTTTCTTTTCTCACCCCTATTCCCACTATTAGTTTCCACCTTCACAGCTCCTACAGCCTTGCCTTTGTTCATCTTCTCCTTGTTATAGAGGCTTATGGCCTCACCCCCCTCCTCAGCTATGATAGCCTTTTCCATGAGTGCTGCAAAAGTATTGATTTGCAACATCGCCACCTTTTGTTGTAGAGCCAGGTTTTAATCCCAAATAACCTTCTTCTTGCTTTCCTAGCCTCAGATCAACTTGATGCGAGCGAAACTCTAGCTAACTCATTAAACTTTGCAAAGATACTTTGCAATACCATGTTGTTCCGCTTTTAACTCCAGAAATTTTACCTCCATCCTAGCCTCAGCATGCTAGCCGAGAGGTAGTTTTCAAAAAATAAAGTCTTAAACCTAGCCCAAGTAACTACTCCTCTCCTCGCCTCTAGTTTGATTTGCTTCCCACCAAAAGTTTGCCTCCCTTTCAACATATAAGTGGCAAAAGAGGTCTTTTGCCCTCATCTACCCTAGCAACTACTTAACGCCTTTTCTATCTCGTTAACCCATGTCCTGGCTTCTATAGGTCACCGTTCTCAATTCGTGGTCCTACCGCTTTTAAGTCTTTGAAGTTTGCTGCGATTGTCTCTGGTTTGCCTCAAGTACCGGTATTCCTCACGATAGCCCGAGCTACCATGTTCACAAAGTTTTGCATTGGGTCTTGTTGTTGTCCTCAAATATTGTTGATGATTCTTCCTTCCTTTGATTTTCATGTTTGACGCTCAAGGCGATTATCCGATTACATAAAATCATAAATTTAACTTACATTCTAAACCTTATTATATAAGTTTAACATGTAACATAAAGTTTTATCTAAAACTTATTCCATTAATGAAACATTGATTCGTATTCATTAATTCAAAGTACATTACATCACGTAGCACATACTTCTATCCCTTCGTGACCACAAAAGTCAGGAATTACTATAATAACTTATACAAAAGTTTGAGAATATCTCATTACACCCGTACATTATCAAACATACATAATCAACTACTAATCCTTCTAATTTCCTAAGTCACGATCTTTCATCTTTCTTTTCCCTTTTCTTGCTCTGAGTCGCATTACACATTTGTTGATTCCGCTCCATTTGATCAATTTGGATTTTAAGCTTATCTTGTTCTTCCATAGTTTCTATTAACCCCTCTTTTGCAATTGGTTATTTAGTAGCTTTTCTATTTCCCACAACTTCTCTAGAGAAGAAACCTTGCTCTTCAGATTTTGTACTTTAGTTGATGCTTGATCAGCTCCAACTTTAGTGTCTGAATCACTATCTGTTAGTTCCACCATTTCTGGATCTGGTACTCCATTTTCCAATACCACCATCTCATCAAGGTTGTCTGAACTATGAGCCTCTATTTCAGCTTTTGGCTTTGATATCGGCTCCTTCTTTACGATCAATGAGTATCCTAATTCTTTTCCACCTGACATCTACACACAACTTATCTTGATTAGTAAATAGTATATACACACACAACAAACCATAGTTTTATAAGAGTTATCTTTTATTTTGTTTAACGATGAATTTATTCAATTCATCTCCTTTTAAACTCTATATGAGTTATCTGTATTTTTAACGTTTCCATCTATTCTAAGGTTATAGCCTAAGGTTGATCCCACCTAAGGTTTCTAACCCTAAAGCTTTGATACCAACCCGTGACGCCCTAAATCCGTAACTTTTTGAAACCCTAACTCTAAGCTTCACGATACCATTTCTATAAGTCAATAATGATAATAATAATAATAATATAAAGTTTAAACTTAATTTACATATGCATCAAAGTTTACTCCTGTGCACGAGACCTTTAAACATTCATTACATCATAGATAATAAGTATCATTGTCTTAATAAACTATAACTATTACACAACATATTATAAATCTCATTCAGATGCCTTTCCTTTCCCTTTGTTCTTGCCTCGAGCCTTCTCGTTGATCATACTTAACTCGAAAACATTTAAATTTAAAGCAAGAATGAGCATTGATTTGCCCAAAAGTAATAACAACAATATATATTAGCTTGAAAGAATTAAATGTTTTCTTTGAAAGACACTTCTACAACTAATCAACAACATATGAAGTAAGTCAACCAATAATAACAACATATCACTTCCATATGTAATCTTTGAAACTACGTATGCACTATATCCGGAGATCATCATCAACATACTATGAACATTGTTTTCTATTTTTGAAAAGGTTAAATAGAACTTCATCTCAGAACCGTCATAACTTACGGTACACGGGGGTGATCACCTTTCTATGCCTTGTATTGATCAATACTACATGCAAGAACGATATTATCGCTCACTCTATCCACCTTAGGTGCACAAAAGTTTTCCCATATTCGGATGTTCATACTTTAGCTCGAATCCAAACCAAAACAATCTGGTTGGATACAATAACGCTCTATCTTGTTCAACAATATTTTTATGTCTAAATCAATCAAATAGCTTAGACGGCTTTTAAGTCAACGATACATACTTGAAATCAATAAGTATGTATCAACATATGATTAATATAATGGTTATCCAAGTGGGGACACTTGTCTAACCCTATATACTGAATTAACTAATGTAATAAATATCCAATTATACAATAATACAATGATCGGATAATGTAAGAACTCAGTATGAATACAAAGATTGGATACATAATCAATAATAATAGAGTTAATAATCCGCACAATAATAATATAATTCTCAAACTTTCTTACTCATGTCCATCAGATAAAGTAAATAAAAAGTAGGATACTTGCACAATGTAAATAATAGATCGATACTTGCTCAATAATAATTAGAGTAAGTTTAGAAACTTGCATAACATGATATACCCGTTTTGCACCTAAAATAAAAGTAGTGCATAAGGTTTAGATATCATTTCGAGCTATCGCTATAATAACGCAACTTAGATTAATCTTTTATACAAATGACCTATCAAGAATAAGATCATTCGCTCAATTAGAACAATATACTATAACACATAAGATCGCATTTCATAGTCAAACATATAACCTAATCACATTATTACCCATGTTTAACAACCATCAATCACAAATAATCACATATCTAATTAAAGTATCTAAGTCCAGATCAATTTCTGAAACATGTTAGTGTACCGACAACTTTATTGGATAATTATCGAGTCTAAGACTCTTTCTTATAACTTAAATATCACTATATTATTTTTAAATGACTTATAATAATTTTAAAACATTTATTATATTTTATCATGAATTTTCAAACATCTAAATCATTATTAAATGATTTAAATATTAATCAATTCTATTATCATTAATATTTAATTAATATTAAACTATTAATGAAATCATTTTCAAAATATTAAAGTTATTTATAATAACTCAAAATACTTTTAAAGTATTAATATTACCCTTAAATGATTTTTAAAATATTTAAAATCATTTTTAAATAATTATTATTAATATTTAAGTATTAATGTTCTATTTATTCAAATATTAAAAGTCATTAATTATAACTTAAAATATTTTTAATTCATTTATATCCTTTTTAAATAATTTTAAATTAATAAAACCATTTTAAAACTATTTATTTAATATAATTATTAAATAAATTTAATATTATTAATGTTAAATAAATATCATTAAGATTAAATTATTAATGAAATTATCCTTTAAATATTAAAAGTTATATTTTATAACTTAAATATATCTTTAAACACTTTATTTTCATTTAAAATAATTTTTCTAATATAAAAATCATTTTTACATTACTTTATTTAATATAATTATTAAATAAATCTAATATCCTTAATATTAAAATATTAATATTTTTCATGACAAAATATCAAAAGTTATATTTTATAACTTAAAATATTTTTATAATCTCTAAATCATTTTTATATAATTTTAAATCATTATTTCTATTTTCCATCATTTATTTAATATCTATATTAAATAACTTAATCATCATTAATATCTAATTAATAATGAAAATCATCATAAAATATTTAAAATTATAGAAATAACTTAAAATATCTTTTTATATCATAATATATTTTTAAATGATTTTTCAATGTATAAAAATCATTTTTAAATCATTTATTTAATATTATACTTAAATAAATTAAATACTTTTTATATTCCAAAAATATTAAATATTTATGAAATATACTTAAAATAATTAAAAACTAATTTTTGGACTTTAAAATAATTTTTAATAATTTATTTTGTATTTTTAATAATTAAAACTACTTAATACTAATTATTTAAGAAAAATATAATTTTATTCAAAATCGTCAAGAAGATCACCTATAGCTGACGTAACTGTCATTATAGGTGTTCTTCGTGTTCTTGGCCAAACCTGTAACCTTCAAGCTTGTTAATGAAAGTAGGCATGTTTCGACCAACAATAATTTTAACTTAACATGTTTCTCGAATAATTAAACATCGATCATGTAGTTCAAATTCAACACTACATTATCTAACAAGAAACATGGCCAAAACATAACAAACCAAAAAGATCTAGGTCATAAAAACCTTGTTGAAAGTCGTTTTTCATTTCGGGTTTCGAAATGAAGAACAAATTCGAGTAAGAGAAACTTACGATCCTCATAACTTGCAATACATGAAATGTTTTTTACGATCTATCAATTCCAAATTTGTAGACAACACCTACGACTACATGGATCTATCACATAACCGTGTCATAACATCAACAAATAAAGCGATACACGGCCAAACTATGTCGAAAAACTCGTTTCATACAATTTCGGAAATTCCAAAAATGGAAAATGTTACCGGATGGTCTACTTTGACCATCTACTACAAAGATTCTCATTGATATAATAAGAAATCTAGAGGCATAGATCTAAAGTTTATACAACATACCACAATCTAATTACAACAAAACCAAATAATCGTACAAAACCTGTCAGATCAAAGCAATTGAAAACGTGGTCGACTGAAATGACCTTCCTGGTTGCCTAAAATGAGTTTGGTCATGGCTCGGTCAACGACCTTTGACCAACCATAACTGACAATCTATTCATGATATGAGCTTGATTCAACTTTCGTGAGTAAAGATCTCATATCATACTACAATAATCAACACTTAAAACATCAAATAAATAAACACACTAAGATGTAGACGATCCGACATTCTCATTGTCGGACCCAAAAAACAAATTTTCCAAATTTTGAAAAATCATCAATTAGAAGACTTAGATGTTATGGATCCAGAAACTACCAACCCAGATCATCAAAATGGACTACAACCAACATATATTCTAACATTCAAAATTAACATCTAACACATAATTTTTTGGACAGATTTGAGGCTAAGGGTTTTGTACCTTTTCTAAGCTTTGATTCGATTTTGTTCTTCCGATCTCTCCATCGTAATCGTGGGGCTTGATCATGGACCCATCTAACAAGGAATTTCGTGGGTTTGAGCTTGAGAGAGAATGGCTAGGTATTTGTGAGCAATTTAGGCCAAAAATGATCACTTTCTCTCTCTTAAATTATGCAATGAATTGATATAATGAATTTGTAATGGTGATGTCTTGATCATGTGATGTGTCAGATTAGGTTGATAGGGTAGGTGGTCGCCGATCTTGCAAAGATTTGGCTAGCAATAATTCAACATATGGGACAAAAGTGTATTTTGGTAATTTTATTTTAATTTAAGGGCATTCTTGTCCAAGGTGCTTTAATCTTTGATTTATTCACTAGATTTCACATTTTAAAGTTTCCCAATTAATTACTAGGGTTTGGACAATTAAAAATTAAAGTGTAATAAAATTTTAATTTTAAACACACTAATTAAATTAGGGTTTTTTTAATAGAAATTAGGATTTTAAATAGAAAATTAGGGTTTAAATAATCAGGGTTCCTTAACATCATTAGGGTTCCTAAATTAACAATTAGGGTTTGCTAATTATCATTATAATTTACTAAAACAGTAATTAGGGTTTCATATTTTAGCAAATTAGGGTTTTCAAATAATAATTAGGGTTTTTCATAATTACAGAAATTATATAATACATAGTAAAATTCATATAACACCATTACTACACGCCTCAACTCATAACCGAGTTTAACAATTAGGGTTTAATAACACGATATGAGGGTCATGCCCTAATTTACCATAATTGAATAACCATTATCACTCTCCATATTTACAAAGACATATTTATAAAGATCGAAAAATTAAAATATAATTAATATTATATTATTATTCTCATCCATTGATCAATACCCAAATTTAGGGTTATGGATTCCATATCCGATTTATTTTTCATACAACATCAATAATTAAGCTAAAATAATTAACTTAAGTATTCTGAAAAATTCATATAATAAAATATTTATTATTATAATTTATTAATCATTTCATATATTATTTAAATAATATAAAAATCATATTTTCATAGAAAATAAATAATAAAGACATTTCTACTATAAAATTAATTATTATAAGTATATACGTTATAATGATCAATAATTCTTGAATAAAATTATTTGAAATTATTCATGTAATAAATAAAATTTATTTATTACATATATACATACACATTACTTGGCACATATTCCCTTCTTAAATAAAAAAAAAATTATATGCAAAATTTCTTATTTATTTACATGGAAAATATCGGGTTATTACAAATTCCCGACGGGCTTTAGCATTTGCTCTTTTGGCAATTTTATCCTCCAGTGTTTCCTTTTCTGGAGTACGCGGTGGATTGTTAGTAATAAGAGGAAGGAGACTGGCATGCTCCTGACTAAATAATTGCCATGTGACCTGGTGCTGATGGACCACCAGTTCTGCCAATTGGCTAAGTTTCTCACGTAGAGCATTCATTTTCCTTTCCATTATAAAATGGAACTTTGCATAGTCCCACTTGTCAGCATCATCCTTGCTAGTCTGGGAAGATCCACCCTTAAAATTGGAACTCTGTCCACTGCTCCGATTAATCATATTGACCTCCTCATCTTTGTGTTGAGGAAGAGGGTTGTCTTGCACATGGGGTTGATCGGGTTTGGTGACCATGATCTCACCACTTTCTATTAAATCCTTGATCTTGTGTTTCAAGGTCCAGTAATCCTGAGTATCATGTCCCGGAGCCACGACATGATAAACACACTTCCGAGTAGCATTGAAACCTCTCCCATTTGGGTTGGCTGGTGGAAGAAGATGCATAATTTTCTTCAGAGTGGTCAGAAGATTGAGAATGTTCTCGAGTGAGCCCCCTAAGGGTGTGAACACTCGAGCACGTTTGACTTCTCCACCGTTAGGCAATGGAGGGTTTGAAGACTGTGCTTGAAAGGGAGTGTAATTTCTCCTTTGGATAGGCATATTCTGACTACCCTTCTGACCTTGTAGTATCAAGGAAACATCCTCCTCTTTCTTTTTATGGACCCTTGATAAGTGGGATTTTATACCCGTGAATCGGTTCCTAATTCAAGCTTAATTGGTGTTAATTCCTTGTTTTCATGTTTGTTTTTACTTGTTTATTGTTATTTTGTGTGTAGGTTTGGTGGTGTGGCAAATGATCAAAAAGGGTGAATTTGTGGCAAGAAATGGAGAAAGTTGGAGCAAAACATGATCAGGAGTAAGAGCCTACCCCCGCTGGGGCGGGCCTTTTTATGCCTTACACTTCGTCAAGTGGGGTCTTCAACTTAGATTATTAGAGCTAAGCCCTTGAGCGTATGCACTTTGAAAGCTAATACCCGTAGAGGCGACGGGGGTCCAAATAGAGCGATCTATTTTGGTTCAAACACTGTTAGAACGTGAGTTTAAGTGTTTGGAATGCTTTGGGACTCTAAATGGCGTATGATTGCAATCAGAATGTGGGTGTAAACATATAATTACATCAAACAACAAGATTAAAGACACGGAAGGCAATTTTATGAAGTTAGAAGATAGATTTTGGAGCAAGCATTGGAGTGAATATAATTGAAGAATTTTCATATCAATTGCAGATTAGGGCTAAAGTGAAGGGTATTCTGAATTATTATTCTTCTCTAGTATTATATTTGTAATTGGAAGGATGTTATCTTTAATTTATTCAGTTGTTATTTCATTGATGATGAACTAAATTACTTTTTAGGCTTATGACGGATCTTTAAGTGGAATAATGGTTATGTAACTTTGATTTTCAATTTAATAAGCTATTATTCAGTTTATCTATATTAATTTGAGCTTGAATTTATGAATTGCCTGATCAATAATTCTTTGTGGACTTGTATGGATTCGAGAGAGGAAGTACGAGTCTAGACTTAGTTAATATGGCATGTGTTCTTGAATTTTGTGAATGAACAGAATCTTGATGAATGTTAGGGTAGAGATATGCTTGACATCGCATGTAATCATATAAAGAACTAGAACTTAAACCTTCTTTAATTGTAATTCGCATAGAGATATAGTGAGTTAGTTGATTAAGGTGTTTAACTTGATTCTATCTAGTTTGTGGATTTGAGTTAATACGGTATTAGTACATCGAGAGGTGGCTAGTTCTACATACGTGTTCTTGATTAATAAACTAAGATAGTGAATTAAACTGGAATAAGGTGTAATAATCAGAGTGATGCTTAGAGTGAAGTCATAAGCCTAATTCTCCAATATTTGTTTGAAATTTCAGTTTTTAGGGTTTGTTGATTGTTTGGTGATTTTGATATTTTTAATACTTTTAGTTAAAAACTGGAAATTGGTTAGTTTAATAAAATTAGGATTAATAGGAAATTAGTAATTGTGAGGGTTAATTTCTTACTAAAGTCTTTGTGGGAACGATACTTTACTTACTATTATATTATTACTCGTTGACCACGTATACTTGCGTGTTGTGCGTAATTAGATTTTACCCAACAAGTTTTTGGCGCCGTTGCCGGGGACTTTAGTATAGATTTTAATATTTTGCGATATCAGTTTAATTAGTCTAGTTTTACTTAAACATTTTTAATTTTGTTTTGTTCGTCTTATTTCAGGTTTTTGAAGTTGGTTTATGCAAACTCGATCCAAAAATCCAGACTTGCTTCCTTTTGAGGACGACATTGAGAGACGCTTTCAAAGGCAAAGTAAGTGGATTAAGGAAACAAGGGAAGACTTCGAAAATTTTGAAAAAGGAGAAGCAATGGCTGCCGAAGACTAGAAAGCGTTGAGGGACTTTGCTACACCTAAGGTGACTGAGCTGCAGTTGAGTATCACCAGGCATGCTATAGTTGCAAACACATTTAAGATTAAGCCTAGGACTATTCAGATGATCTAAAACTCGTTTCAATTTGGGGGACTTGTAAATGATGATCCGAATGAACATTTGATCAGCTTTCTGAAGATATGCAACACTTTCAAATACAATGGGGTGTCAGATGAAGCAGTCAGACCTCGCTTTTTCCCATTCACTCTGTGGGACAAGGCGAAGAGTTAGTTATATTCTTTACCATCAGGTTCAATAACTACATGGGATGACCTGGCTCAAAAGTTTCTAGCTAAATTTTTCCCGCCAGCGAAGACTGCAAAGATGAGAAATGAGATTACTATGTTTGATCAGCAACATGGGGAATCATTGTACGAGGCATGGGAGAGATACAAAGAGTTGCTCAAAAAATGCCCACATCACGTATTGCCTAAGTGGTTGCAAATGAACACATTTTACAATGGATTACATGGGAATATCAGGACCAATTTTGATGCATCTTCGGGTGGAGCTTTTATGGCAAAGAATTATGAGGAGGCATATCAATTGATAGAGACAATGGTAGCTAAAAATTATCAGTGTCCCACATCAAGAATGACACAACCTACGGTAGCTGGAGTGTTAGAGTTAGATGGAGTGACGATAATAACAATGCAGATTTCAGCACTCACCACGAAGTTCGATGCTTGGTCAAAAGTATACAACAAGTTGCGATTATTTGTGAATTGTGCGGGTGATCATCCCATGATCATCAATGTGCAATCAACCCAACACAAGGCAATTTGTGGGTAGCTACAACAAAATTCCACAAAATACGTACCAGAAAGCATACAATCTGGGGAATAGGAATCATCCTAACTTTTCGTGGAGTAATAATCAGCATCAGCAAGCTCCACGGCCATCTTATCCCCCAAGATTTCAGAATCAACAACAACAACCAGCTCAACATCAAGAGAGGAAATCAGATTTAGAGGAGTTGTTGTGAAAGTATATAGCAAACAACGAGGCATCTATGAAAAACCAAGCAATGACCATGAAATCACAAGAGATAACCATCAAGAATTTGGAAAATCAGATGGGACAAATTGCTTTACCATTGAACAATAGACCACAAGGGACTCTACCAAGTGACACCGAAAGAAATCCGAAGGGAAATCACGAACAGTATTAGGCAATCACTTTGAGAAGTGGAAAACATCTAGATGGGAAAAGTACAAAAAATTCAGTTAAAACGGATGACAAAGTTAATGAGAACAAAGTGGTTGATGAAAAATAGGGTGAGGAAAAACAAGTTGAACAAACAAAGTTAGATGACAAACTGGTTGTTTACCCTCCACCGCCGTTTCAGCAGAGAGTCAAATAGAAGAAATTAGATAAGCAATTTGCAAAATTTTTGAAAGTGTTTAAGAAACTTCAGATTAACATCCCTTTTGCAGAAGCCCTAGAGCAGATGACAAGTTATGCAAAATTTATGAAAGGGATTTTGTCCAGGAAAAAGAAGTTGGAAGATTTCGAAACAGTGGAATTAACAGAGGAGTGTAAAAAGGTTTCTGTTGAAAGTTGCCACCAAAGTTGAAAGATCCGGAGTTTCACCATTCCATGCACGATTGGGAACATGGCGTTCAACAAGTGTTTATGTGATTTGGGGGCAAGTGTGAACCTTATGCCGTTATCAGTGTATACAGAATTGGGTTTGCTAGCTCCAAAGCCTACGAACATCTCATTGCAGTTGGCGGATAGGTCAGTTACGTACCCGAGAGGCGTTGTAGAGGACATTTTGGTCAAGGTTGACAAATTTATATCCCCGTGGATTTCATAATTCTAGATTTTGAGGAAGATAAGAACATCCCAATTATCCTAGGGAGACTGTAGTACCCAAGAATTTCTGCATATTATTAAATAAATATATTAATGGAAATGAATATTTATTTAAATATGAACGATTTCGTGTTATGAAATGAGATAACTCAAATAACTGAATAATTGAGGATATGTGGAGTTTTGTGATGAATTCGTTAAATGCCTTGTGTGGCATGGTGATGGGAAATACTAATAGTAATGTTAATCGACAAAGAAATTATAAAGTAAACAATTAAGTAATATTAATTGTTAATTGTTGTTGTAGTATATTTATGGATTGTTAATTGATGTTAATGAGGGTTAATATGTATATTAATTAATCAATAACGATCGTGGTAGAATATTGAATTCTTAATAATTGACTAATAATGTGTGAATACTATTATTTGTAATATATATTATAAAGATGAATAATGATTATGAAAATCCATAACTACATTAATCAATGGTTGGATTAATTAAGATTGGTGTTAATTAAGTAAGTAAGTGTATCATTTATTTATTTAACATAAATAAGTAAGTTAGTAAGATAATAATATTATAATGGCGGTTATGTGCATATACAACTATATTATATAGTGCAGTGTGACATTTATGTGACTATATATATAAAGTTGTATAAAACTATATTGTATGAGGCAATGTGGTTAAGCATATTGGAACTATATGTTATAAATACATTATCTATGTGACAATATGTATGTGGGTATGTATTAGAATAATATACCAGGAGCATATTGTAAACTATTATTTTAATAAAGTGAACTAGTGTGATAAAATATACATGGATTATATGTATATTACATTTCCATATTTCATCTACTACATTGAAACCTTAATTATTAAGTGTGACATTTAATTATAATATATGGTTGAGATGTGTATTAAAAATATAACATAAGAATAAGGGTTGTGCATAAGTATAGTCTAAGTGTTGCTAGAATGTTGAGCAATTAAGTTGTCCTAATATAAGTGTCCCATTTGCCTCAAAATTCATTCACGTGTACTAGAAAAAGGCTAGCCTATGTTCTACATTTTCTTCCAACTTCCATGCTTGCTAGGCAATGATCATGAGGGGAGTGGTTCCCATGATGCAATTCAACCACCATCCAACCACTCCTTAACCTCCATGCAATTCTTTAACCCATGAGTTTGATTTAATGGAAAAATGCAATGTCTGGATTTGTGTTCCTCTATAAATAGTAGCTGTGTTTCTTCATTCTTGTTGCTTGAATTTTCTGAGAATTGTCAAGTGTGAGGGTGAGAGCTTACAAACATTCTTAGAGCTTAGGAGTTCAAGTAGTAGCAAGTTTCATTCATATTGCAAAGGTATAATTTCATTCTATATTTTCAATTTCATTCTCTGTAAAACTAAGTTTTGAATTCTTGAAATATCAAATTATTGATTTGGTGGAATTTGATGTTAATAAGGTTGGGTATTGGTTATATAGATGTTATATGATCGTATAAGTATGTTGCAATTGGTTTATGAGTGTCTAGAATCCATTTGGTGAATAAATTTTGAGATTTGGCTAGACAGTTCAAGAAACTGCTTTTGCGCTTCGAACCAGTACACTGACGCAAATTGTCCCACATTTGTATTGAGGCGCAAAATTTTTCTTTCGAACTCAGTTGAGCAATCTGTTTTCCAATCTGATCATGATTAGCTAGTTGTTTTGACTCAAGCTAACATGTAAGCATGTGTATGATGTATATATGGATATTTTAACCTAATGTGATCATGTTTTCATAGACTTGCATGATTAATGGAGACATATGGTTTAAATGGAGATTTGAACCTTAAGTTT
This sequence comes from Panax ginseng, assembly GCA_020205605.1. NCBI lineage: Eukaryota > Viridiplantae > Streptophyta > Magnoliopsida > Apiales > Araliaceae > Panax > Panax ginseng. Next base: position 116,665,250 of record CM035136.1, on the reverse strand, counting down.
TGAAAACCAACTATGTTAAAGATCATGTTCTACAAATTGTGAACCTAGTAGGCTATACATGACTAATTTTACACATAGATGAACATGTTGCAGTGTACATAGTCCTTTTGAGCATGAACAAACTTCTTAAGCCTAGTGGTATAAATGTTTTCAAGGAAAGACTTAGCCTAGTATTCTAACTTGTGTGATTTCTACATGATGAATATTCTGACTTTGAAAGCATGTGAATATGACTTGTAAATGCATGACTAAACATTTAGCTTATGTTTATGTGTTTAACAAAGAAACATGAACAAGTTGGACTTACTAGTAAGTTTAGAATATGAATATTGTCATGATATCTTGACGACTAGAATCTGACATTTGTGATCATATTTAATGACGCTCTTAGACTCACTCATGTAGCATAAACATATATATACCATGCTTGTGTAGCATATTTCAAGAACAGCATGAACAAAACTTATTTTTCAACTAAATCGGTGTTAGTTTCACATATGCATTATGAATACACACAAGCATGCCTAATATGAGTTTTATAACTATCATGTATTTTAGAAAGAAAGCATGCTAGACTTTGTGGTTTCACGACCTTGTATGTGACAACCCGAGAATTTAGAAAATTTTTAAAATATTAATTTATTGATTTAAGGTTCAATATTAGTACCTAGACAGAAAATAAGTGTATGCGTTTGATATTTTTAAGAAAGAATTTTGTGGATTTCAAAATTCTGTGAAGGATTTAGGGAATACGTAAATATGTTTGGTGTATATGGTTGTGTATGCATACAGTATGTGGTTAAGGGTCCGGGAATCTGCAACCCTAGTTTGGAAGTTAGAAACCCTAAATTGGGAACTTAATGGCGTAAGTGTAAATAATTATAAGATTAATTAGGGTTAATCTTAACAAATTGGTTAGAAAACCCTAATTTAAAATTTTAAAACTCTAATTTCTAGATTTGAAATCCTAATTTATAATTAGGGAAAACCTAATTGTTAATTAAATAGTTTTAATGTTAATTAGGAAATATTAATCCTAATTTTCAAGTTATTAGTAATTAGAAAATCCTAATCTAATTACGAAATCTAATTTCTAAATTAGAAAATTATTTTTTTCTATTTAAAACCCTAATTCGTGGGTTATAAACCTTAATGACCAATTTTGACCCTAAATTAGCAATTTTAATTAGGAAATACTAATCCTAATTAACACGATTTAAATTATGATTAGAAAATTTTAATATAATTAGAAAATTCTAATTCTAATTTAGAAATATTAATTTTCGATTTTTAAAACCTAAATTGGAAATTTTAGAAATCAAATTGCCAAAACCTAAGTGTTCAAACCCTAAACCCTAGAGGGTTCAAACCCTAAACCCTAATAATTTGCATCAAATGACAATTCTAGAAATAAAATTTTATGAAAATGACTAAAATGCCATTTTGTGCATTATTGGAGGAAACTTGCAATCTTGCCAATATATGGAGTGGTTGAGCAATCTAGATCAGCCATTGACCAACTTATATTGCATATCAGCCAGCTAGCTCAGCCCATTTCATTGCATCATTAATACATATAGATTAAAGAGAGAGAAAATGCTAACTTTAATTTTCATTTGAACCAAGACCTTCTCTCTCTAGAATTTTGGAAATATAGAGTGAGAAAGTTAGATAAGATAAGCCAATACCACCCCTTATCTCTCCTAGATCAGATCAACAAAGTCAGAATAAAAAAATCAAAGCTAAGAAGGTATGAACCCTAATTTTCCTAAATCTTTAATCTGATGTTAGTTATTGTAAGTTGTTGGTTAAAGATGTGTTATAAGGTATCATTTAGTGATCTGAGTTGTTAAATCCCAGATCCATAACATCAAAGTGCACAAAATAGCATTTTTAGAATCTGTTCTTGAACTTTCAAAAGTTGTTTGACAACCGATGTCAGTGCCTCCAAATCTTTACGTGTTAACTGTTATGTGTGTTTTGTGTTATAAATTTGTAGAATGTCATGAAGACTATGATCTGAAACTAGAAAAACGTCCAGATCATGAATAGATTGAGAGTTATGAGCGGTCAAACCTCGTTGACCGTTCACGGAAAGCAAGTTCTGGGCAACCCAGAATGTTTACAGGTGATCTGATAAGTTTTTGAAGCCTTTGATCATACGTCTGTTAAGTGTGTTAGCCATGTTGTTGTATTAAAGTTGTTCTCTGACATATAGGCTTCATATGTATGCATCTAGAACCCCCAAATAATACACGGAATCAAAGCTAGGATGTGTAAAACTATTGTTGACCGGCTATTTTCGCAGATTTCTGGAAAACCCAGAAATCTTAATGAGTGATTTTCTGTTAGTGTTTGACCGGCTTGGATCTCTTATATGTTTTGATGTTAGACTGATTTAAGATTTTATACATGTACCCTGACATCTATACTTCCGGATAGAATCAAGATAACACACTAAGCAAGTCGGGAACCTAGAGATTCAAGGCTGCAAAGTAGGACACCTAACACTGCTTGAGTTTCTGGGCAGCCCAGAAACTCAAGAATACCTCTGACAAGGTTTTCTGTAGATCAGATCTTGTTGTGATGATATAGTTTGAGCATGAAATCAATTTATAGTCATAGTATTGCATGTAGACTACAATATTAACACAATATATAATCCTGATAATATCCAAAACACGAAACGTTAGGTGGTCAAAGTAGCAACCTGCAAACTAGCGATGAAGGCTCAAGAACAGGACAAGAACACCAACAGCGACGAATTTGTCGCCTAAGGCCTCTATAGCTATATTTAATTTCGAAAATTAATTATTTTAATTAATAAATCGAATAAAATGGTTTTTAATTATTAAAAATACATAATAAATTTCAAAAAATTATTTTAAAGTCTGAAAAATATTTTTAATTATTTTGAGTATATTTCATAAAATATTTAATATTTTTGGAATATAAATGGTATTTAATTTATTTAATTATAATATTAAATAAATTATTTAAAAATGATTTTAATACATGAAAAATCATGAAAAATAATATTATGGTATAATAAAATATTTTAAGTTATTTTTAGTGACTTTTAATATTTTATGATGAAATTCATTAATTAATTAATATTAATGGTAATTAGTTTATTTAATAAATATATTAAATAAATTATGGAAAAATAGAATTAATGATTTATAAATCATATAAAAATGATTTAAGTATTATAAAATATTTTAAGTTATAAAATATAACTTTTGATATTTTGTCAACAAAATATTAATATTTTAATATTAATAGTAATTACCGAGATAATGAATTTAACGATTTAAAAATCATATAAAGTTTATAATAAAGTATTAAAATACTTTGAAATATTATAAATATTTTATAATATTATGAAATGTATTTCATTAATATTTGATAATAAATAAATATTAATGATAAAAGAATTATGTGGTATTTAATTCATTTAAATATGATATTAATGATTGAAAATTATGATAAATAGTAATAATTATTTAAAAATTATTACGAGCTTATGAAAATTATTTTAAACGATAATAAAATTAGTTAAGTTAATTGTTAAGTGTTAGGCAAAGTTTAATTGAACGTAGACTCGATAAAAGTTTGATTAGACCGTCGGGATGTCAGATTTGTGTCGGGTTCAACTTAGACTGCAATAGTTTGACTTGATACCGAGTCCTATGTGTGTTGTAGACTGATAGGGTTATGTGTTATGTGTTTAGGTTATTCTCTGTATGTCTATATATATAATATTATTATATTGTGATGATATTATTCTAATATTGGAGATCTATATTACTAATATTAGGTCTTCGGATAAAGCGTTATAAATTAAGAGCGGTAATCAAATTCGCTCAGTGAAGTTTTTTTTACTTAAGTCTACTAAGACTTGTTTCATTCGAGATATGCTTATGGATAATCATTCTTTGATTGCCATTGTAGAATTGTACTGTCATATATATTGTATGTATAAGTCGTATATGAAAAGTCGATCACCTTCATTACCCTTCGGTCCAGATATATTTGTTCATGTTATATACTTGTTAAGTCAAAAGTTTGTTCCTGCTGGTTCACAATTATATTGTTCAATTATAGCAAGCTTATTATTCAGATTCTTTCAAATCATGATATATCGTTAAATTATTGAACTTAAACTTGCTGGGCAATCTTATGCTCACCCTTGCTATATCATGATAAACATTGCAGATTGACACGAATACGTCTGATACAAGGAAAGTTCAAAGACGGTTCCAACTTTAGTTTACGTGTGTGATTAGATTTGTAATAGTAATGTATGATGATAATGTTATGTATTAGACAAGTGATGTATTGTGTATAAGTTATGTGTTAGTTCCTAGTAGGCACAAGTTATCTAGAAGGGGGTTGAATAGATATATGAAAATCTTTTCGTTTTAACTAGTTCTTAGATAATGATTTAAACTTTGCGGAATTAGTATTTGTTTTAATCTTCTTTAACAAGCAATGGAGTTATGAGCTGAGTAAAGGCGCTTATAGCAGATATATAGCTTATTATAGCGCTTATAACATGAATGTAAACGACACGCTTGTTTTAAGTGGTTCGAGCACTCAAAGCTCCTAGTCCACTCTTCTACTCAACGAGTAGGATATCCACTAAGGATGTCTTTTACAATCTTCTGAATCACTCAAATTCCTTCTAGACCAGCAGTCTAGGAACTTCTTCTAGTTCACTCTTGAACTCTTCAAGTCCAGCAGACTTGGCTTTCTTACAGTTCACTACGAACTCTTCAAGTCCAGCAGACTTGGTACTCTTCTGCAGTTGATTGATGGTTGTTGTTACGTTCTTGAAGATTGCTACTCAGTTGCTGTGTAAGCACTGGTTCGTTAAGAACTGAGTAGCTGAGCAAGCTTTGATATTTCTAAGATCGTAGAGTTGAGCCTTAGAGAATTCTTCACGTTGAATGTTTGATTGCTTGCTTGCTTCTCTCATCCGTCTCGATCTCAGATATATGTGATGTTGAAAACTATCCGCTGGATCCATCCGTTGTGGCATTAAATGCATCCGAACTTTCTCATCTCGTGATGGAGACATTTCGCACATCTTCTAAATTCTCGCATTATTCGCCCCCCGACACCGCAGTCGCTTTCTCACCTACCACCTGAAAATGTGTTTTGTCCCTCTTATCCATAGTACTATCCCTAGCTTCTTCAATACGCTTCTTTGTTGTATACTAAGGATATTTCATACAATCTGGGACTAATAAGTACTGCAACATCTGAGATCCATTTCTCAATTGTTGGGAAAACACAGATTTTGAGGATCGACGTTTTCTGACATTAGACAGATGATGCTCTACGATTTGGATCGTGATGTTCTACGATTTAGATCGTAGTGTCTTTGACTTGCACACTACGATGCTATTAGTCGAGAACACTACGATTTCCCTTTATCCTTCGCACCCTACGATCTTCTCTTGATCGTGTTGTTGACTCTACGTTCCCGAGAGCTCACTACGATCGTTGACTTGTAAACTTCATGTTTCCTTTAGCACACTATGATCGTGGAGTTATCTCAGCACTCGTTGGGACCACTCTACGAAGTCCGAAGAGTTTCATTTAAGGCAGGCACACTACGATCTCCAGGCTCTACGTTTTCTGCCTTGACTTCTGCAATGTTGATCAAGTTGATGAACTATGATTTCTTCAAGACTAATCTATTACATCTTAAGATCAACCTAACAGTTTTGATCTTTCTATCTATACATTCTTTAATGTAATGATACACGTTGAGAGCTTAGATCAACCTAACAGTTTTTGATCTATCACTAAGTCCTTGTACACATATTCATTTAAGGACCTTACAAATAATCATGAACACATGCATTAAAACATCAAATCATAATATGCATTCTCCCAACAATCTCCCCCTATTTGATGTTGACATAACCAAGGAGATTTGTTGTCATGATTATTAGTGATTAGATGTATTTGCAGGAAATTTAAACATGACTTAGTATTTGAGTGAGCAACTAAAATTTCTAGAGAATAAGCATGAATTTATTGATGATCAGAAGATATTACAATATAGCATTACATCAATAAAACATTAAACTCTCAACTTATCTCTGTTTTCTTGGTCTCTTCTATGGAGGAGGATTGACATATTCCTCACCCCTTCTTTTCCTTTGAGCTTCTTCATTCCTTGCTAACTCTTCCAGCTCGCTTAGACTTAGAACTGGATTCTCTTCATGTCTGCGCATGAATGCAGGATCTCCAATTGGCATACTTATGCGTACCGTAGACACGTCTTGTGAGCTAGGAGTTGGCCCCTTATGACTCAGAGGAATAGCTGTGACAATTTCCTCACGACGACGGATCGTTGAGTCTGATGATGTCTTGCAGGAGGACTTCGTGATGTTTGAGCATGAAATTGACTTCTCCCCCTTTCTTGAGTTGCATGACCTCCTTTTCCTCTGCCTCTTCCTTGGTTTCCTTGATCGTCTTGATCTCCTTTCCCTTTATTTTTCTCCCCCTTTATGTCAGTATCAAGGGTTCGAATATCTACAGACAGCCTGTTAACCCCTTGGACAAGCTCATTTAGTTGGCTTTGAGTTTGAGCAATGTCTTCCCTATTATCCTTGATCTGTTTGTCAGCTCTAGCTTCTTTATTTTGGAGGACTGTCAGAATCATATCATTATGCTTCTCCTGATTGGCATAAGATTTCTGGAAGTCATAAACAGAAGCTTTCAAGTTGAGAATATTGTCCAGTATAATTTGATGTTGACGATCTTGGTTTTTATAAATTTCAAGCATAGCCTCACATTGTTTGGCAGCAACCTGGAAATGGATCTCATCTCTGTCTGATATGCTCTTCAGAATCTCTTTGATAATTTCCCTTAGCTTCATAGTGAGCTCAGTATTCATTGTACTAGGGAATTTGTTAGCAGCTTTTATCATTTGATTCAGGCGGATGTTGAGGAGATCAGAGTGGGATTCCAGACTTGCTTCGATAGACTTGATCATCTACTCAGAGGTTTCTTTTAAGTCATCCTTTGTGGGCAAGCTTGGGAGAGCATTATTTGATTGGGGATTGTCCATTTGAGGGGTTCTTGGTGGAGATTGATCTTGCAAATTGTACAATGCTAGATCAAGACTGAAATAGTCATGTGATGAGGAGGACGGTATATCAGCTGGAGGGGTTTGGGTTTGGACATCTGAGATATGTGACTCTACGATTTCAATGTTTGACTCTACGATGTGGCTAGAGTCTGGAATTGTAGAGTTGGTTATTTGAGGGAGTAGGGTAAGGTTGATTTCTTTTGGTTCTTTAGTTACAGAATTTTGGGATTCTGCAACTGGAAACTGATTTAATGGGTTGAGAGTCACTTCCAGCCATTTAGGAAATTCATAGAAATGGCTAAATGAAGATGATGACAGGTGATTAACTCTAAAGCTTGTAGGGATAGTCAATACCTCAGGTTTGGCTTTTGATGAGGAATGGTTGGTAATCAGCTTTTTGGCGAAGATGACTTCCACGAAATCCATGAGCCGAATCGTGATTCTTTGGATATTCCTCAAGCTCCAAAACATGTGATCCCATGATTTCAGAATTTGAGCTTGATGGTATGCCATCATGGGTAGGTAAGAAAACATTTGGTTGTACAAATAGCTTCTGTATTCATCTTTTCCTACACCCGTTATTTTGAGCTCATCATCATTATCCTTTTTCTCTTCTTTGTTTTCTTATGAAGAATCCATTATCTCAATGGCCTTTGGGAGGTTTGACATTGGTTCATCTTCATCTTGAGCAAGGACCTCTTCTTCAACCATTGGGATATTATGAGGCTCCCCTTCAATATGATCATCTTCTTGGAGGTTTAGAAACACCCCTTTAGCTTGTAAATCTTCTTCTAAGTTCGGAAAGTCCCTTTCAGCTGGAACTTCTTCTTGAGCAGTAGGCTTCTCCCCCTCAGCTGGTGTATACTCAATCATGAGAATTTTAGGGTTCTCCCCCTCAGCTGGAGTATTTTCCTCTTCGGTTGCTTGGGGCAGTTCTACTTTTGCAGCGATGCTCTTGGCTTCCTTCTTCAGTACTTTTTCATTCTTAAGAATATACTTCTTGACCAGCTTTCTCTTTGCTTTGCTGGTTTTAGTCACCACTTCTGGACTCTCTTGAGTCTTTGTTTTGCCACGTTGATCAGCTACTATCCTTGAAGCAGCTTCCTCCATTTCTGCCACACTTGGCCTGGTTTCAGAGAATAGCAGAGTCTCCACAATCAAAGACACTGTTGGTCTTTTGGACTTATGACCAGTCTTGTTCTTCTTTAAGATTTGTGAAATGGTGGTTTGATCCTCTTCAGCTTCTTCTTGCTGTTGCATCTTCCTTAGCCTTCTTAGAGTCTCTATGTCAGAGGACTCTACAGGAATGTTAGTTATAGATCCTTGAGGCTCTTCAACTTGTCTTGCCCTTAGCTTTCTCTTGCCTTTGCTTTTTCTGGCAAGAGCAGAGGGTTCTCCCTTATCTGCTTCTCCTTCTTCTTCAACTTCATTGACAACAGACATTCCTCCTTGAAAGCCTGCTTCCTGTTGTTCCCCAGTTCTCCCACTGGACTCTGTCATCATTCTCATATACTCAGCAGGGTTCCTTTCCCAGTTTTTAAACAACTGTTGTGTCATTTTTTGGTTTGGGTTGATGGCTTCTCCTTCATCATCCTCGATTTTGTCACCCAATGCAGATTGTAAAATGATTCTAATGAACCTCCCATACAGCATCTTCGGGGTGCTCTTTGATTTCTTCGAGCTTACGATCCACTTGCCGATCCACTCGAGCAATATAACCCCATAGTTGAGTTGAGTACCATACACCATAGCCGTCATGAGCTTAAGCTGAGCCTCATTTACCGAGTCATGACTTGAGTTCTTGTAGCAGATGCATTTCCCAATAATGTCAGCCAAAAATTCATACCTCTAAGGGAACTCCTTCTTTTTGTAGCCTTTCACAAAAGGGTTCTTCTTGTGATGCATCTTCTTCAGTCCCTCTTGAAATCTTATGCTATCTAGAAATGGGTGCCCTACATTTTTGAAACCTAGGGCCAGATTGACGTCTTCTTCCCCTAGTTTTATTTCAACTCCTCTAACTCGTGTGGTGATGGTGTTGTTTTCGTATACTCCATTTTTGTAGAACTCCTTCACCAGTTTAGGATAGATGAGTGTATCGGTGTTGAGCGCCTCTTCTAGACCTGCCTTCTTCAGTAAGGCTAAGATCTTGTGAAACTTAGGTGGAGCGGTTTTGAACTCGTCAAAATAGAGTCTGTAGCCCAAAATCACATAAGAAGCAGCCATAGATTCTGTAGTTGAGCAGAGGGATACTACTGAGCTTTTGTCTGAGTTAGGGTTTTGCTGAGAGAGAGAGAGAGAGAGAGAGAGAGAATAAGATATAATTTTTTGAACTTCAGATTTCAAAAACATGGTTTCAATTTGTACTTGTAACTTCCCTCTCTCTTTTTGTCTTAGTGGGACAGGTGTCGCCTCTTGCTCGGCTCTATGATTTTGACTGATTAGGAATGTACCGATTTTCCCTTTGAGTCTTCAGAGCTAAGGTGTCCTTAGTATGATTACGATCGTAGAGTTGGTCTTCTGTTCGTTGAGTCTGTCCTGCGATCATCGAGTCTGTCCGGCAGTCATTGAGTCTGATTAGCATTCGTAGAGTCTGTCCTACGATCGTCGAGTCTGTCCGACAGTCATTGAGTCTGATCAGCATTCGTTGAGTCTGTCCTCTATGATAGTTGAGTCTTTGCTATGATCGTTGAGGTAGATTTCTGTTCAGCTCTACGATCGTGGTACTTCCTTGATCATGTCTATAATTTGAGTTCAGCCTTTATATCTGTCATTGTTAGCACAGTCTAGAGCATACATTCATGGTGATAAATTTAGCATGTCTAGCTCACTTATTAACTTATTAAATCTGGATTCATCTAGTGGTTTAGTAAAAACATCAGCAAGTTGATTTTCGGTAGGGGTATATTGTAAAGATATAGTTCCATTTTGCACATGAATCCTAATGAAGTGATACCTTATTTCTATATGCTTGGTTATAGAATGCATAATAGGATAATGAGTTATTGCTATGGCACTTGTATTATCACAGTGTATAGGTATAGACTTAAAATCAAACCTATAGTCAGCTAGCTAATTTCTCATCCAAAGGATCTCGAGTACAAAGAATGCCAAAGAAAGAATGTATTCAAATTTCTATAGTTGAAGTTGACACTGAGTTTTGCTTTTTCCTGAACCAAGACACAAGTCTGTTCCTTAGTAGTTAACAAGTGCCACTGGTACATTTTTTATCTATTTTGCATCCTGTAAAGTCAGCATCTGTGTATCCTATTAGTTCAAAAGAGGATTCCTTGGGATACCATAGCCCCAAGTAGGGTGTACCCTTTAGATACCTGAAGATCCTCTTTACAGTAGACAAATGTGACTCTTTAGGGTTAGCCTGAAATCTATCACATATGCATGTTGCAAACATTATATCTGGTCTACTGTCAGTTAGGTATAAAAGGGAACCTATCATACCTCTGTATTGAGTTATATCAATACATTTACCATTCTCATCCTTGTCAAGCTTTGTTGCGGGAGCAATTGGTGTTTTCATGGGAGAGGCTGATTCTATGCCATACTTCTTTAGTAAGTCTTTGATGTATTTGGCTTTGTTAATGAATATTCCTTCATCAGTCTGCTTCACTTGCATTCCAAGGAAGAAATTCAGCTCACCCATCATGCTCATTTCAAACTTGCTCTGCATTAGCTTAGAGAATCTCTTACATAACTTTTCGTCAGTAGAACCAAAAATGATATCATCAACATATATTTAAACTAGTAAGACTTTGTCTTTATGCTTTCTAAGAAATAGTGTGGTATCTACCCTACCTCTAGTGAACCCATTTTCTATTAAGAAGTTAGTCAGTGTTTCATACCATGCTCTAGGTGCTTGTTTAAGACCATATAAAGCTTTGTCTAATCTATAGACATAATTGGAAAGAGATGGATTGATGAAACCTGGAGGTTGTTCTACGTAGACTTCTTCTTGAAGCTCTCCAAAGGCAAGAAAGATTTTGATGGCTTCTAATCTGGCAACAGGTTCAAATGTCTCATCATAGTCAATGCCTTCTTCTTGAGAATAGGCCTTTGCCACTAGTCTTGCCTTGTTTCTGGTAATGACCCCATCTTCATCCATTTTGTTCCTGAAGACCCACTTGGTTCCTATGACAGGATGACTCTTTGGTCTTGGTACCAATCTCCACACTTTGCTTCGCTCAAATTGGTTGAGTTCTTCCTGCATAGGCTTCTATCCAACCGAGTCTTCCATAGCATCCTCTATCTTCTTTGGCTCTATCTGTGACAAGAAGCTTAGATAGAAGCATTCATTCTGAGTAGCAGGTCTTGTTTTGACTCTTGCACTTGGATCTCCAATGATTAGATCCTGAGTGTGATCTCTTGCCCATCTGTTCCCGGTTGGGACATCTGTCCTGATGCCTTCCTGTCTTAAGTCTTCAAGGTCTATCTTTTCTTCTTGGAGTGGAGGCTCGCTATCTTGGATGGACCTCTCTACGACTTCATTATCATGCTCTACGATTTCACTATCTGGTACTACGATCGTAGTGTTGAGATCGACGACTTCATTCGTAGTGTCTGCACTATCGGTCGTAGTGTCTTGGGGCACTATTTTATCTAAGTCAGTTTCATCAAAGATGATGTATATTGAGACTTCGACACTCAGTGTATTCTTGTTGAACACTCTGTAAGCTTTGCTGTCTGTGGCATATCCAAGAAAGATCCCTTCGTCTGACTTGGGCTGGAATTTGGTCAGATACTGCTTTACATTGTTGAGAATATAGCATGCACAGCCAAAGATATGGAAATAGCTGATACTTGGCTTCCTTCCTTTCCACAGTTCGTAGGGTGTCCTCTTGATCGTAGAGTGAATTAATGATCTGTTCTGAGTGTAGCATGAAGTGTTGACAACTTCGCCTGTATATTTAGCAGCATTTAGTTTTGCTAGTAGGGTCCTTCCACCTCTCATCGAGTTCGGTTCTTTCTTTCAAAGAACTCCATTTTGTTGAGGAGTTCGTGGAGTCGAGAAGTTATGATCGATGCCATTGTGCTCGAAAGCGTAACTTGTCTGTTTCTGAGAAATCGAATTCTCTTCCATGATCACTCCTTATTGCCTTGATTTTCTCTCCTTTCTTGTTCATCACCAGTTTGAACATTTTGATTAATTCGGAGCTCGTTTCATCCTTTGAAGTTAGGAAGAATACCCATGTGAATCTGGTGTAGTCGCTTATCTACTTTACTAGCGAGTATCTTTTTCCTCAGAGACTGGTTGTCGGGATTGGCCCAAAGAGATCCATGTGGAGCAACTGCAGGGGCTTGTCAATGGAATTTGCAGTCTTGCTCTTGAATGAGCTTCTGGTTTGCTTTCCAAGCTGGCAAACATTGCATGGTCTTTCCTTCACAAAGTTGAACTTGGGTAGACCAGCTACGAGGTCTTTTGATGCCAGTTTGGACATGCTTTTGAAGTTTAAGTGAGACAACCTTCTATGCCATAGCCATCTTATTTCCTTGGATGCTTTTTCCAGAAAACATATTGTTTCATTAGAGCTTAGTTGACGAAGATCTATAGTGTAGACATTTCCTTCTCTTGTTCCGGTTAACTTTATGGCAGATGTCTTCAAATATCTGACTTGACATTGATTGTTGAGAAATGTTACTTGGTGACCCTTGTCGCAGAGTTGGCTAATGCTTAGAAGATTGTGTTGGAGTCCTTCCACATAAGCTACTTTGCTGAAAGATACTGCACCATTGCCAGCAAAGCCATATCCTCTTGTTTTGCCCGAGCCGTTATCTCTAAATATGACTGAGGGACCTTCCTTTTCTACATAGTTGGATAGTAGAGCTTTGTTCCTTGTCATATGCCTCGAACAACCACTGTCCAGAAACCATGTTGAGATCGTGGAGCTCTTTTGCTGTCAAAACATTTGAACCTTCATTTTGGTACCCATATTTGCATGGGTCCATCTTTGTTAGTGCCTTTGGGGACCCAAAATTTTCTAATCTTGGGTCTTACATGCATGGAATTATAATAACACTTTGTAGCCCTATGACCAATTTTATTGCATATGAAGCATCTATTATAATGCATGCCTGTGTGTGTGTGATGATTAATCTTCCATTTAGACTTGTGTGGTTCCTTAGTTAACCTTCTGTTAAACTGATTCTCTTTCTTCCACGTGTCCTTAGGTTTCATAAATAGTGATGGGTGTGGCTTACCTCTACTGTACCTTCCCAGTTGATTCGTAGAGTTGATTTTATTTGACTCTACGATTCTTCGAGGTTGGTAAGTAGAGATCGAGTTACTCTTTTCCTCGATGAAACCCAAACCAAATGTGAGATCCTTTATTTCTCCGAGTATAACTAGAGACAAAGAGAATAAGGTTGAACTCGTTCTTCTTCCAACTGTGAGGATTTCACAAAAGCAATGCCTCTACCAAAACTTGAGACATTACTAGTGCTAGTTTCCATTGTCTTTTCCACACTTAATTAGAGATGGATTCCCAAAGCCTAATCTCGTTTCGTCATTTAATGTGCTCCTCCCACTAGAGAGCAGTGTCTATGGATGATGAGGATCTGTTCCATGCAGAGATAGTCTTCTCTAGATCCTCAATTTTAGAGGTTAGCTTAGACTTTCTTTATGCATGATGTGTGTTTGTCTGTTTTAAAGTTTCATTCTCAGCTTCAAGCTGGGAGAGAAGATTAGTAGTTAGAAGGGCTGTTTCAAGCTCTTCTTGAACTCTATTCTTCTCCTCTTAAAGAAGTGAATGATCTTTAGACAAGACTCTGAACCACTTCATGTATTGATGTAGGTCAGTGGTTATGCCATGCAAAGCAGTTCTTAAGTCACTTATATCTACATCATGAGAATTAAAATCAAATACCTCATCTATACTCACATCATGTATGTTTGGGCTTTGTTTGACCTTTGCATGTTTAGACATTAAGCACAGATTGGCCATATGTGGTTCTTCCTCATATCCGGAGTCTGCATTTGAGTCATTATCTGAATCACTCCATGATCCTCCGGCAACCAGACCTTCGTCTCTTTTCTGAGGCCTCTTGGTTCCTTTGTATTCTTTCTTTGCATGAGATTTCTTCTTTAGCTCTTCTTTGATAGGCTTGTTGCAGTTGGCAATGAAATGACCAGGTTTCTTACAGTTGTAGCATAAATCATTCATTTGTTCCTGGTGGACGAATGAAGTCTTGACTTTCTTTGGCTTGCTTGCTTACGCCTTTGTCGCATGAACCTTCTTAGTCTCTTTACCAGCATAGCAAAGTCATTGTCATCGTCTTCATCATCATCAGAGTCAATCTCGGTGATGACTTTTGATGCACTTTCATTTGCCTTTAGGGAAACATCCTTATCATTTCTTCTTCCTTCTAATAAGGTTTCAGCGCGTTGGGTCAACTCCAGTTCGTACGTCAGGAGATTTCCATACAGTTGTTGAACTGTCATCTCATTAAGATTCTTTGATTCTCTTATTGCTGTGGTCTTTGCATCCCACCTGCTTGGTTGGGCTCTCATAAACTTTATGGTTAGATCCTTGTTAGGATAGATCTTCCCATATGCTCGTAGAGAGTTGAGCAGAACGTTGAATCTTTCATTAGTTGCAGTCACGTTTTCTCCCTGCACATGAGCGAACATTTCATACTGCTATGTCAGGAGAGACTGCTTGTTCTCTCTGACTTCTTCAGTTTCTTCGTGCATAATCAGCAGTGCTTCCTAAACATCCTTAGTCGCTGCTTTCTTTGCTTACAACATTTTTAAACAGATCGTCCTCTAAGGATTGGAATAGGATGTTCTTTGCCTTTTTATCAAGTTGACGACTCTTTTCTATGTATCCATCCATTCTTCTTTCACTTTTATTTGTACTCTGTTTGGATCGTCAATGGTTGGTGCAAGCTTTATTGGTATATAGGGCCCATTAAGAACAGTCTCAAATAGATCTTCATCTATTGAGTCCATGTAAGCTTGCATCCTAACTTTCCAGTTAGCAAATTTATCTTTGTTGCACATTGGTGGCTTGCTACCTCCCCCGGTCCTGGATTCGCTTGGTACGAGTGCCATTTGGATCTACTAAAGCGTGTAAGCTGTAAAATAGAACCTGCTTTGATACCAATTGTTAGTTCCTAGTAGGCACAAGTTATCTAGAAGGGGGGTTAAATAGATATATGAAAATCTTTTCGTTTTAACTAGTTCTTAGATAATGATTTAAACTTTGCGGAATTAGTATTTGTTTTAATCTTCTTTAACAAGCAATGGAGTTATGAGCGAGTAAGGAAGTTATAGCAGATATAGCAGTTATAGCAGTTATAGCATGAATGTAAACGACACAGTTGTTTTTAAGTGGTTCATTGCACTCAAAGCTCCTAGTCCACTCTTCTACTCAACGAGTAGGATATCCACTAAGGATGTCTTTTACAATCTTCTGAATCACTCAGATTCCTTCTAGACCAGCAGTCTAGGAACTTCTTCTAGTTCATTCTTGAACTCTTCAAGTCCAGCAGACTTGGATTTCTTACAGTTCACTACGAACTCTTCAAGTCCAACAGACTTGGTACTCTTCTTCAGTTGATTGATGGTTGTTGTTACGTTCTTGAAGATTGCTACTCAGTTGCTATGTAAGCACTGGTTCGTTAAGAACTGAGTAGCTGAGCAAGCTTTGATATTTCTCAGATCGTAGAGTTGAGCCTTAGAGAATTCTTCACGTTGAATGTTTGATTGCTTGCTTGCTTGCTTCTCTCTCATCTGTCTGATCTGTATATATGTGATGTTGAAAACTATCCATTAGATCCATCCGTTGTGGCATTAAATGCATCTGAACTTTCTGTACTGTGATGGAGACATTTCTGCACATCTTCTGAATTCTGCATTCTGGCCCCCTGACACTGCAGGCTGCTTTCTCACCTACTACCTGAAAAGGTATTCTTCAATACGCTTCTTTGTTGTATACTAAGGATATTTCATACAATCTGGGACTAATGAGGACTGCAGCATCTGAGATCCATTTCTCAATTGTTGGGAAAACACAGATTATGAGGCTCGACGTTTTCTGACATTAGACAGACGATGCTCTACGATTTGGATCGTGATGTTCTACGATTTAGATCGTAGTGTCTTTGAATTGTATACTACGATGGTATTAGTCGAGAGCACTACGATTTCCCTTTATCCTTCGCACCCTACAATCTTCTCTTGCTCGTGTTGTTGACTCTACGTTCCTAAGAGCTCACTAAGTCCTTGTACACATATTCATTTAAGGACCTTACAAATAATCATGAACACATGCATTAAAACATCAAATCATAATATGCATTCTCCCAACATTAAGGTTACTAGACCTTGGGGAATAGTGTGTAAATGTATTGTATAAACAATTTATGTTTATATATTCCACAAATAGTAATAGTTGTATAGAATGATCGAACCGGATCTGCGGTGATTCGGGACCTCAGATTCGGGGCCCTCACAGTTGGTATCAAAGCTGTTGGTTATAAACCTAGGGTAGTGATACCTTAGACTAATAACCGCAGTGATTAGGATAAGATCTATCTCACATAGAGTTAGTCAGTCGGTAAGATTCAAAGACGAATCTTGGCGGGGTATAAGATACGGAGTTCCCTAACTCTGATAATAAAGTTGAATAATAGTGATGAATAGATAGAGTTTAAAAGACTGAAAGTACAGTGGTAGGTGATCATAAAACAAAACGATCATAGCATAGAAATGAATCGTAATATATACAATGCGATCACCCCGTGATCTGATAAGGTGATAGCAGGGAGAAGGATCAAGCGAGTGATTGAACAGTTTACAGCAAGATTGCCGAGTGTCAGTTGTACTATGAATTGGTATAGATTCAGGAAAGGATTATGAATACAAGTTGAATGAAATTCGTATTGAGAAGGGAGTTAAGATTAGGTTGGGATTTCAATTGAGGACTCGTGTCAGCACCTGAGTTGTATGATTCCTTGTGTGGGCAGGGAATTGTACTTATTATAAAAACTACTTAGTTCTGGCAATGATAATCATTGAAATGTTTGTGTCGCGCTATTTGCTATATGCATGTTAAGAGGGTGATTCCTTTCTTATGTGTAGAACAAATAGATATGTTATAGGTAGAGAATATAAGGTTAAGTACGAGTTCTTAAAACTCATACTTATGTGACATTCTTGATTCATATATAGTTATATGAAATGTTTATGAACCCCTCAGCGAATGTACGCCAAAGGTCTGTCTAGGAAAGTTCTTAAACTCATATGATTGTGACAATTTATGGACTCATAAGTGTGGTTTGACGAACTGGTATAGTTATGTGTAAATGGAGTATTAAAGATTATAGGAACAGATAGATTCTTAAGCAAATGATAATTAGTGAAGACATAAGTTTTCCAAAACTCCTAGCTAAGCTAGACTTCGAAATTATGACATCAAGCTAAATACACACTATGTGCTTTTGAAAAAAATAAAATATAGACTCGTAATCATTTTTGAAACGGTTTAAAGTATAGTCTATGCTACTTATTTCAGCTAGACACAAATGATTTGAAATATCAAAATAGATTTTATTTATCACTCATGTACCATGTAACTCAAAAGTAGATGATAAAAGTTGATAGAGTTATAAATGCAGGAATACTTAGTGTGAATTCGATCTGAAGATCATTGTTCCACTATTGTATGATGTGTTATGACAAAGTCATATAATGACGGCATCCTCAAACGGACTGTTAATAAAGTACGACATCATGGCGTCATTTTTAAACTATTTTAAAATTTTAATTTCCCAACGGGGTTTGGCTACACTTAAATAATTCGATTGAATTGAATTATTGATATGAGTCTATGCTATTCGATTCAGCTAGACCAATGTTTATGAAAACTGTAAGAGTTTTTTGAAAACTTTCCCAAACCAAATTATTTTGGTGCGGAATCCAATAAGACTGAGGTAAAAGTTTATGCGCCCAAGGCGGATACGAGAAACAGATCAGACCAGAAGTACTTTATCAGTATAGGGCATATTGGGCTAATTACCCATTATGTCCGTAAGTTAAAACGAGTTGCAGATGAATTTCCATAAAACCTTTGCAAAAAATGACAGACAATAGTCTGTAAAACCCCTCAGCACAATTGCAAATTTTAATTCTTGTGAGGAATGTATTGGGTAGCATGTGATGATGAGAAGGAATGGTGAATGGTGTATGGTGTAAGGTAAATTTTGGGGATGAATTTTTTAGAAGAAGGGGTGAATGTGACAACCCGAGAATTTAGAAAATTTAGAAAATTTTAATTTATTGATTTAAGGTTCAATATTAGAATCTAGACAGAAAATAAGTGCATGTGTTTGATATTTTTAAGAAGGAATTTTGAGGATTTCAAAATTCTGTGAAGAATTTAGGTGAATTATTCATGATTAAGGGAATACGTAAATATGTTCGGTGTATATGGTTGTGTATGCATACAGTATGTAGTTAAGGGTCAATGGTTGACCAGATAAACGATATCTGTAACAAACCCTAGTTATATATTAAGAATGTCAGCGTTCGGTTAGAAAATTCTTATGATTAACAAGAAACCCTAGAAACTGGTTTTGAAACCCTAATTCCGGTTTCGAGAATCTGAAACCCTAATTCGGAAGTTGGTAACCCTAAATTGGGAACTTAATGGAGTAAGTGTAAATAATTATAAGATTAATTAGGGTTAATCTTAACAAATTGGTTATAAAACCCTAATTTAAAATTTTGAAACTCTAATTTCTAGATTTGAAACCCTATAATTAGGGAATACCTAATTGTTAATTAAATAGTTTTAATGTTAATTAGGAAATATTAATCCTAAATTTTAAGTTATTAGTAATTAGAAAATCCTAATCTAATTACGAAATCTAATTTCTAAATTAGAAAAGTATTTTTTTCTATTTAAAACCCTAATTCGTGGGTTATAATCCCTAATGACCAATTTTGACCCTAAATTAGCAATTTTAATTAGGAAATACTAATCCTAATAGCAAGATTTAAATTATGATTAGGAAATTATAATATAATTAGAAAATTCTAATTATAATTTAGAAATATTAATTTTCGATTTTTAAAACCTAAATTGGAAATTTTAGAAATCAAATTGCCAAAATCTAAGGGTCCAAACCCTAAAGGGTTTAAACCCTAAACCCTAAGGGTTTGTATCAAATAACAATTCTAGAAATAAAATTTTATGGAAATGACTAAAATGCCCTTTTGTGCATTATTGGAGGAAACTTGCAATCTTGCCAATATATGGAGTGGTTGAGCAACCTAGATAAGCCATTGACTAACTTATATTGCATATCAGCCAGCTAGCTCAGCCCATTTCATTGCATCATTAATACATATAGATTAAAGAGAGAGAAAATGCTAACTTTAATTTTCATTTGAACCAAGACCTTCTCTCTCTAGAATTTTGGGAATACAGAGTGAGAAAGTGAGATAAGATAAGCCAATACCATCCCTTATCTCTCCTAGATCAGATCAACAAAGTCAGAATAAAAAAAGCAAAGCTAAGAAGGTATGAACCCTAATTTTCCTAAATCTTTAATATGATGTTAGTTGTTGTAAGTTGTTGGTTAAAGATGTGTTATAAGGTGTCAATTAGTGACCTGGGTTGTTAAATCCCAGATCCATAACATCAAAATGCACGAAATAACATTTTTAGAAACTGTTCTTGAACTTTCAAAAGTTGTCTAACAACCGATGTCAGTGCCTCCAGATCTTTACGTGTTAATTGTTATATGTGTTTTGTGTTATAAATCTGTAGAATGTCATGAAGACTATGATCTGAAACTAGAAAAACGCCCAGATCATGAATAGATTGAGAGTTATGAGCGGTCAAACCTCGTTGACCGTTCACGGAAAGCAAGTTCTGGGCAACCCAGAATGTTTACAGGTGATCTGACAAGTCTTTGAAGCCTTTGATCTTACGTTTGTTAAGTGTGTTAGCCATGTTGTTGTATTAAAGTTGTTCTCTAACATATAGGCTTCATATGTATGCATCTAGAACCCCCAAATATTACACGGAATCAAAGCTATGATGGGTCAAAGTATGGTTGACCGGCTATTTTCGCAGATTTTTGGAAAACCCAGAAAACTTCATGAGTGATTTTCTGTCAGTGTTTGACCGGCTTGAATCTCTTATATGTTTTGATGTTAGACTAATTTAAGATTTTATAATGTACCCTGACATCTCTACCACCGGATAGAATCAAGATAACGCACTAAGCAAGTCTGGAACCTAGAGATTCAAGGCTGCAAAGTAGGACACCTAACACTTTTTGAGTTTCTGGGCAGCCCAGAAACTCAAGAACACATCTGACAAGGTTTTCTGTAGATCAGATCTTGCTGTGATGACATAGTTTGAGCATGAAATCAATTTATAGTCATAGTATTGCATGTATACTACAATATTAACACAATATACCATCTTGACAATATCCAGAACACGAAACGTTAGGTGGTCAAAGTAGCAACCTGCAAACTGGCGAGCTCAAGAACAGGTTAAGAACACCAACAACGACGGATTTGTCGCCTAAGGCCTCTATAGCGACAGTTAATTTCAAAAATTAATTATTTTAATTAATAAATTGAATAAAATGGTTTTTAATTATTAAAAATACATAATAAATTCCGAAAAATTATTTTAAAGTCAAAAAAATAGTTTTTAATTATTTTGAGTATATTTCAGAAATATTTAATATTTTTGTAATATAAATGGTATTTAATTTATTTAATTATAATATTAAATAAATTATTTAAAATGATTTTAATACATGAAAAATAATATTATGGTATAATAAAAATTTTAAGTTATTTTTAGTGACTTTTAATATTTTATGATGAATTTCATTAATTAATTAATATTAATGGTAATTAGTTTATTTAATAAATTTATTTAATAAATTATGGAAAATGGAATTAATGATTTATAAATCATATAAAAATAATTGAAGTATTATAAAATATTTAAAGTTATAAAATATAACTTTTGATATTTTGTCATAAAAATATTAATAATTTAATATTAATAGTAATTACTTGGATAATGAATTTAATTCGCTTAAAAATCATATAAAGGTGATAATAAAGTATTATAAATACTTTAAAATATTATAAATATATTATAATATTATGCAATGTATTTCCTTAATATTTGATAATAAATAAATATTAATGATAAAAGAATTATGTGGTATTTAATTTATTTAAATACGGTATTAATGATTGAAAATTCATGATAAATAGTAATAATTATTTAAAAATTATTACGAGCTTATGAGAATTATTTTAAACGATAATAAAATTACTTAAGTTAATTGTTAAGTGTTAGGCAGAGTTTAATTGAACGTAGACTTGATAAAAGTCCGATTAGACCGTCGGGATGTTAGATTTGTGTCGGGTTCAACTCAGACTGCAATAGTTTGACTTGATACCGAGTCCTATATGTGTTGTAGACTGATAGGGTTATGTGTTATGTGTTTAGGTTATTCTCTGTATGTCTATATATATAATAGTATTATATTGTGATGATATTATTCTAATATTGGAGATCTATATTACTAATATTAGGTCTTCAGATAAAGCGTTATAAATTGCATAGCGGTAATCAACGGTTCAGGGAAGTTTTTTTTACTTAACTCTACTAAGTTGTTTCATTCAGATATGCTTATGGATAATCATTGCTGATTGCCATTGTAGAATTGTACTCTATACATACTGTATGTATAAGTCAGGTATGAAAGGCTGATCACCTTCATTACCCTTCGATCCAGATATATTTGTTCATGTTATATACTTGTTAAGTCAAAAGTTTGTTCCTGCTAGTTCACAATTATATTGTTCAATTATAGCCAGCTTATTATTCAGATTCTTTCAATCATGATATATCTTTAAATTATTGAACTTAAACTTGTTGGGCAATCTTATGCTCACCCTTGCTATATCATGATAAACATTGTAGATTGAGATGAATACGTTTGATACAAGGAAAGTACTTCAAAAATGGTTCCAGCTTTATTTTACGTGTGCGATTAGATTTGTAATAGTAATGTATGATGATAATGTTATGTATTAGACAAGTGATGTATTGTGTATAAGTTAATGTTACTCGACCTTGGGGAATGTGTAAATGTATTGTATAAACAATTTATGTTTAAACAATCCGCAAATAGTAATAGTTGTATAGAATGATCGAACCGGATCTGGGGTGATTCGGGGCCCTCACATTTAATGACCTTAAATTATTGAAATGATCGAACTTAGAACCATGTTATACAAGAAGGGACCTAGATTGATCTGAAAAGCATGTGAATGCCTTTAACATGACAAAATATGATTGTGTGTTCAAGCTAAACAGAGACCACAAGGCAAAGAAATTGAGTTTTGGTTGGGTCGGGGACGACACAAATTGCCGTCTTGGCCCTAAGTTTAGCCATGGCTACCGCGCACATCATCTGAACCTCGATTGTGAGTTCTGACTTTTGGACAGTAACTTGCATGGTGCTTATGATGCTACATGTGATCTAAAACCTACTGATGTACATATATATGTGTGATGCTTAGTTGTTAAGTTGGTGTTGTATTGAAATGGAAAGTCCATGAGTAGAGAAAGTCTTAACCTTGAGCATTCTTGATTCGCTTATAACAAAGTATTTAATTCATGATGACTTATGAACTGATATTGCACTATATGTGCATACTTGAATCGTGTAGAGCTTGATTAAAGACTGTGTTAGCTAATGAACATTGTATACTTATAATGCGCTATAAATATGATTCGAAAGTGTTGAATTTATTAAACGTAGATAAACTACGCTTAACGCATGTTTCTCTAACCTTACTTTAATTTATATTGAGCAAGTATCCGAACCCTACTATTATTGTTGTGCAATACCATTGCATTATTTTGTTCGACAAATACCGTAAGCTTATCCCTTTTGAATAAAAGTTAGATTACTTTCTCGTTCCAATGAACTAGTATGTTAAACCCTTGTGAAAGCTATTATTCATGATAAGATCTATATTGTCCTTGAATATTGTGAAAGAGTCGATGCCATTTGATTCGGCCAGACTATATACATGTTTATAAAAACTGTCAAAACCAATTGAGTGGTGCAGAAATCTTGAAAACTAAGTTGAACAACCCTTTTAGTAAGGGAAGTGTATGTCGTTGGAAACCCCAACACATTAATAAATATTATTGTGGTGTTATGCATAACGTATAGAATTGTAGATTGATCATCTATAGTACTTAATATTTTTGGGTTATCAGTTTAATATTGTTACTCTAGTGGAAGTTCAATAGTCCTTAGTGACTTCTCAGTATAAATTGTTTATTCAGTTGGATACCTTGATAGTCGTTGAATTCATATATATCTGTTGATTTATATTAGATTGTCGTTCTTATTCCAATAATTATTGATATTTCTCATCCATGATATTATTCTGACACTTTGAACTATCCTAGAAATGACACTTCGATATTTCAAACCTTGTGATATATATATCCTATACCCTTGTTGTATATTACTTGCTGGGCAATTTGTGCTCATTCTTGCTTATTTAAAACCTTTTAGTTAAGGCAGAACAAGGAGGTGTATTTGGGAAGGACAAGGGCAAGGGCAAGGCTGCCGACTAGCTTGTCCCTTTATATTTAAATTAATCATGTTGTATTAAGACTATTTGCAGACTATGTTTAAACATAAGTAGAATTATGTAATAGGTCTTTATTCGATATTATTATGTAATCTAATAAGTACTGTAGGTTGCGAGACTTGGGGGAATAATTATAATAAAACATTGTATATTATTCTAAATTAGATCTTTCGTTGCAAATGTGTGATTTTAGTTATTATGGTAATACTTGAGAACGTGATGAACAGAATTCGGGTGACCAAGTGGAGGTCAGGATTTGGGGGCGTCACAGGTTGGTATCAAAGCTATAGTTATAAACTTTAGGAACAAGAATCCTTAGACTATAACTTAAGAAAACGTAGAGGTTAGGAAGGGATAAAACTAATGTAGAGTTTTTCGTGAGAGAATTAGCGTGTTATGAAATGTAACTTCATTCTATACAATGAACTTATGTTTGTTTATATTTTGATGGAGTTGTTGCTTGTCTTGTCTTATGTTGGTGATTGTAGGATGAATGATATGGGAGGACCTAGCCGAGTAGTTAAGGAGGAGCCACGTGATATCCACGTAGCCTATGAGGCACCCATGACAGTGGAGCCTATATCGATAGTTGTCCCAATTAGTGATGATGATGATGAGGAGGAGATGGTGCCTCTACCTGAGGAGTCTGATCTAGAGGAGGAGCCAATGGAGGAGGAACCTGTGGAGGAGGAACCCGAGCCCATGGAGGACTCCGATGAGACTACTTTTGAGGATCGGATGTTGGGAGAGTATGAAGAACATATTTTGGAATTAAGAAGTAGAGTCGAAGAGCTAGAGACTGAGACTCTTGAGAGGCAGCTAGTGATGCAGGAGATGGAGGTGGAGATTGTTCACCTTAAGGAGGCAGGAATCCAGATGGGTGCCTTGTTTCACCGATCGGTGGCAAGGAATGTTGAGTTGGCAGGAAAGTTAGAAGAATTGGAACAGAGGGTGTTGAGTGAGAAGACGGAGAAGGAGGCTCTCTGAACTCAGTTAGAGATGGAAGTGATGGATATGATCCACTTCGAGGAAAAGTGGGAGGATTCTAATGACAGAGTGGGTGATCTAGAAGATGAGGTGCGGTGCAAGAGGGGGAAGATGAACAAGATGGGCTATGCTCTATGCACGGCCATAGAGAGATTGATCAATGGGGTAAATCACTACCCCGCTGAGCAAGGACAGACCCAGCACACCATAAATTGGGATATGGTGGCACACATCACACAGAAGGAGTATCAGAGTGCCATGGAGCGTGGAATGTTAGATTGAGTCTAGAGGGGAAGGCTCGGTAGTATAATGGTTTTATTTGTTTGTTGTTAATATGTTGTTGTAATCTTTGGTGTAAGACGTGAGAGAGTGGTAAACCCCAAACTTTTGAAAAATGTTAGAGGGGTAGTAAGCTAGTGGTATCCCTGTCTTTTGTGATATTAGGGGATATGTATTTTCATTTATAGCAGTATGCTAGAAAAGAACGTGTATTGAAACCATTTGTCATATGAATATAAATGATCTTTATTTCAAAAATGTGTTATAAACTTTTAGTTCTTTTCATTTGAGAAATGTCTAATATGATAGTTAGATAATAAGATGAAAATTTTGTGATGCAGAAAATGCCGCCCAGACGTAGAATAACTATCCAAGAAGAGTTAGTTAATGATGAGAGAGGACCCGTAGATCCTATATAGCGACTGGTAGATTTATTGGGAGAAGCTCTAAGGGGAAGAAATGAAACCGTACCACCCATCCCCCAAGCTGTCCCAGTAACAACTTTCAAAGACTTTAAGAGTGTCGGACCCCCAGAGTTCACGGGAACGACTGATCCGATAGTTGCGCAAACCTGGATCAAGGAGATAGAGAAGGCCTTCACTATAGCTCGCGTGGGTGAAGACTAGAAGACCGTATTTGCAACATACATGATGAGGGGAGAAGCCAACTATTGGTGGGAAACTAAACAGCAGAGAGCGGGGGAAGGAACGATAACATGGGAAAGGTTTACGGTGTTGTTTTTCGAGAATTATTTTCTAAAAAGTATGAAGAGTAGGATGGAAGTGAAATTCCTAGAGTTAAAAAAAGGAGATATGACGGTGGCGCAATACGCTGCTAAGTTTAATAAACTAGCGAGATGCTTCGAGCAAGGATTGAAGTTGTGGTTGTATAATAAGTTATCAGTCTTTCAGATTGATTCCTTTACGACCTTATTGGAGAAGGCAGTCATTGCGGAAGGTGGCAGTGAGGCCTTAAGTCTATATCATAAAGAGAAGAAGAACAAGAACACCGGTAATGAGCACCGTAGAGGAAGCAGCAGCGGGGGAAAGTAATTCGGAAAAAGGAAATGGGAAAACAACAACCACAACAACAACAACAACAGAAACAACAACCAAGGTGGGAGTCACCAGGGAAACTTCAAGAAAAGGACCGAAGCTTGCAATAAGTGTGGAAGAAACCATCAGGGAGAATGCTAAAAAGGAAAGACCACTTGCTATAATTATGGCCAAGAGGGGCACATCTCGCCAAATTGCCCAAAGCCAAAGAATATCAGAGGATATT
Organism: Panax ginseng; assembly: GCA_020205605.1. NCBI lineage: Eukaryota > Viridiplantae > Streptophyta > Magnoliopsida > Apiales > Araliaceae > Panax > Panax ginseng. The sequence goes on along the minus strand of CM035136.1, from coordinate 116,638,917 downwards.
TTGCTTGTGCATCGACAGAGCACTAGATAAAGGATTACCCGAAGAAGGGAAGCAGTGGAGCTGGCGGAGGCTAGGGAGGAGGAAGTAAGTTAATGATTGGTGGACCTGCACAACCCAACCGATCGACCGCTCGAACCTTTAACATGACCTTCCAGGACGCGGTGGCTGCAAAGGACGTGGTGTCAGGTATAATCCCAATCAATAATATTAATGCTTATGTATTATTTAATTCAGTTGCCACCTATTCTTTTGTATCTGAAGAATTTGATAGTAAATTTAGTACACCCCGAGAACGTTTAGAAGATTCCTTAAACATAGAAGTTGCGAATAAGGAAATAATCCCTATAGAATACGTTTATCAAAATTGTAGCGCAAACATTAGAGAACATGAACTGAGCGTAGACTTGATTCCTATTAGATTGGGATAATTTGATGTAATACTGGGAATGGATTGGTTATATAACCATGCAACGATAATTAACTGTCAGAACAAGTGTGTGAACCTTCAGACTCCGAGTAAGTCTAAGGTAGTGTTTCATGGTAGCTCATCGCTTAAGCAATCGTGTTGCGTTACAATGATGCCGGCCAAGAAGCTATTAAGGAAAGGATGTGTAGGTTATTTAGTTTACATCATAGATACTCAGAAAAAGAAAGTAGAAATTAAAAATATATCTATAGTGAATGAATTTCAAGACGTGTTTCTAGACGATATGCCTGGTCTTCCGCCGGACAGAGAAATCGAATTCGTAATAGACTTAGCACCGGGAACGACACCGATTTCGAAAGCTCCATATCGTATGGCGCCAGTAGAAATGAAGCAATTGATGATATAACTGTTAGTTCCTAGTAGGCACAAGTTATCTAGAAGGGGGGGTTGAATAGATATATGAAAATCTTTTCATTTTAACTAGTTCTTAGATAATGATTTAAACTTTGCGGAATTAGTATTTGTTTTAATCTTCTTTAACAAGCAATGGAGTTATGAGCGAGTAAGACAGTTATAGCAGATATAACAGTTATAGCAGTTATAACATGAATGTAAACGACACAGTTGTTTTTAAGTGGTTCAGAGCACTCAAAGCTCCTAGTCCACTCTTCCACTTAACGAGTAGGGTATCCACTAAGGATGTCTTTTACTATCTTCTGAATCACTAAGATTCCTTCTAGACCAGCAGTCTAGGAACTTCTTCTAGTTCACTCTTGAACTCTTCAAGTTTAGCAGACTTGGCTTTCTTACAGTTCACTACGAACTCTTCAAGTCCAGCAGACTTGGTACTCTTCTTCAGTTGATTGATGGTTGTTGTTACGTTTTTGAAGATTGCTACTCAGTTGCTGTGTAAGCACTGGTTCGTTAAGAACTGAGTAGCTGAGCAAGCTTTGATATTTCTCAGATCGTAGAGTTGAGCCTTAGAGAATTCTTCACTTTGAATGTTTAATTGCTTGCTTTTCTTCTCTCTCATCTGTCTGATCTGTATATATGTGATGTTGAAAACTATCCGTTGGATCCATCCGTTGTGGCATTAAATGCATCTGAACTTTCTGTACTGTGATGGAGACATTTCTGCATATCTTCTGAATTCTACATTTTGGCCCCCTGACACTGCAGACTGCTTTCTCACCTACCACCTGAAAAGGTGTTTTGTCCCTCTTATCCATAGTACTATCCTTAGCTTCTTCAATATGCTTCTTTTTTGTATACTAAGGATATTTCATATAATCTGGGACTAATGAGTACTACAGCATCTGAGATCCATTTCTCAATTATTGGGAAAACACATATTATGAGGCTTGACGTTTTCTGACATTAGACATATGATGCTCTACGATTTGGATTGTGATGTTCTATGATTTAGATCATAGTGTATTTGACTTGCACACTATGATGCTATTAGTCGAGAGCACTACGATTTCCCTTTATCCTTCGGACCCTACGATCTCCTCTTGCTCGTGTTGTTGACTCTACGTTCCCGAGAGCTCACTACGATCGTTGACTTGTAAACTTCATGTTTCCTTCAGCACACTACGATCGTGGAGTTAACTTAGCACTCGTTGGGACCACTCTACGAAGTCCGAAGAGTTTCATTCAAGGCAGGCACACTACGATCTTCAGGCTCTATATTTTCTGCCTTGACTTCTGCAATGTTGATCAAGTTGAAGCACTATGATTTCTTCAAGACTAATCTATTACATCTTAAGATCAACCTAACAGTTTTGATCTTTCTATCTATACATTATTTAACAGAATGATACACGTTGATAGCTTAGATCAACCTAACAGTTTTGATCTATCACTAAGTCCTTGTACACATATTCATTTAAGGACCTTACAAATAATCATGAACACATGCATTAAAACATCAAATCATAATATGCATTCTCCCAACAATCTCCCCCTATTTGATGTTGACATAACCAAGGAGATTTGTTGTCATGATTATTAGTGATTAGATGTATTTGCAGGAAATTTAAACATGACTTAGTATTTCAGTGAGCAACTAAAATTTCTAGAGAATAAGCATGAATTTATTGATGATCAGAAGGTATTAGCATTACATCAATAAAACATTAAACTCTCAACTTATCTCTGTTTTCTTGGTCTCTTCTATGGAGGAGGATTGACATATTCCTCACCCCTTCTTTTCCTTTGAGCTTCTTTATTCCTTGCTAACTCTTCCAGCTCGCTTAGACTTAGAACTGGATTCTCTTCATGTATGTGCATGAATGCAGGATCTCCAATTGGCATTCTTATGCGTACCGTAGACACGTCTTGTGAGCTAGAAGTTGGCCCCTTATGACTTAGAGGAATAGCTGTGACAATTTCCTACTGACCAGATCGTTGAGTCTGATGATGTCTTGCAGGAGGACTTCGTGATGTCTGAGCATGAAATTGACTTCTCCCCCTTTCTTGAGTTGCATGATCTCCTTTTCCTCTGCCTCTTCCTTGGCTTCCTTGATCGTCTTGATCTCCTTTCCCTTTATTTTTCTCCCCCTTTATGTCAGCATCAAGGGTTCGAATATCTGCAGACAGCCTGTTAACCCCTTGGACAAGCTCATTTAGCTGGCTTTGAGTTTGAGCAATGTCTTCCCTAATATCCTTGATCTGTTTGTCAGCTCTAGCTTCTTTATTTTGGAGGACTGTCAGAATCATATCATTATGTTTCTCCTGATTGGCATAAGATTTCTGGAAGTCATAAACAGAAGCTTTCAAGTTGAGAATATTGTCCAAAGATAATTTGATGTTGACGATCTTGGTTTTTCTCTCTTTTTCAAGCATAGCCTCACGTTGTTTGGCGAAGAACCTAGAAATGTATCTCATCTCTGCTCGATATGCTCTTCTCAATCTCTTTGATAATTTCCCTTAGCTTCAGAATGAGCTCAAGATTCATTGTACTAGGGAATTTGTTAGCGACTTTTATCATTTGATTCAAAGTAATGTTGAGGAGATCGGTGGGATTCCGACTTTTGCTTCGATAGACTTGATCATCCGCTTCGAGGTTTCTTTTAAGTCATCCTTTGTGGGCAGGCTTGGGAGAGTATTATTTGATTGGGGATTGTCCATTTGAGGGGTTCTTGGTGGAGATTGATCTTGCAAATTGTACAACGCTAGATTAAGACTGAAATAGTTATGTGATGAGGAGGATGGTATATCAGCTGGAGGGGTTTTGGGTTGGACATCTGAGATATGTGACTCTACGATTTCAATGTTTGACTCTATGATGTGGCTAGAGTCTGGAATTGTAGAGTTGGTTATTTGAGGGAGTAGGGTAAGGTTGATTTCTTCTTGTTCTTCAGTTACAGAATTTTGGGATTCTGCAATTGGAAACTGATTTAATGGGTTGAGAGTCACTTCCATCCATTTAGGAAATTCATAGAAATGGCTAAATGAAGACGATGACAGGTGATTAACTCTAAAGCTTGTAGGGATAGTCAATACCTCAGGTTTGGCTTTTGATGAAGAATTGTTGGTAATCAGCTTTTTGGCGAAGATGACTTCCCCTGGAAATCCATGAGCCAGAACTGTGAATGCTGGATATTCCTTGAAGCTCCAAAACATGTGATCCCATGATTTCAGAATTTGAGCTTGATGGTATGCCATCAAGGGTAGGTAAAAAAATATTTGGTTGTACAAATAGCTTCTGTATCCATCTTTTCCTACACCCGTTATTTTGAGCTCATCATCATCATCCTCTTTCTCTTCTTTGTTTTCTTCTGAAGAATCCATTATCTCAATGGCCTTTGGGAGGTTTGACATTGGTTCATCTTCATCTTGAGCAAGGACCTCTTCTTCAGCCATTGGGATATTATGAGGCTCCCCCTCAATATGATCATCTTCTTGGAGGTTTAGAAACACCCCTTCAGCTGGTAAATCTTCTTCTAAGTTCAGAAAGTTCCTTTCAGCTGGAACCTCTTCTTGAGCAGTAGGCTTCTCCCCCTCAGCTGGTGTATACTAAATCATGAGAATTTCAGGGTTCTCCCCCTCAGCTGGAGCATTTTCCTCTTCGGTTGCTTGGGGCAGTTCTACTTTTGCAGCCATGCTCTTGGCTTCCTTCTTCAGTACTTTTTCATTCTCAAGAATATACTTCTTGACCAGCTTTCTCTTTGCTTTGATGGTTTTAGTCACCACTTTTGGACTCTCTTGAGTCTTTGTTTTGCCACGTTGATTAGCCACTATCCTTGAAGCATCTTCCTCCATTTCTGCCACACTTGGCCTGGTTTTAGAGAACAACAGAGTCTCCATAATCGAAGACACTGTTGGTCTTTTGGACTTATGACCAGTCTTGTTCTTCTTTAAGATTTGTGAAATGGTGGCTTGATCCTCTTCAGCTTCTTCTTGCTATTGCATCTTCCTTAGCCTTCTTAGAGTCTCTATGTCAGAGGACTCTACAAGAATGTTAGTTGTAGATCCTTGAGGCTCTTTGACTTGTCTTGCCCTTAGCTTTCTCTTGTCTTTGCTTTTTCTGGCAAGAGCAGAGGGTTCTCCTTATCCGCTTCTCCTTCTTCTTCAACTTCGTTGACAATGTATATTCCTCCTTGAAAGCCTACTTCCTTTTGTTCCCCAGCTCTCCCAATCGGACTCTGCTATCATTCTCATATACTCAAATAGGTTCCTTTCCCGCTTTTTAAACAATCTATTGTGTCATTTTTCTATTTGGGTTGATGGCTTCTCCTTCATCATCCCCGATTTTGTCACCCAATGCAGATTGCTGAATGATGCTAATGAACCTTCCATACAGCATCTTCGGGGTACTCTTTGATTTCTTCGAGCTTACGATCCACTTGCCGATCCACTCGAGCAATATAACCCCATAGTTGAGTTGAGTACCATACACCATAGCCGCCATGAGCTTAAGCTGAGCCTCATTTACCGAAGTCATGACTTGAGTTCTTGTAGCGTATGCATTTCCCAATAATGTCAGCCAAAAATTCATACCTCTGAGGGAACTCCTTCTTTTTGTAGCCTTTCACAAAAGGGTTCTTCTTGTGATGCATCTTCTTCAGTCCCTCTTGAAATCTTATGCTATCTAGAAATGGGTGCCCTACATTTTTGAAACCTAGGGCCAGATTGACGTCTTCTTCCCCTAGTTTTATTTCAACTCCTCTAACTCGTGTGGTGATGGTGTTGTTTTTGTATACTCCATTTTTGTAGAACTCCTTCACCAGTTTAGGATAGATGAGCGTATCGGTCTTTGGCGCCTCTTAGACCTCGCCTTCTTCAATGAAGGCTAAGATCTTGTGAAACTTAGGTGGAGCGCGGTTTGAACTCACAAAACAGTAGTCTCAGAGTCTGAAATCACATTAGAAGCAACCATTGATTCTGTAGTTGAGCAGAGGGATACTACTGAGCTTTTGTCTTAGTTAGGGTTTTGCTGAGAGAGAGAGAGAGAGAATGAGAGATAATCTTTTGAACTTCAGATTTCAAAAACATGGTTTTAATTTGTACTTGTAACTTCCCTCTCTCTTTTTATCTTAGTGGGACAGGTATCGCCTCTTGCTTGGCTCTATGATTTTGACTGATTAGGAATATACTGATTTGCCCTTTGAGTCTTCAGAGCTAAGGTGTCCTTAGTATGATTACGATCGTAGAGTTGGTCTTCTGTTCGTTGAGTCTGTCCTGCGATCTTCGAGTCTGTCCGGCAGTCATTGAATCTGATCAGCATTCGTAGAGTCTGTCCTACGATCGTCGAGTCTGTCCGGCAGTCGTTGAGTCTGATTAGCATTCGTTGAGTCTGTCCTCTATGATAGTTGAGTCTTTGCTACGATCGTTGAGGTATATTTCTGTTCAGATCTACGATCATGGTACTTCCTTGATCATGTCTACGATTTGAGTTCAGCCTTTATATCTGTCATTGTTAGCATAATCTAGAGCATACATTCATGGTGATATATTTAGCATGCCTAGCTCACTTATTAACTTATTAAATCTGGATTCATCTAGTGGTTTAGTAAAAACATCAGCAAGTTGATTTTTGGTAGGGATATATTGTAATGATATAGTTTTATTTTGCACATGATCCCTAATGAAGTGATACCTTATTTCTATATGCTTGGTTCTAGAATGCATAACAGGATAATGAGTTATTGCTATGACACTTGTATTATCACAGTGTATAGGTATAGACTTAAAATCAAACCCATAGTCAGCTAGCTAATTTCTCATCCAAAGGATCTGAGCACAGCAGCTGCCAGCAGCAATGTATTCAGCTTCTGCAGTTGAAGTTGACTCTAAGTTTTGCTTTTTCCTGAACCAAGACAGAAGTCTGTTCCCTAGTAGTTGACAAGTGCCACTGGTACTTTTTTTATCTATTTTGCATCCTGCAAAGTCAGCATCTGTGTATCCTATTAGTTCAAAAGAGGATTCCTTGGGATACCACAGCCCCAAGTAGGGTGTACCCTTTAGATACCTGAAGATCCTCTTTACGGTAGACAGATGTGACTCTTTAGGGTTAGCCTGACATCTAGCACATATGCATGTTGCAAACATTATATCTGGTTTACTTGCAGTTAGGTATAAAAGAGAACCTATCATACCTCTGTATTGAGTTATATCAATACATTTACCATTCTCATCCTTGTCAAGCTTGGTTGCGGGAGCAATTGGTGTTTTCATGGGAGAGGCTGATTCCATGCCATACTTCTTTAGTAAGTCGTTGATGTATTTGGCTTGGTTAATGAATATTCCTTCATCAGTTTGCTTCACTTACAGTCCAAGGAAGAAATTCAGCTCACCCATCATGCTCATTTCAAACTTGCTCTGCATTAGCTTAGAGAATCTCTTACATAACTTTTCGTCAGTAGAACCAAAAATGATATCATCAACATATATTTGAACTAATAAGACTTTATCTTTATGCTTTCTAAGAAATAGTGTGGTATCTACCCTACCTCTAGTGAACCCATTTTCTATTAAGAAGTTAGTCAGTGTTTCATACCATGCTCTAGGTGCTTTTTTAAGACCATATAAAGCTTTGTCTAATCTATAGACATAATTAGAAAGAGATGGATTGATGAAACCTGGAGGTTGTTCTACGTAGACTTCTTCTTGAAGCTCTCCATTTAGGAATGCACTCTTGACATCCATCTGAAAGACTTTGAACTTCATGTGGGCAGCAAAGGCAAGAAAGATTCTGATGGCTTCTAATCTGGCAACAGGTGCAAATATCTCATCATAGTCAATGCCTTCTTCTTGAGAATAGCCCTTTGCCACTAGTCTTGCCTTGTTTCTGGTAATGACCCCATCTTCATCCATTTTGTTCCTGAAGACCCACTTGGTTCCTATGACAGGATGACTCTTTGGTCTTGGTACCAATCTCCACACTTTGCTTCGTTCAAATTGGTTGAGTTCTTTCTGAATGGCTTCTATCCAACTGGAGTCTTCCATAGCATCCTCTATCTTCTTTGGCTCTATCTGTGATGAGAAGCTTAGATAAAAGCATTCATTACGAGTAGCAGCCTCTTGTTTTGACTCTTGCACTTGGATCTCCAATGATTAGATCCACGAGTCGATCTCTTGCCCATCTGTTCCCGGTTGGGACATCTGTCCTGATGCCTTCCTGTCTTAAGTCTTCAAGGTCTATCTCTTCTTCTTGGAGTGGAGGCTCACTGTCTTGGATGGACCTCTCTATGACTTCATTATCATGCTCTACGATTTCACTATCTGGTACTACGATCGTAGTGTTGAGCTCGACGACATCATTTGTAGTGTCTGCACTATCGGTCGTAGTGTCTTGGGGCACTGTTTTATCTAAGTCAGTTTCATCAAAGATGATGTGTATTGAGACTTCGACACTCAGTGTCTTCTTGTTGAACACTTTGTAGGCTTTATTGTCTGTGGCATATCCAAGAAAGATCCCTTCGTCTGACTTGGGCTGGAATTTTATCAGATACTGCTTTTCATTGTTGAGAATATAGCATGCACAACCAAAGACATGGAAATCGTTGACACTTGGCTTCCTTCCTTTCCACAGTTCGTAGGGTGTCCTCTTGATCGTAGAGTGAATTAATGATCTGTTCTGAGTGTAGCATGCAAAGGTTGATGGCTTTCATCCGGAAGTATTCAGGCAGATGAGCTGCTGCTAGTAGGGTCCTTCCAGCCTCTATCAGAGTTCGGTTCTTTCTTTCAGTAACTCCATTTTGTTGAGGAGTTCGTGGAGCTGAGAAGTTATTACTGATGCCATTGTCTCGAGCGCGTAACTTGTCTATTTCTCGAGAAATCAATTCTCTTCCATGATCACTCCTTATTGCCTTGATTTTTCTCCTTTCTCGCTCATCACCACCAACATTTTGATTAATTCGGAGCTCGTTTCATCCTTTGAAGTTAGGAAGAATACCCATGTGAATTTGGTGTAGTCGTCGACTACGACTAGCGAGTATCTTTTTCCTCCAAGACTGGTTGTCGGGATTTGCCCAAAGAGATCCATGTGGAGCAACTGTAGGGGCTTGTCAATGGAATTTGCAGTCTTGCTCTTGAATGAGCTTCAGGTTTGCTTTCCAAGCTGACAAGCATTGCATGGTATTTCCTTCACAAAGTTGAACTTGGGTAGACCAGCTACGAGGTCTTTTGATGCCAGTTTGGACATGCTTTTGAAGTTTAAGTGAGACAGCCTTCTATGCCATAGCCAGCTTATTTCCTTGGATGCTTTTGCCAGAAAACATATTGTTTCATCAGAGCTTAGTTGACGAAGATCTATAGTGTAGACATTTCCTTCTCTTGTTCCGGTCAACTTTGTGGCAGATGTCTTCAAATCTCTGACTTGACATTGATTGTTGAGAAATGTTACTTGGTGACCCTTGTCGCAGAGTTGGCTAATGCTTTGAAGATTGTGTTGGAGTCCTTCCACATAAGCTACTTTGCTGAAAGATACTGCACCATTGCCAGCAGAGCCACATCCTCTTGTTTTGCCCGAGCCGTTATCTCCAAATATGACTGAGGGACCTTCCTTTTCTATATAGTTGGATAGTGGAGCTTTGTACCCTGTCATATTCCTCGAGCAACCACTGTCCAGATACCATGTTGAGGTCGTGGAGCTCTTTTCCTGTCAAAACATTTGAACCTTCATTTTGGTACCCATATTTGCATGGGTCCTTCTTTGTTAGTGCCTTTGGAGACCCAAATTTGTCTAATCTTGGGTCTTATATGCATGGAATTATAATAACACTTTGTAGCCCTATGACCATTTTTATTGCATATGAAGCATCTATTATAATGAATGCCTGTGTGTGTGTGATGATTCATCTTCCATTTAGACTTGTGTGGTTCCTTAGTTAACCTTCTGTTAAACTAATTCTCTTTCTTCCACGTGTCCTTAGGTTTCATAAATAGTGATGAGTGTGCCTTACCTCTACTGTTCCTTCCTAGTTGATTCGTAGAGTTGATTTTATTTGACTCTACGATTCTTCGAGGTTGGTAAGTAGAGATTGGGTTACTCTTTTCCTTGATAAAACCCAGACCAGCGTGAGATCCTTTACTCCTCTGAGTATAACTAGAGACAGTAGAATAAGGTTTAACTCGTTCTTCCAACTGTAAGGATTTCATAAAAGCAATGCCTCTACCAAAACTTGAGACATTACTATTGCTAGTTTCCATTGTCTTTTCCACACTTAACTCTGAGATGGATTCCCCAAAGCCTAAGCCTGTTCTATCGAATGTGCCCCTTTGACTAGAGAGCAGGCAGTCCGTGGATGATGAGGATCTGTTCCATGCAGAGATAGTCTTCTCTAGATCCTCAATTTTAGAGGTTAGCTTAGACTCTCTTTGTGCATGATGTGTGTTTGTCTGTTTTAAAGTTTCATTCTCAGCTTCAAGCTGGGAGAGAAGATTAGTACTTAGAAGGTTTGTTTCAAGCTCTTCTTGAACTTTCTTCTTCTCCTCTTGAAGAAGTGAATGATCTTTAGACAAGACTCTAAACCACTTCATGTATTGATGTAGGTCAGTGGTTATGCTATGCAAAGCAGTTCTTAAGTCACTTATATCTACATCAGGAGAATTAAAATGAAATACCTCATCGATACTCACATCATGTATGTTTAGGCTTTGTTTGACCTTTGCATGTTTAGCCATTAAGCACAGATTGGCCATATGTGGTTCTTCCTCATATCCGGAGTCTGGATTTGAGTCATTATCTGAATCACTCCACGATCCTCCGGCAACCAGACCTTTGTCTCTTTTCTGAGGCCTTTTCGTTCCTTTATATTCTTTCTTTGCATGAGATTTCTTCTTTAGTTCTTCTTTGATAGGCTTGTTGCAGTTGGCAATGAAATGACCAGGTTTTTTGCAGTTGTAGCATAAATCAATAATTTGTTCCTGGCTGACGTAGTTGCTGACTTTCTTTGGCTTGCCGGTTCTGCCTTGTCGCATGAACCTTCTTAGTCTCTTTACCAGTATAGCAAAGTCATCGTCATCGTCTTCATCATCATCAGAGTCAATCTCGGTGATGACTTTTGATGCACTTTCATTTGCCTTAGGGCAACATCCTTATCATTTCTTCTTCCTTCTAATAAGGTTTCAGCGCGTTGGGTCAACTCCAGTTCGTACGTTAGGAGATTTCCATACAGTTGTTGAACTGTCATCTCATTAAGATTCTTTGATTCTCTTATTGCTGTGGTCTTTGCATCCCACCTGCTTGGTAGGGCTCTCATAAAATTTATGGTTAGATCCTTGTTAGGATAGATCTTCCCATATGCTTGTAGAGAGTTGAGCAGAACGTTGAATCTTTCATAAGTTGCGATCCACGCTTTCTCCCTCGCATACGAGCGAACATTTCATATCTACGTGTCGGAGAGACCGCTTGTTCTCTCCGACTTCTTCGGTTCCTTCAGCATATAATCAGTGATTTTCCTAAACATCCTTAGCTATTTTACTGTTTACAACATTTCAAATAGATTTTCCTCTAAGGATTGGAACAGGATGTTCTTTACCTTTTTATCAAGTTGGACAGCTCTTTTCTCTGTGTCTGTCCATTCTTCTTTCACTTTTATTTATACTCTGTTTGGATCGTTAATGGTTGGTGTAAGCTTTGTTGGTAAATAGGGCCCATTAAGAATAGTCTCAAATAGATCTTCATCTATTGAGTCCATGTAAGCTTGCATCCTGACTTTCCAGTTAGCAAATTTATCTTTGTTGCACATTGGTGGCTTCACGCCTCCCCAGATCTGGATTCGCTTGGTACGAAGTGCCATTTGGATCTACTAAAGCGCAGTAAGTCGTAAAATAGAACCCGCCTCGATACCAATTTTTAGTTTCTAGTAGGCACAAGTTATCTAGAAGGGGGGTTGAATAGATATATGAAACTCTTTTCGTTTTAACTAGTTCTTAGATAATGATTTAAACTTTGCGGAATTAGTATTTGTTTTAATCTTCTTTAACAAGCAATGGAGTTATGAGCGAGTAAGGCAGTTATAGCAGTTATAACATGAATGTAAACGACACAGTTGTTTTTAAGTGGTTCATTGCACTCAAAGCTCCTAGTCCACTCTTCTACTCAACGAGTAGGATATCCACTAAGGATGTCTTTTACAATCTTCTGAATCACTCAGATTCCTTCTAGACCAGCAGTCTAGGAACTTCTTCTAGTTCACTCTTGAACTCTTCAAGTCCAAAGAGACTTGGCTTTTTTCTGATTCACTATTTAACTCTTCAAGTCCAGCAGACTTGGTACTCTTCTTCATTGATTGATGGTTGTTGTTACGTTCTTGAAGATTGCTACTCGATTCTTTGTGTAAAGCCGGGTTCGTTAAGAACTGAGTAGCTGAGCAAGCTTTGATATTTCTCAGATCGTAGAGTTGAGCCTTAGAGAATTCTTCACGTTGAATGTTTGATTGCTTTCTTTTCTTCTCTCTCAAGAACTATGCATATAAATGAAACAACAACTACTCCAACACATCAGTACAAGCTAAGGTTCAACAATGGGTTTATTCCGCTTTAGTTTTACTCACGAGGGTGATTTTTGCACTTTCCCGCGTTGTTTATTGATTTTCGTAGTTAATTGAGAACTTGGGCTTAAACCCTAATTATTTGTAAATCACATAGACATATAGTAGTTTAGGTAATGTGGGTGTTCATGTGTATTCTATCAACTGTGGATTACTTGTGATTTATGTATAGTACATTGAGAGATGGCTATACTTTAATTTCGTGTTCTTGACTAACAATCCGGTACAATTAGTTTGGATTAACATGAAATGTGTTGATTTGAATGAGTCAATAGATGAAATTGTGATCTCACGACTTCATTATCTAGTCTCACTCTAGGAATAGTTAGGTTTATTTAATTTCATAGTTTAAATATAAAATATCAAATCATTCGTTTAAATAACACTGAAATGGTTATGGGCTAGTGCTTGGTGAACTTTATTAGTTAATTCTCTATGAGAACGATACTTTACTTAGTCTTTATTACTTGTTGACCGTGTATACTTGCACGTATATATTGATCGGTAAAACGACCAACAAGTTTTTGGCGCTGTTGCCGGGGAGAGTTACGGGGCATACCACATATAAAATCGAAGCTCTCGACGAGCTCTACAACTTTCATTCTTTGACAATTGAGAAATGATGGACGGATGAAGGCTGAAATTGGGTTGGGAGTGACAGCTATGCAAATGGCCATCCAAAACATTAAAGTTCGACGTCCATTTGTACAAAGGTCATAACTCTAGCATCCGAACTCCGATTGGAAAGATTCAAGATGTTCCAGAAAGTTAAGAAGAAGCTCTACAACATATTCAAAGTTCCAAGCCAAGAACATGTAATGAACATGAAAGCCCAAATGATGTCCGGATTACTTTTCCTTGCGTTTTCATACCAATAGTCGCTCACATCGTTCCAAAGAATATGATCTACAAAATGAACATGAAATGCATGAAAAGTAACTAAGAAACATGAGTATAAACAACTAATTCAAGTAACAGATACCGGATAAGTAGGTATAAAACGTACTTATCAAATACCCCCAAACTTAAACCGTTACTTGTCCCCAAACAAAACACAACATAATGCAATCTACATGCTATGCAAGCTACGCTACTATAACAGTGAATCCCCAGATTTCTAGCCATGTTAAGAATTTCAATAAGATATTCCTCAGATAATTATCAAGATCCAAGAACAAAGCATCAAACTAAGCTACATGCATAATGACACACAATAAGATAATCCTCACCTGCTATAAAGATGTTGTGTGTGTGTGTGTTGTGTTCACAGATAAGCTTGACAAATGTGAAGATTTCACATGCTATACTACTTAAGAAAGAAAACTGAGGTTCAAATCAAGAACTATGCATATAAATGAAACAACAACTACTCCAACACATCAGTACAAGCTAAGGTTCAACAATGGGTTTATTCCGTTTTATTTTTACTCACGAGGTTGATTTTTGCACTTTCCCGCGGTGTTTATTGATTTTTGTAGTCAATTGAGAACTTGGGCTTAAACCCTAATTATTTGTAAATCACATAGACATATAGTGGTTTAGGTAATGTGGGTGTTCATGTGTATTCTATCAACTGTGGATTACTTGTGATTTATGTATGGTACATTGAGAGATGGCTATACTTTAATTTCGTGTTCTTGACTAACAATCCGGTACAATTAGTTTGGATTAACATGAAATGTGTTGATTTGAATGAGACAATAGATGAAATTGTGATCTCACGACTTCATTATCTAGTCTCACTCTAGGAATAGTTAGGTTTATTTAATTTCATAGTTTAAATATAAAATATCAAATCATTCGTTTAAATAAGACTGAAATGGTTATGGGTTAGTGCTTGGTGAACTTTATTAGTTAATTATCTATGAGAACGATACTTTACTTAGTCTTTATTACTTGTTGACCGTGTATACTTGCACGTATATAGTGATCGGTAAAACGACCAACAAGTTTTTGGCATTGTTGCCGGGGAGAGTTACGGGGCATGCCACATATTAAATCGAAGCTGTCGACGAGCTCTACAACTTTCATTCTTTGACAATTGAGAAATGATGGACGGATGAAGGCTGAAATTGGGTTGGGAGTGACAGCTATGCAAATGGCCATCCAAACCATTAAAGTTCGACGTCCATTGGTACAAAGGTCATAACTCTAGCATCCGAACTCCGATTGGAATGATTCAAGATTTTCCAGAAAGCTAAGAAGAAGCTCTACAACATTTGCAAAGTTCCAAGCCAAGAACATATAATGAACATGAAAGCCCAAATGATGTCTGGATTACTTTTCCTTGTGTTTTCATACCAATAGTCGCTCACATCGTTCCTAAGAATATGATCTACAAAATGAACACGAAATGCATGAAAAGTAACTAAGAAACATGAGTATAAACAACTAATTCAAGTAACCGATACCAGATAAGGAGGTATAAAACCTACTTATCAAATACCCCCAAACTTAAACCGTTACTTGTCCCCAAGCAACACAACATAATGCAATCTACATGCTATGCAAGCTACGCTACTATAACAGTGAATCCCCAGATTTCCAGCCATGTTAAGAATTCCAATAAGATATTCCTCAGAGAATTATCAAGATCCAAGAACAAAGCATCAAACTAAGCTACATGCATAATGACATACAATTAGATAATCCTCACCTGCTATAAAGATGTTGTGTGTGTGTGTGTGTTGTGTTCACAGATAAGCTTGACAAAGGTGAAGATTTCACATGCTATACTACTTAAGAAAGAAAACTGAGGTTCAAATAGAGAACTATACATATAAATGAAACAACAACTACTCCAACACATCAGTACAAGCTAAGGTTCAACAATGGGTTTATTCCGCTTTATTTTTACTCACGAGGGTGACGTTTGCACTTTCCCGCGTTGTTTATTGATTTTCGTAGTCAATGGAGAACTTGGGCTTAAACCCTAATTATTTGTAAATCACATAGACATATAGTAGTTTAGGTAATGTTGGTGTTCATGTGTATTCTATCAACTGTGGATTACTTGTGATTTATGTATAGTACATTGAGAGATGGCTATACTTTAATTTCGTGTTCTTGACTAACAATCCGGTACAATTGGTTTGGATTAACATGAAATGTGTTGATTTGAAAGAGTCAATAGATGAAATTGTGATCTCACGACTTCATTAACTAGTCCCACTCTAGGAATAGTTAGGTTTATTTAATTTCATAGTTTAAATATAAAATATCAAATCATTCGTTTAAATAAGACTAAAATGGTTATGGGCTACTGCTTGGTGAACTTTATTAGTTAATTCTCTGTGGGAACGATACTTTACTCAGTCTTTATTACTTGTTGACCGTGTATACTTGCACGTATATATTGATCGGTAAAACGACCAACAAGTTTTTGGCGCTGTTGCCGGGGAGAGTTACGGGGCATGCCACATATTAAATTGAAGCTCTCGTATTAAATCGAAGCTCTCGACGAGCTCTACAACTTTCATTCTTTGACAATTGAGAAATGATGGACGGATGAAGGCTGAAATTGGGTTGGGAGTGACAGCTATGCAAATGGCCATCCAAACCATTAAAGTTCGACGTCCATTGGTACAAAGGTCATAACTCTAGCATCCGAACTCCGATTGGAATGATTCAAGATGTTCCAGAAAGCTAAGAAGAAGCTCTACAACATTTGCAAAGTTCCAAGCCAAGAACATGTAATGAACATGAAAGCCCAAATGATGTCTGGATTACTTTTCCTTGCGTTTTCATACCAATAGTCGCTCACATCGTTCCCAAGAATATGATCTACAAAATGAACACGAAATGCATGAAAAGTAACTAAGAAACATGAGTATAAACAACTAATTCAAGTAACCGATACCAGATAAGGAGGTAAAAAACCTACTTATCAAATACCCCCAAACTTAAACCGTTACTTGTTCCCAAGCAACACAACATAATGCAATCTACATGCTATGCAAGCTACGCTACTATAACAAAGAATCCCAGTTTCCAAACCATGTTAAGAATTCCAATAAGATATTCCTCAGAGAATTATCAAGATCCAAGAACAAAGCATCAAACTAAGCTACATGCATAATGACACACAATCAGATAATCCTCACCTGCTATAAAGATGCTGTGTGTGTGTGTTGTGTTCACAGATAAGCTTGACAAAGGTGAAGATTTCACATGCTATACTACTTAAGAAAGAAAACTAAGGTTCAAATAGAGAACTATAGATATAAATGAAACAACAACTACTCCAACTCATCAGTACAAGCTAAGGTTCAACAATGGGTTTATTCCGCTTTATTTTTACTCACGAGGGAGATTTTTGCACTTTCCCGCGGTGTTTATTGATTTTTGTAGTCAATTGAGAACTTGGGCTTAAACCCTAATTATTTTTAAATCACATAGACATATAGTGGTTTAGGTAATGTGGGTGTTCATATGTATTCTATCAACTGTGGATTACTTGTGATTTATGTATGGTACATTGAGAGATGGCTATACTTTACTTACGTGTTCTTGACTAACAATCCGGTACAATTAGTTTGGATTAACATGAAATGTGTTGATTTGAATGAGTCAATAGATGAAATTGTGATATCACGACTTCATTATCTAGTCTCACTCTAGGAATAGTTAGGTTTATTTAATTTCATAGTTTAAATATAAAATATCAAATCATTCGTTTAAATAAGACTGAAATGGTTATGGGCTAGTGCTTGGTGAACTTTATTAGTTAATTCTCTGTAAGAACGATACTTTACTTACTCTTTATTACTTGTTGACCGTGTATACTTGCACGTATATATTGATCAGTAAAACGACCAACAAGTTTTTGGCTCTGTTATCGGGGAGAGTTACGGGGCATGCCACATATTAAATCGAAGCTCTCGACGAGCTCTACAACTTTCATTCTTTGACAATTGAGAAATGATGGACGGATGAAGGCTGAAATTGGGTTGGGAGTGACAGCTATGCAAATGGCCATCCAAAACATTAAAGTTCGACGTCCATTGGTACAAAGGTCATAACTCTAGCATCCGAACTCCGATTGGAATGATTCAAGATGTTCCAGAAAGCTAAGAAGAAGCTCTACAACATATCCAAAGTTCCAAGCCAAGAACTGTAATAACCGTAAATTTTATGATTTAATATTAATATTTATATAAATAGAGCCTGCGATTTTATTTTTAAATACTTACATGGCATGAGGTGAGTAACTCAATTGAATTAAATTATTTAAATATACCAGAGTAATGAGAAATCATTGAATTGGTTTGAAAGCTTGTCTGGATGGACTAAATCTTTTTATTATTATTTAAGTGAGTAACTTAAATTATGTGAAATAACCCAACTTATTAATAATTTTTAAGGTGGTGTATAATTTAGTATTATTGAGGTAAATTAAATTAATTAATCTGCTACCATAATAATTAAGTATTTACATGATTATAGTCCAAATAATAGAACCTAGCCATGTGAATTATTTTACCCACCCATTTAATTTTCGGCAGCCTTATGAAAGTTTTTATTTTATCTTCCTTCTCCATGATATTTCTACAAGAATATGTGTTTACTTACCCATTTAAATTTTTTGCAAGCCATGTAAGAAATCATTACCCACCCATTTTATGTTAATTTCTAAGACCTCAAGAAAACTTTACTACCCAATTGATTTTTTTTGTAAGCCATATAAAGTCTTACCACTCACTCATTTTAATGACTTTTTAATGTCTTAGTCACTCTCTTTTGGGCAAATGCAAGTACTAGTAGCATTGTAAATGAATTAGCTTGGGGTGTAATACTAGAACCTTGTATCTATGAAGAAGAGGTCAAGGTGTGTCTTGTGTTGGTGGTTGGTAGTACTTGACATATGTGATGGGATATAATAGAGTACTAGGTTGCTATAAAGTATAGTAGGGGGATGGCCATGCATGCTTAATTAATTTATGCACTTTTTGGTATATATATAACCCATGCTCTAGTTATTCCTTTACAAAAAAAAAGAAACAAGAAACAAGAACCAAGTAGAGAAGAGGTGGTTGGCAGCAGTAGCTGTTTCTTGGCAACCAATTCCTTTTTCTTCAAGCTAAGGTATAGAGATTAATTAATTAAATAAAATTCTTTCTATTTAAATTCTAGTACACCCTTTTTCTTCTTTTTGGAGTAATGTGGGAATATTGTGTTGCTTGTAAATTAGTATGCTAAATTAGATGTGTGCATGCTAAAGTAATATTTACCATGTGTTTCAAAATAAATAAATTATATTGCATGAATTCATAATTATTTTCGTAGAAAAAAAAAAGAAACCCAAAGCATGGGGCTGCGTGTGTCATTTTTTGGGTGCTTCATTTTGTTTTTCTATGAGGTTATTGCTATGCATGGAAGATATATGTGATTTGTTACTTGTGTATAGATGTACTGCTAAGCATGTATAAAAAAAATAAGAAACAAGCAACAAGTATGTAATGAAGTGATGGTGGGGCCGGTTGGTGTATCAAATAAAAGAGTGATTTTGTGAGGTTATTTTGTGTATAGATGTACTCTTTGGATTTTATTTTATATTTTGGTTCTATTGCTAGTAGTGTGCATGCATGTTACTACATGTTAATTTATTTTTGTTTTGTGCAATAAAAAAGTGCTGCTATATTGTCAAGACATGTTAATCTCTTTTTATGCAATAAAGGTAGTGCTATACTTTTAGGCTAATTTCGGATGCTAGAGTGCAAGACATGTTGCTACATGTTAATCTTATTTTTATGCAATAAGGGTGCTGATATAATTTTTGTAAGGCTAAATTCGGCTGGTGTTCAAAAAAAATAAATCCTTTTAGCCTTATTTATTAAGTATACTTGGATAGTAAAAATGTGGGTAATGTGAAAATTTAGAAGACTTTATATCTAACACATTTTATATTTTAGCACCTCTAGCAAGACCAAGCATAGGACTTGATAAATAATAATAATAGTAATAATAAAAATTAAAATAAAATAAATTGTTATTCCATAATGGTCATGGAGGGTAAATAGAGTAATATTTAAATACTATAAGAAGAGTGTTTCCATAAAGTGGGATGTTATGTATTATTTGTGTAATGTCATTTAAACTCTAATTAATAAAAATTAGTTCAGATAACTAATTTGAGCAACAGTTTAATAAATAATGTTATGTGCATAGTTTTCTTATTTGTGAGCATAAATGTGTAGCAAGTAAGAAATGTAGTATTTTATTTTTTCGAGAGACTTGTACCTTAAACTAGGATGGCGTATGCGATTAATAGCTAAAGTGAGTCGGGTAGCAACAATCACTAATTTGTACGGTTATATTATTATATCATAGGCAGTATACGTGACAAGGTGTCAAAGGTAAACATAATCGACGAACGAGGCAAGTTCCTACTTCTTACACTATATACCTTCGAATTGATGTCTCAAGCAATTATCTGTTTTTATTCGAAAATCATTTATATACCTTGACATTGTTGCAAGCATTGGACTTATCATTCTTAAATGCATTATAAAAATTTGTCTAAGCCTTTGATTCGACTAGACTATTATTATGTGTTAAAAACTATCCAAACCAATTGACTTAGTGCGGACCATCGTAAATCTACTGAGATGAACAACCCTCATTGGAGGGGAAATTATATATTGTCGGGAAACCGACGTGCGCACATAAGTATGATTAAATGTTGTGCATAACGTAGGGTACATTAGGCAGATCACTGTTGTACTTTTCGTTTATATTGGATTACTGATGTAATCTTTAATAATTCTAGTAAGAGTTCTTAGTCCTTAGTGATTTTCAAGACTCATTCATGTTGAACCTCAAAATGAATAAATTAAAATTTTGTTGATATCCTTGATCTATAATGACACCTATTGAATACTCTTGATATTGCTTGATATCCTTGAACTACCAATTATGATTATACCTTGAAAGATTTAAATGCTATAACTGCTTGTTCTTCTGGCTATATTACTTGCTGGGCAAACTTGTTGTTCATTCTTGCTTCCTAAAACATTACGATTAAGGCAGCAAGCAAGGCGTGCTTCGAGACGGGACAAGGGAAAGGGCAATCTGACGAATAACTTAGTCCTTAAGACTAGAAGTATTATTATTATTGTTATGCTGGTTATGATGTATTCAAGAATGACTAAGTTATGTTTAAGTTAATCACTGAATTGTCATAGTAATGGTTACGGTACCTTGGGATGCGAATATTTATATTATATCAAGGTAAATTATTCTATTATTTCCGTTGTTGATGATTAGTAAGATATTCGTAGTTGCACGTGATGCACCGAATTCGAGATATGGGTGTCCGAATTTTGGGGGTGTCACAAGAACATTTAATGAACATGAAAGCCCAAATGATGTCCGAATTACTTTTCCTTGCGTTTTTATACCAATAGTCGCTCACATTGTTCCCAAGAATATGATCTACAAAATGAACACGAAATGTATGAAAAGTAACTAAGAAACATGAGTATAAACAACTAATTCAAGTAACAGATACCGGATAAGTAGGTATAAAACCTACTTATCAAATACCCCCAAACTTAAACCGTTACTTGTCCCCAAGCAACACAACATAATGCAATCTACATGCTATGCAAGCTACGCTACTATAACAGTGAATCCCCAGATTTCCAGCCATGTTAAGAATTCCAATAAGATATGCCTCAGAGAATTATCAAGATCCAAGAACAAAGCATCAAACTAAGCTATATGCATAATGACACACAATCAGATAATCCTCACCTGCTATAAAGATGTTGTGTGTGTGTGTGTTGTGTTCACAGATAAGCTTGACAAAGGTGAAGATTTCAAATGCTATACTACTTAAGAAAGAAAACTGAGGTTCAAATCAAGAACTATACATATAAATGAAACAACAACTACTCCAACACATCAGTACAAGCTAAGGTTCAACAATGGGTTTATTCCACTTTATTTTTACTCACGAGGGTGACTTTTGCACTTTCCCGCGGTGTTTATTGATTTTCATAGTAAATTAAGAACTTGGGCTTAAACCCTAATTATTTGTAAATCACATAGACATATAGTGGTTTAGGTAATGTGGGTGTTCATGTGTATTCTATCAACTGTGGATTACTTGTGATTTATGTACGGTACATTGAGAGATGGCTATACTTTACTTACGTGTTCTTGACTAACTATCTGGTACAATTAGTTTGGATTAACATGAAATGTGTTGATTTGAATGAGTCAATAGATGAAATTGTGATCTCATGACTTCATTATCTAGTCTCACTCTAGGAATAATTAGGTTTATTTAATTTCATAGTTTAAATATAAAATATCAAATCATTCGTTTAAATAACACTGAAATGGTTATGGGCTAGTGCTTGGTGAACTTTATTAGTTAATTCTCTGTGAGAACGATACTTTACTTACTCTTTATTACTTGTTGACCGTGTATACTTGCACATATATATTGATCAGTAAAACGACCAACAAGTTTTTGGCTCTGTTACCGGGGAGAGTTACGGGGCATGCCACATATTAAATCGAAGCTCTCGACGAGCTCTACAACTTTCATTCTTTGACAATTGAGAAATGATGGACGGATGAAGGCTGAAGTTGGGTTGGGAGTGACAGCTATGCAAATGTCCATCCAAAACTTTAAGTTCGACGTCCATTGGTACAAAGGTCATAACTCTAGCATCCGAACTCCGATTGGAATGATTCAAGATGTTCCGGAAAGCTAAGAAGAAGCTCTACAACATATTTAAAGTTCCCAGCCAAGAACATGAAATGAACATGAAAGCCCAAATGATGTCCGGATTACTTTTCCTTGCGTTTTCATACCAATAGTCGCAAACATCGTTCCCAAGCATATGATCTACAAAATGAAGACGAAATGCATGAAAAGTAACTAAGAAACATGAGTATAAACAACTAATTCAAATAATGAGATACAGATAAGTAGGTATAAAACCTACTTATCAAATACCCCAAACTTAAAACCGTTACTTGTCCCCAAGCAACACAACATAATGCAATCTACATGCTATGCAAGCTACGCCATCTTTGAATAACAATGAATCCCCAGATTTCCAACCATGTTAAGAATTCCAATAAGATATGCCTCAGAGAATTATCAAGATCCAAGAACAAAGCATCAAACTAAGCTACATGCATAATGACACACAATCAGATAATCCTCACCTGCTATAAAGATGTTGTGTGTGTGTGTGCGTTGTGTTCACAGATAAGTCTGACAAAGGTGAAGATTTCACATGCTATACTACTTAAAAAAGAAAACTGAGGTTCAAATCAAGAACTATACATATAAATGAAATAACAACTATTCCAACACATCAGTACAAGCTAAGGTTCAACAATGGGTTTATTCTGCTTTATTTTTACTCATGAGGGCGATTTTCGCACTTTTCCGCGGTGTTTATTGATTTTCGTAGTCAATTGAGAACTTGGGCTTAAACACTAATTATTTGTAAATCATATAGACATATAGTGGTTTAGGTAATGTGGGTGTTCATGTGTATTCTATCAACTGTGGATTACACGTGATTTATGTATAGTAGATTGAGAGATGGCTATACTTTACTTTCGTGTTCTTGACTAACAATCCAAATACAATTAGTTTGGATTAACATGAAATGTGTTGATTTAAATGAGTCAATAGATGAAATTGTAATCTCACGACTTAATTATTTAGTCTCACTCTAGGAATAGTTAGGTTTATTTAAATTTCCTAGTTTAAATATAAAATATCAAATCATTCGTTTAAATAAGACTAAAATGGTTATGGGCTAGTGTTTGGTGAACTTTATTAGTTAATTCTCAAGAGAACGATACTTTACTTACTCTTTATTACTTGTTGACCGTGTATACTTGCACGTATATATTGATCGGTAAAATTACCAACAAGTTTTTGGCGCCGTTGCTGGGGAGAGTTACGGGGCATGCCACCTATTGAATCGAAGCACTCGACGAGCTCTAACAACTTTCATTCTTTGACAATTGAGAAATGATGGACGGATGAAGGCTGAAATAGGGTTGGGAGTGACAACTATGCAAATGGCCATCCAAAACATTAAAGTTCGACGTCCATTGGTACAAAGGTCATAACTCTAGCATCCGAACTCCGATTGGAATGATTGAAGATGTTCCGAAAAGCTAAGAAGAAGCTCTACAACATATTCAAAGTTCCAAGCCAAGAACATGAAATGAACATGAAAGCCCAAATGATGTTCGGATTACTTTTCCTTGTGTTTTTATACCAATAGTCGCTCACATCGTTCCCAAGCTTATGATCTACAAAATGAACACGAAATGCATAAAAAGTAACTAAGAAAAATGAGTATAAACAACTAATTCAAGTAACAAATAATTAGATAAGTAGATATAAAACCTACTTATCAAATACCCCCAAACTTAAACCGTTACTTGTCCCCAAGCAACACAACATAATGCAATCTACATGCTATGCAAGCTCCGCAACTATGACAATGAATCCCCAGATTTCCAGCCATTTAAGAATTTCAATAAGATATGCCTCAGAGAATTATCAAGATCCAAGCACAAAGCATCAAACTAAGCTACAGGCCTAATGACACACAATCAGATAATCCTCAACTGCTATAAAGATTTTGTGTGTGTGTGTGTTGTGTTCACAGATAAGCTTGACAAAGGTGAAGATTTCACATGCTATCTGACTTAAGAAAGAAAACCGAGGTTCAAATCAAGAACTATGCATATAAATGAAACAACAACTACTCCAACACATCAGTACAAGCTAAGGTTCAACAATGTGTTTATTTTGCTTTATTTTTACTCACGAGGGCAATTTTTGCACTTTCATGATGTTGTTTATTGATTTTTAGTAGTCAATTGAGAACTTGGGCTTAAACCCTAATCATTTGTAAATCGAGATAGACATATAGTGGTTTAGGTAATGTGGGTTTTCATATGTATTCTATCAACCTTTATTTTATTACACGTGATTTGTGTATGGTACATTGAGAGATGGCTATACTTTCTACTTTCATGTTCTTGACAAACAATCCGATTAAAATTAGTTTGGCTTAACATGAAATGTGTGGATTTGAATGAGTCAATAGATGAAATTGTGATCTCATGACTTCATTATCTAGTTTCACTCTAGGAATAGTTAGGTTTATTTAATTTCATAGTTTAAAAATAAAATATCAAATCTTTCGTTTAAATAAAACCTTGATGGTTATGGGCTAGTGCTTGGTGAACTTTATTAGTTAATTCTCCATGAGAACGATACTTTACTTACTCTTTATTACTTGTTGACCGTATATACTTGCACATATATATTGATCGGTAAAATGACCCACAAGTTTTTGGCACCGTTGCCGGGGAGAGTTACGGGGCCTGCCACCTATCAAATCGAAGCTCTCGACGAGCTTTATAACTTTCATTATTTGATAATTGAGAAATGATGTTCGGATGAAGGCTGGAATTGGGCTGGGAGTGACAGCTATGCAAATGGCCATCCAAAACATTAAAGTTCGACGTCCATTGGTACAAAGGTCATAACCCTAGCATCCGAACTCCGATTGGAATGATTCAAGATGTTCCGGAAATCTAAGAAGAAGCTCTACAACATATTTAAAGTTCCCAGCCAAGAACATGAAATGAACATGAAAGCCCAAATGATGTCCGGATTACTTTTCCTTGCGTTTTCATACCAATAGTCGCAAACATCGTTCCCAAGCATATGATCTACAAAATGAAGACGAAATGCATGAAAAGTAACTAAGAAACATGAGTATAAACAACTAATTCAAATATGAGATACGGATAAGTAGGTATAAAACCTACTTATCAAATACCCCAAACTTAAACCGTTACTTGTCCCCAAGCAACACAACATAATGCAATCTACATGCTATGCAAGCTACGCTACTGTAACAATGAATCCCCAGATTTCCAACCATGTTAAGAATTCCAATAAGATATGCCTCAGAGAATTATCAAGATCCAAGAACAAAGCATCAAACTAAGCTACATGCATAATGACACACAATCAGATAATCCTCACCTGCTATAAAGATGTTGTGTGTGTGTGTGCGTTGTGTTCACAGATAAGTCTGACAAAGGTGAAGATTTCACATGCTATACTACTTAAAAAAGAAAACTGAGGTTCAAATCAAGAACTATACATATAAATGAAATAACAACTATTCCAACACATCGATACAAAGCTAAGGTTCAACAATGGGTTTATTACGCTTTATTTTTTTTACATGAGGCGATTTTCGCACTTTTCCATGCATGTTTATTGATTTTAGTAGTCAATTGAGAACTTGGGCTTAAACACTAATTATTTGTAAATCATATAGACATATAGTGGTTTAGGTAATGTGGGTGTTCATGTGTATTCTATCAACCATGGATTACGTGATTTATGTATAGTAGATTGAGAGATGGCTATACTTTACTTTCGTGTTCTTGACTAACAATCCGGTACAATTAGTTTGGATTAACATGAAATGTGTTGATTTAAATGAGTCAATAGATGAAATTGTAATCTCACGACTTAATTATTTAGTCTCACTCTAGGAATAGTTAGGTTTATTTAAATTTCCTAGTTTAAATATAAAATATCAAATCATTCGTTTAAATAAGACTAAAATGGTTATGGGCTAGTGTTTGGTGAACTTTATTAGTTAATTCTCCGTGAGAACGATACTTTACTTACTCTTTATTACTTGTTGACCGTGTATACTTGCACGTATATATTGATCGGTAAAATTACCAACAAGTTTTTGGCGCCGTTGCCGGGGAGAGTTACGGGGCATGCCACCTATTGAATCGAAGCTCTCGACGAGCTCTACAACTTTCATTCTTTGACAATTGAGAAATGATGGACGGATGAAGGCTGAAATAGGGTTGGGAGTGACAACTATGCAAATGGCCATCCAAAACATTAAAGTTCGACGTCCATTGGTACAAAGGTCATAACTCTAGCATCCGAACTCCGATTGGAATGATTGAAGATGTTCCGAAAAGCTAAGAAGAAGCTCTACAACATATTCAAAGTTCCAAGCCAAGAACATGAAATGAACATGAAAGCCCAAATGATGTTCGGATTACTTTTCCTTGTGTTTTTATACCAATAGTCGCTCACATCGTTCCCAAGCTTATGATCTACAAAATGAACACGAAATGCATAAAAAGTAACTAAGAAAAATGAGTATAAACAACTAATTCAAGTAACAAATACCGGATAAGTAGATATAAAACCTACTTATCAAATACCCCCAAACTTAAACCGTTACTTGTCCCCAAGCAACACAACATAATGCAATCTACATGCTATGCAAGCTCCGCAACTATGACAATGAATCCCCAGATTTCCAGCCATTTAAGAATTTCAATAAGATATGCCTCGAGAATTATCAAGATCCAAGCACAAAGCATCAAACTAAGCTACGAGCCTAATGACACAATCGATAATCCTCAACCGCTATAAAGATTTTGTGTGTGTGTGTGTTGTGTTCACAGATAAGCTTGACAAAGGTGAAGATTTCACATGCTATCTGGCTTAAGAAAGAAAACTGAGGTTCAAATCAAGAACTATGCATATAAATGAAACAACAACTACTCCAACACATCAGTACAAGCTAAGGTTCAACAATGTGTTTATTTTGCTTTATTTTTTTACTCACGAGGGCAATTTTGCACTTTCCATGGTGTTTTATTGATTTTAAGTAGTCAATTGAGAACTTGGGCTTAAACCCTAATCATTTGTAAATCGAGATAGACATATAGTGGTTTAGGTAATGTGGGTTTCATATGTATTCTATCAACCTGCTTTATTACACGTGATTTGTGTATGGTACATTGAGAGATGGCTATACTCTACTTTCATGTTCTTGACAAACAATCCGATTGTAATTAGTTTGGCTTAACATGAAATGTGTGGATTTGAATGAGTCAATAGATGAAATTGTGATCTCATGACTTCATTATCTAGTTTCACTCTAGGAATAGTTAGGTTTATTTAATTTCATAGTTTAAAAATAAAATATCAAATCATTCGTTTAAATAAGACCTAAATGGTTATGGGCTAGTGCTTGGTGAACTTTATTAGTTAATTCTCCATGAGAACGATACTTTACTTACTCTTTATTACTTGTTGACCGTAGTATATACTTGCACATATATATTGATCGGTAAAATGACCCACAAGTTTTTGCACCGATTCTTAAAGGAGAGTTACTGGGACTGCCACTATATCAAATCGAAGCTCTCGACGAGCTTTATAACTTTCATTATTTGATAATTGAGAAATGATGTTCGGATGAAGGCTGGAATTGGGCTGGGAAGTAGACACTATGCAAATGGCCATCCAAAACATTAAAGTTCGACGTCCATTGGTACAAAGGTCATAACCCTAGCATCCGAACTCCGATTGGAATGATTCAAGATGTTCCGGAAATCTAAGAAGAAGCTCTACAACATATTTAAAGTTCCCAGCCAAGAACATGAAATGAACATGAAAGCCCAAATGATGTCCGGATTACTTTTCCTTGCGTTTTCATACCAATAGTCGCAAACATCGTTCCCAAGCATATGATCTACAAAATGAAGACGAAATGCATGAAAAGTAACTAAGAAACATGAGTATAAACAACTAATTCAAGTAACAGATACCAGATAAGTAGGTATAAAACCTACTTATCAAATACCCCCAAACTTAAACCGTTACTTGTCCCCAAGCAACACAACATAATGCAATCTACATGCTATGCAAGCTACGCTACTGTAACAATGAATCCCCAGATTTCCAACCATGTTAAGAATTCCAATAAGATATGTCTCAGAGAATTATCAAGATCCAAGAACAAAGCATCAAACTAAGCTATATGCATAATGACACACAATCAGATAATCCTCACCTGCTATAAAGATGTTGTGTGTGTGTGTGCGTTGTGTTCACAGATAAGTCTGACAAAGGTGAAGATTTCACATGCTATACTACTTAAAAAAGAAAACTGAGGTTCAAATCAAGAACTATACATATAAATGAAATAACAACTATTCCAACACATCAGTACAAGCTAAGGTTCAACAATGGGTTTATTCTGCTTTATTTTTACTCATGAGGGCGATTTTCGCACTTTTTCGCGGTGTTTATTGATTTTCGTAGTCAATTGAGAACTTGGGCTTAAACACTAATTATTTGTAAATCATATAGACATATAGTGGTTTAGGTAATGTGGGTGTTCATGTGTATTCTATCAACTGTGGATTATACGTGATTTATGTATAGTAGATTGAGAGATGGCTATACTTTACTTTCGTGTTCTTGACTAACAATCCGATACAATTAGTTTGGATTAACATGAAATGTGTTGATTTAAATGAGTCAATAGATGAAATTGTAATCTCACGACTTAATTATTTAGTCTCACTCTAGGAATAGTTAGGTTTATTTAAATTTCCTAGTTTAAATATAAAATATCAAATCATTCGTTTAAATAAGACTAAAATGGTTATGGGCTAGTGTTTGGTGAACTTTATTAGTTAATTCTCCGTGAGAACGATACTTTTACTTACTCTTTATTACTTGTTGATTGTGTATACTTGCACGTATATATTGATCGGTAAAATTACCAACAAGTTTTTGGCGCCGTTGCCGGACAGGGAGAGTTACGGGCATGCCACCTATTGAATCGAAGCTCTCGACGAGCTCTACAACTTTCATTCTTTGACAATTGAGAAATGATGGACGAATGAAGGCTGAAATAGGGTTGGGAGTGACAAGTATGCAAATGGCCATCCAAAACATTAAAGTTCGACGTCCATTGGTACAAAGGTCATAACTCTAGCATCCGAACTCCGATTGGAATGATTGAAGATGTTCCGAAAAGCTAAGAAGAAGCTCTACAACATATTCAAAGTTCCAAGCCAAGAACATGAAATGAACATGAAAGCCCAAATGATGTTCGGATTACTTTTCCTTGTGTTTTATACGAATAGTCGCTCACATCGTTCCCAAGCTTATGATCTACAAAATGAACACGAAATGCATAAAAAGTAACTAAGAAAATGAGTATAAACAACTAATTCAAGTAACAAATACCGGATAAGTAGATATAAAACCTACTTATCAAATACCCCAAACTTAAACCGTTACTTGTCCCCAAGCAACACAACATAATGCAATCTACATGTTATGCTGAAGCTCATGAACTATGACAATGAATCCCAGATTTCCGACCATTTAAGAATTTCAATAAGATATGCCTCGGAGAATTATCAAGATCCAAGCACAAAGCATCAAACTAAGCTCTGAGCCTAATGACACACAATCGAGATAATCCTCAATTGCTATAAAGATTTTGTGTGTGTGTGTGTTGTGTTCACGAGATAAGCTTGACAAAGGTGAAGATTTCACATGCTATACTGACTTAAGAAAGAAAAGCGAGGTTCAAATCAAGAACTATGCATATAAATGAAACAACAACTACTCCAACACATCGGTCAAGCTAAGGTTCAACAATGTGTTTATTTTGCTTTATTTTTACTCACGAGGGCAATTTTTGCACTTTCCCGCAGTGTTTATTGATTTTCGTAGTCAATTGAGAACTTGGGCTTAAACCCTAATCATTTGTAAATCAGATAGACATATAGTGGTTTAGGTAATGTGGGTTTTCATATGTATTCTATCAACTGTTTATTACACGTGATTTGTGTATGGTACATTGAGAGATGGCTATACTCTACTTTCATGTTCTTGACAAACAATCCAGTGTAATTAGTTTGGCTTAACATGAAATGTGTGGATTTGAATGAGTCAATAGATGAAATTGTGATCTCATGACTTCATTATCTAGTTTCACTCTAGGAATAGTTAGGTTTATTTAATTTCATAGTTTAAAAATAAAATATCAAATCTTTCGTTTAAATAAGACTGAAATGGTTATGGGCTAGTGCTTGGTGAACTTTATTAGTTAATTCTCCATGAGAACGATACTTTACTTACTCTTTATTACTTGTTGACCGTATATACTTGCACATATATATTGATCGGTAAAATGACCCACAAGTTTTTGGCACCGTTGCCGGGGAGAGTTACGGGGCCTGCCACCTATCAAATCGAAGCTCTCGACGAGCTTTATAACTTTCATTATTTGATAATTGAGAAATGATGTTCGGATGAAGGTTTGGAATTGAAATTTGGGAGTAACTGACTATGCAAATGGCCATCAAAACATTAAAGTTCGACGTCCATTGGTACAAAAGGGTCATAACTCTAGCATCCGAACTCAAGATTGGAATGATTCAAGATGTTCCGGAAAGCTAAGAAGAAGCTCTACAACATATTTAAAGTTCCCAGCCAAGAACATGAAATGAACATGAAAGCCCAAATGATGTCCGGATTACTTTTCCTTACGTTTTCATACCAATAGTCGCAAACATCGTTCCCAAGCATATGATCTACAAAATGAAGACGAAATGCATGAAAAGTAACTAAGAAACATGAGTATAAACAACTAATTCAAGTAACAGATACCAGATAAGTAGGTATAAAACCTACTTATCAAATACCCCCAAACTTAAACCGTTACTTGTCCCCAAGCAACACAACATAATGCAATCTACATTCTATGCAAGCTCCGCAACTATGACAATGAATCCCCAGATTTCCAGCCATTTAAGAATTTCAATAAGATATGCCTCAGAGAATTATCAAGATCCAAGCACAAAGCATCAAACTAAGCTACATGCCTAATGACACACAATCAGATAATCCTCAACTGCTATAAAGATTTTGTGTGTGTGTGTGTTGTGTTCACAGATAAGCTTGACAAAGGTGAAGATTTCACATGCTATACATCTTAAGAAAGAAAACTGAGGTTCAAATCAAGAACTATGCATATAAATGAAACAACAACTACTCCAACACATCAGTACAAGCTAAGGTTCAACAATGTGTTTATTTTGCTTTATTTTTACTCACGAGGGCAATTTTTGCACTTTCCCGCAGTGTTTATTGATTTTCGTAGTCAATTGAGAACTTGGGCTTAAACCCTAATCATTTGTAAATCAGATAGACATATAGTGGTTTAGGTAATGTGGGTTTTCATATGTATTCTATCAACTGTTTATTACACGTGATTTGTGTATGGTACATTGAGAGATGGCTATACTCTACTTTCATGTTCTTGACAAACAATCCAGTGTAATTAGTTTGGCTTAACATGAAATGTGTGGATTTGAATGAGTCAATAGATGAAATTGTGATCTCATGACTTCATTATCTAGTTTCACTCTAGGAATAGTTAGGTTTATTTAATTTCATAGTTTAAAAATAAAATATCAAATCTTTCGTTTAAATAAGACTGAAATGGTTATGGGCTAGTGCTTGGTGAACTTTATTAGTTAATTCTCCATGAGAACGATACTTTACTTACTCTTTATTACTTGTTGATCAGTATATACTTGCACATATATATTGATCGGTAAAATGACCCACAAGTTTTTTGGCACCGCTGTTCTTAGAGAGTTACGGGCCTGCCACTATCAAATCGAAGCTCTCGGCGAGCTTTATAACTTTCATTATTTGATAATTGAGAAATGATGTTCGGGTGAAAAATTTGGAATTGAAATTTGGGAGTGACAGCTATGCAAATGGCCATCCAAAACATTAAAGTTCGACGTCCATTGGTACAAAGGTCATAACCCTAGCATCCGAACTCCGATTGGAATGATTCAAGATGTTCCGGAAAGCTAAGAAGAAGCTCTACAACATATTTAAAGTTCCCAGCCAAGAACATGAAATGAACATGAAAGCCCAAATGATGTCCGGATTACTTTTCCTTGCGTTTTCATACCAATAGTCGCAAACATCGTTCCCAAGCATATGATCTACAAAATGAAGACGAAATGCATGAAAAGTAACTAAGAAACATGAGTATAAACAACTAATTCAAATATGAGATACAGATAAGTAGGTATAAAACCTACTTATCAAATACCCCAAACTTAAACCGTTACTTGTCCCCAAGCAACCTGACATAATGCAATCTACATGCTATGCAAGCTACGCTACTGTAACAATGAATCCCCAGATTTCCAACCATGTTAAGAATTCCAATAAGATATGTCTCAGAGAATTATCAAGATCCAAGAACAAAGCATCAAACTAAGCTACATGCATAATGACACACAATCAGATAATCCTCACCTGCTATAAAGATGTTGTGTGTGTGTGTGTGCGTTGTGTTCACAGATAAGTCTGACAAAGGTGAAGTTTTCACATGCTATACTAGTTAAAAAAGAAAACTGAGGTTCAAATCAAGAACTATACATATAAATGAAATAACAACTATTCCAACACATCAGTACAAGCTAAGGTTCAACAATGGGTTTATTCTGCTTTATTTTTACTCATGAGGGCGATTTTCGCACTTTTTCGCGGTGTTTATTGATTTTCGTAGTCAATTGAGAACTTGGGCTTAAACACTAATTATTTGTAAATCATATAGACATATAGTGGTTTAGGTAATGTGGGTGTTCATGTGTATTCTATCAACTGTGGATTACACGTGATTTATGTATAGTACATTGAGAGATGGCTATACTTTACTTTCGTGTTCTTGACTAACAATCCGGTACAATTAGTTTGGATTAACATTAAATGTGTTGATTTAAATGAGTCAATAGATGAAATTGTAATCTCACGACTTCATTATCTAGTCTCACTCTAGGAATAGTTAGGTTTATTTAAATTTCCTAGTTTAAATATAAAATATCAAATCATTCGTTTAAATAAGACTAAAATGGTTATGGGTTAGTGTTTGGTGAACTTTATTAGTTAATTCTCCGTGAGAACGATACTTTACTTACTCTTTATTACTTGTTGACCGTGTATACTTGCACGTATATATTGATCGGTAAAATTACCAACAAGTTTTTTTGGCTGAGTTCTTGGGGAGAGAGTTACGGGGCATGCCACCTATTGAATCGAAGCTCTCGACGAGCTCTACAACTTTCATTCTTTGACAATTGAGAAATGATGGACGGATGAAGGCTGAAATAGGGTTGGGAGTGACAACTATGCAAATGGCCATCCAAAACATTAAAGTTCGACGTCCATTGGTACAAAGGTCATAACTCTAGCATCCGAACTCTCGATTGGAATGATTGAAGATGTTCAAAAAGCTAAGAAGAAGCTCTACAACATATTCAAAGTTCCAAGCCAAGAACATGAAATGAACATGAAAGCCCAAATGATGTTCTTGATTACTTTTCCTTGTGTTTTATACGAATAGTCGCTCACATCGTTCCCAAGCTTATGATCTACAAAATGAACACGAAATGCATAAAAAGTAACTAAGAAAAATGAGTATAAACAACTAATTCAAGTAACAAATATCGGATAAGTAGATATAAAACCTACTTATCAAATACCCCCAAACTTAAACCGTTACTTGTCCCCAAGCAACACAACATAATGCAATCTACATGCTATGCAAGCTCCGCAACTATGACAATGAATCCCCAGATTTCCAGCCATTTAAGAATTTCAATAAGATATGCCTCAGAGAATTATCAAGATCCAAGCACAAAGCATCAAACTAAGCTACAGGCCTAATGACACACAATCAGATAATCCTCAACTGCTATAAAGATTTTGTGTGTGTGTGTGTTGTGTTCACAGATAAGCTTGACAAAGGTGAAGATTTCACATGCTATACAGCTTAAGAAAGAAAACTGAGGTTCAAATCAAGAACTATGCATATAAATGAAACAACAACTACTCCAACACATCAGTACAAGCTAAGGTTCAACAATGTGTTTATTTTGCTTTATTTTTACTCACGAGGGCAATTTTTGCACTTTCCCGCAGTGTTTATTGATTTTCGTAGTCAATTGAGAACTTGGGCTTAAACCCTAATCATTTGTAAATCAGATAGACATATAGTGGTTTAGGTAATGTGGGTTTTCATATGTATTCTATCAACTGTTTATTACACGATTTGTGTATGGTACATTGAGAGATGGCTATACTCTACTTTCATGTTCTTGACAAACAATCCAAAGGTAATTAGTTTGGCTTAACATGAAATGTGTGGATTTGAATGAGTCAATAGATGAAATTGTGATCTCATGACTTCATTATCTAGTTTCACTCTAGGAATAGTTAGGTTTATTTAATTTCATAGTTTAAAAATAAAATATCAAATCTTTCGTTTAAATAAGACTGAAATGGTTATGGGCTAGTGCTTGGTGAACTTTATTAGTTAATTCTCCATGAGAACGATACTTTACTTACTCTTTATTACTTGTTGACCGTATATACTTGCACATATATATTGATCGGTAAAATGACCCACAAGTTTTTGGCACTGCTGTCGGGAGATTCTGAGGGCTGCCACCTATCAAATCGAAGCTCTCGACGCTTTATAACTTTCATTATTTGATAATTGAGAAATGATGTTCGGATGAAGGTTTGGAATTGGGTTTGGGAGTAATGACTATGCAAATGGCCATCAAAACATTAAAGTTCGGCGTCCATTGGTACAAAGGTCATAACCCTAGCATCCAAACTCCGATTGGAATGATTCAAGATGTTCCGGAAGCTAAGAAGAAGCTCTACAACATATTTAAAGTTCCCACCAAGAACATGAAATGAACATGAAAGCCCAAATGATGTCCGGATTACTTTTCCTTGCGTTTTCATACCAATAGTCATGAAACATCGTTCCCAAGCATATGATCTACAAAATGAAGACGAAATGCATGAAAAGTAACTAAGAAACATGAGTATAAACAACTAATTCAAGTAATGATACAGGATAAGTAGGTATAAAACCTACTTATCAAATACTTCAAACTTAAACCGTTACTTGTCCCCAAGCAACACAACATAATGCAATCTACATGCTTTATGCAAGTTACGCCTTCAACAATGAATCCCAGATTTCCAACCATGTTAAGAATTCCAATAAGATATGTCTCGAGAGAATTATCAAGATCCAAGAACAAAGCATCAAACTAAGCTACATGCATAATGACACACAATCAGATAATCCTCACCTGCTATAAAGATGTTGTGTGTGTGTGTGTGTGCGTTGTGTTCACAGATAACTCTGACAAAGGTGAAGATTTCACATGCTATACTACTTAAAAAAAGAAAACTGAGGTTCAAATCAAGAACTATACATATAAATGAAATAACAACTATTCCAACACATCAAGATGTTAAGGTTCAACAATGGGTTTATTACGCTTTATTTTTACTCATGAGGCGATTTTTCGCACTTTTTATGTGTTTATTGATTTTCGTAGTCAATTGAGAACTTGGGCTTAAACACTAATTATTTGTAAATCATATAGACATATAGTGGTTTAGGTAATGTGGGTGTTCATGTGTATTCTATCAACTGTGGATTATACGTGATTTATGTATAGTAGATTGAGAGATGGCTATACTTTACTTTCGTGTTCTTGACTAACAATCCAAGTACAATTAGTTTGGATTAACATTAAATGTGTTGATTTAAATGAGTCAATAGATGAAATTGTAATCTCACGACTTCATTATCTAGTCTCACTCTAGGAATAGTTAGGTTTATTTAAATTTCCTAGTTTAAATATAAAATATCAAATCATTCGTTTAAATAAGACTAAAATGGTTATGGGCTAGTGTTTGGTGAACTTTATTAGTTAATTCTCCGTGAGAACGATACTTTACTTACTCTTTATTACTTGTTGACCGTGTATACTTGCACGTATATATTGATCGGTAAAATTACCAACAAGTTTTTGGCGCGAATTCTTAGGGAGATTTACGGGCATGCCACCTATTGAATCGAAGCTCTCGACGCGAGCTCTACAACTTTCATTCTTTGACAATTGAGAAATGATGGACGGATGAAGGCTGAAATAGGGTTGGGAGTGACAACTATGCAAATGGCCATCCAAAACATTAAAGTTCGACGTCCATTGGTACAAAGGTCATAACTCTAGCATCCGAACTCCGATTGGAATGATTGAAGATGTTCAAAAAGCTAAGAAGCTCTACAACATATTCAAAGTTCCAAGCCAAGAACATGAAATGAACATGAAAGCCCAAATGATGTTCGGATTACTTTTCCTTGTGTTTTTATACCAATAGTCGCTCACATCGTTCCCAAGCTTATGATCTACAAAATGAACACGAAATGCATAAAAAGTAACTAAGAAAAATGAGTATAAACAACTAATTCAAGTAACAAATACTTTGGATAAGTAGATATAAAACCTACTTATCAAATACCCCCAACTTAAACCGTTACTTGTCCCCAAGCAACACAACATAATGCAATCTACATGCTATGCAAGCTCATAACTATGACAATGAATCCCAGTTTTCCGACCATTTAAGAATTTCAATAAGATATGCCTCGAGAAATTATCAAGATCCAAGCACAAAGCATCAAACTAAGCTACATGCCTAATGACACACAATCGATAATCCTCAATCGCTATAAAGATTTTGTGTGTGTGTGTGTTGTGTTCACAGATAAAGCTTGACAAAGGTGAAGATTTCACATGCTATACACTCTTAAGAAAGAAAAGCGAGGTTCAAATCAAGAACTATGCATATAAATGAAACAACAACTACTCCAACACATCAGTACAAGCTAAGGTTCAACAATGTGTTTATTTTGCTTTATTTTTACTCACGAGGGCAATTTTTGCACTTTCATGATGTTTATTGATTTTCGTAGTCAATTGAGAACTTGGGCTTAAACCCAATCATTTGTAAATCGATAGACATATAGTGGTTTAGGTAATGTGGGTTTTCATATGTATTCTATCAACATGCTTATTACACGTGATTTGTGTATGGTACATTGAGAGATGGCTATACTCTACTTTCATGTTCTTGACAAACAATCCAAAGATAATTAGTTTGGCTTAACATGAAATGTGTGGATTTGAATGAGTCAATAGATGAAATTGTGATCTCATGACTTCATTATCTAGTTTCACTCTAGGAATAGTTAGGTTTATTTAATTTCATAGTTTAAATATAAAATATCAAATCTTTCGTTTAAATAAGACCTAAATGGTTATGGGCTAGTGCTTGGTGAACTTTATTAGTTAATTCTCCATGAGAACGATACTTTACTTACTCTTTATTACTTGTTGACCGTATATATACTTGCACATATATATTGATCGGTAAAATGACCCACAAGTTTTTGGCACCGCTGTTTGGAGAGTTACTGGGCTCGCCACTATCAAATCGAAGCTCTCGTGAGCTTTATAACTTTCATTATTTGATAATTGAGAAATGATGTTCTGATGAAAATTTGGAATTGGGTGGGAGTGATGGTATGCAAATGGCCATCAAAACATTAAAGTTCGACGTCCGATTGATACGAAGGTCATAACCCTAGCATCCGAACTCAAGTTGGAATGATTCAAGATGTTCCTAAAGCTAAGAAGAAGCTCTACAACATATTTAAAGTTCCCACCAAGAACATGAAATGAACATGAAAGCCCAAATGATGTCCGGATTACTTTTCCTTGCGTTTTTATACCAATAGTCGCTCACATCGTTCCCAAGCATATGATCTACAAAATGAACACGAAATGCATGAAAAGTAATTAAGAAACATGATTATAAGCAACTAATTCATGTAACAGATACCGGATAAGTAGGTATAAAACCTACTTATCAAAGTCCTCAACGTACTGTGAAAAGTACGGTATCATGACGTTATAAAATGTTTTGATGTGTTGCAAACGAATTTAAAGAAGTAGTCTTTGTGAATTGAGTTTACTAGACGAATATTTCAAGTTGATGTCCAATTTATTGGTATGGTCTAAGCTATTTGATTCAGCTAGACAAATGGTATGTCATTTTAAAAGAGAATCAAGCTTTCTTTGAAGAAGTTGTGCCAAGCCAAATTGTTGGTGCGGACTCTAATAATTAATTCTGAGGTGAACATACCCGAAAATGGGGATATATGATAGGTTGATCACCTACGTATGGAAGAGGTAGTTTACTTTCTTTGTAATTGTAAACTGAACGTTAAAGAAAGGTTTACGGCGAAATGCTGTTTAACCTAGTAAGAGTTCATGGTCGTTTTGACCCCTCAGAAAAAGTATGAAATGTTTTAAAGGAATTCTTATGTTCCTCGTTATTCATTCTTCTTCGTAATTCTTGATAAGTTATGGAATGTTTGAAAGATAAGAACTTCTTTGAACAAAAGTTGAGAAGAAAAGTAAGCTAAAATTTTGAGGACGAAATTCGGTGAAGAAAGGGAGAATGTGAGGACCCAAGTATGGGTGTAGTTTTAAGAAATTCCGAGGACGGGATTTGTATAAGGAGGGAAGTGTGACAACGCGAGTAAAAACCGGATTGTCCAAAATTTAAGTTAAAGAATTAGTTATTAATAAAATAAATTTTTATTAATACTATTATGTGTTATATGTTTATTAATCGTTCTATAACCTAGGATGATTATAAGTCGGGAATATTCTGGCTACGAGCTATCTGAACGAGTGAGAATTTTCAAGACGAAAATAAAAATTTTTCGGGAACAAAATATTTTTCGGGAAAAAAGACGAAATATGCACTATTCACCCGACGAAACCCTAAGGGTTAGGGTTTGAATAACTTAAGCCTTTCCGAGAGTTCGGTATGTTGAAATGATATTCCGTCAAAAGATTTGACGATAATATATCGTGAAAATTTAAGTACGTCGATAAAAGTTTTTCTAGAAAAACGTGCTGAAATCGAACAAAATAAAAATGACGAAAAGTATTGTTATGTACTTTTCATTCGTTTAGCTACGTTAGGGGAAAACGTGAAGGAAAATGCTTAACGCCAAAAAAGTGTATTTTAGTTTTTCGAAAATCCGAAGAATACGTAAAAGTTAATCGGTAAAGGAAATACGAAATATCCAAAAATATTTGGATTCCGAGAATCGCAATTTTTAAAGCTGTCAGACGAAACCTGAATGACGGAACCATGAAGCTTCCAAGGAAAGCTACGTGAATAGTAAGGAGGTGTATTGAGAAGGTGAGAATAGATCGGATTTCGGGGCGTTACGCTACAAGTATATAAAGTGATCAACTTCATTATACCCTATATTATGCATAATATTTAAAAGTGTGCAATGGCCGAATATACGACCTAAAATGTTCCCTTTATATAAAAGGTTGTTCTTCTTAGTCTTTGAATCAGAATTTGATTTAACAACGAAATACAATGATTTCAATATCTAATTACTTCTCTTCTCTTCTCTCCTCAAACCTATCAAGTTTTTTTTTTCGATCTAGCCGAAATAATTGGCATCGATCTATCAATAATAATTTAATTCTCTTCTCGAACCTATCAAGTTCTAACAAATGTTCGTCTAGCCAGAACAATTAGCTAAGACATTTCTCAACACGATTTAACAATAGACATAATTTGACTGTACTATTTGCAATCACTAATAGCTTCTACGGATGTAAATATCCAACAACATTTATTCTCCAAGTATATTCTCAGAATCGCTAATTCAATTTGAATTAATAAACATGCACTAACTACGAATAATCAACAAAAATTCTCAAACGTGGTCTAATCAACAAAAATTAACCACCATAATATTTAAAAGATATAACTCAAGGTTGAGTTAGGAAACTTGCCTTCTGCATTGATTACTGCTACCCAATATACTTATCTGCGTTCACAAGACCGATATATAATCACAATATCGGTCTTATAATTAGCACAATAATTCACAACACGTATCACTGAAATTTACAGTCAATACTTCTCCTAGACACATTATCACATAGTCACATTAGTGTTTAAAAAACTATATAAACACTTATCAAGTCTACCTAGTTCGGTCTGGTTGGACTTCGGTCTCCTCTCGGTGTATTGGTCACCTTATTCCACAATTTACACATTGATTGTCAACTAAACTCGGTCTCAAAGCTTCAATATTATTTTAGATAAGTCATTTATCGTTCATAATATTTTTCGAAAGCTTTTAGTAATTTAAAAACAATTATTATAATTTATAATAATTTTTTTCAAATACGGGAATCATTTTTAAATGATTTAAATACTACTTAATTCCATCATCATTAATATTTAATAATATTAAAATATTAATGACATACTTGTCAAAATATTAAAGTTATTATTAATAACTTAAAATAATTTTAAATCATCAATATCCTACTTGAATGATTTTTAAAATAATTAAAATCATTTTAAATTCTCACCATTAATATTTAAATATTAATGAAATTATTATCAAAATATTAAAAGTCATTAATTATAACTTAAAATTTTTTAAATCACTTTTTCATTTTTAAATGATTTTTAAATCAATAAAATTATTTTTAATCGATTTATTTAATATAATATTTAAATAAATGTAATATCATTAATATTAATTTATTAATGAAAATTACTCAAAATATTAAAAGTTATATTTTATAACTCAAAATATTTTTAAACACTTTATTCTTCTTTAAAATGATTTTTATAATTTTAAAATTATTTTTATGTAATTTATTTAATACACTAATTAAATAAATTAAATACCATTAATATTCAAATAATTATAAATATTAATGAAAATATATTAAATTATTAAAAGTTATTTTTCCTAATTTAAAATAATTTTTAAAACAATTTTTGTAATTTTTAGAATTTATTTTCTATTTTTATTCAATTTCTAGAAAATCAGAAATTAAAATTAATTACATCCGTCGCTATAGCCTATGGCGACTTTTTTTGTCGTT
Source organism: Panax ginseng (assembly GCA_020205605.1). Lineage (NCBI taxonomy): Eukaryota > Viridiplantae > Streptophyta > Magnoliopsida > Apiales > Araliaceae > Panax > Panax ginseng. The sequence continues at coordinate 116,597,715 of CM035136.1, read as the reverse complement.
GTAGGTGTTCTTGACTTCAAGAACACTGACAACCGACTTAACAAGGATCTAGGTTTGACCAACTTTAATTCTAGTTCAAATCTGTTCGGGATAATTTAAGACGTTGATATTGTAGCATGTATGCAACACTACAATATCCAAATATCATTTTGGTCATAACACTTCACAACTAGGAGATCTAAGTCTCCAAATATGTTGTTAGAGGGCTCTTGGGTTTTCTTGGTTACCTAGATACCCAGGCAGTCTTGAGTACCCACTTTAATGCTCGGTAAACTCTAGGGTCTGGTAATTGTTTTGTTGGTCTTATGGTCCCAGAATGTAGTACTCATGACAAGGAACATATATACATAACTAGCTCTGTCTAACTACATCAAAATCTCCAGATTCAGCTCAGTCAAACCCTGTCAGAGGGCTTGTTCATACGGTTTCTGGAAATTCCAGAAACTCAAAATCAGTCTCGGATGGCTACTTTAACCATCTCCTAAATCGAACATAGTTGTTGTTTAAGGGGTTTTAAGCCATGGATTTATACTCCATCTACCAGGCTACAAAATGTATACAACAACATCCACATATCACATAAAACTTGACAGTTATTGACATGGAAAAATCTTGTCAGACGCTGGAAACAAGTTTATGGGTTGCCCATAAACTCTTGGTCATGCTCGGTCAACTCACTTTGACCAACAATATCTTGCAATCTGGACATGGAATAACTATGATTCCACTTCCAGATCACAGTCTTCATGTCAGGCTACAAGTCTAAAACAGAAAACAATCCAAATCAAAAACCGATAAGGATCTAGAGTCACTGACATATGGTTGTCAGAGCATTTTTCATGTTCTTGGGCAGTTTTTCAAAAACTCTGATTTAAGGCCTCTTGATGCTATAGATCTATGATGTATCATCATAGATCATCATAAAACATCTTCTAACACTAATATAAACACATAAACATGAATTCTTTCTTAGCATACAAGATCAAACTATGAGTTAGGGTTTTACCTTCTCTTGTCCAATCTTTAATTCTAGCTCTTCTCCACTGATCTTGATGATCTAAAGGCTTGGTTAGTGACCGAAACACTTAGGGATTTCGTGGGTTTAGGTGAGAGAAAGAGTTGTTTGGTGTTAGATAGCTAATGAGCTAATTTTGTGAACTTTCTCTCTCCTAAATCATGTATATCTTAGATTCAATGAATCCATACTTGCTAGGTGGCACTTTGGATCAGATTTGGTAAGGATTTCTAGCAAATGGTCTTATCCCAAAGTGATGACTCACTAGATCTTGCAAATCTCTTTACTTAAAATCTAAGTAAAGGGTATTTTGGACATTGGACATGAAATTTTAATGGCATATATGTGATTGTCCAAACCCTTAGGGTTTAACCTTAAGGTTCTAACCCTTAAGTTTTGCAACTTTAGCTTCTAGGATTTTCAAAATTAAGGTTTAAAAAAAATAAGATTTCAAAAATATAATTAGTGTTTCATAATTATATTAACGGTTAATAACCACATTTAAGTTTAATAATCACATTAGGGCTTGCTAATTAGGATTTCTTAATTAGGGTTTAGGATTCTAGAATTTAAAATTAGGGTTTCCTGGCTTTCAATTAGGGTTCATAGCTATGCGTTAGGGTTTCTAGATCTGAGATTAGGGTTTCTAATCCCTTATTAGGGTTTACTAATATTGTACCCTACCCGATCAATCATTGATCAATAATTCTATACAGTACAAACATGTACTCATTAATACAATTATTTTAATTATATTTTCTATTGAATCCCTATCCGGACTTAGGGTTAGGGTTTCTATTTTCTGTTGAGCACAACTCTACTCTTAATTCTCAATCAATACACAAATTGGCTTATTCTCTAAACTCATATCAAATATTCTTAGCCCAATATTGATAATCAATATCAATACTTCATAAATAATATAAAAAAAAATTATTCGAAAAATTTGGTTTATTCGAAATCCGAGGTTATCACATTCACCCCTCCTTAAAAGGATTCCGTCCTCGGAATCACCGCTTCCTTACTCCCTACAATATTTTAAAGTTGTATCATAAATTTAATCTTATCAACACAATATTCATTTGTGTCTCAACATTCTAACCTGTGATTTGAATCTATAAAAGAAAACAATTCACAACAATATATATCCAATATTTCTCGCGAAATTTAATTTCTAAGCGAAATCATTACCTGTCGCCATTTCCTGAACAACCACTGCATCTTGAGCCGTCATATTAAATGTACGGGCTGTTGGTCTCCCTGGCTGTGCAGGTCCTCTAATTGCCAATGTTCCACTATCGGGTCCCTTGTTGGCACTTTCCTTCTCCAACTGATGAATATCTTTGGCCTGTAGTGCAAAGATGAATATTTGATCCCAGATATATATTGATTGATGTTACAGGGATAAAAGATAGACGATGAAATTTAAATTCGTATATAGAAGATAGTAGTTTGCATTCTCTACTTAACTCTTGTAATGAATTATTATTCCCGTTGCGAATATTGATTTAAAACTTGTTGTCTATTGTATTCTATTAGATTTTTCCTGTTGAAGACTAACGATAATTTGTTGTATATTATCTTAGTCATAATATTCTTCTTGGGCTAGTTGAGCTCACCCTTTTCCTTTTTGTTCCATTTTTCTTCTCGGGAGGCGAGAATGTAAGCGAGTGCAGTGTGAGTGCGGAATGATGGTTATAGAGAGAGTTGTTTAGTAGTCCTCACCATTTTTGTAAAATAATGTATCAATAAATGTGATGAGGATTTATTTGGGTATAGATATTGTCTAGTAGGTAATATTTGTATTCAAACTCACAGTTTTACTATTGTAATAATAAAGTTGTAGTTGTTTATGTACCATGTATTGACAACTCAGAATGGGTGATGTATACCTATTTTGGGGGCGTCACAGTTGGTAACAGAGCTTAGGGATATGATCTCTGGCGGAGATCGGGGAATAGAACTAGGAGGGGAGAGACGAGTAAATCCTTCGCTAGTGTGTCCTACCTAAGCTTATTTGTTAGTTGGTCAGTATATAGGGATATTATGTGATATATTGATTTCCTTAATTAACCCTTGTTTTATGACAGTATTTGAGAATGTCGACTGAGAATATTAACAGTGGAAATTAGACCGTGGAGATGCCTGTACTCACCAACGAGGAGAACGTGCAACAGGCTGGCAATGTTCCTCCTGTGAACAACACCACTGAGCAGATGATGAACGAGGGGATGTTTAGAAGCTTTTACGATTCATATAAAATCGGGGCGAGGAGACTCGTGTTCAAAATCTGAGGAGAAATGATAGCAATTAATGGGTTGTCACGACCCAAATAGTTCAAAGAGTTGGGACCACCGAATTTAAGGGAAAGCCAGATCCGATCATGGCGGAAACATGGGTCAAGCAAATTACCAAGATATTCGATGTCTTGGGATGCGGAGAACAGAATGTTCCATTCGCCACCTTTTTGTTCCAGTGGCGAAGCGGAATTCTTGGTGGGAGTCTCGTGAAGCGTACCCATCCAACCGCTTTCGGCATGTCTTGGGAGACATTTCAGAAACTGTTTAATGACAAATACTTTCCTTAAAGTGTTCGTTATATGAAGGAAGTGGAGTTTATTAGACTGGAGCATAATAACATGACGGTGTCCCAGTACGAGGCAAAGTTTGCAGAGTTATACAGGTTTGCACTTCATTTGGGGGAGAATGAGGAACGTATGACGCGGATGTTTCTTAGAGGTTTGAAACCCGGCATACGTCGATATCTCATTTCTCATAAATTTTCTCTCTACTCGGATGTTGTAAATGTGGCTCAATTATTAGAGCGAGATAATGAAATACGGTCAACCGAGGACCACAACCAGGATCATACCGAGATGGCGGTCAACAAAACAACGATAACCAAATGAGAAAGAAAAAGACGGACAAAAATGGTAACCACTCGGTGGTAATCATGGCCATGAAAATAGAAGAAGCGAGTCGAGGAGAGATTTTAAAAGAGAGATTTAACAACGACCATATTAAGGCGACAAAGGTCTTGGGCGATGAATCGGTTCTAAGGGAGGATAACGACCACCATCATATGCTATAAATGCGGAAAGAGGGACATATCGGTCCAAAACCATCCTACAACAGTTCAAGGTATGCTATAATTGTGGAAAGGAAGGACATATCGCTCGAGATTATGCGGTAGAAAAACCTAGTTCGGCGTGGGATTCGTGACTCAAAAGACTGTCCCAGAAAAGTCAAAGTCAACGGTTCCTGGAAGAGCGTTTGTTGTGACTAATCAAAATGCGAGGAACCCAAACGAGGTGATCACGGGTAAGCTATTTATAAATTCTTGCAAAGTTTATACCTTACTTGATCTGGGTGCTACCCATTCATTTATCTCTCCGCTTGTGCTCAACGTTTAAACTTGACTCCGGAGAAATTAGACTTTGACCTATCTGTGGAAACTCCGTTAGGAGAAACTTTCATCACATCCACTGTTTATAAATCATGTTTGATTCAAGTTGGCACCATCACCTTACCTGTTGACCTTATCTCTTTAAAGATACTTGATTTTGATGTGATTTTAGGGATTGATTGGTTAACTACTCATCATGCCAAAATTGATTATTTTCATAAGGTTTTAGTTTTCATAGTCCTAACCAACCTGTTGTACGAATTCAAGCAACTAAACCATTAAAATCAATCACTGTCATATCTAATCATAAAGCTATTCGTTTATTGAAAAACGGATGTCAAGCTTTCTTAGCCCATGTTATGGATTTGAATAAAGACACGTCAAATTTGAATAATATTCCTGTTGTTATTGACTTTCCTGACTTATTTCCTGAAGAACTTCCCGGTCTACCCCCAGAACGTGAAGTTGAATTCTTTATTGATCTTGAACCTGGTACAAAGCCCATTTTTAAAACCCCATATCAAATGGCTCCTATTGAACTTCAAGAGTTCAAGGTCCAACTACAGGAGTTGTTGGACATCGGTTTCATTAAATCTAGTACATCTCCTTGGGGTGCTCTGCTTTATTATTAAGAAGAAGAAAGATGGTAGTATGCGACTTTGTATTGACTATCGAAATTGAACCATGTCACCATCAAGAATAGGTATCCTCTACCTCGTATTGATGACTTGTTTGACCAATTTGCAAGGAGCACAATTCTTTTCAAAATCGATCTCCGATCTTGGATATCATCAATTTGAAGATTAGAATGAGGATATTCCAAAGATCGCCTTGAAACTTCGATGCGGGCATTATGAATTCTTAGTCATGTCTTTCGGATTGACTAATGCTCCTGCGACTTTCATGGATATGATGAACCGAGTATTCAAGGAATATTTGGATTAGTTCGTTGTTGTCTTTATTGATGACATCCTCATATATTCCAAAAGTCGTGAAGATCATGAGCACCATTTGAAGCTGGTACTCCAAAGGCTTCGTGAAAACATACTATATGCCAAACTGAAGAAATGCGAGTTCTTGCTTGAGGAAGTAGCATTTCTTGGGCACGTGGTGTCAAAACATGGAGTATCCGTGGACCTGGTGAAGATTGAAGAAATACAAAGTTGGGAGCAACCGAAGTCGGTGACCGAAGTACGTAGCTTTCTGGGCTTAGCTGGTTATTATCGGAGATTCGTGGAAGGATTTTCTCAAATCGCTACTCCATTAACTCAGCTGACTCGGAAAGATATAAAATTCGCATGGAGCGAGGAATGCGAGAAGAGTTTCCAAGAGCTCAAGAGGAGACTCATTTCGGCACCTGTTCTAATAATACCATCTGGTACGGATGGATTTGTTATTTACAGCGATGCTTCAGGCAAAGGGTTAGGATGTGTTCTCATGCAACATGGGAAAGTCATAGCCTATGCCTCGTGACAACTTAAAGAGTATGAGAGGAATTATCTTACTCATGATCTAGAGTTGGCAGCAGTCGTTTTCGCGCTAAAGATCTGGAGGCACTATCTATATGGGGAGAAAGTGGAGATATATTCAGACCATAAAAGCCTCAAATATTTCTTCACGCAAAAGGAACTCAACATGCGGCAACGACGTTGGCTTGAGTTGTTGAAAGATTACAACCACACTATTCAATACCATCCTGGAAAAGCGAACGTGGTAGCTGACGCGTTGAGTAGAAGATCATATCACGAGAATGAGTGCGATGATGTTAAGTATATGCATAGAGCCAACCTTAATAGAAAAGTTAAGGTTGCTTTCTCACCCCACCACCAGATGATGCGTTATGAAGAAGAAAGTACAAGAAGGTGCTATTCCGGAAGCGAGAATTGATGAAGAAGGAATACTTCGAGTCCACTCCAGACTTTGTGTTCCTAACGAATCTGATTTGAAGTACAAGATTATGATGGAGGCACACAATACACCATTTGCAATCCATCCTGGAAGTACTAAAATGTATCGTGATCTTCGACATACATTTTGGTGGAACAATATGAAGAGAGAGATTGCAAAGTTTATCTCGATGTGTTTAACTTGTCAACGTGTAAAGGCGGAGCATCTAGTACCTAAGGGTCCGTTACAACCACTTGAGATTCCAAAATGGAAGTGGAAACACATTACCATGGATTTCGTTACGGGTCTTCCTACGGTTTCTCAAGGCATCAATGCCATTTTGGTTATTGTTGATAGATTAACCAAGTCTGCTCATTTCTTGCCTATACGGGAGACTTATTCCCTTGAACGTCTTGCTAGTATATATGTAAATGAGATTGTGAGGTTGCATGGCATGCCAGTATCCATAGTTTTGGACCGTGACCCAAGATTCACTTCAAGATTTTGGGTTAGCTTGCAAAAAAGCTATGAAAGACGCAGTTTACGATTCTATTGGCACGCATACCATCCTCAAACGGACGGACAATCGAGAGGACTATTCAAACTCTTGAAGATTTATTAAGACTCTGTGTCCTAGACTTCAAGGGCAGTTGGGATAAGTATTTACCGTTGGTGGAATTCTCCTACAACAACAGTTATCAGGCAAGTATAGGTGTGGCTCCATTCGAAGCATTATATGGACGAAAATGTCGCTTTCCAGTATGTTGGGATGAGGTGGGTGAAGCAACATTGTTGGGACCCGAGTTGGTACGTATGACTATAGAAAAGATCCAAATGATTCGATAACGTATACAAACGGCATAGGATCGACAAAAGAGTTATGCAGATCTTCATCGAAAAGACGTGGAATTTAGTATTGGGGATCACGCATTGTTGCGTGTAGCTCCATGGAAGGGAGTTACAAGATTTGGGAAACGAGGAAAGCTCAATCCATGATATATTGATCCAACATGATGACAGGACACTTATAAGCGTTTATTGAATGAGCGCTATCCTGAAGGCACTCCACGTCCGACTATTGATTAAGAGTTGTGGGAGAGGGCGTCTGTTGTGAAGAAGAACTACATTAAAGGTCAAGGACAACAACGACGCCCATCCTTTATTAACTCAAGCGACTCTGCTACCCGATCTTCCACAGAATCATCGAGTCATCCAAATTGCTCATACTCCTACCGATTTGTGTGTGAGAAACTATATGTCGAGATCGAAATCTTTTGAAGATCTTTGGTAAGGACATCTGGGGCTCTCTTGATCCCAGGAGTTAGTGAAGAAGTAGCGGCAATGACGCAGAACTGACATGGGGATGGCGATTTAGGTATAAAATCAATTTGTTGTATATATTTTCGTAACAGTATCAACATATATAGTTACTATATTTGTAACTTATTTTTTTATTTTGTTAATTACAGGGTGATCAAGGAGGTGATGATGCTTGACATACCTGCTTTAGATCAGTTTTGTAGTTATAGTATAAGCTTGTACTTGTATATTCATTATTTGGATGTCTGTATGTTACTTAAACAAGTTTTGAAATGTTATTATATTTATTCAATTCATATTGGGTTCTAAAGGTTAAAGATACTAGTTTGGTGTATGTTGGTGGACGATGGATGTTTATATTATTGTGAATGCTGTTTATAATTAAATGGTTGTGTGTTGGGATAAAGCAGGTACAAAACAGCTACAGGTTTTTGGGAATTCTACAAAACAGCAAAAATCTGGTTTGCATTTTGTTTTATATCAGCGACCGCACTTAGTAGCGACGGATAAATGTTTCTCCATATCAGCGACCGTATTCGGTCACTGATCGCAGTCGCCGATAGGTGGACCACTTCAACTTTTGGCTATGAGACATTACGACTTCAAATTTTAGCTTAATCGACATGATGAATTGATTACGCTATACACGGTCGCCAATATATCGGTCGCTAATAGTGGTCGCTGATGTGCATCCCAGCGACCAGATTTTATGCGACGACTATCAAATATCGTGACTCGATCCTCGATATCTATCTGCGACCACATGCGGTCGATTTGATCTGTGATCACGATAGACCCTTTTCTTGTAGTGTGACTTATAGAACACGAGTAACGAAGTTATAGCGAATTTTATGAAAATAGACGTTAAACGTCGAAAACATAGAATTCTCGGATTAAAGGTCAAAAGTAGCTGTCTGACTTAAAAATGTTGGTTTCCAATGTCAACACATGAGATAAGGTAATTAAGAGTCGTTGGCGAAAGAATCGTCGCATTCCGACTTATAACGAAGTAAACGAGCATTGAACGGTCGAAACGTTAAACGAACGCTTAAAATGAACTCAAAGGTGAATTCTGAGTTAACGGATTCGAAAATGTGAAATTCTTATATGAACACGTAAAGGATGTGATTTGTGAGTTGTAGGCTTTCGAATGGGTCAATTCGGATGTAAAACGAACAAATTAGGAAGCCGGGAGTTTCATAAGAAAAACAAAACTATTTTGGCTAATTGGTGCTGCAAAGCGGCGTATGCAATACCTCCAACCCGATGTATATAATAATGGTCGCGTCATGGCCCAGATCGACCAAAGTACCCTACTAACTCGTGCCGCAACACCGAGTTAGTACTAGGGATGTCGCGTCGTAGCGCCGGCAATAGAAATTTTTTGACCAAGTTAGGTTTTGTTCCATTTGAATATAGACCTAAGGTAAGACATTATAGGTACTTAATGTACATAATAAGACTGAACTTAAATCATTTATAAGGTGATAATGTAAGAAGATTTAGTAAGGTTTAACAGAAATTAAATGAAGAACGTGAGAACATAATAAGTAAACCGTAAATGACGTTCAACGTTGGTACTTAACCAATAATGATCAAATGTCGGTTAATGACGTAAGAATGTTAATGAGCCATAACGAAGTATAGAAAGTCAAATCAACTTTAATAACGAATTTAATTCGAATGAGACGTAGAAGAGAAAGTAATTGGTTAGACCCATAAAGTTAGTTTGTTTGATAACTAATTACAATGTTCTATGTGAATGTATCATGTAGATCCTGTAAATACTGAGAATAGTTGAATTATATATTCAAAGATGCTTGAAGGCAAGTCTTTCTTAATGCTTGCCTAACCTTCGTGTTAGTCAAGTTTTCTGTGATGCATGTTATACAATGCATGAATGGTTTTAAAGAAAGAGTCAATGCCTGTTTTAACTCAGCTAGACTAATACTGAAGAGTTGCTTGATTTGTTTACAAGTCTGTTGATATAGAACTGTTAACGTTATCCTATGCTAAGTATTTGGTACGGATGAGAAGGTAAGTTTGTCTGTGTACAAACAAAAAGTATTTTTCATCGATTATTCGATGGGGACACGAGGTTGCCAAATGTTAAGCGTAAATACGTTTAACGTAAGAGTGTTGATCAACATAGAGTACAATATGCTGATCACCTAGAAATGCTCGTAAGTAAAGACGGGTGGATGGCCTTTGTGCCGAATATCCTTTTTAAGTATAAAAACGAAAAGAGTATGTTCATGATCTATTGACCGGTTCATCATTCCTAAGCTATTATATATACTCTGGAATTGTTGTTATGAGAAGTTCTAGTCAAATGTTTCATAGTGCGTCATAGATAATTATTCAGATATTGAAATAAAGCATGTAATTGTTAAGGTGATATTCATATGATTCTTTGTTAAGACTTACTGAGCTAGTTATGCTCATTCTTGCTTGAACCATATGTTTGCAGCTAAAATCGAATGAACTGAGAGTTCTAAGCGAGATAAAGGCAAGGCTAAGATGAACAATTAATCGTCCTGTAATAGATGAGTGTATTTGATTGTAATATACTTATGAAGAACAACAAATGTATTCAGTTTATGAACCTTGGAAAGGATTTATCACAAATATAATACAAAGATAGTAATTACACTCATTTTGTTGTTATCTCAATGGAATGATTGTATGGATTGTAGTATCATGGAGCACCGTCTGTTGGGTTGGAAGATACCCGAATTTGGGGGCGTCACAAGTTGGTATCAAAGCATTAGGTTATAAAAATTAAGGGGGGAAGAACCTTAGACTAATAACCTCGTTAGGAAAGGAAGATTCCGAAGAAAGTTAACTCGAGCCAAATGAGGTAATAAGGTATTGAGGAAAATCAATACCGAAAGATTTAAAAGATGAAAAGTAACCCTAAATGGATTAAATGTGATTTGTGCTTCTAATCAATGTGTTATGTGTTATTGTAGATGCCGGTCGATAGCTTGATGTATAGGAACATACATGTGGTCAGCGAGGAGTCCGTGAACAGAGTTGAGATAGTATTTGTGCCTATAGAAGACATATCAGTAGTGATTCTAGAAGAGTCAGAGCCCGAGGAATATTACTCGGAGGAGGACTATTCTAAGGAGACCATGGGAATAGTATCATATCTGAATATGATGATTGATGTGGAGGATGACATGGAGGTGACATTGATTAATATGGTGATGCCCGCCCTAGATTCAACACTTACAGAGACTATGAGGGCAATGTACCTCTCAGTGCTTGACCGTAACGTGCAACTGCACAATATGGTGTAACACCAGAAGGAAGAGATCATTGATCTCTACGGTGTGAAGGAGTCTGCAGAGTAAGACTATGAGATAGAGCATGATGAGAAAGTTCTCATGAATGACAAGGCTAGGGACTATAAGAACGAGGTTGTAGAACTTCGTGACAAACTGGCTGAAAAAGACCAGAAGATAGCACAAATGTCATATATAAATGACAGTGCGCATGAGGATTTCAAGCTTAAGATAGCTTGTTATTCTATTAAGTCGGGACAGACTCAACATACTATAAGTCGAGATATTGTGTTGATTCTAGCGAACGAGAAGCATGAGAATGCTGTTAGGCAGTATTAGGAGTTAGTACGGTACATACTTTTGTGTAGTGACGTAAAACCCTCTTTTGTATAATTAAAGGGTAGTCTTTTTGTAAATCCCATTTTTTTTGAAAGTCATTCGCGGGATATATATGTAATATCTTTTGGGCTATGGAAAGCAACTTGTAAATAGTTCTGATCTATAAAGAAGCATTTTAATATAAGTAAGTTTTTATTTTAATTTGTTTTGCTGTGTATGCGTTATTATTCAGTTGTTTGATGACTAATAACAAAGTAAGCAAATAAGTAATAACGAAAATTTATTTATTTAATCAGAAATGCCACCAAGAAGAAGACAACGTAACCAAGAGGCGGAATCGCATAATGATAATGAGGGGGGGGGGGGTCCTAATAACCCTATGTAAGAGTTCGTTAATTTATTAACGGCTGTATTTAACCAAGCTGGGGGTAGAGCACCCGCAGGACCTAGGGTAGCCCGAACAACTACCTTTAAGGAATTTAATAGTGTAGGTCCACCCGAATTTAAGGGAACAACGAACCCAATGGAGGCCCAAACATGGGTCAAGGAAATAGAGAAGGCGTTTGTTATTATAAACGTATCTGAGGCGCAAAAGACTTCTTTTGCGACCTATATGATGAAGGGGAAGCCAACTACTGGTGGGAGGCTCACCTGGGTGGGGCTGGAATAGGTGATGTTACATGGGAACAGTTTAAGAAGGTATTCTTCGAGACCTACTTCCCTACTAGCATGCAAAGGAGGATGGAGATTAAGTTCCTCGAACTTAAACAAGGGGACATGACTGTTCCCCAATACGCGACCAAATTCAATGAATTGGCAAGGTTTGCTCCACACCAAGTGGACACAGAGGAGAGAAAGGCTCGTAGGTTTGAGCAGGGCCTAAAACCCTAGCTCTATAGTAGGATATCAGTTTTTCAGAATGCTTCCTACGGGACCATTCTGGAAAAGGCGATAATAGCAGAGGGTGGTAGTGAGGCGTTGACCCAATACCACAAGGATAGAAAGAATAAGAGTAAGGGAGAGGGAGGAAATAAGGCAGAGGTTGCCAGTGGTAGTGGTAATATGCCTAAGAGGAAGAATTTTAACCTTGGGAATACTAGGGCAAAACAAGGGGATCCTAAACGTAGGATGGAGGCATGCAAGACATGCGGTAAGACTCATCTGGGAGTCTGTCTTAAGGGGAAGACTGGTTGTTATAACTGTGGGCAGGAGGGTCACATATCTCCCAACTGTCCTAATCCTATGAAAAGTCGGGGATGTTTTGTTTGTGGGTCGGTGGACCACATGGCAATAAATTGCTCGAAGAAAGGGGCGGAGGGTAGTAAAGGTTCTGGTAGTGGCAATTTGGTGATTACTGGACCAACACCGTCATTCGGTAGACCCTCAGCCCGAACGTTTAATATGACCGTCCAAGATGCGGCTGCATTAACAGATGTAGTAGTAGGTATCATTCCAGTCAACGAAATAAATGCTTACGCGCTATTTGACTCGGGTGCTACTTGTTCTTTCATAGCATGTGGATTTGCTAAGCAATTGGGATTAAATCCTGAAAAGTTAGAAATACCTTTAGACGTTAAGGTAGCAAACGAGGAGATAATTCCCATTGAACACATTCATAGGAATTGTTTCGTATATATCATGGGTAATAGATTATCGATAGATCTTTTACCGATAAGGTTAAGGGAATTCGATGTGATTCTTGGTATGGATTGGTTAATTAACCATAGAGCGATAATAGGCTATTATAAAAAGAGTGTAAACCTAAGGCTTTCTAAGAAACCTAAGGTGGTGTTTTATAGAAATAAATCACTGGGACGTTCTTGTTGTCTAACCATGACACAATCTAGGAAGATGTTGAAGAAGGGGTGTAAGGGTTATCTGTGTCATGTGGTGGATACGCAAAGAGTGGGAATGTAAGACCCCGAATTTTATGAAATAAAAGTATTCAATTTTTCTATAGTTACTATTTATGAGTTACTATTCATGAGTTACTATTCATGAGTTACTATTCACGAGTACTATTCATGAAGCATGATGTTTTTTTTCAGAAGGCATTACTCAATAATTGTTACGATAATTCTTTATTCAATATTTTATTGATTCAATAATTGTTGCGTTGATATTTTATATTCTTTATTATTTTAATAATTGTCACTTTACAAAGATTTTCCATTATCGAGCAATAATTCATATTATCTGAATAATATTATTAGATAACATTATTGGCAATGTCTAGAAAGTTACATCTAAGGAGAGGTTTGGTCACCTAATTGCAGCCATGAAGAGAGAAATTACGATTGAAAAGCCCCTCTTTCACGAACTACACAGTTTGCAAGATCTTGTGATTCTGTAATATTATTTGTGAATAATTAATTATTGATTTATATGATGAGGAAAATATTGATTTTATGTGGATATAGATGGAGAAAATTTTTAATGTGACAATTGTTGAAAATTAATATTTTATCTTTTTCTGATAAAATAATTCATTTAAATATATTATTTTAATAATATATTAACGGTGATATTTTTATAATGAATGTGGGATATATGAGTATATGAGGATGAAGAGTATTTTGTGGCATTAAATATTTAACACATATTTTGTGTGTTGGTGGACACAATTATTGACGAAATTTGATTATAGCTTTAAAAAATCGCCTTGGCTTGTGGATTTCGTCCAATTTTTGTTTGGAATTTGGAAAAACTTTCTTACGCAAAAGTTGTAGAGAATTGAAATTCCTATAAAAAAGTGAGATTCGAATTTTCCACAAAAAAAGGCTATTTATTGTGAATTATTGAAGTTCCGAAGTTCCGAAATAATTGATTTTTGGAAGTTTAAAATATTTTTAATTACAAAAACGTTTTTTACATTGTTGGGACTCATTTAACATGTGATATAAATTTGTTGAGAGCTGAAATTCAGATTTCAAATGATGCGTATAATATTTGTATAAATAATATTATTTTATTAAATTTTCTACTTTGGTGTTCTAAGCAATTTCCTATAAAATAGGGTGCTTAGGTTAGAATTGAAAATCACACAAAAAACTGAAGTTTTCTCTCTCTATATTATCGAGCGTATTCTTGTGAGTATTTTGAGTATACTTTGAGTATTGCTATACGGTGCAAGTTCAAGTCATAGCCTATATCCGGTGTTTCAGCTATAAGTATAAATCTTTTGAGGTAAGGGATTTTAAGGGTTGTGCCTATCCACTTGCTGAGTATATCTACCAGCACTATCTATATGATCTTGGAGTCTATTTGAAATATAACTCTCAATTAGAGACAGTGGAGATAATGATAAGTCAAGAGAAGACTCGCCATTGGGAAGAATATGATAGTAATCTTCTCGTTTTTCTTTGGGGTCTATTGGGTCAACCAAGGATAATTTTGTGGCCATATGATATCTATAATAACCTAGACGCATGGCCTCCCATGTACGAAGGTTTCCTTGAGCACTTCCCACAGTTTAATTTCTAAAATAGTGTTCGACTATACCTTTATGTAAGGTGTCATTATGAGGTGCTATCCACGGTTGGGACATGAGTTACAGTTGATATATATTTGTATCCAAACTCACAAAGATATGTGTTGTTGTATTTTGCACGACAATTGTTGTAATAAAGTTGTAGTTATTTTCTACGTACCATGTATTTGGCGACTCGAGAATGGGTTGGATGGAATGGACCTATTTTGGGGTCGTTACGATTGGTATCGAGCTTAGGATATGATCTTTGGCGAGAGATCGGGAATATAACTAGGAGGAGAGAGATGAGTAAATCCTTCGCTTAGTGTGTCCTACCTAAGCTTAATTGTTGGTCATCATAATATACTGGATATTATGTGATATGTTAATTTGCTTAATTAACCCTTGTTTTATATGGTAGTATTTGAGAATGGCAAATGAGAATGCTAACAATGGAGTGAATGAGACTGTGGGGATACCTCTAATCACTAACCATGATAATGTGATGTCAGACGAAGAGGGAATTAGAGATATTCATGTGGTGAATGAAGAATTGATAGTTGCACCCGAGATAGTCGCAGAGGTAACAGCTGAGAGTGAGGAAGAAGAGGTACCTGAGGAGAGTTTATTAGAGGTATTATATTATCAAAATGTAGAATTTCAAAATCGTATTCATGAGTTAGAAGAGTAGGCTGAAGAACGGCAGGCGGTTGTGGAGCAAAAGGATGCAACAATTTAAGCTTGTATTACCCGATATGTGATGCTTGAACAGAAGCATTCTTTGGCAGAGTATAAGATGATAAAGATGGAATCTGAGCTGAAAGAAGAAAAAACTGAACGAGTGAGAATAAGTGATGCATGGGTAAAAGCCACACGACACGTGGATATTGTGGAAAGAGATGTCCGATCTAATAAGGCTAAAATAGATGATATGAATTTCTCTTTTTGAAAGCAATTGGGAGAACTCAACATCGAAGTTTTGAATTACCTGCATGCTGAGCTAACAACCTTGAATTTGATATGGATCGAAGATTGATGATTCAGGATCATGAATCGGGACTACGAAAGAGGCGATTGAGGGAGGAATATGCCTATAGAAAAGTATGTTCCAATCGGTAGTGATGACGCCAAATCTTTGCCCCGCACAAGTCAAACCGGTAGTTCGAGGATAGCGGTATCATGACTTCCCAACAAGTGAGGAACCCAAATGAAGTTATCACGGGAGATGAGCAATGGAGAAATCATGATGACCCGGGAGATAGAATCTGAAATGAAAGCAAGGTATTCTCAACTCTTTGAAATACCAGGTACGTAAATTTTGGGGACGAAATTTCATAAGGAGGGGAGATTGTAAGACCCCGAATTTTATGAAATAAAAGTATTCAATTTTTCTATAGTTACTATTCATGAGTTACTATGTATGAGTTACTATTCACGAGTTACTATTCACGAGTACTATTCATGAAGCATGATGATTTTTTTTTAGAAGGCATTACTCAATAATTGTTACAGTAATTACTGTTCAGTATTTTATTGATTCAATAATTGCTGCGTTGATATTTTATATTACTGTTATTTTAATAATTGTCACTACACAGTATTTTCCATTATCAGAGCAATAATTCATATTATCTGAATAATATTATTAGATAACATTATTGGCAATGTCTAGAAAGTTCTGTCTAAGGAGAGGTTTGGTCACCTAATTGCTTGCCAATGAAGGAGAAATTCTTATTAGAAAGCCCCTCTTTCACGGGAATGACACGGTTGCAAGAGATCGTGATTACGTAATATTATTTGTGAATAATTAATTACTAACACTGTTGAGCTAGTTTAACATTGTTGGAGACTAATGATAATTTATTCTGCATTATCTTAGTCATAATATTTCTTACTGGGCTAGTTGAGCTCACCCTTTCTTTCACTGTTCTCTTCAGGAAATGAGAATATAGCTGGGACGAATCGGGAAACGGAGTGATGGTCCACAGATGATAGCATTAGTAGTCCTCACTATTCTGTGAAATAGTGTGATAATAATTTTAATGAGGACTCCTTTTGAGTTTGTATACTATCTAGTAGACAATATTTGTATTCAAACTCACAGTTTATGTTTTGTCGTATTGTACACGACAGTTATATTAGTAAGTTGTATTTAAATTCTGTACCATGTATCTGGCGACCCAAGATAGGTGATGTATACCAAATTTTGGGGGCGTCACAGTTGGTATCAAAGCTTAGGGATATGATCCCTGACTAAGATGTGAGACTAGAACTAGGAGGGGAGAGACAGGGAATTCCTTCGCTAGTATAACCTACCTAAGTTTATTTGGTATTTAATTGGTCGGTCAAAGTATATGGATAATATGTTATATGTTAATGAACCATTGTTTTATGGCAGTATCTGAAAATGACATCCAAGGATATGAGAGGAATTATCCTACTCATGACCTAGAGTTAGCAGCTATGGTCTTCGCACTTAAAATTTAGAGGCATTACTTGTATGGGGAGAAGGTGGAGATCTTTACGGATCATAAAAGCCTCAAATATTTCTTCACTCAAAAGGAACTCAACATGCGACAACGATGTTGGCTTGAACTGTTGAAAGATTATGATCATACCATCCAATACCATCTTGGAAAAGCGTGGTAGTAGTGACGCATTGAGTAGAAGATCATATGCAAGCATGCAGTACGATATTGTCAACACAAAGGCCCATTTTGTGTGACTTGCAAAGGATGGAGATAGAGTTAAAGACTCTAGGGACCCATGTGATGATGGCGAATATACGAGTAGAACCGACTTTAATCGATAAAGTTAAAGTCGCTCAAAGCCTCTGCACACGGAGGTGATGCGTATGATGAGGAAAGAAAGTGCAAGAAGGTGCTATCTTAGGAAGCAAAATCGATGAAGAAGGAATACTTGAGTCAACTCCAGACTTTGTGTTCCTAACGACCCTGATTTAAAGTATAAAATCATGATGGAGGCTCACAACACACCGTTTTCAATCCATCCTAGGAGTACCAAAATGTATCATGATCTTCGACATACATTTTGGTGGGGCAATATGAAGAGAGAGATAGCGCTGTTTATCTCAAGGGGTCTAACGTGTCAACGAGTCAAGGCAGAGCATCAAGTACCAAAAGGTCCATTGCAACCACTTAAAATTCTAGAATGGAAGTGGGAGCACATTAATATGGATTTCGTTATCGGTCTTCCTAAGGTTTCTCAAGGTATAGATGCGATTTGGGTCATTGTTGATAGATTGACCAAGTCTGCTAATTTCTTATCGATACGAGAAACTTATACACTTGAACATCTTGCTTGTATGTACATAAACGAGATTGTAAGACTGCATGGTATGCCAGTATCCATAGTTTCTGATCGAGATCCAAGATTCACTTCACGATTTTGGGTTTGTTTGCAGAAAGCTATGGGCCCAGATTTACGATTTAGCTCGGCATATCATCGTCAGACGGACGGACTGTCGGAGAGGACTATTCAAACTCTTGAAGATCTATTAAGACTCATCCTTGATTTCAAGGGAAGTTGGATAAGTTCTTACTGGTTGGTGGAGTTTTCCTCAACAAGCAGATTATCAAGCAAGCATTGGCATGGCTCCATTTGAGGCGTTGTATGGAAGAAAATGTCGTTCTCCAGTATGCTGGGATGAGGTGGGTGAAGAAACGTTGTTGGGACCGGATTTGGTACGTATGACTATCGAAAAGATTCAAACAATCCGGCAACGTATAAAATCCTCAAAAGATCGACAAAAGAGTTATGCTGATCTTCATCGAAAGGATGTGGAATTTGATATAGGAGATCATGTGTTGTTACGAGTTACTCCGTGGAAAGGAGTTACGATATTTGGAAAGAGAGGATAACTCAATCCTCAATTCATTGGCCCATTTTTAATCCTCGATCGAGTAGGAACTGTGGCCTATAGACTCGCTTTACCGCCAAGTATGTCTCCTTTTTATAACGTTTTTCACATATCCATGTTACGTAAATATGTGGAAGACCCGAACCACATTATTGAGTTAGAACCGGACGAAATAGCGGGCGATTTGACGTATGAAGAGGTTCCTGTTCAAATCTTGGATAAGAAGGAACATATTCTACGCTCCAAGGTTATACCTCAAGTCAAAGTTTTGTGGAGAAACCACGATGTTGAGGAAATGACTTGGGAGTTAGAATCTGAAATGAAATCAAGGTATCCTTACCTCTTTGATATACCAGGTACGTACCCTAATTTCGAGGACAAAATTTCTTAAGAAGGGGAGGTTGTAAGACCTCAACTTTTTGAATAAAGATGAATTTTCTATAATTATCATTTTCGAATATTATGGAATAGATTCAATATAATGTTATAGTTGTGGGTAGTATTTATAAATTCTACAAAGTATGCAAGTTGTTATATTATATTCGATTGGTCGGGGAATATTCGTTTTAGCAGGGAATATTCATACAACGGCGCAATCATTGGTGGACCCCACAACATAATTATTGTCGGATTGAGAAAACGACAAAAATATTTTTATGAAAATAATGGCAGAAGCTTTACCGTTGATACCGTTGAACTACTCGGTAGTAAAAGTACAGTAATACGTGGTTACATAGTAGCACACGGTATTGATTATTGATGCTAGAAGTCATTCAGTTTTGTTTAATTATTGCTATAGTAATTGTTGCATAGTATCTCACATTATTTGATTCAATTATTGTCGATATTTATTATATTGTTAAAATCAATAATTGAGACGACAAAGTTATTAATATTATTATTTGCAATATTAACGATGTCTAGAAGTTCATCGAGGAGAGGTTTGGTCACCTAATTGCAATTGCTACCAATAGGAGAAATCCTTATTGAAAGCCCCTCTTTCCCGGAACGACATTCGTCGATTAATATTGTGAATTATAATAAAGGTGATAAATGTTGTTAAAATTATTAAGGTGATTTTTATGAAGTTTTGCTTATTTTATGGATTCCTATTTACCCATTTTTCAAAATAATCGGTAGAAAATTATTTAAAGGTGGGGCCCACATGTGGGGGCCACATGTGGGGCCCATATGTGTTGGAAAAATGATTTTGGAAATAAAAGAGTATATGTATGGAAGTATGTGTATGTATTGAGTATATGGTGGGAGAAAATGATATGTGAAAGTGATAGGTGTGTGATGTGTGTGTGAGTGGAAAATGGTGGAAAAGTGGTAGTGTGATAGTGATGTGTAAGAGTGTAGTGAATTTGATTATTGGGTGGGTGGGGATTGATGTTGGTTATGGGGAGAAAAAATTAAGTGGTGTATATATAATATTGATATATATAAGTTGAAAACATATGTTTATATATATATGTATTATATTTTAATTTTTTGTTGTAATCTTATTGGTTAGTTGATTGAATTTTTGCATTGGTGATATCAAAACCTTGATACGTATATTTGCAAAATTATTTCATCCATGAACAGTGCTCTTCCATTCTCATATAAATAGAAGCTCATTCTTTCATTATTTCTTATGAATTCACTGAAACTCCAGAGAGAAAAATTATAGAGAAACTATAGAAAAGTATTCTGCTACTTCCCTACTCTTATATTAAGTTTCTTTTACGGTAAGGGATGTTATTCTTTCTTATTCATGAAGAGAACTGTTGTTATTCCATTTCTTATTATTTTGTTGGAATAACCTGTATACGCGGTCTACCCTATACTTGGTGACATTCTTCTATTATTCCATCTTTATTATTTTGTTGGAATATCCCGTCACATGCATGCGTTTCACGGGACTGAATCCGTCTTTATTATTACATTGGAATATCATGTATACATGCATTTTACGCCGACCGGTTCCGCTCTTTATTATTATTATGTTGGAATATCCTGTTTGTGCGTTTCTGTGGGACTGATTCAAATCCTTTATTAGTATTCTCATTGGAATAACTTTGTCTATCTGAGTACCGCATACATGGTGATTTCTGTTGTTATTCCATTCTTTATTATTATGTTGGAACATCCCAATCGCTCTTAATTTACTTTGACCGTTTTTCGTTATTATTATTATTCTGTTGGAATAACCTATCTATGCGAAGTACCGCATGCATGGTGATTTCTGTTGTTATTCCATTCTTTATTATACTCAGTTGGTTAAAGTTTAGACTTCTATACTCCATGAAATTAGTGGAATATTCTTGATATTTGCGCTTCATCTAGTATCTTTTCATGGAAATATTCTTCTGAGCATTCTTGAATTTTACTCTACAAAGCAGTATCATGTTGACAATTTGGACGATATTAGTTCCTAGATAAATTAATTCTTGAACTTGTTTTATTAAATTCTTATATCATTGTCATCATCCTCATGTTTATATTATGTTGAAAGTCATATGTGGCCTGTAGTTCATAGATGGACTTGGTATGATTATGACCAGGGATTATTCGGTGTAATCATGACCGTAATGTTACAAATGATGTGGAAAAAAGTCCTCATTGGCCCGTAGTGCATTGATGGACAGTTGTTGGCATAATCATGACCATTAATGAATACACAAATATTCTTGGCCCGTAGTGCATGGATTATTGTGGTCGTGATACTAAAGAATATCCTTGGCCGTAGTGCAAGGGTGATTCAATGATGTGGAACATTTATTAAGCTGAGTCTCAGCAATAATAGTGATGAAAAACCTTTTAAATCATAAAAGATAGTAGATTTTATTTTCTACTTGACTCTTTTAATGGATTGCTTATTCCGCTGCAGTTAAACTTGATGTCTATTATATTTTATCAGTTTAACATTGTTGGAGACTAATGATAATTTATTCTGTATTATCTTAGTCATAATATTTCTTACTGGGCTAGTTGAGCTCACCCTTTCTTTCACTGTTCTCTTCAGGAAATGAGAATATAGCTGGGACGAGTCGGGGAACGGAGTGATGGTCCAGAGGATAGCATTAGTAGTCCTCACTATTCTGTAAAAATAGTGTGATAATAATTGCAATGAGGACTCCTTTTGAGTTTGTATACTCTCTAGTAGACAATTTTTGTATTCAAACTCGCAATTTATGTTTTGTCGTATTGTACACGACAGTTGTATTAGTAAGTTGTATTTGAATTCTGTACCATGTATTTGGCGACCCAAGATGGGTGATGTATACCTAATTTTGGGGGCGTCACACAGATCCTCATCGAGAGAAGAGGGAGTTTGAAGTAGGTTCATATGTTTTTCTAAAAGTATCAACCTGGAAAGGGAAGATACGTTTTGGGAAGAAAGGGAAGTTAAGTCCAAGGTTTGTAGCACCTTTTGAGATTTTAAGAAGGGTATGAGAGGTAGCTTATGAAGTAGCCTTACCTCCAGAAATGGAAAGAATACACAATGTGTTTCACGTGTCTGCGTTGCATCCTTATAAACCGGACTACAAGCACGTAATAGAGTATGAATCTATTCAAGTACAAAAAGACTTAACGTATGAAGAACTTCTGATTCAGATTATTGATTGGAAGTAACAAGTCTTGAGAAATAAAGTAATACCTTCAGTAAAGGTAATTTGGAGTAACCACGATGCTGGAGAAGTAACGTGGGAACTCAAAAGTAAAATGAAGGAAAAGTTTCCTCATTTGTTTATGTAAGAATAATGAGATTCTGGGGACAGAATCCTTATAAGGAGGGAATAATGTAACGCCCGAGAATTTCGGATTTTGAATGAATTAAATTTTTGATTGATTATGTGAATTTAATTGATTTATTATGTGAGTAAGATGTTCGAAGGTCATTCTATGACCTAGAATGTATGGATGTGGTTAATATTCTGGCTTTGTACTAGGATTAATTGTTGTGAATTATCAAGATGAAAACGAAGGTTTTCCGAGAAGTTTTCCGTAAAAACACTATTCATCTAATTTCGTTCGGAGCTAGGGTTTGAAATTTCGAGAAACATGTAAAGATAGTATGAAGATATTATGGAATATCCAATAATATTTTCGTTATGGCAAACGAAGTTTTCGCTTGCAGACGTAAAACCTAAGGGTTTGTGAAAGAGGTTTCCGAAAGGGGAATGAAATGCGTATAATCATTTCGATGATTATACATATGAAATACAAGTATTATATTAGTATGAATACGAGTATGGTATAAAGAATAGTACGACGTATAATATGATTATTGTATGAGTATTAGAGTAAGAGAATACGTGAGTTATACGCGTAAAATACGAGACGTATTAATGGAACATGAGTTAAGAATTTTGGTATAATTTATTGGACTTGGATTAATAGCAAACCCAATGAATTAAGTATAAAAGCCCAAGTTAAGGCCCAACGTTAAATTATGTCAAGCCCAATCCAAAAAGTAAACCGCGGGTCGAACCGGTGGGTCATGAGATGGGTAAAACCCAAGGGATGATCCAAGAGGGAGAGGCCGGCCACTTGGTGGTCAAGTAAAGTGACAACCTGCTCACCAAATACTTTACTTGGTGGCAAAGTTAATTAAGGAGGTGCAATAGTTAGGAGGTGCCATTTGGATCATTTTGCCCCTCATTTGGATTTCTATAAATACAAAGCTTGGGTTGAGCATTTGTTGTTTTAAAAATCTTGTTCAACCTATAGTAAGAGAGAGAAAAGCTAGAAACGCTTAATCATTCTACTTCCAAGCAAACCAATAGACGTTTATCAAGAACGTTAATTACTTCAAAGGTAAATTCTCATAAACCAAAATCTTCATCTTTTTCGATTTCTTTCTCGTAGAAGAATAGTAGATTGGTGGAGCATGTTTATTTAGGAGATATAAGGATGTCTATTAATGACCAAATCATTGATAGGTCATGACCAAATAGAAATCGTAAGTGTTTACATGAGTTAAAATCGTAGAAAGTCTTGAACATTAACTTAGTTATGAATGAACGATTTGAAAACCGTTATAGCTAAGGAATGTGCCTATTGTTTGGTTAGGATGACTATGATGAATTAATGGAGTTTTCCATTTGATTTGGATTATAGAACACGAGTAACGAAGTTATAGCGAATTTTGCGAAAAATAGACGTTAAACATCGAAAAATGTAGAAATCTCGGATTAAAGGTCAAAAGTTGTCGTGTGACTTGAAAATGTTGTTTCCAATTTCAACACGTGAGATAAGGTAATTAAGAGTCGTTAGCGAAAGAATCGTCGCATTCCGACTTATAACGAAGAAAACGGTATTGAACGGTTTAAAACGTTAAACGAACGCTTAAAAATGAACTCAAAGGTGAATTCTGAGTTAACGGATTTGAAAATGTGAAATTCTTATATGAACACGTAAAGGATGTGATTTGTGAGTTGTAGGCTTTTGAATGGGTCAATTCGGATGTAAAACGAACAAATTAGGAAGCCGGGAGTTTCATAAGAAACGCAAAACTATTTTGACCAACTGGTGCACAGGGGCGGCACCGCAGTGCCAACCCAGTGTATAATGGTCACATCGCAGCGCCAGATCTGGCCGAGTACCCTGCTAATTCGCGCTGCAGCGCCGAGTTAGTACTAGGGATGTAGAGCCGCAACGCCGATATTAGAAAAATGTTGACTAAGTTAGGTTTTGTTCCATTTGAATGTAGACCTAAGGCAAGACATTGTAGGTACTTAATGTACATAATAAGACTGAACTTAAATCATTTATAAGGTGATAATGTTGAAAGTAGTATGCACACAAGCCAATCATGTTTGATTATAAAGCATATACTTTGGAACAATCTTATTCATTTATTAATAAAAAGTATTAATTTATTAAAGGATTTTAATTATCTACATGATGTTGTTTTATAATATGTGATAAACCCATAGTTTTAAGCAATGCTTTTAGAATAATGATGATGATCATTCTAATGATATCTAAATTCTTAGAAAGCTTAAAACTAAAATAGTTCCCAATCATTGGATTACTAAATTGGGGATTAATGAATTTGGATAGATTGGTACATACGTTGCTTGCTCATTGGATGAGGATGATTGATCTCATGATCATTTGTGTGGAGACACTAAAGCATGTATGTAGGTGCTTATTAGAGAATAAGTTCACTGAACGTGGCTCGCTAAGGAATACCTAATGGAGTTTTACTTGCCTGTTAATAGGAATTCCTATAGTGATAGTAGTACAAGTGATCCTTGGACTTGAGATCATCATAGTATCTTGTGTATGATGAGTTATACTTTGACTTATTCCTTAAGACCCTTAGGGTATATCAAAAGTTATGCTTGGGTATAATAAATTGTACATAGAGATAATGTATGATCAATAAAGAATCTACCGCTTCTAGTAAAAGAAGAGAAATGTCATATGTGATTAGATAAATGACAATCCAGTAGTCCTTGGCCAAGGCAGAATGAAATTAGAAATGAGTTTCTAATTTGCATTATTTGGAGTTGTGCATTTAAAGATCGAAATACATATAATTAAATAACATAAGACTTGACAGTAAAAATTAAATAACATAGAGATAGAAAACTAGGGTTTAGCCAACCACCCTTCTTCTTGAATATCTCTTCTTCCTTGGTGGATCACCTCTAGAGGCCAAACACTTGGGTGGCTAACGATAATCAAAGGAAGGAACCAAATTCGGTGGATTCAAGATGAACACGAAAAAGATTGGAAGTGAACATGTACCTGAGGAAGCTCAAATCTTCAAGGGTATGATTCTTGTTCTTCATATTTTCGTTTAATTAATAATTGTGCATAAAGGGTGATCTGGGTATATGGTTTGTAAAATTTTAAAACTCTGATTTTCCACGTTTCTACTTTATTTGTGCAATTTGATTGCGTTCATGAATATTACAAACCTAACAGTGGTATCAGAGCCAAACCATTATGTGAATTATTAATTGTTTTAATTTGATATGTATATTGATATGTGTTTAGAACAATTTAAATGGGCATAATTTATTGTATAAAATTTATGTTTTTTAAAAACGCAAATCAAGGGGATTCGCGAATCATGTTTTTCAAAAGGTAATACAACGAATAATAATGCTAGAGACACAAACTATTCTACAAATATTTTACAAACTGTTGATGTGACATACTCCATCTCAGCATATTGTGTGAAGCCGAAAACTATATTGAAGCAATTTGTTAATCAATATGTTGAGGTGAAGTATGACACATCAGCAGTTTGTAAAATATTTATAAAATAGTTTGTGTCTCTAGCAATACTCATACAGCAAATTTTTTTTCAAAAACTAATCCCTGCAGCTGTATGATTTCCTTTTTTCGTAGTTCGCGAATTATTTTTTTTCAAAAGGTAGTACAACAACTTGTTTATGAATACCGGATCATGTTTTTTTTGAATCTACATGCCATGTTATATTATATATATATATATATATTATATATATATATATATATATATATATATATAATATTCTTAATAATTTTATAATTAAAATAAAAGTTTATTTTAATCTTAAAATAAAGAGTTTATTTTAATCTTAAAATAAAGAGTTTATTTTAATCTTAAAATAAAAAGGTTTATTTTAATTTTAAAATTAAATTTCATGCTAACTAATTATAGTTGGAATTGGATTCCATGATAACTAATTGGAGTTGAAATTGGATTCTATGTTTTCTTAAATAAAGGAGTTTATTTAGATATGAAATAAGATTTCATATTATTCAAAATAAAAAGGTTTATTTGTGAATAAGAAAGAGAATCTGTATTTCCTTAAATAAAAGAGTTTATTTAGATATGGAATAAGATTTCATATTACTCAAAACAAAGGAGTTTATTTGTGAATAGGAAAGAGAATCTGCGTTTCCTTTAATAAAGGATTTTTTTTTACTTGGAATTGGATTCCATAATTAATTAAAGATTTTGATTAAAATAAAATAGTTTATTTTATTAAAAAATGGATAAATTAAAATAAAAGAGGTTTATTTTGATTTAAATTTGGATTAAAATAAAGGAGTTTATTTTGATTCAAAAATTAGATTTTATACTAACGAAATTTGCCCATTAAATGATATCAATATATATATTAAATGATTATTATTCATGAGATGAATGTTATTTATTGATGCATATGGTGATGTGTATGTCAATAAATGAGATTGATTATGGACTATTGACCAATGTGATTGAATTTTATTTTAGTTGGATACATGAATGTATGAGTTTTTATTAAATGGGGTCTGCGTACCTCGTCTTCTCTAATTTTTTCTTAATGTAAATTATATCTTCCTCCTGTGTACTTTCCCTTGACTGCTGATCAAGGTTTCTATTTATTTTAAATAGTTTTGTAATAGGAATAGTTAGAATTATTTTGAAAAATTAGAGATCAAGGAGCAAGGAGCGCTTGAAGACCCGTTTGTAATGGAGCCCGGGTTTAAATGTAATAGTTATATTTAAATATTAATTCTTGCATCCCTATGGTTTGACCTTTTGGTTCACTTGGTGGCTCTAGTGAACCAAACTAGAATATAGTTCATAATCAATCTAGGTAGAATATAGTATTCTATATGAGCATGCTTATAATATATATATATATTATGACTAAAAGACAATTTGCACCCTAAACTTTACACCCTTGTTGACTTTTGCACCTCAAATTAAAAAGGTGTCTAAGTACACCCCAAACTTCATTATACGTAACCAAACACACACTTTTTTCACTTAACCAGTCAAAAGTGACCGGCTAAGGCGGTAACACAAGTTTGGGGTGCAAATTGTCTTTTAGTCTTAAAAATTGGCAAAAATAATAAATTTTAAATAAAATAAAATAATTTTAAAATAATTAATTTTAAAATAAAATAATTAAAATAATAAAATTAAAATAAATATTTGGAATTAATAATTAATTTTTTTGTAAAATAATTTTTTTTAAAAAAATTTTTAAAAACATAATATTTTTTGTAAAAATTATGTTTTACAAAAAAATTTAAAAACAATTATTTTTTTTTAAATTGTAAAATACAATGTTTTAAAAAAAAAATCTGCTTTTACAAAAATTATAAAATAAAATTGTGTTTTACAAAATTGTGTTTAAAAAATGAAATTTTAAAAAACTTGTAAAATAAAATTCTGTTTTTAAAAACAAAAAAAGAATTTAAATTTTGTTTTTAGACAATTTTTTTTCAAAAAATCTATTTTTACAAAAAAAAAAATTAAAAACAAATTCTGTTTTTACAAACAAAAAAAAAGATTCTGTTTTTACAAAAAAATTTACAATTCTATCAACGTCGAAAATCTTCTCCATCTCCATAACCCACGTTTGAGCCTCGATTGGGTTCATGGAACCTTTGAACTCTGGCGGTCCCACCGCCTTGAAGTCTTTAAACGTTGTGTTTGGTGGAGCTTGCGGTTGATTATTCATGGCTCCAGTCAGTAAGTTAACCAACTGCTGCACGAGATTAACGTTGGCATTATTGTTATTATTGGTGACTCTTCCTGAGCCGGTTGACGTTGTTGTCTCCTCCTTGGCGGCATTTTTCTGTTAAATAAACGCTTATTAGAACTTTGTTTATTCTCTAAATAGTTAAGGCATTACTCAACAATTTAACATATCTCTTAACACATCATCTCAAACAACTTGATATATTTGCATTCAAATCAAAGTTTTAACATTAAACGATAGCATAACTGCTATTTACATCAACTATCTTGGAATACAGAATCCACAGGATTTAAAACATTCAAATATTATGTCATTCATAAACACGTCAGAATTTACATCTAAAAAAAACTAATTAAGTTCTTCACATAATTAAATAAATCATATCACTGATTAGCCTTGCTACGCTCCTCTTCTAAGATGCGATGCATCGTCTTGCGATCCATCATGTACAATGGTAGTCCTTCGAACTGGATTGGGTACCTCAAAACTAGATCTTGGGTCTCATTCATGTACATGCTTGAAAAGATAATCAATCTTTAATATAACATTTGAACTTGAATAATAATAATGATAATTTACTCGACGTAACTAATAAACTTGAACAATAATGACAAGTAGGGTTAGGAAACTTGCCTCGTGCGTAGATTACACTTTAACTAAACACGTTCTTTGAATTAAATCCTACATATCATTCACATTCACAATACCAGTTAATTATAACTTAACTAATCATCATAAACTCATTCTCTTTGTCTACTTTGATTATTTAACTATACTTAGTTAATTTACCACTATGTCACATAATTTATACTTCATGAATAACAAGCTTATTATGTATTCAATAATTCGATCCACATGCAATTATGTTATTAACATGTTAAACAACTCTTTTATCATCATATTATACTTCTAACATGTTTACATGTTCATTACATTAATTTACTAACACATTAATAGACTTAAACATTTTAAAAATTACATTTCTGAACTTTATGGAGAGTGGTAATATATTTCACTATTACATTGATCTTCGTGTTGCAAGTGGATGTTTAGGCGTGAGGCCTAAAGCCATGCGCATGGTGAGCCGAAAACTATCCTGTAATTCGCGAAAATTGCAGAACACAGCCAAAAACTTCAATTTAAAATATTACTACACGAATTTAGACATACCCACATGTTATAATTCATGTATAATCATAACCCAACATTTATAGCATGGTTTTAACCCATTAAAACACATAATCACATAACTAAAATATGTGAATTTCACTGACTTTGATGTTCTTGGAGGTTTTGAAAATAAAACATGAAAATTGTCACTACGGATTCGTTATAACACTGAATCCGTTTATTTAAACTTTGGTCTCTTCGTATCAACATGCATAATAATATACGAGTGTAGAATTTAGGGATAATATACGCTCAATACATAAAATATCACGTATAAGGCCATAAGGCCAAAACCCATACTCTGTAATTTTGTAGAAATCATATACGATGTAATATTATGAAACTGATGATATGGAATCATGCAATATATATATATAAAATACGATTTGATACATCTTAACCCATAAATAACTCATAAATATTACTCCTTTCTCAATCACAGAGGCTTTACAAAAACTTTGAAAGCCATTTTCTTATAAAACTTAATGACGTAAAATAGAATTTGGGAAGAGGAGATTACCCAGAGAGTTAATGAGTAGAGATAAAACCCTTTTTCAAAAGCTTCTTCTACACAGAGATTCTCACAAATCCTCTTAATTCTCTCTCAAAATTTTCTAATTCTCTCTAACTAGTTTTTATCAGACTTAAGAAAAAAATGAAATAAAGAAGACGTCGCACCAAATAAACTGACGCATTGTGGAGGTTAGTTACCCATCATGGGTTAACTGACCTCAAACTCTACTAGTGCCATGTTTGGCTAGCCTTAAAGGCTTAAACTCAATTAATTTAATAAACTCTTTTATCATATAGTTTAAATAATGTCACACCCTTTATAAAATAACTCAATTAATTTATTTAATTTAATATAAATAAAATATAATAATTTCTCATAAATTCACATAGTCATATAATTAATTTTCTCATTAATTAATTATATCAAATTACTAAATCTCCAATTAATTATTACATTAATTAAAATAACATTATGCATATTAAATATTTCATTTATTACAATAAGCTCACATAATGATATACTTCGAATAATAATTATTCTCTACATTAATTTAATAAATGTAACACATATAATTAAATTAATCTACCATAACTGCATCAAATAATTATTTAATCCAATAATTAAATCATCAAAAAATATTTATTTAATTCAATAAATATTAAAATTAAATTAAAAAAATCTCATTCGTCACATCCGGTAGTATCCGGTATGGATTTGGATTGTCTTTCAGGGTTCTCTCTTAAAAGACGAATCTGTCCTCCTGTAATGTTCTTGACAGTAGTAAAGAAAATTTTGAGTGTCTACAAATGTCCCTCTTTATCATACTCATGCATGGCGATGCATGGGTAGGATAAAGAATCCTAGACACTTGAAACGCAATAAGACGAACATGGTACTATGGATAGCAACATGATGCAAATGTATGATGCGTGTGTACGGGGTTGTAGCCCAACACGCTGGGGATGATTGCTGGCTCCCTGTTGCTTCCACTGGGGATTGGCAATGATGACCGGATTTGATGTGTGATCCGAATCTGTTAGGATGTTGATGTTGAAGTTATCACAAAATTCTTGTGTCTTTGATAATGACTTGATCCTGAAGATGTACCTCTTATATGTAAGAGATCCATGGGGATAAAGCTTAATCTGTTTGAGGATGTGTATACCATATTCCATCATCTATCCTCTTTGAAAACATTGACCTTTCCTGGTTAGTCTCGCCAGAATATGTCAAGATCTTGTTGGATTTACTGCCAACAGCAAATGTTGTTAGGGGTGCATGACCTTCGTTGACGTGTACTTCACCGACATGTGAATCAACGGTTAAAAAATTATGTGGGATATCTTTGTCAAATTCGCTGACCTTCCTTGACGATAAATCAATCAACAATTTGAAACTCTACGTATAGATTGTCAAGGTTGCTTGACCTTCGCTGACGTGTGAATCAACAGAACATTGTGTTGTGACCCCCACTTGGGATCCACTAGGGGAATACGAGTAATCGAGCATGAAATCCTCGAATAGCTCTAGAGCTCTGATAGGTTTAATTGCTATCGGCTGAGATAACATCAAGGCTGCTTGACCTTCATTGATATGTGTTTCAACGGCTTAACTGTACATTGTAATCCCCTGCTGGGGCTTCACGTTGTAACCCCCGTCGGGGACTCACGTTGTAACGACCTGGAGTTGGCGGTATTGGACCTGTATAAGGTATTGATGTATGTGATTTGTGACAACCGAGATCATCGGCAGGGTATACCTTGTGTTCAAGTGACTACCAATGAGTGAAGTACTGAGTCAAAGTCTCATCTAAGAAGACCAGGATTGTATGTTGTTTTGCTCAATCGCGTGGCGTCTTTATTCTCGATTTGACCTTTCTAGTCCGCAAGAACTCCTTTGCAACTCGAACTGGACCGAGCCGGAGGGGTGGGACCCACATATGGGTGCCGCAGGTGCACCTACTGCAGCCGCAGATGAGCCTACGGCCAACCGTGGATGATAGAATCCAGCAAGTTGGTCTCACAAGTCATTTTCAGCTTTGCGCGCGAATGAAAATTCGTGAGCCTCTTTCAGATCTGCTGAGTTCGGGCTATTTTCTGCAAATTCTGTCACCGTACAAGTGTTCTACACTATCTTGGTAATGTATGCATGTATTTTTCCAGTTTTTATCCGTTGGATTGTGAGTTATCCCACGAAATGCATTTAAACACATAGTAGTGATTATGTATACACAAATTACTTGATAAAAAATATTCAACATTGTAAATGTTAGTATTAAACCATGCTGAACATAATGATTTGAAAAAATTTGACTTTTGAGACAGTCAAATTGGCACCTTTTTCTGCTATTTTTTGTCCTATTTGAGGTCCAATGAGCACAAAGTATCAAGACAAAGTACTCCTAGTATTGATGTTGGCCTTATGCATGATGATTTTGATTTTTAATGCATATATTATGTATATGACTTTGGGGCAGGTGTGCTACTGAATGGCCACCTAGACATGCCTATGTGCATTTGGATAGTCATATTTTCAAAGGGGACTATGGAAATTTTTTTCCAAATGTAGGCATTGGATAGTCATGTATTTTAACTCTATTATATGTTAAAGTAAATGCATCCATGCATATAGTCATAAATGCATTTTAGAAAGCTCCAGGTAAAGAAATACCACACCCTTTTTGAGGTGATTTAGAGACTTGTTGTCCAGATATTATGGATTCGGATCAGCCGAGCAGTTCCTATAGGACCACTTCTGGCATACGAGGGAGGGCTTCTAAAGTGCCTCATCCACGTTCTGTCAACAGCCTCGTCAGTTGGTGGAGGCTTTGATTCGTCCTATCCGGGTAGATGTGCCAGACGTTGAGGACGAGGAGGTGAATATTCCGATCGAGGATCCCGCTTCTGCTACACATGTCCCTCATAGGGAGCTTCTGAGTATTCAGGTGGTAAACCCAGAGTTGTTGGGTGATTTGAGCAGACATCCATCGATGTATTTGTATGCTAACAAGGTATGGCGTTAGACTTTGATCTTCCTTCTTTCCTATTGATGAGGATTAAAGGGTTCTGATGTTGATCTGCATTTCATGCAGGTTCCTGGTTTTACACAACCTCGAGGCCCGGTTCAAAGATTCACTCCATGTACCGTGCACTTCATCCCGACTATAGAAGCGATGGCGCGCATGAGTGGGGATTCGGGGCATTCTTCTCCATCCTTCCCCGTCGTTGTCCCTGGGGTTACCTCAGGGCATTGTCTGAGCGATGGTTTCATCAGACTCAATTACTCCATCTACTAGATTGCGAGGTGATGATGACGCCTATGGATTGGCGATTTATCACATGTATGGAGTTTGGAGGGGAGCCAGTGCCTTACATGTCGAATATTACCCCTATTGCCGTCAGATCCTTATTAGGAGTTCCGGCAGAGGCGCTCAAAGGCAGGACTGTCCGTTCAGGTCCTTTGAGCGTAGATGCTATGAGTGGGCTTTTGAGTGAGCCCATGCCTGATGATGTCAGAATCAGGGATCGCGTTCTGCAGCGATTGTTCCTGATGATCATTCGAGGCTGCTTCATAGCAGATAACTCTTCTACGGTATCTTTCGCTTTGATCAGCGCCACACGTGATGTGGACCGTATTGGAGAGTACGATTGGGGCTCTTACACCTTTGCTTATTTCCTCCGGGGCATGTGCATGCGCTCACAGTGTATGACAGAGGCTTAGCTAGGATTTTACCCATTTCTACTGGTGAGTATTTCTCTTATCTTTTTCTATTTATACGTTAAGAGTGTGGACTGATAACAAATGTTTTGCCATTGTGTTGGCAGTTTTGGGGCTATGAGAGGCTCCCATGCTTGCATCCTGTGAGTGTATTAGGTTTAGATACCTATCCACGAGGACGACGATGGCACCATTCTATTTCTTGGGAGGTCCCTCATGGTGAGGATTCACTCACCGCTTGATCAATTGGAGTTCTTGACGGTGATGCCATCACATGGATTCCTTATTCAAGGGAACATTTGACCATCGAATTTGAGGATGGACACCCGACTGGGGTCGATTATTTGATTTCCACCAGGAGAGTTTCTCTCTTCACAAATGGAGGCTGGGAGCTCTATTTAGGAGAGCGTGCTATTAGGAGCATCACAGGAGAGATCCGTATACCGATCTTGCCTCCTTTTAGGCGTCATTGGCCCGTATTACAGTCACCCGTCATTGATATCCCATTGTTGGGGGTTGACGGTTTTGCATTATCAGAGTGTCCATGTACACAGGAGACATTCCAGCGGTGGTGGTCCCCTCGCACTATTGGATCCCAGTCCCGCGCCACACAGTTTATGGGGATATGGTTCTAGGATCCTTGATGATGACGGATTGGGTAGCTTGTGTCCGAGCTCCGACTCATATAACCCAGATTGATAGTTTGACCCGGCAGTTGGACCAGGCACATATATTTATCTGGCATTTGGGCAGAGATCCAGTAGAGGCGGAGTCATTTGTCCCTTCCAGCTTTCGGTAGCACCGCCCCTCGAGATGACCCATTCGGTTTTGCCGGCGCAGATCCTCCTCTTTATAGGCCTGACATCCCTATTGATAGAGATCCAATGACTCAGGAGGAGTTAAATCAGGTGGACATGATTGATGACGTGGACATCGACACCATGGTCTTCTTCTGATGTGTATTCTCGTTATATCTTTTGATAGGCCTCTGTTAGATATTGGGTGGCTATTCCCCATTCTCGCTATATCTTTTGATAGGCCTCTGTTAGTAGTAGTAGGGCTATTGTGCCCCATTTCCTATATATATGTAGTCATGTAAAGTCGATGTATTAGATGATGATATACTTAGGAATGTATGCACCATTTTTTCATTCCTTATATCATATTGCCATCCATTATCTGTTATGCATGTATCATGTTATGCATATGTATGTATGTCCAAAGATATTCAGCATTGACCCCTGGATGGTCTTATGACACGGCCTGTACAGATGTCTTCTTCGATAGTT
Organism: Panax ginseng; assembly: GCA_020205605.1. NCBI lineage: Eukaryota > Viridiplantae > Streptophyta > Magnoliopsida > Apiales > Araliaceae > Panax > Panax ginseng. The sequence goes on along the minus strand of CM035136.1, from coordinate 116,562,950 downwards.
AGCCATAAAGATCATACCCCACCGTCAGTGGTGGTATTGGGTATGCGATCGTGGTATGATAGCATGTCACCACCGCATAAGGTGATCAGAGATCAGGTTGTTGCAAAGATACCATGACTTTATTGAAGTTTCAGCCCGCAGGGTTTGTAGACGGGATGCTAAAGCATTGGCTACCGGATAGGCAGGTATTCCGATTTGGTAGCCATGAGTTGACTCCTACTTTGGAGGAGTACGCACGTTTGGCGGTGCTGCCTTTAGACAGATCTTGCGTGCATCTGGCTTTGGGAGACATGAGTAGACGATTCATGACTCTCACAGGATTGCGGCGCAGAGTAGTGCAACACGAGCTGACATCTAGCCACGTGATATCCCAGCATTTTCTGTACGACAGATTTCGCTCGGAGGATAGCTATTCACGATATTTCGGGGATTTCACCGCACCGGAGGACCACTGGCGCTTGGCCAGAGTTGATGTACTATTGCTATGCGTATTGTCGTATGTCTATATGCCACGATATATGGACGAGATAGACATTGGTGTCATTATGGCTGTGAGAGCTCTTAGAGAGGGTCCTACCATTGTACCTATTATTGTAGCAGAGACCCTGCGGTCGGCATCCTATTGTTGCACGTATCCTACAGGAGTGTTCACTAGGAGTTCGGTCATGTTGTACGTGTGGTTTATGTCACACTTGAGATCGGTTGGTACCCTTAGACGGAATGGGTATTGGTTAACCCATGATGTAGCCATGTCATACTCCTTTCAGCCGTCGGAGTGTATAGATGCTCTATCTTGGTCCACATTTTTGGCGGATATCGAGATCCATTCAAATATTCAAGTGTTTCGGGCTTTGCTCACCAGTCTGACTTCATTACTCACGCTCCGGGCATGGACTTCCTCCCTCTGGCTGGCTTGAGGGGCGAGACTACTTATCACCCACTGGCCATGATGTCGTAGTTCTACCAGTTCCAGGATTTTCATCCTTTCAAGGGGGCGATAGGTCAGCGTTCAGCTTCCCGATATCTCTCAGCAGAGGACCGATCCCATGTGTATGCTTGTTGGGATCTGCGTGAGATAGCTTATTTTTCTGTCAGTCATCCAGGTTGTTCTGTATAGTATTCTGTATGGATGGAGACAAAGATTTTATCAGCTGCGGTAGTGTCCACAGTACCGGATAGCGAGTCAGATGATGTAGAGCCCATGGAGGACATCGAGTCCTACATCGAGGAGGAGCCCACTGCTGGGTTGCCAGCATTTCTTCCGGATTCTCCTAGTACCACTATCACAGTGATTCAAAGACTGCACAAGACTTAGAGCAGAGTCTTCATCTGATGACCTTTGAGAGAGATCAGGCTCGATCTATGATGTTGACTACCCTTGATGGGAGAGACGCAACTCTATTAGAGAGAGACGAGGCATTAGATCGCAGAGATGCCGCTGTTGTTGAGAGAGATGAGGCCATATCAACCGGAGATGCAGTGATAGTTGAGCGGGATAGTGCTATATCTGCCCGGGATGTAGTAGTCACAGATAGTACTGCAGTGAGGTCCCTTACCACTAGCATGATAACAGAGATGGGCACATATATTGATGATCATATGGTCACCATGCAGATGGCTGCAGATCTGTTGGGTCGTGTGGATATTCTCATATAGGAGACCACAACTTCGCCTCCTTCTTCTGAGAGGGACGCCATGTTGGGCTTGTTAGCTCGCATATACCCCGACTTGTAGATGAGCTTGTATTTTCCTGCACATACAAGCTTAGCCATTTTGTCATGTACAGTTTACATTGTATAGATCAAACAACATTATATATATGACAAGGAAATATATTTTTGGATCACTTCCCTTTTAGATATGCCTTGCTATTTGCTTGATATTTTGCATCTTTGCTTGGGGCTTGTGGTCTTGATGTATTACGAATTCCTCCCGGTGGATGGACATTGAGTTGTCCTGGATAGTTCGGATGGATCATCGATCTATGTGTATCCCTACCATCTTTGGTGTCTTTGGACTGGTTTCTGTATGGAAATGTGGAGAAGAGTGTGGCTTTCCTCTTTGAGATTGACCGCACCACAGATGGTCGCCAGTACTTCTATTTAGGAGAAGCCTAGTTAATTCCATCTCTTATGGATTGGTGTTGCTCTTCAAGGTATGACCGCAGCTTAGATGGTCGCCGAATCTCCTATTTGGGAGGAGTTCAGGTAATTCCATACCTTTGGTCTGAAGCCAAATGAAATGTAGTGGATTGAAGGATGATCCCAGTACCAACTGACAAGGGTTTGTGTTTTGGTAGGGGGTGAGACCGCACCATGAATGGCTGCCTACATATTCCTATTGAAGAGGAGATCAGGTCTGCGTAGTTCGAACCTGGTGTAGGAGGTTCAACGCTGTATATGGCAAAAATGGTGTAGGAATGTTTTTGGTTGTTTTTGTTTTTGTAAGGGTAGAAATGTTTTTGTTGTTTTTGTTTTATTACGACCGGGCCATGTGAAATGGTTGGCTACGTACTCCTATTTAAGAGGAGATCAGGTCGACGTAGTTCGCCCCTCAGGGCGAGAAGAAAAGTGTAATCCCATGTGCAGGTCAGAGTGCGGGGAGGAGAAAGTTTAATCCTAGGTTGAGGATAAACTTCAGGTATGAGAAGTTTGAACCCATGTATGGGTAGCCAAACTGCAAGTGTGAGAGGTTCAATCCGCGATGGGATGACCTAAGTCGTAGGAACGCAAAGGAGAGCCAGGCTGCTTGCTTGAAAAGTATGTTTCCCTAAGGGGCAAGGTGTAGGAAAGTTGTAGGTGGCAAAGGGTTAAAGAACCAGAATGACTGGTGACCTGATGGTCCGACACCAGGGTGTTTCTGAATTACTTCAGACATAGTACCGTTTCATGGCGTTTGAGTTCATGAGTTGTGGAAATTCATCGCTGTCCATTTCTTACAATCTGAGAGCGCCTCTTGTCAATACTTCCTTGCCAATAAACGGGCCTTCCCATTTAGGAGCGAATTATCCATTAGCTTGATCTTGGTTGTCAAGAATGTTCTTCAAAACCAAGTCATGTTGTTTAAACTGCCGTAGCTAGACTTTTTTGTTGTAGGATCTGGCGGTCCTTTGTTGATATAACTGACCATGGAAGATAGCCGCGGTTCGCCTTTCGTCTATTAGTGACAATTGGTGATACCTGTCTTGTACCCATTGGTCTTCGTCCAGCTGAGCGTCTATCAACACTCTGAGGGATTCCATTTCAACTTTTATGGGGAGTACTTATTCCATCCCATAGGTTAAAGCGTAGGGGGTTGCCCCAGTGGAAGTACGCATTGAGGTCATGTAGGCTAACAGAGTCAGAGGCAATAGGTCAGGCCAATCTTTGTGGTTGGCGGACATCTTTTGCATAATCTTCTTGATGTTTTTGTTAGCCGCTTCAACCGCACCATTCATCTTTGGACGATAGATGACAGAGTTGAGATGTTTGATGTAGAATTTACTGCATAATTCCTCCATCATTTTTTTGTTGAGGTTCTTGGCATTGCCTGACACAATCACCTCTGGTTGTCCATATCGACAAACGACATTGTTTCTGATGAAAGCAACGATGACTTCTTTAGTAACCCTGGGGAAGGAGGCTGCTTCTACCCACTTGGTGAAGTAATCGATCATGGTGAAGATAAACCGGTGACCATTACTGGCTTTAGGCTCGATGGGCCCAATAACGTCCATTCCCCATATTGAGAAAGGCCAAGGTGAACTCATAATGTGGAGTTCCCGTGGAGGGGCGTGTATAGCATGCCCATGAATCTGGCACTGATAGCATCTCCTGATGTGGTCATTGTAGTCAGCTTTGAGAGATGGCCAATAATGTCCCATCCTGAGGACTTTTTTGACAAGGAGGGAGCCACTCATGTGGGGGCCACAGACTCCACCATAGATTTCATCCATAAGCCTTTGGGCTTGATCTTTGTCTAAACATCTGATGAGACTTAGTCCTGCATCTCTTTTGTAGAGCGCATCTCCACTCAGGTAGAATTTCATAGCAAGTCTATGGATCCGCCTTTTCTCAGTCGGGCTTGCCTCAGCGGGTGTAGATCCATCTCGTAGATACTCCTTGATATGCTGATACCAAGGATGTTGGATGGGAGGTAGTTCATCCGATACTTCTACAACGTAATTCCCATAGGCTGGGGCCTTGTGTAGGGAAATTGTGACGCTCGACAAGTGTTCCTTATCTGATATGTGAATCAAGAGGGCCAAAGTTGCTAATGCGTCCGCAAAGTCATTCCTATTATGAGGAATGTGTAGAAAGGAGATTTCTTGGAACTCCAAAGCCATCTTCAAAACCTACCGATGGTAAGGCAGCAAATGTAGTTCCTTGGTTTGATAGATTCCAGTGGATTGTCTGATTACCAACTCCGAATCTCCAAAGATAGTTAACCGCATGATGCCCATTGAACGGGTAAGTTTTAGCCCCATGAGACAGCGTTCATACTCAGCCGTATTGTTGGTGCTGACAAACTGTAATTTGACGGCAACGAGATACTGCTCAAGCTCCAGAACCTTCTATATTAACAGCTCCATCAAAATACATCTTCCATGATTGGCGCGTATCATACTGATGATATTGTTGCACTGTCATTACTCCTTCATCAGGGAAATATGTTTCCAAGGGTTTGAAATCCCCTAAAGGTGTGGCGGCCAGTTGATCCGCGATTCATTGACCTTTGATGGACTTTGAGTCACATATACGATGTCAAATTGTTGTAAAATCAACTATCATCTGGACAGCCGGTAATTTAACATGGGTTTATTGAACACATACTTGAGAGGATCCACACGGGATATGAGATGGGTTGTGTGACCGTGGAGGTAATGTTGTAACCTCATGGAAGCCCATGCTAAAGCACAACACGTCTTTTTCGATCGAGTATACTTATGTTCATTCTTCTTTGAACCTTTTCTTTGAGGTAATAGATAGCTCGTTCTTGGCCTCTATCGTCTTTCTGTGCTAGCATGCAGCCCATGGCATTGTCACTTATGGACACGTACATAAATAGGGGAATATCATCCCTGGGTGGTACCAAAATGGGAGTTTTGACTAGCTATTTCTTAATTGTGAGGAAGGCATTTTGACACTCATCATTCCATTTCATGGAGGAGTTCTTCCTTAATAGCTTGAAGATTGGCTCACAGGTTGCTGTGAGTTGAGAGATAAACCTGCTAATGAAGTTGATTCTTCCCAAAAATCCCCGTATTTCCTTTTTTGTCTGAGGAATGAGCATTTCCGTGATGGGTTGAATTTTGGCAGGATCCAGCTCAATCCCTTTGTGGCTGACTAGAAATCCTAGCAATTTGCCTAATTTAACGCCAGCGACGCATTTAGCTGGATTCAACTTCAAGTTGTACTTACGCAACCTGTTGAACAACTTTCTGAGATGGTATAGATGGTCATCCTCCTTCCGGGATTTGACAATGAAGTCATCCACGTAGATCTCGATCTCTTTATGCATTAAGTCGTGGAAAAGAGCAATCATAGCTCGTTGATAGGTGTCTCCGGCATTGACGAGGCCGAATAACAACCGTCTATAAAAAAAAGTTCCCCAAGGCATGATGAAAGTAGTTTTCTCACGATCTTCCTCAGCAACCATGATCTGATGATACCCCACAAAGCAATCAGCAAAGGAGTACATGTCGTATTGCGCTGTATTGTCAATGAGAATATGGATAAATGCCACGGGAAAGCTATCTTTCAAGCAAGCTTTGTTTAAGTCCCGGTAATCCACACAAACTCGCACCTTCCCTCCAGGTTTAGGTATGGGCACGATGTTGGATATCCACTCAGGATATGAAGACACCATTATGATGCCAGCTTGAAATTGTTTCACAATTTCTTCTTTCACCTTTAAACTCCATTCAGGTTTCAATCGCCTGAGCTTTTGCTTGACTGACTTAAATCCCTCTTTAATGGGAAGGCGATGAAGGACAATGTCAGTGGACAAACACACCGTGTCTTCATGAGACCATGCAAACACATCCTAGAATTGGGTTAATAGCGTAACCATGTCATTCCGTTGGTTTGGGGTAAGGTCTGAACCAATCTGGATTAACTTAGGGCTTTCTAAGGTTCCGAGATTGAAAGAAGTGGTTTGCTCAAGGTTGAGTTTGGGTTTATCTTTGACCCATTCTTGAATTTTTGGAGGCACCTCAATGTCATCATGTATATCCATCAAGGCTGAATTCATCTCTACATCAAAGGTACAATCCTTGTGAAGAAGAGGCACTGTATCAGCAAGTATAGACACATCTAAATTCATAGTCCTGAAACAAAATATGCTTTCACTTAGTATATATGAAATGTGTTGATCATACACAGTGTTAGCATATACTGGCAAAATAAACTGCTAATATTGTACAGAAAAGTAAGTAGTTATTATATCCACAGGGCATAAAGAGTTTCTGCCCGCTTTACCCTTGACGACCAATGCAAGGAATGTTGTTCCAATTGGCAAGGGCAAGTCCTGGTGGACCACAGTGATGGAGGGATTGTCATCATCCTCCTTGTCCCGAATGATGGCCATTACATCTAGGAAATAATCGTCTGGGGTGTATCTATTGGTATGTTCATCATGAACGATGATGCATATACCGGACATCATCCGTATGACGTCTTGCCTGATTCTTCGTTCCTCTTCTTCCACTACGGGATTTGGAACAAAGATTTCTTTCTCTTTTACCGGTACCGGCTTAGGAAATAACATAGCCATTACATTGGCTGACACCTTTATAAGAGGTTGTGCGGACTCAGAGTTTGAAGGCGAAGATAAACGCCACATGGTTGAAGCTGAAGGAATCTGCTAATGTTTATGAGGATTTCTGTGACTAGAACTGGCAGAATAGCCTAGCCCAGCTATTCCAATTTGCCTGGTTAAGTGAATTGGGTACTTGATACCCTGACAATCTTTACCTAACCCTTGTGTCCCGACTTATGACCCAACGACACCATTTCTTGAGTAGCCGACATTACCTCGACAGAAATCTTGGGTTCGGGAAATGGCATTCCAATAACATGGTATTGGGTATTGCTTATTTCTAAAGCATGAAAACTGACTGGTTCTACATCTGCATTGGCATTGATGAATGGTATGTCTCCGTGCTGAGGAATCTCCGGTTCAGCGTTGACTGTGACCAGGCTATTGTTGATAATGTATTTCAACTATTGGTGAAGAGTGGACGGGACTGCCCCAACCATATGAATCCATGGTCGTCCCAAGAGCAGGTTGTATCCCGAATCTATCTTGAGTACATGGAAAGAAACGCAGAATGTGTGAGGACCAATTTCGATTGGCAACTCAATTACTCCGACAGAATTACGGCGGGCTCCATCAAAAGCTTTGATGATAGTATGGCTACTCCGAATTCGGTTAAGATTGATATTTATCTTCACCAAGGTAGCGTATGGGCAGATATTCAGAGAGGAACCTCCATCTATTAAGACTCCAGCTACCATATATCCGGAGGACAAGACCACAATGTGAAACGACTTGCAATGACCAGTCCCTTTGGGCTGTATGTCATCATTAGTGAAGGATATCATATTATTGTTGAAAATGTGATCAACCAAATGTTGAAACTTTTCTATATCCACTGATGTCGGGAGATAGGCTTCTTCTAAAACCTTTAACAAGACCTTCCGATGATTCTCAGAAGTTAGGACCAAGTACAAAATTGATATTTGTTGTGGAGCTTCTTTCAAGCTTAAAACCACTGTAGCTTCATTATGACCCACAGTACGGAGGAACTTTTCAATTTTCTCCATGGGTATTTTCCCCTTTGATTTGATGGTAGGCTTCATCACCCATTGGGGAAGATACAGTGGATTTTCCTTCGACACTGCAGCAGTTGTATATGAGGTGGATCCTTCACCTTCTCCATAACTCCACAGAACTTTGCGCAAGCTAACAATAGGATAGTGTGTTCTGTACGACAAGTTGATTGGCTCGGGAGCGACCACTTTCAAAGGATTGTTGCCTCCCTTGAGTTGAATTGTTGGCGTTGTGAGTAATGTATTAATCCCATCAGTTTCAGTAGATATGACTGCTACCACACTTATCCACTTAGTAGGGCCTACATTCTCACTTGCACGTAACACAGTATCGTTGTCCGCTAGGCGCAGGAAACCACTGTCGATTAGATTTTGAATAAGGTGGCGGAGTGCCCAACATTCTTCTGTGCTGTGATCGCGAGATTGGGAATGATATTGACACACTCCATCAGAGTTGTACCGTCCTGAACGGGGGTTGATTGGAGGTAGAAGGGAACTGATCCTTCCTTCATTGATTAACATATGAAGGATTTCCTCCATAGGTTGGCCCAAATAGGTTAATTCCCTTTTGTTGGCGAAATCCCGACGGGCTTTGGCATTTGCTCTCTTTGTCACTTTGTCTTCCATCATTTCATTTTCTGAAAGTGACGAGGGAATATTCATGACAATAGGTAGGAGACTGGCATGCTCCTAGCTTATTAACTGACGAGTCATTTGATGCTGATAAGAGCTTTCATCTTTTGTTCCATTGTGAACTGGAACTTGGCATAATCCCATTTGTCATCACTGTCTTTGAGGGTCTGGGAAGCTTCACAGCTAAAATTGGAACTCTGTCCACTGCTCCAATTAATCATGTTGACCTCTTCTTCTTTGTGTTGAGGAAGAGGGTTGTCTTGAACATGAGGCTGATCTGGTTTGGTAACCACGATCTCTCCGTTGTCTATCGGGTCCTGGATCTTGTGTTTCAAGGCCCAACAATCTTGAGTATCATGTCCAGGTGCCCCGACATGATAAGAACATTTCCTAGCAGCATTGAAACCCCGTCCATTAGTGCTGGCTGGTGGAAGAAGATGCGTAATTTTCTTCTATGTTGTCAGAAGATTTAAAATGTTCTCGAGGGTATCCCCTAAGGATGTAAACACTCTAGGGCGTTTGACTTCTCCACCTTTTGGTATTGGAGGGTTTACAGACTGTGCTTGAAAGGGAGTGTAGTTTCTCCTTTGAATAGGCATGTTTTGATTGGCTTTTTGCCCCTGCAGTATCAAGGAAACATCTTCTTCTTTCTTTTTATGGACCCTTTGGGGGTTGTTCCCATAATTTCCAAATTAGATGTGATCAGTAACAGCTTTGAGTGCAACTAGGTCTTGAATCTTTCCGGACTTAAATCCCATCTCAGCCATCTCCCCATGTTTGATCATTTTAGAAAATGGTTTGTCGATGCCAGCTAAAACTCTCTCATAGAAGGGAGCTTCTTGTATGTCTATGAAAGTCATGACCATCTCTGATTCTGTCATGGAAGGACTAACTTGGGCAGCCAGGCGTCTCTACCTCTGAGCATACTCTCTGAAAGACTCGTTAGACTATTTCTTGATCTTGGTAATTTGATACCGATCAGGAGCCATCTGAGTTTGAAAGCTGTATTGAGTGAGGAAAACATGTGGTAGATCTTCCCAGCTATAGATTTTGGAGTTGTCTAATCTTGTGTACCACGAACGGGCTTCTCCAGTTAGACTCTTTTGGAACAATTGCATTCTAAGCTTTTCTTCCTCTGCATAAGATCCAAGTTTAAATGTGTGTAAGGATCTCCTAACCCGTCATATTTTTCAAAGTCAGGAGTTTTAAATTTTTCTGGATAATGAACACCAGGAATAATACACAGATCAGCATATGAAACACTTTCGTGTGTTCTAATTCCTTTGATAGCGCGAAGGGTCTCTTCCATTTGGAGGACTTTCTTTTTGATGTCACCAGTGTCTGGATCTCCAGTGGAATGGGTAGCATCATGAGTTTTGTTGGTCGTATCCAACTGTAGTTCAGGTATGGTAATGACCGAGATTCCTCCTTGTGTGGAGGATTCAGCATGTACGGGTATTTTCTGACCCTGTGTAGACTTGTGTAATTATTTGAGTAGCAGCAAAATCTGTAATCTGTTTGCTTAATCCGTCGAATTCCTTGCGAGAAACTGGATTAAGTTCAGTCTGGTCGGATGACGACATGATTAACTCTAGGCCTGTTGCCTTTTTGAACTTAGACCGGGTAGTAGGTCCGATTGATTCCCTGCGAAAGACTTGCATAGTTTAGTCTTTAGGGAATGTGTATAATAACATGCTATGTGGTGTGTCTATTTTAAGAATTTTATCCTGCAAAACGGATGTCAGTTGTTTGTAGCATGTTTTAAAATATGTATGTGTACACAATTCTTAATATTTCTCATTACATCGAGATAGATATGGAATGTAAGTACAAGTAATTTGAAATGAGGGCATGAAGAGACTTTCCTCTGTTTTGGGTTTATTAGAGGCTGACCTATCTTAGGTTACTCTCGCGGCTGTTTGGCATGGAGGTTCCCAAATCATCGCAATCTACTAGACGGGAAGTTAATCCGGTCTTTCAACTGGAGCGAATTTGGGTGGTGCCTTTCCTGAGCCTTAGAGAATTACTCTTCTCACGAGTCTAGTAATCAAACACCGACCGGATAGCCTCCTGGTGGAGGGACCACACAACATACATTCACATACATCGCATCTCACCATATGAAAATGATGACATGTGCGAAGAACTAATATCACAGGCAGATATGGTGCGAGGCACTAATATCACAAGCAGTTATGGTGCGAAGCACTAACATCACAAGCAGTTATGGTGCGAAGCACTAACTGCAATAAGGAAATGCATTCTTACACATTCATCGAATGTAAATGCAACATCCACACACAAGCAGATAACAGTTTTGAAAATATTGAAATAGCGGTTTAAGTCCTCTTACTGGAGTCCCCAGCAGAGTCGCCACCTGTCGACGTCGGGATTTTTGGATGTCCCTTTCCGTTACATGTTCTTTGGTGTTCTCATTTTAGGTGAGATTTGTTTGAAAAAACAAGTGAAAAAGGTTCGACATGTATAATGTCGACGATGGACTGTTAAGAGTCGCCAGTTGGTTTTTTAAATGGTTGCACTAACACAACCGAGAAAAGGTTTGCACATTGACCCAGTGATGTGACACTGCTAAACGGGTTGGTGAAACCGAGATTCATTAGGGTCTGGGGACTTGTTTATGCAGGGGGAAGGTGTTAGGCACCGCTCGACATCCGTGTTACCACGGTGACTGCTTCTTTTCAAGAATCATTATCTCGAATGTGTGTGTGTGTGGGTCAATGTCTTTGTTATTTGGAAGTAGTGTGAGGCCTCGTTCAACCTATATATACACGTGGTTTGAATTTATGTAAAATTCAGTTTTAAGCAAGATATAGCAATGATGTTTTATAAAAAGGTTTTTCAAACCCTGATGCTCAATAGTAATTGAGACCTTTTACACTCCCATTTTATTAATTGTTCGGCTTGATTGATTTTATTCTACGAATGAGAGGCATCCGTACGAAAATAATATACAAAATAATGCCGACTTTCTCGTGGGTATGGAAACCATCTGAGAAAATTCAGACAACGCAGAATAATTTATAAGCTGCTTACAACTGAAAATGTCCATCATGGGAACCGAATCTAGATCCAATAGGCTGAATCTGTGATCACATGATTCCTAGGCGCACAGAATACTGCAATTTGTATGGAAGCAGTAAGTAGGTATATATAAAAGCTGTCAATTTATATATACAGATAGGATCACATACCACGAAGCACCTCCATGGGGGATCAGAAATGTAAATAAAGCTGTAAACACGGTCAACCACCACGAAGGAAACTCCAGACAGACTAATATATATATATATATATATATATATATATATATATATATATAAAAAGCAATAAACGCATTCTGGATGTAAAATCTGTGCTCATCGAATGAGTTCTACCCACAGTTCATATATATAAGTATATATATATATTTATATATAAAAGCAAATAAATGCACCGGGATATAAAATCCAGGCTCATCGAATGTAGTCCCACCACAGTTCATATATATAAGTATATATATATATATATATATATATATATATATATATATATATATATATATATATATAAGCAAATAAACGCACTGATATATAAAATATAGGCTCATCGAATAGAGTCCAAACCACAGTTCATATATATAAGTATATATATATATATAAAAGCAAATAAATGCCTTGATATAAAATCTGGCTCATCGAATGTAGTCCGAATACAGTTCATATATATATAAATATATATATATATATATAAATAAAAGCGAGTAAATGCTCCAGACCGAAGTCTAGGCTCATCGAACAAAGTTTGACACACAGTTAATATATATAAATGTATATATATATATATATATATATATATATATATATATATATGTATTAAAGCAGTAAACGCTCCATACCGAAGTCTAGGCTCAATCGAGGCATAACTCGATGATGTTAGTCTATATATATATAAATATATATATAATATATGTATATATACAGACTGAAATGAAACCACGGACCGAAGTCCGGGCGAAAGCAAGCAACACGACTCTCAACTTGTAGAAGGGTGTGTGCAAAGATGAAGAGAAAGACTCTAAAGTGTGTGAGAAGGCTTACAGCTGACTGCCAAAGAAGACTTCTATATCTTTAGAGTGGGTAAACACTGACTTTTGTAGGTACAAAAGGGTTATATATGAGCTCACAGGTGTTTAAAAGGGAAAGTACACTGCATGGGGTGAGTGCAGAGAAAATTGGGTTGGGCTTCCTCGCCTTTTTCTCTTGCAAAATGGGCAGCCCAAGCCCTCTATTTATAGGCAATTTAGCCACAGGTGTACCAGAGGCAACCCGGGTGGGCCCAGGTTTTTCGGGTTAGATCGTCTCAAAGTACGTGCACTCAAGCACTATAATGTCCACTCAAACTTTTAGAAGTGCAATCCAGGCATCCGTTTGAGGTATACAGGACCTATTTCGGACCTCCGTTGTGGAGTTGTACGATGGCATGGGATTAGAGTTTGTACGAAGTCATTGAAGATGGGACGATGCCCTCCGGTCTTCAAGCATCAACTTTCATCCGTTACCCCGCACAATAGTCACTCGGGATTGGTTAGTCTTGTGGGACATCGTTGTGTTGAGACGTGACGTGGCATCGTGTTGACGAGATGACGATGTTGCCCCTCACCGGTGTTATCGTCGGATTGGGCTGATAAAGCAGACGTTGCTCAGACTTCGCTGAGATTGGACTGCTGCAATTGTTGAAGGTCCTCATTGTCATCTTTGAGGTGTGCCTGCCTTCCCGATGTTATTTCCGGGTTGGTACAGTGCATCTCGTTGTGAGCGCCGAGATTGAAGTTGGTCGCATTTGAAACAAGCAATTCCGGGGTTATCGCCGAAACTACATTCCTTGGGATTATCACCAAGGTTGGTGGCTATTCCCATGGTTGGGACTGAGATTGGATACCTCAGGGTTATCTCCGAGATTAATCGGTCTTCTCCGGTGTGTGTTCCGGCATTGGATCTGCATGCCTCGGGGTTACATCCGAGGTTGGAATTATTACTCCCAGAAGGTGATCCTAGGTTGATGTTGAACTTCCGGTAGTATCCAGTATGGATTTGGATTATCTTTTAGGGTTCTCTCTTAAAAGACTAATATGTCCTCCTGAAATGTTAGTGATAGTAGTACAGAAAATTTCGAGTGTCTACAGCACCTTCGTGCACTTTCTTCTTCATACGCATCAGCTCCGGGTCTATAGCTTGAGCAGCTTTAACTTTATCGATTGAAGTCGGTTCTACTCGTATATTTGACATCATCATGTGGGTCCTTGAAGTCTTTAACTTTATCCCCTTCATTTGCAAGTCATAAAAAATGGGCCTTTTCGTTGATAATATCGCACTCGTACCCGCATATGATCTTCTACTCAATGTGTCAGTTACCACGTTCACTTTTCCAAGATGGTATTGAATGGTATGATCGTAATCTTTCAACAACTCGAGCCAACGTCGTTGTCGCATGTTAAGTTCCTTTTGGGTGAAGAAATATTTGAGGCTTTTATGATCTGTATAGATCTCCACTTTTTTCCCCATACAGGTAATGTCTCCACTTTGAGTTGTCGTGAGGCATAGGCTATGACTTTCTGTTGGGTAAAATCTATATATGCACAACACGCAAGTATACGTGGTCAACAAGTAATATAATGATAAGTCAAGTATCGTTCCCACATAGATTAGCTAGAAATTAACCCTCACAATTACCAATTTCCTATTAATCCAAATTTTATTAAACTAACCAATTTCAAGATTATAACTAAAAATATTAAAAATACTAAAATTACCAAACAATCAATAACCCTAAAAACTAAATTTTTAAACAAGTATTGGAGAATTAGACTTACAACTTCACTCTAAGCATCACTCTGATCATTACACCGTATTCCAGTTTAATTCACTATCCCAATTTATTAATCAAGAACACTCAAGTAGAACTAGCCACCTCTCGATGTACTAATACCGTATTAACTCAAATCCACAAATTACATAGAATTAAGTTAAACGTCTTAATTAACTAACTCACTATATCTCTATGTGAATTACAATCAAAGAAGTCTAATTACATGCGATGCTAGGCATATCTCTACCCTAACATTCAACAAGATTCCATCATTCACAGAATTCAAGAACACATGCTATTTTGACTAAGTCTAGACTCGTATTTCCTCTCTCGAATCCATACAAGTCCATAAATAATTAGTGATCAAGCAATTCATAAATTCAATCACAAATCAATATAGATAAACCGAATAATAGCTTATTAAACTGAAAATCAAAGTTTACATAATCATCGTTCCACTCAAAGATCTGTTATAAGCCTAATAAAGAATTTAGCTCATCATCAATGAAAAAAAACTGAATTAATTAAAGTAAACATCATCAAAATTACAAATATAAAACTAAAGAAGAAGAATAAAATCCAGAACCACCCTTCTCTCTAGCTCAATCTACAATTATTATGAAATCACCTTCAAAGTCTTCCTCCAATGCTCTTGCTCAGAAAATTGTCTTCAATGATCTAATTGCTTGTATCATTCTTCAATCTCGTGTTTGTTGTAAATTATCTCACTAAGACGTTTATTCTGACTCTAATTCCTTGTCAAAACGAGTTCTAATCTGAGCCAAACACTAATCTTTACGTTGTTGCAACATTCCAAAAGCAACAGGAGACTCTCTCTTTCCTGCACCTCCGCCCCCGCGGGGGTTTTGCCTTGAAAGTAGCCCACCCCAGCGGGCATATCCTCTGTTAGTTTATCTTGCAACCCTCCCCCAATAGGGGTTTTGTACATGGAAAGCCCGCCCCAGCGGGGGTTCTTTTAGCTAATTGTTCACTTTAGCTCCAAATCTTGCCCATTTTCGCCATGATTTTACTCTTTTAGTCCAACTGCCACTCCACCACACCTAAACACAAAACAACGCTAAACAGGTAAAAATGAAACATATAAACCAAGAACTAACACACTTTAAGCTTGAATTAGGAATTGATTCGTAGGTATAAAACCCACTTATCACTTTCCCATGTTGCATGAGATCACATCCTAAATCTCTGCCTGAAGCATCACTATAGATGACGTATCCCTCCTAACCTGATGGTATTGTCAGAACAGGTGCTGAAATTGTGACAACCCGAGAATTTTGAATATTTTTAAAATTTTTATTAATTGATTTAAGGTTCAAAATTAGAACCTAGATAGAAAATTATTGTATGCGTTTAATATTTTTAAGATTGAATTTTGAGGATTTCAAAATTCTGTTAAGGATTTAGGTGAATTATTCAGGATTAAGGAATATGTGAATATGTTCTGTGCATATGTGTGCATGATGTGGTTAAGGGTCAAGGGTTGACCAGATAAACGATATCTGTGACAAACCCTAAGTTTATTTTAAGAACATCAACGTTCGGTTAGAAAACCCTAACGAATTATAAGAAACCCTAGAAACCGGTTCTGGAAACCTTAATTTCAGTTCCGGGAATCCAAAACCCTAATTCGAAAATTTAAAACCCTAATCTGGGAACTTAAAAGATAATTATAATTCTTAAGTGATATTAATTATAATGTTAATTAGGGTAAAGCTTACTTATTTATTAAACCCTAATTTCAAATATTAAACCCTAATTTATGGATTGAAACCCTAATTTATAATTAGGGAAAACTTAAGTGTTAATTTAATACTTTTAATGTTAATTAGAAAATATTAATTCTAATTTTCAAGTTATAGTAATTAAAATCATAATCTAATTATAAAAATTTAATTTCTAAATTAGAAAATTTAATTTTCTATTAGAAACCCTAATTAGTGGTTTATAAACCGTAATGACCATTTTGACCCTAATTGCTAAATTAGCGATTTTAATTAGAAAATGTTAATCCAAATTAACAAGATTTAAGTTATGATTAAGAAATTTTAATATAATTAGAAAATCCTAATTATAATTTAGAAATATTAAATTTCTATTTTTAAAACCTAATTTGGAAATTTTAAAAAATTAAATTGCAAAGTTAAGGGTTAAATCCTAAACCCTAATAATTCCAACCCCTAAAACCTAACCCTAAGGGTTTGGTCAAATGACAAGAATGTCATTAAAATAATTTTTCAAATGACAAAAATGCCCTTTTTGGATTTTTTTTTTAATTAGGTAACTTGCAAATCTTTGTATATTTGGAGTTAGTAACCTAATGTTTTGACTTGTGACATTAAAATCTCAGCAAAACAGCCTCCAATTGACAGCAAGATCAGATCAATCATGCATCTATGTAATATATATAGATTAAGAGAGAGAAAATATGAAAAATAAGCTCATTTAGTCTCTTGCTCTCACCAACTCTCTCTCTCTCCCCTAAACCTACGAAAATCATAAGTGAATCAGTTACATAATCAGTCCCTAGATCACCAAAATCAGTAAAGGAGATCAAAGATCAAGGATCAAGGATTGGACAAGAGAGGTATAAACCCTAACTCACCTTTTGATCTTGTATGTTAAGGTAAAGTTTGTGTTTATGTGTTTATTTAAGTGTTAGAAGATGTTTTATAATGATCTACGATGATCTATCATAGATCCATAGCATCAAAGTGGAGAAAAATCGAAGTTTTAAAAAACTGCTCAATTAAGAACCATATTTGTGGTCTGACAAACAATGTCAGGCGCCACAGATTCTTCTATGTTCATGTTTTTTGTTGTTTTATGTTTTGGTTCGATAGTCTGGTATGTGGTATTTGATCTGAAAGTGGAATCACAGTCATCCCATGTCCAGATCTTTTGTTATTAACGGTCAAAACTCATTGACCGAGATTGACCGGGTGATTTCTGGGTAACCCAGAAATCCTAAACCCGCGTCTGACAAGCTTTTGGTTAGCCCAGATCTGTCAGTTGTAACGTGATTTGATGTTTTGTTTGTAACCAAGTTGTAGCCTGATAGTTGTACTATAGATCCATGACATAAAACCCATTAAACAACAACTATGTTGGATGTAGAGACTACAAAAGTAAAGCGACTAACTGACGCTTTTAGCGCTTACGGAAAACCAAGAAAACCGGAAGAACTAGATTTCTGACATACTTTGACCGAGCTGAATCTGGAACATGTGATGTAGTTGGACTAATTTGTTGTTATAATTATGTTCTATGACATGCTGACTGTAAATGGGAACCATAATACACCTTATTGGATA
The DNA here is from genome assembly GCA_020205605.1 of Panax ginseng. Taxonomy (NCBI): domain Eukaryota; kingdom Viridiplantae; phylum Streptophyta; class Magnoliopsida; order Apiales; family Araliaceae; genus Panax; species Panax ginseng. Next base: position 116,545,309 of record CM035136.1, on the reverse strand, counting down.
ACCTGAACCTGGATTAAAGCAAGCCAGAAAGAGGCACCACGAACTTCTGGGTTTCTAGGAAAACCTAGAAAAGTTCTGACAAGAAGTTTACAAGCCCAGATCTTCGTGATGTTTTGTGTTATGACCTACTTTATTCTTTAAGGTTGTAGTATTACACTTATACTACAATATGGATATCATTATCTGCCCAGAAAACATTAGGATCATAGATTAATAACTGGTCAAACCATGAAGCCTTTAATTGCCGGCTGTCAGTGTTCTTGAGCTCAAGAACACCAACAACGACGCTTTGTGTCGCTAAAGGCCTTTAGCGACGGTTTTAATTATATTTAATTTCTGATTTTTCGGGAATTAATTAATAAATAGATAAAAATGATTTTTAATTATTTAAAATACATAATAAATTCCGAAAAATTATTTTAAAGTCCGAAAAATAATTTTTAATTATTTTGAATATATTTCATAAATATTTAATATTTTTAGAATATAAATGGTATTTAATTTATTTAATTATAATATTAAATAAATGATTTAAAAATTATTTTAATACATGAAAAATCATGAAAACAAATATTATGTTATAATAAAATATTTTAAGTTATTTTCAAAGTGACTTTTAATATTTTAGGATGAATTTCATTAATTAATCAATATTAAGGATATTTAGTTTATTTAATAACTATATTAAATAAATTATGGAAAAATAGAATTAATGGTTTATAAATCATATAAAATGATTTAAGTATTATAAAAATATTTTAAGTTATAAAATATAAATTTTGATATTTTTCGATGAAAATATTAATATTTTAATATTAATAGTAATTACCTGGATAATAAATTGAAGTGTTTAAAAATCATATAAATATGATTTTAAAGTATTAAAATACTTTGTGATATCATAAAATATATTATAATATTATGACATGTATTTTATTAATATTTGATAAAAAATGAATATTAATGATAAAATAATTATGTGGTATTTAATTCATTTAAATTCGATTTTTTTAATAATGAAAAATTCATGATAAATAGTAATAATTATTTAAAAATTATTATGAACTTGTGAAAATTATTTTGACTGTTAATAAAGTTATCTTAGATAATTGTTAACTATTAAGTCAGAGTTTAATTGAACTTAGACTCAAAATTTTGTCCGACTAGACCGTCAAGATGTTAGAATTGTGTCAGGTTCAACTTAGACTGTAAAAGTTTGACTTGATACCGAGTCCTATGTGTGTTATAGACTGATATGGTTATGTGTTATGTGTTTAGGTTATTCTATGTATATATATATATATTATAGTATTATATTATGATGATATTATTCTAATATTGGAGATCTATATTACAAATATTAGGTCTTCGGATAAAGCGATATAAATTGCGTAGCGGTAATCAACGGTTCAGGCAAGTTGGTTTTTACTTAACTCTATTAAGAGTGTTTCATTAGGATAAGCTTACAGTTAATCATTGTTGGTTGCCATGAATTGTACTTTGTACATATTGCATGTATAAGTCAGGTATGAAAGGCTGATCACCTTCATTACCAGTTGGTTCAGATATATTTGCTCATGTATAATACTTGTTAAGTCATAAATTTGTTCCTGCTAGTTCACAATTATATTGTTGAATTATAGCCAGCTTATTATTCTGACTATTTCAATCATGATATATCGTTAAATTATTGAACTTAAACTTGCTGGGAAATCTTTATGCTCACCCTTGCTATATCATGATAAAACATTGCAGATTAAGACGAATGCGTCGGATACAAGGAAAGGTTAAAGACAGATCCAACTATAGTATACGTGTGCAGTAGTTTTGTAATAGTTTAATATAATAATAATGTTATGTGTTAAATAAGTTATGATTTGTGTATTAAGTTAAGGTTACTCGGCCTTGGGGAAAGTGTATAAGTTTAATGTATAAACAATTTATGTTTATATCTTCCGCAAATAGTAATAGTTGTCAAGAATGATCGAACCAGATCCGAGGTGATTTAGGACCTGAATTCTGGGCCGTCACAGTTGGTATCAAAGTTGTTGGTTATAAAGCTTAGGTAGGAATACCTGAGACCAATAACCGCAGTGATTAGGATAAGATCTAACTCACGTAGAGTTAGTCGGTCGGTAAGATTCAAAGACGAATCTCGGCGAGTTATAAAGATACAGAGTTCCCTAACTATGATAATAAAGTTGAGCAGTAGTGGTAAATAGATCTAGTCTAAAAGACTAAAAGTACAGTGATATGAGATCATAAAACAAAACGATCAAGACATAAAAATGAATCGTAATATATACGATGAGATCACCCCGTGATCTGATAAGGTTATAGTATGGAATAAGATTCAATCTGATGATTGAAAAGTTTACAGCAAGATTGCTGTGTGAATTGGTACAGATTCAGGAAAGGATTATGAATACGAGTTGAATGAAATTCGTATTGAGAAGGGAGTTAGTGTTAGGTGGGGATTTCAATTGAGGACTCGTGTCAGCAGTTGAGTTGTATAATTCCTTGTGTGGGCGGGGAATTGTACTTGGTGTAAAAACTACTTAGTTCTGGCAATGATAATCATTGAAATGTTTGTGTCGCGCTATTTTCTATATGCATGTTAAGAGGGTGATTCCTTTCTCATGTGTAGAACAGATAGATAGGTTATATGGAGAGGATATAAGGTTAAGTACGAGTTCTTAAAACTCATACTTATGTGACATTTTTGACTCATAGTTATATGAAATGTTTATGAACCCCTCAACGAATGGACACCAAAGGTCTATCTAGGAAAGTTCTTAAACTCATATGATTGTGGTAATTTATGGACTCATAAGTGTGGTTTTACGAACTGGGTATAGTTGTGTGTAGATGGAGTATTAAAGACTATAGGAACATATAGATTGTTAAGCAAATGATTATTAGTGGAGACATAAGTTTTCCAAAACTCCTAGCTATGCTAGACTTCAAAATGTTGACATCAAGCTAAATACGCACTATGTGCTTTTGAAAAAAAAATAAAATGTAGACTCGTAATCATTTTTGAAACGGTTGAAAGTATAGTCTATGCTACTTATTCAGCTAGACGCAAATGATTTGAAATATCAAAATATATTTTATTTATCACTCATGTACCATGTAACCTGGTGCAGAGATGATAAAACTTTGATAGAGTTGTAAATGCAGGAATACTTAGTGCGAATTCGATCTGAAAATCATTGTTCCACTATTGTATGATGTGTTATGACAAAGTCACTCAATGACGGCATCCTCAAACAGACTGTTAATACAGTACGGCATCATGGCGTCATTCTCAAAAATATTTTTAATAAAATTTTAATTTGCCAACGGGATTTGGCTACACTTAAATAATTCGATTGAATTGAAATATTGATATGAGTCTACGCTATTCGATTCAGCTAGACTAAAGTTATGAAAACTCTAAGTGTTCATTGAAAGAAATTTCCCGAACCAAATTGTTTTGGTGCGGAATCCAACAAGACAGGGGTAGAATTTTGTGCCTATGGCAGTGAAGAGAAACAGATAAAATCAGTACATGGCTAGTACAGGACATATCGGGCTAATCACCCTTTGTCTGTAAGTTATGACGATTTGTGGATGAATTTCCGTATAACCTTTGCGAAAATGACAGACAAATAGTCTATATGACTCCTTAGCAAAATTTGAAAATTTTTACTCTTGTGAGAGGTGTATTGGGTAGCATGTGATGATAAGAATGTATGGTGTAAGGTGTAAGGTAAATTTCAGAGATGAAATTTTTAGAAGAAGGGGTGAATGTGACAACCCGAGAATTTTGAATATTTTTTAAATTTTTATTATTTGATTTAAGGTTCAAAATTAGAACCTAGATAGAAAATTAGTGTATGCGTTTAATATTTCTAAGATTGAATTTTGAGGATTTCAAAATTCTGTGAAGGATTTAGGTGAATTATTCAAGATTAAGGAATATGTGAATATGTTCTATGTATATGTGTGCATGATGTGGTTAAGGGTCAAGGGTTGACCAGATAAACGATATATGTGACAAACCCTAAGTTTATTTTAAGAACATCAACGTTTGGTTAGAAAACCCTAACGAATTATAAGAAACCCTAGAAACCGGTTCTAAAAACCCTAATTTAAGTTCCGGAAATCCGAAACCCTAATTCGGAAATTTAAAACCTTAATTTGGGAACTTAAAGGATACTTATAATTCTTAACTACTGATATTAATTATAATGTTAATTAGGGTAAAGCTTAATTATTTATTAAACCCTAATTTCAAATTTATTAAACCCTAATTTATGGATTGAAACCCTAATTTATAATTAGGGAAAACCTAAGTGTTAATTTAATAGTTTTAATGTTAATTAGAAAATATTAATTCTAATTTTCAAGTTATATTAATTATAATTAGAAAATCCTAATCTAATTACGAAAATTTAGTTCCAAAATTAGAAAATTTATTTTTCTATTAGAAACCCTAATTAGTGGTTTATAAACCCTAATGACCATTTTGACCTTAATTGCTAAATTAGCTATTTTAATTAGAAACTGTTAATCCTAATTAACAAGATTTAAGTTATGATTAAGAAATTTTAATATAATTAGAAAATCCTAATTATAATTTAGAAATATTAAATTTCTATTTTTAAAACCTAATTTAGAAATTTTAAAAAATTAAATTGCAAAGTTAAGGGTTAAATCCTAAACCCTAATAATTCTAAACCCTAAAACCTAATCCAAACCATAAACCCTAAGGGTTTGGTCAAATGATAAGAATGCCATTAAAATTATTTTATAAATAACAAAAATGCCCTTTTTGGATTTTTTTTTAATTAGGTAACTTGCAAATCTTTGTATATTTGGAGTTGGTAACCTAATGTTTTGACTTGTGACATTAAAATCTCAGCAAAACAGCCTCCAATTGACAGCAAGATCAGATCAATCATGCATCTATGTAATATATATAGATTAAGAGAGTAAAAATATGCAAAATAAGCTCATTTAGTCTCTTGCTCTCACCAACTCTCTCTCTCCCCTAAACCTACGAAAATCATAAGTGAATCAGTTACATAATCAGTCCCTAGATCACCAAAATCAGTAAAGGAGATCAAAGATCAAGGATTGGACAAGAGAGGTATAAACCCTAACTCACCATTTGATCTTGTATGCTAAGGTAAAGTTTGTGTTTATGTGTTTATTTAAGTGTTAGAAGATGTTTTATGATGATCTGTGATGATCTATCATAGATCCATAGCATCAAAGTGGAGAAAAGTCGAAGTTTTAAAAAACTGCTCAAGAACAATATTTGTGGTCTGACAAGCAATGTCAGGCGCCACGGATTCTTCTATGTTCATGTTTTTTGTTGTTTTATGTTTTGGTTCGATAGTCTAGTATGTGGTCTTTGATCTGGAAGTGGAATCACAGCCATCCCATGTCCAGATCGTGTGTTATTAACGGTCAAAACTCGTTGACCGAGATTGACCGGGTGATTTCTGGGTAACCCAGAAATCCTAAACCCGCGTCTGACAAGCTTTTGGTTAGCCCAGATCTGTCAGTTGTAACGTGATTTGATGTTTTGTTTGTAACCAAGTTGTAGCCTGATAGTTGTACTATAGATCCATGGCATAAAACCCATTAAACAACAACTATGTTGGATGTAGAGGACGGTCAAAGTAGGCGACTAGCACAGTTTTAGCGTTTCTGGAAAACCCAGAAAATTGGAAGAACTAGATTTCTGACATACTTTGACCGAGCTGAATCTGGAACATGTGATGTAGTTGGACTAATTTGTTGTTATAATTATGTTCTATGACATGCTGACTGTAAATGGGAACCATAATATACCTTATTGGATAACCCGAACCTGGATTAAAGCAAGCCAGAAAGAGGCACCACGAACTTCTGGGTTTCTAGGAAAACCTAGAAAAGTTCTGACAAGAAGTTTACAAGCCCATATCTTCGTGATGTTTTGTGTTATGACCTACTTTATTCTTTAAGGTTGTAGTATTACACTTATACTACAATATGGATATCATTATCTGCCCAGAAAACATTAGGATCATAGATTAATAACTGGTCAAACCATGAAGCCTTTTAATTGTTAGTATTTGTCGGTTGTTCTTGAGCTCAAGAACACCAACAACGACACTTTGTGTCGCTAAAGGCCTTTAGCGACGATTTTAATTATATTTAATTTCTGATTTTCCGGGAATTAATTAATAAATAGATAAAAATGGTTTTTAATTATTAACAATACATAATAAATTCCAAAAAATTATTTTAAAGTCTGAAAAATAGGTTTTTAATTATTTTGAGTATATTTCATAAATATTTAATATTTTTGGAATATAAATGGTATTTAATTTATTTAATAACTATATTAAATAAATTATGGAAAAATAGAATCAATGGTTTATAAATCATATAAAAATGATTTAAGTATTAGAAAAATATTTTAAGTTATAAAATATAACTTGATATTTTGCCATGAAAATATTAATATTTTAATATTAATAGTAATTACCAAAAAATAAATTGAAGTGTTTAAAAATCATATAAATATGATTTTAAATTATTAAAAATACTTTGTGATATTATAAAATATATTAAATATTATGACATGTATTTCATTAATATTTGATAATAAATGAATATTAATGATAAAAGAATTATGTGGCATTTAATTCATTTAAATACGATTTTTTTAATAATGAAAAATTCATGATAAATAGTAATAATTATTTAAAAATTATTACGAACTTGTGAAAATTATTTTGACTGTTAATAAAGTTATCTTAGATAATTGTTAACTATTAAGTCAGAGTTTAATTGAACTTAGACTCGAAATTTTGTATTATTACGAACTTGTGAAAATTATTTTGACTGTTAATAAAGTTATCTTAGATAATTGTTAACTATTAAGTCAGAGTATAATTGAACTTAGACTCGAAATTTTGTCCGACTAGACCGTCGGGATTTTAGAATTGTGTCAGGTTCAACTTAGACTGTAAAAAGTTTGACTTGATATCGAGTCCTATGTGTGTTATAGACTGATAGGGTTATGTGTTATGTGTTTAGGTTATTCTATGTATATATATATATATATATTATAGTATTATATTGTGATGATATTATTCTAATATTGGAAATCTATATTACTAATATTAGGTCTTCGGATAAAGCGATATAAATTGCGTAGCGGTAATCAACGGTTCAGGCAAGTTGGTTTTTACTTAACTCTATTAAGAGTGTTTCATTCGGATAAACTTATGGTTAATCATTGTTGGTTGCCATGAATTGTACTTTGTACATATTGTATGTATAAGTCAGGTATGAAAGGCTGATCACCTTCATTACCAGTTGGTTCAGATATATTTGTTCATGTATAATACTTGTTCAGTCATAAATTTGTTCCTGCTAGTTCACAATTATATTGTTTAATTATAGCCAGCTTATTATTCTGACTCTTTCAATCATAATATATCGTTAAATTATTGAACTTAAACTTTCTGGGCAATCCTTATGCTCACCCTTGCTATATCATGATAAAACATTGCAGATTAAGATGAATGTGTCGGATACAAGGAAAGGTTAAAGACAGTTCCAACTATAGTATACGTGTGCAGTAGTTTTGTAATAGTGTAGTATAATAATAATGTTATGTGTTAAATAAGTTATAATTTATGTATTAAGCTAAGGTTACTCGACCTTGGGGAAAGTGTATAAGTTTAATGTATAAACAATTTATGTTTATATCTTCCGCAAATAATAATAGTTGTATAGAATGATCGAACCGGATCCGAGGTGATTTAGGACCTGGATTCTGAGCCATCACAAAAATTGGTCTCCTCTTAAGTTCTTGAAAACTCTTCTCGCATTCTTCGCTCCTACTGAATTTTGTATCTTTTTGAGTCAGCTTAGTTAACGAAGTGGCGATTCGAGAAAATCCTTCCACGAATCTCCGATAATAACCAGCTAAACCCAGAAAGCTAAGTACTTTGGTTAATGACTTAGGTTGCTCCCAACTTTGTATCACTTCAATCTTCACTGGATATAGCTTGTATCACTTCAAGCCAGAACTCACATTTCTTTAACTTGGCATATAGCTTGTTTTCACGCAGTTTTTGGAGTATCAGTCTCAAGTGTTGCTCATTATCTTCACGACTTTTGGAGTATATTAGGATTTCATCAATAAAGACAACCACAAAATGATCCAAATATTCTTTCAATACTCGGTTCATCATATCCATGAAGGCAGCATAAGCATTAGTCAATCCAAAAGACATGACTAGGAATTCGTAATGCCCGTACAGAGTTCTAAAAGCAGTCCTTAGAATGTCATCAGTTTTAATATTTAACTGATGATATCCGGAACAAAGATCGATCTTTGAAAAAAATTTAGCACCTGGCAACAAGTCAAACAAGTCATCAATGCGAGGCAATGAATACCTATTTTTTATGGTGACATAATTCAACTCCCGATAATCAATACAAAGTCGCATACTCCCATCTTTCTTCTTTACGAATAAAATCGATGTCTAATAATTCCTACAGTTGGGTTCTCAACTCCTGAAGTTCAATAGGAGTCATTCGATATGGGGTTTTGGAAATGGGTTTTGTATCAGGTTCAAGATCAATACAAAATTCAATTTCACGCTCTGGGGGTAGGCCAAGAAGTTACTCAGGGAATACATTGGGAAATTTATTAACAATAGAAATATCCTTCAAATCTGACGTATTTTTGTTTAAATCTGTGACATGGGCTAAGAAAGCTTGACATCCATTTTTTAATAAACGAATGGCTTTATGGCTTGATATGACAATGATGATTTTAGTGGTTTGGTTGCCTGAATTCGCATAATAGGTTGGTTAGGAATATGAAAACTAATAACCTTACTAAAATAATTAATTTTAGCATGATGAGTAGTTAACCAATCAATCCCTAAAATCACATCAAATGCAAGTATTTCCAAAGAGATGAGATCAACAGGTAATGTGTAAGTGTCGATTTGAATCAAACATGATCTATAAACAGTGGATGTGATGAAGGTTTTTCCCAACAGAGTTTCAACAAAAAAGTCAAAGTCTAATTTCTCTGGAGTTAAATTTAAACGTTGAGCGCAAGTAGGTGAAATAAAAGAATGGGTAGAACCAGTATCAAATAAGGTATAGACTTCACAAGAGTTTATGATTTGCTTACCCGTGATAACTTCGTTCGGGTTCCTCGCTTTTTGGGAGGTCACGGCAAATGCTCTCGCTTGAACTACCGATGTTGAATTATTTGGGACAGCCTTTGGTGTCATCATCCCAGCTGGACTTGACTTCACTACGCGACAAAATTAAGCTAGGTGACCTTCTCTTCCGTAATTGAAACACGCTTTGGGTTGCTGCATATAGTTTGGACTGATGTGTCCCTCCTCTCCGCATCTGTAGCATACAACTGGTGGTTGTTCTCCTTCCTTGAAAACGGGTGATGGTGTTGTTGTCTTTCCATCATTGTTGAATCTCCTCTTTTTGAAATTTCCACTTGACTCATTTCTTCTTTTATTTTGGCCAGGATTACCATCGAAGTGGTTACCATTTCTGGCATGATAATTTCCTCCACGTTTGTTGTCACCGCTTTGATGACTGATTCCACTAGTATAACCATTATCGTTTTGCCAGCTATTATCTTTTGGTTGGGCTGACTCATTATCGCGCTCCAATAATTGAGCCCTATTTACAACATCTGAATATAAACAAAGTTTGTGAGAAATGAGGTATTAACGAATTTCAGGCTTCAAACCTCGTAGAAACATTCGCGTCATACACTCCTCATTATCTACCAAATGGGATGCAAACCGGAATAACTAAGAAAACTTTGCCTCGTATTACGATACGGTCATATTACGTTGTTCTAGCTTGATGAATTCCACTTCCATCATGTGACAAATAATCTCTGCAAAGTACGTGTCGTTGAACAATTCTTGGAACTTCTCCCAAGACATCTTCAGTGCGAAAAGATGAGTATGTTTTACAAATAAAATATATTGGTGATCTACTTAATTCACGTCCCAGCTCCTTGAATTTCTTAGTGGTGACCAGCCGTGAGATGCAATTGATTCCACCTGCATTTTGAACATGAATCTCTCTCGTTTGGTGTTTCATGAATTATAGAAAGCTTCTGAACATCTCATTGTTCCTCATTTGGTCGGTGTTGTTGTTTATATAAGGATTATTGCCTTCCTGATGCACATTATACTAGTTATTGATTGGCGGTGTCTCAACGGTCTCATATGCTCCATTGCTTATCTCCAAAATTTAGATGTCAGTCTCAAACATTGCCACAAAACAAGGGTTAATTGACATGCCATATATTATCCCTATATTCTGACCGACCAATTAAATAACAAATAAGCTTAAGTAGGACACACTAGCGAAGGATTTATTCTTCTCTCCCCTCCTAGTTCTAACCACAGATATCTGTCAGGGATCATATCCCTAAGCTTTGATACCAACTGTGACGCCCCCAAAATAAGTATACGCAATCCATTCTGAGGCGCCAAATACATGGTACATAATTTAAATACAAACTTAATTTATACAACTGTGGTGCAAAATACGACAACACAATAGCTGAGTTTCAAAACAAATATTATCTCATATAAAATATCTAAACTCAAATGAAGTCTTCATTACAATTATTATCACATTATTTTATAGCATAATGAGGACTACTATAGCCACCATCTTGGACCATCACTCTATTCCTTGACTAGTCCCAGGTATATTCTCATTTCCTGAAGAGAACAATGAAAGAAAAAGGTGAGATTAACTAGCCCAGTAAAGAATATTATGTGACGCCCCCAAAATAGGTATACATCACCCATCTTGAGTCGCCAAATACATGGTGCAAAATTCAAATACAACTTAATAATACAACTGTCGTGTAAAATACGACAAAACATAAATTGAGAGTTTTAATACGAATATTGTCTTCTAGATAGTATTCAACTCAAATGGAGTCCTCAATACATTTATTATCACACTATTTTATAGAATAGTGAGGACTACTAATGCTATCATCTGGACCGTCGCTCCGTTTCCCGACTATTCCCGGCTACGTTCTCATTTCCTGAAGAGGACAATGAAAGCAAAAGGGTGAGCTCAACTAGCCTAGTAAGAAATATTATGACTAAGATAATGTAGAATAATTTATCGTTAGCCTTCAACAGTGTTAAACTAATAAAATATAACAAACATCAAGTTTAACTACAGCGGAACAAGCAATCCATTAGAAGAGTCAAGTAGAGCATAAAATCTAATATCTTCTTTGATTTAAAAAAGTTTTTCATCACTTTTGTCGCTGAGACTCAGCATAATAAATAATCTACATCATCGAATCACCCCTGCACTACGGCCAAAGATATTCTTTAGTATCACGACCATAAATTATCCATGCACTACGGGCCAAGGATATTCGTGTATTCATCAATGGTCATGATCATGCCAACAACTGTCCATCAATGCATTACGGGCCAATAAGGAATTTTACCACATCATTTGTAACATTACGGTCATGATTATTACGAATAATCCCTGGTCATAATCATACCAAGTCCATATATGCACTACAGGCCACAGATGACTTTCAACATAATATAAACATGAGGATGATAAGAATTCAATAAAACAAGTTGAAGGATAAATTTTTAAAGATTTATAATTTAATTTGTCCAGAAATAAATAATGTCCAAATTGTCAACATGATATTGCTTTGTGGAGTAAAATTCAAGAATAATATTGTATCAAAAATGATTTAGACCGAAAAGAAATTAATTTTTGTCATGAATAGTACCCTGGGTGAATAATAACTGAGTGAATAGTACCCATGAATAGTAACTTCAGGAATAGTAACCCCATGAATAGTACCCCAAAATGAAAAAGTTAAAACTTATCAAGAATGCTCAAAATAATATTTCAATGAAAAGATACTTGATGAAACGCCAATATCAAGGATATTCTACTAATTTCATGGAGTATAGAAGCCAAAACTTTAACAAAACGAGTATAGAATTCGATATCTGAAACGAAATAATATTACTTAAATACTACAGAGTATGGAAGAAAATATTATTTCAAGCGAATATTGAACAAAAATAACATGCCTTACAACTGTTGAACGAAAATAATATTCCAATGAATATTTAACGGAGATAATATTCCTACGAATATTGAACGAAGATAATACTCTTTATGAATATTGAACGAAAATAATATTCATACGAATATGAAAAATAATATCTCTTCAGAATGTGAAATAAATAATACCCCTAATCTCAAAAGAATAGTACTTCTGGCTGAATATCGGATATAACGATGAAAGAAACTTGCAACGTATAGCAACACTCAAAGTATCAAAATACTCATTAAAATACGCTCGATAATATGGAGAGAGAAAACTTCAGTTTCTGGTGTGATTTTCAATTCTAACCTAAGCACCCTATTTATAGAAAATTGCTTAGAACACCAAAGTAAAAAATTTAATAAAATATTAATATTGTTTTTTTAAATTCCTACGCCCACTTTGAATAACTGAATTCAGCCATTTCAACAACTAGTAGGGCCCACCCAATTGCAAAAAACATTTTTATTAAAATAAATAATTAAAACTTCAAAAATCAATTATTCTAGAACTTCAATAATTCATAATAAATATTCCCCGACAGAAAGAATATTCTACGACCAAACGAATATTCCCCTACAACATGAATATTTTATAACCACTTGCTTATTTTGCAAAATTTATAAATATTACTCCCAACTATAACATTATATCAAATTTACTCCTTAATATCAAAAAAATATTTTGAGAAAATTAAATCTTTATTCATAAAATTCGGGGTCTCACAATCTCCCCTCCTTATGAAATTTCGCCCTCGAAATTTACGTACGTACATGGTATGCCGAAGAGGTGAGGATAACTCTTCAGATTCTAAATCTTGAGGTATAACTTTTGAGTGTAAAATATGTTTCTTCTTATCCAAGATTTTAACAGGTACCTCTTCATACGTTAAATCTTCCGCTATCTCATCTGGTTTTAAATCAATATTATGGTTCAGGTCGTCCACATATTTATGTAACATCGATACGTGAAAAGCGTTATGAACATGCGACATACTTGACGGTAAAGCGAGTCTATAAACCACAGTTCCTACTCGATCGAGGATTTCAAAAAGAACAATTAAATCAAGGGTTGAGATTTCCTCTCTTCGTCAATTCTTGCTTCTAGAATAACGCCCTCTTGAACCTTCTTCTTCACATTCATCAGCTCTGAGTCTGTAGCCTAAGCGGCTTTAACTTTATCGATTAAAGTTGGTTTTAATCATATATTTAACATCATCATGTGGGTCTCTAGAGTAAGTCGTATGAAATGGGTCTTTGTATTAACAACGTCGCACTCGTAACTGCATATGATCTTCTACTCAACGCGTCAGCTACCACGTTCGCTCTTCTACGATGATATTGAATGGTATGGTCATAATCTTCAACAGCTCGAGCCAACGTCTTTGGCGCATGTTACATTCGTTTTGGGTGAAGAAATATTTGAGGGTTTTAGAATTGGGTTTTGTACTGGGGTCAAATTTAAACATTGAGCGCAAGTAGGAGAAATAAAAGAATGGGTAGAACCAATATCAAATAAGGTTTAAGCTTCGCAAGAGTTTATGATTAACTTACCCATGATAACTTCGTTCGGGTTCCTTGACAAACGCACTTACTTAAACTATCGACTTTAACTTCTCTGAGACATCCCTTTGCGTCACCATCCCCGTTGGACTTGACTTCACTACACGACAAAATCGAACTAGGTGACCTTCTCTTCCGCAGTTGAAACAAGCTTTGGGTTGTTGTGTATAGTTTGGACGGATGTGTCCCTCCTGTCCGCATTTGAAACATACGATCGGTGGTCGTTCTCCTTCCTTGACAATGGGTGTTGGTGTTGCTGTCTTTCCATCACCGTTGAATCTTCTCTTCTTAAAATTGTTCTCACTTAGTTCACATTTTCTATTATCCTGACCATGATTACCACCGAAGTGGTTACCATTTCTGGCATATTGATTCCCTCCACGTTTGTTGTCACCGCTTCGATGACTGCTATCATTGTTATTATCAATTTGTCGGCTGCTCTCTCTTGGTTGGGTTGTCTCATTATCGCATTCCAATAACTGAGCCCTATTCACAACATCTGAATACAGGCAAAGTTTGTGAGAAATGAGGTCTGACGTATTTCGAGTTTCAAACCTCGCAGAAACATTCGCGTCATTATCTACCAAATGGGATGCAAACCAGGATAACTCGACAAACTTAGCTTCGTACTGCGACACGATCATATTGTTTTGCTCCAGCTTGATGAACTCTACCTCCTTCATGTGACGAATACTTTCGGGAAAGTACTTGTCGTTGAACAATTCTTGGAACTTCTCCCAAGACATCTTCAGTGCGGAAGGCTGAGTACGCTTTATGGATTCCCACCAATAATTTGCCTCTCCTCGCAACATGAAGGTGGCAAAAGAAACCTTTTGCTCCTCTGAGCATTCCAAGACATCAAATATTTTAGTGATCTGCGTTATCCACGTCTCTGTCGTAAGTGGTTCTAGCTTTCCCAAAAACTCCGGCGGTCCCAACTCCTTGAACTGCTTAGTGGTGACCATCCGTGAGTTGCCAGTATTTCTACCTGTATTTTGAATAGTAGTCTCTCTCATTTGGTTTTGTATGAATTCTAGAAAGTTCCTAAACATACCATCATTCGTCATTTGGTCGGTGTTACTGTTTACAGGAGGGTTATTGCCTACATTATCTTGGGTATTGATCAGTGGTGACTCAACGGTCTCACATGCTCCATTTCTTATCTGAACATCTTCAAATGCCATTTTACGGTCACAAAACAATGATTAATTGAAATGCCACATATTATCCCTATATTCTGACCAACCAATTAAATAACAAATAAGCTTAGGTATGTCATACTAGCGAAGGAATTCCACGTCTCTCCCTTCTTAGTTCTAGTCTCACATCTTAGCCAAGGATCATATGCCTAAGCTTTGATACCAACTGTGATGCACCCAAAATAGGTATACATCACCCATCTTGAGTCGGCAAGTACATGGTACAAAATTCAAATACAACTTAATAATACAACTGTCGTGTAAAATACGACAAAACATAAACTGATAGTTTTAATACAAATATTGTCTTCTAGACAGTATTCAACTCAAATGGAGTCCTCAATACATTTATTATCACACTATTTCATAGAATAGTGAGGACTACTAATGCTATCATCTGGACCGTCACTCCGTTCTCCGACTAGTCCTGGCTACGTTCTCATTTCCTGGAGAAAATAATGAAAGCAAAAGGGTGAGCTCAACTAGCCCAGTAAAAATATTATGACTAAGATAATGTAGAATAATTTATCGTTAGCCTTCAACAATGTTAAACTGATAAAATATAACAAACATCATGTTTAACTCCAGCGGAACAAGCAATCCATTAGAAGAGTCAAGTAGAACATAAAATCTACTATCTTCTATGATTTAAAAAGGTTTTTCATCACTTTTGTCGCAGAGACTCAGCTTAATAAATAATCCACATCATCGAATCACCCCTGCACTACGGCCAAGGATATTCTTTAGTATCACGACCACAAATTATCCATGCAGTACGGGCCAAGGATATTCGTGTATTCCTCAATGGTCATGATCATGCCAACAACTGTCCATCAATGCACTACAGGGCCAATGAGGACTTTTACCACATCATTTGTAACATTACGGTCATGATTATACCGAATAATTCCTAGTCATAATCATATCAAGTCCATCTATGCACTACAGGCCACAGATGACTTTCAACATAATATAAACATGAGGATGATAAAAATTCAATAAAACAAGTTCAAGGATAATTTTTTAAAGATTTATAATTTAATTTATCCAGAAATCAATAATGTCCAAATTGTTAACATGATACTACTTTGTGGAGTAAAATTGAAGAATAATATTATATCAAAAATGATTTGGACCGAAAAGTAATCAATTTTTATCATGAATAGTACCCCAGGTGAATAGTAACCGAGTGAATAGTACCCGTGAATAGTAACTTCGAGAATAGTAACCCCGTGAATAGTACCCCGACATGAAAAAGTTTAAACGTATCAAGAATGCTCAGAATAATATTTACATGAAAAGATACTGGATGAAGCGCAAATATCACAGATATTCTACTAATTTCATGGAGTATAGAAGCCAAAACTTTAACAAAACGAGTATAGAATTTGATATCTGAAATGAAATAATATTACTTAAATACTACAGAGTATGGAAGAAAATATTATTTCAAGCGAATATTGAACAAAAATAACATCTCTTACAACTGTTGAACGAAAAAAAATATTCCAACGAATATTTAACGAAGATAATATTCCTACGAATATTGAACGAAGATAATACTCTTTATGAATATTGAATGTAAATAATATTCATACGAATACGAAAAATAATATCTCTTCAGAATGTGAAATAAATAACATCCCTTACTTTAAATTAAAAGAATAGTACTTCTGGCTGAATATCAGATATAATGCTGAAAGGAACTTGCACCGTATAGCAAAACTCAAAGTATCAAAATACTCACAAGAATACGCTCGATAATATAGAGAGAAAAGATTTCGTTTAAATGATTTTCAATTCTAACCTAAGCACCCTATTTATAGGAAAATGCTGAGAACACCAAAGCAGAAAATTTAATAAAATACTAATATTATATATTTAAATTCCTACGCCCACCTTGAATAACTGAATTCAACCATTTCAACAACTAGTGGGACCCACCCAATTGCAAAAATCATTTTTATTAAAATAGATAATTAAAACTTCAAAAATCAATTATTCTAGAACTTCAATAATTCATAATAAATAGCCCTTTTATCAGAAAAATTTAAATCTTATATTCCTTCATAGGAAATTCAATTCTCTACAACATTGTAAGTTTATGTTTTTCCAAATTTCAAACAGAAATTTACCGAAATCCACATACGAACGATTTTGCAGGCTATAATCAAATTTCAGTCAAAATAGGGTCCACCAACTAACAAAACATGTGTTAAACATTTTTTGTAACAAAAATACTCTTCCTCCTCATTTACTCATATATCACACATTCATTGTAAAAATATCACCATTAAAATATAATAATATTTTAAATGAATTATTTTATCAGAAAAGATAAAATATCAATTTTCAACAATTGTCACATTAAAAATTTTCTCCATCTATATCCACATAAAATGAATATTTTCCTTATCATATCAATCAATAATTAATTATTCATAAATAATATTACAGAATCACAATATTGACAACCAGACTGTTCCCAAGAAAGAGGGGGCTTTCCAATAAGGATTTCTCCTTATTGGCGCGCAATTAGGTGATCAAACCTCTCCTTAGATTGAACTTTCTAGACATTGTCAATAATGTTATCTAGTAATATTAAAAATAATATGAATTATTGATCTGATAATGAGAAATAATGTGTAGTGTTAATTATTGAAACAACAATAATATAAAATATCAACGTAGCAATTATTGAATCAATAAAATAAAATATTTAACAGTAATTACTGTAACAATTATTGAGTAGTGCCTTCATACGTAAGAATCAATCATTGGTGCAATACTGTGTGCTACTGTGCAACACCGCGTACTACTGTATTTTAACTACCAGGTATTCCAACAGTGTTAACGGTAACAATTACGTCGTTATTATAAAAACTCAAACTTGTCATTTTCTTCATCCGACCGTTTTCCGTTATAGGGCCCACAAATGGTTGTGCCGTCGTACGAATATTCCCTGACAGAAAGAATATTCTACGACCAAACGAATATTCCCCGACAACAAGAATATTTTATAACCACTTTCTTATTTTGCAAAATTTATAAATATTACCCCCAACTATAACATTATATCAAATTTACTCCTTAATATCAAAAAAATATTTCGAGAAAATTAAATCTTTATTCATAAAATTCGGGGTCTCGCATATTATGACTAAGATAATATAGAATAAATTATCCTTAGTCCTCAACAGTGTAAAAACTGATAGATTACAATAGACAACAAGTTTAGATCAACATCTGCAGTGGAATAAACAATCCATTAGAAGAGTCAAGTATAGCATGATGTCTACTATCTTCTATGATTTAAAAGTTTTCCATTAATATTTTATCTCTGTAATATAACTCAATAAATAATCCACATCACCGAATTATCCATGCACTACAGGCCAAGGATATTCGTTAGTATCACATCCACGAATTATCCATGCACTACGGGCCAAGGATATTCGTTATTATCACCAGTGATCATGATCATGCCAAACAACTGTTCATCTATGCACTACGGGCCAAAGAGGTCTTTTACCACATCATTTGTAACATTACAGGTCATGATTATACCGATACATAATTCTTGGTCATAATCATACCAATCAACAGTCCGTCTATGCACTACGGGCCAAAGATGACTTTCACCACAATATAAGCATGGGGATGATGACAATGATATAAGAAATCAATCAAGTGAGATTAAGGATAAATATTAAAGAGTTATAATTCAATTTATACAGAATATAAGAATGTCCAAATTGTCAACATGATAATTGATTTGTGGAGTAAAATTCAAGAATGATATTCATCTATCAAAATAATTTGGATAGAAAAGAAATCAATTTTTTTGTCGTGAATAGTACCCCTTGAATAGTACTTCTTGAATAGTACCGTATGTATAAATAGTACCGTATGTATGAATAGTATTGTATGTATGAATAGTGCCCATGAATAGTACTCCGGCATGAAAAGATTAAAAATTAACAAGAAAGTTCAGAAAAATATTTCCGTAAAACTATACTAGATGAAGCGCAAAATTCAAGGATATTCTACTAATTTCAAGTAGTATAAAAGCAATACTTATCAAAATAAGTGTAGAGTTAGGAATATGAAACGAAATAATATTACTTACATACTATAGAGTATAGAAGAAAATAATATTTCTTACGAATATTGAACAAAAATAATATCCTTTACCTTAAAATGAGAGTACTTCTGACTGGTATAACGGAGATATTCTTGAAGAAAACTTGCACTATTTGCTACACTCAAATTTCCTTAAACTCAAAAGAAATACGTTCAATATTATAGAAGAAGAATTATTTGATTCGGGTGTGATTTTCATTTCTACACTAAGCATCCTATTTATAGGAGAATGATAGGATACTATTTAGGAAAATAATCATGGACGACAAAGAAGGGTTTCACGTATGCAAACTTACATGAAAATTTTGATTTTACTATTCATTTTTGTGTAATAAAATATTATAACAAAGCAAAAACTTTATATAAAATATAATATATTCTATTTATAATCTAATAAAATGAATAACTTTATATATAATATAAAAAGTATTATGTTTTAAATAAAAAGTTTTCTGTTTGATATAAACAGTTTTATGTTTTATTACTATTATAATAATAATAAAACAAAAACTGAGATAACTTTCTACCGATGATTTTGAAAAATGAGTAAGTGGGGGTCCATGTAATAAGCCAAATTTACAACAAATACTTCATGACAACCCCCTTTATTTATATCAAAAATTGAATAAATATTTATCACAATTCACTTATGTTCAATAAACATATTTTTAATTTTTCAACAATTATTCATCATTAATATTATAACTCGCAATATTAACAACCAAAACATTCCTAGGAAAGAGGGGGTTTTCCGATAAGGACTTTTCCTTGTTGGCGCGCTATTAGATAACCTAACCCCTTTCCTCGACAGAACTTTCTAGACATTGTCAATAATGCAAATAATAATATGAATAACGGTGTCATCTCAATTATTGATTTAATAATATAAAATATTGTGAAGATGATACTGTGACAATAATTGAATCAATAATATGAGATACTATGAATCAACTACTGTTGCAATAATTGAATAAAACTGAATGACTTCTCACATAAGCATCAATAATCAGAGATACTGTGTAATACCGTGTGCTACTGTGCAACCACGTGTATTACTGTATTTTTATCCCCAGGTATTTCAATAGTTAACGGTAAAAATTTTGCCGTTATTTTTATAAAAAGGTTATTTATGTCGCTTTCTATATGCGACAGTCATTCCGTTGTGGGGTCCACCAATGATTGTGCCTTCGTACGAATATTCCCCGACCAAATGAATATTTTATGACAACTTGCTTACTTTGCAAAATTTGTAAATATTACCCACAACTAAAACATTATATCAAATCCACACCTTATTATTCAAAATAATATCTAGAGAAAATTAAATCTTTATTCATAAAAAGTCGGGGTCTTACATTGTTGTTTGCACATAGTGCAATTAATTTATGTATATTATTGAACAGTTTATGAGCTATGTCTAAGCTAATTGTTTTGGCGAGACACATATTTGTTAAAACATGAAACGTTCTAATATTTGAACTAAATTGTTATTGGAAGACCAATGCCAATTATTTCGGCTAGATTAATATGGATATTATATGTTAAAACCTTTAGCAATTCTTTGAAATTAATACAAGCCATATTATTATGATACAGACTCATGATGTAAGACTGAGATGAACAACCCTTAAAAAAAGGGGAATTTATTGTCGAGCATCCGGCTATTGCGCTATTTTTGAGTATTATGCATAATATATGGTACAATGAAGTTGATCACTTCATGTACTTGTAGAAGAGTATGATTTAATCTTTATGATTAACTAATCCACTTGAGGTAATTCAATATGGAATGTTTGAATATTCCTCTATTAGTTCATGATTCAATTATGATCACTCAGCATGAAATCTGGGAATCCCACTTTGTTATTGTAGTACTACTATCTATTGATAAATAACTGAACATTATTGAAACTTCAAAAGAATCTTATTCTGTGAGACCCCAAATTTTATGAATAAAGATTAAATTTTCTCGAAATATTTTTTGAATATTAAGGAGTAAATTTGATATAATATTATAGTTGTGGGTAATAATTATAAATTTTGAAAAATAAGCAAGTGGTTATAAAATATTCATGTTGTCGGGGAATATTCGTTTGGTCATGGAATATTCTTTTTACGTTGGGAATATTCGTATTTACGGCCAGGCAAACCATTTGTGGGCCCCATAACAGAAAATAGTCGGATGAAGAAAACGACAAGTCTGAGTTTTTATAAATAACAACGTAATTGTTACCGTTAACACTGTTGGAATATCCGGTGGTTAAAACACAGTAGTACGCAGTGTTGCACAGTAGCACACGATATTGCACCAATTATTGATTCTTACGTAAAAAGACACTACTCAATAATTGTTAAAGTAATTACTGTTCAATATTTTATTTTATTGATTCAATAATTGCTGCGTTGATATTTTATATTATTGTTGTTTCAATAATTATCACTGCACAGTATTTCTCATTATCAGATAAATAATTCATGTTATTTGAATAATATTATTAGAAAGCATTATCGAAAATGTCTAGAAAGTTCTGTCAAGGAGAGGTTTGGTCACCTAATTGCGCGCTAGTAAGGAAAAATCATTATTGGAAAGCCCCATCTTTCCTGGGAACAAACTGGTTTGTCGATTGTGTGATTCTAATATTATTTGTAAATAATTAATTATTGATTTATATGATAAGAAAAATATTTACTTTATGTTGATATAAATGGAGGAATTTTTAGAAAAGTGACAATTGTTGAAAATTGATATTTTATCTTTTCTGATAAAATAATTTATTATATTATAATAATATAATAATGGTGATATTTTTACAATGAATGCGTGATATATGAGTAAATGAGGAAGAGTATTTTTGTTACAAAAAAATGTTTAACACATGTTTTGTGTGTTGGTGGACCCTATTTTTTGACTGAAATTTGATTATAGCCTACAATATCGTCCGTATGTGGATTTAGGTCAATTTCTGCTTTGAATTTGGAAAAACTTAAACTTGCAAAGTTGTAGAGAATTGAATTTTCTATGGAAGGACATATGATTCAAATTTTTATGATAAAATGGCTATTTATTATAAATTATTGAAGTTACAGAATAATTGATTTTTAAAGTTTTAATTAGTTTTTTATGAAAAAAGTTTTTGTTATGTATTGGGGGGGAGGGGGGGGGGGGGGCACTGGTTGTTGAAATGGCTGAATTCAGTTATTCAAGGTGGGCGTAGGAATTTAAAAGAATAATATTAATATTTTATTAAATTTTTTACTTTGGTGTTCTAAGCAATTTTCTATAAATAGGGTGCTTAGGTTAGAATTGAAAATCACACCAGAAACTGAAGTTTTCTCTCTCCATATTATCGAGCGTATTTTAATGAGTATTTTGATACTTTGAGTGTTGCTATACGTTGCAAGTTTCTTTCAGCGTTATATCCGATATTCAGCCAGAAGTACTATTCTTTTGAGATTAGGGGTATTATTTATTTCACATTCTGAAGAGATATTATTTTTCATATTCGTATGAATATTATTTTCGTTCAATATTCATAAAGAGTATTATCTTCGTTCAATATTCGTAGGAATATTATCTCCGTTAAATATTCATTGGAATATTATTTTCGTTCAACAGTTGTAAGGCATGTTATTTTTGTTCAATATTCGCTTGAAATAATATTTTCTTCCATACTCTGTAGTATTTAAGTAATATTATTTCGTTTCAGATATCGAATTCTATACTCGTTTTGTTAAAGTTTTGGCTTCTATACTCCATGAAATTAGTAGAATATCCTTGATATTGGCGTTTCATCAAGTATCTTTTCATTGAAATATTATTTTGAGCATTCTTGATAAGTTTTAACTTTTTCATTTTGGGGTACTATTCATGGGGTTACTATTCCCGAAGTTACTATTCACGGGTACTATTCACTCAGTTGCTATTCACCCAGGGTACTATTCATGACAAAAATTAATTTCTTTTCGGTCTAAATCATTTTTGATATAAAATTATTCTTGAATTTTACTCCACAAAGCAATATCATGTTGACAATTTGGACATTATTTATTTCTGGACAAATTAAATTATAAATCTTTAAAAATTTATCCTTGAACTTGTTTTATTGAATTCTTATCATCCTCATGTTTATATTATGTTGAAAGTCATCTGTGGCCTGTAGTGCATATATGGACTTGGTATGATTATGACCAGGGATTATTCGTAATAATCATGACCGTAATGTTACAAATGATGTGGTAAAATTCCTTATTGGCCCGTAATGCATTGATGGACAGTTGTTGGCATGATCATGACCATTGATGAATACACGAATATCCTTGGCCCGTAGTGCATGGATAATTTATGGTCGTGATACTAAAGAATATCTTTAGTAGTGTGCGAGGTGTGATTCGATGATGTAGATTATTTATTATGCTTTGAGTCTCAAATGACAAAAGTGATGAAAACTTTTTTAAATCAAAGAAGATATTAGATTTTATGCTCTACTTGACTCTTCTAATGGATTGCTTGTTCCGCTGTAGTTAAACTTGATGTTTGTTATATTTTATTAGTTTAACACTGTTGAAGGCTAACGATAAATTATTCTACATTATCTTAGTCATAATATTTCTTACTAGGCTAGTTGAGCTCACCCTTTTGCTTTCATTGTCCTCTTCAGGAAATGAGAACGTAGCCGGGAATAGTCGGGAAACGGAGTGATTTTCCAGATGATAGCATTAGTAGTCCTCACTATTCTATGAAATAGTGTGATAATAAATGTATTGAGGACTCCATTTGAGTTTAATACTGTCTAGAAGAAAATATTTGTATTAAAACTCTTAGTTTATGTTTTGTCGTATTTTACACAACAGTTGTATTATTAAGTTGTATTTGAATTTTGTACCATGTATTTGGCGACTTAAGGTGGGTGATGTATACTTATTTTGGGAGCGTCACATATTCTTTCATTATTGATTTGTTATTTAGCATGTATTTTAAGAAAGTTGTGTTATTTAGGAATGATTTATTCTGCTATTTTGAAGTCCTTTGAACATTGTTGAAGTCCTATCAAAGTTAGGCCTTTTATATTCTTGATTCATACTCCCTCCGTCCCATAGTTATAGGCTGATTTTCCATTTTGGGATGTCCCAATATATAGGCTACTTACTATTTATAAAATTTAGTTGGTTCATTATTTTACTTTTATGCCCTTATAATAAATATTCAACCACTACTCTTTTTTTGAAAAAACAATATTCAATGTCATTATTTTTATCACCACATTTAATATTGTTGTATTCTCAATAAAACTTGAGAGTTCCAATGTAATAAGACTTCATCTTTGGTTAAAGTTCTATGGTCAATCAATGAAGTTGAGAGTTCCAATTAGATAAGTAAGGAGTAATTAACTTATTCATTAATTCCATATTGAGGGGTATATGTGGAAAATTTTTATTAAAAATTGCCATCAACTAATTTTCTTAAACTATGTGCCAAAAGAAATTAGCCTATAATTATGGGAGGGAGGGAGTATCTCTTATTGTATGCTTTAACTTGCGGAACAAACTTGTTGTTCACCCTTGCTTAAATATAACATTTCAGCTAAGGACGAGGTAGCTGAGGGGGCAAGTAAAAGATAAGGGCAAAGGCAAGATTAAGGAGTAGTTTTTGTGGATTTTTATGTTACTTTATGTAAATTTAATTGTGTAAAACTTTATTAATAACTAAAGGTATGTAAGTTATGTTAAGGTTAGATAACCTGGGATATTGTTATAATTATATTAATTAATGGTATGTATGATTAAATTCATAAATGAATGGGTAGTTAGATGTGATATGTATGATGGATCGTGAGCACCAAACCCGAGGTTAGTGTTGGTCAGAAAACCGATTACTAAACACGCGCAAGTATACACGGTCTAACAAGTAATACAGTGATAAGTAGAGTGTCGTACCCACGAGGAACTATCACTAATATTTACCAAGATAACCCTGAGCAACGACTGCTAAATCATCTCTAACCGGAGATAACCACGGTAAAGGGTAGAATTTCCATTTTGCCATCCCAAACCCACATTGCCTCATCTCAACAACAACATACATACACTCTACACAGCAATGTCCTACAAGAACCAAAGAGCGCCAATCCTGAGTGACTACTGCACAAGACAGCACACCGGATAGAAATTGAAACTTGAAGACTTAGGGCATGGTCCCATATTCCGGACTTCGTAAAACCTCTAATCCCATGTCATTGTGTAGCTCTCAACAACAGCATGTTGTTGAAGGTCTTACACACCTCGATCAGATGTCCAGATTGAAGTTCTAAAAGTTCAAGCGGATAACACGTTGCATGCATGCACGTACTTCGAGACAGCGGGACTCGCAGAGCCTGGGGCACCCCGGGTAGCCGCAGGTGCATCTACGGCTGCCATAGGTACACCTGCGGCTACCCGCTCTATAAATAGAGGGCTTGGGACAGCCATTTTGCATAGAGAAAAGGCGAGGAAGCCCTGTCCAATTTGTTTTGTAAATACTATAAACTGAGTGCTTTCTCATTTTAAACACTTGTGAGCTTATATATTGCTATATTTTTACCGGCGGAAGCCGAGTGTTCATCCCTTTAAAGTCATTAAAGTCTGCTTTGGTAGTCCACTGTAAGCCTTCTTACACACCTTAAAGCCTTTCTCTTCATCTTTGCACACACTTTTCTTCACGTTGAGAGTCATGTTGCGTATATATGCCTGTACTTCGATCCGCAACTTTTATGTTCTTATATATATTATATATATTTATATATTAATATATATGGACTAACATTATCGAGTTATGCCTCGATTGAGCCTGGACTCACGTCTTGAGCGTTTATTTTCTTATATATATATATACTTATATATAAACTATGGTCGAACTTTGTTCGATGAGCCTGATTTTTACATCCTGGAGGGTTTATTGCTTTCATATATATATATAAATACTTATATATATATATATATATATATATATATATATATATATATATATATATATATATATATATATATATTGAGCAAGGATCAAGAGCATTCCCCTTAAATAGTATTCCTCCTTAAATAGCACTCGTTGATCGTCTTTTACAGCTTTCTTTACTTTTCCGATCCCTCATGGAGGTGCTTCGTTGTGGTTGATCGTGTTTTTATTGCTTTATTTACATTTCTGATCCCCCATGGAGGTGCTTCGTGGTGGTTGATCATGTCTCTATATATATATTTACTGCTTTTATATATATACATTTACGATCCCCCAAGGAGGTGCATTATGGTGGTTGATAATGTTTGTATATATATATTTATAGCTTATATATATATAACTGCTTAGTGCTTTTCATATAAATTGCGGCATCATGTGAGCCTAGAAATCATGTGATCACAAATTCAGTTTACTGAATCTAGATTCGGTTCCCGTGATGGACATTTTTAGCTTTAAACAGCTTGTAAATTTATTCACGTTGTTTGGATTTCCTTAGATGGCTCCCATGCCCATAAGGAGTTCGGCACTGCTTGTTACATTATTTTCTCGAAGATGCTTCGCATCTCAAAAAATAAAAGCAATCCAGCCGAACATTTAATAAAAATGGAAGTATAAAAGGTCTTAATTACTATTGAGCATAAGGGTTTGAAAAAACCTCTTTTACAAAACATCATTGCCATATCTTGTTTAAAACTGAATTTTTATACAAATTCAAACCCTTTGTATATAGGTGCGAACGAGGCCTCACACTACTTCCAAATAACATCACATTGACCCACACACACACACATTCATAAAACAGTTTAATTGAAAAGTGGCGGTCACTGTATCGCCCCCAAATCCGGGTATATTCCAACCCGACAGATGGTGCTATACTGTACAACATTCATACATTCATTCAATTGAAAAGTCTCAAAGAATGAACAATACTTCTATATATTCAAAGTAATATTCACATTTCCCAAGTTCTATACCCATTACAAAGGTTCTTTGTCATAATATCAGTTACATTACAACAATAGACCTATACTATTACAAGACAACTTAGTAATCTGCCTTGGCTTTTCCTTTATCCTTTTTCGATTCTTCGGGACGTTCAGTTTTAGCTGCATTTATATGGTTCAAGCAAGAGTGAGCATAACTACCTCAACAAGTATAACAATTTAATAACAACATGCTTGAAACATACAAATCGTATATCTTCAATAACTGAACAATAGTTATGAAGTACTATTGATAATTCAAAATAGCACTTCATCTTTTCTTTCAAAATGTTTTACAATAATTACAATATTTAGTAAAAACATTCACTCCGGTCAGAGACCTTGAGTATTCATTCTTTATTGGAAAAGGACAACCCGGAAGCAAGTCCGTAAGCCCGATATTACTTACGAGCACTTCTAGGTGATCAGCCTATTGTACTCAATGTTAATCAACACTACATCCATTAAACGTATGCACGTTTAAGCATTTGGCAACCTCACGTGCCTGTCATTTTACTGACAAAACATTTGTTTAACAATTCAGTGTTCTTTTGAAAACCATATCAAGTAGTTGACAAAAGATAGCAACAATTGATAATAAATGAATAGATTATCAATACATCAAGTCTAGCCAAAGGAATTGGCTTTAACCTCAACATACCTCAATTCATGCGAAAGAATACATGAACCTCAAAAACTTGTTCAGATTGAACTTAGACAAGAGTTAGAATACTTGCCTTTAGTATCTGCTACGGTATATTAACTTTATGTTCAAGTCGTTCAAGTCTCTACAATACATGATCACATAATGCCTTACATTAGGTCACATATAATCAAGTATGTATATGACTATATCAAACCCTTTCATTTCAATCTAATTATGTATTAGATTCAGTTACTATTCGTTCATGTTTATCTTTATCCTTGCATTTATATTCGACTAGGTTATCTCAACCTTTATACCACATCCTTAAGGTTTAACAAAGTTTAAACAATGTTACATTACATTCCTTAAGTTATGTTTACTTTTAAATTAATTAGTTTTCTTTTCTTTATACTTAGAAACATTCATTACTATCTTTGTTATGAGACTGGCGCTGCGGTGCCAGCTTTAGACTTACATCTCGCGCTGCGACGCGAGCTTATTGTATCTCTGTCCCGAACTTGGCGTTGTGGCGCGAGTCCTTACTTAATGCGTCGCGCTGCGGTGCCACTTATTGTACTATAGTTCACGCCGCGGCGAACTCTTGCAGTAGGCTCGAACACTGTTTTGTGCTGCGGCGTGAGTCATTTTGCCTAGGGTTGGTGCCGCGGCGCCAACTCTGTGCACCAGAAAACAATTTCAGTTTTGAATTTTTGTGAACTTCCCGGACGCATAACTTCTTCGTTATAAGTACGAATTTGCTCGTTCAAAAGCCTACAGTTCATAAATTACGTAATCTACATGTTCATTTAAGAATTTTATCTATTTGATTTCGTTTGCTAAAAATTCACCTATTGGTTCATTTTTAACGAAAATGATAAACGTTCATGAACGTTCAACGCTCGTTTCTTCATTCTAAGTCGGAATCCGGTCATTTTCGAGTCTGCAACTCTTAAATACCAAATATGACTTGCCTCTATTGGAAAACAAGGGTTTCGTGATCCAACACAAAATTTGACTTCCATTCCGAGAATTTTACGAATTCGACGTTTATCGTCCAATCGTGCAAATTCCGGCAATTCTTCATTCTGATGATTTGTTCAACATTACAAATGACTTCCATTCATCATGTGAACATCTCAACCTACTTATTACAACAACTTATAATTATTGTTGGATTTTGACTTATTCTTCACGAGCTTATAACTTGTCAAATTATAAACTACTTAAGATTTGATTATTCATGACTTATGACAATTTGAGTTTCTTAATCATCATACTTTACATGTTCTTCACATATAACTTTACTTAGGTATATATGATACATATAATCATATAATTTCTTAATTCACTATTCTTACTAAACTCATCATAAGTTCATATTTTCATACTTAACATTCAAGGTTAACTTATAATAAGTTTATAACTTTTATAAGTTCAAATGACTTATTGCCAACTTATGTGGCTTAAGTTCATGACTTATACATTCTTCTTGCTTCTTAACATCCATGTTCCTTAATTCCAACTTTTCTTATCAACCTATCATGGTAGAGATAGAAGATAATTTAGAGAAGAAGTCTTACTTTTTGTAGTCTTGGTAAAGTAGCTTGCTTCTTCTTCTTACTTATGGAAGTGACTTATTAGTAGCTTATTCGCTCTAACACTTAAGCACTTTAGATGTGTTGGATTAATTGAACAAGTAACAAATGGCTTGTAAGCCTTCTCTATTTATAGAACTTGCAAGGTTATGGTCGATTGGTCATTAAAACAATCCCACCTCCTTATGCACCTCCTTACTATTCATTACTTGTAAGGCACAAAACCTATCCTTTTCTTTGTCATTACTCATTTAACTTGGTCATCACATTACTTGGTCACCACAATAACCATATCAATATGGTTTGCCCTATGGGTCTTACAACTCATGAATTCCTTCTTGGGCTTTCATTAAATTATCCTTTGGGCTTTACATTAATAAACCTAGTTTGTTCATTCATTAATGATTGGGCCTCTCCCTTTAATTCACTTGGACTTGTATTAATTCAATCGATCTTTACAAGTCCATTAGCATTACTTAATACACATACATATAGTTTATGTATTATTTTTGTATTCTAATTCATATAGAAAATATACAATGTTTCATTCTTCATACAAACTCGTATAATACTTCGTATTATACTCGTTTTCATTACTTTGTACAATACCTAAGTATCCTACAATTATTACTTATTCATTACTAATTACGCCTTTACTTAAAGTTTATAAATTAAGTCCATGTTTAATTATTATTTTTTCCATAACTAGATTTTTATTCCATAATCCATCTTACCTTGTTATTTCATCATTACGTATTTCTCGAAAACTAAAAATTATATCCTGAGCAAATACCGATGAATAGTGTTTTTCAGAAAATTTCTCGGAAAACTTTTATTTTTCATCTTGGAAATTCAAACAGTTTAATTCATCCACGTAGCTCAAATACTACGGCATTCTAACATCAATAGGTTATACAATGACAACCATCTTGATAACACATGGAATATGATTTTATTATTATTTAATTTAATAAAATCATTTTACAATAAGATCTGAATTTCTCGGTCGTTACATTCTTCCCCCCTTATAAAAATTCTGTCCCCAGAATCTCGTCTTACTTTAATCAAATAGATGAGGAAAATTTTTCTTCATCTTTTCTTCTAGTTCCCATATTGCTTCTTCAGCATCGTGGTTCTTCCATAATACCTTAACTGATGGTATTACCTTGTTTCTCAGAACTTGTTCCTTTCTATCAATGATCTGCATCGGCGACTCTTCATATGTTAAGTCTTTCTCGATATGAATCGGTTCATACTCGATTACATGCTTATAGTCCGTCTTATATGGACGCAATACAGATATGTGAAATACGTTATGTATTCTTTCTAGGTCCGGAGGTAATGCTATCATATAAGCTACCTCTCCCACCCGTTTTAACACTTCAAAAGGTCCTATAAACCTTGGACTTAACTTTCCTTTCTTTCCAAAGCGTATCTTTCCTTTCCAGGGAGATACCTTTAGAAACACATACGAGCCCACCTCAAACTCTTGACTTAGTCTATGTGAGTCCGCATACTTCTTCTGTCTGTCTTGAGCTATGACTAGACGCATTCGAATTAACTTTACCACATCCGCTGTCTGCTGCACCAATTCTGGTCTTAGCATCCGGCGTTCTCCCACCTCATCCCAACACAAAGGTGTTCTGCACTTTCTCCCATACAAAGCTTCGTACGGCGCCATGCCTATGCTTGCATGATAACTGTTGGTATACGCAAACTCTACGTCTGAATTGTCCTTTCGCTTTGCCCATCGGTTTGTGGATGATAAGTCGTGCTTAACCTCAGCTGTGTTCCCAACCGTTCTTGCAAACTCCTCCAAAAGTTCGATGTGAATCGTGGATCACGATCTGACACAATCGATACCGGTACTCCATGTCTGGAAATGATTTCCTTAACATAAAGTTTAGCTAACTAGTCTAAGTTATACTTGACCCTAATTGGTAAAAAGTGAGCCGACTTCGTCAACCGGTCCACTATTACCCAAATCGAATCATACCCTTTTTGCGTCGTCGAAAGTCCCACCACGAAGTCCATCGTAATATGCTCCCACTTCCATTCTGGAAACACCAATGACTGTAATAAACCACTGGGTCGTTGATGTTCAACCTTAACTTTTTGACAAGTGAAGCACCTAC
Organism: Panax ginseng; assembly: GCA_020205605.1. Classification (NCBI taxonomy): domain Eukaryota; kingdom Viridiplantae; phylum Streptophyta; class Magnoliopsida; order Apiales; family Araliaceae; genus Panax; species Panax ginseng. The sequence continues at coordinate 116,513,892 of CM035136.1, read as the reverse complement.
TCACATACTCTGCTATTTCTCTCTTCATGTTTGGCCACCAAAAACTCTATCGAAGGTCAAAATACATCTTAGTACTACCAGGATGTATCGAGTGTAACAATCAAGATTTTTAATTAATATTTAAATATTTATTGAATTATATAAATATTTAATGGATGTGTTTATCGTTGAATAAGTATTTGTTTAATTGATTTGATGTGATTTGATTATTTATTTGTTTAATAAATAATTAATGAGTTAAGGAAAGTAATTATTTTGAGATAGTAATCTAATTTAATTTAATAATTAAGTTAGAGGGTTTATAATGATTAAATAAATTATTATATTATGCAATGAATTGTTATTGGTATTAATTAAATTAAGTATAAAAACTTAATTAATTAGAAGTGTGACAAATAACTATATTATAAGTAGTTATTAAAATAAATTAAAAGAGTTTAATTTAGTTTTGCCAAACAAGGCTTAAATATATTAAGTCTTTAATTTTTAAATAATTTTGCCAAACAAAGCCCTATGGCCAATATTACCTTCTAGACAATATCTATACCCAAATAAATCCTCATCACATTTATTGATACATTATTTTACAAAAATAGTGAGGACTACTAAACAACTCTCTCTATAACCATCATTCCATACCCCAGAGCTAATTACTGCTTTACATTCTCGCCTCCCGAGAAGAAAAATAGAACAAAAAGGAAAAGGGTGAGCTCAACTAGCCCAAGAAAGAATATTATGACTAAGATAATATACAAAAATTATCGTTAGTCTTCAACAGAAAAAATCTAATAGAATACAATAGACAACAAGTTTTAAATTAATATTCATGCAATGAAATAATAATTCATTAGAAGAGTTAAGTAGAGAATGCAAACTACTATCTTCTATATATGAATTTAAAGTTCATCGCTCATCTTTTATCCTTGTAACATCAATCAATATATATCTCGAATCAAATATTCATCTTTGCACTACAGGGCCAAAGATATTCATCATTAGTCATGTTCATCTAAACACATGTTCATCTTTACACTACGGGCCAAAGATATTCATCGAAATCATTCATCTTTTACACTACAGACACAAAGATATTCAATAATATCATCATTTAAGACCGAGGATGATGAAAAATATTTTTAAAGAAACGAATCCAGTGAAACAAAATGAGAAGGATTAAGGATTAAGGATTCGTACTTTGTTTTTTCCATGTCCAAAAATACCTCAAAAATAATCATAGTGGTGTAAAATTCAAGAATGATCAAAACATAGATACAATCAAAGCTAGTATCCACAATAGATATTGTAGACGAAAATGGAAAATTTTCATTTTTTGATGAATAGTGCCGTATTCGTGTATAGTGTCGTATACGTGAATAGTGCCGTATACGTGAATAGTAACTCCGACACCAAAATTTCCAAATTTGATAAAAACTTCAGATCAATATTTCAGCATAATGATATTGAAGAAATAATATCATTACGAAAAAATAAAAATATCCCTTACCTCGGAAAAGACAAGATTTAACTGGAATCTTCAATATATGCTATAACTTGAACTTGCACCAGTATAAAACACTCAAAGTATACTCAAAATACTCACAAGAATACGCCGATAATATAGAGAGAAAAACTTTAATTTACGGTGTGATTTTCAATTCTAACCTAAGCACCTATTTATAGGAAAATGCTTAGAAACAATAAAATAGAAAATTTAATAAATTAATATTATAATTTTTCCACAACTTCATCGCTTTTACCAATCTGAATTCAGCCTCCTAATCACATATTAAATGAGTTTCAAAAATGAAAAAAACGCTTTTGTAATTAAAAATATTTTAAACTTCCAAAAATCAATTATTTCGGAACTTCGGAACTTCAATAATTCATAATAAATAGCCCTTTTGTCAAAAAATTCGAATCTTGCCAATTTTTATAGGAAATTCAATTCTCTACAACTTTACAGAAGAAAGTTTTTCCAAATTGCAAAGCGAAATTGGCCAAATCCATAAGCGAGGCGATTTTACAAGCTATAATCAAATTTCATTCAAGAAATGGGGTCCAAAAACATAAAACATGCTTTAAATATTTTTGGTAACAAAAATACTCCTCCTCCACATATACTCATATATCCCATATTCATTGTAAAAATATCATCATTATTATATTATTAAAATATAATAATATATTTAAATGAATTATTTTATCAGAAAAAGATAAAATTTCAATTTTCAGCAACACATTAAAAATTTTCTCCATCTATATCCACATAAAATCAATATTTTCCTCATCATATGAATCAATAATTAATTGTTCACAAATAATATTACTGAGAATCACAATATTGACAACCGTGGTAGCTTCCTATGAAAGAGGGGCTTTCCAATAAGAATTTCTTCTTCAAAAGTGCGCAATTAGGTGACCAAACCTCTCCTTAGATGTAACTTTCTAGACATTGCCAATAATGTTATCTAATAATATTATTCAGATAATATGAATTATTGCTTCGATAATGAAAAATACTTGTGTAATGACAATTATTGAAACAACAAAGAATATAAAATATCAACGCAAAGAATTATTAAATCAATAAAATAAAATATTGAATAAGAATTCACCGTAACCATTATTGAGTAGTGTCTTCTTACGTAAGAATCAATAATTGGTGCAATACTGCAAGTATCTTCGTGTTTTTAACCAATTTAGTATTTTAACAAATATTAATTGTAATAACTACGCTTTATTATTTTTAAACAACTTATATTTGTCGTTTTCTTCATCCAATCGCTTTTCATTATAGGGCCCCACAAAAGATCTAGGCGGTAAATTTAATATTGCTGAAATAACAAGAATATTCCACGACCAAACGAATATTCCCCGACAACAATGAATATTTTATAACCACTTGCTTATTTTGAAATATTTGCGTATTTTACCCATAACTATCCACATTAATCAAATCAACCCTTAGAGGAAATTAAATTTCATTTATTAATTATTTGGGGTCTTACAACCTCCCCTTCTTATGAAATTTTGTCCTCGAAATTGACGTACGTACCTGGTGTTTCGAAAAGATGAGGATACCTTGCTTTCATTTCCGTTTCTAATTCCCAGGTCATTTCCTCTATAGCATGATTCCTCCACAAAACTTTAACTTGTGGTATGACCTTTGTACGTAGGACATGCTCCTTCCTATCCAAGATCTTGACAGGTACCTCCTCATACGTTAAGTCTTCGGCTATCTCGTCCGGTTATAACTCAATAACGTGGTTCGGGTCTTTCACATATTTACGAAGTACAGATATGTGAAACACATTATGAACACGAGACATATTCGGAGGTAACGCGAGTTTATATGCTTCATTTCTTACTCGGTCAAGAATCTGAAATTAACAATTAAATAGTTAAAAATAAATTCTATAAGCATTGATAAACAAGATCAAGTTGTTAAAACTTATTATCGCTATCTGAATAGCATCAGGCAGACCATCACGGGTGGCCACGTACACATCCAGCCAATGGATAGGTGTACCTTGAGACTGAGACTCCTATACAAAAAATAGCACAATATTACTAAGTAAAAATGTGATATATTTTCTAGAATTCATGATTGTAAACATATTAAAATTTGTAAATACATACCACAGCAGGAGATATCTTTGCAATTGTGAAATCTTTAGCCACTTGTATGTCCTTCAACCTTTTTCGCCATACGGTAGATAATCCGACGATCTGTTGGTGAAGGCAGTCTTTCATCTTTTCACCTAGCTCTCAACTCTCCATTGGCCACACATCTCAAATTTATATGGATTGGGTGCACCACCAGAGCTATGCTCAGGTATATGATCCTCTCCCCAGCCCGGATGGTTGATCTCGGCATTAATGAAGGGCTTTTGTCTTTCTTTGTTCAAATTGTCTTTGGTACGGACGCGCACATTCGCCGAGAATAATGTACTCAGATCAATTGAAGCTGCTGCGTGGTCCCATCTATACCGTTTACGCAAATAAAACAACAGTAATAACATTACTAAACAATTATCCTTTGAATATTATATTATATGTCATAATTAAAAAATATATACCTAAAATTCTTCCCAAACAACATCTTTGTGGGCGATAGGTGTGCTCATTTCACGTAATCACAGTGTGTAGGCCAATTACGTAAACAATTTTTGATATACACTTGACGATCTTATTATCTGAAAAATCACTATAATATACAACAATTTACATCAGCGATAAGTATATATATTAAAGAAATTTACATCTAAGTTATAATACTTATGAACATTTTTCAAACTTATACTTATAATACTTAAAAAAAATTCGGGACGTACGTGCTATTCGGAGGAGGGCGAATCTGAATAAGAATCCAATCATCCGGATTAGTATGGGCCTTGGGCACATGATTAGGCCCCCTACCCATGCCACACTTTTTCTGCGTTGCTTCAGAAGCTATCTGTATATTACAAATTTCAAGATGTTATTATGAGTCATATTTGATTACATGTATATATGACAATAAACATGATAGGGATATAAACATGTATATATATGAATATAAAATGACAATAAACAAAAGCAATTTACATCTAAGTTCTATTTACATAGTTTAGTACATAAACATGACAATGATATAAAAAACATGTAATGCTAAACATACATTTCATTTGTTCAAGTGTCAATGTTTGATTCAGAATCATCATCAGATATCGTGTTGCAGATTCATAACCATCATCCGCTTGATTCGATGTCGATTCGATCCAATAACTCTTCGTCCCTCGATGATCAATGTCATCTAACATAAGTATTGACTCAGGATCTAATTTATGTGGTTCATCTCCACCATCTAACTGGATTACTTCATTGTCGTCCTCCACATTTATTATTGTTTGACTATGAAGCATCTGCTCTAGGTAAATCTCCCCATCAACTACTTTTACACGACTACGCGCGGGAGTATGAATTACAACTTGCCAATCTGTAGGCGGTCTATCCCTTTTCCTAACGGGACTAGGAATGTAGTATAATTGTCTTGTTTGAGTTGGTAAAACAAATGGTTTCGTTGGAGTACGCAGACCTGTGGAGGTTAATATCGACGATTCCATGTCTGTCAACACGCATCACATTTTCTGAATCAAACCAACAGCACTTGAACAAGTGAATATGACCCCTGTACGTGCCCTTGTACGACAACTCTACGATTTCCTCCAACTCCCCATAAAAGGCACGACCAAGCTCATTGTAACAATCTCCTTGGACACACACTCCAGAGTTCGTTGTTCTTTACTGCCCCATATGCCTTTGTGTGAAATTCACAACCATTTATTTTGTAACCATTATGGTGACTTGGTCCTATGCGGTCCCATAGCTAAGACTTGTACATTAGCCGGAATCGTTGATCCCTCAGTCAAAGCCTACAAAAACTCCATCTTATTAAATGAAGTCATTGTTAACATATAGTACATATATTCTATGTACTCAAAAATTGAACTTACTTTGTCCTTTAGCCAAAGTGCAAATTTTTTATCACGATTGATTTGAATATCTTTATCAGTTATGCCGGGATGCTTCACTTTTAACTCGTCATCGTACAATCTATACCATGTTATAAACATTAACATATTGAAATAAAATTTAAAGTTAAAAGATAAATTATCAAGTTTTCATGTGTACCTCACAAATTCGTCAATCTCCTCGCAATTGAGAAGAATGTAAGTATGTGCATCATGTAATTCTTGCTCAGAGAGGAATATGTGCTTTCCTTTTCCATAAGCGCGGCCCGATAGACCAAATACAGAGAGCCAACCATTTAGTTCAACATTTCCCCCATCATCATGTCTCAATACTCGATTGGCCTTTGTCAAGACTTCGTCCAAAAAATAGTCTGAGACAAACGTAGATATCTCATCGAAACTGTATGCCTCACATATCGACCCCTCGACATAAGCTCTATTCTTCACCTTCCACTTAAGGTTTCCCATCACCCTCTCGAAAGGGTACATCCATCTATATTGAACTGGACCCCCAACACGAGCTTCATAGGGAAGATGGATTTGCAAATGCTCCATAGAGTCAAAAAACCCAGGTGGGAATATGTTTTCAAGTTTACACGTGATCTCTATGATGTTCTTCTCAAGTACAGACATGTCCTTCTCATTTAATGACTTTGAACATAAGTCTTTTAAGAAACGACTAAGATCCGTCAAAGCATCCCATATTGGTTTATCAAGCAGATCCCGAAATGCTATAGGCATGAGTCTCTCCATGAACACATGACAGTCATGACTCTTCATCCCTTGCAATTTTCCACCTGTAACACACCTTGCAATGTTTGACGAATATCCATCTGGTAGTTTTAGAGACTTAACCCATGTGCACACATCTTCAACTTGCTTTTTGGACAATGTGAACCTTACATGCGGTTTGACAATCTTACCATTAGGAGATTCATAAAGTTCTAATCCAGGACGCTTACAAATATCTTTCATGTCCAAACGTGCCTTATCGTTATCTTTTGCCTTCCCCGTAACATTCATCACAGTGTTAAACACATTTTCAAACACATTCTTCTTAATATGCATCACATCTAGATTATGACGAATCAAATTTGTAGACCAATAAGGCAGTTCCCAAAAGATGCTTCTCCGAACCCAGTTATGAGATTCGCCAAACCCATTGATTATGTTTGTGGCATCAATCTTACCAAATGGGATAACAGGAAATCTCATCACACAATCTCGCATCTCCGTTCCCGACATCCGCTGTGCAGGCATATCATCTTACCAAATGTTGTGATCAGCCTAGCGAATGAAATCTACACCATCAACATGCGTTAAGTCCTCACAAGCTAAGGCCTCTACACCGATGTTCAAATCTGGGTAGCGAAAGAATGAATTACACCCTCCAGAGATTTCAGCGACATTCAAGTCATCAGTTCAGCCGGGTTGCTAATCAAACGCTTAAGGAAATGGGGCACAAGTACCCAACAACGAAATTAAACTCCAAATTACCTCAAGAGGGGTGAGACATCGGGTGGTTGTCATCAATCTAACGTAACATCAGGCGAAGTCTAGTGAAGTAATCCATGGAATATTACTTGGTGAAGGTATCGGAAGATCCGGTATCCTAAACTATTGCCATCAATACGGTAGCGATATCAACACAGTTCAAATGATGAAAGCTTTGTATACCACCGCTCGAGTGGGGCTTTTGGAAAAGTTTGGCGATCGGCAGGATAGTCACCAGCTTGCAACTACCAAATAATACATCAGAGGGTCTGCAGTGATTTCGTAATGTCATCCCCATCGAGATATGGAAAGCATCTCAACTTATCTTCATCAAACAATCATCGCGGATTAAATGCCAAACCATTGAGTCGACACCAAAGATAGGCATCAAAGAATAATCGGTAAAGGTAAAGAGATTTGCGAATACATTTTAACATTCATCATAATATTCATTACATTGCGATTTGCGATATGCGATTTGCGATATACGATATGCGGTTTGCAATATGTGATTTGCGATGCGATATGCGAAATACGATATGCGAAATGCGATCTGCAAGTTATGAAGTGCGATTTGGCCAAATGCAAAAAGCGATGTGCGAAATACGATGTGCGATTTACGAACTGCGATTTGCGAAAACATTGTCACATTCATCATAAACATTAACTACATTGCGATTTACATCATTAAAAATACCTTGTCATGTTTCAAGTGTCTACTAATCTTTATCATGTCCATTCCATTGCATTGGATGAACATGATAAAGAGGGGCATCTGTAGACACTCGAAATTTTCTTCTAATGTTACTAACATTGCAGGAGGACAGATTCGTCTTTTAAGAGGGAACCCTGAAAGACAATCCAAATCCATACCGGATACTACAAGAAGATCATCATCAAACCCCGGATCGCAATCTGGGAGTAACCAAATCCAACCCCGGAGATAGCCCCGGGAAATCATGTTCCAACCCCGGAGATAATCCCGGGAAAGTCAATTTCAACCTCGGAGATGACCTCGAAGGATCAAGATCAAAGCCTGGAGATAGCCCCAGGAGGTCAAGCCAACCTCAGAGATAACCTTAGGACAGTCAAAGTCAACATCAAGTCAACCTCAGAGATAACCCTGAGAAACGATCGCTAATCATGTTGCTTGGCGGAGATAACCCCGGGAATGGTTATTTTGCCAACTCAACTTCACTTTAAATCAAATACACTCATGTCAACTCAAAATGCTTCAAAGGAAGTCCCACAAGAACCATATCTTAACTTTCGAGCGCAGACTACGCAAAACGGCTCAACGGATTGCCTGACGGAAACCCTGGAATGCCATTTTGGTCATGGACCCATCTTCCTAGAATCAAAAAAGGTCAAATCATATATCATTGTGTAGATCTCGGAAAGATCTTTCTAGAATGATATGGCTCGCTTCCATCGGACTCCCAGATTGAAAGTTATGAGCAACCGAGCGAATAGCGCGTACGTACTTCGACACGGCGGGACCCACACTGCCCGGGGCATCCTGTGCAGCAGCAGGTACACCTACTACTAGGTGCCGTAGGTAGACCTGCGGCTCCCACCTCTATAAATATGGGGCTTGGGGTGCTGATTTTCTAAGAGAAAAAGATGGGGAAACCCTGCACAATTCGCTCTGCACTCGCCCATACAGTATATTTTCCTACTTTTAAACACCTGTGAGCTCATATATAGCCTCTTTTGTATCCACAAAAGCCAGTGTTTACCCACCCTAAAGATATAGAATCCTTTCTTATCAGTTAGCTGTAAGCCTTCTTACACACTTTAGAGTCTTTCTCTTCATCTTTGCACACACCCTTCTACACGTTGAGAGTCGTGTTGCTTGCTTTTTCCCGGACTTCGGTCCGTGGTTTCATTCCAGTATATATATATATATTATATATATATATATATATTGACTAACATTATCGAGTTATGCCTCGATTGATCCTAGACTTTGGTCTGGAGCGTTTACTTGCTTTCTATATATATATATATATATATATATATATATATATATATATATGAACTGTGTGTCTGACTTTTGTTCGATGAGCCCGAATTTTATATCCTAAGTATTTATTAAGCTTTTATATATATATATATATATATATATATATATATATATATATATTGTCCCACCTCGAGTTTACTTCGTGGTGGTTGATCGCTTTTACAACTTTCTTTACATTTCGTCTTGACTGGAGTTTACTTCGTGGCAGTTGACCGCATTTACAGCTTTATTTATATTCTATCCAGCCTGGAGTTTTCTTCGTGGCAGTTGACCGTATCTACAGCTTTATTTACATTTCTGATCCCCCATGGAGGTGCTTCGTGGTTGGTGATCCTGTCTGTATATATATATATTTACAGCTTTTATACATATATATACCTGCTTACTGCTTTCATATAAACTGCAGTATCTTGTAAGCCTATGAATCATGTGATCACAGATTCATCCCATTGGATCTAGATTCGGTTCCCGTGATGGACATTTTCAGATGTAAGCAGCTTGTAAATTATTTTACGATGTCTGAATTTCCTCAGATGTTTTCCATACCCACGAGGAAGTCGGCATTATTTTTGTATATTATTTTCGTACGGATGCCTCGCATCCGTCAAATAAAATCAATCAAGCCGATCAATTAATAAAAATGGGAGTGTAAAAGGTCTCAATTCCTATTGAGCATCATGGTTTGAAAAACCTCTTTTATAAAACATCACTACCACATCTTGCTAAAACTTGAATTTTTACATAAATTCAAACCCTGTGTATATAGGTTCGAATGAGGCCTTGCACAACTTCCTTATAACAGCACATTGACCCACACACACACACACACACTCAGATAATAGTTTATTGAAAAGAGGTGGTCACCGTGGTAACACGGATCTCGAGGGGTGCCTAACACCTTCCCCCCGTATAACCAAGTCCCCGGACCCTAAACGAATCTCGATTTCATCGACCCATTTATCAGTGTCACATCACTGGGTCAATGTGCAAACCTTTTCTCGGTTGTGTTGGTACAACCATTTAAAAACCAACTGGCGACTCTTAACAGTCACATCGTCGACATCATACATGTCGGACCTTTTTCACTTGGTTTTTCAAACAAATCTCACCTAAAATGAGAACACCAAAGAACAAGTAACGGAAAGGAACATCCAAAAATCCCGACGTCGACACCAACCCCCAATTCAGGAGATTTAGACCCCCTACAGAGCCATTGATGATAGCTGGAGATACCTCAATAAAGCTAAAACCATCTCTTGAGACACCTCCTGAATTGGACTTGAAGCCACTATCGGAACATCTCAGGTATGCATTTTAAGCTCAGATTCTAAATTACCTGTGATTGTTTCTTCTGCACTAACATCTTGTCAGGAAGAAAAACTGCTTCGAGTGCTTACAGAGTTCAAATCAGCTATTGGATGGACCATAGCAGATATCAAAGGAATCAGCCCTTCGTATTGCATGCATAAGATCCTAATGGAAGATGGTAGCAAGCCGACAGTTGAGCAACAAAGGAGGCTTAATCCAATAATGAAGGAGGTGGTCAAGAAAGAGGTACTAAAATGGCTAGGTGTAGGAATAATCTATCCAATCTCAGACAGCGCATGGATGAGTCCAGTACAGTGTGTTCCGAAGAAGGGTGGCATGACCGTTGTGACTAATGAGAATAATGAGCTAATCCCAACACGAAAGGTGGTGATTTCGGTGGAGAGTTTGCATGGATTACCGCAAGCTAAACAAGGTTACAAGGAAAGATCATTTCCCGCCCCCATTTATCGATCAGATGTTGGACAGACTAGCAAGGCATGAATACTATTGCCTTCTGGATGGTTATTCGGGTTACAATCAAATTATGATAGCTCCAGAAGATCAGGAAAAGACTACTTTCACATGTCCATATGGCACTTTTGCTTTCAGAAGAATGTCTTTTGGGTTGTGTAATTCTCCAGCCACGTTTCAGAGATGTATGATGGCTATATTCTCCGACATGGTGGAACATAATGTTGAAGTATTTATGGATGACTTCTCAGTCTTCGGGGATTCATTTGACTTATGTCTCGAGAATCTAGTTATGGTGTTAAAGAGATGCGTTGAAACAAATTTAGTGCTAAACTGGGAAAAATGCAACTTCATGGTACAAGAAGGAATCATTTTGGGACACAAAGTTTCGAAGACGGGACTTGAGGTGGATAGAGCAAAACTGGAGACTATTGAGCACCTGCCACCACCCACATCAGTAAAAGGAGTTCGCAGTTTTCTGGGACATGTATGGTTCTACCGCAGGTTCATTAAGGATTTCTCCAAAATCACTAAACCATTATGCAGCCTATTGGAGAAAGATGCAAAACTCAATTTCGATGACACTTGCGTATCCACATTTGAACACTTAAAGAGAAAACTAATTTCGCATGCGATAATTACCGCACCTGATTGGACTTCTGGTTTGAATTGATGTGTGGCGCTTGATGATTACGTCGTAGAAATTACGTGTTGGGCCGTGAAAAGAAAAGATATTTCATGTGATTTATTATGCAACAAGACCCTAACGGATGCATGAATTGAACTATACCACTACTGAAAAAAGAGTTATTAGCGTTGGTATCGCTTTTGATAAATTTCGAGCATATCTGATTGGAACAAGAGTGATAGTGTATACAGATCACGCAGCGATTTGACATTTAATGGCCAAGAAGGACGCTAAACCTCGGCTGATTAGATGGATCTTACTACTGTAGGAATTTAACTTGGAAATCAAGGACAGAAAGGGAACTGAAAACCAAGTGGCGGACCACTTATCTCGACTCGAGAATCCGGAAAGAGAAGTATAGGATAATGTTTTGATCAATGAGTCCTTTCCAGATGAGAAGTTGTTTATGGTGAAAGGGGAAGTGCCATGGTTTGCAGACTTTGCAAATTATCTAGTAAGTAAGACGGTATCTCCTGACTTGGTGGGATATCAGAAAAAGAAATTACTGCATGACGTCAAATGGTATATATGGGATGAGCCTTACCTGTTCAAACAGTGTTCGGATGAAGTGATAAGAAGGTGTATTCCGTATAGCGAGACCGAGGGGATTCTGCAAAAGTGTCATTCATCAGTGTATGGAGGTCACTATGGCGGGGAACGGACAGCAGCGAGAGTCCTTCAAGCAGGGTTTTACTGGCCAACTATCTTCAAGGACGCTTACCATTTTGTCCAGCGATGTGACAGATGTCAGCGAGTGGGTAATATCTCTAAAAGAAACGAGATTCCATTGAATACCATCCTAGAAGTAGAAATTTTCGATGTATGGGGCATTGATTTCATGGGACATTTCGTTTCTTCCTGCGGCAATCTCTATATATTGCGCACAGTGGATTACGTTTCAGAATAGGTGGAGGTCGCAGCTTTACCGACCAACGATGCCAAGGTAGTCCTTAAGTTTCTGCACATAAGCATTTTTACGAGGTTTGGAACTCCAAGGGCTATCATTAGTGACAAAGGCAGTCATTTTTGCAACAGGCAATTCTCCACCTTACTAGCTAAGTACGGGGTGAAACATCACATCGCCACAGCATATCACCCATAAACAAATGGCCAAGCTGAAGTATCAAACCGAGAAGTCAAAAGAATCCTGGAAAAAGTTGTGAATCCAACACGTAAGGATTGGTCGTTAAAATTAGATGATGTTGTATGGGCCTATCGCACCGCCTACAAAACCCCGTTGGGGATGTCACCTTTTCAAATTGTGTATGAGAAAGCCTGTCACCTCCCTATGGAGCTAGAGCATAAAGCTTATTGGGCAATACGGAAGCTCAATCTTGACTTAACATCTGTAGGGGAGAAAAGAATACTTCAGCTCAATGAGCTAGATGAGTTTAGATTACAGGCTTATGAGAATGCGAAATTATACAAGGAAAAAGTGAAAAGGTGGCATGATCGTAGGATAATGGATAGAACGTTCGAGTCGGGGCAAAGGGTGTTGCTCTATAATTCCAGACTTAAACTCTTCCCTGGAAAACTGAAATCACGTTGGTCGGGTCCTTTCACAATGAAAACTGTCTTTCCGCATGGTGCAATTGAAATATACAACCAATTCCCAAACAAACCTTTCAAAGTAAACGGATAGCGGTTGAAGCATTACTTTGGTGACGAAGTGGAAAGACACAATGTCACTATGATCCTCTCGTCGACTTGAGCCTCCGGGACAGTCAACCTAAAGTGACTATAACTTAGCGCTGGATGGGAGGCAACCCATCAATTTCATCTTGAAACTCTTTTCAATTCTTAAGTAAAATAGAAGTTAGAGTCATTCTATGTTGCTTGATATCTACTCTGTGTTGCACTCATCTTGTTGTAGGTGATTTGGGTTACACGCATCACAACCTCCATTGGGAAGTTCAGAACTACACCGTGTAAGCAAATTCATTTCATGCATGCACTAACATGTGTTGTCTCGCGCCCGCGCAACTTGCAGACAGTTGTCACATCCTCGCGCGCCCGCGCTAGATCAACCATACCATGTCAAGCGGCCGCGCGCTACGCCCAGCAGAGATATTATTATTTACGTGGTTTATTAGGAGTCTACTCTCCCCTAATAAAAGGCCCCTTCCCTACCAATACATACGTATATCACCACCATCCTCATTGGAGTCAACCAAGGGTTTATCTTGTGGGATTGGGTGAAAGCAAGTTTTGGGATATTATCATCTGCTGCAAAACACTCTCATTCTCTCCATAGCAGTTGGTCATGGGTCCAACAAGAAGCCGTGCAACCTCAATTTCTTCAACCTCTGATTCCTCATCCAGTGATCCCGAGGACGATGTCATGGAACGAAGAAACTTCTTAAGAAGGGAGGCTCATCACATCTATTATCACCTTCTGAGTAAATCGTTTATGCCGGAACGAGGCTTTAGACCCACCAAGACGGATGGATAGCTATGGAGTATGCTCCGAGAAAGGAACTGGGTTAGCCTGGCCGCAACACCTGTACCTATCCCAATGGAAGTCGTTCGGGAATTCTACGCAAATGCAAAAGAGATGGAGCAACACCGCATAATGCTCGTTCGACAGGTGCAAGTGGATTTCCGCCCCTCATCTATTAGAGCAGTGTATGGAATAACTGATACACCACCTACTAGGTCGGCCAATTGGGTCCAACGTGACCATTTAACGACTAACTTGGATGTACTAATTTCGGAATTGTGCATCCCGGGCACTAAGTGGACCTGTAAGGTCGAAACAACCGAGCGTCTCTCGTTTCCAGCTTCCACTTTGAATCGCTACCCCCAAGCATGACATCTGTTTATCTGTGCCAAACTAATTCTGTCCACTCACAAGCATGTCGTCATGAAGGAGCAAGCCATCATTCTATGGGATATTATCGAAGGGAAGTACATAGACGTCGACCACCTCAATCATCAAAACATGCAGCGTTATTGGCGAGGCAACATGACTGGGAGCATTCCGCATGCAAATGGTGACATAATTACTTTGTATATCTGAGGGAGTTCCATGGACCAGACAGACACGCAGGTTTCGAGTCATGACATTACATCAGCCACAATAGTTAAGCTCCAGGATTGGACGGGTGGTGAACCACACCCGTGCGGACGTGGATTCATTATCCGATTCACCTCACCAGAGCCAACCAAGTAGCCCCCATAGCCCGATGCAGCAGGTCCATCCACCCGTGACCAGCCTGTCTTTGGCGATCGACACCTCCGAAGGTTGGCGCGCAAAGTCGACGCATTATATGAGAATCTTGGGAATTTTACTTCGGGAATCTCTAAGGCTTTGGCCGAAGCACTCGCACAACAAGGAACCATGCCTGAATGGCCCTAGTTCGGGACCGCCGTGCCATATCCTCCACCAGATTCACCACCCGAGGAGGGTGGTCATGCCGATAATTAGGGGAGTTTTTCTTGTACCCTTTACCTTTATTCAATGAGGACATTGAACATTTTATGTTTGGGGGTATTGGTGTACTTGCATAGTAGTTTAGTTGTATTTTATTTTAGTATGTGTTAGCAAAAATTTTGCATGAATATGTGTTAGTTAAATTTTAGCATAAAATTTTTAATTTTTTTTATTCATTGATAGTATGCTTAGTTTAATGTCTCACATAAATTCTTGCGTATAAAAAGAAATTTTTGCCTAAGCCAATGATGATAGTGAATTGGGAAAGATTTCAGAATATATTGCATAACACAACATGGATATAATGCTTTACACAATGCGATTCGTGTGGCTGTTTATATGCTTTTGGTTTGCACAATTGTGTTCATATTTACTCGTAAGTCTAAGATGTGTGTCTTGCATTGCTAAATAGAACATGTAGATTTAAAATGAAAAACATGAGGAAAGTGTTGTAGATTGTAGAGTCATTGAGGTACAAATTTTGGGGAAACATGGGTATGTTGTGTATAATATATATATATATATATATGCAATAACGTGACTAGTCTTAATTCGGGGCCCTGGCTACTTGAGTAAGTACGCCCGAGGGGATTGTCTCTACACCTAGCGCCCTAAGGTCTTTCATGGTCTGGGAGTCGTTGGTTGAAAGCTCGCTAAAGAGTAGCAAAGGTGCCTAATGGATTGAGACATTGCGCTATTCATGAAAAAAAAAATAAAAAAAGGAAAAGAACAAATAGCAATAAACACCGCGGGAAAGTGCGAAATCGCCCTCGTGAGTAGTAATAAAGCAATAAACCCATTGTTGAGCCTTAGTTTGCGGTGATATGTTTAAACAGTCTATGTAGCATGGATATACATGAATCTTGATTTAGACTATAATTTTCTATTTGGGCGCGGTAGGGATATATAATCTTTGCTTGGATCAAGTTTACATGAACAACACACACACAGAGCATCTCTATAGCAGTCATGAATTATCTGAGTGTATGATGTTATGTCTATAGTTTGGTTTGAAACTATGTTCTGGAATCTGGATAGTTCACTGAGGTAATTTGGGCTGAAATTTTGTTATGGCTAAGATTATGTGAGACTAGGTTGCATCATAGAGTAGTTGCATAGTTTAGTAGTTACATTTTCAGTGTTCATTCATATGCATTGCTTGAGGGCAAGCAACAGTTCAAGTTTGGGGGTATTTGATAAGTGATATTTTTACTCACTTATTGTATATTAATCCATGCGAATTATGCCCACCTCGAGTACATTTCATTTTGTTTTAGTTGTATTTCATGTTATTTTGCATTTCATATACTTAAAACTCCTTTTGGTGAATAAGTACAGGAAGCGGCTTCATTTTGGTGGAATTCGAGGTATTGGTGAGCAGATGCGTGAAGGCTAGTTGAAAGGCGAGGATGTGCATGGCATGGGGGTACAATGAGGCATGGAAATCAAGCAAGCATGAGGATTAAAGCAAGTAGCAAAGTACCGCAAGCGAAACCGACTCAGAATTGTAGGACACAGGTAGCGTGGCAAGATAAAGGCGCACTCAATGGCGCCGCGTGAGTACATAGTTTTACATGGGAACCTTCTGTAAGTCAAGCGCCCGCGAGGCAAGGGACGCGCGACCGCGAGAGACTCAGCTCGTGCCCGCGAAGCATGAGCGCGCGACCACGCGAAATGTCGTCTGGTTTGGTCTGAACTTCATCGTGAGTCTCCGCGCCATGAGCCGAAAAATAGGGACGCTGCATGCGGCAAGGCAAGGCGTCTTGATCTTTGTAATTTGTTTTATTTTTATTTCTCAACTTAATGATGTGTAATGTGGTATAAAACGATTCTGACGTGTGTCAGAAAAAGGGACCAGACTTTTATTACGTAACATTCATAGTAGAAACTAGGGTTTACACCTTGGGAGAGATTCCAAAGTAGGAGAAAGACATAACGTCTATTTTTCTCTACTTCTTCTTGGAGATCTCTGTCATCGTGGATATTGATTATTGTTTATGGGAATTCTTTGTGGATTTAATAGTTAATCATTGGTTTCTATTCAACGATTGGGTTTGATTATTCTAACTTTCTTCCATTCGTTTGTTTATTGATCATGTTTAGCCTTGATCCCATAATGGCTTTTGGTTCAGTCATGAACTAAACTCCATTATGGGATCCTAACGGATTTTTATATGTCATTTGGTTACACATCTAAATGTTAGATTTGTTTTGCATATCATATGGATTATCTATCATGGTTGGTTTGTATGTATGAATGACTGATAATCTTTATGTTAGTATTTGTATGGAATTGGAAATGAACATATGAATATGGATGAAATCATGATAGCATGCGAATATGGGGATTGCATATTTTGTGAAACAGATAGCAATATACTGTTTTGCCGTATGAGCTAGAATAAGGGTTGTGCTTAAAATCAATAGGATTGCAATTGTGCATAGGAATATGGTAATTGTGATGGTATTGGTGATTATATAGATTCTAACATCTGTAGATGATATGTGATTTGGTTATAGTGCATTGGAAAATGGTTATAACTCGATTTTATGCCCTTGACTATTATCTTGTGATATGTGAACACTTTTTACATGACATATGGCGATTGAATGAAATATTGAATGAAGTTCGGATCCCATTGTTTCCACATCATATTTAATTCGTTTATATTCTCATTTTTAGTTGGTAATTATAAATGATTCAAATTAACAATTAAGTTTATAGTCTTAGCATATAAATATAGTGAGTTAATTAATGCATAGTAGTCTAAAGTTAACAAATTTCTCTGTTGGATCGACACTTTACTTACTCTGTATTACTTGTTGACCCGTGTATACATGCATGAGTTAGAGCTCTTTTATCAGAACTATAAAAGAGGCAACACTGGTACAGAGGGAATCATCTCCATTGATCACCGTTGTTGGTCAGGAGCATGAACCTGAGACTGATCCTGAGGAGGATCCTGAGGAGGAATTTGTTGAGGAAGAGGAAGAGGAAGAAGAGGAGTTACCACGGTACACCGTTGATGCTGAGATGTATGACACATTATACGACCGTAACATGGAGTTACGAGATGAGGTGCAAGATTTGACTGAGCGAGCGGTTATTCAACATATTACTCTAGAGCAGAAGGAGAAGGAGATTTCGACTCTTCACTCTCCACTGGCAAATGTAGAATGGGATTTGGTCCATGAAAAGGGTCAAACTGAAGATAAGACCGAGGAGATAGAGAAACTGAAGAAGGAACTGAAGGAAACCTCCGAAAGGCTGAACATAGCAGAGGAAGGCTGAGTAAGAGAATCACGTCGAGCTGATCGTGCAGAGGATGATAGTCGTGCAAAGAAAGCAAAGATTGGGGAAACGTACTCTACACTTAACAAGGCAATGAATGAGACCCAAGATCGAGTTTTGAGGTACCCAATCCAGTTCGAGGGACTACTATTGTACATGATGGATCGCAGGACAATGCATCGCATCTTAGAAGAGGAGCGTAGCAAGGCTAATCAGTACCTTGACCGACAGTGATATGATTTGTTTAATTATGTGAAAGAACTTAATTAGTTTTTAGATGTAAATTCTGACGTGTTTATGAACGAACGAATATTTGAATGTTTTAAATCCTGTGGATTCTTTATTCCAGGATAGTTGATGTAAATAGCAGTTATACTATCGTTTAATGTTAAAACTTTTGATTTGAATGCAAATATATCAAGTTGTTTGAGATGATGTGTTAAGTGATATGTTAAATTGTTGAGTAATGCCTTAACTATTTAGAGAAATAAATAAAGTTCTAATAAGTGTTTATTTAATGTAAATATCTTGCCAGGAGAAGACAACAACAATCAATCGCCTGGAAGAGTCAACCAATAATAACAATAATGCCAACACAAATCCCGTTCAACAGTTAGTTAACTTACTAACTGGAGCAATGAACAATCAACCTCAAGCTCCACCAAACACAACGTTTAAAGACTTCAAGGCGGTCGGACCGCCAGAGTTCAAAGGTTCCATGAACCCAATCGAGGCTCAAACGTGGGTTATGGAGATGGAGAAGGTTTTCGACGTTGCTAGGGTTAGAATAGATCAGAAGACCGCTTTTGCAACGTTTATGCTGAAGTCTGAGGCTAGCTACTGGTGGCAAGCAAACAAAGTGCGAGGAGGTGAAGGTGTAATTACGTGGGAGAGGTTTAAAGAGATGTTCTTCGAAATGTATTTCCTAACTAGTTCACAGAATTAGATGGAGGTTCAATTTTTAGAGTTGAAGAAAGGAAACATGAGTGTACCTGACTACGCGGCTAAGTTCAACTAGTTGGAGAGGTTCGCCCCGTATCAAGTACACACGGACGAAAGAAAAGCTAGAAGATTCGAACAAGGACTAAAGCCTTGGGTGTATAGCAAGGTATCAATGTTTCAGATAAACACATTTGCCAGAGTTCTAGAAAAGGCCATCCTCGCTGAAGGTGCGAGCGATGCGGTGACCAAATACAATCAAGATCAAAAGAAGAAGAAGAGTGAAGGTGAAGGAAATAACAAGGACAGTGGAAGTGGCACAGGAGGTGGAAATTTCAATTAGAAGAAAAGACGGAATGACAACTCATCATCGGGGAATTAGCAAGGTAGTCAGAAGAAAAGAATCGAACCATGTCCGACTTGTAGGAAAGCCCATCTGGGAGTTTGTATGAAAGGAAAAAGAGTGCTACAATTGTGGTCAGGAAGGCCACATAGCACCAAACTGTCCAACCCCAAAGAAGGGTGCTTGTTGTACTTGTGGTTCGAAAGACCATCTGGCAAGAGACTGTCCCAAGAAGGGATCGGGAGGGTCGGGGATCGGGGAGGAAACCGGAAATAATAAAGGTGGAAATGCCTTAACCATCACCGGACCAACAGCAACAAACCGACCAACTGCCCGGACTTTCAACATGACGATGCAAGATGCAGTTCAATCCCGTGATGTGGTGTCAGGTATCATTTTGATCAATAAAGTTAATGCTTATATATTATTTGATTCGGGTGCTACTTGTTCCTTTATATCCGATGATTTTGCCAAGAATTTAGATTTTCCTAAGAATGAATTGGATTACCCCATGAACATAGAAATTGCGAATAGAGAAATAATCCTTGTTAAGTATGTAGATAAGAACTGTAGAGTGGATATTAAGGGTAATATCATGAACGTAGATCTTATCCCTATTCGACTTGGGGAATTTGACATTATTTTGGGAATGGACTGGTTATTCAATTACGGTGCTGTAATTGATTGCCAAAAGAAGCGTATTAACCTTATAACTCCGTCAAAGGTTGTATTTTATGGTAGCAAGTTGCCTACACAAGCGAGTTGTCTGACGATGATGCAGGCCAGGAAGTTGTTGAGACAAGGCTGTGTAGGATACTTAGCTTACATAGTCGACAGTTGAAAAGAGAATCCAAAGGTAGAAGAGATAGCGATTGTGAAGGACTTCGTCGACGTATTTCCAGACGATTTGCCAGGACTTCCACCAGATAGAGAGGTAGACTTCGTCATCGATTTGGCTCCCGGAACTACTCCATTATCGAAGGCACTATACCGAATGGTACCGGTAGAGATGAAGGAATTAATGGTACAACTACAAGAATTGTTGGACAAGAAGTACATTCAACCGAGCATATCGTCGTGGGGAGCGCTGATGTTGTTTGTGAAAAAGAAGGACGGATCGATGCAGCTCTGCATTGACTATAGAGAACTGAATAAGGTCACGATTATGAACAGATATCCATTACCGAGGATCGACGACCTGTTTGATCAATTGAAGGGAGCGAGATACTTTACCAAGATAGACTTGAGAAGCGGTTATCATCAACTGAAGGTGAGGCCAGAGGATGTACTGAAGACAACGTTCAGAACGCAATACGGTCACTAGGAATTTTTAATAATGTCGTTTAGTCTAACGAATGCTCCTGCAACATTTATGGGACTAATGAATGGTGTGTTCAAGCCGTTTTTGGACAAATTCGTGGTGGTATTTATAGATAACATTTTGGTATATTCCAAAACCAAAGAAGAACACGAAGAACATTTGAGGTTAACGTTGGAAGTATTGAGAAGGGAGAAGTTGTATGCTAAATTTTCGAAATGTGAATTCTGGATTGAGCGAGTACAATTTTTGGTCACGTGATCGATAAAAATAGAATTTCGGTAGATCCATCAGAAGTCAAAGCCGTGATTAACTGTAATCAGCTGAGAACACCATCAGAAGTAAGAAGTTTTCTTGGATTGGCGGGATATTATAGAAGGTTTATACAAGACTTTTCCAAGATCGCAACTCCGTTAACGAATTTAACTCAAAAATCTGTGAAATTTGTTTGGACGGATTAGTGTGAGGAAAGTTTTCAAGAATTGAAGAAGAGGTTGAGTACGGCCCCTGTGTTATCTCTTCCGGATGATACAGGAAATTTTTTTGTTTATAGTGATGCGTCACATAAAGGACTTGGTTGTGTGCTGATGCAAAATGGCAAAGTCATTGCGTATGCATCACGACAATTGAAGGATTACGAGAAGGGATATTCGACCCATGACTTAGAGTTAGCTGCAGTTGTTTTTGCTTTGAAAATTTTGAGGCACTACCTCTACGGGGAGAAGTGTGAAATATATACGAACCATAAGAGTCTGAAATATATTTTCACGCAGAAGGATTTGAATATGCGTCAAAGAAGATGGTTGGAATTAAATAAGGATTACGACTGTGAGATTTTATACCATCTGAGAAAAGCAAATGTGGTTGCCGACGCCTTAAGTAAAAAGGGTCGTGAGAAATTGATGTTGTTAACTCCTCAGGAGGAGCTAATTTCAGAAATGGAGAAACTTGAGTTAGAGGTGAAATATCCTATGGAAATTGATGAGAAGCTATTTCAGATGCAATCTGGTACAACCCTGATGGATAAAGTTAAGGAGGCTCAGCTTCAGGACGAAGAATGTAAAAAGGTGACAAAGAAGATATCTGAAGGAACTGAACCGAGATTTAAGATGGATAAGGAAGGAATACTGAGATTTGAGAGTAGAGTTTAGGTTCCGCCAATACAAGAGATTAAGGAAGAAATTTTGAGCGAGGCTCATAGCTCACGATATTTGATTCACCCTGGTAGTACCAAAATGTACCAAGATCTTCGACAATATTTATGGTGGCCAAATTTAAAACGAGATGTTGCAGAATGTGGTGCCAAGTGTCTTACCTGTCAGAAAGTGAAAGCAGAACATCAAAGACCAAGTGGGTTGCTACAACCGTTAGAAATCCCAGAATGGAAATGGGAACATATTACAATGGACTTCGTGGTTGGCCTTCCGACGACTCAGAAAGGCTACGACGCAGTATGGGTTATCGTTGACCGACTGACAAAATCTGCACACTTCCTTTCGATCAAAATAAGATTCAACTTAGATCAGTTGACGAGGCTATACGTAAAAGAGATTGTTTCGAGACACGGAGTTCCGGTGTCAATTGTTTCTGATAGAGATCCATGCTTTACATCGAATTTCTGGAAGCGTCTTCAGGAATGCATGGGTACGCAATTGCGAATGAGTACAGCATACCATCCTCAAACAGACAGACAGAGTGAAAGAATGATTCAGATATTAGAAGATATGCTAAGAGCCTGTGTGATGGACTTTAAAGGAAATTGGGATGATCACCTACCATTAGTAGAGTTCGACTACAACAACAGTCACCACGCTAGTATTGGCATGCCGCCTTACAAAGCGTTATATGGTAGAAAGTGCAGAACTCCGCTTTACTGGGATGAAGTTGGTGAAAGATAATTGCTAGGGCCAGAATTAGTACAGCAGACGGCAAAAATAGTCAAAGTGATCCGAGCACGACTGGTAGCGGCTCAAGATCAACATAAGAAATACACTGATCCACATCGTAAAAATATCAAGTTTGAATCAGGTAGTTATATTTTCTTGAAGGTCTCTCCCTGGAAGGGGAAGATCAGATTCGAAAAGAAAGGAAAATTGAGCCCAAGATTCATTGGACCCTTTGAAGTACTGAGAACAATCGGAGAAGTTGCGTACGAGGTAGCCTTACCTCTAGGACTCGAGAATGTCCACAACGTTTTCCACGTTTCTGTATTACGACCATACAAAGCCGATTACAAACATGTAATTGAATACGAACCCCTGCATTTTGAGAAAGACTTATCTTACGAAGAAATTCCTGTCCAAATTGTAGACCGAAAAGAACAAGTTCTCAAAAATAAAGTTATACCTTTTGTTAAGGTAATTTGGAGGAACCACAACGCTGAAGAAGCTACGTGGGAACTCAAAGAGAATATGATGAAGAATTACCCTCATTTATTTACTTAATTATGTGTAAGCGATTCTGGGGATAGAATCTTTGTAAGGGGCGGAGAATGTAACGAGTTGAATTTATTGAGTCGTGATTCTGGGGACAGAATCCTTTTAAGGGGGGAAGATGTGACGAACGAGAATTTTGTAATTAATTTTAATATTTATTGGATTAAATAAATATTTTCAATGATTTAATTATTAGATTAAATAATTAATTGATGCAATTGTGGTAGATTAATTTAATTATATGTGTTACATTTATTAAATTATTGTAGAGAATAATTATTATTCAAATATGCAATTATGTGAGCTTATTGTATTAAAAAATATATATAATTAAGCATGATGTTATTTAATTAATTTAATTATTAATTAGAGAGTTAATAATTTGACATTATTTATTAATGATAAAATTATTTATGTGACTATGTGAATTTATGAGAAATTATTATATTTTATTTAAAATATATTAAATAAAATATTGGAGTTATTTTATAAGGAGTGTGAAATTAATTAAACTATAGTATAAGAAGTTTATCAAATTAAATGAGAATGAATTATATTGAATAGCCAAACAAGGCCTTAGTAGTGGTTGAGGGCAGTTAACCACGAATTGGTTAATCGACCACAACTCGTCGATTTAATTATTATATCTTGACGTCATCTTCTTCATTAATTCCATTATTGCTAAGTCTAGAGAATTATCACAGAGAGAGAGAGAGAGAATTAAGAAATTGAGAGAATTGTGAGTTGTTTGATTGATTAAGAAAGTTTAATCCCTCCTATCTATACTAATCTGTGAGTAATTATCTCCAACCCAAATTCTACTTTTACGTCATTTAGTTTTTTTATGAAAATGGCTTTCAATCAAGTTCTGTGGAATTTCTGTAAATTGGGAAATTGAGTTAGGAATATATGTAATAATTAGAGTAACATAACATGTTTTATATATATTTTATATCATTCCATATCATAAATTTCAGTAAATGATGACTTGCTATTTCAAAAATTTATAGAGTTTGGGTTTTGGCCATATGTCCTTATACGTGATATTTCATGTATTGATCGTATATTATCCCTAAATTTTACACTTGTTTATTATTATGCATGTTGATACGAAGAGACCAAACCTTAAATGAACGGATTCGGTGTTATAAGGAATCCGTAGTGTTAAATTTTATGTTTTTTGTTCAAAATCTTCAAGAACACAAAGAACAGTACAATTTGCATATTTTAATTCAGTAATTATGTGTTTTAATGGGTTAAAATCAGTCTTTAGATGTTGACTGATATTTGTATATGAATTATATCATGTGGGTATGTCTAATTACGAGTAGGAAATAAGAAATTGGAAGAAATTGGCATGTTCTGCGATTTTTCATGAATCGCCATTTCTATCAAATATATGCAAGCATGCCTTGTACAGCCTCTGAGCATAAGAGTCGCTACATAAGAACGCGAAAGCTACACCGCAACGCCATTGACCAAAGGTAGCATGACAATCATGTACAGTGTAGCCAATGAGAATCGAGATAAAAAGTGGTAATACAGCCATTACCACTCTCCGAAAAGTTCGAAAATGTAATTTTTTAAAAATGTTTAAGTCTAACAATGTGTTAGTAAATTAATTTAATGAACATGTAAACATGTTAGAAGTATAATGAGATGTTAAAATAGTTGTTTAACATGTAAATAACATAATTACATGTGGATTGAGTTATTGAATACACATTTAGTTTGATATTCATGAAGTACAAATTATGTGACAATGTGATAATTTGACTAAGTATAGTCATAACCAAAGTTTAGACAAAAGAATGATCATTGATGATTAGTTAAGTTATAATTAACTGGTATTGTAAATTTGAATGGTATGTAGGATTTAAATTCAAAGAACGTGCTTAGTTAAAGTGTAATCTACGCACGAGGCAAGTTTCCTAACCCTACTTGTCATTATTGTTCAAGTTTATTATTTACCTCGAGTAAATTATCATTACTATTATTCATGTTCAAATGTTATATTAAAGATTGATTATCTTTTCAAAGCATGATTTAGTTATACAATAATTGTCCTATTGTATACTTCCTGAGATTATTATTCAATTTGAATATCATTATTATTGAACCTTATTAGACTAGCGAACCCTTATTGATTTGACTAGTCCATAGTTGATGAGCGTTCTAAATTTTGGAACCCTTGATGAATTATCCAAACCAAACTTCCTTTGGTGCGGACTCGAATGTCAAACTGAGATGAACAACCCTGCAAAGGGATTTACTTATGCGTTAGCGTTAAGATATTGTGCACAGTATGGTACTAAGGGCTGATCCCCCTAAGTACGAGTAGAAAGGTCCATAGTCTCATGATTGTTAAAGGTTTCAAGTATAACCCTTGATAACCTAGGACATAGTTCAAGGTCTTATGACCCTCAGAAATCTTTTGATTCTTGTTATTCATTCTTGATTCAAAAGTTGAGCTTTTATTCAGATATCTTTGATTTACTCGCATGTTATTATACTGTTATTTCATTGTTATACTTGTGGGCAATAGTGCTCACTCTTGCTTAATAATAACATTGTAGTGAAGAACGAAAGAACTGATGAACCTTCCACTAGTAAGGGCAAGGGCAAAGTTAACAAATGATGAAGACTTGTTATTTTATTAGATGATGTATTTATATTTAAGACTTGAGTTAATGATGTTGTTAAGACTTATTTGTTTATGATTCCGCACAGATGTTTAAGGTTAGTTTAACTTGGGATTTTATTATTATTATTCAGATGTTGTAACCCTTAAGGGGAAGATTTTTTTTATTCTATCTATTGCATGGTTTGCATTTATTATGGGTAGATAGATAGATGATATTTGTACAGTGAACACCAAATCCCGTGGAATTGAAGTAACCGAATTTGGGGGTGTCACAAAGACCCGCAATTAACGTCAAAATTCTGGAAGAGACTACAAGAATGCATGGGAACGCAATTGCGAATGAGTACGGCTTATCATATTCCACAAACAGATGGCCAAAGCGAACGAACGATCCAGACATTGGCAGATATGCTGAGAGCATGCGTCATGGATTTCAAAGAAATCTGGGAAGAACAATTACCGTTGGTGGAATACGCCTACAATAATAGTTATCACGCAAGCATCGACATGCCGCCTTACAAAGCGTTATACGGCAAAAAGTGCAGAACTCCACTATGCTGGGATGAAGTCGGTGAACGTTAACTGCTAGGACCAGAACTAGTGCAAATGATCACGAGATTATCAAACTCATCAGGACAAGATTGGTAGCACTCAAGAACGACGTGAAGAAGTATCTTTGATCAACACAGGCAAGATCGTGCATTTGACGTAGGAAGCTACATATTCCTAAAGGTTTCTCCTTGGAAGGGGAAAATTCATTTCGGTAAAAAGGGATAGCTAAGCCCGAGGTTTATTGGACCCTTCCAAGTACTGCGAAGAGTTGGAGAGGTAGCTCTACCTCCAGAGTTGGAAAACATTCACAATGTTTTTCACATTTCGGTGTTACGACCGTATAAGCCCGATTACAAACACGTGATCGAGTACGAACCATTGCAGTTCGCGAAAGATTTGTCTTATGAAGAGATTCCTATCCAGATAGTCGATAGGAAATAACAAGTGCTCAGAAATAAAGTGATACCTTCTGTGAAGGTGATATGGAGGAACCACAATGCTGAAGAAGCTACATGGGAACTCGAAGAGAAAATGATGAAAGAGTACCCTGAGTTATTTGTTTAATCTGTGTCTTCGATTCTGGGGACAGAATCTTTGTAAGTAGGGAAGATTGGAACGAATGAGTTGTTTGAATTGTGATTATGGGGACTGAATCCTTATAAGAGGGGAATGATGTAACATTCCAGAATTTTAATTATAACTTTTAAATATTTATTGATTTATATAAATATTTATTGGATGTGTTATTGTTGAATAAATAATTGTTCAAATTGTTTGATTTGATTTAGTTAATTATTTGTTAAATAATTAATGAGTTAAGGAAATTATTATTATATTGATATTTCAATTTGGGTAATTATTTGTATTGAGATGTGATTAAATGGTTATTTAATAAATTTTTATTAAATAAAGTGTGACAAATAACTATGGTATAAGGAGTTATTAAAATAAATTATAGTAATTTAAGTTAGTTTTATCCAAACAAGGCTTAAGTATATTAATCCTTTAATTTTAAATGGTTTGCCAAACAAAGCCTTATGGCTTTTGGATTTCTTTTGAATTTAAATTATAAAGTTAAATAAATAAAATAATAATAATAATATATTTGGTAACTGATAATTTAATAAGGGGCAATTAGTATACGATGGTTTTAAAAACGTTTTGAAAAGCGTACGTTGATTTGTTTTAAGTTTTACCTATAGCCTATTGTCTGTATTGTGTAAACCTAAGCCTAAGAAAAGCTACAGAGAAAGAAAAGAAAGAAGTTCAGAGAGAGTTTAAGAGAAAATTCCAAAAACAAGTTCTGAGTTTGTCAAAAGCTATTCTCAATGATTATCAAGTGTTGTCTGTACAAATTAAAGGTATGTTTTATAAACCTTATAATATATGTTTTACATTATATAGTTCTGTGAATTGGTATCTCTATGTGTTCTTGAATTTCACAGTAGGATAAGTTTTACAAGATTGTCTGTAAACTGAGTTTTATAATTTGTTATGATAATATGTGTAATTGTAATTGTTATAGCTAGCATGTATTGTAACAACCCGATATTTTCTATATAAATAAATCAAAAATTTTGCATATAATTTTTTTTTCATTATTTTAAGGATGAGGATTTGTAAAAGATAATGTGTATATGTATTTATGTGGTAAATAAAATATATTTATTACATAAATATTTACAAATAAATTTATTTTAGAATTATTGATTATTATAAAGTATATTTTATAATAATTAATTTTAAGATAGAAATGTTTTTATTAATTATTTTCCATAAAATATAATCATATATTATTTAAATAATATATGAAGTGATTTTAGAATAACTATAATAATTATTCTATTATATGAATTTAAGTACAGATTATTAAGTTAATTATTTTACCTTAATTATTAAGGTTAAATATGAAGAATAAATCAGATATGGAATCCAAACCCTAATTTTGGATTTTTATCAAGGAATGAGAATAATAATATAATATTAATTATATTTTAATTTTTCAGTACTATAAATATGTACTGTATGTATGTATTGAGGATGGTTGGTTAATTATGGTGTATAATTTCAAAACCATAATATTAATTGGTTAAACCCTAATTTTACTGGGGAAAACCCTAATTTGAAAATCAATTGTGAGTTTAAGATTGTTATATAACTGTGTTATATGTTTTATGTTGTGTATTATATAATGATTTGATTAATTAGGTAAATCCTAATTAAAATCTAGAAACCCTAATTAATTTTTAGAAAACCCTAATTAATATTTCTAAAAACCCTAATTTCAGAAATAAGAAACCCAAATTTGAAACTCAAATTTGAGTTCAAGATTGATTGGTAATTGTGATAAGATGATTAATTAACAAGTATTAGAATTATAATTGTTAATCATGAAAACCCTAATTACTAAATTAGAAACCCTAATTTCCATATTTAGTAACCATAATTAGTAATTTTAAAACCTAATTACTAATTGTAAACCCTAATTATTTAATTAGCAAAGTTAATTATAATTAGAGATATTAAACCCTAATATTCCTGTATAAATAAATTAGAAAATTAATCATAATTAGGAAACCTTAATTTCAAAATTTTAGAAACTAAAATTTATTTAATTTTATTTTTGTGCAAACCCTAAATTGGAAATCCTATTATAGAATTGTGCTAAACCTTAAGGTTAAACCCTAAGGGTCAAACCCTGAGGGTTTGCTAAATGACAAGAAAGCCATTAAATGGAAAATACAAAAGACCTTTTTACCCTTAGTTGTATTATTGAAGCTAGTATAGGTTTTGACAATAGGGGAGGTTGGTGACCAAATCCAACAACCCCATGTGATGAAAAATTGACAACAATCAGCCTATACTCAGCCATTCATGCATCTTACACTAGTATATATAGATTGAGAGAGAGAGAAAGTCATTTGTTATCTAATTTTACACAACTCTCATCCTTGACTCTCTCAAGCTCAAACATTCGAAAATTTCCTTCATCTATTAGTCACAAACCGAGCCCCATTAACATCCATAACCAAATCAGTAGCCAGAATCAGAAAGTGATCAAAGAAGGTATAAAAACCCTAGCTATAATCTGACAAAAAATCTGTTGTTAGATGTTAGATTTTTTTTGTTAAACATGTTATATAAGGTGTCTAATGATGATCTGGGTTGCTGGATGTTGGATCCATAACATCTAGAGGCTCGGATTTGAAGATGTACCAAATCTGGAAATTTCATTTTTGATGTCTGACAGACCTTGTAGATCTCTGTTTGTGTTTAGTTTTTGTGTTTTAAGTGTTTAATCTTGTAGTATGTCATGAGATCTATACTCTGGAAGTTGAATCAAGGTCATAGTCTGAACAGAATGCAAGTTATTCGTGGTCAAAGGTCGTTGACCGACCATGACCAGAACATTTCTGGGTAACCCAGAAATGGGTTCTCAGTGTCTAAAAAGTTATTAAAGACTCTAGATTTGTCAGGATTTTGGTGTTTTAAGTTCTTTGTTGAATCCATGTTGAAATATGTTATGTACACTTTCGATATATGTTTATAGTACATATAGATATCAAATAAACTGGATTTAGTGACCGGTCAAATTAGCAAGGTCAAACACAAAAATGGTTTTCTGGGTAACCCAGAAAATCGAAGAACACAGTTTCTGACATGAATTGACCGGTCTAGATCTATTGATTCTGTTGATGTTTTGTTGATATTTAGTGTTATATCTCTTCATTTACATACTGGCGAAACACTGAACCCTTTATATCACACAAACATTACATGTATTACAAGTTGTAGAAGCCCAAAAGTGGATAGTCGAACTGTTCTTCATTTCTAGGTAACCCAAAAATGAAGAACAGGTCTGACAGTCCCTTTGAAGGCTCGGATCTCGTTCGTTTAAGGGTTGTTGATCATGTTTTGTTGTTGCATAATGTATTCCACCACTAGCACTACAATCTCTGACCAGAAACGTGCCCAGAAACACATTACAATGTTCTTAATTCACAGTCAAAGTAGTTATGTCGTGCACTACTATGAATGTGCTTGAGAGCTCAAGAACACACCTAAAAGCGACGGTTTACTTGCACGCCAAAGGCTTTTAGTGATGATAAAGATATATTATTTTCCTAAAATTAATTAATTTAATTAAATAGATAGAAAAACATAGTTTTTAATTATTAAAAATACCAAATAAATTATTAAAAATTATTTTAAATTCAGAAAATTAGTTTTTATTTATTTTGAATATATTTCATAAATATTTAATATTTTTGGAATATTTAAGGTATTTAATTTAATTAATAATAATATTAAATAAATTATTTAAAATGATATTAATATTTGAAAAATCATTTAAAATTATATTATGATATAAGAAAATATTTTAGGTTATTTTTAATGACTTTTAATATTTTGTGATGAAATTCATTAATAAATCAATATTAATTATAATTTAAATTATTTACTAAATGAATTAAATAAATTAATTAAAAAGATTTTATTACATTAAAAATCATTTTAAATAATAATAAAGTATATAAAAATATTTTAAGTTATAAAATATAACTTTTAATATTTAAAGGTAAATTTCATTAATTAATTATTATTAATGATATTAAGGTTATTTAATAATTATATTAATTAAATTAGTTTAATAATGATTTTAATATTATAATAATCATTTTAAATGAAAATAAAGTGTTTAAAGATATTTGAAGTTATAAAATATAACTTTTAATATTTAAAGGATAATTTTATTAATAATTTAATATTAATAATTATTAATTTATTATTAATGATATTAAATTTATTTAATAATTATATTAAATAAATAGTTTTAAAATGGTTTTATTAATTTAAAAATCATTTAAAAGGATATAAATGAATTAAAAATATTTTAAGTTATAATTAATGACTTTTAATATTTTGATAAATAGTACATTAATATTTAAATATTAAGGATAATTATTTAAAAATAATTTTAAATGTTTTAAAAATCATTTAAGGATAATATTAATACTTTAAAAGTATTTTGAGTTATTATAAATAACTTTAATATTTTGAAAATAATTTCATTAATAGTTTAATATTAATTAAATATTAATGATAATAGAATTATTTAATATTTAAATAATTTAATAATGATTCCGATGTTTGAAAATTCATGACAAATTATAATAAATGTTTTAAAATTATTATAAGTCATTTAAAAATAATATGACTGATACTAAGTTATAGAACGGAGTTTTAGACTCGATAATTACCCGATAAAGCTGTCGGTACACCGACATGTTTCAGAAATTGATCTAGACTTAGATAATTTAATTAGATATGTGATTATTTGTGATTGAATAGTTGTTAAACATGGGTAATAATGTGATTAGGTTATGTGC
Organism: Panax ginseng; assembly: GCA_020205605.1. Classification (NCBI taxonomy): domain Eukaryota; kingdom Viridiplantae; phylum Streptophyta; class Magnoliopsida; order Apiales; family Araliaceae; genus Panax; species Panax ginseng. The sequence goes on along the minus strand of CM035136.1, from coordinate 116,482,046 downwards.
TCACTGCAAAATGCACTACTATGTGTTATAGTATATTGTTCTAATCGAACGAATGATCTGATTAATGATAGGCGTTGATATAAACGATAAAACTAAGTTGTGAACTGTAAGCAGCGCATCAGGAAAGTATCTTACCTTTGCATTTTCTTTATGCAATGGACATGAGTAAGAATGTTTCTAAATTATATTATTACTGTACATATTATTAACCCTATATTATATACGCTCATTGATTATCAACATTTTAGTGTATGGTAATTCAGATATATAAATTATGTTCGTTAATTTATATAAATGGTTATACATGTGTCCCCACTTGGATAATCATTGTATTTAATCACATGTTGATACACCTTTGTCAATTACCCGTATATATATGTTGAATTATAGATTATTGTTGAACAAGATAAAACCTTTGATTTGGAACCCAGAAAAGTATGAACATCCCTACACGGGAAAACTTTTATGTGGCCAAGGCGGACAGAGAGAACGATACCCTCGTTCTTGCATGTAGTATTGATCAATGCAGGGCATAACGAGCTGATCACCACCCGTGCCCGTAAGTTATGACGGTTTGCAGATGAATTTCTGTTTAACCTTTTCAAAAATGAAAACAATGTTCATAGTATGTCACATTAACCATATTTATAGTTAGTACGTAGTTTCAAAGATTTGGTATAGAATTGATATATTATTATCATTGGTACAGATTAATTCACAACTGTTGAATCGTTGTAGAAGGGTAGTATAAAGAAAACATTTAAATTCTTTCAGCGTATATATATAATTTCTATTACTTGATGGGCACTCAAATGCCCATCCTTGCTTAATATAAATGTTTTCAGCTAAGTGTGAACGACCAGAGAGCTCTGCTAAGAACAAGGGAAAGGGAATGGTTGCTGAATGAGAGAAATGTTATTTTATGTAATAATTAACTTTATTAAGACAAGTATGATATATATTATCTATCATGGGTTGTAATGAATGTTTAAAGGATACGTACTTGGGATTCAGACTCTGATGAATATGTAAATTCAGTTGATCTTTATATTATTGTTATTATTATTAGTATTATTCCGCTCATAGAAATGGTATCGTTGTAGCGTCCTCCTATTCAGAACCCCCAAATCGCCATGCGATTCTAGCACACACTAATCATTCTATAATTGTTTCATAAGATATAAACATAAATTGTTTATATACATTACATTACACACTATTCCCCAAGGTCGAGTAACCTTTACTTATTACACAATCATAAATGATCTAACATTTATCACATTTATCGACTATACTATTACAAAATAGTCAAGATTCATTTATCCCAAGTTGAACTTGGCATTATCTTTTCTGTATCGATCCGAACGCATTTGCCTTTTATCTCGCAATGTTTTATCATGATATAGCAAGGGTGAGCATGAAAGTTGCCCAAAGAAGTTTAAATACAACAATATAAGGATATATCATGATTGAAGAGTATGAATAATAAGTCGCTATAATTCATCAATATAATTGAGAACTAGCAGAACAAACTTTTGACCGAACAAGTTTTAAACATGAACAAACATTTCAATCAACTCAAAATGAAGGTGATCACCCTTTCATACCGACTTATACATGCAAGATGTATGAGTACAATTTTCATGGCAATCATCAATGATTTAACCATAAGCTTGAATAAAACACTCTTAGTAGAGTTAAGTAAAAACAAACTTGCACGCTCGAACCGCTGATTATCGCAACGCAATTTATAACGCTTTACTCAAAGACCTAATATTAATAATATAGATCTCCAATATTAGAATAATATCATCACAAAGATAATATTGTTATATTTATATACACGTAATAACCTAAACACATAACATATAACCCTAACGATACCTATACAAAGACATAAGACTTAATATCGTGTCAAACTATTTCAAATCGACTTAAAACTCGACACCATTCTATCATCCCGACGGTCTAGTGGACAATACTCAAGTTTAAGTTCAATTAAACTCTTCCTAAACATTTAACAATTATCATGAGATAATTTCTTATCACCAAAAACAATTTTAAAGACTTATAATAATTTTTTAGATAATTAATATCATTTTTCAATCATTAAAACCGTATTTAAATAAATTAAATACCACATAATTCCTTAATCAATAATATTCATTTAATATAAAATATCAATGAAAATCATTACATAATATTATAATGTAATTATAATATTTCAAAATATTTTAATACCTTAAAATCATAATTATTTGATTTTTAAACACTTAAATCCATTATCCGATAATTAATATTAATATTAAAATATTAATATTTTCATGCCAAAATATCAAAAGTTATATTTTATAACTTAAAATATTTTTATAATACTTAAATCATTTTTATATGATTTTTAAATCATTAATTCTATATTTTTTTTTTCTTAATTAATTTTAGTGCGTAGCTTAAGAAATTAGCTACCTCGTGCTTAACTCCAGTAATGCCCATCTCTTGGCATAACCTTATATATGTTAACGTGATACTCCATTTTAAATTTTGTGGCAATTGGAGTTGTAGAACTCATTATAGCGATTTTCATTGAAAAATCACAAAAATTGTAATGGTCATAACTTGGTCGTTTTAACTCGAATCAGCTCATTTTTGGACACGAGCTACATAATACCATATATTTTCATTTCTCAAAAGCCTGGAATTTTTCTCATTAAATAAATGTCCAAAACAGTCCCCGGAAAAATATGGGCAGAAACTTTTTGTCATTTGGCAGATTTGGAGTCCTTTACCAAAACGTAAATAAAATGAAATCTATAACTCCGATTAATGATCCGTCAATTTTGTTGGATTCCTATCTTTACGAACTACAGTTTTCATATATCAAAATCCATATTTGGACATGTTAAGCTCCCGGAATTTAGCCCGGAAGTGGCTGCTAAAAACTGTCCTTCTAACAGTTTTTTCTTAACTTTGTGTAGTTTGGTAGAAATCCCATAACTTGCTCCTCCGATGTCGGATTTAGTCCATTTCGGAGTCTATGGAAAGCTTATTGAGTGTACTATAACATATCACAAGTCCAGAATTTTTAGAGCACCCTAATAAATCCGAAAGTTTCTGTTTAGGGCAGCAGTCCACTAATTCATTTAAAACAAAAAAACTGTTTTGGTTCATCTTCTTTGTTCAAGCTTATCAACCCTAAAAATGGCAAGATCTAACCATAAAATATCATATATCATGTAGATCTTCCCTCATATGGATCATAAGTTCAACACTTGGTCTAAAACAACCATCACAAAACACATAAACTAACTAGAGTTTTGAGTTTAGGAAATTTTATACCTTTGATTCCAACCAAAATCAACACCCAATATTGTTAGATCTAAACATGATACACTTATATATACATAGATCTAAGGTTTTAAACCTCAAGATCACAACTTTAAGTTGTCAAAAATCAAATCAAAACACCAAAGAAATTTAGCCTACACAAGTAGAAATTCTTATTATACCTTAGCTTGATTTCTCCTCCTCCTTCTTCCTTCCTTCCATGGATGGATCTTGGTTTTATGAGAGTCAAAATCTCCCCTCCCTTTTTCACCACGTGGCTGCCGAAATTGGCCCCTCTATTCTCTCTCTCTCTTTGGTTCCTTGCAACTTGGAAGAATAAAAGAGGTGAAAGAGGAAAATAGGATATACTTTTTATTAGGTGTGGATTGTAATTTGACCAAACCCTCTCTCTTTCTCTTCTTGTTCATCCGGCCAAGCCTTACTCTCTCCCTTTTTGCTTTGCTTTTTGCTAGATGAAGTGAAAAGTTTCCTTATAAAAACTTGGGGGATATTTAATTAATATATATATAGATATAACTTGTATATAGCTATTAATCATCCAATATCTTGCTTTTCCATGGATGAAAATATTAATTACCCTAAAAAGGCTAGTGGGCTAAAATTAGGTGGTTTGGTAACCCACTCTTGACTAACTAAAATGATGGGTAAATGAAATGAATCATGTGCTCATTTGCCCTTTAAATGGCCGGACCTCTCCACTAACTTGGCCAATTTTATTTGTTGATTTGTTTGTTTAATAACCATCTAGAAGATCCATACAAATTGGGTCATAACTTGGGCCAATTATTTTATTAATCAATTATCTAGTATCTCCAATGAATAAAATGCCCCTCCTTAATTGGATCAAATTTTGAGCTTTCTAATAAATTAAGTTCTTATGCCATAAGAAATTGACATAGTCCAATACTTGGGCTATAAAATATACATAATCCAATACCTTAAATTCTTATTCGACCCAAATAATTTAATTAGGGTTTTCTCTTCCTTCATTATAACCCAAATCCTTGCTCATGCACACTTATTTCCTTAACTCAATTAGACTTGCTATAATTAGGTTATAAAATTAATCATTTGAGATATATAAAATAAATCTCCTAGAATTAGTAAGTATTCTAAATACCACAATTCTCTTTTTCCATAACCCTTAAGTTATTAAATCCTTCATTCCCAATATATAATTAGGTTTACACTAATTTCTTTTGTTTGTTTATATAATAAATAAATATAAACCATCACATAATGTTCATATTCCTTACACACAACTTTTTAACCCTTAGGGTTTATAACCCACTAATTAGGGTTTCTAATAGAAAATAAATTTTCTAATTTAGAAATTAAATCTCGTAATTAGATTAGGGTTTTCTAATTACTTAACTTTAAAGATTAGGATTAATATATCCTAATTAACATTAAAATATTAAATTAACACTTTCATTTTCCCCATTTACAAATTAGGGTTTCAAATCCGTAATTAGAGCTTCAAATTTGGAATTAGGGTTTTGTAATCAATTTGTTAAGATTAACCCTAATTAATCCTATAATTATTTACACTTATGCCATTAAGTTCCCGATTTAGGGTTTCATGCACCGAATTAGGGTTTTGATGCTTAATCTGAAACTAGGGTTTCGAAACCGGCTTTCTAGGTTTCTTATCGACGTTAGGGTTTTCTAAATGAACATTGTTGTTCTTAATATATTCTTAGGGTTTGTTACAGATATAATTCATCTGGTCAACCCTTGACCATTAACCACATTCTGAACACATCATTAACCATATACACAGAACTTAATCACAAAAATCCTTAATTATGAATAATTCACCTATAAGCCTTCACGAAATTTTGAAATCCTCAAAATTTCATCCTAATAACATCAAATGCATACACTTATTTTCTGTCTAGGTCTATTATTTGACATTAAATCAATCATTAAAGATTTTAATAAATTGTCTAAATTCTAGGGTTGTCACAATCGTGAAGCACCGAGTTCGGGTTTCAAGTACCCGAATTTGGGGGCTTTATAGGTTGGTATCAGAGGTTAGGGTTAAAAACCTTAGGAGGGCTAGACCTTAGGCTATAACCTTAGAACAGAGGGAAACATTGAAAATATAAATAATTCATATAGAGTTTAAAAGGAGATGAATTGAATAAATTCATTGTCAAACAAAATAAAAGATAACTTATATAAAACTATTATTTGCTTTGTGTATATACTATATGCTAATCAGGATAATTTATGTGTGTAGATGTCTGGTGGAAAGGGCTTGTTATATGCTTATAGCATAAAGAAGGGTCAAACCCATACACCCGAGCTAATATCAAAGCCAATAGCTGAAATAGGAGATCACGATGCAAATAACTCAGACGATGTGGTTATTGTAGAAAACGTAATACCAGATCCGGAGATGGTGGAGCTGACAGATAGCGATTCAGAAACTAAAGTTGAAGCTGATCAAGCATCAACGGAGGTGCAAGATCTGAGGAATAAGGTTTCTTATCTAGAAAGACTGTGGGAAATAGAAAAGCTGTTGAATAGTCAGTTGCGTCAAGCGTTAATAGAAACAATGGAAGAACAAGATAAGCTTAGAATCCAAATTGATTAGATGGGAGCCACAAGCAACACGTCGTGTGCAACTCCAAACAACAAGGAGAAAAGAAAGATAGAAGACCATGACTTAGGAAAATTCGATAAGAAGAAAGGGAAAAGAATATGTTATCTGTGCAGTTATGAAGGACATACTACTCTGTATTGTCCTGACTATAAACCAGGAGAATGTTTTATCTGTGGGATAGAAGGTCATCAGGCAAAAAGTTGTCTAAGGAAGAGGTGTAATAAATAGGTAGTATAGGTTCTGTTGTGTGGGAGCGTTTAATGTAATATATAGGATATATATGTCTGTATTAGTTTATGTTCTCAACTTTTGTAATAATCAAGACTGTAAATCCCGACTTTTGTGGTCATAAAGGGATAAATGATGTTTAAAGCATTATGTGCTATGTTATGTAAAATATTCGTTAAATGAATATGAATCTATGTTTGAGTAATGAAACAAGTTTAATATATTAAACTTATGCAATAAGGTTTAGAATATAAGTTAGATTTATGATTTTATTTAATCAGATAATGCCGCCAAGACGTCGAACTCGAAATCAAAGGGCAGAAGAATCTGTCAACAATGTTGAAGGACAACAACAAGTCGACCCATTGCAGCACTTTGCAAACATGGTAGCACAAGCTATTCAACATGGGATACCAGTCGCTGGAAACAAGTCGGATAACCGCTTGGCGAACTTTAATGACTTTAAGGTTGTAGGACCGCCAGAATTTAAAGGTACAACTGACCCTGTTGAAGCCCAAACTTGGGTCAAAGAGATTGAAAAAGCATTCATGGTAGCTAGGGTAGATGAAGGGCAGAAGACTGCTTTTGCCACTTACATGATGAAGGGTGAGGCAAATTTTTGGTGGGAAGCGAATCAAAGTTAGAAAGGTGGAGAAGGTGTAGTCACATGGGATAGATTTAAAATTTTGTTTTTCGAAAACTATTTTTCACCTAGTATGCAGGCTAGGATGGAGGTGAAATTTTTAGAGTTGAAGCAGGAAAACATGACAGTGTTAGAATACGCCATGAAATTTAATGAGTTATCTAGGTTTGCCCCGCATCAAGTTGATACGGAGGCTAGAAAAGCTCGAAGGTTTGAGCTGGGATTAAAACCCTGGCTCTACAATAAAGTGGCGGTGTTGCAGATTCCTACATTTGCAGCACTCATGGAGAAGGCGATTATTACTGAGGAGGGGAGTGAGGCAATGAGCCTCTACAACAAGGAGAGGAAGAATATGGGTAAGACCGAAGGCACTGGGAAGGTATGAATTAATAGTGGGAGCAGGAGTGGAGATAGCAAAAGGAAGATGAATAACTTTGGGAATGTTCAGATCAAGCAGGAAGGTGTTAAGAAGCCAGTAGTACAGTGTTAGATTTGTGGAAAGAACCACTCGGGGGAATGTCTGAAGGGGAAGTTTGTATGCTATAAGTGCGGGCAGAAGGGCCATATCTCTCCCAACTGCCCCAATCCTAGGATGAACAGTGGATGTTTTCTGTGCGGGTCGACTGAGCACAAGGTGAAGGATTGTCCGAAGAGGAGGGCGGATATAGGAAGTGTGAACACGGGCACTAGCAGCGGGACTTTAGCAATCACGGGACCTACGTCATCGAGCAAGCCAACAAAATCTACTACAAGGGTCTACAACATGACAGTCCAAGATACGGCTGTCGACGTCAGGATTTTTAGATGTCCCTTTTCGTTACTTGTTCTTTGGTGTTCTCATTTTAGGTGAGATTTGTTTGAAAAAATAAGTGAAAAAAGTCCGACATGTATAATGTCGATGATGGACTATTAAGAGTCGCCAGTTGGTTTTTTAAATGGTTGTACCAACACAACCGAGAAAATGTTTGCACATTGACCAAGTGATGTGACACTGCTAAATGGGTCGGTGAAACCGAGATTCATTAGGGTCCGGGGACTTGGTTATGTGGAGGGAAGGTGTTAGGCACCCCCCCGACATCCATGTTACCATGGTGACCGCCTCTTTTCAAGAAACTATTATCTGAATGTGTGTGTGTGTGGGTCAATGTGCTGTTATTTGGAAGTAGTGTGAGGCCTCGTTCGTACCTATATACACAGCCACAGGGTTTGAATTTATATAAAAATTTAGTTTTTAGCAAGATATAGCAATGATGTTTTATAAAAGAGGTTTTTCACACCCAAATGCTCAATAGTAATTGAGACCTTTGACACTCCCATTTTATTAAGTGCTCGGCTTGATTGATTTTATTTGACAGATGTGAGGCATCCGTACGAAAATAATGCCGACTTCCTCGTGGGTATGGAAACCATCTGAGGAAATTCAGACACCGCAGAATAATTTACAAGCTGTTTACAGCTGAAAATGTCCATCACGGGAACCGAATCTAGATTCAATGGGATGAATCTATGATCACATGATTCCTAGGTGCACAAAATATTGCAATTTATATAAAAGCAGTAAGCATGTATATATATAAAAGCTGTAAATATATATATATAGACATGATCACCAACCACGAAGCACCTCCATGGGGGATCAGAAAATGTAAATAAAGCTGTTAAAATCTATCAATCGCCACGGAGAAAACTCCAGGCGGGGCAAAACATAAATAAAGTTGTAAATGCGGTCAACCGCCACGAAGGGAACTCTTCAAGGGACAAAATGTAAATAAAGTCAGAAAAAGCCATCAACTCGCCACGAAGGAAACTCCAGGCAGATTTAATATATATATATATATATATATATATATATATATATATATATATATATATATATATATATATATATATATATATATATAATATATATATATTCATAAAAGCAATAAACGCACTGGATGTAAAATCTGTGCTCATCGAATGCGAGTTCGACAACAGATTCATATATATATATATATATATATATATATATATATATATATATAAAAGCAGAGTCAACGCATCGGATGTAAAATCCAGGCTCATCGAACAGAGTTCGACCACAGTTCATATATATAAATATATATATAAGGGTGTGTGCAAAGATGAAGAGAAAGACTCTAAAGTGTGTGAGAAGGCTTACAGCTGACTGCCAAAGAAGATTTTTATATCTTTAGAGTGGGTAAACAATGACTTTTGTATATATAAAAGGGCTATATATGAGCTCACAGATGTTTAAAAGAGGAAAGTACACTGCATGGGGTGAGTGCAGAGCAAATTGGGTAGCCCAAGCCCTCTATTTATAGGCAATTTAGCCGCAGGTGTACCTGCGGCTCACCAGAGGCAACCCGGGTGGGCCCAGGTTTTTCGGGTCAGGTTGTCTCAAAGTACGTGTACTCAGGCACTGTAATGTCTACTTGAACTTTCAGAAGTGCAATCCGGGCATCCGTTTGAGGTATACACGACCTATTTTGGACCGCCGTTGTTGAGAGTTGTACGATGGCATGGGATTAGAGTTTGTACGAAGTCATTGAAGATGGGACGATGCCCTCCAGTCTTCAAGCTTCAACTTTCATCCGTTACCCCGCACAATAGTCACTCGGGATTGGTTAGTCTTGTGGGACATTATTGCGTAGAGATGTTAAGACGACGTGACGTTGCATCGTGTTGACCAGATGATAATGTTTCCCCTCACCGGTGTTATCGCCGGATTGGGCTGATAAAGTAGACGTTGCTCAGACTTCGCTGAGATTGGGCTGCTGTAATTTTTGAAGGTCCTCATTATCACTTTTGAGGTGTGCCTATCTTCCCGATTTTATTGTCGGGTTGGTACAGTGCATCTCATTGTGAGTGCCGAGATTGAAGCTTGTCGCATTTGAAATAAGCATTTTCGGGGTTATCACCGAAACTGCATTCCTTGGGGTTATCACCAAGGTTGGTGGCTATTCCCATGGTTGGGATTGGGACTGGATACCTCGGGGTTATCTCCGAGATTAATCGGTCTTCTGCAGTGTGTGTTTTGGTATTGGATTTGCATGCCTCAGGGTTACATCCTAGGTTGGAATTGTTACTCCCAGAATGTGATCCGGGGTTGATGTTGAACTTCTGGTAGTATCCGATATGGATTTGGATTAGCTTTTAGGTTTCTTTTTAAAGATTTAACTGCTTTCTCCTGCAATGTTAGTGGCGAGAGGTACTGAAAAAATTTCGAGTGTCTCTGATGCCCTCTTTATCATACTCATGCATGGCGATGCATGGGTAGGATAAAGAATCCTAGACACTTGAAACGCAACAAGACGAACATGGTACTATGGATAGCAACATGATGCAAATGTATGATACGTGTGTACGGGGTTGTAGCCCAACACACTGGGGATGATTGCTGGTTCCCTGTTGCTTCGAATGGGGATTGGCAATGATGACGAGATTTGATGTGTAATCCGAATCTATTAGGATGTTGATGTTGGAGTTATCACCAAATTCCTGTGTCTTTTATTATGACTTGATCCTGAAGATGTACCTCTTATGTGTAAGAGATCTGTGGGGATAAAGTTTTATCTGTTCGAGGATGTGTATAACATATTCCATCATCTATCCTCTTTGATAACATTGGCCTTTCTTGGATGGTATCGTCAGAATATGTCAAGATCCTATTGGATTTACTGCCAACAGCAAATGTTGTCAGGGGTGCCTGACCTTCATTGACGTGTACTTCACCGACATGTGAATCAACAATTGAAAAATCCTGTGGGATATACTGTCAAGGCTGCTTGACCTTCGCTAACGTGTAGATCAATGGAGCATTGCGTTGTGACCCCTGTCGGGGTACCACTGGGGAAATATGAACAATCGAGTATGAAATCCTCGAATAGCTCTAGAGCTCTAATAGGTTAAATCGCTATCGGCTGAGATAACGTCAAGGCTGCTTGACCTTTGTTGATATGTGTGTCAACAACTTGAATGTATGTTGTAATCCCCTACTGGGGACATACGTTGTAACCCCCATCGAGGACTCACGTTGTAACCCCCGTCGGGGACTCACGTTGTAACCCCCCCGGCCGTGGACTCACGTTAACCCCGCTGGGACTCACGTTATAACTTCGGCTCGGGACTCACGTTGTAACCCCCATTGAAGATTCACGTTGTAACCCCCGTCGGGGATTCACGTAGGGTAAGGACCTGGAGTTGGCGGCATCGAACCTGTATAAGGTATTGCCGTATGTGATTTCTGACAACTGAGATCATCAACAGGGTATACCTTATGTTCAGGTGACTACCAATGAGTGATGTATAGATTCAAAGTCTCATCTGAGAAGACCAGGATTGTATGTTGTTTTGCTCAATCGTGTGGCATTTTTATTCCTGATTTGACCTTTCTAGTTTGTAAGAACTCCTTTCCAACTCGAACTGGACCGAGCCAGAGGGGTATCCTCATAGCAGATAACTCTTCTACGGTATCCTTTGCTTTGATCAGCGCCACACGTGATGTGAACCGTATTGGAGAGTATGATTGGGGCTCCTATACTTTTGCCTATTTCCTCCGGGCCATACGTATGCGCTCATAGGGTTTGACAGAGGCTTGGCTAGGGTTTTACCCATTTCTGCTAGTGAGTATTTCTCTTGTCTTTTCCCATTTATAGGTTAAGAGTGTTTACTGATAGCAGATGTTTTGCCATTGTGTTGGCAGTTTTGGGCCTATGAGAGGCTCCCATATTTGCGTCCTGTGAGTGTGTTAGGTTTAGATACCTATCCACGAGGATGACGATGGCACCATTGTATTTTGCCGGAGGTCCCTATAGCTGAGGGATTCACTCACTGCCGTATACAGCTGGAGTTGCTGACAGATGATACCATTATATGGATTCCTTATTCAGGGGAACATTTGACCATCGACTTTGAGGATGGATACTCGACTTGAGTCGAGTACTTGATTTCCACCAAGAGAGTTCCTCTCTTCACAGATGGAGGTTGGGAGCTCTATTTAGGAGAGCGTGCTATTAGGAGCACCACAAGGGAGATCCGTATAACGATCTTGTCTCCTTCCAGGCATCATTGGCCCGTATCACAGTCACCCGTCACTGATATCCCATTGTTTGGGGTTGATGATTTTTCATTATCAGAGGGTCCATGTACTCAGGAGATGTTCCAGCGGTGGTGGTCCCCTCGCACTATTGGAGCTCAGTCCCGCGCCACACAGTTTATGGGGGATATGGTTCCAGGATCCTTGATAATGACGGATTGGGTAGCTTGTGTTCGAGCTCCGACTCATATGACCCAGATTGATAATTTGACCCGACAGTTGGACCAGGCACATATATTTATCTGGCATTTGGGCAGAGATCCAGCAGAGGCAGAGTCATTTGTTCTTTCCAGCTCAGGCGCTAGCCCCCTCAGAAGACCCATTCAATTTTTCCGGCACAGATCCTCCTCTTTATAGGCCTGACATCCCTTTTGATAGAGATCCAGTGACTCAGGAGGAGTTACATTAGGTGGACAGGATTGATGATGTGGACATCGACACCATGGTCTTCTTTTGATGTGTATTCTCGTTATATCTTTTGATAGGCCTCTGTTAGTAGTAGGGCAGATGTGCCCCATTTCCCTGTATTTGTAGCTGTACAGATCTGATGTATTGGCTCCGGCATTGATGAGGCCGAATGACAACCGTCTATTACAAAAGGTTCCCCAAGGCGTGATGAAAGCAGTTTTCTCACGATCTTCCTCAGCAACCATGATCTGATGATATCCCGCAAAGTAATCAGCAAAGGAGTACATGTCGTATTGTGCAGTATTGTCAATGAGAATGTGGATAACTGGCACGGGAAAGCTATCTTTTAAGCAAGCTTTGTTCAAGTCCCGATAATGCACGCAAACTCGCACTTTCCCTTCAAGTTTAGGCACGGGCACAATGTTGGATATCCATTCAGGATATGTAGACACCATTATGATGCCAGCTTGAAATTATTTCACTATTTCTTTTTTCACCTTTAAACTCCATTCAGATTTCAATTGCCTGAGCTTTTGCTTGACTGGCTTAAATCCCTCTTTAATGGGAAGGCGATGAAGGACAATGTCAGTGGACAAACCCACCATGTCTTCATGAGACCATGCAAACACATCCTGGAATTAGGTTAATAGCGTAACCATGTCATTCCGTTGGTTTGGGGTAAGGTCTGAACCAATCTGGATTAACTTAGGACTTTCTAAGGTTCCGAGATTGAAAGAAGTGGTTTGATCAAGGTTGGGTTTAAGTTTGTCTTTGACCCATTCTTGAATTTCTGGAGGCACCTCAATGTCATCCGGTATATCCATCAAGGCTGAATTCATCTCTACATCAAAGGTACAATCCTTGTGGAGAAGAGGCACCGACGTTACAATGGCACATCTAAATTCGAGTCCCAAAACAAAATATGTTTTCACTTAGTATATATGAAATGTGTTGATCATACATAGTGTTAGCATATACTGGAAAAATAAACTGCTAATATTGTACAGAAAAGTAAGCAGTTATTATATCTCTAGGGCAGAAAGAGTTTCTACCCGCTTTACCCTTGACGACCAATGCAAGCAATGTTGTTCCAATTGGAAAGGGCAAAGTCCGGGTGGACCGCAGTGATGGAGGGATTGTCATCATCCTCCCTGTCCTGAATGATGGCCATTACGTCTGGGAAATCATCGTCTGGGGTGTATCTGTTGGTATGTTCATCATGAATGATGATGCGTATACTGGACATCATCCGTATGATGTCTTGCTTGATTCTTCTTTCCTCTTCTTCCACTGCGGGATTTGGAACAAAGATTTCTTTCTCTTTCACTGGTACTGGCCTTGGAAATAACATAGCCATTACATGGGCTGGCACCTTTATAGGAGGTTGTGCGGACTCAGAGTTTGAAGGCGAAGATGAACGCCGCATAGTTGAAGCTGAAGGAATCATTGATGCTTATGAAGATTCTGTGACTAGAATCGCGTAATAGCCTAGCCAATTTGCTCCAATTTGCTTGGTTAATCGAATTGGGTATTTGATCTGTATGGCAATCTTTACTGAACCCTTGTCCCGGTTTATGACCCAACGACATCATTTCTTGAGTAAATTGACATTACTTGGCGGAAATCTTGGTTCGCAACGGCACTCAATAGCATGGTATTGGGTATTGCTTATTTCCAAAGCATACTGACTGGTTCAATATCTGCATTGGCATTGATGAACGATATGTCCCCGTGTTGAGGATACTCTGGTTCAGCGTTGACCGTGACCAGGCTATTGTTGATAATGTATTTCAATTGTTGATGAAGGGTGGAGAAGACTGCCCCAGCCATGTGAATCCATGGTCCTCCCAAGAGTAGGTTGTATCCTGAATCTATCTTGAGCACATGGAAAGATACGCAGAATGTGTGAGGACCAATTTCAATTGGAAGCTCAATTACTCTGACCGAATTTCGCCGGGCTCCATCAAAAGCTTTGATGATAGTATGGCTACTCCGAATTCGGTTCAGATTGATATTCATCTTCACCAAGGTAGCGTATGGGCAGATATTTAAAGAGGAACCTCCATCTATCAAGACTCCAGCTAGCATGTATCCGGAGGACAACACCACAATGTGCAACGACTTGCATTGATCGGTCCCTTCAGGCGGGTATGTCATCATCAGTGAAGGATATCACATTGTTGTTAAAAATGTGATCAACCAGATGTTGAAACTATTCCGTATCCACTGATGTCGGGAGATTAGCTTCTTCTAAAACCTTTAACAAGACCTTCCGGTGATTCTCGGAAGTTAGGACCAAGTCCAAAATTTATATTTGTTGTGGAGCTTCTTTCAAGCTTAAAATCACCGTAGCTTCATTATGACCAACAGCGCAGAAGAATTTTTTAATCTTCTCCATGGGTATTTTCCACTTTGATTTGGTGGTGGGCTTCATCACCTGGTGGGGAAGATATAGTGGATTTTCTTTCGACACTGTAGCAGTTGTATGTGAGGTGGCTCCTTCACCTTCTCCATAATTCCACGGAACTGTGCGCAAGCTAACAATAGGATATTGTGCACTGCACGGTAAGTTGATTGGCCCGGGAGCGGCTACTTTCAAAGGGTGGTTGATTCCCCTGAGTTGAATTGTTGGCATTGTGAGTGATTTGCTAATCCCATCAGTTTCATTGGATATGACTGCTACCACACTCTTCCACTTAGTAGGGCCTACATTCTAACTTGCACGTAACACAATATCGTCGTCCGCTAGGCGCAGGACACCACTGTCGATTAGATTTTGAATAAGGTGGCGGAGTGCCCAGCATTCTTCTGTGTTGTGACCGCGAGACTGGGAATGATATTGACACACTCCATCAGAGTTGTACCGTCCTGAACGGGGGTTAATTGGAGGTAGAAGGGAATTGATCCTTCCTTCATTGATTAACATATGAAGGATTTCCTCCATAGGTTGGCCCAGATAGGTGAATTCCCTTTTGTTGGGGAAATCCCAACCGGCTTTGGCATTTGCTCTCTTTGTCACTTTGTCTTCCAGTATTTCATTTTCTGAAAGTGACGAGGGAATATTCATGACGATAGGTAGGAGACTGGCATGCTCTTGGCTGATTAACTGACGGGTCATTTGATGCTGATAAGTCACCAGTTCCGCTAATTGCTCGATTTGCTTGCAGAGAGCTTTCATCTTTCGTTCCATTTTGAACTGGAACTTGGCATAATCCCATCTGTCATCACAGTCTTTGAGGGTCTGGGAAGATTCACAGCTGAAATTGGAACTCTGTCCATTGGTCCAATTAACCATGTTGACATCTTCTTCTTTGTGTTGAGGAAGAGGGTTGTCTTGAACATGAGGCTGATCTAGTTTGGTGACCATGATCTCTCCGTTGTCTATCAGGTCCTGGATCTTTTGTTTCAAAGCCCAACAATCCTGAGTATCATGTCCAGGTGCCCCAGCATGAGAAGCACATTTCCTAGCAGCATTGAACCCCGTCAGAATATGCATAATTTTCTTCTGTGTTGTCAGAAGATTTAAAATGTTCTCAAGGGTATCCCTTAAGGGTGTAAACACTCAAGGGTGTTTGACTTCTCCACCTTTTGGTATTGGAGGGTTTACAGACTGTGCTTGAAAGGGAGTGTAGTTTCTCCTTTGAATAGGCATGTTCTGATTGCCTTTTTGCCCATGTAGTACCAGGGAAACATCTTCTTCTTTCTTTTTATGGACCCTCCGGGGGTTGTTCCCATAATTTCCAGATTGGATGTGATCAGCAACAGCTTTGAGTGCAGCTAGGTCTTAAATCTTTACGGACTTCAATCCCATCTCAGCCATCTCCCCATGTTTGACCATTTCAGAAAATGGTTTTCCGATGCCGACTAAAACTCTCTCATAGAAGGGAGCTTCTTGTATGTTTATGAAAGTCATGACCATTTCTGATTCTGTCATGGAAGGACTAACTTGGGCAGCCAGGCGTCTCCACCTTTGAGCATACTCTCTAAAAGACTCGTTAGACTATTTCTTGATCTTGGTAATTTGATACCGATCAGGAGCCATCTGAGTTTGAAAGCTATATTGAGTGACGAAAGCATGTGCTAGCTCTTCCTAGCTATGGTTCTTTGAATTGTCTAATCTTGTGTACCACGACCGGGCTTCTGCAGTTAGACTTTTCTAGAACAATTGCATTCTAAGCTTTACGTCCTCTACATAAGACCCAAGTTCTCCAATAAACACCTTTAAATATGTGTATGGATCTCCTAACCCGTCATATTTTTCAAAGTCAGGAGTTTTAAATTTTTCTGGATAATGAACACCAGGAAAAATACACAGATCAGCATATGAAACACTCCCGTGTGTTCCAATTCCTTTGATAGCGCAAAGGGTTTCTTCCATTTGGAGGACTTTCTTTATGATGTCACCAGTGTCTGGATCTCCAGTGGGATGGGTAGCATCATGAGTTTTATTGGTCGTATCCAACTGTAGTTCAGGTATGGTAATGACCGGGATTCCTCCTTGTGTGGAGGATTCAACATGTACTGGTATTTTTGGACCCTGATTAGACTGGTGTAATTCTTTGAGTAGAACATCCAAATCTGTAATTTGTTTACTTAATCCATTGAATTCTTTGCGAGAAACTGGATTAAGTTCAGTCTGGTCGGATGACGACATGAATGACTATAGGTTGCCTTTTTGTACTTTGAACGGGTAGTAGGTCCGATTGATTCCATGCGAAAGACTTGCATAGTTTAGTCTTTAGGGAATGTGTATAATAACATGCTATGTGATGTGTCTATTTTAGGAATTTTATCCTGGAAAACGGATGTCAGTTGTTTGTAGCATGTTTTAAATTATGTATGTGTACACACTTCTTCATATTTCTCATTACATGGAGATAGATATGGAATGTAATTACAAGTAATTGTGTTTACAAGTAATTTGAAATGAGAGCATGAAGAGACATTCCTTCGTTTTGGGTTTATCAGAGGCTGACCTATCTTAGGTTACTCTCGTGGCTTTTTGGCATGAAGGTTCCCAAATCATCGCAATCTACTTGACGGGAAGTTAATTCAGTCTTTCAACTGGAGCGAATTTGGGTGGTGCCTTTCCTGAGCCTTAGAGAATTAGTCTTCTCACAAGTACAGTAATCAAACACCGATGGGATAGCCTCCTGGTGGAGGGACCACACAACATACATTCACATACATCACGTCTCACCGTATGAAAAAGATGACATGTGCAAAGCACTAATATTACAAACAGATATGGTGCGAAGAACTAATATCACAAGCAGTTATGGTGCGAAGCACTAAGTGTAATAAGGAAATGCATTCGTACACATTCATCAAATGTAAATACAACATCCACACACAAGTAGATAATAGTTTTAAAAAGATTGTAATAGCGGCTTAAGTCCTCTTACTGGAGTCCCCAGCAGAGTCGCCACCTGTCGATGTCGAGATTTCTAGATGTCCCTTTCCGTTACTTGTTCTTTGTTGTTCTCATTTTAGGTGAGATTTGTTTGAAAAAATAAGTGAAAAAGGTCCAAAATGTATAATGTCGACGATGGACTGTTAAGAGTCGACAGTTGGTTTTTTAAATGGTTGTACCAACACAACCGAGAAAAGGTTTGCACATTGACCCAAAGTTGATGTGACATCGCTAAAAAGCAATTCGATGAACCGAGATTCATTAGGGTCCTGGGGACTTGGTTATGCGGGAGGGAAGGTGTTAGGCACCCCTACACATCCGTGTTACCACGGTGACCGCCTCTTTTCAAGAAACTATTATCCGAATGTGTGTGTGTATGGGTCAATGTGTCAAGATTTGGAAGTAGTCACGAGGCCTCGTTAAGCACCTATATAAACAGTGGTTTGAATTTATGTAAAAATTCAGTTTTTAGCAAGATATAGCAATGATGTTTTATAAAAGAGGTTTTTCAAACCTTGATGCTCAATAGTAATTGAGACCTTTGACACACCCATTTTATTAAGTGCCTGGCTTGATTGATTTTATTTGACAGATGCGAGGAATCCGTACTAAAATAATGTACAAAATAATGCCGACTTCCTCGTCGGTATGGAAATCATCTGAGGAAATTCAGACACCGCAGAATAATTTACAAGTTGCTTACTGCTGAAAATGTCCATCACGGGAACCAAATCTAGATTCAATGGGATAAATCTGTGATCACATGATTCCTAGGCGCACAGAATATTCCAATTTATATGAAAGCAGTAAGCAGGTATATATATAAAAGCTTTAAATATATATATATATATATATATACAGACATAATCACCAACCACGAAGCACCTCCATGGGGGATCAAAAAATGTAAATAAAGCTGTTAAAAGCTATCAACCGCCACGGAGGAAACTCCTAGCGGGACAAAACGTAAATAAAGCTGTAAATACGGTCAACCGCCACGAAAGGAACTCCAGGCGGGATAAAATGTAAATAAAGCTGTAAAAGCGATCAACTACCACGAAGGAAACTCTAGGCGGGATTTAAAAATATATATATATATATATATATATATATATATATATATATATACATATATATATTCAATAAAAGCAATAAATGCACCGATGTATAATCCGTGTTCATCGAATGTAGTTCGACAACAGTTCATATATATATATATATACAAAAGCGTAGTAAACGCACCGGATGTAAAATCCGAGGCTCATCGAATGTAGTCGACCACTATAGCTCATATATATATATATATATATATATATATATAAAGCAAATAAACGCCTCCGCATCAAGTCTAGCCGAATTGAGGCATAACTCGATAATGTTAGTCATATATATGTAAATATATATATACTATATATATATATATATATATATATATATATATATATATATATATATATATATATATGACTAAAATGAAACCACGAACCAAGTCCTGGCAAAAGCAAGCACCACGACTCTCAACGTGTAGAAAGGTGTGTGCAGAGATGAAGAGAAAGACTCTAAAGTATGTGAGAAGGCTTACAAAATGACCGCCAAAGAAGACTTCTATATCTTTAGAGTGGTAAGCACCGACTTTTGTAGATACAAAAGGGCTATATATGAGCTCACAGTGTTTAAAAGGGAAAATACATCGCATGGGGTGAGTGCAGAAAAATTAAGCGTGGGCTTCCTCGCTTTTTTCTCTTGTAAAATGGGCGTGATCCCTCTATTTATAGGCAATTTAGCCGCAGTGTACCAGATGCAACCTGTGGGGGCCAGTTTTTGCCTGGGTCGGGTCGTCTCTCGAAGACGTGCACTCGAGCAATCGTAATGTCCACTCGAACTTTCGTAAGTCTGATCCGGGCATTCGCTTTGAGGTATACAGAACTATTTCGGACCGCCGCATCGAGAGTTGTACGATGGCATGGGATTAGAGTTTGTATGAAGTCATTGAAGATGGGACGATGCCCTCCGGTCTTCAAGCTTCAACTTTCATCTGTTACCGTGCACAATAGTCACTCGGGATTGGTTAGTCTTGTGGGACATTGTTGCGTAGAGATGTTAAGACGACGTGACGTGGCATCGTGCTGATGAGATGACGATGTTGCCCTTCATCGGTGTTATCGCCGGATTAGGCTGATAAAGCTGACGTTGCTCAGACTTCGTTGAGATTGGGCTGCTGCAATTGTTGAAGGTCCTCATTTTCAACTTTGAGGTATGCCTCTCTTCCCGATGTTATTGCCGGGTTGGTACAATGCATCTCGTTGTGAGCGCCGAGATTGAAGCTGGTCGCATTTGAAACAAGAATTTCCAGGTTATCGCCAAATCGCATTCCTTGGGGTTATCACCAAGGTTTGTGGCTATTCCATGGTTGGGGCCGAGACCGGATACCTCGTGGTTATCTCCTAGATTAATCGGTCTTCTACTAATGTGTGTGTTCCTAGATTGGATCTCGCATGCCTCGGGGTTACATCCGAGGTTGGAATTGTTACTCCCAGAATGTGATCCGAGGTTGATGTTGAACTTCCGGTTGTATCCGGTATGGATTTGGATTGTCTTTCAGGGTTCTCTCTTAAAAGACGAATTTGTTCTCCTGCAATGTTAGTGACAGTAGTACAGAAAATTTTGAGTGTCTAAAACGGCAGCAGCTGGCAATGGAATTCCAGGTATTATTCGTATAACTTTATTTTATTATACATGATTTTCCTATATATAGTAAACTATTTTATAAAGAAATTTTGAAGGAGGAATTTGAGTTTTTTTGTTAATTAAATTTCCGTTTAATCAGAAAGACAAGCTTTATGTGAATAGTTAAAGATCAGTTCGATCAAATTATGATCGAGATATACTTGCAAAGATTGTGCATGCTATGTAACCGTATATATGTAGTTTTTTAAAACGGTGATTCCGGAGACGGAATCTTTATAAGGGAGGGTGAATGTTACAACCCGATAGTTTCTATATAAATAAATCAGAAATTTTGCGTATAAATTTTTTATTTATTTTAAGGATGAGGATTTGTACAAGATAATGTGTATATGTATTTATGTGGTAAATAAAAATATATTTATTACATAAATATTTACAAATAAATTTATTTTAGAATTATTGATTATTATAAAGTATATTCTTATAATAATTAATTTTAAGATAAAAATGTTTTTATTAATTATTTTCCATAAAATATAATCATATATTATTTAAATAATATATGAAGTGATTTTTAAAATAACTATAATAATTATTCTATTATATGAATTTTAGTACAGATTATTAAGTTAATTATTTTACCTTAATTATTAAGGTTAAATATGAAGAATAAATCGAGATATTGAATCCAAACCCTAATTTTTGATTTTTATCAAGGAATGAGAATAATAATATAATATTAATTATATTTTAATTTTTCAGTACTATAAATATGTACTGTATGTATGTATTAAGGATGGTTGGTCAATTATGGTGTATAATTTCAAAACCCTAATATTAATCGATTAAACCCTAGTTTTACTAGGAGAAACCCTAATTTGAAAATCAATCGTGACTATAAGATTGTTATATAACTGTGTTATATATTTTATGTTGTGTATTATATAATGATTTGATTAATTAGGTAAACCCTAATTAAAATCTAGAAACCCTAATTAATTTTTAGAAAACCCTAATTAATATTTCTAAAAACCCTAATTTTGGAAATGAGAAACCCTAATTTGAAACTCAAATTAGAGTTCAAGATTGATTGGTAATTGTAATAAGATGATTAATTAACAAGTATTAGAATTATAATTGTTAATCATGAAAACCCTAATTACTAAATTAGAAACCTTAATTTCTATATTTAGTAACCCTAATTAGTAATTGTAAAACCTAATTACTAATTGTAAACCCTAATTATTAAATTAGCAAAGTTAATTATAATTAGAGATATTAAACCCTAATGTTCCTGTATAAATAAATTAGAAAATTAATCATAATTAGGAAACCTTAATTTCAAAATTTTTGAAACTAAAATTTATTTTATTTTATTTTTGTGCAAACCCTAAATTGGAAATCCTATTGTAGAATTGTGCTAAACCTTACGGTTAAACCCTAAGGGTCAAACCCTAAGGGTTTGCCAAATGACAAGAATGCCATTAAATAGAAAATACAAAAGACCTTTTACCCTTAGTTGTATTATTGAAGCTAGTATAGGTTTTGACAATAGGGGAGGTTGGTGACCAAATCCAACAACCCCATGTGATGAAAAATTGACAGCAATTAGCCTATACTCAGCCATTCATGCATCATACACTAGTATATATAGATAGTGAGAGAGAGAAAGTCATTTGTTAGCTAATTTAACACAACTCTCATCCTTGACTCTCTCAAGCTCAAACATCCGAAAATTTCCTTCATCTATCAGTCGCAAACCGAGCCCCACGAACATCCATAACCAAATCAGTAGCCAGAATCAGAAAGTGATCAAAGAAGGTATAAAAACCCTAGCTATAATCTGACCAAAAATCTGTTGTTAGATGTTAGATTTTTTTTGTTAAACATGTTATATACGGTGTCTAATGATGATCTGGGTTGCTGGATGTTAGATCCATAACATCTAGAGGCTCGGATTTGAAGATCTACCAAATCTGGAAATTTCATTTTTGATGTCTGACAACCAAATGTCAGGCCTTGTAGATCTCTGTATGTGTTTAGTTTTGTGTTTTAAGTGTTTAATCTTGTTGTATGTCATGAGATATATACTCTGGAAGTTGAATCAAGGTCATAGCCTGAACAGAATGCAAGTTATTCGTGGTCAAAGGTCGTTGACCGACCATGACCAGAACATTTCTGGGTAACCCAGAAATGGGTTCTCAGTGTCTGACAAGTTATTGAAGACTCTAGATCTGTCAGGGTTTTGGTGTTTTAAGTTCTTTGTTGAATCCATGTTGAAATATGTTATGTACACTTTCGATATATGTTTATAGTACATCTAGATATCAAATAAATTGGATTTAGTGACCGGTTAAACTAGCAGGGTCAAGCACAAAAATGGTTTTTCTGGGTAACCCAGAAAACCGAAGAACACAGTTTCCGACATGCATTGATCGGTCCAGATCTATTGATTCTGTTGATGTTTTGTTGATATTTAGTGTTATATCTCTTCATTTACATACTGGCGACACACTGTACCATTTATATCACATAAACATTACATGTATTACAAGTTGTAGAAGCCCAAAAGTGGACAGTCGAACTGTTCTTCATTTATGGGTAACCCATAAATGAAGAACAGGTCTGACAGTCCCTTTGAAGGCTCGGATCTCGTTCGTTTAATGGTTGTTGATCATGTTTGTTGTTGCATAATGTAGTCCTCCACTAGCACTACAATCTCTGCCCAGCAACGTGCCTAGAAACACATTACATTGTTCTTAATTCACGGTCAAAGTAGCCTTGTCGTGCACTGCTATGAATGTTCTTGAGAGCTCAAGAACACCTAAGGCAACGGTTTCTGTCGCCAAAGGGCTTTAGCGACAGATAGTATATATTATTTTCCGAAAATTAATTAATTTAATTAAATAGATAGAAAAAATAGTTTTTAATTATTAAAATAACAAATAAATTATTAAAAATTATTTTAAATTCCAAAAATTAGTTTTATTTATTTTGAATATATTTCATAAATATTTAATTAAAAATGATTTTATTACATTAAAAATAATTTTAAATAATAATAAGGTATATAAAAATATTTTTAAGTTATAAAATATAACTTTTAATATTTAAAGGTAAATTTCATTAATTAATTATTATTAATGATATTAAGGTTATTTCATAATTATATTAAATAAATTAGTTTAAAAATGATTTTAATATTATAATAATCATTTTAAATGAAAATAAAGTGTTTAAAGATATTTTAAGTTATAAAATATAACTTTTAATATTTAAAGGATAATTTCATTAATAATTTAATATTAATAATTATTAATGATATTAAATTTATTTAATATTTATATTAAATAAATAGTTTTAAAATGGTTTTATTAATTTAAAAATCATTTAAAAAGGATATAAATGAATTAAAAATATTTTAAGTTATAATTAATGACTTTTAATATTTTGATAAATAGTAAATTAATATTTAAATATTAAGGATAATTATTTAAAAATAATTTTAAATGTTTTAAAAATCATTTAAGGATAATATTAATACTTTAAAAGTATTTTGAGTTATTATAAATAACTTTAACATTTTGGAAATAATTTCATTAATAGTTTAATATTAATTAAATATTAATGATAATAGAATTATTTAATATTTAAATCATTTAATAATGATTCCGATGTTTGAAAATTCATGACAAATTATAATAAATGTTTTAAAATTATTATAAGTCATTTAAAAATAATATGACTGATACTAAGTTACAGAGCTGAGTCTTAGACTTTCGATAATTACTCGATAAAGTCGCTTTCAAGATAATCGGCTACGTTTCGTAAATCGATCTGTACTTAGATAATTTAATTAGATATGTGATTATTTGTGATTGAATGGTTGTTAAACATGGGTAATAATGTGATTAGGTTATGTGCTGACTGCAAAATGCAGTACTATGTGTTATTGTATATTGTTCTAATCGAACGAATGATCTGATTAATGATAGGCCGTGATATAAACGATAAAACTAAGTTGTGAACTGTAAGCAGCGCATCAAGCAAGTATCTTACCTTTGCATTTTCTTTACGCAATGAACATGAGTAAGAATGTTTCTAAATTATATTATTACTGTACAGATTATTAACCCTATATTATATACACTCATTGATTATCAACATGTTAGTATATGGTAATTCAGATATATATATTCTGTTCGTTAATTTCTATAAATTGTTATACAAGCATCCCCACTTGGATAATCATTGTATTTAATCACATGTTGATACACCTTTGTCAATTACCCATATATATATGTTGAATTATAGATTATTGTTGAACAAGATAAAACCTTTGATTTGGAACCCAGACAAGTATGAACATCCCTACACGGGAAAACTTTTATGCGCCCAAGGCGGACAGAGTGAACGATACCCTCGTTCTTGCATGTAGTATTGATCAATACAGGGTATAACGGGCTGATCACCCCCCGTGCCCGTAAGTTATGACGGTTTGCATATGAATTTCTATTTAACCTTTTCAAAAATGAAAACAATGTTCATAGTATGTCACATTAACCCTATTTATAGTTAGTACGTAGTTTCAAAATTTTGGTATAGAATTGATATATTATTATCATTGGTACAGATTACTTCACAACTGTTGAATCGTTGTAGAAGGGTAGTATAAAGAAAACATTTAAATTCGTTCACCTTATATATATAATTGTTATTACTTGCTAGGCACTCAAATGCTCATCCTTGCTTAATTTAAATATTTTCAGCTAAGTGTGAACAACCAGAGAGCTCTGCTAGGAACAAGGGAAAGGGAAAGGTTGCTGAATGAGGGAAATGCTATTTTATGTAATAATTAACTTTATTAAGACAAGTATGATATATATTATCTATCATGGGTTGTAATGAATGTTAAAAGGTTACGTACTTGGGATTCAGACTATGATGAATATGTAAATTCAGTTGATCTTTATATTATTGTTATTATTATCAGTATTATTCTGCTCATAGAAATGGTATCATGAAGCACCGAGTTTGGGTTTCAAGTACCCGGATTTGGGGGCTTTACATGTGTGTGTATATATATATGTATGTGTTGTTTGCTAAATTACTATTGAGAAAGAGAACTTGGTTTTTTATAGTGAAAAATATATATACGAACATATGATTTCACGATAACAAAATTAGTATATGATTTTATGCTAGTTGTGAAGTTGAAAGTTATGTATGTTAATTGGGTATGAATTTCAGAAAAAAAATCGTAGTTTAAAGTAATCAAATTTGGTTATAACCATGGAATTTCAGTTTACTGTATTTTATATATCAACAATGGAGTTTTGAGTTTTAAAATATGGTTTCAAGGATTAAGTTTCTAAAATCGTTGTTTAATTGTTGGTCGTTGGTATATGGATGATTGTTAACATTCATGTGTAATTTACGTGAAGTTATACATGTTCATTGGTGTTAATTATTGTTAAAAATTAAGACAGTAGCTTTGCTCTGTTCTTCATTTTGGTTTTGTGAGTTTCGGCGCTCCAGCGCCAAAATACACGCTCCAACTTCAAGTCTCGCGCCTTAGCACTAAAATCGTGCGCTTCACCAGACTTCCATACCGCAAATATTTGTCAATCGGCCAGAGACAACCGGCGCCAACTTCACGCCGTAGCACCGAAGTTTTGTACATTTCTCGCGCCGACGTGCCACCTCAATCTTCAGCAAGTACCCCACAATTCAAACTGTCAGCCATTGGCCATGCCACTAATGTATCGCTCATAAATGACTTTTGTCCAACACAAAAGTCTGAAATTTTTAGTTGTAATGCTATATGTATTTCTGTTATTATAGTATTGTAATGTAGGAACTAGCATGGTGTTAATACCTAACGAGTTTATTATCGTTTTAAGAATATAATGTGATTACGTGGTTAGACATCTAAACCATACGTGATGTAGAAGTGATAATGACTGATAATGTTATGATAACATATGTATATAGGATATTGTGATTTGGATTATAACGATCTAATCTACGCACAAGGCAAGATTCTAAACCCATATTTTTTACATTGAGCAAGTTTTTCAAATCCTAAATCTCCATTATGCAAGTTTCTAAATCTATTGTTTTACATTGAGTAAATCTTCTAACTACATACCTTCGTTGAGTTAGTTTGTTATGATTATGCAAGTTTTTCCTAAATCTAAACTTGTTATATTAGAATGCAAGTATCTTTATTCTGTTGAACCAGTTTATCGTTCAAGTTAGTATTTGTTATGCATGGTTGATATTAAATTCTAAGATGTAACCTTAGCTTAATGTTGTTCAAAGCAAGGTATGATAGATTATTCAATTGTTATGCTATTAGATTATTCCTAAGCATGAACTTAGAACGAAATGTTTATTCAATTATTATTATTCAATAACATAGTGTTATTATCTTTTATTCAACTAATCCTTAGTTGATGTCCGTTGAATTCCAAATTACCTTGAAGCGTATCCAAACCCAACTGACTTTGGTGCAGACTTGTACTCTAAATACTGAGATGAACAACCCTATTATTAGGGGTTGCTCTTAGTTTATACTTTGCGCTGAAATGTTTGTATACAATACATGTACGAAGGATTGATCCCCTTAAGTACATTTGAGTCCTTATAGTCGTATGACTGTTAAAGTTAAAGTTGAAAGATTACTTATAACTGTGGACATGGTTCGTGGTCATTAGACCCTCGGTGAATGTTATGATTTTAGAATGTTAATAGAACATACTGTTCAGTTCTATTAAGCCTAGTATTTGGCAAGTGATGTAAATGTTAAAGTTTTATTTATTGTTATTTCAAGTGTACCTTGTTTGCTCACTCTTGCCTGTAAAATCCTAACAACTAAAGATGAAAAGGGTGACATACCTAGCACCAATAAAGGAATGGAAAAGATGAACAAGTACTGAAGACTTTTAATCATTTCCTAGTTTTATTATCAGACTTTGGTTTAAATACTGTAATGAAATTTATTTACATTTTTCGCATGAATGATTGTTTGTAAAGGTTAGATAACCTGGGAGATTTTTATTTAATGTAATCCTGTATGGGCAGGTTTATTATTCAATTTCTTATGATTAGGTAGTTAGAAATGATTGTTTTGTTTAAGTGAACACCAAATCTTGAGGCAATGAACACCAAATATTGCCATTGTTAGAAATGGCAATATAGCAACATTGCATTTACTCTTTTCATGTTCTACCAACAAATTGTATACGGGGTTACTGTAGAGTATTGAAGCTTTCTAATTTGTCATTATATTCAAATACATAAAATAGAGAGGCTCTATACCTTTCTCCCAATTTATGTATATTCGTTTTTCTGAAATTTTTGAAATTTTCCTCTATTTACTAATGTCTTGTCATACTTTGAAGATAAGAATATTTGTCGAAACTGTAGAATTGTGTGTGGTTGGATTACTTTGAATCTTTGATAAATGATTGAAGTTACAACTCTTTTAATCTTTTAGGCTACACGTAGGAGTCACTCTGAACTTGCTGAGCCCAGTACCAGAGTTGATGCATATAGAAGTCCATCTCACTTCTATGATTTGCCTGTTGACAGAACTAGTGTAAAAAGATCACCATTCATGCAAGGAAATGGACAATTATCTTGGGAATATTGTGCTCAATTATAGGTATCCAGTGTTAGTCCATTATCTCACCAAGGAAAGCATGAGCAGTTTTCATCACCTCCAAAGGACAATGGCTTTATTCCAAATACAGAAGATGTTTTTCAAATAGGAAGGAAACGAAAGGTATTCACTGTATTCAAATGTAATACAAAGTTTTATATTTTTGTAGTTCCCCTACAAAGATTTACTATTTTCATGTTTAATACTTAGTTATATGGCCCACCAAATGGCACACATAAACCTGGACTCCATACTGCTGGTTATCCAATGCCTCGAGTTCCCATTCCACCTTATCACGGTGGTCCTCAGCCATATGTTATTCCTTCTCGTGGTGTTGTACACGGACCTATTGGCGCAGTCCCTCATGTTCCTCAGCCAGGAAGTCGAGGTTTTGGTCTTTGGGTGTGGCGATCTTTAGGCTCCAATATCCTGTCACATCGCAAGAAGGCTCGCACAAACCAATTGGAAATATTGGGTCTAATTTCAATTTTCCTAATTTGGAGAGTCCAAGTAGCCAGCCCTCTATCGGTGGTCCATTATCGCAACCTGGATATGCTTCTGAGGGTAATATTGTGTTGACATAAGTAATATTGTGTTAACATAAGTGTATAATTCTTTTGATTTCTTAATGCAGAGTTGTTTTGTCTTCTCAAAATTTGATGATCCTTTTTTTGTTTTTACATTGACATAAATGTTTCTTTTCATGATCAGATTCATTTCTAGTTTCTACAGTGCTATGTAACATGTTCATTTATATTTACATTGAAAAGTGAATTTGAGATACATATATGGATAGTTTGGTATATATTTTTTGGATGTAGTGATTTGAAACTGTAAACAAATGGTATTATTGGGATGTATTTTGAATGGTTGATACATTTTGGCTTTAAATTTAAATGAGAATTTAGACCTTTTAGCTATATATCATGGCATTAGCATATTCCAGGTGCATTGGTAATGTAGGTGAACCACAATCTTTTTTTTCTTTTTTTAATCTACAACATTTTAAAAATGTTGTGTAAATGTGCCTAAACGTTGTCTGATATATTAAACTACAATATTTTTAGCCAGAAAATGTTGTGGAATCATACCTTCTACAACGTTTTCAAGCATCTGCTAATTTATGGAAAACAAATCTACAACGTTTTTTTCTTAAGAAAAGTTGTATAATGTGTCTAACTACAACGTTTTAAAAATGTTGTGTAAGAGTGTCAAATAGATGACACCCTTAGCCACAACGTTTTTCTTATTGAAACTACAATATTTTTTCCGCATTATCTATCTACTGTTTTGTAGTAGTTTTGGGGTCATTATACAGATCCTGGAAATAGAAAGAATTTATATTCTAATTTGTAATAAGCAAAGTTATATTCATTAAGTTATGAATAAAAGATATAAATAGTTTGACGATAGTAGTATCGTGGCTGACCGAATCCGAAGTTCGAAGGGACCTGGACAACTTGATAACTATAACACATAGTCACATCATCCATTCAACTTGGCTAGCAAGAACCCACTAGACAACTTGATAACTATGCTTATAGAAGATTGAAGCCTTAGTTCCTAAGTCATCTGCTCTCATTGCGATTCTTAGGACCTTTGCTAAGAAACTATAACTTGGGGCATGAAAAGTGAAGAAAATAGAAGGAAAAAGAATTTAACTAATTTTCATGACCGATTAGCGGTAGAAGATGAAGAGAAAATAGAATACGATAAAGGAGCCACAAAACGTTAGCAACCAATCTGATATAGTTCATAGTATTCATGCTTAATGTTCACTTGCATCAACATGCTTAATACTTAATAGGATTCAATTTTAAAATTTAAAATTCAAAAACAATTTCTTTTACAGGTTTTGTTTTTCACCTTTTATGAACTAGTATATGCCACGAAGAATTTCAAGTCATATTACTTTTTTGGTGAATGAGGATTTGACAAAGTTTTCATAGGAGAATTAAAGGATACTGGTCAGGTCAGTAGAACTCAGTTGGTTTAATCATTTTGCACTACCTGAGAATTAAAGGATACTAGAAGTGAATCTATTTTTGATGTTTTCTCATCTTTAACCTCACTGAAAATCACCTCATTTACATTGTGCTCAGTTTTACTTGAATCTTGTGTTTGAGGCTCAAGTAGAAGGCTCTCCTCCGTTGGAGATATTGGTACCGAGGTAAAAACTAACATAATAGGAATTGGGATAGGAAGCAATATGATAAAGAGCTACTAGAATAAGGCAAACATTGTAGACAAATAAAAAACTGGAATTATCAGATGATCTAACTTGGCCCAACTGCAACCATCTTTGTCTATCTGATCAAGAGTATATCCTTACAATCCAAAACACAAAACACAAAAGACAAGTCAAGTTATTGTTCATGGGTTACTTTAACTAATATAAGAGTTCAGAACAACCACTTTAGTCAAAATAGTAAGCAAGTGCTTTTTTTGTGTATTTAAGTTTCCAATACACTACCCAACCAACCCCAAATAAAAGTCATGCCTATATGCGTTGAAATTAGTCTCTAACAGTTGTATCAGGCTGTCCGAAAAATATTTTCATTTAATTACATACACACGATTTAGATGGTACTCTAAACTGATTGTTTTTAGAGGAAACATGTAGATTTAAGAAGAAAAAACTTTTAAAGAAGAAATAATTATTAGACTGAAGAAATGGAAGCCCAAACTGCAAAAACTGTTAGTACCTAATGGAGGTGGCGGAGGAAGGGTATAATCAAGAGGAGTATGATGTTTTCCATCTTTCACATTCACAAGCACCTTTGGGTCTTCAATACTATTTTAGCTGCCTTTAATGATATTAAATTTTGTCACCTATGGTTTGTCTAGAATTGTTTGTGGAAAGAGTGCTACATTTTTGATATAGGTTGTTAATGGAGTTTGTGTTCAAAAGAATAGAAATAAAGAACACAAAGGGGCTTCATTGATTGGGTGAAAAACACAAAGATTGGGTGATTCAAATGAGAAGAAAAATACAAAGATTTCTATAATTAGGACCAAGGAACAAAAGCTTAAGACCATTGATTGGGTAAAAAACAAGAAAAAGAAAAGAAGTAAAGAATGGAAATTAAGCGGTTGGAAGAAAAAATATTTCTATTTCATTGTAATCCATTTGTTATTTTTTATTATATTCCATTGACTGCTTACATATTCTTATTGCCAAATGATCCTTATACCGTAAATTAATATTCAATGTCTTTAATATTATATTTATATCTAATAAACTCAACTATCTTCAAAATTGAGGGAATTCCTCTCTTACAAAACAATATATAGTATAAATTTATAGTAAAACAAAATAAAAAAATAGAGCTAGGCTCGGGAGATTTGGAACAATACTATTGAATGTATATGTGTTTGCAGCTTCATTTGCTCATGTTTAACTCATGTTTAATTTATTAAGATTGCTCTTACAGGTTGATCTAAGTGATAGTAACAACATACCTATCAATTTTTTGTCTGAATGTGCGCCTAATCAATTACATATGGATAAGGTAACGTTACCGGTATTGTTAAAAAATATAATTTTGATATTAGTTTGCATTTTTGACTAATTTCTTATTTTGTACTTCCTATGAGAATTCACATGTGAATCACTTGAACAACCCAAGTGTTATTCCATCTTCAACGAAGGGGAAAGAAAAAATTGGTTGTTCTATTGGAAAAGAAAATTGGTTTAATCAACCGGCATGTTGTACTAATTATTGTTTATCTGTTGATAAAAATCAGTTAGAGAATTATACACTAAATTATCGGTGATATTTTTGAGTTCCTCACCCCCTCAGTCTCAGTCTCACTCTTACACTTCTCTCTCACGCACACACGACTTCATACCGTCATCGAGTAGAATTGTTGTGTTGTGGTATAAATGGAAATATTTTTGAACGTAAAGCAAAAGAGAAGTGAAGGAAGAGTAAATTAAATCCATAATTAACTTAAAGTAACATCAATTAAGATATTGTAAACCTTAAGTAATACACTAAAGGTTGAAAGAAAGATTAATGGAATATAAGTTATTAATACTGAAGCGATGAATGATAATAAGCCGTAAAGGCAGATAAGTACTTGAAACAAGTTTCGTT